>OZ020223.1:32186487-33611487 GCA_963971325.1 Aphodius granarius
TCAACTATCAAGTCAATTCTAGACTGTCTCTCTCCCTCTTTTGTACAATTTTGCACTTGTATACAAGCTAAGAATCAATTACAGAAAGAAATCAGCGAAGAGCTAGCGGCCAGGACAAAAATGGAACGCACAAAACAAGAAGAGGTGAAAGTGGCTGCCGGAAGTAGCAAACGGAAGTCCGCTGTGCAGGCGACGACCACGGCATACACGCAGCCAAGCAGAGCAGCCTCGAAGAACAAGAGGACGCCGTCGAAGTCGCAGGCCACGACGCCGCAGTCTCGCGGCAAGAAGGAGAAGTTGCACTGCGTCTGTCGGACGCCGTACGACTCGTCGAAGTACTACATCGCGTGCGACCTGTGCAACAACTGGTTCCACGGGTCCTGCGTCGGCGTCAACCCGAACAAGAAGGTCAAGGAGTACATATGTGTTGAGTGCCAGCATGCTAGAGATACGCAGGAATTATTCTGCTTGTGTAGGCAGCCTTACGATGAATCCCAGTAAGTAAATTCAAGATTGTCTCTATGTAGCTATTGTGTACAATTTACATTATCTGTGATGATATAGTCAAATGTCACACTCTGGAAAGTTTCAAACAATCCACAAACTTCTACAATTTCAACTATCCAGTCAATTCTAGACTGTCTCTTAAGCGGTTGTGTTCAGTTAACAATATCTGTGATAATACACTCAAATGTCACACTCTGGAAAGTTTTAAACCATCCACACACTTCTACAATTTCAACTATCTAGTCAATTCTAGACCGTCTCTTTAGCTATTGTGTACAATTTACAACATCTGTGGTAATGTAGTCAAATGTCACACTGTGGAAAGTTTTAAACAATCTTCAAATTTCTACTGTTTCAACTACTATAGCTATTATGTATAATTCACAACATCTGTGATAATATACTCAAATGTCACATTCTGGAAAGTTTCAAACAATCTACAAACTTCTACAATTTCAATTATTAAGTCAATTCTAGACCATCTCTTTAGCTATTGTGGACAATTTACAATATCTGTGACAATATACTCAAATGTCACACTCTGGAAAGTTTCAAACAATCCACAAACTTCTACAATTTCAATTATGTAGTCAATTCTAGACCGTCTCTTTAGCTTTAGTGTATAATTCGCAACATCTGTAATAATATACTCAAATATCACACTCTGGAAAGTTTCAAACAATCCTCAAATTTCTGCAATTTTAATTATCTAGTCAATTCTAGACCGTCTCTTTAGCTATTGTGTTCTTTTAAACAATCAATAATTTATTTCTAGGTTTTACATTTGTTGTGACCGATGTCAAGATTGGTTCCATGGGAGATGTGTCGGTATACTGCAATCTGAGGCAGACAATATCGACGAGTATATCTGTCCAAACTGTCAGAAAAATTCTTCCGTTAACTACGCCAACATGAAGGATCTCAATAACAAGGATTTTGAGGGTCTTAGAAAGTTGATAAAACAGATACAGGTATGTCAAGATGAACTGTCATCAAAAATCATTTCTTTATTAACTTTTTTTTCGTAGGCCCACAAAAGTGCTTGGCCATTTATGGAGCCCGTGGACCCAGCGGAGGCTCCAGATTATTATAAAGTTATAAAAGAACCGATGGGTAAGTTATTTATTTAATGAAATCGATAAATAGCAAATGTTAAATAAACTTCTTTCGTAGATTTACAAAAAATTGAGGATAAGATCAACAATCACACGTATAAGAAGTTAAGTGAATACATTGGCGACATGACAAAAATCTTTGATAACTGTCGATATTACAATCCCAAAGAGTCTCAGTTTTTCAAATGTGCTGAATCGTTAGAGGCTTACTTCGTAAATAAAATCAAATTTTTAAGAGAAAAATTGTATGAGAATAATTAGTTTTATATGTAAAAAATTGTCGTGCCGACAACTCAAAACGCAGTGTTTTTTAGTGTTAGTTTTTAATTTGTATGTAAAATGAAGAGAGTGGCTTGCGGATGGAAACCATTAATTCTTGTAATTATTTGATTATTTTTATACTTTTACATGTATAAAGGTTTTTTGGATTTTCAGCTAAGTTAATTTTTAATCGGTAATGATATTTTTATTAAATTATTGACGGTTTATTATTATTATTATTATTTTCGATCTCATTTAATCACGTGACGTCTATTGTGTAAAAACGTTTAATTTGTTATTATTATTAGTAATATTGATGAAATTAATTATAGCTGAAAATCTATTTAGGAAAGTGGTAAGCTTGTACATAGAAATCTTTTGCTTTATTATTAATTATTATTAATAATGTGAATATTTCGAGGCATTTATTGTTATAGATGAATTTTTATATTCGAAGAATATTTGTTTCGAGAACAATAATTAAAGTAATTGTTTAATTTATTCAAGCGATCGTAGAGGAGTTATTTTCAAATGTATTTATGTTACAGAAAGTTTATTTAAGTAGGTGTAAGATTTTTACCACAGTTCAAAATAGAAAATGTTTTCTTTTGAGATCTACTCGATTTTTAGTTAGAATTTAGTGCCATTGTAAATAGTTTCATCGATAACCTCCTATACTACTTACTTTTCGCACATTGACAGTTTATACATATTTATGTCAGTTTAATAAAATTTTGTTTAAACCGATACAGCAGATTAAACTTGTACATTATAATATTTTATTGTTTTATTTCTTTACCTTCCAAAATGATTTTCGTCTATTTTACAACAAAAAATTATGTGAACACGATAGCGGGTAAACGGTACAACAAATTGGTCTGAATTTTGGCAAACATATTTAGAATTACCAGGGGATTAACTGGATTGTTTTTGGCGATCATTAGGCAACCGGAAGTGGCAGAGGTTACATGCAATTTCTTATGGATTTAACCGATTTTGACCAAACTGATACCAGCTAATCGTTAAGTGACATTAAATATTTATACCCATTTACAGATCAGTGAGATGAACGGTTTAGGCGCTATAAGGTTTTAGAAACTAGAAATAGAAACAGACTGACAGGACAAGGTAGTTCCAAAATATGTCCAATAGATGTCTCTGTAGAGCATTCTACCGCCATCTTTCGGCGTGAACGATAAATAGTGACATCTAGTGGAGAGATTCTCAACTTATTTCAATGTCAATATAACGAAAAGATTGGGGATGCCCAGAAATTAGTTTCTAGAAATGAAAATTGCCAAAAAAACGGTCGTCAGATATAAGTTTAAACAGAATTGATGCCATATTTAGCTGTTTTTTTTATTGTCTAATTGTGAATGCACCATTCAACAATTGCCTTGCATACTATCAAAAGAACAACGCTGTCAACAACAAATTGTAACCAAGCAAGTTAAAAAATATTGTAATCGGCAAAAATGGGGATTTCAGTGGAAATACGCGTTTATAAGAGTTTATAGAAGCCGTTTGACAGAATCCACAGTTTTCGCATAGTTTTCGTCGCTGTGTTGTGAATTGTCAGATTTTGACAAGCGTCAGTGTGAGTGGCACTGACATGACGTGACATAAGTGTTATTCTATGACTGAAAGAAATGTTACTTAAGCAATGCGTTTTAACGTATATAAACTTATATAAACCAATTTTAATCGTTATAAATAAAAAATCAACTTTGGTTCGTCCGACTTTTTTATTTCCGAAGTACGAAGAAGTCGCATACCCGTCATAACTCAACAAAGAATTCGTTACCAATGCCATAACCTCAAACAATCCCCCATCGATCGGTTTTATCCACCCGACCCTTCCCTATACACTTCACTAATGAAAAATACCTGAAAGACTTCAGGCGCAAACACCGTCCGCTAAATATAACCCCCACGATCGGGATCCGTCATATAAACTTTTAATATCGAGCAAATTCCAAGTTCCCGGAGCCCGATCCTACCCGACCCGAACCGACCGCCGCCGAAAGGAAAAAGCTTGAAAATGGCCGCCTGTTAGAGCGCACGAATTCCCGTCGTCGCAGTTTTTACGTGTTTTGGTGTGCGAAAAGTGCAATTTTATTGGATATTTTCGCAGAATACCGGTGAGTGAACGGATATCTTACCAATTCTTACGCGTTAATCGTTAGTTTTATTTATGAAATCGAGTTTAAAAGGCTATTTTGATGTCAATGCACCTTCGGTTATAAGTTATAAAGCGGTACATTCACTGTCACAAGTCCGCGGATTGTAAACAACAAAAATTTGTTTAAAAAGTGCATACAAACGACCCCGACTTTGACAGTTAGATTTATTAGTTCAATTTGTCGTAGATAATGCGCGTTGTGGCGGTAATTGGCTTTATAATAGTTGAAAATGCATGGAATAAGTTGTGTGTGTATTTTTTAATTGTTGAATTAGGTTTAAAATGTTCGTTAGGTTTAGAAAGCGCGTTTTATTGGGTACTTACTTACTTAGTATTGCGCAATGTGTTTACTTCACAAGTTTTAAATGTACTTTACGATCGTTTATTGCAAGAGACATTTAAATTGGACATAATCAAGCTACGAATATTGCGTTCGTATTATTTTTTTTGTAAGACAAACCCCATATGTTTATTGGATGAGTCACACGTACAAAATTCACCCCCCTAAACTTGCTCACCCTCTAAAGTGGACAGACGGTCGATACCTTTCATTAACGAAAAATAAGGTAGGCTTCATCTAATGACAATAGCAACACTATAGCTTCGAGAGCTTTGAAACAATAGACGATCTCGAGTGTCTAGACTGTTGAAAAGCTTTGCCTTGTTGTTGGAGGCAGTTGAAGGGTTTCGGTTTTTCATTTCAGCGGGAAAAGCTCTTGACAGCGCTCTTGTCAGTGTCTTTTCAAAGGCGAGATCCCCCAGGCTATAATTTCGATTGTATTTGAAACACAAGGCAGATTCTGTGCGTTCATTTGAAGCGATTAAAATGGAAATTTATGCACGATCGTATATCGGATACTTTGTGAGGTTAGGGTGGATATCTCTTTACGAATTTCACATGGGAACATAGTTTTTAAATTTAATTTTTCTAGAATGTGTCAAATGTTAACGCATTTTGTTGGCTGGTTTTATTGGCGATCTTTGATGAATACTGTGAACTGGTGGGTGGGCGTGTTAAAGACGACGTATGACACTTTGCCATGCCATGCCATCTTTTGACCGTTGTACGGACTAAACCCGAATTGATATTGAAATAGATCCTTTTGATTGTTACTGAGGGTGGTCTGTAGAACCTATTGACACAAAAACCTCATAAAACATAAAAATGGCACTTAGTTTTTGACAAGTTGCTAGTAAAGAATATATACATAGGTACAGGATTAAATCTCAGTGTGTTAAACCGACGTTGAAATACACATGCAGAATTTCAAAGAGATGTAGATCAGCAGTCAGTAGCATATTGAAGTAGCTATTGTACGTTTGTGATTTTCCGGCAGGCTTATACATTGTGCCTTGTGTGATTTAAATTGATTAAAGTAGTGGGTTCTCTGCCAGAACTGTGGCCAGAACCATGCATTAAAGATGAAGCAATTTATCTTCTTTCAGTTTATTCCTGGGTGAATTTTATCCTGAACCCAATCCATTTTACCCCATTGTCGGATATGCCCCATATACAGTGTGTCCAGGAAAGTCAGCATCATATGGGAGAATCTTTTATTATCCATTTCTTTAGAAAATTTTATTCTTTATGAAAGTTGGCGGTATCGAGCCATATACCGGGTGTTTACCGGAATTTTTACATTTCTTGTGGAAATGAAAAACGCTTAGAACGAATTTTAGCGCAATAGACGTAATGGTAACGGGTTCTGTAGAATTGGTGCTGGAGTGTTGATGAGGTCGTTACCATATTCCGGTCGCTATTATATTTTACGATCAGAAATACCGCGACGACGGTCTGGTAAAATTTTTGGTTATGTCGCCCGAAGCGAGTTATTAAAGCTATTAAAAGATTCCATGAGGTTGGCATTGCTATTGCTTTCAAGCTTCAATGATCTTTCTATCTGTCTTCGAAGTACATACATACTTTTCTTTATTACAATTTATTTTTCAACATAATGTAATATACTTTTTCTACTTTGCATTCACAATGCACACATTGTAACACTGTTTTCGGTGTTACAATTAGCAAATTGTAACACCGTTTTTAGTAACTTTTTTCTAAGATTGGTGACATTGATATCAAATGCACGTCAAACGAAAATACACATAACCACAAAAGTAAGCACAAACTGATTTTTTAGAATCGCACAAACTGCGAAGTATGTATATTTTTATACATATTTAAACATGCGTGTTGCATCCTAGGTTTCGTACTACTAGTATATGATGGTATATAATAATTATCAATAATTACTTTTTCACAGATATTTGAATTTAAGTGACAGATGACAGTGTTACCAACGGTTGCACCCATAAATACTCTAGATTGGAATTTTACCTAATATACTTCTAAATTTTTATAAAATTAATGATGCAAAGTAGAAAAAATAGTATATTACACTCGTTTTATAAGACATATTGGCGCATTCGTTCATTTGGGGCACTCAAAACAACTCATGCGCCAATTTGACGTCTTACAAAACTTGTATAATAATATACTATTAATAATGTCATAGCATTCACAATGCACACATTGTAACGCTGTTTTCGGTGTTACAATTAGCAAATTGTAACACCGTTTTTAGTAACTTTTCTAAGATTGGTGACATTGATATCAAATGCATGTCAAACGAAAATACACATAACCACAAAAGTAAGCACAAACTGATTTTTTAGAATCGCACAAACTGCGAAGCATGTATATTTTTATACATATTTAAACATGCGTGTTGCATCCTAGGTTTCGTACTACTAGTATATAATGGTATATAATAATTATCAATAATTACTTTTTCACAGATATTTGAATTTAAGTGACAGATGACAGTGTTACCAACGGTTGCACCCATAAATACTCTAGATTGGAATTTTACCTAATATACTTCTAATTTTTTATAAAATTAATGACGCAAAGTAGAAAAAATAGTATATTACACTCGTTTTATAAGACATATTGGCGCATTCGTTCATTTGGGGCACTCAAAACAACTCATGCGCCAATTTGACGTCTTATAAAACTTATATAATAATATACTATTATTGCTACCGAAAATACTCTTAGGCAGTACCTGACAGATGCGGACGGAATATTGCAGGAAATACACCTGCCTCAAGGACGAGCATTGTTCTTGACGGCAATCTTCATTTGTCGTGCGAACTTGGTTTGAATATTTATGTTGTGGGACCCCGTCTAGCTGCAGAGTCTTCATTTGCATAATAACTAAGGTGTGCGTGCTTGAACATAGATATGATCTACTCATCAATTTTTTACTAGGAGTTGGGTTGAATTTTTAGGGTTGAGAGGTTTTTTTTAGAGATTTTTATGGTTTAGCGTTTTGAGTTCCTAACAAGGGTCGCGTGGAGGTCTTATTTATGAGTTCGGGGGTTCTAGAAAAGCTTTTAACCCTTCTAGAGTCCTTAAGTATTATATGTTGTTGATGGTACGTTCTTGTGGCGATGACTATGTTTTTTTTTCTCTGGCAGCAGTTTTCAGTCGATTATTCAGCTTAATTATTTAGTGTGTTTAATAAATTAATTCAGTTATTACGTGGAGCGACACAATATATTCTAGCCGATACAACATAAAACGTGAGCTGAATATATTTTCTGTATTAAATGCTGTGTCATGTTTACCTTATGGGGAAAAGAATCCCTCCCCAAACCATTCATCTACAGTTGACATTTGCTCATCAAAATCCATTTCAACCATATTATTAATCATGGAACTTGGAGTTGGGTTGAATTTTTAGGGTTGAGTTTTTTAGAGATTTTTATGGTTTAGGGTTTTGAGTTCCTAACAAGGGTCGCGTGGAGGTCTTATTTATGAGTTCGGGGGTTCTAGAAAAGGTTTTAACCCTTCTAGAGTCCTTAAGTATTATATGTTGTTGATGGTACGTTCTTGTGGCGATGACTATGTTTTTTTTTTCTCTGGCAGCAGTTTTCAGTTGATTATTCAGCTTAATTATTTAGTGTGTTTAATAAATTAATTCAGTTATTACGTGGAGCGACACAATATATTCTAACCGATACAACATAAAACGTGAGCTGAATATATTTTCTGTATTAAATGCTGTGTCATGTTTACCTTATGGGGAAAAGAATCCCTCCCCAGACCATTCATCTACAGTTGACATTTGCTCATCAAAATCCATTTCAAACATATTATTAATCATGTAACCTTCATTATAATCCAAACATAGTGTAGTCGAAAAACAACAAAAGATTATAGTGGACTCATTAGATTATTTTTCTCCATGGAAATCTCCAGTAAAGACTAGAGACTTATTCCCAAATGAAGAGAAACTAAAACACTGCTTGCTTTCTATAGCTCAGCTTATGTAATACTAGGATGGTGGGTTCTTGGAACGTGATTAGTGCATGACAAAAAAATGTTCTAAAACATTTAAAGTCAAACACCACGACCCCCCAAACACAAGCCACCACTATTATTGCTCTTACACTCGCTCTGCACGTGAGTTCTTGCAATGGGACCAGTGCAGCATTTTAGCAGGCAAAACTAATTAAACTACTCATATTGATATTTAACTCAAAGGAAAACACTTCTCAACAAAATAACAAATTTATTAAATTAAAAAAACATAAAAATGAATGAATAAAAAATATAAAAGAGACACTTAATTCATCCTTAAAATTACCATCTAGAGGAGCTGTTAGATTCTCGTAAAAATACAAAGAAGTGAAAACACAAATGAGGAAATAATAATCAGCTTACCATTTACAAAACACAAAACACTACACTAAGTTACATTATAAAAATAAATGAAAAAAGACTACATCTTAAGTAGAATGCCGAATGTCGGCTGTTAATCTCGACTGTTCTCTACAGAATGTTTTTCTCCTCATCTTTTTGTCTTGAACTTATACCTCTCATGTATAAACTATCTCGGTCCACGATACCATAATTTATAATTAAGCAAATAACACACACACACAAAATATCAAGACACAAAGCACTTAACGAAAGGGCCCTACTGATTTGGGCCATAAAAAAGAAAGATTTACGAGTCTTCTAATTTGAAAATATAACAAATCATACCCATGCGTGTGAAAAGGTCAGACAGTATCACCATTCACATATCCGGCATCACATACAATTTATCTCAAATTATAATGAACAAAATATGGATGCAGCTGAAATCCCCAATTATTACACTTATATAAGCTCAAACTAAACCAACGTGTGACTAGAGACGTCAGCGCCATCTCCCCGCCAGTAGACATAGCGATAATTTTTAATGAAACCGCACGTTTTTGATTCAAACATAATATTTTCACTCAAATCTATATGTATTTCTCTTTACATGTATTAAATATTGTATATTTGCTCTACTACTCTAATATGCTTCATAAATCAAATAAAAATGTGTTTTGTTGTTTCATAATAGTTATATAACAACAGTTAGTGATTGTAATAAAGCGGTATTTTATAACCTTGCTAACAAAAGACTATTTTTATTGAAGTTTTCCTTTCATTGTTCTCGGGTTCTTGAGTCTCACGAATACCACTGAAGGTATCTTATCTTCCACACAGTCAGTCCCTTAATTTCTTATTAATTACAGTTCCCACGTCCAGGTAGAAGAAACTAAGAGCCCTTCTTTCAATCATTGTACCTACAGTCGAGAAATAATTAAGGTGGACCTCACCCAACTTTCCGATTTTGCCTTTTAAAAATATCTATTCTCAATTTGTAAATTAATAATTTGCTCTTGTTTAATGAGAATTATTACAATTTGATCACAGATTGGTTTCCAATACGTCACTAACTCTGTAATTTCATGTTGAAGCAGTAATAGTTCCATAAGTGATCTGTTGAAACATCTATTATGTATTGACCGTTGTCGTAATACATTCCCTAAGATGGAAATTTGCAGCACGAACTGGCAGTACGGGAAATCGCTTTCCTGCATGTAATAAATTCTGAACTTATGTCCGCTAGTAAAATAGACTTTACCTGTTAGTTTATGGTACCATAATGAGTATAAACCAGTGGCTAGAGCTCTAGAACCGGTGCACCAGAAGACGTTATATACCTACACCACGTGTACTTAATTAGTTTCTGCGCCCATCGAGGGTTTTTCACCGTCTAACCAACGCTCGCTGGCTGTTTTATGCCGCGGACTGTACCGCGAAGCAACCTGAGAGGAATGTTTTAATATACGAGCCTTGCGAGCCATGCTTACCGTGTAGAACGCCTTCAGTAATAACAGCAGCAACCTTTCTATATATTTTTTTCTAAGGATTTCCGACTTGCAGAAGAAGCTGTACATACTTACTTAACTCTAAAACTAATAGGTAATTTTTGATTTTTACTTTCCTACTAGTACCCTAGAAGGAAAGTATTGTAATTAAATAGGTAGCCTATATTTATACCAACAATGAAATAACCAAAACGTCAATGAAACAATTTATTAAAGATAAGAAAAAAATCAGTGTCTGTATGCTCGTGGTTGATCACCTTATTTCTACCACGCATTCCTCTAGAACTACCCGTGAATTGTCAATTCTACCTATACTAATTACGAACTTTCAAGTGTAGGGCGCGTTCAGCGGAATCGCCCATTTTCGCCGACATTTGCGATCGAGTAGCTGCAAAATTGGGCTTTTCGATATTACTTTTGACGCTCGAATTGAAAAAAGGACACAATTCCGCGTGGACTGCGCGATATTTTGTAAATTAAATGCGTCAATTTTGAAAAAAAATCACGTTTTTGCACCTCTTCGGGTGAAGGCGAACCTCGAGAAAATGTCACGTGACGTCTAGAAATTCCGACAAGCGGATCGATGAACGTCAAAAATTTACATTTTTTATCCGTTCCTGCCGACCTTATAAAAGCCGCTCGCTCTCATGTCTTACGATAAGATTCCTCTAAATACCCTTCGCAAAGAGTGTTGAGCGAAAAAACGGCCTTAAAAACAATTTTCGATCCAAAAAATCGATTTTTGTCGACCCGTGTTTTGCTGCTATTACCACCACAGACTAGACAGACAGCACAGTAAACGTTATTTTCCATGACCACCGATATCTTGTTTCTCTCTTCAACTATCGTCTATTTCACTCTAAAAGCATGAAACCGTGACATAGGGGCGCTTGGGGCACGTTGGCGCCATATTTGAAATAAATCTTTCGAATTAATAAGCTAGTTCCACACTAATATGACTTTCTTCATTGTCTGATGATGGTGGTGTATTTCGATTCAATAAGACTCTTGTCTCTGCCTCTAAGGACTGTTTTCTTCTGTATGTATCTTCTGCTGTTGCGACTCTCCACTTCTTCTGCCTAATATGCTTTTCTCTTGCATCACACTCCTTTATACTTTATATCAGTCCCAGTTCTTTTTTCTTATGATATCGTTCTTGGTCTTTTCTCCGTTTTTACTCTAAATCAGCTTCAGACATTTTCTTTAATCTTGTTATTTTGCATAATATCACTTACTGTTAATTATCTTGCTCTAGAATCTAGATCGAACACAAAGAGGTTATGGATTAATGCTATATTTATTGCAAATTGCAGCGGATATTAGCTATCTATTATAACTGTACTTTAATTTTCATACTTATATTATATTCCTTCCGCATTCATTACATATTTTACTTTCCAACTAGGTCCCAATACACAATGATTTTTAGAAAATGTTTGGTAGAAATTTGGTATAAACATTTAGAATTACCAGAGGACGAACTGGATTGCTTTTGGTGAACTTCTGACAGTACCACACATCAGAAAATCTTCATCCAACATAATATTCGCGTGATATACCTTCGTAATGCTATTTGGAAGGTAATATCGTAGCTAGGGCTTCAACTACTGTATAGATTTCATTGTGCCGGAGCGGGATCGCAGAAAAATTACTACAAAAGAACAAATAGACCACGTCCTGTCGTTGTCGCTGTGGCAACGGACGAAAACGAGTAAAAAACGCGACGGAACATCTTGAGAACTGAAAATCGACGTCCGACCGGTAATTTTACATTCGTGCTCGAGATTGCAGAGCCGAGAGAGGGCCGTTATTATTTCTGTTCGTGTTGGTGAAGTGCTCTTGAACCGAAGAAATACGAAGTGGTTTTTCTGTAATTTATCTAGGGGGCTATTATTATTATTATTATTATTATTATTATTATTATTATTATTATTATATATAAATCTCTGATGGGTACCTATATTAACATTTTGTGCTTTTACTATGATTTTGTGTGTTAATTACCTACTTAAGTATTTAAAATAATACCCTCGTTGTTAGGTACATTGAAGCGCCTTTTGTATGAACCTCAGGCTATAAATTTCTTGTGTGTTTTACGAGCATAAAGTATTAATTTGAAGACAGTGTTGGGTGGCTTTCCATTTTCAATTATGGCCATGGTACCCATGGTCTTTGCATCTTCCGTTGTTAATATTTTTTAACTAGCGGTTTACTAATTAAAGTTTTATTATTCTTCTTAACAGTACACCTAACTGCGACGTATTGTCCTTACATCCATATATTGCTGTATCTAACTAACAGCAATAAACACTTGTGAAGAATTCTTAGCCAGTAAGATTTAAAGGCAACACACTTCTTGATTACAAATTACTGTCTACACAGAGAGAAAAAGATAATCGAATGTAATGAATTTGCTTCAAGTCAAAGAAAAATTGATGTTAAATAGTGGCAGTCAAAGCTTTGATTGCCGAAAAGAATTCATTTCTTTGGTAAGATTTATTAAATTCAAAGCTATCGTATTTGTATGAACGTTAATTAATTTAAATTTAATAACATAATGTTTTCAAAAGAAGTGAACATTTTCTTTCAAGAATTCTACGTTGCTTTTAAATAAAAAATCTTCCTTTACTGTTTGACAATTTAGTACCTGACTAAATAATCTTTCTTTAATTGAATCATTATTTTATTATGTTTGCATTATAATCAATGTCCCATGTCGAAAAATACAATAAAAGATTATGGTGGACCCATTAGATTCTTTTCCAAAGGAATCTTATACTACAGACTTATTCTCAAATAAAGAGAAACCAGAATACCGCTCGCTTTCCATACCTTAGCTTACATAAGCTTAAACTAAGCCAGTGTGTGCTAGAGACTGTCAGCGCCATCTCCCCGCCAGCAGACATGCGACAATTTTTAATGAAACCGCACGTTTTTTATCCAAACAAATAATCTTTTCACTCAAATCTATAGTCTTTCTCTTCTAAATAATTTCAAGTAGAATATTTATTTACCTCAAGGCCGATCTTTATTTCATATAAAACCAGATTTATTCTAGTCAAAAGTCTTTCTGCAATTAAACCCAAACAATTTCTACTTTACGGAAATTACGGAAAAACATTTGGTGTAAAAAAAATCGTTTTTTTTTTTCAGTAACTGACATTAATATTATGTTATTATTATTATTTATATAGAAGGTTTAGACGCTTTAATCTATCAACGTGGTAGTTGGAATGTTAGATGGAGATCACTCCAGATACTTTAAGTTAAGAATCTTTGTTCTAAGAAAATATATTTTTCTACTTTGCATTCACAATGCACACATTGTAACACTGTTTTCGGTGTTACAATTAGCAAATTGTAACACCGTTTTTAGTAACTTTTTTCTAAGATTGGTGACATTGATATCAAATGCATGTCAAACGAAAATACACATAACCACAAAAGTAAGCACAAACTGATTTTTTAGAATCGCACAAACTGCGAAGTATGTATATTTTTATACATATTTAAACATGCGTGTTGCATCCTAGGTTTCGTACTACTAGTATATGATGGTATATAATAATTATCAATAATTACTTTTTCACAGATATTTGAATTTAAGTGACAGATGACAGTGTTACCAACGGTTGCACCCATAAATACTCTAGATTGGAATTTTACCTAATATACTTCTAAATTTTTATAAAATTAATGACGCAAAGTAGAAAAAATAGTATATTACACTCGTTTTATAAGACATATTGGCGCATTCGTTCATTTGGGGCACTCGTCGCTGGCGCTCCTCGTGCCCCTAACAACTCATGCGCCAATTTGATGTCTTATAAAACTTGTATAATAATATACTATTATCCGTAGAGTGGTATTTCTTTACGACACGCAAAAAAGTATATGATACGATCGTATACATTAGTCACATACGTCAAAAATATCTTCGTGACTTCGTGCGCTGCTAACATTTATCTCGGAGTGTTAACAACACTTAAAGAGATAGATATGGTCGCTTTAGCACCCGTAAAAGCGTGAAACAATGCGCGAAGAGCGGAGCTATATACCCACTTTATCCGATTGTTAATTAGCCTGTCTAACAGTGCCTTACAAAGCAGTGCGATGTTTTTTTCCTTGTTTGTTCTAATTAATCGTTATTAATTCTTCGATCAGCTATTTCGCAATTATCTGTATCCGTTGTTGTCCATAATAGTGCAACGTAAATAAATTAATAGCAATAGAAAATGTACCCATCGAGTTAGTCAATTTCTATTTTGGAGTCAATAATTATGTAGGTTGTATATTATGCTGAAGCCAATAAATTTATGCCTTTTATTCCCTAGCCATTATTCCAACGTGTTCACATTTATCACAAGATAGATTTGACAAACGCCTTATACTGCATGTCATTTTTCTTTGTGTCATATACTTAGAGATATACTTAGAGCACTTTCTCTTTTTGTTAACACGCAACGTTAAAAAAATCAATCGGCATACTTTCAAATTCGATCCTATCTCCACTATAAATTAAGAATAGCCTCGCAATTTCGTCTCTCATTATGAGTTAATTGCACTGATATTGCAGGAAAAAGCCTGGTCTACTTTTAATCGCATAATTAGATCTAGCAAATTCTATATCGTTCCCAACAGATCTTATAATTTCCAATGTCTGTATATGCCTTGCGTGCTCAGGAGGCATTATGGGTAATGCTCAGGATATAATTTTGCTTAGTTTTTCACCAAACTCATCTTCAGACAATGACTGATTGCCGGTGTGGGATAATTGGATTAAGTAATTATTGTTTGACGGACAAAACTGTAAAAGAAATGTTGGTGCGCTGCTGCATGAGTTAGCATGAGTTATTAACTTAATACGTGGCTATGGAGATTAGATTTTGTGTAATGTGCGGTGCATTTTATTGATGAATTCATGATAATTAACACTGTACAGTGGTGCATAGGCTGAAAGAAAAATTTTAAATATTTCTTACGTAAAAAGAAATAGTTTTCAGTGGAAAAACGATTCTTTTACACCAAATGGCTTTCCATAATTTCTGTAAATTAGAAATTGTTTGAGTTTAATTACAGAAAGATGTTAGAATGAAATAAATCTGGTTTTATTTGAAATAATGATCGGCCTTGAGGTAAATAAATGTTCTATTTGAAATTATTTGGAAGAGAAAGATTTGAGTGAAAAGATTATCTGTTTGAATCAAAAACGTGCGGTTTCATTAAAAATTATCGCATGTCTACTGGCGGGGAGATGGCGCTGACAGACTCTAGCACACGTTGGCTTAGGTTGAGCTTATATAAGCTGAGCTATGGAAAGCGAGCGGTATTCTGGTTTCTCTTCATTTGGGAATAAGTCTGTAGTATTTACTAAAGATTTCCGTGGAGAAGAATAATCTAATGAGTCATCTATAATCTTTTATTGTGCTTTTTGACTACAATATGTTTGGATTATATTGGTCCCATGATTATAATCCATCCAAACTTAATAAAATAATGGTTAAATTAAAGAAAGATTATTTGTTTTAATTTAACAAAAAATAATACACGGTCGCAATATTTATCTAATTTGACGGTACACTTTACTGAAACTAAACTACTATTTGGTTAGGTTTAGGTATATTAAAATTTGGATTGTTTTTAAATTAACGTTCGATTTTATTAAGTACTAAATTGTCAAACTGTAAAAGAAAATTTTTTTCTCTCTGTGTATAATACCAGGACTATGAAAGAATAGAATAATTTTGTCCTTCAAATTATTTGCCCTCAAACTTGTTACGCCTGTATAAATTTACCAGTGTGTGATACGGTTTATCTAGTATTCCACTCCCCTTGCTATGCGATTTGCACCCCCTATCATTCCAACCACCACTGCATCGCACACTCTTGCAGGAAGTTACTCCCCTTCGTTCTCAAGGATAAAACTACCCCTCTGCTACAGATTTGTGCCTCTTGCGTTATTATAACTGGCGGAAATGATAAAATTTAGAAATTGTTGGCTTAGATATTGTCTAAGACTGTGCCTTTATATCCTATATTTACTATACAGGCTGTAATAAACTCTACTATAAGCTGTAATAATCTCTACTAGGCTCTAATAAACTCTACAGGCTAAATAGTCTTGTCATTTGGTAGTTTTGATTGGAAAGTTTTCCAGTTTAGTTTTGAAAATTGGTGATTTTATAGATTTTGGTGTGCTCTTTCCGAATTTCTACTTTGCCACCCCGTATCTTTGTCGCTCGCGCCGCCATATTGGAAAAATGGCGCCTAACCAGTTTAAAGTAACCAGTAAAAATGGCCTAAACAGTTTTTTGACAATATCTCTTTTCCGACTCATTTTACGACAAAAATAGTTAAATAATAAATTAAACTAGAGAAAATTTCCTATAATTTATGTAATAACCTTTTTTTTCTAAAATGAATAGTTTCAACGTAAGAGTGCCACAAAGTTTACTGCAACATGCGTTTGGCTAAAAAACTCATTTCCACACCACCATGAGGTAGAGTGACTGGTGCGTTTTTTTATCGTGGTTTTCCCAGTGGGCCTAATCCACATGCGATGCACTATTCCATAATTTAGCTAATTCTCCTTCGCTTCGCTGTTCTTGATGAACCAGGTGTTGCAAGTTCATCGTCTTCAGTACCGATCGAAACGCCACAAATAGAAATTTCTTCCACATCATCCGCGATGGGATTATCAGTTTCATTGCAATTCTCCTCGTCCTCGATTTCATCGTACGTTTGCTCGAAAACAGTCTCCGTTTTTTTTCCTCTTCACCGCTATCTTGTGATCGAACTTGCGAATTATTACAGGTACCACTACAATTGGCTCTCTTACATCCCTTCTTGCATTTGCAAGAAATTAATTTTAACAAGGTTTGTGGCACTCGTACGCCAAAACTACTCATTTTACCAAAAAAAGGTTAGTACATAAATTATAGGAAATTTTCTCTAGTTTAATTTATTATAGAACTGTTTTTGTCGTAAAATGAGCCGGAAAGGAGATATTGTCAAAAAACTGTTTTTAGGCACAAAAATTCGTCAAATGCATAATTAGCATGCAATTGCGTGCAAGCACGTTAATAGGTAAAGCAAACGGTTAACAGGTCGGAAAGATGGCAAAAGTGATAATCATCCATTTCAGCGCGAGTTCTCCTATATAGGAAAGCAAACACTGCTGTCTGATATTTCACGGCCCACGGAAGAAGTAAATACCGTTCACTCCGTAATGGGTATTTGTTTCACATCAATAATCATTCCACAGTTACCGCTTGGTGAAAATTGCACATTACTGATGATTCTCCACTCTCCGTTCGCCACAAGAAGCACTGTGTACACTGTAGGTCCACAGTACTGCGTTGATCCTTAACGGGACACAGATAGCAGTGGAAATTATAATATTTACTGTGACTGTTACGGCAAATTATGTGATTGTAATGCTGGACTGAGCGCGGGAATAAGTTTTTCGAATAGAATTTCAAAGCTATTTGCTTCCTACTTAATTATGCAGACGTAGCATTGACACATAAAATGTCAAACAGAAACGTCAAAAATTTTAAGTAATAAAAACAATAGCAAAACTGATCAACTCTAACCTTTAAACCTTAAAGTTTAATTGTGTTTTCCTGCTTCCAGGTAAAAAATGAAGCCATCAAGTCCAAAAAACTACTGACATAGCACACATTATGCCTTTGAACAATGATCATATCATCATTCCTTCTCATGCTTGAGAAGACCACACCGGCTCAACGATTCCTAACCTCAATCTTCCTCCTGTCATCCATTTTCCAGCATTACTCCAACGCCTACCTCCTTCTAATCGATGAGAACCAGCAACCTGGCGATATCCTGTTCAATTCTTCCGTTTACAAGTTAGGCTCGGACAGACGCTACCATATCAACGAAGAACGCTCCGCTTCCTTCGTCTCCAACTTAATAGAGGTCGACCAGAACGATGGAACGGTATCACTACTTGAAAGTGTCGAATGCAATTCGCCTTATTATCCCAATCTATTTACGATTTACATCGATTCAACGTCGAATAGAATCAGATCTATAGATTATTATAGTTTACCGTTGCGTGTTATCATCATTGGAGATGGATGCGAACGCAGAAGACGGAGGAGTTTCGTGGATGATCTGAACATTTTTTCAAGGTATGGGTAATGTATTAGATCAGTGTTTCCCAACCTTTTTCAAGGGCGGACCCCTAAACTTTTATTTCCGCTGTTGAAAAAGGTTGGGAAAGGCTGATTTAATGATATAAACCAGTTTGGACATTCGTAGGTGTTAAATTTATCGAAGAAGTTGATTGGTGTTTGTCCAAAAGGTTCCTTCAGCCTCTTGAGGAATTTTTTAATGACTTAGATGAGTTTGGACACTCGTAGGTGCTAAATTTGCCGAGGAAGTTGATTGGTGTTTGTCCAAAAGGTTCCTTCAGCCCCTTGAGGAAATTTCTTCCGGTGTATAACCCTTTGGACATTCATTGGTGCAGTATTTATTTTAAAAAATTTAGTTTGCCTGATAAGTTTGATTGGTGTTTGTCCAAAAAGTTGCTTCAGCCTGTCGAGGAAATTTCTTCTGGTGTACAATCCTTTGGACATTCATTGGTGCAATATTTCATTCAAAAAGTTGAGTTTGCCCGATAAGTTTGATTGGTGTTTGTCCAAAAGCTTCCTTCAGCCTCTTGAGGAATTTTTTAATGACTTAGATGAGTTTGGACACACGTAGGTGTTAAATTTGCCCAGTAAGTTGATTGGTGTTTGTCCAAAAGATTGTTTCAACCTGTTGAGGAAATTTCTTCTGGTGTACAACCCCTTGGACATTCATTGGTGCAATATTTCTTTCAAGAAGTTGAGTTTGCCTGATAAGTTTGATTGGCGTTTGTCCAAAAGCTTCCTTCAGTCTCTTGAGGAATTTTTTAATGACTTAGATGAGTTTGGACACTCGTAGGTGCTAAATTTGCCGAGGAAGTTGATTGATGTGTGTCCAAAAGGTTGTTTCAGCCTGTTGAGGAAATTTCTTCTGGTGTACAACCCCTTGGACATTCATTGGTGCAATATTTCTTTCAAGAAGTTGAGTTTGCCTGATAAGTTTGATTGGCGTTTGTCCAAAAGCTTCCTTCAGTCTCTTGAGGAATTTTTTAATGACTTAGATGAGTTTGGACACTCGTAGGTGCTAAATTTGCCGAGGAAGTTGATTGATGTGTGTCCAAAAGGTTGTTTCAGCCTGTTGAGGAAATTTCTTCTGGTGTACAACCCCTTGGACATTCATTGGTGCAATATTTCTTTCAAGAAGTTGAGTTTGCCTGATAAGTTTGATTGGCGTTTGTCCAAAAGCTTCCTTCAGTCTCTTGAGGAATTTTTTAATGACTTAGATGAGTTTGGACACTCGTAGGTGCTAAATTTGCCGAGGAAGTTGATTGATGTGTGTCCAAAAGGTTGTTTCAGCCTGTTGAGGAAATTTCTTCTGGTGTACAACCCCTTGGACATTCATTGGTGCAATATTTCTTTCAAGAAGTTGAGTTTGCCTGATAAGTTTGATTGGCGTTTGTCCAAAAGCTTCCTTCAGTCTCTTGAGGAATTTTTTAATGACTTAGATGAGTTTGGACACTGGTAGGTGCTAAATTTGCCGAGGAAGTTGATTGGTGTTTGTACAAAAGATTGCTTCAGCCTCTTGAGGAAATTTCTTCTGGTGTACAACCCTTTGGACATTCATTAGTGCAGTATTTATTTTAAAAAATTGAGTTTGCCCGATAAGTTTGATTGGTGTTTGTCCAAAAGCTTCCTTCAGCCTCTTGAGGAATTTTTTAATGACTTAGATGAGTTTGGACACTCGTAGGTGCTAAATTTGCCGAGGAAGTTAATTGGTGTTTGTCCAAAAGGTTGCTTTAGCCTGTCGAGGAAATTTCTTCTGGTGTACAACCGTTTGGACACCCTGTATACCCATCTTCTTGGTTTAAAACCATAACTTCCACATGACATATCTTCCTCTTTATCTTTCCCAGGTATCCAAGTGTAAATAGTAGAGTAGCGGATGCCAGAAAATGGGTCTCAGAGACATACGCATCCTTCGCTATCCCAACCAGCGACAAATGGCAGAAGATCTGCCTGAAACGCTCCCAATTCATAAACTCCATAAGAGCGTTCATGCCAAAATCGATTTCACAACATTGCACCATCGATTTCCACCATGTCAGCGACCCTAGATTTACGATCGAGGCCAAACAGGGTGATCTAGTCGCGAGCGACGATGTCTGCATATCAGAACCCATGTGGAAGGTCATAATATCATTTTACACCCGCTGCGAAGATCTACGAGTCTTAGATTCTGAACACCGACTCAAGATAGTCTACCATCACCAGATATTCAACGACACCGACATCGCTAAACGCGTCAGACGAGAATTACGGAACCAATCACCGTTTTTTGAGGAGCACCTGTATATAGTAGGTGTTTTAGAGGAGTGCGAGCCGGGAATTGACGTAACAACTGTCAAAGCACGGGACCCAGAGAACAGCCCTGTTACGTACTCCATGACCAGCCTTCTAGACTCCAGGACTCAGAATATGTTCGAGATTAACCCCAAGACCGGTTTGGTCAAGACTAAAGTCAAGCTGGATCGTGAATTAGTGGACGTGCACTACTTCCGACTGACCGCAGTCGATGACAGCTTTCCTCCGAGATCAGGGACGGCTATGCTCCAGATAAACGTGATGGACGTGAACGATCACTCGCCTGTCTTTGAGAATAACGAGTACGACGCTTCGATAAGGGAGGGCGTTAGCGTTGGGTCGAATGTTATAACCCTAAAGGCGACTGATAAAGACGCCGGGGTGAATGCCCAAGTGGAGTATTCCATCAAATCGGTTAGTGGTGGGGGATTGTCAAATGAGGATGATGATAAGAGGGCTTTCAAGATCGATGCTAAGACTGGTGTGTTAACCACGAGGACTTTATTGGATCGCGAGACCACGGAGGTGTATACTTTGATTGTTGAGGCTACTGATCAAGCTACGCCACAATCTGCAAGAAGATCATCAAGGTATGATTTCCGATTATTTCTTGGTTATTTGATGTTTTCTCGCTGTTTTGTCTTCTAACCTCATTTTTATTACAGCGCTACTGTAGTTATACGACTTCTGGACGACAACGATAACTATCCACAATTCACGGAACGAGCCTATACTGTCAACGTCAAAGAAGATGTCTCTTGGAGTAAAAACCCAGTCGTCGCCCATATCAAGTAAGTTTCTTTGATATACCATCCAATGTTTTCTCCATTACCGACTGACGACATAACCTAACTATAATACAACTGACACCGTTTTGACAGCTGTCATATTTATCAACTCCATTCAATTATTTAGAGCCACGGATGCAGATCAAGGTAACAACGCGGCGATCCGTTTTGCGATCATCGGCGGAAATACGCAAAGTCAATTCGCCATCGACAGTGCGACTGGAGAAGTCTCTCTTGTCAAACCTCTCGATTACGAAACTTTGCGAAGTTATCGGCTGGTTATCAGGGCGCAAGATGGCGGTAGTCCTGTGAGGTCGAATACCACGCAACTTCTTGTGAATGTTAAAGATGTCAATGACAACGCGCCTAGATTTTATACCTCGCTATTCCAAGAGAGCGTCTCCGAAAATGTGCCTCCCGGTTATAGTATTGTGCGCGTGCAGGCTTATGATGCGGACGAAGGACCAAATGCTGATATAAAGTACACCATAGGGCCTAGGGATTCGACCGGGGGAAGTACGGATGATATCCCGTTGGCTGTCGATTCGCACACCGGTTGGATTTACACCACCAAGGATTTGGATAGGGAGGATCAGTCGAAATACATGTTTAATGTGAGTTTTGACGCGATGTTTGATGATTTCTATTGGTGTTTTGTGATTTTAATGTTTTCTGGGTGATTTTTTATTGATGTTTGATTATGGTTGATGGTGTTTGATGATGTTTGATGATTATTTATGACGTTTGATAATGTATGGTGATGTTTGGTGATGTTCGGTGATGTTTGTTTATGGTTAATGGTGGTTGATGACGTTTGATGATTTGTTATGGCATTTGATGTTTGTTTGATGATGTATATGATGTTTAATGATGATCATGTTTGATGATGCTTAGTTTGATAATCTTTAATAATTTTTTTGTGTTTTTTTGTTTTCTGGGTGATTTTTTATGAATTTTGATGATGTTTGGTGATGTTTGATTATGGTTGATGGTGTTTGATGATGTTTGATTATTTTTTATTACGTTTGATGATGTATGATGATGTTTAATGATCTTTGATGATGACGTTTGATGTTTGTTTGATGATGTATGATGATGTTTGATCATGTTTGATGATCTTTAATAATTTTTTCGTGTTTTTTGTTTTCTGGGTGATTTTTTATGAATTTTGATGATGCTTGGTGATGTTTGATCATGGTTGATGGTGTTTGATGATGTTTGATTATTCTTTATGACGTTTGATGATGTTTGATGATGATGTTTAATAATCTTTGATGATGTTTGATGGTCTTTGATGATATTTGTTGATGTTTAGTTTGATGATCTTTAATATTTTTTTCGTGTTTTTTGTTTTCTGGGTGATTTTTTATGAATTTTGATGATGCTTGGTGATGTTTGATCATGGTTGATGGTGTTCGATGATGTTTGATTATTTTTGATGACGTTTGATGATGTTTGATGATGATGTTTAATGATCTTTGATGATGTTTGATGGTCTTTGATGATATTTGATGATGTTTAGTTTGATGATCTTTAATATTTTTTCGTGTTTTTTGTTTTCTGGGTGATTTTTTATGAATTTTGATGATGCTTAGTGATGTTTGATCATGGTTGATGATCTTTAATAATTTTTTCGTGTTTTTTGTTTTCTGGGTGATTTTTTATGAATTTTGATGATGCTTGGTGATGTTTGATCATGGTTGATGGTGTTTGATGATGTTTGATTATTTTTTATGACGTTTGATGATGTTTGATCATGATGTTTAATGATCTTTGATGATGTTTGATGGTCTTTGATGATATTTGTTGATGTTTAGTTTGATG
The DNA here is from genome assembly GCA_963971325.1 of Aphodius granarius. NCBI lineage: Eukaryota > Metazoa > Arthropoda > Insecta > Coleoptera > Scarabaeidae > Aphodius > Aphodius granarius. The sequence goes on from OZ020223.1 coordinate 32,209,838, forward strand.
ATCTTTAATATTTGTTGATGTTTAGTTTGATGATCTTTAATATTTTTTCGTGTTTTTTGTTTTCTGGGTGATTTTTTATAAATTTTGATGATGCTTGGTGATGTTTGATCATGGTTCATGGTGTTTGATGATGTTTGATTATTTTTTATGACGTTTGATGATGATGTTTAATGATCTTTGATGATGTTTGATGGTCTTTGATGATATTTGATGATGTTTAGTTTGATGATCTTTAATATTTTTGTCGTGTTTTTTGTTTTCTGGGTGATGAAGTTTGATGATGTTTGGTGATGTTTGATTATGGTTGATGGTGTTTGATGATGTTTGATGTTTGTTATGACGTTTGATGATGTTTGTAGGTGATCGCAACAGATCAAGGACTTCCTCCGCAGTCGGCGAGCGCAAACGTAATAATTATAATCCAGGACGTAAACGACAATAACCCAGTTTTCGAGCCTAAGATATATGAAGCTGTGGTTGCTGAGGATGACCCACCTGGTAAGTAGATAAATGTCATCTACTACACTATACTATTTTATTCGTTTCAAAGTTGAAGTGACGAACTGAAAATGAACTATGTTACAAAACCATACCTATCGCATTTAATCAATATTAACTGTAAATTAGTGTGCGTGCCCAGTGCGTGCCAATTTTTAAAACTTCAATCCAGGGGAAGGTAAAGAAGTGGTGTTCCCCAAGGATCAGTTCTGAGCCCTCTACTATTCATAACCTGATATCATTTGTTGTCATCTCATGTAGGGTAATAGGATATAAACCATTAAAAGCTATGGATTTTAACGATGCTTGTTTTACAAACTGGGAGTTTTATATATCTTTTTCAGGTAAACCAGTAGCTTCAGTGATAGCCACGGACGCCGACGAGGACACGCGCCTCCACTACGAGATCAGCAACGGCAACGTTCGCGGTCGTTTCGCCATCACCCTCCAGAACGGCAAAGGTCTCATCACAATTGCCCAACCCCTAGACTACAAGCAAGAGAAACGCTACATCCTTACCGTCACAGCTTCCGATTCCGGAGGTCGCACAGACACCGCCACCATCTACGTCAACGTTTCCGACGCCAACAATTACGCCCCCGTGTTTGAAAACGCTCCATATACGGCCAGCGTCTTCGAAGACGCAGAAATCGGCACCACCGTCCTGGTTGTTTCCGCTACGGACAACGATGTTGGCCTAAACGCTCAGATCACCTTTAGTTTGGGCGATGAGAATGCCGAGAATTCCGATTTTGTTATTAATCCGCAGACTGGAGCGATCATTACCAATAAGAAGTTGGATAGGGAGTCGCATAGTGGGTATGTAGGAGTTTATAGAGTGAAATTAGTCGAAATATTGAGTTTTGGAGCGATTTTGGATGATGTTTCATGATGTTTGATGATGTTTAATGATAGTTGATGTTGTTTGATGATGTTTGATGATAGTTGATGTTGTGTGATTATGTTTCATGATGTTTGATGATGTTTAATGATAGTTGATGTTGTTTGATGATGTTTGATGATGTTTAATGATAGTTGATGTTGTTTGATGATGTTTGATGATGTTTAATGATAGTTGATGTTGTTTGATGATGTTTGATGATGTTTGATGATGTTTAATGATAGTTGATGTTGTTTGATGATGTTTAATGATGTTTAATGATAGTTGATGTTGTTTGATGATGTTTGATGATGTTTGATGATGTTTAATGATAGTTGATGTTGTTTGATGATGTTTGATGATGTTTAATGATAGTTGATGTTGTTTGATGATGTTTAATGATAGTTGATGTTGTTTGATGATGTTTGATGATGTTTAATGATAGTTGATGATGTTTAATGATAGTTGATGTTGTGTGATTATGTTTGATGATGTTTGATGATGTTTAATGATAGTTGATGTTGTTTGATGATGTTTGATGATGTTTGATGATGTTTGATGATGTTTGATGATGTTTGATGATGTTTGATGATGTTTAATGATAGTTGATGATGTTTGATGATGTTTAATGATAGTTGATGATGTTTAATGATAGTTGATGTTGTTTGATGATGTTTGATGATGTTTAATGATAGTTGATGATGTTTAATGATAGTTGATGTTGTGTGATTATGTTTGATGATGTTTGATGATGTTTAATGATAGTTGATGTTGTTTGATGATGTTTGATGATGTTTAATGATAGTTGATGTTGTTTGATGATGTTTGATGATGTTTGATGATGTTTGATGATGTTTGATGATGTTTAATGATGTTTGATGATGTTTAATGATAGTTGATGATGTTTAATGATAGTTGATGTTGTTTGATGATGTTTGATGATGTTTGATGATGTTTGATGATGTTTGATGATGTTTAATGATAGTTGATGTTGTTTGATGATGTTTGATGATGTTTGATGATGTTTAATGATAGTTGATGATGTTTAATGATAGTTGATGTTGTTTGATGATGTTTGATGATGTTTGATGATGTTTCATGATGTTTGAAGATAAACCATAGCTGTCGTATTAGGTTAATATTAATTGTAGATTAGTATAGATGCTACCCAGTGCGTGCCAATTTTGTAAACTCCAAACCACATGTGCCCTAGGGAAGGTAAAGACGTGGTGTTCTATAAGGATCAGTTCTGGGCCCTTACTTATTCATAATGATGATATTTGATAGTATTTGATGAGAAATTTCTAAATTGCAGCGTGCAGTTTAAGCCCAAAAAGTCTAATTTTCTCATATTACAGATACTTATTGACGGTTACGGCCAAAGACGGAGGAAGCCCCCCCTTATCCGACACGACAGACGTCGAGATCACAGTGACAGACGTGAACGACAACTACCCGATCTTCAAGCAGCCGATGTACACGGGAAACATCATGGAGGACGCCTTAATCGGCACATCCGTCGTCCAAGTATCAGCGACGGATCTCGACATCGGATTAAACGGCAGGATCCGATACTCCCTAAGCGACAAAGACACGGAGGACGGTTCTTTCGTCATAGACCCAACGAGCGGCGTGATCCGAACCAACAAAGGCTTAGATCGCGAATCGGTCGCCGTGTACGAATTAGAGGCGTACGCCATCGACAGGGGATCCCCCGTATTGAGTACTTCAGTTCCCGTTCACATACGAATCGAGGATATAAACGATTCACCACCGGCCTTTGACTCGGATAAAATCGTCTTGTACATCGCGGAGAATAGCCCCATCGGGTCGACGGTCGGTGAGATCTACGCGAAAGATCCTGATGAAGGTGTTAATGCGATAGTGCAGTATTCGATTATCGGTGGCGAGGACACGCAGAGTTTTTCTTTGGTGACGAGACCGGGTTCCGAAAAGGCCGAGTTGTTAACGATGACCGAGTTGGATTACGAGAGTGAAAGGAAGAAGTTTGATTTGATAATTCGCGCTTCTAGCCCTCCGTTACGTTCCGACGTCCACGTCGAGATCATAGTGACTGATGTTAACGATAACGCGCCGGTGTTGGAGGATTTCCATATCGTCTTTAATAATTTCCGGGATTGTTTTCCCACTGGACCGATTGGACGAATCCCGGCTTCTGATGCTGATGTAACCGATAAGTTACAGTATAGGGTCTTATCGGGGAACAACGCGAATTTAGTCTTGTTGAACGAGACTTCGGGGCAACTCCAGTTATCTCCGCAATTAAACACGAACGTCCCGAAGATCGCCTCCATGGAGGTCTCGGTTTCCGACGGAAAAAACGACGTTAAAGCGATCATGCAGTTATCGGTACGATTAATAACAGAAGAGATGTTGTTTAACTCGATCACGGTACGGCTAAACCAAATGGATAAAGAAGGGTTTTTATCGCCGCTTTTGCAATACTTCATCGATGGTTTAGCCGCTATAATCCCGTGCCCCAAAGAAAATATCTTCTTATTCAGCATTCAAGATGATACAGACGTTAACACCAAAATTCTCAACGTAAGCTTTTCAATTAAACGACCGGACACACCCCGAGAAAACTTTTATTCCCCGCAATTCCTCCAAGAGAAAGTCTACTTAAATCGCGCGATCCTAGCCAAGCTATCCACGGTACAAGTCCTACCGTTCGACGACAACCTCTGCGTCCGCGAACCGTGCCTTAACTTCGAGGAATGCGTCACCGTGCTCAAATTCGGAAACGCTTCTGAATTCGTCGCTAGCAAAACCGTCCTGTTCAGGCCTATATATCCGGTGACGACGTTCACTTGTAGATGCCCCGTGGGCTTCACCGGCAGCAAAGAGCATTACCTCTGCGACACGGAAGTTAATTTATGTTACTCGACGCCGTGTCAGAACAACGGGACTTGTCGGATACGAGAAGGCGGGTATACCTGCGTTTGCCCTGAAGGTTACACGGGAATTAATTGCGAGATTAAATTGGGGTTGGATACCTGCAAACCTAACGTATGCAAGAGTGGTTCGACGTGTATTTCTCGGCCTAAAGGGGGCTTTGTATGCGAGGATTGTACTTTATCGACGGATATGGAGCATTACACGCCGTTATGCGAGTTGAAGAGTCGATCGTTCACCAAAACCTCCTTCCTAACATTCCCGAGTCTTAAGCAGCGACATCGCTTACACCTCGAGTTAAAATTCGCGACACACGCTCGAAACGGCCTCTTGCTATACAACGGGAGATACAACGAACTCCACGACTTTATCTCCTTGGAGATCGTCGATGAAACCGTCCAATTCTCTTTTTCTTTGGGTGGTTCCATCACGAGGGCTTCAGCTTCAATCCCTGGTGGGGTCTCCGACGGTTCTTGGCATACAATCACCGTGCAATACTTCAATAAGACTATCACGATTTCCTTAGATAATTGCGACGCGGCGTTGGCTTTAAAACACGGGAAAAGCTTAGGGGGACGATGGGCTTGCGCTGGTTTCGCGCAGCACGAGTTGGAGCGTCGCTGCGCATCGCTAACCGAAACCTGTCACCGTTTCTTAGATCTAACGGGCCCGTTGCAACTCGGGGGGTTACCGGCGTTACCGGCGACGTTCCAGCCGAAGAATCACCATTACGAGGGGTGCATCGCCGATTTAAAGATCGATTATAAGTTTGTCGATTTGAACGGGTACGTCGCGGATAACGGTACAGTTCCCGGGTGTCCGGAGAAGAAGCAGTTTTGCAATTCGAAACCTTGTAAGAATGAGGGGACTTGCGTGAATAAATGGGAGATGTATCATTGCGATTGCCCGGAAGGTTTCGGCGGTAGGGATTGCGGGGATGTTATAAATCCGCCTTGGAGGTTTTCTGGTGATGGTACGTTGTCGTTTAACCCGTCTTTGAGGCCTATCCAGTTGCCGTGGTTGAATGCGATGTCGGTGAGGACCCTACATCCGGATACGTTCCTTATGTCGATACACGTCGGTCAAAATAGTTCTTCGGTGATTTCACTCAAAGCTGGGTTACTTACGTACACGTACAACGGGGATTCCCTCACTTTAAACTCCCGGCCTCTCTCCGACGGGAGTTGGAATCGTCTGGAAGCGACGTGGTTTGGAACTGAGATAAAACTGTCGATAAACTACGGGGAATATTCGTCGTTATTCCCGTTCACCCCGAAAATCCAAGGTTTATACATCGGGAAGGTGCTCATAGGCGGTCCTGACTCAACGTATAACAGCTTAAACGCCGGTTATAATTATTTCGAAGGGTGCATCCAAGACGTAAAGATCGGGAACCAACAGACAAGCTCTAACCGGCCAACCGTTCGTGAAAACGTCGAAGATGGTTGTTCATCCACATCAGAATGCAATACCCAATGCCCGGAAACCTCCGTTTGTATCCCCGAATGGGAAAACTCCCATTGTAGGTGTAAAGAAGGTCACGTCGGTCCACAATGCACGCCTGTCTGCGATGTTAGCCCTTGTGAACACAGCTCGACCTGCGTTGAAGATCCAAGCACGACTCGTGGCTATACCTGTAGGTGTAATTCCACGGAATATTCGGGAGATTATTGTGAAAATAGGGTTGCGCAACCTTGTCCTTCGAGTTGGTGGGGATATCCTGTGTGTGGGCCTTGTGATTGCGACGTGGAGGCTGGTTATAATCCGGATTGTGATAAGAATACGGGACAGTGTCATTGCAGGGAGAACCACTATCAGCCCAAGGGGACTTCGCAGTGTATTCCTTGTGATTGCTACCTGACTGGGTCGTACAGCGCGCAGTGTAACTCGGAAACTGGACAGTGCCGGTGTAGGGATGGTGTTATTGGGCAGAAGTGTGATGCCTGTCCGAACCCGTATGCTGAGATAACCTTGAAGGGGTGTGAAGGTGAGTGTTGGTGTTTAGGTTATGTTGTGGTGTTTCAGGTTATGATGTGGTGTTTTAGGTTATGATGTGGTGCAAAAATGAGACGTTTTGGTGAATGTCATATCTCATAATGTTTTCCTCATTGCTTCCATTTTTTGTTTTGTTCAGGAAGAAGCAATTGTCTTGACAAAAAAATAGTCAAAATAGTAAAATACTAAAGTACAGTTTCCACTGATGATCATTCTTATCAAGTCAATTCACGTGGAATAATGAATTATCATGACTTATAAAATGATGACTTATCATGACTTATCATGACTTATAAAATCATGACTTATTATGACTTATGAAATGATAACTTATGACTTATGAAATGATGACTTATCATGACTTATGAAATAATGACTTATGAAATGATGACTTATCATGACTTATGAAATGATGACTTATGACTTATGAAATGATGACTTATCATGACTTATGAAATCATGACTTATAAAATGATGACTTATGATATGATGACTTATCATGACTTATGAAATCATGACTTATAAAATGATGACTTATGATATGATGACTTATCATGACTTATGAAATCATGACTTATAAAATGATGACTTATGATATGATGACTTATCATGACTTATAAAATCATGACTTATCATGACTTATGAAATGATGACTTATGACTTATGAAATGATGACTTATCATGACTTATGAAATCATGACTTATAAAATGATGACTTATGATATGATGACTTATCATGACTTATGAAATCATGACTTATAAAATGATGACTTATGATATGATGACTTATCATGACTTATAAAATCATGACTTATAAAATCATGACTTATCATGACTTATGAAATGATGACTTATGACTTATGAAATGATGACTTATCATGACTTATCATGACTTATGAAATGATGACTTATGACTTATGAAATGATGATTTATCATGACTTATGAAATGATGACTTATCATGACTTATGAAATCATGACTTATAAAATCATGACTTATCATGACTTATGACTTATGAAATGATGATTTATCATGACTTATGAAATCATGACTTATAAAATGATGACTTATGATATTATGACTTATCATGACTTATGAAATCATGACTTATAAAATCATGACTTATGAAATGATGACTTATGACTTATGAAATGATGACTTATCATGACTTATGAAATGATGACTTATGACTTATGAAATGATGATTTATCATGACTTATGAAATGATGACTTATCATGACTTATGAAATCATGACTTATAAAATGATGACTTATGATATGATGACTTATCATGACTTATGAAATCATGACTTATAAAATGATGACTTATGATATGATGACTTATCATGACTTATAAAATCATGACTTATAAAATCATGACTTATCATGACTTATGAAATGATGACTTATCATGACTTATGAAATGATGACTTATGACTTATGAAATGATGACTTATCATGACTTATGAAATCATGACTTATAAAATGATGACTTATGATATGATGACTTATCATGACTTATAAAATCATGACTTATCATGACTTATGAAATGATGACTTATGACTTATGAAATGATGACTTATCATGACTTATCATGACTTATGAAATGATGACTTATGACTTATGAAATGATGATTTATCATGACTTATGAAATGATGACTTATCATGACTTATGAAATCATGACTTATAAAATCATGACTTATCATGACTTATGAAATGATGATTTATGAAATCATGACTTATAAAATGATGACTTATGATATTATGACTTATCATGACTTATGAAATCATGACTTATAAAATCATGACTTATGAAATGATGACTTATGACTTATGAAATGATGACTTATCATGACTTATGAAATGATGACTTATGACTTATGAAATGATGATTTATCATGACTTATGAAATGATGACTTATCATGACTTATAAAATGATGACTTATGATATGATGACTTATCATGACTTATGAAATCATGACTTATAAAATCATGACTTATGAAATGATGACTTATGACTTATGAAATCATGACTTATCATGACTTATGAAATGATGACTTATCATGACTTATGAAATCATGACTTATAAAATGATGACTTATGATATGATGACTTATCATGACTTATGAAATCATGACTTATAAAATCATGACTTATGAAATGATGACTTATGACTTATGAAATGATGACTTATCATGACTTATGAAATGATGACTTATGACTTATGAAATGATGAATTATCATGACTTACGAAATGATGACTTATCATGACTTCTTATGACTTATAAAATCATGACTTATGAAATGATGACTTATGACTTATGAAATGATGACTTATCATGACTTATGAAATGATGACTTATGACTTATGAAATGATGAATTATCATGACTTATGAAATGATGACTTATCATGACTTATGAAATCATGACTTATAAAATGATGACTTATGATATGATGACTTATCATGACTTATGAAATCATGACTTATAAAATCATGACTTATGAAATGATGACTTATGACTTATGAAATGATGACTTATCATGACTTATCATGACTTATGAAATGATGACTTCTCATGACTTATGAAATCATGGCTTATCATGAGTTAGGATAGCCGCACACCGGTCAGTCAAGACAAGACAAGACAAACTTAGACACGCTTAGTCACTGTTGGTCACGTTTTTTTAGATGTGTCACTACATAACAACCTCACATGTAACAAAACTTATTTGGTGAATTTTTACAACATCACCTTTGATCACTTCTCATATTTTAATGCACAGAATGTCTGTATACCATAACCTGATAAAATAACACCCAAAAAACTTGTTTATTCGTAATATTTTGAACAATCTGTTGTATGCACAGAAGACCTGTCACAACACTTTGATGACTTGATCTACGAAAAGTAGTTGGACCCTTGTTCTCTTGTGTAATCAAAATTCACCAAAAATTACATCAAAAATGTGTCTTGTTTTTACATCCTATCTTCTTTTAAAAGTAATTGTGTTTTCTACACCCTGCTTGTGTTATTTACACTAATTCTTCTGTAGTCATTTACGATGGATGTCCAAGAAGTGCATCAATGGGTATATGGTGGCCCAGGACCAATTTTGGTCAAGAGGCGATCGAGAATTGCCCGAAAAATTCCTTTGGAAAAGCCTCGAGAATTTGTGATAACCAGCTAGGTGGTTGGCAATTACCAGATCTCTTCAATTGTACCTCAGATCGCTTCGCAGAACTAAGGAATCAAGTATGTCCTTCCAAATCACACAAAAGGACACTAATAACCACGTAAAATCATTTTTTACAGTTGTCTTTAATCGAAAGTGGTGAATTGCAGTTGAATTCTTTCGTTGCAATAAAACTAGCGTCTGATCTGCACAGGGCTACCAATCTAACGGTGAATCTGTATGGAGCTGATGTTTTGGTAACTTATGATTTACTGCAAGAGCTCCTGAGGTATGAATCGACCATTCATGGCTTGAATTTGACCCATAGTCAAGATAAAGACTATATAAACGTAAGTGGCTTATTTATTGATAGAACAATATTGGAATTGATTTGGATTGTTTTTAGAATTTGGTACAATCAACAAGTGTCATCCTTGACATCAAATATTACGACCACTGGCAGAAGGTTAAAAGCCTAACTGGGGGAAGTACAGAAAACCTGGTGACTTCCATGGAAAACTACATCAATATTTTGACCGACAGTCAGCATGATACTTACACAAACCCGTTTGAAATTGTGTCGCCTAATATGGGTAAGTTCTGATGTCCTATAATAATAAGAATTGCACCAAATTGTCTGGATTTTCTTTAAAGTTCTTGGACTTGACATAATCACACCAGAATCCCTATACGGTTACGAATCTGACTCACTACAACTGCCATCTACCGGCGATTTTACAACAGAACGTATCATCCTACCAGACACTTCACAATTCCTCCAGAACGAACCTTCAGTCGCTCAAACCATCGGCCCTTTGGTCTCGTTCCCAAAATACAACAACTATCTCCAAGACAAATCCAAATTCGACAAAAATTCTAAAATATTAGTGCCTTTAAAACTGTTGGGTATCAGACCAATCGAACACGGGGAACTCTTAACCAAGCACAGCTTACCAGACAACGGCGCTGTCGTCAGTTACGCTGAATACAAACAAGCGGGTGCTTTACTACCAGCTGTTTACGACGCTTCGGTGATGAGACGATGGGGTGTTGATATAACCATTGGTTCCCCATTGATTTCCGTCAGTATCTTAGTGCCAGAATATGTGGAAGCGGTATCAAACAGTAACAAGAATGATAACGTAAAAGTGAAGTTTCAAGAGGTCGATTTTCAACATTTGGACTACAGTGAACAAGAGAGGGAATTCGCGAAGGTTTTGAATGAGCCTGAGTCGAAATTACATGAGAATGACGCGCATTATTTGAAGTTGGAGGGGCGTAGGATGAAGAGGAATAGTTTTAGCAAGAAATTGATGTATAAGAGTTTGTCTGGTGTGCGTTTGAATATGCCTATAAGACTTCAAATTTGGTTGGATTCGGATATCACGGTTTTTAATGAGAGGTCTAACCCACAGTGTGTTCATTGGAGTACAGCTAAAGGGTTGGTTTTAGTGATTTATCGTTTGTATTCAAGGTTTATTTGTTTGTTGATGCTTTTAGATATGGTGAATGGTCAAGGATTGGGTGTAGGACTGAGATTAGTGAGGACTGGTTTGAAGAGTCTGAAGAAAAAACTCTGATGGTCAACTGTACTTGTAATCATTTGTCTACCGTAGCTGTTCTTGTGGATATTGTAGATCTTGAGGTGAGTTTTTGATGATAAAGCATACTCGTCAAAGAAAAATGTCAGTCTGAAAAAATTGTTCTCCTTATAGTAACTCTTGTAGTTTTGCTTGGAGTTTTCCGGCAGTTTTAAAAAGTGGTGATTTTATAAACTTCGATGTGCTCTTTCCGAATTTTTACTTTGCCACCTCGCATCTTTGCCACTCGCGTCGCCATATTGAAAAAATGGCGCCTAAAAACAATTTTTTGACAATATTTCCTTTCCGACTCATTTTACGATAAAAACTGTTATATAATAAATTAAAGTGGAGAACATTTCCTATAATTTATGTATAGATGTTTCAAACTAAGAAGAGCACAGTTGTATATGCAACCAAATATACATAGGCAATTTATAAACCATACACTGGGTATGATTGGTTGCATATACAACTGTGCTCTTCTTAGTTTGAAACTACTCTATAACCTTCGAAATCTATAAAATCGCCAATTTTTTTGAGCACCAAAATGACTGGACTACTTATGTGATGCTATTTTCAGTACATCCCGGAACCATCTCTACTGGAAAACATCTCCAGCTACAGCAGCTTCTCCATTTCATTACCATTGCTTCTAGCGGCGTACATCATCTTAGCAATTCTACGTGGAACCCAAACAAACTCGAACGCCATTCGAAAAAATCTCGTACTTTGCGTATTCTTAGCGGAATTATTGTATTTCATAGCATTAAAAGCTAGGAAGCCAATGGTTGGCAGTGAGGTAATTAATAAATTATGTAGTTCATTTAATCTTTCTTGTTTATACTTTCTCATGCTTCATTTCCTTTTCTTTGTTCCTGTATTTTCTTCGTATGTCTTCTTTGTTCCTATCGTTTCTTTGTGTGTCTTATTCGTTTTTATCTTTTCTTCGTATGTTTTCTTTCTCCTTTTGTCGCCTTCCTCCTTGCTTTATGTTTCTTCTTGTTCTTTTTCTTCCATCTTTTTTCCCTTCTCCCTCCTCCCTCCTCCCTCCTCCCTCCTCCCTCCTCCCTCCTCCCTCCTCCCTCCTCCCTCCTCCCTCCTCCCTCCTCCCTCCTCCCTCCTCCCTCCTCCCTCCTCCCTCCTCCCTCCTCCCTCCTCCCTCCTCCCTCCTCCCTCCTCCCTCCTCCCTCCTCCCTCCTCCCTCCTCCCTCCTCCCTCCTCCCTCCTCCCTCCTCCCTCCTCCCTCCTCCCTCCTCCCTCCTCCCTCCTCCCTCCTCCCTCCTCCCTCCTCCCTCCTCCCTCCTCCCTCCTCCCTCCTCCCTCCTCCCTCCTCCCTCCTCCCTCCTCCCTCCTCCCTCCTCCCTCCTCCCTCCTCCCTCCTCCCTCCTCCCTCCTCCCTCCTCCCTCCTCCCTCCTCCCTCCTCCCTCCTCCCTCCTCCCTCCTCCCTTCTCCCTTGTCCCTTGTCCCTTGTCCCTTGTCCCTCCTCCCTCCTTCTTCCTTCTTCTTCCTTCTTCTTCCTTCATCTTCCTTCTTCTGCCCTCTTCTTCCTTTATCTTAAATGATAATCTTCTGGTTTTAGTTTGTCTGTAAGATAGTTGCAATGGGTCTTCATTACCTATGGATGGCTGCATTCGCATGGATGTTAGTTGATGCTTTACATCTGTACCGAATGCTCACAGAAATGCGTGACATAAACCATGGGCCGATGAGATTCTACTACTGTGTGGGATACGTCTTACCGGCTATAATAGTCAGCTTAGCTGTTGGAGTTAGAGCACATCAATATGGACATCACTTGTTGTAAGTATTACTGTATCACCACAACTTCAAGTTCTCAACTTTGAAAATAGTCAGTAAATTAGTTGCTGTATGCATTGATATCTTGTTTGTTTTTCAGCTGTTGGGTCTCATTACATGAGAGTGTAGTCTGGAGTCTGGTTGGACCAATCTGCCTGATGGTTTTCATAAATTTGGGTGTTTTAGTGTTTGCCATCAAAGCTGCATTCACACTCCAAGACCACGTGATGGGTTTCAGCAATATAAGGTAGTTTTCCCTTTCATTTAAACTTTACAACACATAATTGATCTCAAAAATCTTCAACAACATCATTTTCTTTCAGGGGTCTGCTATGGGTATCAGTTATTGCATTGCCTCTACTCGGCGCATCGTGGATTCTAGCATTACTATCCGCATCAGAAAATAATCCACTATTGACACCATTCCTATCACTAGCAGTGTTTTTACATGCCTCATTTTCACTCGGTGGATACTGCTTTGCAAACAGTAGAGTTCGACAGAATTTAATGAGGTAAGGAACATTTAATTAGCAGCTTAGGACATCATTACTAACCGTTGAACATTTTAGAATGATACTGACTTGTATGGGAAAGAAAGTACCACTACTTGAGACAGGATCGATGGCAGGTGTTCCCAGCACAAGTTCTCAAAATATAAATGCTCAATCGGTAAGTTTTTTAACAATCACAAGTCAAATTCTATTGATGAATTGTGAATTGCATGTTTGGACATGAATTGTATGATTGGAGATGAATTGTATGATTGAACATAAATTGTATGATTGAACATGATTTGCAGAGGTCAGCACTGGCTTACCACAGTTCAGGGATGGACGGCAACCGAAGGAATATTGGAATATCGACGTCAAGCACCACATCAAGGTCAACTACAAAGACTAGCTCTAGTCCCTACAGAAGTGACACTCATTTACGTCATACCTCGACAAGCACCTCAAATTATAATTCTACTAGTGACGTCCCATCTTATATGCGAGGGTTTGAGCATGAAACGCAGTTGCAGAGACATCATCGTGACGGTAAGTTAGATACCAATGGATCTTGTTTCTCTAAAACACTTTATCATGGTCCGCGCACCCCCAAAAAACTTTTATTTCCGCCCTTTCAAAAAAGTTGGGAAAGGCTGATTTAATGATATAAACGAGTTTGGACACTCGTAGGTGTTAAATTTGTCGAAGAAGTTGATTGGTGTTTGTCCAAAAGATTACTTCAGCCTCTTGAGGAAATTTATTCCGGTGTATAACCCTTTGGACATCATTGGTGCAGTATTTGCTTTAAAAAATTGAGTTTGCCTGATAAGTTTGATTGGTGTTTGTCCAAAAGCGTCCTTCAGCCTCTTGAGGATTTTTTTTATGACTTAGAAGAGTTTGGACACTCGTAGGTGCTAAATTTGTCGAAGAAGTTGATTGGTGTTTGTCCAAAAGATTGCTTCAGCCTCTTGAGGAAATTTATTCCGGTGTATAACCCTTTGGACATTCATTGGTGCAGTATTTGCTTTAAAAAATTGAGTTTGCCTGATAAGTTTGATTGGTGTTTGTCCAAAAGCTTCCATCAGCCTCTGGAGGAATTTTTTAATGACTTAAATGAGTTTGGACACTTGTAGGTGCTAAATTTGTCGAAGAAGTTGATTGGTGTTTGTCCAAAAGATTGCTTCAGCCTCTTGAGGAAATTTATTCCGGTGTATAACCCTTTGGACATTCATTGGTGCAGTATTTGCTTTAAAAAATTGAGTTTGCCCGATAAGTTTGATTAGTGTTTGTCCAAAAGCGTCCTTCAGCCTCTTGAGGATTTTTTTTATGACTTAGAAGAGTTTGGACACTCGTAGGTGCTAAATTTGTCGAAGAAGTTGATTGGTGTTTGTCCAAAAGATTGCTTCAGCCTCTTGAGGAAATTTATTCCGGTGTATAACCCTTTGGACATTCATTGGTGCAGTATTTGCTTTAAAAAATTGAGTTTGCCTGATAAGTTTGATTGGTGTTTGTCCAAAAGCTTCCATCAGCCTCTGGAGGAATTTTTTAATGACTTAAATGAGTTTGGACACTTGTAGGTGCTAAATTTGTCGAAGAAGTTGATTGGTGTTTGTCCAAAAGATTGCTTCAGCCTCTTGAGGAAATTTATTCCGGTGTATAACCCTTTGGACATTCATTGGTGCAGTATTTGCTTTAAAAAATTGAGTTTGCCCGATAAGTTTGATTAGTGTTTGTCCAAAAGCTTCCTTCAGCCTCTTGAGGATTTTTTTTATGACTTAGAAGAGTTTGGACACTCGTAGGTGCTAAATTTGTCGAAGAAGTTGATTGGTGTTTGTCCAAAAGATTGCTTCAGCCTCTTGAGGAAATTTATTCCGGTGTATAACCCTTTGGACATTCATTGGTGCAGTATTTGCTTTAAAAAATTGAGTTTGCCCGATAAGTTTGATTAGTGTTTGTCCAAAAGCTTCCTTCAGCCTCTTGAGGATTTTTTTTATGACTTAGAAGAGTTTGGACACTCGTAGGTGCTAAATTTGCCGAGGAAGTTGATTGGTGTTTGTACAAAAGATTGCTTCAGCCTGTTGAGGAAATTTATTCCTGTGTATAACCCTTTGGACATTCATTGGTGCAGTATTTGCTTTAAAAAATTGAGTTTGCCTGATAAGTTTGATTGGTGTTTGTCCAAAAGCTTCCATCAGCCTCTTGAGGAAATTTTTGATGATGTAGATGAGTTTGGACATTTGGATGTAGATGAGATTGGACACAGTAGGTGCTAAATTTGTCCAAGTAGTTGGTGGAGTAGTATTGCTACTCCATATGTTTATTATCTGAAGCGTTTTATCCGCGGACCCCTTGGGATAGACCCACGGACCACCAGGGGTCCGTGGGCCACATGTTGGGAAACACTGGTCTAAAAAGATAAAGATGTCCAAACATATCTCCAATAATTTAATTTTGTTCGATCTAGTCCCTGATGAAGGTCGTCGTACTCGTCGAAACGAGTCTGACTCCGACTCAGACGGTTCAGAAGGTCGTAGTTTAGACCTAGCATCAAGCCACTCAAGCGATGACGATGAGTCCTCAAGCACCAGAAGACACAGATCGAGAAATACAGGAGCACCCAGGCAAGGGTACCTGCCGAATATAACCGAACATGTCGCTTCAAGATGCGGCACTCCACCTGCTTTGAACGTGGTGACAAATTCCCAACTATTTCCCGCGGTGCAGCCAATGTACGCCCCTCGTTGGTCCAGTCAGTTACCAGAGGCGTATCTCCCAAATTCCAACAGTAATATTCCCGAAGTTGGTCGTTGGTCTGCGGAAACTGGTTCCGACAATGAGTTCTGCCATAAGAATTCGCCGAACCCGCTGCCTAATCCCGATGTCATGCCGGATACTTGTCTGCCTCCTTTGCAGAGCGAGCAGTACATGGTTAGAGCGCAGTATGAGGCGCAGTATGAAGCACAGTATATGTCTAATCTGCAGGGGAATAAGGGGGATTATATGAGTAAGAGGATGCCGTCGCATGATAATGTCAACTATCAGGAGTATGCCGAGAGGATTTCGGATAATGATGAGAAACACCATGATAAATATCACTTTCCATATACAGGTGAGTTATAGATAATTTAAAAGCCATTTCTTTACTAAAATCTTAGTTATAACAGGTTCATCTCTAGTTATTAAAGAACTATTTACTTTGGTAACTTGGGTACGCATTTTGGTGTTTCTTTTCAGCCGAGGAAGACCACGTGACCACACACAACAACTACATCCACGCTCCGTCGAGTCGGATGATGTCTCCGATCATAAACGACGTGAATAATCCAGGTAAATGTTATCAAATTAAACTCAAACCTTAATTAACTAGCCACAAAATTTATCGACAACTTATTAAATTAAAAATGTGTGATCTACAGGTTTAGATTACCATCATGGTTCAACCATGGGCTCGCGCATGGGATCAAGGATGGGTTCCGTGCTTGGATCTTTACATGGTTCAGTATGCGGTAGCGTCAGGGGTTCGCCTTCACCCCTCATGCCACCTGTCTCTATGATGCACACAGGACATCATCAAGATCCAGCGCAGTAAGTAAAATATCCCACAAAGATACGATTTCATCAACAAAGAACACTTGCAATGCTGCGGCCAAGTTATTTGATTTTCGTAGTTCTAAATTTCACCACCGAGCGCGGGCAGATGGCGCTGCAAGTAGCAGCGCTAGCTGCAAGGCCTGCAAGTAAGCAGGGCTAGGCGGTGTTTCTTTTTTGCTTTCGGTGAGGAGTGTAGTTCCGTACTTGAACACCGAGCGCGGGTAGATGCCGCTGCAAGTGAACAGCGTAAAGCGGTGTTTCATTTATTGGTGGAATAGTTTAATTAGTTGTATTAAATTAACACTTTATATGTAACATTCTATTATAAAATGCTTATCTTCTAGATGGTGTTGGGAATACGGAATTAATAATTAATTGAATTTTATATATTAATATTTTGGGTAAGGTAGTTTGTTTTGTCCGCGTGTCCTTTTTGTTAAAGTTGTGTACATGCTTTCAGGACAAAGGACGAAGTCAATGAGGAGACGTCCGTATGATAATTGTACAAATTTACATAATTTTGCTTCGATCTACGAATTTAACCGTTTTTAATTTCACGAAGACTGGATTTTTATATTGCATAGGATAAAGATGCGATTTTGTGCTTTTGAGTAAAAAGTAAGATATTGTACGATTCTGAGTGAATTTATCTCCATATTTGTATATTTTTACATGATGTATTGATAATTGCCATAGTATAAAATCAAACAAGTTAGTTCTTAAGATTAGTAATTTATAATTTAGCCATTGTATGGATAAAGACTCTTGCGTATAAAATGCTCATGATTTTAAGTTTGGAAAGAAGTACTTATTTTTGTAAATAGGAAGAAGAAAACACGTTTATATTATAAGAGAGTTAGAAGCAGATGCATATTTACAAGGATCGATGCTCCACACCAGTTTTGCAGAGAAAAAAAATGATATTTTGGTAAGGTACTTATGATAAGATGTGATAGTTTTACTAAATTGAGTGTAGCTTTTACAAAATTTTACAAATTTGTAATGTAATATACGCTGTAAAATTTTACAAACTGCAGTGAATCATTGAATGCAGTGAATTTGGCTGCATATTTTTCGTGGTGTCAAAATAAGTGACAATACAAAAGTATTTTTTTGGCATGCATAATAATAATCACATAAATATTCGAATCTCTATATCTGTGTCTCTTTCGACATCTATTCAAGGCACTATAATAAGATAAGATTTAAGAAAGTCACATAACCTAAATTTAATATAAACCTGCTTCGATCCTCTGCTATCTTATTGTGGTATTATTTGTTTGTAAATATATATAATTTTGCGACAGATAGTGTGTATTTTGTAGGATGAAAACAGTGCCTAAAACGCTTCTTTTGGATTTTTTATAGCGCAAAACACTCTGAAATTATACATATTAAGATCTCATTTATGTGTAGTATGTACTTATTTATATTGTATCCGTATTGAAAGAAAAAGACGACCTGGTCCGAAACTTAAAGCCCCAGTCCCGTGTGGCCAGGCCGGCACTGACCACATATCTTATATTTTCCTTATGACTGTGCAATTGACATTCCATCTTTTATACACTTTTTTGTATTGTGATTTTTTTTACTTTAAATAAATATATGATATATGATTCTAATTGTATTATTTCAAAATTGCAGAGGTTAGGTAGGTAACACAGTTAGGTACAACAGTTATTAGGTTGTTTGGCAACATGCAACATACACTACAAATGTCAAATTGACGGTAGAACAAAAAGTAAGGTTAGAAGTAAAAAAATCACTGCCTGTTAAGGTGTTGGAAGCGACAAAAGCGTAGTTTCCATGGTAACGAAGCAGCTAGCTCACGCGTTGTTGATTTTTGCCGCGGCGAGTTTGTTTCTGTCGCCATGTTTGACGTATTTTGTGCGTGCTGTCAACAGGTTCTTTATCCACTTGCAATTTTTGTCGAATTTTGCTCGGAAAACCGCAAATTATTTCATAAAACGTTGGTTAAAGTGTTCATAATAGTATATTATTATACAAGTTTTATAAGACGTCAAATTGGCGCATGAACGAATGCGCCAATATGTTTTATAAAACGAGTGTAATATACTATTTTTTCTACTTTGCGTCATTAATTTTATAAAAATTTAGAAGTATCTTAGGTAAAATTCCAATCTAGAGTATTTATGGGTGCAACCGTTGGTAACACTGTCATCTGTCACTTAAATTCAAATATCTGTGAAAAAGTAATTATTGATAACTATTATATACCATCATATACTAGTAGTACGAAACCTAGGATGCAACACGCATGTTTAAATATGTATAAAAATATACATACTTCGCAGTTTGTGCGATTCTAAAAAATCAGTTTGTGCTTACTTTTGTGGTTATGTGTATTTTCGTTTGACATGCATTTGATATCAATGTCACCAATCTTAGAAAAAAGTTACTAAAAACGGTGTTACAATTTGCTAATTGTAACACCGAAAACAGTGTTACAATGTGTGCATTGTGAATGCAAAGTAGAAAAACGATTTTTGGTTGTTAGTGAAGTGTTTCCAGTGGACTGGCGGCGTTTTTATAGAGAATTACTTATGTTCCTTCTAAGCCGGTAAGTCTATATGTTGTTTTAGGTTATGCGTAATGTCAGATTGATTTTGTGTCGATTTTTGTGTATGTTGACGGTTTCAATACAGTTTTAGCGTTTTTACTTTCCGACTAGGTCGACTAGAAGAAATATTTCTTTTGAAATTGTGTCTGATAGCGTCCAAACGGTACAACGGTCCCAAATTCGGTATACATACGTTATTACGCGCGGTTTGTTTAAAAAAAAATATATAAGAAATACTTTTGAACGTCTAATTAACCAATAGAGTGTGAAATTGGCAAGTCGTTGCAAATTTACACCCGAAAAAAGTGTGTCCACTGCAAAACGAAAATATGGTTACGAAATAAAAACAGTCGCATAGCAGACTGAAGGGGAAAGTCATCAAAGTTCATTCACACTTTTTCTCGCGGTAAACGGCCATCCTATATGGAATCAAGACGATATCTGTCTCACACGCGGAATGATATATCTTCGGTATAAGTGTATGGCGAGTGGATCTTTTCCCCAAGTAACCGCGCGCACTGCAGAAACAGGTATTCGTAGTGTGTGCTACGGCGAGCGAAGTTGACCAGAGACCATAGTATACGGCGTGCTCAGACTTGGTGGACAACAACACGGTCTTCCTTCTTAAAAAAAAAAACTTTACGACGACCATGTGCTTTGCGAATGAATTCGTTCACTAGCTTTTAAATTTGTTTGTCGATTTGATTGTGGTTCATCGTTTTGTCCTATTCGGTTTGTTTGGTATTCGTGCTTGTGCGTTTTTAAAAATTGTTTGATTAAATGAGTTAAAATTGGACTTTTGTAAACTCGAAAAAAAAAAAAAAGAACAGTACTGTGGTGCTAGGAAATTATGGCGAGTTTCAATGAGTTAGAACGTGATTGGGCCACACTTTGTGAAGAATCACCTGAAGAATGGACTATTTCAGGTATGTAAATATATATAGAGCATGTAAACTTTGCAAACACTGTATGCAGAAAAATCCAAATGGATAACTCGTTTGGACACAAAATGTCAAATGTGTGGTTTTCTATGAATACCCTTCTTTTGTAATATGTATGAATTTTATTATTTAACACGTGTATTTGTGACGGCATGGTTATATATGTCGACTTTCATGAATAATTTAATTATTTATTGTACGTACGTGCTACCTGTATGGTCGATATAAATAATATAAATGGGGATAAATGATATAAAAGCGATATTCTGCAAAGGACCGTTCTGCCATCTGTTTTAAATTTATTGTAGATTCATTGAAATGTTCAACTGTTATAAATAATCAACATGTGGTATTTCAGATCTTTGCAGTCGTGTTTTATTATTGGAATAAGATGCATTCGGTTTTTAATTATTGAACTACAGGGTGCTAAAGTTTAAAGAAAAAAATCCTTTTTTCTACTTTGCATTCACAATGCACACATTGTAACACTGTTTTCGGTGTTACAATTAGCAAATTGTAACATCGTTTTTAGTAACTTTTTTCTAAGATTGGTGACATTGATATCAAATGCATGTCAAACGAAAATACACATAACCACAAAAGTAAGCACAAACTGATTTTTTAGAATCGCACAAACTGCGAAGTATGTATATTTTTAATACATATTTAAACATGCGTGTTGCATCCTAGGTTTCGTACTACTAGTATATGATGGTATATAATAATTATCAATAATTACATTTTCACAGATATTTGAATTTAAGTGACAGATGACAGTGTTACCAACGCCAACGGTTGCACCCATAAATACTCTAGATTGGAATTTTACCTAATATACTTCTAAATTTTTATAAAATTAACGACGCAAAGTAGAAAAAATAGTATACTACACTCGTTTTATAAGACATATTGGCGCATTCGTTCATTTGGGATTTTCCTTGAGGTCTTGCGCCTCGAGGCATGCCTTCGGGTTTTCCGTTGCGTGTGGAGCCACCTTAAACGCTTATAGCGCCTGAACTGCTCATCCCAATGATCTGTAAATTCGCACACATGCATATATAAAGTCACTGGAGGATGTGCAGGTATCAGTTTGGTTAAAATCGAACAAATTTGGTCAATTGCTATACTTTCTTTATAGGGTACTAGTCGGAAAGTAAAAAGAAATAAATAGACTACTGCCACACATACGGTAAATCATAATGTATGTTACATCATTGTAGTAAATAATAACAAATTTAATTAAATGATACCTTTACTGTGTTGCCCGTAATAATTTTGTGAGTGAAAGACGATTGCAGTTCACACTTATTTAACACTTTAAAGCGAAAATAATGCAAAATCGGTCTAATATTGCAATACCACCACGGATTAGCAAAGTAGGCACTTATACTTCCGTTAGTTTTGTCGCTAACCGTAATTAATGCACATATAAATAAAATATCCGGTTAAATATTCCGTCGAATCAATAGCAGAAACATTTAACTGTTGTTTCGCTTCAATATCCTTATTTGTGACACATACAACGGATATATAAAATAGATAAACAGTTAAATGATACCCGGTAACGACTACATTGTCAAAAATAAACCTTTATCTATAAACATACACTTCGACCATTGCACAGCTACGAAAATTACAATAATTGTACATTATTCCACAATAATTCCGTGACTGTGATGTATACGCCGATTAATAATTATTAAGGTCTTACTATAACCACGCGGAAAAGGAAATTATATAAAACAGAACAGTTTTTGTGTACTTCTGCAAATCTGCAGGTGGTTTGAAGTCGTAGTTTTAACATAGGAGAATGGTTTCGGCTTTATTGTACATACAGAGAAAAGAATGCTCAGTTCAAGTCAAATTTTATTTTAACCATTGGATGGATTAAAGAGAAGAATAATGATCAGAATAAGTAATTGGTTGTTTTGTTTGAAAAAACAAATGTTTCAGAAAAAGATTTTTAGGTTTGGTTCAACACCTTCTGTGTTCTGGATAGAGTATTTCATTCTCACTGCAAGTAACTGTCATTTTAAATGAAATGCGATCACTTATTCAAAGTAAGCAATAGTAATTTCCATTCAACATAATATATTGATTTGAAGTGAATAATTTTGTTGTTTTGTTCAAACTATCTACCGCTGCTGCAAAGGGGTAAAAAAAAGTTTATATATACCAATACAGTAATTTATTATAAAAATAAAAAATACATTTAAAATAGGTACAAAATACATTCAAAAATATAAAAGAATTAAATGTTATGTGATACATTTCAAAGTATTAAATACATATAATAATTAAATAATACCTCTGGTGAATTTGTTGTCATTGATTTGCATCTCTTACTTTGGACCATGCTATAAAAATACCTTGGTCCATTCTATGCAGTACTGTAGGAACTTTAGTAATGCATCATTTGCACCTGTGGTGAAATATAATAAGTACATACATATGATAGATATATACGGTTTCTCACCTCAGATGTTTCCAAATCTAATAGCTTCACAGCTCACACCAAACAGTCATCAACTACAAAGGACTATATGTAGTTTCGAATGAAACTTTGTGGTATTACTTCAAATATTTAAACATTTCGACCAAATTAATATTGTTTTATTTCAACCATTGGATGGATTAAAGAGAATAATAATTATCACAAAAAGTAATTGGTTGTTTTGTTTGGAAGAACAAATGTTTCAGAAAAAGATTTTTAGGTTTGGTTCAACACCTTCTGTATCCTGAATAGAGTATTTCATTCTCACTGCAAGTAACTGTCATTTTAAATGAAATGCGATCAGTTATTCAAAGTAAGCAATAGTAATTTACATTCAACATAATATATTGATTTGAAGTAAATAATTTTGTTGTTTTGTTCAAGCTATCTACCGCTGCTGCAAAGGGGTAAAAAAAGTTTATATATACCAATACAGTAATTTATTATAAAAATAAAAAATACATTTAAAATAGGTACAAAATTCATTCAAAAATATAAAAGAATTAAATGTTATGTGATACATTTCAAACTATTAAATACATATAATAATTAAATAATACCTCTGGTGAATTTGTTGTCATTGATTTGCATCTCTTACTTTGGACCATGCTATAAAAACACCTTGGCCCATTGTATGTAGTACTGTAGGAACTTTAGTAATGCACCATTTGCACCTGTGGTGAAATATAATATGTACATACATATGATAGATATATACGGTTTCTCACCTCAGATGTTTCCAAATCTAATAGCTTCACAGCTCACACCAAACAGTCATCAACTACAAAGGACTATATGTAGTTTCGAATGAAACTTTGTGGTATTACTTCAAATATTTAAACATTTCGACCAAATTAATATTGTTTTATTTCAACCATTGGATGGATTAAAGAGAATAATAATTATCACAAAAAGTAATTGGTTGTTTTGTTTGGAAGAACAAATGTTTCAGAAAAAGATTTTTAGGTTTGGTTCAACACCTTCTGTGTTCTGGATAGAGTATTTCATTCTCACTGCAAGTAACTGTCGTTTTAAATGAAATGCGATCAGTTATTCAAAGTAAGCAATAGTAATTTCCATTCAACATAATATATTGATTTGAAGTGAATAATTTTGTTGTTTTGTTCAAACTATCTACCGCTGCTGCAAAGGGGTAAAAAAAAGTTTATATATACCAATACAGTAATTTATTATAAAAATAAAAAATACATTTAAAATAAGTACAAAATACATTCAAAAATATAAAAGATTTAAATGTTATCTGATACATGTCGAAGTATTAAATACATATAATAATTAAATAATACCTCTGGTGAATTTGTTGTCATTGATTTGCATCTCTTACTTTGGACCATGCTATAAAAACACCTTGGCCCATTGTATGTAGTACTGTAGGAACTTTAGTAATGCACCATTTGCACCTGTGGTGAAATATAATATGTACATACATATGATAGATATATACGGTTTCTCACCTCAGATGTTTCCAAATCTAATAGCTTCACAGCTCACACCAAACAGTCATCAACTACAAAGGACTATATGTAGTTTCGAATGAAACTTTGTGGTATTACTTCAAATATTTAAACATTTCGACCAAATTAATATTGTTTTATTTCAACCATTGGATGGATTAAAGAGAATAATAATTATCACAAAAAGTAATTGGTTGTTTTGTTTGGAAGAACAAATGTTTCAGAAAAAGATTTTTAGGTTTGGTTCAACACCTTCTGTGTTCTGGATAGAGTATTTCATTCTCACTGCAAGTAACTGTCGTTTTAAATGAAATGCGATCAGTTATTCAAAGTAAGCAATAGTAATTTACATTCAACATAATATATTGATTTGAAGTGAATAATTTTGTTGTTTTGTTCAAACTATCTACCGCTGCTGCAAAAGGGTAAAAAAAGTTTATATATACCAATACAGTAATTTATTATAAAAATAAAAAATACATTTAAAATAAGTACAAAATACATTCAAAAATATAAAAGAATTAAATGTATGTGATACATTTCAAAGTATTAAATACATATAATAATTAAATAATACCTCTGGTGAATTTGTTGTCATTGATTTGCATCTCTTACTTTGGACCATGCTATAAAAACACTTTGGTCCATGGTATGCAGTGCTGTAGGAACTTTAGTAATGCATCATTTGCACCAGTGGTGAAATATAATATGTACATACATATGATAGATATATACGGTTTCTCACCTCAGATGTTTCCAAATCTAATAGCTTCACAGCTTCCAGGAAAGCAATTCGATCTCCAATAGCCGGAATAAGTTCTTTTACTTCTTCCTCTGTAAGTTTTCTTATGTTTTCCACAGTTATTTTATTGCCTTGAAAATATAGAATACACATAGTGTATTAACATTTTCATAAACAGTAGTTATACGCATATACTTACTGTCAAATATCAGATGATCTAATGGGATTAATTTTAAAAAATCATCCACGCTGTCCATTATCACATGTGATAACTGATAAGGATAAAGATATCCAACATAAGAATGTGTTAAACATTTTTCTCTGTGTATAATTTCAGTTAGTATCTTGAATAAAATCTACTTCTTTAAACAAATTGAATCACTAATTATATCACACCAGACATAGACTATAACATTATGACAGATCAGGAAAACCCTAAGATAAACTTAACCTCTATCAGTAGATTTGGAACATCAGTTTGACGATCTAACTTGTCAATAATTATGACAATAATCTATAATTCATTCGATATAACTTCATAAGAAATGAAATCTATACAATGACAAAATACAAGCGAGCGAATATAAGACAAAAGTTTATAAAATGCGGTAAATTCACGTACAACAAAGAGACGCACTTATGCTGCGGAAAAACTGGCAAAGCATGGGCGTCAATTTGCGGATTTTACCTACTTTACATAGCGATAACCATAGGCTGTTTCTTTGGTATGCTATTCTGGATGATGGGTGTTATAGAACAGGAAGGGGTAACAGGTATATACGACAAGAAGAACCTGTACAAAGGAGCTTCACCATCTTTGGAGATAATACCAAAATTACCGAAATTCAGCGCACCTATGATGTGGTACGTGCAGAGTGAAGATCGTGGCATAACGAAAAATGTATACATCGATCACATAACTGCTTTCCTATCCCAGTATGAGAATTTGAACGAAAGTATCTACGTGGACTGCGCCAAAGAAAAAAGAAAGGTCAACCAGTACTGCAAATTCTTGTTGCAAGAATTGGGTCCATGTGGAGTGCCTAATTATGGTTACGATGAGGATAAACCGTGTATTTATTTGAAGTTGAATAAATTGATGGGGTGGGACCCTAAGAAACATCGACCAAAGATGAACATCGATGAAGAAGATCGAATAGGCAATGAAGTTATTATGGTTACTTGCAAAGCCTTGTCACATTATGACGCTGAGAAACTTGGGCCAATCACTTACCACCCTGGAAATGGGTTTTACGAGTATTATTTTCCATACGATGGTTCTAAAGAGTATTTAGCTCCGCTGATTGGAATTCAGTTTACGAAATTAACACTGGATTTTGTCGCTGGCGTAAGGTGCCTAACATTTGACGTTGGTGTTTCAGAAGAAAAATTGAACGGGGATAAAATTTACATATATGTCAGTAGCTATTGAATTTTTGGTTTAATCTGTACGATCTTGTTGATTTAGTTATGCAATAATAACACGTTTAGACTCCCTTTTATAAATTTATGTCTATCCACTTCAGTCAAGATAAAATTTTCTCAGTAGAAGCGGGTTAAGTGCTTGATTCGAGATAAATTTAGTTGCAATGAGGAAATTGTTAAGTCACACCAAACAGTTAAGTATTTCGACCAAATTAATATTGTTTTATTTCAACCATTGGGTGGATTAAAGAGAATAATAATTATCAGAATAAGTAATTGGTTGTTTTGCTAGGAAAAAACAAATGTTTAAGAAAAAGATTTTTAGGTTTGGTTCAACACCTTCTGTATTCTGAATAGAGTATTTCATTCTCACTGCAAGTAACTGTCATTTTAAATGAAATGCGATCAATTATTCAAAGTAAGCTATAGTAATTTACATTCAACATAATATATTGATTTGAAATGAAGAATTTTGTTGTTTTGTTCAAACTATCTACCGCTGCTGCAAAAGGATAAAAAAGTTTATATATTCCAATACAGTAATTTATTATAAAAATAAAAACTACATTCAACATAAGTTCAAAATACATTCTAAAATATAAAAGATTTAAATGTTATCTGATACATGTCGAAGTATTAAATACATATAATAATTAAATAATACCTCTGGTGAATTTGTTGTCATTGATTTGCATCTCTTACTTTGGACCATGCTATAAAAACACCTTGGCCCATTGTATGCAGTACTGTAGGAACTTTAGTAATGCACCATTTGCACCTGTGGTGAAATATAATATGTACATACATATGATAGATATATACGGTTTCTCAGCTCAGATGTTTCCAAATCTAATAGCTTCACAGCTCACACCAAACAGTCATCAACTATAAAGGACTATATGTAGTTTAGAATGAAACTTTGTGGTATTACTTCAAATATTTAAACATTTCGACCAAATTAATATTGTTTTATTTCAACCATTGGGTGCATTAAAGAGAATAATAATTATCAGAATAAGTAATTGGTTGTTTTGCTAGGAAAAAACAAATGTTTCAGAAAAAGATTTTTAGGTTTGGTTCAACACCTTCTGTATTCTGGATAGAGTATTTCAATCTCACTGCAAGTAACTGTCATTTTAAATGAAATGCGATCAATTATTCAAAGTAAGCTATAGTAATTTATATTCAACATAATATATTGATTTGAAATGAAGAATTTTGTTGTTTTGTTCAGACTATCTACCGCTGCTGCAAAGGAGTAAATAAGTTCATATATACCAATACTGTAATTTATTATAAAAATAAAAACTACATTCAACATAAGTTCAAAATACATTCTAAAATATAAAAGATTTAAATGTTATCTGATACATGTCGAAGTATTAAATACATATAATAATTAAATAATACCTCTGGTGAATTTGTTGTCATTGATTTGCATCTCTTACTTTGGACCATGCTATAAAAACACCTTGGCCCATTGTATGCAGTACTGTAGGAACTTTAGTAATGCACCATTTGCACCTGTGGTGAAATATAATATGTACATACATATGATAGATATATACGGTTTCTCACCTCAGATGTTTCCAAATCTAATAGCTTCACAGCTCACACCAAACAGTCATCAACTACAAAGGACTATATGTAGTTTAGAATGAAACTTTGTGGTATTACTTCAAATATTTAAACATTTCGACCAAATTAATATTGTTTTATTTCAACCATTGGGTGGATTAAAGAGAATAATAATTATCAGAATAAGTAATTGGTTGTTTTGCTTGGAAGAACAAATGTTTCAGAAAAAGATTTTTAGGTTTGGTTCAACACCTTCTGTATTCTGAACAGAGTATTTCATTCTCACTGCAAGTAACTGTCATTTTAAATGAAATGCGATCAATTATTCAAAGTAAGCTATAGTAATTACATTCAACATTATATATTGATTTGAAGTGAATAATTTTGTTGTTTTGTTCAAACTATCTACCGCTGCTGCAAAGGGATAAAAAAGTTTATATATTCCAATACAGTAATTTATTATAAAAATAAAAAATACATTTAAAATAAGTACAAAATACATTCAAAAATATAAAAGAATTAAATGTTATCTGATACATTTCAAAGTATTAAATACATATAATAATTAAATAATACCTCTGGTGAATTTGTTGTCATTGATTTGCATCTCTTACTTTGGACCATGCTATAAAAACACCTTGGTCCATTGTATGCAGTACTGTAGGAACTTTAGTAATGCAACATTTGCACCTGTGGTGAAATATAATATGTACATACATATGATAGATATATACGGTTTCTCACCTCAGACGTTTCCAAATCTAATAGCTTCACAGCTTCCCTGAAAGCAATTCGATCTCCAATAGCCGGAATAAGTTCTTTTACTCCTTCCTTTGTAAGTTTTCTATGTTTTCCACACGTTATTTTATTGCCTTGAAAATATAGAATGCACATAGTGTATTAAAATTTTCATAAAAAGTAGTTATACGCATATACTTGCTGTCAAATATCGGTATCAGATGATCTAATGAGATTGATTTTAAAAAATCACCCACGCTGTTCATTATCACATGTGATAACTGATAAGAATTAGTCACAATACAATCAAGCGTATATCATAAGCCAGACAACCCCGTATAACACGCAGAAGACTGCTAACAACTAGGCATTTCTCTGTGTGTGTACTAAACCAAATAAATTGGAATTATTTAACATACATTCAGTAACAGATGAACGTAAAGCTGGTTAAATTTAAACTATTTTCTGATATAATTTGTCACCTTATGAGAGTTGGTGACAGTACAGGTCTTGCAATTTATCTAACTGGAGAACATACATATCTCAAGTCTTACGGAATGACACCGAGTGCTATAAATTCAGTTTACGCTGTTTTTGAAAAGGCAAATTAGCATGATTAATCCAGCCATTAGAGATTAACAGCAGGCCGCATTCTGAATATGAATTTCAAATGAGGTTCTTGCCACAGCTTGTCCATAGAAAGCTACGTATAAAATTGATATTTATTGTTCACTTTAACGTATGTATACGGAACTTTGCTGTTTTGATTTATATAACACGACGTTGCCCTTAAATAATAATTATGAATTAGTATCGTTTCTTATATGTTATAAAGTTATTTTAATGGCAAATAAACGCAAATAAGTCTTAACCTAGAGTTTTAGATCTAAATCTAAATAATAAATCGATTATAATCTTTAGTTCCATATATAGTCATCCATATTCTTTCGTCTGGTGAGAGAATCTATCAGTAGGTGTAATTGCTCTTAATAGCTTTCGTAAATTGAACTTGTCATTGTCATTTTCGCACGATAACAGGCAAAGAATGCTATCTAAAATTGGTCGCTGCATTGTCTCCACTGCCTGTCAGACGATAGCTTTATTCACCGGCTCACTTATTGTGTCCAAAGCCATTATCTCTTGTCTAAGATGCTTCATAATTATATCAAATCAGTTTCCGCATTGTAATGTCTAAACGGTATTCATTAACATGATAGACTTGTGGTCTTCTGATGGACTAGATTTGTTTAAATACTATTAATCTTTAATTATTTTGAGGGAGATTATTTTATCTGTGAATTTGAACTGTTGTCAAATTTCACCAAATCGATCGGTATAAAACCCGTATAGCGCCAAAAACCGCTCATCCCATTGATCTGCAAATTTGTATACATATTTAAAGCCACTGGAGGCCGAGCTGGTTTCAGTTTGTTCAAAATCGGTGGAATCCCTAAGAAAATGTATGTAACATTTGCCACTTCCGGTTGTCAGATTGTGGCCAAAAACAATCCAGTTCGTCCCCTGGCAATTTAAAATACGTATACTAAATTTCAAGACGATCCGTTGTACCGTTTGGACGCTATCGTGTTCACAGCATAGGCTGAAAGAAATATTTTATTTGAAATATTTCTTAAGTAAAAAGAAATAGTTTTCACTGAAAAAAAAGCGATTCTTTTACACCAAATGTTTTTCCTTAATTTCCGTAAAGTAGAAATTGTTTGGGTTTAATTGCAGAAAGTCTTAAATCGGTAAATAAATATTCTATTTGAATTTATTTGGAAGAGAAAGACATATAGATTTGAGTGAAAAGATTATGTGTTTGAATCAAAAACGTGCGGTTTCATTAAACATTATCGTTATGTCTATTGGCGGAGAGATGTTGCTGACAGGCTCTAGCATACGTTGGATTAGTTTGAGCTTATATAAGGTGAGCTATAGAAAGCCAGCGGTATTCTGGTTTTTCTTCATTTGGAATAAGTCAGTAGTATTTACTAAAGAAATCAGTTCAGTATTGACCAGATTTTATATAATTCAGAAAACTATGCAAAGAAATTTCGTACATTCCATAGACCCATCAACACATCATGCCATATACCATAAATGCAATAAAAGCTTGTTGTGTGTTCCACAATTTTATAAATTATAGCAAAGGAATCAAGAAGCAACAAATTTTAGTATAACAAGAATGGAAGAAAACATCCACAGAGTTAAAAACTACTCGCTACTAATATAAATATAAATTTTATCTCCAGTCAATTCTTCCTCAGTAACATCGACGTCGAAAGTTAAACACTGGATTCCAACAAGAAAATCCTTCGTTAATTTCGGCAATTGGATAGCAATAAGCGGTGGTAAGTATTCTTGGGAACCATCGAAAGGAAAATAATACTCGTGGAAGCCATTTCCCGGATAGTACGCTATAGGTCCCAGTTTTTCAGCGTCATAGTGAGTCAGAGCCTTGCAAGTGACCATAACAACTTCATTGCCAATTCTATCATCTTCGTCGATATTCATCGCTGGTCTATGCTTCTTCGGGTCCCATCCCAATAATTTATTCATCTTCAAATATATACACGGTTGGTCTTCATCGTAACCATAATTGGCCACACCACAAGGTCCCAAGTCTTCTAACGAGAACTTGCAGTACTGGTTTTCCAACCTTTTCTCTACAGCACAGTCCACGTAAATACTTTCGTTCAAATTTTCGTATTGGGATAAGAAAACATCGATGTAATCCACGTAATGGTCTCTGGTTATGCCAAATTCCGTCTGGTCGTACCACAAAATAGGAACGGGGTAAAGAGGAAGTTTCGGGGATATCTCCAAAGCTGGAGAAGCACCTTTGTAGAGGTTTTGCTTATCGAATAGACCTCCTGTCCCTTGCTGTTCCATTATGGATAACATCCAGTATAACATCCCCAAGAAACCAGCTATTGTTAGCCCTGTGTAAAGTAGGTAATATCCACAGATTGATCCCCATGCTTTCCCTGATTTTCCGCAGACGTAATGGGTCTCTTTGTTATACGTGAAGTTGCCGCATTGTATGAATTTCTCTCGTAAATTCACCTTTTTGCATTTGCCCATTGTATGACGATCTTCGATGTGTCGCAGAAATTACTCAATTGCCATGTTGTTGTCAAACTGGTGTGTCAAATCAAACTATATTATTTGAGGTTATATGTTTATGAGCACTTATGAGAGTATTAAGATGTGTAACCATAGAAATTGTGATAGAAATCAACACAATTTTGATGACATTTCCCAAATATGAAAGATCTAACGTCTTACTGTTTTTATATGTTGAAGAATAACATTTTCTTCGTCAGAGCAAAATATACTCAACATAAACATACTAAACTATTGAACCAGATGAATAACTAGCCGTTGAAATAACTGCATATATATTGAAATTCTTATTACAATAAAATATTATTTGGATAGCAAAAATATCCTCTTCATGCCACACTATATACACAAGAACAATTTTTCTTGATATCTAAGAATATAGTTCTTTCTGTGTAGGCTATTCCATTACAATCCTGGTTTTCCTCATAATTCTTGTAAGTCACCCATTCGTCAGAGCAAAATATACTCAACATAAACATACTAAACTATTAAACCAGATGAATAACTAGCCGTTGAAATAACTGCATATATATTGAAATTCTTATTACAATAAAATATTATTTGGATAGCAAAAATATCCTCTTCATGCCACACTATATACACAAGAACAATTTTTCTTGATATCCAAGAATATAGTTCTTTCTGTGTAGGCTATTCCAGTACAATCCTGGTTTTCCTCATAATCCTTGTAAGTCGCCCATTCGTCAGAGCAAAATATACTCAACATAAACATACTAAACTATTAAACCAGATGAATAACTAGCCGTTGAAATAAATGCATATATATTGAAATTCTTATTACAATAAAATATTATTTGGATAGCAAAAATATCCTCTTCATGCCACACTATATACACAAGAACAATTTTTCTTGATATCCAAGAATATAGTTCTTTCTGTGTAGGCTATTCCATTACAATCCTGGTTTTTCTCATAGTCCTTGTAAGTCGCCCATTCGTCAGAGCAAAATATACTCAACATAAACATACTAAACTATTAAACCAGATGAATAACTAGCCGTTGAAATAAATGCATATATATTGAAATTCTTATTACAATAAAATATTATTTGGATAGCAAAAAATATCCTCTTCATGCTACACTATATACACAAGAACAATTTTTCTTGATATCCAAGAATATAGTTCTTTCTGTGTAGGCTATTCCATTACAATCCTGGTTTTTCTCATAGTCCTTGTAAGTCGCCCATTCGTCAGAGCAAAATATACTCAACATAAACATACTAAACTATTAAACCAGATGAATAACTAGCCGTTGAAATAACTGCATATATATTGAAATTCTTATTACAATAAAATATTATTTGGATAGCAAAAATATCCTCTTCATGCTACACTATATACACAAGAACAATTTTTCTTGATATCCAAGAATATAGTTCTTTCTTTGTAGGCTATTCCATTACAATCCTGGTTTTCCTCATAATCCTTGTAAGTCGCCCATTCGTCAGAGCAAAATATACTCAACATAAACATACTAAACTATTAAACCAGATGAATAACTAGCCGTTGAAATAAATGCATATATATTGAAATTCTTATTACAATAAAATATTATTTGGATAGCAAAAATATCCTCTTCATGCCACACTATATACACAAGAACAATTTTTCTTGATATCCAAGAATATAGTTCTTTCTGTGTAGGCTATTCCATTACAATCCTGGTTTTCCTCATAATCCTTGTAAGTCGCCCATTCGTCAGAGCAAAATATACTCAACATAAACATACTAAACTATTAAACCAGATGAATAACTAGCCGTTGAAATAACTGCATATATATTGAAATTCTTATTACAATAAAATATTATTTGGATAGCAAAAATATCCTCTTCATGCCACACTATATACACAAGAACAATTTTTCTTGATATCCAAGAATATAGTTCTTTCTGTGTAGGCTATTCCATTACAATCCTGGTTTTCCTCATAATCCTTGTAAGTCGCCCATTCGTCAGAGCAAAATATACTCAACATAAACATACTAAACTATTAAACCAGATGAATAACTAGCCGTTGAAATAACTGCATATATATTGAAATTCTTATTACAATAAAATATTATTTGGATAGCAAAAATATCCTCTTCATGTCACACTATATACACAAGAAGAATTTTTCTTGATATCCAAGAATATAGTTCTCTCTATATGGGCTATTCCACTACAATCCTGGTTTTTCTCATAATCCTTGTAAGTCACCCATGAATTACAACACTTATGCATAGATGTAAACAAACAATATGCGAACACTCAATATCGTCGAACTTATATAGCGGTGATATGTAGGAAAAGACACGAGAAACTGTTAGCGCCATCTGTAAGGTAATTGCACAACTTTCTATGTATCTCTAAGAGTAAGAATCTTGGCTCAAGAAACTGTTTTTTCGTTGAAGTATATATATTTTTCGTCCAACGAAATATATTGGTTGTTGTAAGACGAAAGTCTACTTTTTTATTGAAGAATAACTTTTTCTTCGACAGAGAAAAATATACTTAACATAAATATACTAAATTCTTAAATCGTAAGAATAACTAACCGTTGAAACAACTATATTCAAATTTTTATTAGAATAAAATATTATTTGTATAGAAAAAAATCCTCCTCATGCTACACTATATACGCAAGAATAATTTTTCTTGATATCCAAGAATAGAGTTCCTCTCTGTGTAATAACAATTTAACACCGACAATAGATTATTTATTATGTCGTATCTGTCACCGTACCTTACACGGTTCATTATTATAACTGTAGCGTACACTGTCTTGTTATTTTCGTTAGCTAATCGTAATTTTTCTGCTTTTGCCGAGTGGCGATGAAAGGTGATATTTCACGGAACGTTTTTCTAAGAGTTTGAGCGTTTCGTTCCGATTTGATGGCAGTAATTAGACCAAGAAGCGCGCGGCGCATCGTAATTGTTACAAAATATGGGCCGGTGATTTTAAAATTACCTAAAATCTTGTCTGACGTTAATCATTACTATTCATAAAATTCTTTATTTAACAGCGAATTTATGCTAATCTCCGGGCAACGGACGCAGTATTGTCCGACAGAGGGCATTGAAATTTTATTAATTATATAGTACGGGTTTTTTATTAGTTGATAATGATTAATAATTTGGGGATTATTTTGAAAGAATTTTGGGTACTGCCAGCAAGCCTCAAATCAAACTATAAAGTCAACTATTTCTGGTGCATTTATATGTCACCGGGTAGGTACATACAACAGGCTTCGCAGCCATAAAATATTTCATATTTGATACGAATTTGTGGGGTTTTATTGACTACCTACCTTGAACCTGACTACATAGATTTTGACAGCACTGTATACGAGTGTAAATAACATAAGCAAGTCCACGACGACAATAAAATTAGAAATTCTATATGTCAGAACAAGTAGGAACCAATTTCACGGATTCTAAACTTCGAAGTTTACGATATCCCACAATTGTCTTCGACACGTATTGATATACCTCACAAACAACATACCGGAGGATGTTTTTCAATCACCCATTGACCCGAGAACCTATTTCTCTAGTTAACCAGCAGATCTTGTACCGTTCCATCACCAAGTACCTACCTTTACTTTACCTACCTTCTCTTTCAACAAACCGACGTCATCCGGCATTACAACCTTTAAATGTTCAACTGTAATCATAATTACCTGTGTATTACATAGAATAGACAATCTAGATGGTCCACTTGCTCGTCCACTGTGTCAGGGAGCGACACAGCATGGCTATCACTTCTAATAGTAATTACATAATGACTGAGTGGTGCCATGAATCGATCTGATTTAATTGCTTGTTCGGTCGCGGATATTGTTGTTTGGGTGCGGACAATGTCTGGACCATGGGAAGGCTCAGCTATCGACGTAAATTGTAATTGTTAATAAAGATCTGTTATTATTTAATAACGGTACCTAGACCGATTGCATAATGGACGGTTGAGTACAAGAGTGTACGGACAAGTGTAAGATTTATTGTATTTTTTACGGAAATTATTGCTCTAATGGTCGTTTAATTCTGGAAATTCGATACAACACGAATATCTTTGAGTGAAGAATATCACTTGTTTCTATATCTGCAGAAAGATCATTTGGTTGGTTAAAGTAAAATACAAAATTCTTAGAGTAAGAATATGATTTTTTTGATGTTCTAAGTATTACGTTTTCTTGTTTTAAGTATGAAGGAACTGCTTGAAAGGAATTACGTCTGTTTTAAGCGATACGTACGTATACTTTTGGGTCAAGAAACTGTTTGTTCGTTGAAGAATGTACATTTTTCACCCAAGAAACATTGTTGTTGTAAAACGAACGTCTTACTCTTTTTATATGTAGAAGAATAAAATTTTCTTCGTCAGAGCAAAATATACTCAACATAAACATACTAAACTCTTAAACCGGAAGAATAACTAGCCGTTGAAATAACCATAACATATACTGAAATTCTTATTACAATAAAATATTATTTGGATAGCAAAAATATCCTCTTCATGCCACACTATATACACAAGATCAATTTTTCTTGATATCCAAGAATAGAGTTCTCTCTGTGTAGGCTATTCCACTACAATCCTGGTTTTCCTCATAATTCTTGTAAGTCACCCATGAAATACAACACTTAAGCATAGATGTAAACAAACAATATGTGAACACTCAATATCGTCGAACTATATAGCGGTGATATGTGGGAAAAGACGCAAGAAACTATTAGCGCCATCTGTAAAGTAATGGCACAACTTTCTATGTATCTCTCAGAGTAAGAATCTTGGGTCAAGAAACTGTTTTTTCGTTGAAGCATATATATTTTTCGTCCAACGAAATATATTTGTTGTTGTAAGACGAAAGTCTACTTTTTTATTGAAGAATAACTTTTTCTTCGACAGAGAAAAATATACTTAACATAAACATACTAAATTCTTAAATCGTAAAAATAACTAACTAACCGTTGAAACAACTACATATATTCAAATTTTTATTAGAATAAAATATTATTTGTATAGAGAAAAATCCTCCTCATGCCACACTATATACACAAGATCAATTTTTCTTGATATCCAAGAATAGAGTTCTCTCTGTGTAGGCTATTCCACTACAATCCTGGTTTTCCTCATAATTCTTGTAAGTCACCCATGAAATACAACACTTAAGCATAGATGTAAACAAACAATATGCGAACACTCAATATCGTCGAACTATATAGCGGTGATATGTGGGAAAAGACGCGAGAAACTATTAGCGCCATCTGTAAAGTAATGGCACAACTTTCTATGTATCTCTCAGAGTAAGAATCTTGGGTCAAGAAACTGTTTTTTCGTTGAAGCATATATATTTGTCAAACGAAATATATTTGTTGTTGTAAGACAAACGTCTACTTTTTTTATAGAAGAATGACTTTTTCTTCGTCAGAGTTTATTTGTTTGTTTATACGCAATGATAATTTTTCTTCATATCCAAGAATAGAGTTCTCTCTGTATAAAATCGTGGACATATTAATAAACACAAGTAATCAATGATACTTCTGCACACCATCTGCGTAAATTTACAACTCCGAAAACAGTTATTCAGCGTAATAAATTTCCTCACCACAAAATGCAAAACAAGATTACCTACATGATGATATTCTTCCGCAGTCGCAAATTGCAACATCTGTCCGCGTGCATAGCAAATTTCAAACCACCAGATATGTATTCCACGCAACGAATTTATCTCTGACTTTTAGCTAGCGCGTATACCTAGATATAATAAATAATTTGTGCATTCGTTACTGAGCAATGGAATTCAATACATCTATTTAACATTCACGGCATTTCCACTGAATACCAAAGAAAGGTGTGTTGATTCCGTTAAGTTTTAGGCACGCCGGCCGTTGGTTATGTCACATTTCGATGGGTCATCGGTTCCGTGTTGTTTGTCGTCGTTTTACCAACGATGTCTCCAATGATTAAACCGTTGCCACTTTAATAATAAATCTGCGGTTTGTGCTAATTCGAAAACTGTGTTTTGCCTATTGAAATGACTTAAATCTGCACTTAATATGATGCTTGTTTAAGTATTTCTAAGATCAACAGTTTTCTGAGATATGGATGGTTTTAATGTCAATTTTTATGACTGTGGCTTTTATGATTCTTGACTAAGTGATCAGTTGATAATAGTTAAAGATTTAAATGATATAAAATTGTAAATTACATCTTAAAATTTAAGATTTATTTTCTAAATACTTGTTTTTTGACATAACTTCAAGAAATTGTTGCTATCTTAGACATTAAGAAGATTATATGAATTTAATCTTTATTATTTCTTTTGCAGGTAGGTGTTTATGACTGTGGATACAATCTACTCTACATAACAAAGGTATTGTACCTAAAAATCACATTATTAAACCTAAAAACTAATCAATAAATCTTCAAAGAAGATATTAGAAGATATAAGATACAAGAATTGTTCAAAATTATAGGTTATAATTTCTTAAAAAAGCACATTTGGCACAAAAATATTAAACCTTAGTTAATCCACAATAAAACTTTAATAAAAATAGACCATTAATCATCGAAATTGGACGCGCTTAGAGAAATTTTAGGAGCCTATCATTACATCTCATTGATCAATTGATCACGTTTTCTGGTGGGAAACTGTAGCACTCTCTACTGCCGGTCTCAAACCAAGGAGGGTGCACTATCACACTGAGACCAAAAGGATAATCTGAGTCACGAAAGGCAATTAGTTCACCCGCAAGTGTTGGTGGCTAGTTAATTAGAGAAAGTATCGTTTTTCTGTAGCATTCGAATGTTGGCAATCGTGACTGAGGCGCGCCCCGTCCCAAACGAAGAAAGACCACTAAAAAACAATCCTTGTCTGGCCTCTAAATGCCACCGAAGTGACGATGGTAGATAGAATCGTAGAGCTAGCATAACGATACTGATAGATTTATTGGTTCGCGCCTTAAGACCTTTCTACCTGTTTAATAATTGAAACTATATAACAATTAAAGATATGGAACTGTTTATCGTCAAATCTTACATAGAGAGAACTCTATTCTTGGATATCAAGAAAAATTATTCTTGAGTATATAGTGCTAGCATGAAGAGGATTTTTTTCATATCCAAATAATATTTTATTCTAATAAGAATTTCAATATAGTTGTTTCAGCGGTTAGTTATTCTTACGATTCAAGAATTTGGTATGTTTATGTTAAGTATATTTTTCTCTGACGAAGAAAAAGTTATTCTTCTATAAAAAAGTAGACGTTCGTCTTACAAAAACAAAAATATTTCGTTGGACAAAGAATATATATACTTCAACGAAAAAACAGTTTCTTGACCCAAGATTCTTACTCTGAGAGATACATAGAAAGTTGTGCAATTACTTTACAGATGGCGCTAACAGTTTCTCGTGTCTTTTGCCACATATCACCGCCATATAAGTTCGACGATATTGAGTGTTCGTATATTGTTTGTTAACATGTATGCATAAGTGTTTTATTTCATGTGTGACCTACAAGGATTATGAGGAAAACTAGGATTATAATGGAATAGCATACACAGAGAGAACTCTTTTCTTGTATATCAAGAAAAAATGTTCTTGCGTATATAGTGTAGCATGAAGAGGATTTTTTTGATATCCAAATAATATTTTATTGTAATAAGAATTTCAGTATATGTTATAGTTATTTCAACGGCTAGTTATTCTTCCGGTTTAAGAGTTTAGTATGTTTATGTTGAGTATATTTTGCTCTGACGAAGAAAATGTTATTCTTCTACATATAAAAAGAGTAAGACGTTCGTTCTACATCAACAATATTTTGTTGGGTGAAAAATATACATGCTTCAACGAACAAGCAGTTTCTTGTCCCAAAAGTATACGTACGTATCGCTTAAAACAGACGTAATTCCTTCCAAGCAGTTCCTTCATACTTAAAACAAGAAATCGTAATACTTGGAACATCAAGAAAATCATATTCTTACTCTGAGAATAAAATTTGTATTTTTCCAACGTTCTATAAAAAATTGAAATAACCTTAGGTGAATTTATATCTATAAACATAATAAATAAGTCACCTAATACCATAGCGACTTTCTATTGCCTTTCATGCTTCCTGTAAAGTACAGATTTTCAGTAAACTGAGCAGAGATCTTGTCTTATTGGAAGCAATAAACACCTGTTATACTGAGCAAATTACCAGTCAAGTACAAATAGTGACATTCACCTAGAGGCTGGGAAATTTGTAGAGCAGTTCAACGATACAGTATAGTAAAGAACACCGCCCTAAAGGCTTTATTTTTTCTTGAAAACGATCAGGGGCCGTTCTAATATTACATCTTCTAATATTATAGCGATTTCAATCACTTTCCCTACTTGGGAAGCGGTTTTCCGTTCCTTTAAAAAGGACGAATTCATTGAATCCGTGATTGAATTACAAGATTAACATTATCCGTTTATATTTATTTCTTTGCTCGTAGAAAATATTGACGATGTCGGTGACTATTCACCCTTTCACTTTTCTGTCAATCACTGAACTGAACTCCAACCAAACCAAAGCAATTATAAATAAAATTCGCTTTGACGCGCAGAAGACTGCGAATGTTTGCGCCCACGGTTGCGTGTATGTTTTAATTAATTAATTTTTATGTTCTATGCTAATCTAGGGAATTTGTTAACTTGAGCAAATAGAAATTGTTTGATGATGTTAATTGAGCGATGATTTTTTTTTTTAATACTATGCTGCAGGGCTCGGGAAATTAGCGCAAGAGAAATTGGCAAACAAAATTTTGTGTGAACGTTGCCTTCAGCACTGTATTATTGATTTAACTTTTTGAAATTTTGTAAAAGAAAGACATAGATTTGAGGGAAACGGTTATGTGTTTGAATCAAAATCATTCTGGTTTTTGATTTGTTTTACAATTTTACAATTTTACAATTTTACAATTTTACAATTTTACAATTTTACAATTTTACAATTTTACAATTTTACAATTTTACAATTTTACAATTTTACAATTTTACAATTTTACAATTTTACAATTTTACAATTTTACAATTTTACAATTTTACAATTTTACAATTTTACAATTTTACAATTTTACAATTTTACAATTTTACAATTTTACAATTTTACAATTTTACAATTTTACAATTTTACAATTTTACAATTTTACAATTTTACAATTTTACAATTTTACAATTTTACAATTTTACAATTTTACAATTTTACAATTTTACAATTTTACAATTTTACAATTTTACAATTTTACAATTTTACAATTTTACAATTTTACAATTTTACAATTTTACAATTTTACAATTTTACAATTTTACAATTTTACAATTTTACAATTTTACAATTTTACAATTTTACAATTTTACAATTTTACAATTTTACAATTTTACAATTTTACAATTTTACAATTTTACAATTTTACAATTTTACAATTTTACAATTTTACAATTTTACAATTTTACAATTTTACAATTTTACAATTTTACAATTTTACAATTTTACAATTTTACAATTTTACAATTTTACAATTTTACAATTTTACAATTTTACAATTTTACAATTTTACAATTTTACAATTTTACAATTTTACAATTTTACAATTTTACAATTTTACAATTTTACAATTTTACAATTTTACAATTTTACAATTTTACAATTTTACAATTTTACAATTTTACAATTTTACAATTTTACAATTTTACAATTTTACAATTTTACAATTTTACAATTTTACAATTTTACAATTTTACAATTTTACAATTTTACAATTTTACAATTTTACAATTTTACAATTTTACAATTTTACAATTTTACAATTTTACAATTTTACAATTTTACAATTTTACAATTTTACAATTTTACAATTTTACAATTTTACAATTTTACAATTTTACAATTTTACAATTTTACAATTTTACAATTTTACAATTTTACAATTTTACAATTTTACAATTTTACAATTTTACAATTTTACAGTTTTACAGTTTTACAGTTTTACAGTTTTACAGTTTTACAGTTTTACAGTTTTACAGTTTTACAGTTTTACAATTTTACAATTTTACAATTTTACAATTTTACCAGCAACTAGCGGCTAATAAAGCAGCCTAGTGTGACTGTGGCATTAGT
The DNA here is from genome assembly GCA_963971325.1 of Aphodius granarius. NCBI lineage: Eukaryota > Metazoa > Arthropoda > Insecta > Coleoptera > Scarabaeidae > Aphodius > Aphodius granarius. The sequence continues at coordinate 32,252,013 of OZ020223.1, forward strand.
TTGAGCTTAGGTAGTAAAACTACAAATTAAAAAAAAATTAATTATTGAAAGACAATTTTCTTTTAATAATATTATGTTATTAGATTTAAATTACTTAATTGACTTTCATACACATATGATAGCTTTGAATTTAATAAATCTTACCAAAGAAATAATTTCTTTGGGCAACCAAAGCTTTGTCTGCCTTGTGTAAAAGTACTGACAGATTAATGTAAATACTAGTTATAAATAAAGTCGTTATTAATAAACAATTAATATTTATAAGTCCGAACGCCGAAGTCCACAAAGTTCAATATCTAATTTCAAGGTTTGGTATCGCATATCAACGGATATTTCATAAGGTACCTAACAATCTCCTGACACTGGTAATGCGTGGGATTCATTTCACATACACAAATAGACAAATCAGTATCGCAACAGGTATCAGCAACAATGGTAACAAAGTAATTATTATTATCACTTTACAGACCGCAATCTTTATTTAGCAAGCAACTAGAATGCATCAATAGGCAGGTTAACCACATACCAATAGCTCAAAGTGAATGTAAAACGTCTTAGCGCTAAGATCAAATATCTGTTACCACATGACATATCAATCTGGTCCAACAGACGTGCCCCAAATAACCTAATATCTTCCTTCCACTATAATTTTGCATCTGTAAAATCCTCTCATTGTTAACCATAGACAAGTATACTTTCATCTCATTGAAAATTTAGTGGAAAAAAATGGTCATCCTGATGGTTGGCTTGTAGCAAGGCGCATGAGAAGGTTTAATTTGGTAAAAGTGATTCGCGAATCGTGCGTTGCCTTGACACAGTAACACGGAGAATAAGTAAGTGGATGGTCGATAGTTAGTGGTTAACGTTGTTATGCGTTGCCTTTTTTGTTGCGTGTTGATTTTCTAATGATATATTTTCTTACGATGAAATGCTAAGACAATGATAAGTACCTATCCAGCGTAAAGAAGAAGGATTTACGTTTGACAGTTGAGGGAAGGTGATGCTTAAATGGTCGTAAAAGTTTAATGACTGCGCAATGCTTCCTATAATTATAGTTTGGTTATTCACAGGTCAAAGTAATAAAACTGTAATGCAACATAAATATTAACTTACTGTAAGTACTGCTTTCAAGCTGTGTTTTGATGAATCGATAAAAAGCCACCATTCAGAAGGATCGTGGGGAATATCAAACTCGTTCATAAGACCCTCAACATCGTGACATACAAGTAAAGATCCTTCCATTTTAAAATATGCTTTAAAAGGCTCGTTACGCTTTGTCACACCTCGTGCGAAAAGATTCCATTCCTGTAGCCCAGAACCCAATAACTCGACTTTTTCTTTTGATAAACCTAAGTCTTTAACCAAATCATTTAGTTCGCACTAGTTTATAAGGTGAGGTGTTCCGAAAACTTCATATGGTGGATCTTCACGACTTGCCTGATTTGACAGAGTGATTTTAGACACTCTGTCGTAGTTTAGTCGTAGTCGTAGTTTAGTTGTGAATCTATCCACAGACATGGACTCGGCTTTGTAAGTTTTCAACGTCGATTTAAAAGCTACAGTTCTGTCTATCTCAGCATAAGCTGTCTTCCTTAAAAGCTCAAATTCGGTCGACTTAACAACTTTAACCAATTTAGCCACTTCTTCGTTGTTAACAAAACTGCAAAGGTGTGTGATTTTCTCGATATAATAAGTTAGCGTTACGAATATCCCATTTATATAGAGTATCTCGATGTTTGGTACCATTTCTTTTGGTATTGTGAATATACTTGATAATTTCCCTAAATAAATAGCCACTATATTGATGCTGTATAATACATAGACACCTATAAGAATCCTCAAGCACAAATTCTTTGGAATATTCGGTATTGCCAGGTTTAAACTAAGCCTGAAGATATCAAAAATGAATTTTGAATTGTCAAAAACTCGAATACTGTAATGATTTTTCATGGAGACGGTTAAAACCATCACTGTGAAGAATGTGCAAGTTAACAAAAACCATATTTTAAAGTCAAACGGTTTCATAATATTCCTGTACCTGGCATTTCTAGTTTTGAAAATTGTGTAATAAATATCGTCGGAGTAAATCTGTGGACCGACTTTTGTATTTTCTGGGGATACATCCATGAAGAAATGGCCTAAGATGACGTCAGTTTCGCCTTGTGCTAGATGGGTGTACATCTGTATAAAACTACCATTATTTCTGAATTCTGCGTTAAATTTTTCGTGATATTCATATTCCATGTTGATCCCTGTTGCGTTGTGTATCACTTGGAATAAAGACACCAACAAACCTGGGTTTGCAGATCGCTGAATCGATAAAAAGTCACTATTCAGAAGGATCGTGGAGAATATCAAACTCGTTCATAAGACCCTCAACATCGTGACATACAAGTAAAGATCCTTCCATTTTAAAATATGCTTTAAAAGGCTCGTTACGCTTTGTCACACCTCGTGCGAAAAGATTCCATTCCTGTAGCCCAGAACCCAATAACTCGACTTTTTCTTTTGATAAACATAAGTCTTTAACCAAATCATTTAGTTCGCACTAGTTTATAAGGTGAGGTGTTTCGAAAACTTCATATGGTGGATCTTCACGACTTGCCTGATTTGACAGAGTGATTTTAGACACTCTGGCAAGTTTCTTCAAACAGGCGAAATGTCTTCTGTGTCAAAAATTGAAGATGATGAAGTGGATGGCGCATTTCGGGGAGGATTTCTCCATGGGAGAATTTTTAATGCGACATATCATATTTTATATTGTTCATTAGACCTTTGGCAATAATTCAAGTTAGTTTCATTAGGATTGGAGAGTTGTTTTTGAAGTTAGAAGCATTTGAAAATGTTTATCAATAAATTTGACTTCATAAATTGTTCTGGTTACTTTATATTGTTTTGGCTGACACTTTTTGCCGTTCCTACCACTACCCTTCACTTTATATCGTTCATTACACTTTTAGCAATAATTCTATTTAGTTTGATTAGGATTGTGTAGTTATTTTTGATATTATAAACCTTTTAAAAAGAGAAAAAGACATGTACACAAAGATCTTACGCAATTTAACAATCGATTACTTCAATCAATCTTATTACCGACAGCGATAATTATACATCAAAGCAATGCGTTGATATTTGTATATCATCAATTTAGAATGTCGGAAAAAGGTCCAGCCGGCTCTGGGGTGTTCGAACGGAGAAAGTGACCGACGAAAAAAAAGTGACGGATGGCTTCGAGACAAACGAAAACGAATTTGTCGGCTTCATACTCGCGTTTTCAGACGCGCGAAGCGAAATTGTATTGTTCTCGGCACTCCGCTTTGTTTTTTTTTTATTTCGGTCGATTGAAAGATCAACGGATGCCCCGGAGGCAAATTGCGATTATTATTGTTATTATTAATCGAACAAAGCTTATACATAGTAATTTAGAGTTTGTTTTTTGAGTGGATTGGTTGTTGGTATTTGTTAATTTCCTTTGGTTTGCTCTAGTACAAAGAAATTAATAAAAGTGCGTTTCCGGTTGGTTTTTGTTTGGCAGAAATTAACTTGGCGATTCGTATTTCAAGTTCATTGCCGTAGAAAGGATTTGCTTATTCTAATCTGGCTGTTAAAAGTCTACCTCTTGATATAAGCCGCAAAAACATGACACTTAATTATTTCGATTCATGAGAAAAGTAGGTCAGGTTTTTTTGCACGATCTTTTTGTTAGTGCATTCAGATATGTCTGGAAAGGGCAGAACGTTGGTTTCAAGTAACGAATTTGGGGGTTTCCCGATAAATACATACGTTAAACATTGGCAATATTTCGAATTTTTTGCACGTCTCTATTTTTGTCTTACAACGGGGTGAGAGGACAAAAATGACTTTTAGTCACTAACACATTCGCAATGTAAACGACCTGACTTGTCACTTGTAATCTATTGCACTTCACCACATTAGGTGTGGATTAGAACTAAAAAAAAGAAGGTAATATCACACAACAATTTAATATCTGAATTATACATAACGTTTATACCATTGGTTTATATAGACATAGTTTAATAACACACATAAGTAATATTACTTGTAACTATTTAACTACAAATTTAAAACGGTGCATACTTCTTCATCTTCTTCACTCTATCCATAACAATATTCACCATAATTTCTCCAAGTAACACCACAGCGCTTAGACAATAACCACATATCAAAATCCAAAACGGTTCTTCGTAATGTCTCAAAGACAGCACAACGAATTTTCCTGGCGTTTTTAAATTTCTCCTCAACAAAGTGAAATTCATGTACTCCATCCCAATATCATTCCACCATTTTATGAAAAACCCTTTCTCCAGGACCTCATGGGTCCAATACTCAATAGGTTCATTGATTATATTAAATTTCCTCAGGTAATAACAAAGAAATAAGGTTCGTAGTTTAGTTGTGAATCTATCCACAGACATGGACTCGGCTTTGTAAGTTTTCAACGTCGATTTAAAAGCTACAGTTCCGTCTATCTCAGCATAAGCTGTCTTCCTTAAAAGCTCAAATTCGGTCGAGTTAACAACTTTGATCAATTTAGCCACTTCTTCGTTGTTAACAAAACTGCAAAGGTGTGTGATTTTCTCGATATAATAAGTTAGCGTTACGAATATCCCATTTATATAGAGTATCTCGATGTTTGGTACCATTTCTTTTGGTATTGTGAATATACTTGATAATTTCCCTAGATAAATAGCCACTATATTGATGCTGTATAATACATAGACACCTATAAGAATCCTCAAGCACCAATTCTTTGGAATATTCGGTATTGCCAGGTTTAAACTAAGCCTGAAGATATCAAAAATGAATTTTGAATTGTCAAAAACTCGAATACTGTAATGATTTTTCATGGAGACGATTAAAACCATCACTGTGAAGAATGTGCAAGTTAACAAAAACCATATTTTAAAGTCAAACGGTTTCATAATATTCCTGTACCTGGCATTTCTAGTTTTGAAAATTGTGTAATAAATATCGTCGGAGTAAATCTGCGGACCGACTTTTGTATTTTCTGGGGATACATCCATGAAGAAATGGCCTAAGATGACGTCAGTTTCGCCTTGTGCTAGATGGGTGTACATCTGGATAAAACTACCATTGTTTCTGAATTCTGCGTTAAATTTTTCGTGATATTCGTATTCCATGTTGATCCCTGTTGCGTTGTGTATCACTTGGAATAAAGATACCAACAAACCTGGGTTTGCAGACGCGTTAACATCAGTAACCAGGGCTCCATCATTTATATAAGTCAATTTTAGATTACAGTCTTTTAAATCGTAGTCTGTGCCAAAGAATAAACCATCATAATTCACGGAATTGACAATTTTTAAGTTGTATTTTGTACCGCAAGCGTTAGTCCTATCAAATGGAAACCATTTAAATAATTGGACATCAATTTCGTTGATGATCCCAAAGGCTATTTTGAAAATTCCAGAGTCCTGACATATTTCGACCAAGCTTTCTATATTATTCCTGTTGAATAACTTCACTTGGAACAATACGAGAACTTTCCGCTTGTAAAAATTCTTTGATAGCAAAATGGCCCGTAGGAAATTTAAATCTATATTGTTATAGACAAAATATATAACACTCACTGGTTGATATTTCGTTATCTGGTTGAACTTTTGTGTTTTCTCTCTGGAGATCGTGTGGTTCTTTTTTAGAGAATCTATGAGAATTATAGAGTTTTCTGAGAGATAATTGCTGAAGTCTATGCTTTTTGGGGCGTAGAACATCAACACGTCGTTGTCAAAGTTATTCTTGATTATTGTCCTGATGTCATCGTCCAAGAAATAACTGTCTTTTACTATGTTGAAGTGATAAGCTAGGTTTGATTTTAAGTATAGTAAAAACAGTACGAAGTTTGTTGTGTTCTTCATGGCGTTCTTGAAGTATGTCGTATAAACTGAACTGTTAACTCTATAGTTAACTTCCTTTTAAAGGCTTCTATGTTTGTCTTTGGTAGGTTGAACAAACACTTAGGGGTAGGTATTTAAATATTTGCATCTTGTTAATATATCTTTGTTTGTTATCTAGAGTTTTATGGACCTGTAATAATAATAATAATAATAATAATAATAATAATCTTTATTACCCTACAGGTTCCCCCAATTACAGGATAATATAGTAATAGCAATACACACAATGCAGAAATAATATATATAATTACAAGGAAATAACAAAAAAAAAAAAAAAACAGTGATTATCAAAAACTTGGTTAACGCGCAACAAATTAGGACCTCTGATAGCGGATTTCGGCATTTCGGCACATGACATAAATAGGCGACCTCTGCATTATATTCGTCCGCGGCGTTGGCAAATAGAATTGTGCAGAATATCTGGACATTAGACGAGGTACATTGAAGCACACACAGGACAAAAGATAGGAGCAGTCAACCGTCCCATCCATGATCCCGCCCAAGAACCCGACACTGAAGCGCTCCCGACGCTCCTGGAGTGACGTCATAGCATGGCGGCTCAACAGCTCCTGATAGCTGCAGCCTCTCTCCGGGTAAACACCATCTTCTCTAAAGGAAAGGAATTTTAAAAATCGCCTTTGCGTTCGCTCAAGTTCCAGTTGGTAACGAGTATATACGGGATACCACACCAGGGACGCATACTCCAGACGACTTAAGACAAAAGCATTAAAAAGCGTCCGCAGAGCTCGCATCTCCTGGAAGTCTCGCGTGGTTCTGAGAACAAATCCCAACATCCTGGTAGCGGCAGATGTTACGCTTCGAATGTGAGCGCTAAAGGAAAGCTTCTGATCAAACTCGACACCCAAATCCTTTATCGAATGCTCCCTGCGCAGTACCGATGAACCCACAATATACTCTGCCGTCACAGGGGTCATCTTCCTTGTGTAGGTGACACATACACACTTCGAAACATTCAACAGCAGGCGATTAAGGCTGCACCACTCGCTGATTCTGTCCAGGTTGGACTGTAGCTCGTTCACATCATCAGCATTCCGGATAGCTAAATAAATTTTCATGTCGTCAGCAAACACCTGCCTGGGACAGGTTAAGTACTGAATGAGGTCGTTAATGAAGATAATGAATAACAAGGGACCCAAATTGGAGCCCTGCGGAACACCAGATAATGCCTCAAACACAAACGATCGGTAGCCGTTGAAATAAACATAATTCTTCCTACCACGCAAATACGAGCCAATCAGGGCAAGCAAACCTGGGGCAAAACCAAACCTATACAACTTCCCCAGCAGGATATTATGATCTATCGAGTCAAAGGCGCGTGCAAAGTCGGTGTAAATTGCGTCAACCTGCCCTCCCCCATCCAACACGCCACAGGTATACTGAGTGAATGAGCACAAGTTTGTGATTGTTGATCTGCCCTTAATAAATCCGTGCTGGTATGGTGATAAGTATGACCTGACAGAGCTATAAATAACCCTATACAACACACGCTCGAATATTTTGGAGAAGTTGGACAGTATTGATATCGGTCGGTAATTTCCTATTTGCGATTTATCACCCTTCTTTAGAACCGGGGTAATTCTAGCCACCTTCCACGCCTCAGGAAATGACGAAGTCTTTATTATCAGATTAAAAATGGACACAAGAGGTGTAACCAGTGCAAATCTCGCATCGTGAACCAGAAAAGCAGGAACCATGTCATCACCAGCTGTCATACCAGGGCCAGCATCTCTCATACACTCCAGCACGTCACCCTCGGAAACCTCAGCCATCGATATGGAATGCATGTAGCTAAACTCATTCTGAGAACTGCCCAAACTTGGGGAATATGCGGCAGAAAAGGCATTAGCAAACGCATCCACAATTGACTGCGGCGTCTCAAACAGCGTGTCACCATCGCGCATCTGACCAGGAATACGGGAAACACCTCGCTTTGTATTAACAAACTTCCATAGTTGCTTTGGCTCGGAAAGAATATCAGTCTGTATGTCACGCAAGTAGTCGGAATAAGCATCAGATATCATGCGCTTTGTCAATGCGCGGAGACGCCTAAATTCAAAAAGTGCGTCCGCGCAGCCGGTTCGATTATGCTTTCTTCTGTAGTGATTTTTTAGACGCAAAGAGTTCACGATCTCTCGCGTAAACCATTGAGGATGTTTCCTACTTGAACTCAGTGATCTAATTTTCGGGACAGATTCCTCAAAGAGCGCATTCAAAACCGAATAAAACCTCTCCACAGCCTCATCAACGTCATCACACTCCATCACAACCGACCAATCTGTATGAAACAGATCATGGTAAAGCTTGGCAAAATCTGCTTTCGAAAAATTAAACCGGTAATTTGAAAAAGATGGAAAATTTGCTACATGCGGATGTCTGACACAATTAAGATTCAGGGACAATGCTGGATGGTAGGAATCCTCCGGAACAATGGGATGCTCCGCCCCACAGATCCCCAACTCAAAATGTTCACTGGCAAAAACCAAATCAAGAAACCTGTCGTTAATATTTGGTATAACGTTACGTTGTTCCAACTTGAGCAAGTCGGCAAGGCCACGAACCGCAGCCTCTCTAGGATCAGCTTGCAAATCATTACAGTAACCCGGCAAATTAAAATCACCAATAAGAAGCGCCGGGTGGTCAAGAATCATCGCCCCGAGAGCGTCAAGCACCAATTCAAAATCAATCAATGACGTATTAGGTGGAATATACAACACAACGAGATAAAAAGTCAGATTTCCAACAGTACACTTAGAAACAATCATATCCACAAGTGGGGCAGCAGCTGCTATATGCGATACATCAAGAACCGTAAAAGTGTATGTATTTCTAATTGCCAGCAGCACACCTCCGCCCTTAGAACGACCGACTTCTTTAAACCTTCTATCAGCTCTGACAATTTCATAATGTGAGTGAAAAAGCTCGGCATCCATAACTGAGTCATTGAGCCAGGTTTCGCTCATAATAAGACAATCATAAAACATATCACTAGAGTTTACATAACATAAATGCGTCTTTGTCCGCAGACCGCGGGTATTTTGATAGTAAATGCTAAATCTTGGGGAACTGTAGGACATATTTAGTTTTTCTGGGTGTTGGGTAAACTTGTAATTATTGGGATTCCATTCTTGTACCGAATACGGAGGTCTACCTCACCGGCCTCGATTCTCTTATCCATATCCAACTTTACAGACTTATACAGCTGATTCTGCAATATAGTCCTGTCTCGGGATAATGATAGGCGACTCCATCGCTCAACAGATTTAACAGTAGAGCATTTACGCAGAACAGCAACAACCAGTGAATTCGATGCCAGTTGAACCTTAATAGGACGTGAACGATTCGGTTTAGTTGGGTCAAATCGTCCGAGGCGAATAGGCTCCAGAGCAGAAGGCAACCCAACATCCATATCAGCAAAGAGATCCGACACTATACCAGCATCAGTTTGAATACGCTCAGCTTTAGATCTTACAGGCTTTTCATCAACACCGAAAATGATGATATTGTTCTTGCGCTTTTGTCGCTCCGTGATTTCATGGATAATTCTTTCAGAGTCAATTAATGACGGAGGAGACGGAAGTGCGACGGGTGCAGAGGACCGTAAAGCAGCGAATTCCGCCTCGAGCTTCAGCACTATAGACTTGAGACTATTCAACTCGTGAGCCATCACCGCACAGCCCTTGCACGACCAAAACAATCCGGATTTGGAGTGTATTTTCCGCGCCTCCGCGGCAGTTACATCAACACAACTTATGTTATATTTTTTGTCACATACACAACAACCAACCAATCTATGCGACTCGCATTCCTTCTCACAACAGCTACATTTATTCATGACGAAAGGAGTATAAGGACAGGGAAAATAACGCTCTTCACACCGTGGGGCCTTTCGCGGTGACTGACAGGACACAGAAACGGGCCACGGAAAGGTTACAAATAGAGAGACAGAGGTCTGCAACCAAACTCACAGACAGAACAGAAACCGAACGAAAACCATGTGGCGAAAGAGGTTATACGGAACAATGTAAATATCGAACACAATCAGTTCGAATCCCTCTCTGATCTTAAGGAGATTCATATACTCACTGCGAGATCGCTCACTGCAGTAACAATTGAACGCACTCAGAAATCCAAAAATCCACAATATCCCAACAAAATAGCGCCAAGCTGTAAGGTATAGTTATATTCAAATAACTTAATAGGTTTACTGATAATTTCCGCTAGTAATTAATTTTAATAGAAATATTACCAGGGACCCTCTATACCTAGACGTATAGAGGGTGAAACACAAATTAAACGAATGTCCGTGAGATAATAAAAAATACTATATTGGGATTATAACATTACAAGGTACCTCTCGAGTTGCAATGGGTATTAAGTCACAACAAACAGTCATCAACTACAAAGGACTATATGTAGTTTTGAATGAAACTTTGTAGTATTACTTCAAATATTTAGACATTTCGACCAAATTAATATTGTTTTATTTCAACCATTGGATGGATTAAAGAGAATAATAATTATCAGAATAAGTAATTGGTTGTTTTGCTTGGAAAAACAAATGTTTCACAAAAAGATTTTATTTAACCAACCAATTTTACTTGTTTTGAAGCTCATATTTTACATATGTGATCTTGATTCAATGCAATCGTTCTTTTTATTAGAATATATAGAATTTTTTTGATGCAAAACACTATATTATTCTTAAAAGAACTCATTGAAAGCTACCCAACATAGTTTTATTTTGAAAAAATGAATGCATGTCGCTAGCGAACTAAGTATATAGAAAACAAGTTGAGAGGAAGTTGCAAACTTGTCTAAATTTCTAAATTTGCACGTAATCAGTGACCAATTTCCTGTCTGATACAGCAAAACCCCATTTGTTCCTTCCCTCACTATAGAACAACACCAGTGCAAGACAAAAACTCACTTATGTTAAATATCTTTCCCTCTGTTCTGAGATCTATTAGCTCCATGCGAAAAGTGAGAGTGTGTCCGCCCACGAAAAGAAAAATCTGTTTTCGTTCAATATTTAACCAAGTCACTTTCTTATGCCTTTTAACTCGTAGATTGGAAGATCACTATCTGTGGTCTATCTATATGTATATGTAACGGGTGCTTTAACCTTCTGATGTTCGGCAGTAGGTGATTGAATCTATCCGTCACTGTTAACCGATTTTTTCTGCACTTTCTCGTGTCGTGACGTTAGATGGAAACGGTCTCAGTGAGATAAATCTGTCGAGAACGTGTCAAAATATTACCTACGTTCTTTTCTCACCTGTGAAACAATGTGGATCGTTTATCATTCATTATGCAAAGGATTGATTCTTTCGGTTCCTATTTTGGTATTGTAGGAGTTGATGTGCTCTATTATAGTAATCGTTTTGTAACAACGATCAAACATGTTACACCCTGTAGATATATTAATAATGAAAGAGAAATTAGGCATTTACATATATCGGATATTGCACTACAGGATATATTTTTTTGGAGGTTATGGATTAAACTATAAAAGGGCTTATAATATTTAACTTTCACTTGTTAATTACTTTACGAAAGTTAAATAAATGACCTTATAAGCGACCAAGTTCGCCATTATGTTGGCGATATTGTTTAATTGACGTTTAGTTTTGTTTAATAATTGTTAATTACTAAAACTGTCACTTAATCAATACACACACGCATGGGAAATGCGTTTTGTGAACAAATTAGCCTAGTTATCTAACAGTTTTAAAATGGCTGGATGCGGCATTTTTACTGCGATCATTCTTACTTAAGTAGAGCAAGGTTAAGTGCATTCTAAATCAACTTTATATAACATGTAACTGTAGTCGGACATGCATAGCTTCGACTTCCTCTTGGGTGGAAAGAACTTAACTGCTTCATGATCTGGAACAAACATTTATATTATAAGAGCAAGTAATTTATATCATTTTTGATTATGCAAGCGCGACGCAAACTACTAAATTGTGAACATTATAGGTTATTGTTGACAATTGTTTACCTAAGTTACCTTGTACTTATTAGTTATTGTATTGTAAAGGAAAAGTAGATGAATAGGCAATACTAAAAGATGATAGGTATTATAAAGACATCAATATAGTTGTAATTTATATGGTGGAATATAGCTTACGTAATAAAAACATAAAAGGACTAGAATATAAAAGGATAACTGTTTACTGAAAGTATAAATCGGGCCACAACAAGTGGTATATTGTAGAGTAGATCGTTAATTGACTTCATTCGAAAGATGTGAACTTTTTCTTTCTGTAAAATTTATTGCTTTGAACTGAGTTCGGTTCTAACGTATTTTTTTTTTCAATTCGGTCGAGTTAACAACTTTGATCAATTTAGCCACTTCTTCGTTGTTAACAAAACTGCAAAGGTGTGTGATTTTCTCGATATAATAAGTTAGCGTTACGAATATCCCATTTATATAGAGTATCTCGATGTTTGGTACCATTTCTTTTGGTATTGTGAATATACATGATAATTTCCCTAAATAAATTGCCACTATATTGATGCTGTATACTACATAGACACCTATAAGAATCCTCAAGCACCAATTCTTTGGAATATTCGGTATTGCCAGGTTTAAACTAAGCCTGAAGATATCAAAAATGAATTTTGAATTGTCAAAAACTCGAATACTGTAATGATTTTTCATGGAGACGATTAAAACCATCACTGTGAAGAATGTGCAAGTTAACAAAAACCATATTTTGAAGTCAAACGGTTTCATAATATTCCTGTACCTGGCATTTCTAGTTTTGAAAATTGTGTAATAAATATCGTCGGAGTAAATCTGCGGACCGACTTTTGTATTTTCTGGGGATACATCCATGAAGAAATGGCCTAAGATGACGTCAGTTTCGCCTTGTGCTAGATGGGTGTACATCTGGATAAAACTACCATTGTTTCTGAATTCAGCGTTAAATTTTTCGTGATATTCGTATTCCATGTTGATCCCTGTTGCGTTGTGTATCACTTGGAATAAAGACACCAACAAACCTGGGTTTGCAGACGCGTTAACATCAGTAACCAGGGCTCCATCTTTTATATAAGTCAATTTTAGATTACAGTCTTTTAAATCGTAGTCTGTGCCCTTTGAACTGAGTTCGGTTCTAACGTTTTTTTTTTCGTGGAGGATATTAATCACATTTTACGTTGTTGGAAATTGAAAGTTCAGATTAAAAGAAAGGTCTCTAGTCTAGTTTGTTGGTTGGAATTTCGAATAATTTGTTTTCATTTCAAGTCAGACAAGAATTGATGGTTAGATTTTGATTAATTTGATGAAATATAGAAGCCGATGGAAACCGATGGGTAAAAACCCTTATGGCACCTAATACCTAAACCGCTCATCCCATTAATCTGTTTTGAATACATATTTAAAATGTTTGCAGGATAAGATGTCAGTTTGGGCAAAATCGAACACGTCCGTTTGTCAGATTGTTACCAAAAGCAATCCTGTTCGACCCCCGGCAATTCGAAATATGTAGTGCCTATACCAAATTTCATCCCGATCCGTTGTTCCGTTTGGGCGCTATCGTGTTCACAGACATACACACACATACAATTATTGTTATTTTATTATTCTTATGGTAGTTTATTATGTGTAACTTCGTGTAAAATAAAAAAGTTTTGTACATACATTTATTTGAAGGGAAAAATATGTTTAAAATATTAAAGGAGGACGAATCTAGGAAGCACCTACGCAAACGTAAACAGTCGCTTTTCACCAACACCAAATATAGACGCAAACCGTTCACTTGTCTCTCTATACCCGGTGGTTTTTAGTGTCTCATTAAGGATTTACATTCCATCTAGATGTGCTCAAAGTCTAGTTGTCGAGAAATGGCTGTACTTTCCGGCGTAACACAGCGAGAGGCCCATTTGTTAAATGCACTGTATCTCGTCATCTTTATTGTTGCGCAGCGGTATAGATGTTTTTGATCTCTGCCGGCAGTGTTCTACCTTACCCACGGTTATTTTTTCACAGAGCGACAACTATGAATAATTTCAGCAATTAGGGGGTGAAAGGTAGGTCTATCGTCAATATAGAAAGCTCAATTTTAGCTATAATTACAGGACAAAACTACGATAGGATCTGCTGAATATGTTTACCACTTTCAAAACAAATACTGCCCGGTTATATCCATCGATAAATTATGACGAAACCCTAATAGCACGTTTATATAGATCTAGGAAACTGATATATTGCAAAGAGCCATTAATTGTCAATAAGAACGTCACCTGTAAAGCACATGTTCTTATGGTCGCCATAACATTTTCTAGTCTCCTTAATTGGTGGTGTTCCTTGGTTACACTTTGAATTTTTTATTATGCCTAAAGATCAATATAATTACACTAGTCAACAAAATAATAAAAAATGTACATTACATGCCACTATTTTTTTCTTAGATACCATGGCCCGCTAAACTCAAAAATCGCATTAAAAATTTTTTGAATGGATACGTTTTCGAGTTATGAATTTTTCTTTTTTTTGTTAATTTTTTTTGGAGGTAGTTCGACGATTTGGAGCATATCTCGAGTTCGGAACATCAAATCTTGTCGTTCGGTACATCAAATTAAAGCCAATTGAATCACCAATAAATGTTATTAATATTGTTTTACAATCGCTTCAGTGGTTTCAGTGCATTTGACCATAATTTGAAATTTTTTTAGTATAAATGAAAATCGAACATTCATTTAACCGCCAGGGAAAGGTAGAAATAGTAAAAATATGCTCAGTTTCTTATTTTTTTACGTAGAGTTTGCCCTTTTACGAAGAGAACAAGGTATTTACGATGAAAATCTATGAAAAAATACCGAAGTTATGATCAATTATGACCAATGGGTACGAAACTACCAAAATTCGGCCTTTTCTCTATTTTGTATTTTTCGTCATTTATAGCAGTTTAAATGCATGGTAGAGGTCGGATCCATTCGGAAGACGAGTACGTCACGTGATTCGTACCAAGATGCGCATCTTTTAATCAACGTTTCGCACTCTGTTGCAAGAGGCATCTTCAGGACGGAGAGAATGAACGTGTGTGGAAGGGTGAGGGTATTTATCGTCGCTCAAAACACGTAGTGGCATATCTCACCAAAAAATGATATTCAGATATGTCTGTACGTGTTTCGATCGACGTTATATGTACCTGGCGCAGGTGCCTGCGCAGGTAGTCAAACAACTATTGGAGGGCGGTTTGGGGTAGCTGTGATTGACTGTGGTGGTCGTAAAAGTGGTTTCCAGCTATGATGCAAATGCCAACCGTCATCTCGATTGAGATTGGAGGGATCTTTAAAGATTTCGATCGCTTCGCGGATTCTACGAGGATAATAACGTGATTCCCGGGAGATGATTTTTGTTTGGTCGAGAAGAATTGTTGTGTCTGTGCTCAGCAAGCGCTGAACTGGTGATCTGGCGCAGCCTTGTACAACGTTCATGTTCTGAAACCCCAACGCTGACAGAGCGCTTTATGTCATCAATGCAGACACTGCCACAAGCACATGGGATACGGTATACACCTGGAGCTAGCAGTTGAGAAGATTTCATCCTGAAAATCTTGGTGACGTCAGTGACGAGCATGGTGAGAGGTTTCACTAGGAAATGAAGACTATTGAGCGGCGCTACCAGGGATTTTGGATTGAAAAAATGATGGGCAACTATATCTGGTTCCTCATAAGAAAACAGATTTCGACAAGAATATAAGGCGAAGCAGCAATCAAACTCACTTCTAATCTCCTTTATATTGAAAACATCACATTAAAACTAAGCACAATGAATTAAACTTGTAAATAGAGAAAAAGTAGAATTCTGGTAGTTTGGTACCTATCAATCTTAAATGACCATAACTTCGCTATTTTTGCATAGATTTTAATCGTAAATACCTTGTTCTCTTCGTAAAAGTTCAAACTCTACGCAAAAAATATTAAACTAACTATATTTCCACGATTTCTACTTTTCACAGGTGATAGAGTAAATGTTCCATTTTCATTTTGGCCAAATTTTTATAATATCGTGGCTTATTGCGCTAAAACTACTGAAGCGATTGAAAAACTATATCAGTGACAATTGTTGGTGGTAAAATTAGCTTCAATTTTATGTACCGGACGACCAGATTGGACGTTCCTAACTCGAGATATGCTCCAAATAGTCGAACTAACTCCGCAAAAAAAGAAAAAAAATTGTAACTCGAAAACGTATCCATTAAAATTTTTTTTTATGCGATTTTTGAGTTTAGAGGGCCTTAGTATATATAAAAAAAATATGTAGTCGCATCCAATGTACATTTTGACTGTTGACTAGTGTTATCAGTTTAGAAGATATAAAATGCGAACATTGTTGAAAATTATAGGATAGAATTTCTTAAAGAGCACATTTGAGACATAAATATTAAATCTCAGTTAGTCTAAGTATGTGTGTATGTGTGCCTAAACGGTACAACGGATCGGGCTGAATAACAGTCAAGAAAACATAAAAGAAAAACGTTTTATTATGAAAGCATACAATCACTCACGTAAAACAAAGTAACAACACTAACAGAACACAATCTTGCATAACAACGCGTTACACCTGCATAGACATTTGAATGATACGTTTCACAGTCTTATTATTATTATCATTATTATTACCACGGCATATTAGAGGTCTAAAACTTCCATATCTCCTTTCTATCGCGAAGAAGGCTTGGTATAGTTTAAGACACCACGTGGAGAGTAATTTTACTGCGTTGCATGCATTTCTACCATCGATAGGAACTCCACCACACTAACCCTATTTATTTGGTAGAAATTTATGCAATTACTTTCGCATTTTATTTGCTTTGGACTGATTGGCTGACAAACGACACGATCGGTTGGAAGTTGGAAATAAGGTGAACGTGAGGTGATTGCGTTATTGGAAGAAAGTAGTGTCATTCCAGAAGAAAATACGGTATATCAGTGGGAATTGAACTGGTACATGAAGATGTGGGTTCGTTTGACTTGGTATCAGATCGGCGTAAACGGTTTGTGAGTGTACCAAATGAAATTAAAGTCATAATTATAGCAGAATGCCTGTCCCTCTCACCTTATCATACACGTTTAAGTTCTTATTAATGTTTATCTACGTGTTTGATTTTCTACTAAGGCGTCTAATATATCGCTCAAGAAAATGAAAGCCGCTGTTACTTATTTCAGATAAAAAAAACTGCATACTTCCTATACCAATAAAACATACGCTGGAGTTATAAATAAGCAACACACTAAAAAGAGCTCTTTTTTTATTGAAATGTCACTCGTAATGTAAACAGTTTTTATTTTGCACAATGTCAACGATAATTTATGCAGTATATGGCAATATTTGTTGAATCTTTCACACCATTACGTAAAACATGTCTTGAGTCACATTTATTTCTACTCTTGTCTTTGGTTGTTTCAAAAATTGACGTAATTGATTTAAAAATAAGGATGCGTTAAAAACAACAAACGAAATACATACTAATATTATTCCTTTGATGTAATTACTGCTAGCAATCTTCGTTCCATAGAATTAACCAGTTTTGTCGTGACCGAAGGTTCAGCTTTATTCCACTCATCTTGGAGCTTTTCTTTCAAGTCATTTTGGTTATTTATTTTATGTGTGCGGACTCTTTTCTCCAATTCTTCCCACACATTTCTATGGGGTTGAGATCTGGTGATTGAGGAGGGTGATTAAGTGTTGCTTTGGTCTTATATAGAAACCACTCCTTCACTATTCGAGATGTGTGTTTGAGATCATTGCCTTATTCATCTCGTATTCCCAAATTTTGCGCAGTTCCTCAGATTTCTCTTAATCTTTAAAACTATTGTATTAAAAAATGCCAAGGCACTTTCACAAAGATCAAGCAGACAGGCGCACCCAACGAATAGCATTTCCGAAGCAGAAATAAGTCAAAATTCATGTTCAACAGAGACGTGAACTTGAAACCGCTGACAACAAAAAGCCTCAGACATGGTTGGGACGCTTTATAATCATGTACCCAGTACCTACAGATAGAAAGCGCGCACAAAGAAACATAACAAGAACCTTAGAAATTCACAATAACAAGCGAAATTCGTGTCGTAAATAAATAATCGGCGGGAAAACTATTGCGAATCGTATCTATCGGATTGTATCAATGGGAATATTCCGTTAAAATGTCAGGAGATTACCAGAATATAGATATCGCGGTGAGAAAAGGGAATGCAATACTAAGTAATGCGTGTATTTCGCAATTGGCGTTTGGGTTTTGCACGAATTCGCGTTGGCGTTGTTATTTCATGGGTTCAAATGGCAAAGGGTGTGCACTGGTTACATTTTTTGTTGTCTTTTTGACTGAAGAAGTCGTTCCATAATGAACATAAATCATGCACGAGCATGGCAGAAGTACATATATAAATGAGTATTTATTCTATTTTTTGCAGTTTTTGTCCCACCACATCGTTTCTTGGGACAAAAATGGTTTTAATAAGCGATGACAGTCAGACAGTCATTTTTTTGAAAGCCTGGTATTAAAATTGTTAATTTTTAGTTTTTTATCCGCTTTTTCGTCCATACTTTATACTTTTCCTCCAAATTTTATATCTGCTCTTGGTGTAGTACTAGGCCAGCAGATAATTCTGGAACGCGTAAATAAACCGCAGTACTGTCGAGTCATGAATGAATTTGACGAAAGAAAGTAATTTCGCCGCCGCACCGGTCGATGCAATGCTCCTCACCTGTTTCTTGGCTCAGCGGGAGATGCCGATGTACAACCATCTATAGCGACGCGTCATTATACCATCAGACCCCATTATTGCCATTATTGAGGCACGAACGCGCACACAATGTCGTGACTCGTGACTGCCATTCGCGAAATTACGTTTGTACGACAAAATTTTCGTCACTCAAAAAAAAGAAAGAAACATTTTCAAGTGGTTTTCCCGGAGGATTTTCAAGGAATTCCCGAAGGTTTTTTCCTTGAGAATTTTCACTTCAGCCAAGATAAAATTTTCTCAGTAGAAGCGGGTTAAGTGCTTGATTCAAGATAAATTTAGTTCCAATGAGGAAATTATTAAGTCACACCAAACAGTCATCAACTACAAAGGACTATATGTAGTTTTGAACGAAACTTTGTAGTATTACTTCAAATATTTGAACATTTTCACCAAATTAATATTGCTTTATTTCAACCATTGGATGGATTAAAGAGAATAATAATTATCACAAAAAGTAATTGGTTGTTTTGCTTGGAAGAACAAATGTTTCAGAAAAAGATTTTTAGGTTTGGTTCAACACCTTCTGTGTTCTGAATAGAGTATTTCATTCTCACTGCAAGTAATTGTTATTTTAAATGAAATGCGATCAATTATTCAAAGTAAGCAATAGTAATTTACATTCAACATATATATTGATGTGAAATGAAGAATTTTGTTGTTTTGTTCAAACTATCTACCGCTGCTGCAAAGGGGTAAAAAAGTTCATATATACCAATATAGTAATTTATTATAAACATAAAAAATACATTCAAATTAAGTACAAAATACATACAAAAAGAATTAAATGTTATCTGATACATTTCAAAGTATTAAATACATATAATAATTAAATAATACCTCTGGTGAATTTGTTGTCATTGATTTGCATCTCTTACTTTGGACCATGCTATAAAAACACCTTGGTCCATTCTATGCAGTACCGTAGGAACTTCAGTAATGCATCATTTGCACCTGTGGTGAAATATAATATGTACATACATATGATAGATATATACGGTTTCTCACCTCAGATGTTTCCAAATCTAATAGCTTCACAGCTCACACCAAACAGTCATCAACTACAAAGGACTATATGTAGTTTAGAATGAAACTTTGTGGTATTACTTCAAATATTTAAACATTTCGACCAAATTAATATTGCTTTATTTCAACTATTGGATGGATTAAAGAGAATAATAATCATCAGAATAAGTAATTGGTTGTTTTGCTTGGAAAAACAAATGTTTCAGAAAAAGATTTTTAGGTTTGGTTCAACACCTTGTGTGTTCTGAATAGAGTATTTCATTCTCACTGAATGTAACTGTCATTTAAAATGAAATGCGATCAATTATTCAAAGTAAGCAATAGTAATTTACATTCAACATAATATATTGATTTGATATGAAGAATTTTGTTGTTTTGTTCAGACTATCTACCGCTGCTGCAAAGGAGTAAAAAAGTTCATATATACCAATACAGTAATTTATTATAAAAATAAAAACTACATTCAACATAAGTTCAAAATACATTCTAAAATATAAAAGATTTAAATGTTATCTGATACATGTCGAAGTATTAAATACATATAATAATTAAATAATACCTCTGGTGAATTTGTTGTCATTGATTTGCATCTCTTACTTTGGACCATGCTATAAAAACACCTTGGCCCATTGTATGCAGTACTGTAGGAACTTTAGTAATGCACCATTTGCACCTGTGGTGAAAGATAATATGTACATACATATGATAGATATATACGGTTTCTCACCTCAGATGTTTCCAAATCTAATAGCTTCACAGCTCACACCAAACAGTCATCAACTACAAAGGACTATATGTGGTTTAGAATGAAACTTTGTGGTATTACTTCAAATATTTAAACATTTCGACCAAACTAATATTGTTTTATTTCAACCATTGGATGGATTAAAGAGAATAATAATTATCACAAAAAGTAATTGGTTGTTTTGCTTGGAAGAACAAATGTTTCAGAAAAAGATTTTTAGGTTTGGTTCAACACCTTCTGTATCCTGAATAGAGTATTTCATTCTCACTGAATGTAACTGTCATTTAAAATGAAATGCGATCAATTATTCAAAGTAAGCAATAGTAATTTACATTCAACATAATATATTGATTTGAAATGAAGAATTTTGTTGTTTTGTTCAGACTATCTACCGCTGCTGCAAAGGAGTAAAAAAGTTCATATATACCAATACAGTAATTTATTATAAAAATAAAAACTACATTCAACATAAGTTCAAAATACATTTAAAAATATAAAAGATTTAAATGTTATCTGATACATTTCGAAGTATTAAATACATATAATAATTAAATAATACCTCTGGTGAATTTGTTGTCATTGATTTGCATCTCTTACTTTGGACCATGCTATAAAAACACCTCGGTTTATTGTATGCAGTACTGTAGGCACTTTAGTAATGCACCATTTGCACCTGTGGTGAAATATAATATGTACAAACATATGCTAGATATATACGATTTCTCACCTCAGATGTTTCCAAATCTAATAGCTTCACAGCTCACACCAAACAGTCATCAACTACAAAGGACTATATGTAGTTTAGAATGAAACTTTGTGGTATTACTTCAAATATTTAAACATTTCGACCAAATTAGTATCGTTTTATTTCAACCATTGGATGGATTAAAAAGAATAATAATTATCACAAAAAGTAATTGGTTGTTTTGCTTGGAAGAACAAATGTTTCAGGAAAAGATTTTTAGGTTTGGTTCAACACCTTCTGTATCCTGAATAGAGTATTTCATTCTCACTGAATGTAACTGTCATTTAAAATGAAATGCGATCAATTATTCAAAGTAAGCAATAGTAATTTACATTCAACATAATATATTGATTTGAAATGAAGAATTTTGTTGTTTTGTTCAGACTATCTACCGCTGCTGCAAAGGAGTAAAAAAGTTCATATATACCAATACAGTAATTTATTATAAAAATAAAAACTGCATTCAACATAAGTTCAAAATACATTCTAAAATATAAAAGATTTAAATGTTATCTGATACATGTCGAAGTATTAAATACATATAATAATTAAATAATACCTCTGGTGAATTTGTTGTCATTGATTTGCATCTCTTACTTTGGACCATGCTATAAAAAACCCTTGGTTCATTGTATGCAGTACTGTAGGAACTTTAGTAATGCACCATTTGCACCTGTGGTGAAATATAATATGTACAAACATATGATAGATATATACGATTTCTCACCTCAGATGTTTCCAAATCTAATAGCTTCACAGCTCACACCAAACAGTCATCAACTACAAAGGACTATATGTAGTTTAGAATGAAACTTTGTGGTATTACTTCAAATATTTAAACATTTCGACCAAATTAGTATCGTTTTATTTCAACCATTAGATGGATTAAAAAGAATAATAATTATCACAAAAAGTAATTGGTTGTTTTGCTTGGAAGAACAAATGTTTCAGGAAAAGATTTTTAGGTTTGGTTCAACACCTTCTGTATCCTGAATAGAGTATTTCATTCTCACTGAATGTAACTGTCATTTAAAATGAAATGCGATCAATTATTCAAAGTAAGCAATAGTAATTTACATTCAACATAATATATTGATTTGAAATGAAGAATTTTGTTGTTTTGTTCAGACTATCTACCGCTGCTGCAAAGGAGTAAAAAAGTTCATATATACCAATACAGTAATTTATTATAAAAATAAAAACTGCATTCAACATAAGTTCAAAATACATTCTAAAATATAAAAGATTTAAATGTTATCTGATACATGTCGAAGTATTAAATACATATAATAATTAAATAATACCTCTGGTGAATTTGTTGTCATTGATTTGCATCTCTTACTTTGGACCATGCTATAAAAAACCCTTGGTTCATTGTATGCAGTACTGTAGGAACTTTAGTAATGCACCATTTGCACCTGTGGTGAAATATAATATGTACAAACATATGATAGATATATACGATTTCTCACCTCAGATGTTTCCAAATCTAATAGCTTCACAGCTCACACCAAACAGTCATCAACTACAAAGGACTATATGTAGTTTAGAATGAAACTTTGTGGTATTACTTCAAATATTTAAACATTTCGACCAAATTAGTATCGTTTTATTTCAACCATTGGATGGATTAAAAAGAATAATAATTATCACAAAAAGTAATTGGTTGTTTTGCTTGGAAGAACAAATGTTTCAGGAAAAGATTTTTAGGTTTGGTTCAACACCTTCTGTATCCTGAATAGAGTATTTCATTCTCACTGCAAGGGACTGTCATTTTAAATGAAATGAGACCAATTATTCAAAGTAAGCAATAGTAATTTACATTCAACATAATATATTGATTTGAAGTGAATAATTTTTGTTCAAACTGTCTACCACCGCTGCTGCAAAGAGGTAAAAAAGGTCATCCAAAAAGGTTATCCAACATAGTTTTATTTTTTTTAGAAATTGATGAGTTTTGAATCAAAAGTAAGAAAGAAAATTCGATAAGTAGTGTCGGTTGTCCCTCACAGAGGTCGCCGCTAACGTCGTCAAATATCGATCGTCATTTTTTTTTTTTTTTTGGGTAGGGCGCGTGCTCAGAACGCCGCGACGGCGCGTTTTTGATCGTTTGCAACGCCGACGCGATCGTCTGTCCCAGTGACAGTTTGCGCATTGCTAACAGCAAAAACACAAATCAGCTGGTGCATAACGGTTTACAAAACGGTATTTTTTTAAATAATTATCGACTCGATACGGTTCGAATTGTGAAGTTCTGATTGTTATTTTAGGTAAATCGGAAATGAAAATTTTGATTTTTTGAATATCTGTTTTTCGTTTCGTCGAAAGTTTGGATTATAGATTGGTGCAAAGATGAGCATCTACAATGGGATTTCTGAGTATCTTGAGGATGATTATACAAGGAATATGCTTGATGGTATGTTTTGGCTTTTCATTTTTTAATTGTTTGATCGAAAATTGCTTATTAGGAGTTATTATTTTGGTGATATCAATATGGCTTGATCTAGAAATTTGCACTTGACTGTGGAGTATTGATTTTTTGGTCGATATGCTACCCTTGTACTTTCTAGAGCGAGCTTTCTAGAAGCTATTATATATTTTAATATATTCGTTTCCAAGGGGGTGCTGATTAGTCATGACTGATATAAGTAGGGGCGAATATTTAAACGAGGGGTGATTTCACCCCCCTCTGTGTAGGCTATTCCAATGCAATCCTGGTTTTCCTCATAATCCTTGTAAGTCACCCATGAAATAAAACACTTATGCATAGATGTAAACAAACAATATACGAATACTCAATATCGTCGAACTTATATAGCGGAGATATGTGGTAAAAGACGCGAGAAACTGTTAGCGCCATCTGTAAAGTAATGGCACAACTTTCTATATATCTCTCAGAGTAAGAATCTTGGGTCAAGAAACTGTTTTTTCGTTGAAGCATATATATTTTTCGTCCAATGAAATATTTTGGTTGTTGTAAGACGAACGTCTAGTTTTTTTATTGAAGAATAACTTTTTCTTCGTCATCTATCTTCTACTTATACTAATTGCGAACGTTCAAGTGTAGGGCGCGTTCAGCGGAATCGCCCATTTTGGCCGACATTTGCGATCGAGTAGCTGCAAAATTGGGCTTTTCGATATTACTTTTGACGCTCGAATTGAAAAAAGGACACAATTCCGCGTGGACTGCTCGATATTTTGTAAATTAAATGCGTCAATTTTGAAAAAAAAACACGTTTTTGCACCTCTTCGGGTGAAGGCGAACCTCGAGAAAATGTCACGTGACGTCTAGAAATTCCGACAAGCGGATCGATGAACGTCAAAAATTTACATTTTTTATCCGGTCCTGCCGACCTTATAAAAGCCGCTCGCTCTCATGTCTTACGATAAGATCCCTCTAAATACCCTTCGCAAAGAGTTTTGAGCAAAAAAACGGCCTTAAAAACAATTTTCGATCCAAAAAATCGATTTTTGTCGACCCGTGTTTTGCTGCTATTACCACAGTAACGTCAAACCCGAAACGCCCCCTGTCGGACATTCGTAACAACAGTAACAGATAGCAGATAACCTAAAATGTATCCTAAAATGTCCATATTGCGAATGTGGACAGGTGGGAAGCCTTAACCACATATTTCTAGAATGCCCAATAACTAAAGTCGAAAATTTTGACATATACACAGAGCTAGTAAACATACTAATCGAAGAAGAAAAGAATAGAGTTCTCTCTTTATATAATAAAGCATACTATAAATAACACTTTATTGCAGTATTAGAATAATCCGATACTCTATATAGATATAGTCTTACTCAATTATGACTAATGCTGCTATTTCCTGTTAATGAATGTGTATAATATTTCACTTAATGATTGTGGCAGACATACGAGTTAAAAATAGCACGTGTGTTGTAATAATAGAGTTTGTGATAGATAAAAAACCAAACGTATAAGTTTACTTCTCCAAAAATATAGTGAATAGTGAAGTAATAATAATTAGTCACCAAATACGAATATAAATATAACTATTAATTTACGAGAGAAATGATTGGAACTAAATTTGTTAATGAATAATGACTTTACAGGCAAATTGTTCCGGATTATTGTATTTATTGTACGTGACTCGTAATAATAAGTATAATACCAAGACAATCAAATGAAAATATGAGACATAAACCTTCTAAGATTTAGGAATTATGTTATTCAAAAAAAAATATAGGGATTTATTTATCGAAACATCTTGTTGATAAGGGCAACAAATTACAACAAAAACTAAAGGTATTATGTTTGTTGTTTACGTAGAGGCAGTTTTCTTTCGTTAATTTGTTGTTTTACGTCGTTTGTTTAACCTTGCTAATGAGATTAGCTATAATTACTGTTGGTGACTTTATTATTTTTAAATTTGTCGCTCATTATTTCATAGATATGTACAGTGATATCGAAAAATTATTATCTGATTTATTAATTAACATAATTCTGTATAATAACATAACATTCCTTATTAAATTGGATATGTAACTAGGTTGCTATTAAAATATAGGAAATCCTTTATTAAAGGATTCTAGTACGCCTACACATGTATATTTATCATTTTCAAGGTTACACCACAAAAAAAACGAATTGTTTATGTCAGTAATTATTGCAACATTACACCAGACGTTATACACATCTTCTCCCTTGATTAAATATAAATTTCGTAGTAGATATGTACATATTTCATGCTAGAGTACAGCTCAACAATTTGAAAGTTTTTGCGAAATATTGTTGATTTATCTGGACATGCAAATCTATGGTTCGCGCTTGCTTAACACCACAATTTGTCTTGCACCTGCAGTCTCTTCTACGGCGTTAGGTAACACGTCATAAAATTTGAAATGTTTGCAATTAGTGTCATATTTTCTGCTACATGGGTATTATCTGCGGTATTTATTTCGTTGAAGTCTTAATTTGGCACGTGATGTTAGAGCATTGTTATGGTCGTGGTGTTGTTAATGGTGATTCTCTTTGTGATTGTGGAAATATTTTACACAGAGAGAACTCTATTCTTCAAGAAAAATTATTCTTGCGGATTCTTGAGGATTTTTTTCTATCCAAATAATATTTTCTTCGAAAGAATTTCAATATAGTTGTTTCAACGGTTAGTTATTCTTACGATTTAAGAATTTAGTATGTTTATGTTAAGTATATGTTTCTTTATATGTTAATTTTTGATATTGGGTAAAGTATTCTGTAATGGTTTGGGTAAGTATGCAAAAAGGACTATAAATAATGTCTATAAATAATGATTTTATGGTTTTTTATGGTTTATACAACAAACAACATTATACAGAATGGATTTAAAAGTGTCAAATTTTGCATGAATCAACCTAGCAGTGTAAAGAATGACTGCTCATCTTGTGAAGTCGTAAAAGTTGATTCGTACATATATATTTAATTGCGCTAAAACCAGACGACATGTTACTGTTCATGCGACTTTTCTGACAACATTTGTCATTGTAATCGTTTATGTTGATCTCAGATGTTAATTTTTGATATTGGGTAAAGTATTCTGTAATGGTTTGGGTAAGTATGCAAAAAGGACTATAAATCATGTCTATAAATAATGATTTTATGGTTTTTTATGGTTTATACAACAAACAACATTATACAGAATGGATTTAAAAGTGTCATATTCTGCATGAATCAACCTAGCAGTGTAAAGAATGTCTGCTCATCTTGTGAAGTCGTAAAAGTTGATTCGTACAAATATATTTAATTGCGCTAAAACCAGACGACATGTTACTGTTCATGCGACTTTTCTGACAACATTTGTCATTGTAATCGTTTATGTTGATCTCAGATGTTAATTTTTGATATTGGGTAAAGTATTCTGTAATGGTTTGGGTAAGTATGCAAAAAGGACTATAAATCATGTCTATAAATAATGATTTTATGGTTTTTTATGGTTTATACAACAAACAACATTATACAGAATGGATTTAAAAGTGTCAAATTTTGCATGAATCAACCTAGCAGTGTAAAGAATGACTGCTCATCTTGTGAAGTCGTAAAAGTTGATTCGTACAAATATATTTAATTGCGCTAAAACCAGACGACATGTTACTGTTCATGCGACTTTTCTGACAACATTTGTCATTGTAATCGTTTATGTTGATCTCAGATGTTAATTTTTGATATTGGGTAAAGTATTCTGTAATGGTTTGGGTAAGTATGCAAAAAGGACTATAAATAATGTCTATAAATAATGATTTTATGGTTTTTTATGGTTTATACAACAAACAACATTATACAGAATGGATTTAAAAGTGTCAAATTTTGCATGAATCAACCTAGCAGTGTAAAGAATGACTGCTCATCTTGTGAAGTCGTAAAAGTTGATTCGTACAAATATATTTAATTGCGCTAAAACCAGACGACATGTTACTGTTCATGCGACTTTTCTGACAACATTTGTCATTGTAATCGTTTATGTTGATCTCAGATGTTAATTTTTGATATTGGGTAAAGTATTCTGTAATGGTTTGGGTAAGTATGCAAAAAGGACTATAAATCATGTCTATAAATAATGATTTTATGGTTTTTTATGGTTTATACAACAAACAACATTATACAGAATGGATTTAAAAGTGTCAAATTCTGCATGAATCAACCTAGCAGTGTAAAGAATGACTGCTCATCTTGTGAAGTCGTAAAAGTTGATTCGTACAAATATATTTAATTGCGCTAAAACCAGACGACATGTTACTGACACCAGTGCGTGTCTGGATGTTCCTGAAATCGAATACTCTTCAGGTTTTGATTACAAGCAGTGAGATTAACCTCTAAAGTTAACCAAACACCCAGTATATGGTGCGATATTTTTAAGATCTTATGATGGTATTCTAGATTTCAGACCTACCGGTAACTTTCATAAGGAATAAAATTTTCTGAGAAATGGATAATAAAAAAAAATCAATTTGGTTTAAGTCCGGAGACCGGGCTGGCTACGAAATTGCACCCTGACGCTCAATCCACCTTCCAATTCTCTGTCCAAATTTTCTGTGTGGTCTCTGTGAAACTCTGTCCTCAATATTAGCCTAACTGCGAGTCACTTAATGTCTGACAGCGTGAAGTCTCCTTATGATTCTAACCTTTCTTTTATTAAAAATTCTTGCACCATCGCGTTTTTATTAAATATGGTAATAAAGCGTTTAAATAGTATACTATCCGTTGTCCCAGTTTCTCTATCCGACAAATTTATTAAACCGCAAAAAAGTTAAGGCGATTACAACGCTGCTGACGAAGTCCACAAGAAAACAGTATGCAAATACTAAATATTGCCACACCTTAAAATTTAATTAATTTTTATACTTAAATATACTTGCGACGAATTGCACAATTTCTAAAACTAATATTTTATAATTAATATAAATCTTGTATTGATACAACCAGATGTTACCACAAGTTCGTGAAGCCACAGCCACATCCAACCTCCAGTCGGAAAATAAAAATTGAATTGCAAATAACCTGGAGTATATTTCAAATATGTAGGTTCAGGCCTACAGGTTATAGAAGTCCACAGTTTACAGGTCACTATCAAAAACCATAATAGAGACAGTAAATTGTCGAATGGCCATCAATTATTCTGTTATTCAGGCTAGAACCGACGTTAACGTTTATTGAAAACAGTTTGTATGTCGATAGTATTGGACTGTATTGATTTATTCTAGCGATATTCAAGTTAAGCTGAGGTTATAGTGAAGGTTTGATGCAATACACACAGAAGGAAAAATTTATTCGATAGAACACGAATATCTTTGAGTGAAGAATATCACTTGTTTCTATATCCGCAGAAAGATCATTTGGTTGGTTCAAGTAAAATACAAAATTCTCAGAGTAAGAATATGATTTTCTTGATGTTCAAGTGTTACGTTTTCTTGTTTTAAGTATGAAGGAACTGCTTGAAAGGAATTACGTCTGTTTTAAGCGATACGTACGTATACTTTTGGGTCAAGAAACTGTTTGTTCGTTGAAGCATGTATATTTTGCACCCAAGATGTTCCAAGTATTACGTTTTCTTGTTTTAAGTATGAAGGAACTGCTTGAAAGGAATTACGTCTGTTTTAAGCGATACGTACGTATACTTTTGGGTCAAGAAACTGTTTGTTCGTTGAAGCATGTATATTTTGCACCCAAGATGTTCCAAGTATCACGTTTTCTTGTTTTAAGTATGAAGGAACTGTTTGAAAGGAATTACGTCTGTTTTAAGCGATACGTACGTATACTTTTGGGTCAAGAAACTGTTTGTTCGTTGAAGCATGTATATTTTGCACCCAAGATGTTCCAAGTATCACGTTTTCTTGTTTTAAGTATGAAGGAACTGTTTGAAAGGAATTACGTCTGTTTTAAGCGATACGTACGTATACTTTTGGGTCAAGAAACTGTTTGTTCGTTGAAGCATGTATATTTTGCACCCAAGATGTTCCAAGTATTACGTTTTCTTGTTTTAAGTATAAAGGAACTGCTTGAAAGGAATTACGTCTGTTTTAAGCGATACGTACGTATACTTTTGGGTCAAGAAACTGTTTGTTCGTTGAAGCATGTATATTTTGCACCCAAGATGTTCCAAGTATCACGTTTTCTTGTTTTAAGTATGAAGGAACTGTTTGAAAGGAATTACGTCTGTTTTAAGCGATACGTACGTATACTTTTGGGTCAAGAAACTGTTTGTTCGTTGAAGCATGTATATTTTGCACCCAAGATGTTCCAAGTATCACGTTTTCTTGTTTTAAGTATGAAGGAACTGTTTGAAAGGAATTACGTCTGTTTTAAGCGATACGTACGTATACTTTTGGGTCAAGAAACTGTTTGTTCGTTGAAGCATGTATATTTTGCACCCAAGATGTTCCAAGTATTACGTTTTCTTGTTTTAAGTATAAAGGAACTGCTTGAAAGGAATTACGTCTGTTTTAAGCGATACGTACGTATACTTTTGGGTCAAGAAACTGTTTGTTCGTTGAAGCATGTATATTTTGCACCCAAGATGTTCCAAGTATTACGTTTTCTTGTTTTAAGTATGAAGGAACTGCTTGAAAGGAATTACGTCTGTTTTAAGCGATACGTACGTATACTTTTGGGTCAAGAAACTGTTTGTTCGTTGAAGCATGTATATTTTGCACCCAAGATGTTCCAAGTATTACGTTTTCTTGTTTTAAGTATGAAGGAACTGCTTGAAAGGAATTACGTCTGTTTTAAGCGATACGTACGTATACTTTTGGGTCAAGAAACTGTTTGTTCGTTGAAGCATGTATATTTTGCACCCAAGATGTTCCAAGTATCACGTTTTCTTGTTTTAAGTATGAAGGAACTGTTTGAAAGGAATTACGTCTGTTTTAAGCGATACGTACGTATACTTTTGGGTCAAGAAACTGTTTGTTCGTTGAAGCATGTATATTTTGCACCCAAGATGTTCCAAGTATTACGTTTTCTTGTTTTAAGTATAAAGGAACTGCTTGAAAGGAATTACGTCTGTTTTAAGCGATACGTACGTATACTTTTGGGTCAAGAAACTGTTTGTTCGTTGAAGCATGTATATTTTGCACCCAAGATGTTCCAAGTATCACGTTTTCTTGTTTTAAGTATGAAGGAACTGTTTGAAAGGAATTACGTCTGTTTTAAGCGATACGTACGTATACTTTTGGGTCAAGAAACTGTTTGTTCGTTGAAGCATGTATATTTTGCACCCAAGATGTTCCAAGTATCACGTTTTCTTGTTTTAAGTATGAAGGAACTGTTTGAAAGGAATTACGTCTGTTTTAAGCGATACGTACGTATACTTTTGGGTCAAGAAACTGTTTGTTCGTTGAAGCATGTATATTTTGCACCCAAGATGTTCCAAGTATCACGTTTTCTTGTTTTAAGTATGAAGGAACTGTTTGAAAGGAATTACGTCTGTTTTAAGCGATACGTACGTATACTTTTGGGTCAAGAAACTGTTTGTTCGTTGAAGCATGTATATTTTGCACCCAAGATGTTCCAAGTATTACGTTTTCTTGTTTTAAGTATAAAGGAACTGCTTGAAAGGAATTACGTCTGTTTTAAGCGATACGTACGTATACTTTTGGGTCAAGAAACTGTTTGTTCGTTGAAGCATGTATATTTTGCACCCAAGATGTTCCAAGTATTACGTTTTCTTGTTTTAAGTATGAAGGAACTGCTTGAAAGGAATTACGTCTGTTTTAAGCGATACGTACGTATACTTTTGGGTCAAGAAACTGTTTGTTCGTTGAAGCATGTATATTTTGCACCCAAGATGTTCCAAGTATTACGTTTTCTTGTTTTAAGTATGAAGGAACTGCTTGAAAGGAATTACGTCTGTTTTAAGCGATACGTACGTATACTTTTGAGTCAAGAAACTGTTTGTTCGTTGAAGCATGTATATTTTGCACCCAAGATGTTCCAAGTATTACGTTTTCTTGTTTTAAGTATGAAGGAACTGCTTGAAAGGAATTACGTCTGTTTTAAGCGATACGTACGTATACTTTTGGGTCAAGAAACTGTGTGTTCGTTGAAGCATGTATATTTTGCACCCAAGATGTTCCAAGTATTACGTTTTCTTGTTTTAAGTATGAAGGAACTGCTTGAAAGGAATTACGTCTGTTTTAAGCGATACGTACGTATACTTTTGGGTCAAGAAACTGTTTGTTCGTTGAAGCATGTATATTTTGCACCCAAGATGTTCCAAGTATTACGTTTTCTTGTTTTAAGTATGAAGGAACTGCTTGAAAGGAATTACGTCTGTTTTAAGCGATACGTACGTATACTTTTGGGTCAAGAAACTGTTTGTTCGTTGAAGCATGTATATTTTGCACCCAAGATGTTCCAAGTATTACGTTTTCTTGTTTTGAGTATGAAGGAACTGCTTGAAAGGAATTACGTCTGTTTTAAGCGATACGTACGTATACTTTTGGGTCAAGAAACTGTGTGTTCGTTGAAGCATGTATATTTTGCACCCAAGATGTTCCAAGTATTACGTTTTCTTGTTTTAAGTATGAAGGAACTGCTTGAAAGGAATTACGTCTGTTTTAAGCGATACGTACGTATACTTTTGTGTCAAGAAACTGTTTGTTCGTTGAAGCATATGCTGTCGAACAGACAATCGCGACAATTTACTTTAAACTGACAAATACTTTGCATAACATTTCTCTCGAACCGTTGTGTTGGGTTTGCAGCTACAACCAGATACATTAGACAGAATATAACACGTAAAGTTACCCAATAAATATAACCTATATCACACAATACGATACAATAAACCAAACATCATTCATTCAACAACAAAATAAAAGAACAAACCACTAATGAATGGCGAGTAAAATCGGACAACGCCTTGCGTAACTAAACACCGAGATGCGGATTTTCAATGCTTAATTAGCATAATTCCTAACCAGCTTTGGGTCATATCTGAATCTGTGCGCGTACAGCTCCTATCTGTTATCTAAATGCCGCTTAATAACGCGGGTATTTAGTCGCTCCAAGGTATAATTATGAGTTGGCGCAATATGCGAACGAATTATGCAAGGAATTCTTGTGTGTTCTATCAAAAGTGTGTTTACATTCTTCAATTCCATTCATAAAACAGGTCCATGACATGCAATGTTGTCTTCGGCGTGCTGGTATGCGATATACAATACCCAGTGGAGGTTGTGTTGAAATGTTTAGGCTCTTTCTATAGCATATTCACGCGACATTTCTGACAACATTTGTCATTGTAATCGTTTATGTTGATCTCAGATGTTAATTTTTGATATTGGGTAAAGTATTCTGTAATGGTTTGGGTAAGTATGCAAAAAGGACTATAAATAATGTCTATAAATACTGATTTTATGGTTTATACAACAAACAACATTATACAGAATGGATTTAAAAGTGTCAAATTCTGCATGAATCACCCTAGCAGTGTAAAGAATGACTGCTCATCTTGTGAAGTCGTAAAAGTTGATTCGTACAAATATATTTAATTGCGCTAAAACCAGACGACATGTTACTGTTCATGCGACTTTTCTGACAACATTTGTCATTGTAATCGTTTATGTTGATCTCAGATGTTAATTTTTGATATTGGGTAAAGTATTCTGTAATGGTTTGGGTAAGTATGCAAAAAGGACTATAAATAATGTCTATAAATAATGATTTTATGTTTTTTTATGGTTTATACAACAAACAACATTATACAGAATGGATTTAAAAGTGTCAAATTCTGTATGAATCAACCTAGCAGTGTAAAGAATGACTGCTCATCTTGTGAAGTCGTAAAAGTTGATTCGTACAAATATATTTAATTGCGCTAAAACCAGACGACATGTTACTGTTCATGCGACTTTTCTGACAACATTTGTCATTGTAATCGTTTATGTTGATCTCAGATGTTAATTTTTGATATTGGGTAACGTATTCTGTAATGGTTTGGGTAAGTATGCAAAAAGGACTATAAATAATGTCTATAAATAATGATTTTATGGTTTTTTTATGGTTTATACAACAAACAACATTATACAGAATGGATTTAAAAGTGTCAAATTCTGCATGAATCAACCTAGCAGTGTAAAGAATGACTGCTCATCTTGTGAAGTCGTAAAAGTTGATTCGTACAAATATATTTAATTACGCTAAAGCCAGACGACATGTTACCGACCCCAGTGTGTGTCTGGATGTTCCTGAAATCGAATACTCTTCAGGTTTTGATTACAAGCAGTGACATTAACCTCTAAAGTTAACAAAACACCCGGTATATGGTGCGATATTTTTAAGATCTTATGATGGTATTCTAGATTTCAGACCTACCGGCAACTTTCATAGGGAATAAAATTTTCTGAGAAATGGATAATAAAAAAAATTCCCATTTGTGTCCAAGTTACTGCCGGATCCTGTATAATTTAATTCATAATAATTGAAATAATGATTTAATTAATATTTAAAATCATTTTGTCTACCTATACTAGTTACGAACTTTCAAGTGTAGGGCGCGTTCAGCGGAATCGCCCATTTTCGCCGACATTTGCGATCGAGTAGCTGCAAAATTGGGCTTTTCGGTATTACTTTTGACGCCCGAATTGAAAAAAGGACACAATTCCGCGTGGACTGCGCGATATATTGTAAATTAAATGCGTCAATTTTGAAAAAAAAAATCACGTTTTTGCACCTCTTCGGGTGAAGGCGAACCTCGAGAAAATGTCACGTGACGTCTAGAAATTCCGACAATTTACATTTTTTATCCGTTCCTGCCGACCTTATAAAAGCCGCTCGCTCTCATGTCTTACGATAAGATCCCTCTAAATACCCTTCGCAAAGAGTTTTGAGCAAAAAAACGGCCTTAAAAACAATTTTCGATCCAAAAAAACGATTTTTGTCGACCCGTGTTTTGCTGCTATTACCACAGTAACGTCAAACCCGAAACGCCCCCTGCCGGACATTCGTAACAACAGCAACAGATAGCAGATAACCTAAAATGTATCCTAAAATGTCCATATTGCGAATGTGGACAGGTGGGAAGCCTTAACCACATATTTCTAGAATGCCAAATAACTAAAATCGAAAATTTTGACTTATACACAGAGCTAGTAAATAACTAATTGTAGTAGAGCCTCAACACTTTTCAACTAAATACTTCTAAAATATAAAATTTCTAATTTTATTGTTATCGTAGCCTTGTTTATGTTATTTACACTCGTGTACAGTGCTCTCAAAATTTATGTAGTCAGGTTCAAGGCAGGTAGTCAATAAAACCCCACAAATTGGTATCAAATATGAAATATTTTATGGTTGCGACGCCTTCACCTGACGAAAGACAATATATTGTCTCACTATTGTATGTACCTACCTGGTGACATATAAAATACACCAGAAATAGTTAACCTTGTGGTTTGAACTAGGCTTGCTGGTAGTAGCCACCAGCGACAGCAGTACTTTTGCTGGTCAACAGCGTAATGCGACCACAAAATAGCAAAGAAAATTGATTTCTTAACTTCACTCAATTTATACACTAATTATCTACAGATAATTTACTGTATAGCACTATAACTGGCGCTTCTTGCAAAATATATCCATATTGTTGATGGTCTAGTAGATTTAATAGCTTTGGATGTACTTTCAATACCTTTTTGTGTTGTAAATTCACAATTTATTATTGTGTGTATAATGGCACCCTTTATGTATAGGCTTTAGTCTACACCTTGTAATTAATTACCATTTTAAAGTTTATTTTTACACCTTGATTCTAACAATATCTTCATACATATTTCAAAAGACGTGTGCTTTAAATCAAATACCAGTCATTTATTTATTTAGTGTCCCACTTTGATTGATATTACCAGATAGAAAATACCAACATAAACGTAAAAAGGGCCCATATATCTCCAAAAAAAGTCTCTCAGTGCTATCAATACACAGGAAGTGACAAACAAACCTATTGCAATACCATTTTTACTTTAAATAACATAACCCACACAATACAGCAATCCATTTTAGTAGATAATCAATTATTTCAACACACAAACTCGAAAAACCGAAGAAAAATGGCCCCATTGTCCCTCAGTACCGATATAGTAAACAAAGCTTGCGAAATCAAAACCGGTGAAAGGCAGCAAACCAATAAGCAACGGTGTACGGTGTGTGGTATAGTAGAGTAGGCGTTCGGTGCATTCCACCTTAAAAAAAAAACGTACTATACTGACTATACTTCGTTTTCATTCATCGTTCATTGGTGTCCCGAAGAAGTGAGTCACCATCTCACCGGTCTCCCGTAAAAAGAAAGAATAATGATTCCCCACCACGAAATTTCCAAGGGTCATTGTACGGGCTGTGGCACTCGGTCACACCGAAAAAACGAATATTGCACAATCCGGTGTATAGTTGTAGTAGTAGACCGC
Organism: Aphodius granarius; assembly: GCA_963971325.1. Taxonomy (NCBI): domain Eukaryota; kingdom Metazoa; phylum Arthropoda; class Insecta; order Coleoptera; family Scarabaeidae; genus Aphodius; species Aphodius granarius. The sequence continues at coordinate 32,288,143 of OZ020223.1, forward strand.
TCCTAAATCTGCATATCTATGGCTCTTTGTATGATTGTATTTATAATGGCGAATGATTTGTGGTCCCGTGAGGTTTCTACGCGGTTTTAGGCTTGATAAGGTGACCCATATTTTCTGGTGGAATCGATTCTTCGAGTCACGGAACTTTGGTGACCTTCTTACGTTCAAGTTCTTGCAAAAGATCGATTTTTGGCAAGTGCAGGTGGTCGGAATTTGGCTCAGTCCTGCACAGTGCAGGTGAAGCTAACTTTCTTGGTGACCAAACTGATACCTGGTCATCCTCCAGTGACTTTAAATATGTATACTAGAATTGTGTTTATTCAGAAGAATAAATAAGCAACGTAGAATAATAAAAAACCTCGCAGGAAAACACACGTATCCGTGACAATAGTTATTTGTATCGAGAATTGCCTTGTATTGTTGTAATCCCAATATAGTATTATTATTATTATTATTGTCTTACTATCTTTTGCAAAATATGATTAAACTAGCTCTGTGTATAAGTCAAAATTTTCGATTTTAGTTATTGGGCATTCTAGAAATATGTGGTTAAGGCTTCCCACCTGTCCACATTCGCAATATGGACATTTTAGGATACATTTTAGGTTATCTGCTATCTGTTACTGTTGTTACGAATGTCCGGCAGGGGGCGTTTCGGGTTTGACGTTACTGTGGCAATAGCAGCAAAACACGGATCGACAAAAATCGATTTTTTGGATCGAAAATTGTTTTTAAGGCCGTTTTTTTGCTCAAAACTCTTTGCGAAGGGTATTTAGAGGGATCTTATCGTAAGACATGAGAGCGAGCGGTTTTTATAAGGTCGGCAGGAACGGATAAAAAATGTAAATTTTTGACGTTCATCGATCCGCTTGTCGGAATTTCTAGACGTCACGTGACATTTTCTCGACGTTCGCCTTCACCCGAAGAGGTGCAAAATCGTGATTTTTTTTCAAAATTGACGCATTTAATTTACAATATATCGCGCAGTCCACGCGGAATTGTGTCCTTTTTTCAATTCGAGCGTCAAAAGTAATATCGAAAAGCCCAATTTTGCAACTACTCGATCGCAAATGTCGGCGAAAATGGGCGATTCCGCTGAACGCGCCCTACACTTGAAAGATCGTAATTAGTATAAGTAGACTAGCTCTGTGTATAGTCAAAATTTTCGATTTTAGTTATTGGGCATTCTAGAAATATGTGGTTAAGGCTTCCCACCTGTCCACATTCGCAATATGGACATTTTAGGATACATTTTAGGTTATCTGCTATCTGTTACTGTTGTTACGAATGTCCGGCAGGGGGCGTTTCGGGTTTGACGTTACTGTGGTAATAGCAGCAAAACACGGGTCGACAAAAATCGATTTTTTCGATCGAAAATTGTTTTTAAGGCCGTTTTTTTGCTCAAAACTCTTTGCGAAGGGTATTTAGAGGGATCTTATCGTAAGACATGAGAACGAGCGGCTTTTATAAGGTCGGCAGGAACGGATAAAAAATGTAAATTTTTGATGTTCATCGATCCGCTTGTCGGAATTTCTAGACGTCACGTGACATTTTCTCGAGGTTCGCCTTCACCCGAAGAGGTGCAAAATCGTGATTTTGTTTTCAAAATTGACGCATTTAATTTACAAAATATCGCGCAGTCCACGCGGAATTGTGTCCTTTTTTCAATTCGGGCGTCAAAAGTAATATCGAAAAGCCCAATTTTGCAACTACTCGATCGCAAATGTCGGCGAAAATGGGCGATTCCGCTGAACGCGCCCTACACTTGAAAGTTCGTAATTAGTATAGGTAGAAGATAATTCCCAATTCTTTGTTTTAAAGTCAACAAAATTTCATCATCTTCAAAGTGCATAACAAATAGCAATGCGAACATAACAAATACATACATACCTTTCAAGTATAAATTCTCTCACATATTGTGAACAGTGATATGATCAAAGAACTTGTTTACTATTATGTACTATTATGATCTGCGATCATTTTACTTTTACTACTACCATTGTGTAACGTTTGATTTTTCGGTTATGGGAAAAATTGAAATGAGATACTTTCGTTTTCGCGAATTACGTCGCCTTCTAAAACGGTTTTTCGCAGAGAACGTTTTATGAATTAGACAGATTAATAATAGATAAAACCACTTAACAATGTGCTTTGTTCCGGTCTCGTTTTAATATCATTCAACTTTTTCCCGAGCCAAGGATGTTGAACCTTAGCTAATGCGAGCGTAGATAGATAGATACATAAACGACGCAAGACATGCTAATCCTGTATCTAAATTAGTTTAATTGTAGCAATGTACGATCGACTTTATCGCTAAAGTATGGATATAGGCAATTGAAAGGATTATTATCATTGGTTGTCGCTTTCAATTTATATGTTTATATTGTAATAACGGCGTTATGCGTAATTGGTACATTTCTGTGCGTTGTTTTTGATTGTTGTTTATTTTACAACAATTAATCATGTAGAAATTTGCTTTCCAACATGAAATGTTAATAAGCATAATTGGTACATAGAGGGAAACATTTATTCGATACAACACGAATATCTTTGAGTGAAGATTACTTGTTTCTATAACCGCAGAAAGATCATTTGGTTAGTTCAAGTAAAATATAAAATTCGAGAGTAAGAATATGATTTTCTTGATGTTCCAAGTATTACGTTTTCTTGTGTTAAGTATGAAGGAACTGCTTGAAAGGAATTAGGTCTGTTTTAAGCGATACGTACGTATACTTTTGGGTCAAGAAACTGTTTGGTATATTTTTCACCCAACAAAATATTGTTTTGTTACATTTTACATTTTCTTCATCAGAGCAAAATATACTTAACATAAACATACTAAACTCTTAAAACCGGAAGAATAACTAGCCATTGAAATAACTACATAATATATAGAAATTCTTATTACATTAAAGTATTATTTAGATAGCAAACATATCCTCTTCATGCTACACTATAAACGCAAGAACATCTTTTCTTGATATCCAAAAATAGAGTTCTCTCTGTGTAGGCTATTCCACTACAATCCTGGTTTTCCTCATAATCCTTGTAAATCACCCATGAAATAAAACACTTATACATAGATGTAAACAAACAATATACGAACACGCAATATCGTCGAACTTATATAGCGGTGATATGTGGCTAAAGACGCGCGAAACTGTTAGCGCCATCTGTAAAGTAATTGCACAACTTTCTATGTATCTCTCAGAGTAAGAATCTTGGGTCAAGAAACAATTTTTTCGTTGAAGCATATTTATTTTTCGTCCAACGAAATATGTTTGTTGTTGTAAGACGAACGTCTACTTTTTTATTTGTAATAATTGGGGATTTCAGCTGCATCCATAATTTGTTTATTGTAATTTGAGATAAATTGTATGTGATGCCGGATATGTGAATGTTGATACTGTCTGACCTTTTCACACGCATGGGTATGATTTGTTATATTTTCAACTTAGAAGACTCGTAGATCTTTCTTTTTTATGGCCCAAATCAGTAGGGCCCTTTCGTTAAGTGCTTTGTGTCTTGATATTTTGTGTGTGTGTTATTTGCTTAATTATAAATTATGGTATCGTGGACCGAGGTAGTTTATACATGAGAGGTATAAGTTCAAGACAAAAAGATGAAGAGAAAAACATTCTGTAGAGAAGAGTCGAGATTAACAGCCGACATTCGGCATTCTACTTAAGATGTAGTCTTTTTTTATTTATTTTTATAATGTAACCTAGTGTAGTGTTTTGTGTTTTGTAAATGGTAAGCTAATTATTATTTTCTCCTTTGTGTTTTCACTTCTTTGTATTTTTACGAGAATCTAACAGCTCCTCTAGATGGTAATTTTAAGGATGAATTAAGTGTCTCTTTTATATTTTTTATTCATTCATTTTTATGTTTTTTAATTTAATAAATTTGTTATTTTGTTGAGAAGTGTTTTCCTTTGAGTTAAATATCAATATGAGTAGTTTAATTAGTTTTGCCTGCTAAAATGCTGCACTGGTCCCATTGCAAGAACTCAACAATAATAGTGGTGGCTTGTGTTGGGGGTTGTGGTGTTTGACTTTAAATGTTTTAGAACATTTTTTGTCATGCACTAATCACATTCCAAGAACCCAGCATTCTACTATTACATATTGAAGAATAACTTCTCTTCAATTCTTAAATCGTAAGAATAACTAGCCATATTGAAATTCTTATTAGAATAAAATATTATTTGGATAGGAAAAAATCCTCTTCATGCTCTCTGTATAAGGTTCAAAGTTACAAGCAAATCATTCGTGTAAAACCAGGGCAATAAATTTTAATTCTTTTCCTTCTGTTACAGGTATGTACACAACCTGCTTAAAAATTTAAAAATCGACCGCACCAGCTCTCGAGTGAAGGTATAGTATACAACGTAGACCCCCTACCAACGAATCTCAATTAATTCACAGGTCATTAACGCATAAATTAACAACAATTTACCCTGTCATTCGCCTTATTGCAAAAGCTCAATGCTTTGTCCTCACTCAACTATGGTGTTCGAATTACTATCTATATTACTTTGATCAAATAAGGTTATACAGGTGCACTGTGTCGTTCAAGAACTGCAATTGTGAAATAACTCGCTAATTTTGTTATAATGTTGCAATTTAATACGGCTATTATTGATTGAATATGATCTTTATATAGATAAAAATATAGCCTAGAAATTTATGGTGCAATCTATTATCTCAATCGGTAAATATGCTGTACATTTTTGTTCCTAATTTTATATCGCAAAATTTTCTATTATCGAGACGAGACTAACTGAAATGTCTGAGATAATTGTGAATGCAGATGAAATACAGACAATGATGAGAAAGTGAGTGTTCGCATTCGAAACTAAGTTTGTTATATTCGTTTGACCAGACCTGTATGGGATTAGCATGACATTATCATGTATTAAAACATAACCGGTCTGACTTGATGTATAAATTTGAATAAATTCTTATATTTAGAACAACAGGAAGGAAAGGAAAGTGCCCCATTGTGCTCATGAGTTCATAATTACGGTTTTAGTGTGAAATCTATTAATAATTTCGTATGGTTAATTAATTAATAATAGAGAAATATTGTTGTAGATATTTTTATAACTCATAATGGATATTATATATTACAAAATATTACAAAAAAACACATTCATTCATAGATATTGTTAAATTTAACCTTAATTTTCTAAATCTTCTTGTGCTACACGAAAAATTTCATCACAATTTCCAAATTCTGGATGCAGCGCACAAGCCATATTAACTAAATCTTCTTGTTTCTGTTCAGAAATATGTACCAAAATCATTATGATCAGTACTAGCAACATTCGATGATACATTGCCATCTTTTGTTGTTGTTTCTTTTTTGAGAGAGCAACTTATTCTCTCTGTGGCATAAATATTTGTAAATTTTAATGTTTCAATTAATTGTTGTATTGTTCCTCGAGCACGCAACTGCGTGGGTGGAAGAATACATCGTTAAGATTAATATTCAATTTGCTATTAAACGTAGCTTTTTGCTACTGGCTGCTAACAGTATAGTATGACCACTTAGCAGCCGCTATTTTAGTTATCTCAGGAAATTATGTATTTCTGACATATCTGTTATGAATTTGCTACTTGCTGTAGATTATTAGCCGCTGTTAACCAGCATAGTGTGACCACTCAGCAGCCGCTATTTTTGCATGCCGGCGAATGGTTTTGGCTGTTGCTTGTAAACATGTTGAACTTTCACTTTTCATACCAACCAACGATTATAATAAATAATTTAAATGAATTACTTTTGTGTTTGAAGTTAATATTATATATAAAATATTAAATATAAGGTAAAAAACTAAATTTCGGATAAAAGCAGTAACTTTTGAACAATTTGTTATTTAGAAATATACTGGGAAACAATTCAAGACCTGAAAGAGATTTTTTTATGAAAATATATACTTTAATTAATAATAATTGAAATAATTATTTAATTAATAATTAAAATAATTTTGTAAATAACTAACTGTAGTAGAGCCATTGACTTTTCAACTAAATACCTCTGAAATTTAGAATTTCCAATTTATTGTCATCGTGACCTTGTTTATGTTGTTTACACTCGTGTACAGTGCTTTCAAAACTTATGTAGTCAGGTTCAAGGCAGGTAGTCAATAAAACCCCACAAATTGGTATCAAATATGAAATATTTTATGGTTGCGACGACTTCACCTGACAAAAGACAATACATTGTCTCAATGTTGTGTGCACCTACCTGCTGACATATAAAATGCACCAGAAATAGTTGACCTTGTAATTTGAACTGAGGTTTACTGGTAGTAGCCACCAGCGCCAGCGGCTGCAGTACTATTGCTAGTAAACAGCGTAATGTGACCACGAAACAGCCGCTGGTTGCTCTCGCTGCTACCACCACAAATAGATAATATAGATAACCAAAAATAATGTTTGTTTTACACAATAATACACTTTATTCATTTTTAACTTTATGGTTTCTTTTTTGTTTGTGTTGCTTTTCTCTGGACTTTATCCTTAGATGCTTTCCCTGCTCGGAGTTGGGTCGGTTTCTTTTGTTCAACTCCTGATTTTTGTTCCGTTTTCGTTTTCTGTGGTTCTTGTGGTGCTTGTTTTGTCTTGCCTTCCTCTAACATCTGTGGAGTCCCTTTCTTTTTCTTTTTATCATCTTCTTGTATCTTTCTTTTCTCCTTTATAATATCCTTACAATTACCAAACTCTGGGTGCATTTGGCACACGAGATCTTCCAGTTTTTCCTGATCATCTTCAGCTGACACAAAGGTGAGCATCAAAACCAGAACCACACAAGACGTGAACATGTTTTCGCTAAAAACGTTGCTTAAACAATCAATATTGAACAGAGGTAGGCGGTATTTTATCACCATGACACCTTTTTATTATTCAATGGCAAAAAGAGAGATAGTAATACTGATGATGTACAATGATCGTATGTATGGGACTATTAATTAAATACTATAACTTAATGTGATAACTAATATTTTAGTCTATGCTTATCATATCTAAGTGCGCTCTTAACTGTTGCCCAGCTTCCTTCTGAATGTTCTCTAGTAAAAACTGACAATTTCCAAACTCTGGATATTTCTGACAGATATTTCTAACTTCTTCACTTTCGCCCATCAATTCTGCTAGGTATTTTTTGTATTCGGTTACTGCGTCATCTTTATCCTTATCTGGTACGTTTGCTATTAATGGCGTTGGATCAAAGACAGGTATTCGGAAGCCGTCAGATGCCCTTTCTCTGGAAGGTTTTTTGCCAATGCCGTCGTCGGGATAACCAATTTGCCTAGTTTCGGCACTATTTCTATACATATACATTATTGGGTCGTTATATTTTGGCAAAAATGGTTCGTAAGCTACATCAATGAGATAATCCTGAATCTCCCATGGTAAAGAGGAAAACCTATACCTCATTGGAAATGCATTGCAATTTGTCTTAGGAAGTATAATTATTAGTTGAGCTGCAATAATCACCACTTGGAAAATATTGGCGCGGTGTAGCATTGTTTTATGTCAACTTTAAAACGTTTAATTAGTAATTATCATATTTATGAGCGGGTCTGGATTAATTGCCGCTTGAATTTTATGGAATGAGATAAGGATTTATGATATACAGGGTGAAATTTTTTGTCTTACAATAAAAATATTTCGTTGGACGAAAAATATATATGCTTAAAAAAAAAAACAGTTTCTTGACCCAAGATTCTTACTCTGAGAGATTCATAGAAAGTTGTGCCATTACTTTACAGATGGCGCTAACAGTTTCTCGCGTCTTTTGCTACATATTTCCGCTATATAAGTTTGACGATATTGAATGTTCGTATATTGTTTGTTTACATCTATGAATAAGTGTTGTATTTCATGGGTGACTTACAAGAATTATGAGGAAAACCAGGATTGTAGTGGAATAGCCTATACAGAGAGAACTCTATTCTTGGATATCAAGAAAAGTTGTTCTTGCGTATATAGTGTGGCATGAAGAGGATATTTTTGCTATCCAAATAATATTTTATTGTAATAAGAATTTCAGTATATGTTATAGTTATTTCAACGGCTAGTTATTCTTCCGGTTTAAGAGTTTAGTATGTTTATGTTGAGTATATTTTGCTCTGACGAAGATAATGTTATTCTTCTACATATAAAAAGAGTAAGACGTTCGTTTTACAACAACAATGTTTCTTGGGTGAAAAAGATACATTCTTCAACGAACAAATAGTTTCAAAAACAGTTTCTTGACCTAAGATTCTTACTCTGAGAGATACATAGAAAGTTGTGCCATTACTTTACAGATGGCGCTAAGAGTTTCTCGCGTCTTTTGCCACATATCACCACTATATAGGAAGTTCGACGATATTGAGTGTTATATATATATAAATTGGAAATATATATAAAATCATCAATATAAACATATTTTGGAACATAATTTAAAATCATCGGTCGATAAATTATGCCTTGGAGGAGGTTGGATTTTCCAACAAGACACATTGTTAAGGAATGGTTGCTTTACTAAGCTTCACGACAATTAACTCACCACCTCAAAGCCCCGACTCAAATGTTATCAAGCACGTTTTGGGTAGATTTTGGAGCGTAATATAAGACAACATGCCATCACTAGTGCTACATCTCTAAAAGAGAAGCTGCAAGAGGAATGGCAACGAATAACGCCCATTGAAATAGAAGATTTAGTTACTTCAATACCCAGAGGCTTGCAGGCTCTTTATAGATGTCCGTAGTGGGCCAACCAAACTATATTATGGTTTTTCTTACTGGTTTGTTATTCAATTACAATATAAACATAATTTTCAATTACGCAATGCTGTAGACAGTATGCAAAGGCGGAAGCAGTTCTCTCTCTTCGATATGTCTGCAGTAAAAAGCACTCTTGTATGTAATCAGTACTATTAAACTCATTATTTCACGCAATACACATTTCCATGCCCACATACCGACAGATATGTGTCTACCCACCTTAATAATATCGATAACAAATTCCTTCGATTGTCCCATTTTATGGCAAAATAGAAAACAAAGAGTGTCACTTTGGATACTAGATGTGTTGAACAAGAGTGTATTTAGGCCGTTTCCTGTTTAGCTTACCACCGTGTAACAGATTCCTGCTGCGGCGTCCACGTTCCACATTTTTTTTTTGTAAACAAGCTTTGCATTTCCTAGAAATTCCATTTGAATGTCTAGTATCCACGACACAATCGGCAAACACTACCGTTTCGATTCGTGAGATTTCAATGTCCGTGCCTCTGTTGGAATTGTTTGAAAATATCGTCACGAGATATGCCGGAATTTTAATATAGTTGTTTCGACAGTTACTTATTCTTACGATTTAAGAATTTAGTATGTTTATGTTAAGTATATTTTTCTCTGACGAAGAAAAAGTTATTCTTCAATAAAAAAAAGTAGACGTTCGTCTTACAACAACAAAAATATTTCGTTGGACGAAAAATATATATGCTTCAACGAAAAAACAGTTTCTTGACCCAAGATTCTTACTCTGAGAGATACATAGAAAGTTGTGCCATTACTTTACAGATGGCGCTAACAGTTTCTCGCGTCTTTTGCCACATATCACCGCTATATTGTTCGACGATATTGAGTGCTCGTATATTGTTTGTTTACATCTATGCATAAGTGTTTTATTTCATGGGTGACTTACAAGGATTATGAGGAAATTGTAGTGGAATAGCCTACACAGAGAGAACTCTATTCTTGGATATCGAGAAATAATGTTCTTGCGTATATAGTGTAGCATGAAGAGGATATGTTTGTTACCCAAATAATATTTTATTGTAATAAGAATTTCAATATATGTACCTAGTTATTTTGAACGGCTAGTTATTCTTCCGGTTTTAAGGGTTTAGTATGTTTATGTTGAGTATATTTTGCTCTGAAAAGAAAATTTTATTCTTCTACATATAAAAAGAGTAAGACGTTCGTTTTACAACAACAACAATATTTTGTTGGGTGAAAAATGCTTCAACGAACAAACAGTTTCTTGACCCAAAAGTATGCGTACGTATCGCTTAAAACAGACGTAACTCCTTTCAAGCAATTCCTTCATACTTAAAACAAGAAAACGTAATACTTGGAACATCAAGAAAATCATATTCTTACTCTGAGAATTTTATATTTTATTTGAACCAACCAAATGATCTCTCTTGAGTTGTAGGCAAAATCCCTCTAAACTAAAATTCTTTAGCTCAAAATGCATCTTATGGCTTTTTTGATTACCAGGCCAACTTGTGATCATTTCCACAAACAATTCGCATTATATAACACACATAAAATAAAGATAACACACCTTCGAGGTGGTAAGTAACCTTTAAACAATTTAGTTCCTCTACTTTCACTGGTGATTGTAGTCTGCATCGTGTCGGTTCTTCCCTTAGCTCATTGAGACGTGAATTTAGGTGGAACTGGCCATTGTACGGCGAGATAGTCGACTTGTATCCAGCTCCGTTGTGTTGTCATGCTTTGGATGAATGAGGAAGGTGCATTTCACGGAGCAATTTGTCTAACTACCCATGTGGAACCGAAGTTAACCTTGCCGCAATGCGCTTTAACATTTCAACCTGCCTGACCGCACTGCGTTCGTGTTTCCACTACGCTATGATTTCCTACGAAGAAAGTGAACCGATTAACTTGGTTGAGACCGTTTTTTGTTTCCTCCTTGAGGATGAATTAAAGATGGTTGTTCACGATGCACAAAGCAGCGTCCACAATGGACGCTTTGTAAAGGAAGACACTGTCACACCTCGTGCGAAAAGATTCCATTCCTGTAGTCTATAACCCAATAACTCGGCTTTTCCTTTTGATAAACAGTCTTCAGTCAGATAAAAAGTCTTCAGTTTATAAGGTGAGGTGTTCCTAAAACTTCCAATGGTGAATCTTCACAACTTGCCTGATTTGACAGAGTGATTTCAGACACTCTGTCCAATCAGGTAAGTTTCTTCAAATAGGCGATATTTCTTCTTTATCAAAAATCGTAGATGTCGGTCTAATATCCCGTTAAATTAATCGGTAATTAGTATTTTTAATGCTCAAACAAGCCTATTACTAATGCTCAAGATGGCAATAAAGGCAGTTGTAACCTATGGAGCTGTTTAGAACATGGGACACTGAAAATGTTGCGTGCGTATTTTACAGCGTGAAAGTAAGACGTCTTTCCCTATACTATATTACTTTTGCATAATCTTTTAAGGATCTAAAGCAACAGGCCTTCGATGTCCCACAAATATCCCGTTTCTCCCAATTAATGATGTGATACAGTCGGCCACATGGTCGTATACAAACCGGCGGCGTCGTAAACTGGTCTTTCAGACCTAAAGACAGCTCATTTTTAACTCGAATATTTTCTCCTAAGTGCATTAAATTCTGCGCTTTTAAAATGGTCCTTAATACTAAGAAGGATTGATGACCCAATTCTCTAAGCAGTTGTAACCAACAATGAAATAAACAAAACGCCAATGAAACAATTTATTAAAGATAAGAAAAAATTCCAATTAATTGTTCCACACTTATATGACTTTCTTCATTGTCCGATGATGGTGGTGTATTTCGATTCAATAAGACTCTTGTCTCTACCTCTAAGGTCTGTTTTCTTCTGTATGTTTTCTTCTGCTGTTACGACTCTCCACTTCTTCTGCCTAATATGCTTTTCTCTTGCATCACACTCCTTTATACTTTTTATCAGTCCCAGCTCTTTTTTCTTATGATATCGTTCTCGGTCTTTTCTTCGTTTTTACTCTAAATCAACTTCAGACATTTTTTTCCGAAATTTTCTTTAATCTACTTAGGTATTTTGTAGTTTTTTGTGTGCAGTTCTATCTTTTTTTTTTTTTTTTCGTTTAACCTGCTATAAAAACATTTAAGGGAACACTATAACTAGGTACGTAATTGGTGTCCAAATACATACAAATTCAAGAACTTACTAATCAAAGATTGGTGTACCGTCGATGATGCTAACTGCTGTACCCTACATTGAAGCATCAAAGGTTGTGGTGTATAGGTAACCACATGCTAAGCTTGGCATTACCGAAATGACACAAAAGTGGTGGACAAAGAACAGCGTTTAATGCAAACGACTATATAATTAATCATGGACATGTATACCCATGTTCTATTAGTAGGACTATTCTATTCTAGAAAAATTACAAAATAAGGTAGTTAATGCTCAGGTGTAGAAGAAAATAAATAATATTACATAATAAATGAGGTTTGGGACATTACTGAAATCATATATTATGATCATTTAATTTTGAGAGATTTGTACAGAAACGACCTAATCGAAAAGTAAAAAGTGATTTTATACAACATTATTGACGTTACTGCTCGGTCAGAATATACTATAATCAATTCAAATTTCTGGCACACGAAAACGACCATTACAGCCGATAGATACACCATCAATAATCGGTTATAATAAACACTTTCGTTCAAAATCTCCGCTCATTACTTATTTCCTACAAGACCATTAGCGACGTTTAATAATATCAGAATCAAAACGGCACCGGATTAATGTGTTTTTCGTGCTGTGGACCAACTCTCTCCACAGAAAGTTAATCGCGTCAAATAAATTTGCCGATACCTACTCAATGCTCGCAGCTAATATTCATCGATTGTAATTTTTACCTAATATTGCCGGGCGAAATGCGACCGTCAAGGAAATAAATTGTAAAGGAATAGCTGTGGCGAGTTGTCGGTACCGTGTGATTACCATAACCTTACTAAATATAGGTCACAAGTCAGGTGAAAGATTAACCAACCGATGATTTGAGTCCGCATGCGTTTCAATCTTTTAACTAAAGATTGTTTGACTTATACAGGGTGTAACACACTGAGAGTTAAGTATATTTTTCTCTGACGAAGCAAAAGTCATTCTTCTATAAAAAAGTAGACGTTTGTCTTACAACAAAAATATTTCGTTGGACGATAGAGAACTCTATTCTTGGATATCAAGAGAAATTGTTCTTGCGTATATACAGTAGCATGAAGAGGATATTTTTGCTATCCAAATAATATTTTATTATAATAAGAATTTCAGTATAATATGTAGTTATTTCAACTGCTAATTATTCTTCTGGTTTAAGAGTTTAGTATGTTTATGTTGAGTATATTTTGCTCTGACGAAGAAAATATTATTCTTCTACATATAAAAAGAGTAAGACGTTCGTTTTACATCAATTGGATGAAAAATATACATGCTTCAACGAACAAACAATTTCTTGACCCAAAAGTATACGTACGTATCGCTTAAAACAGACGTAATTCCTTTCAAGCAGTTCCTTCATACTTAAAACAAGAAAACGTAATACTTGGAACATCAAGAAAATCATATTCTTACTATGAGAATTCTTCTCTCAAAGATATTCGTGTTGTATGGAATAAATTTTTCCCTCTGTGCAGATTTGAGTTCACAAATTCGTAAACTAACTTAAACTAATTGCTTTCTCATCTGTTGGCTGGCTCGGAAACATCATAACGGCTTTTCGTTCTGTAAGCAGTGCCGACAACTTACAGAACTTAATGAGCGTCATCTATTCGAACGACAGTAAACGTTAAAGGTCGCGCAAACTTCTTTAATAAGTTGAAAATGTTTTCCTAGTGTATTTATCAACTGCTAGAGACGTAAAATCCAAGGAGTTTGACCTCTTTTAGTTGCATTTGGCACAAGACAGTGTACGGAGAAATGGAGAGAGAGAAAGAGAGAGAGAGAAAGAGAGAGAGAGAGAGAACGTACGCACCTCTAAAATTATGATTGATATCGTAGAGCTGTGTAATTAATTTGGGATTATCGTTTATCTTTCTTTATCGTGGCGGAGGAAAATAGATGACCGTCGTTGGCTCTTCGTGTGGTTTCTTTGGGTTGACTTGATTAAGAGACGTGTGGAATAGACTTGTTGGACTTGGCGATGCTTAAGAATAGGAAAAGGTAATTAATAACTTCCTGTTAAGGATGTGGGTGTTGTACGTAGTTTTCAGGTAATAAATCAATCATTGCTCAGAAGTGTTCATTAAATGAATGTTGTTCTAAACGCAGTATGTACTATTATAGAACTAGAAATTGAAAGTAGATTTATTGTAACAGGTCTAGATTTACAGATACAAAAACTGCAACAAAATCTATTAACAAATTATATAAATTCAAAGAATACGCAAAAGTACTGCTTTCAACTGTATTCTGATGAATCGATAAAAAGCCACCATTCAGAAGGATCGTGGGGCATATCAAACTCGTTCATAAGACCCTCAACATCGTGACATACACGTAAAGATCCTTCCATTTTAAAATAGGCTTTAAAAGGCTCGTTACGCTTTGTAAATAAAGACACCTCGTGCGAACATATTCCATTCCTGTAGCCTAGAACCCAATAACTCGCCTTTTTCTTCTGATAAACTTAAGTCTTTAACCAAATCATTCAGTTCACACTTATTTATAAGGTGAGGTGTTCCTAAAATTTCAAATGGTGAATCTTCACGACTTATTTAACAGTGTGACTGATAGACTGACGTAGTGATTTCAGACACTCTGTCAAATCAGGCAAGTTTCTTCAAACGGGCGAAATTTCTTCTGTGTAAAAAACACTAGTCAACAGTCAAAATGTACATTGGATGCGACTATTTTTTTAATATAAACTAAGGCCCGCTAAACTCAAAAATCGCATTAAAATTTTTTTTAATGGATACGTTTAAGAGTTACAATTTTTTTTCTTTTTTTTTGTTTTTTTTTTTCGGAGGTAGTTCGACTATTTGGAGCATATCTCGAGTTAGGAACGTCCAATCTGGTCGCTCGGCACATAAATTTTAAGCTAATTGTATCACCAACAACTGTCACTCATATAGTTTTTCAATCGCTTCAGTAGTTTTAGCGCAATAGGCCACAATATTATAAAAATTTGCCCAAAATGAAAATGGAACATTTGCTCTATCACCTGTGAAAAGTAGAAATCGTGGAAATATAGTTAGTTTAATATTTTTTACGTAGAGTTTGAACTTTTACGAAGAGAACAAGGTATTTACGATAAAAATCTATGCAAAAATAGCGAAGTTATGGTCATTTAAGATTGATAGGTACCAAACTACCAAAATTCTACTTTTTCTCTGTTTACAAGTTTAATTCATTGTGCTTATTTTTAATGTGATGTTTTCAATATAAATGAGATTAGAAGTGAGTTTGATTGCTGCTTTGCCTTATATTCTTGTCGATATCTGTTTCTTATGAGGAACCAGATATAGTTGCCCATCATTTTTTCGATCCAAAATCCCTGGTAGCGCCGCTCAATAGTCTTCATTTCCTAGTGAAACCTCTCACCATGCTCGTCACTGACGTCACCAAGATTCTCAGGATGAAATCTTCTCAACTGCTAGCTCCAGGTGTATACCGTATCCCATGTGCTTGTGGCAGTGTCTACATTGATGAGACAAAGCGCTCTGTCAGCGTTGGGGTTTCAGAACATGAACGTTGTACAAGGCTGCGCCAGATCACCAGTTCAGCGATTGCTGAGCACAGACACAACAATTCTTCTCGACCAAACAAAAATCATCTCCCGGGAATCACGTTATTATCTTCGTAGAATCCGTGAAGCGATCGCAATCTTTAAAGATCCCTCCAATCTTAATAGAGATGACGGTTGGCATTTGCATCATAGCTGGAAACCACTTTTACGACCACCACAGCCAATCACAGCTACCCCAAACTGCCCTCCCAACCAATAGTTGTTTGACTACCTGCGCAGGCACCTGCGCCAGGTACGTATAACGTCGCTCGAAACACGTACTGACATATCTGAATAGCATTTTTTGGTGAGATACGCCACTGCGTGTTTTGAGCGACGATAAATACCCTCACCCTTCCACACGTTCATTCTCTCCGTCCTGAAGATGCCTCTTGCAACAGAGTGCGAAACGTTGACTAAAAGATGCGCATCTTGGTGCAAATCACGTGACGTACTCGTCTTCCGAATGGATCCGACCTCTACCATGCATTTAAACTGCTATAAATGAAGAAAAATATAAAATAGAGAAAATGCTGAATTTTGGTAGTTTCGTACCCACCGATCATAATTGATCATAACTTCGGTATTTTTAATGCGATTTTTGAGTTTAGCGGGCCATGTTATCTAAGAAAAAAATAGTGGCATCTAATGTACATTTTTTTTTTATTATTTTGTTGACTAATGAAATCGAAGATGATGAAGTGGATGACGCACTTGGGAGAGGATGGTTTTCTCCATGGGGGATAGGTCGCGATGCTGATGGCATATTTGGATATTTTATTTTATGCTTATCCTTCTTCGAATATCCGTAGACGCTTATCGTGAAAAAATAGCAATCATCTGCATGATTGAAAGGCTCTTGCCACAACATGGGAACTGCAAACGGCATTTTCTTTTGCTTTCCTTTCATTCACTTTAAAAGTCCGATCCAACAGGAAATACAGCATATATTAGGTGCTGGTTATAGGACCCTTGTTCCCTTGTGTGATTGGCATTTTTTCTTTAAAGAAATTACAAAATCGACATCCTTTTAGTTACTGTGGCAACAAATTTCCTAATTCTCCTAAATATATAAAAAAAATTCGTCCTAAAGTAATTGATGTGTAGACTGTTTTATAGAGAGCCTCAAATAAACCGTCAAATTACAGTCTTAAACTGAAAGCAAAAAAGTAACTTTTCCCGTTCGGCAAACGGTCTCAAAGTTTGGGTTAAAAATCGTAAGCGTAATCTCTATACCGCCTGCGATTTGCACAGTCTACTTACTATATGGGTGGCATCGAAAAAATTCTAGTCAAATCATGTTTTCATTTATTATAATTAACGACAAACGATTACTATTACTCTCGCCACACTTCCACCGCGAAGCCTTCACCAATTTAGCCAAAGTCTGATCCGATCTAGCGCTAGATGGCGCTAATTTCCATTAGCAAAAGTGATTGCAAAGCATCTTCTTTCGCTTTTTCGTACACTCATTATGCGTAATTAGCCTCTTAGAAATCATCGAGATGAATTCGCGTTTTGATAAAGAAGCGGGAAGCTTCTTTGCATTGTGAACGATGTCGCAATCACACGAATGACTACCAATTACGACACACGTGTTTAGGCATGTCCATTTTCTCATGTTGTTAGATTGTCTCTTTGATAATGCTATATAGTTGAGCGAGTCGCGTGATTAACTATTCTTGCTCTTTATTGTGTTTTTATGATGTGCAACATTCCTTTTCTGTTTATTAATTCACTTTCATTTTGAATCTTTGAATCCCATCTTCATTTCAATTTGTTCGTATGTTGTTGGCTGTGGGTCTTCTGTTCTTCTTCATTATTTTTACCTAAGATTTTGTTACTCAACTCTTCATTTATCCACTATTTAAAATAACAGTTCTTTGAGAGGTATCCACCATTAGAAACGGTAAAAAAGCGATCCAGATAAACTCGTGTGTCATGCCATGGGAAGAATGGCAGGGAAAATTATGAAAAATGCATTGAACGAGCGCATAACATATGTACAGTGTACAGTTACGTGAATGTATTAAAGTAGCTAATGGTATTCACGTTGTTCATATATAGATACAGGTTGCAAGAGTCCTCTTTTCTCATGCCATTGCAGATTTCCTCATAGTTTGCATTGCGTGCCCGCATTGTTAACCCGATATTTTACTACTGCTCTGCGCTTGAACGTTGATCTTGAAATTCCTACAGTCAACAGAACTATTTCCGGTGTAAATACGTCATGTTATCATGGAGATTATTATTTTTAATAACACTGCAGAGATCTGCACTTTTATGTTGTAGAACAAGCTTATTATAATATTATTTATTTTCTTCTACACCTGAGCATTAACTACCTTAATTTTGTTTCGATTTTTCTAGAATAGAATAGAACAACTATATAATTGTTGTTTTCATTAAATGCTATTCTTTCTCCACCACTTTTGTGTCAGTATTGTGTCGATAGACTGTAGAATGAGATTATAAGAAGGTTCAAAATATTCTATAAAGTGAAACGTTTTGAGGTTGAGTTGACCACAAGATCCATTCTTATCATTTCTTGTGTAAATTGAAATATCTCTCCACAAAACGCCTTCCAAAAATATTAACCACAATTTTGTTTTCCCACAATAAATACAATCATTATCAATTAGTACACAAACTAGCTCTGTGTATAAGTCAAAATTTTCGATTTTAGTTATTGGGCATTCTAGAAACATGTGGTTAAGGCTTCCCACCTGTCCACATTCGCAATATGGACATTTTAGGATACATTTTAGGTTATCTGCTATCTGTTACTGTTGTTACGAATGTCCGGCAGGGGGCGTTTCGGGTTTGACGTTACTGTGGTAATAGCAGCAAAACACGGGTCGACAAAAATCGATTTTTTGGATCGAAAATTGTTTTTAAGGCCGTTTTTTCGCTCAAAGCTCTTTGCGAAGGGTATTTAGAGGGATCTTATCGTAAGACATGAGAGCGAGCGGCTTTTATAAGGTCGGCAGGAACGGATAAAAAATGTAAATTTTTGACGTTCATCGATCCGCTTGTCGGAATTTCTAGACGTCACGTGACATTTTCTCGAGGTTCGCCTTTACCCGAAGAGGTGCAAAAACGTGATTTTTTTTTCAAAATTGACGCATTTAATTTACAAAATATCGCGCAGTCCACGCGGAATTGTGTCCTTTTTTCAATTCGAGCATCAAAAGTAATATCGAAAAGCCCAATTTTGCAGCTACTCGATCGCAAATGTCGGCGAAAATGGGCGATTCCGCTGAACGCGCCCTACACATGAAAGTTCGCAGTTAGTATAGGTAGAGATTAAAATGTCACCCAAGAATTCTTCTAGTCACTTTTCATACAAAACTACGAGTTGATTATCAAAGTAAAGATGCGAATTAATTTAATATTAATTGAAGCATATATGGTCAAATAGACAACAACTCGTTAATGATGTCTACTAATTAGGATCAGTTCTCTAGTATAAAAACATTCTCGATCTATAATACAGCGAAAAAAATTGAAAGTCCACATCAATTGACCTAATTACAGTCGAGATATTTTAACTAAATGGAACACATGCAACTTACCTCAAACGTAAAATTGCTCAGCACGTTCGCTTCTTACAATTAGACATGCTTTTTGCTGGACCGGTGACTTTTAATTGCATTTTTCGTGAATTTGGAATTAGTTTACTAGCAGATCGAAAGTTTCATTCAGATTGGTTAATAGGGCAAACCAAATCATCGTTATTATTGCAGATTTTGATTTGATTAGGTAAATAAATGCCCAAGGCTGGTCTAAATAAAATTTTACGACGTCTTTTGCTGTAAAATTACGGTATCCTCGTCAAAACATCTGAGCATCGTCCGGCATATGTCTACCATAAATGAAAACGAGTTTCTGCTTGCCATCGCTGGTCGCGATGGCAAGATTGTGATCTCGAGGCTATACAAAGGAAAAACAAGAGTGCATCTGGTATTCTGTATACGAACGAGGAAGAACTGATGGAGGTAATCCACATGGTTCGTAATTGGACAACATTGCGTGTGGTAGAGTGACAAAAATGGCGAGTAAGGTTACTGCCAGTTGCCCTGAGAAAAGTATACGATAATCTTGTGACGTTTTAGACTTTAAATGAACATCCTGTTGTCGAGTTTTTACTCCTAATTTGGATTGATAAGAGATAAGTGATAAAAAAATGCAAAACTTTAATTCTTTAAGAATTTTTACGACTGTCTCAATTATTGATGCTTGAGGAAATGATTTGAAAAGGGAATTGCCACAGACTTGTCATGTACCATTAACAGTGTACGTTATTCTTCAATAAAAAAGTAGTTATTTCAGCGGCTAGTTATTCCTCCGGTTTAAGAGTTTAGTATGTTTATGTTGAGTATATTTTGCTCTGGCGGAGAAAATATTGTTCTTCTACATATAAAAAGAGGAAGACGTTCGTTTTACATCAACAACAATATTTTGTTGGGTGAAAAATATACCAAAGAGTTTCTTGACCCAAAAGTATACGTACGTATCGCTTAAAACAGACGTAATTCCTTTCAAGCAGTTCCTTCATAGTTAAAACAAGAAAACGTAATACTTGGAACATCAAGAAAATCATATTCTTACTCTGAGAATTTTATATTTTACTTGAACCAACCAAATGATCTTTCTGCGGATATAGAAACAAGTGATATTCTTCACTCAAAGATATTTATGTTCTATCGAATAAATTTTTCCCTCTGTGTATGCAGCTCATTTTTTTTTAATTTAAAAATACTTATTTGTTTCAAACATATATTCTTATAAACTCAGATAGACAGATCCAGTCAATTTCCGATTGTAATAGTAGGATGGTGGGTTCTTGGAATGTGATCAGTGCATGACAAAAAAAATGTTCTAAAACATTTAAAGTCAAACACCACGACCCCCCAAACACAAGCCACCACCATTATTGCTCTTACACTCGCTCTGCACGTGAGTTCTTGCAATGGGACCAGTGCAGCATTTTAGCAGGCAAAACTAATTAAACTACTCATATTGATATTTAACCCAAAGGAAAACACTTCTCAACAAAATAACAAATTTATTAAATTAAAAAAACATAAAAATGAATGAATAAAAAATATAAAAGAGACCCTTAATTCATCCTTAAAATTACCATCTAGAGGAGCTGTTAGATTCTCGTAAAAATACAAAGAAGTGAAAACACAAAGGAGGAAATAATAATCAGCTTACCATTTACAAAACACAAAACACTACACTAAGTTACATTATAAAAATAAATGAAAAAAGACTACATCTTAAGTAGAATGCCGAATGTCGGCTGTTAATCTCGACTGTTCTCTACAGAATGTTTTTTCTCTTCATCTTTTTGTCTTGAACTTATACCTCTCATGTATAAACTATCTCGGTCCACGATACCATAATTTATAATTAAGCAAATAACACACACACAAAATATCAAGACACAAAGCACTTAACGAAAGGGCCCTACTGATTTGGGCCATAAAAAAGAAAGATCTACCAGTCTTCTAAGTTGAAAATATAACAAATCATACCCATGCGTGTGAAAAGGTCAGACAGTATCACCATTCACATATCCGGCATCACATACAATTTATCTCAAATTACAATGAACAAAATATGGATGTAGCTGAAATCCCCAATTATTACACGATCATTTAGAAATAACAATAAATATACTCAACTAACAAAACATGATTTAACGAAAGTTAAATTCTATACTAGCATAGTTTCAATGTTCAAAATCGATCTCTGAGATATGACAGCATTCACTCGTCAATAATAATAGACAGGTACTTCACAACAATCTTGATTGTAGTGGAAGTGGCTGCACATTGCGCTCTGGGTACCGAACCTTTCGTCAGTTGCGTTCCTGCATCGCAGTGGATTAGGTGATACACTCCCCTCACTTAAAATTGCCGCGTGATATCGCCTCTTACTACTTACGAGGTGTTTGATAATATTTTATCGAAACAAACGAGGAAAAATGTAGTTTTTATTGTCGGATTTACGTTCTGGAGTATTTTGGATTTTTTTTGGAGAATTTTGGTGTCAGTTGGAGATATTTTTGAAGGAAAAATGACCGACTCACCGCAGGCACTAAGTTCTTTGGATTGCTGGGACTATACGATTGAATTGGAGTGTTTGCAAGGGACACAAGGTATTTTTATTTATTTATTTTTTAATTTATGATGCATTTTGTTATTTTGGTACATTTTGAAAGAAAATTATAATTCCTGATAAGATTTTTGTATGTATATTCAACTTAGTTTATTATATGTGTAGTATGTATAGTGCAATGTCCTTTGGTTGTGGTCATGTCTGTAGTAGCGGACGTGATTATTAATTAATTGGAAAACGAACGATTGCAAGAAGAGATTTTAATTTCAGTCAAAAGTAATATCGCAGGAAATGTACATAAAAGGTTAGCCTTTCTAAATGTTGACAAAAACCTTTTACCTATTGGTATATCAGGATAAATCTAACTGTTTTACTGTTATAGATAGATAAAGTAATTGTTTTTGCCGATGTTTGCATTGTATAATAATTTGTTGTAAATATACATAATTGTTTGCCCAACCTAAATATTTTATCAGTGCTTGTTTAATAAGTATGTATAATGTTGAAATAGTTTCTATTTTATTACTTACCTACAGTAGTATTTTTCATAAGTAATGTTCTGCGTAACAAGTAATAAAATGACGTAAGTTGATAACGCAAACTATAATGGAAGTTTTATGTTTTACGAAATAAATAATCGTTGTTTATACATACACACATAACGTACTAATAAGCAGACTGTAAAAAAACTATGAAGAAGTTCTGAAGAAGTGAAAAATTAGACCAAATAAATAGGTTTTTGGAAAATGTTTGTTTTAAAGCTACATATAACAGTTCAAGATGACTCAGCAAGCAAATTGCAAATTAAAAATTGTCAACCACGACTTATTATGACAATTTGTTAACTAGTATATCAACTTTTTATATGTAGAAGAATAAGATTTTCTTCGTCAGTGCAAAATATACCTAACATAAACATACTAAACTCTTAAACCGAAGAATAACTAGCCGTTGAAATAACTACATTTATATTGAAATTCTTATTACAATAAAATATTATTTGGATAGCAAAAATACCTAAATAATACGCAAGAACAATTGTTCTTGATATCCAAGAATAGAGTTCTCTCTGTGTATGCTATACCACTACAATCCTGGTTTTCCTCATAATCCTTGTAAGTCACCCATGAAATAAAACACAAGCATAGATGTAAACAAACAATATCCGAACACTCAATATCGTTAAACTTATATAGCGGTGATATGTGGCAAAAGACGCGAGAAACTGTTAGCGCCATCTGTAAAGTAATTGCACAACTTTCTATGTATCTCTCAGAGTAAGAATCTTGGGTCAAGAAACTGTTTTTTCGTTGAAGCATATATATTTTTCGTCCAATGAAATATTTTTGTTGTTGCAAGACGAACGACTTACCGGAAGTGGCAAATGTTACATGTTTTCTTAGAGATTCATCCGATTTTGACTAAATTGATACCAGCTCATCCACCAGTGCCTTTTTTGCCATGACATTGTGTTATTCCTATGACTAAGCCATGTTTTTAGAAAATGACACACTAATTTTGAGTGATCTTGAAATTTTGATATATGAGATGAAATTATCCGATAAAATCTATAACCCTGAAATGATTTAAAACAAAATCCTTGTAATCAAGATTTTGCAATGTCAACCAGTATAATACGAAAGTAAACCTTAATAATAAATTCTGTGTATCTCATAATTCTAACCACGTAAATGTAGTACCACCAGTTGACATAATAACGCATATAATTACGTTTAATAATACTTTACCTATGTAATATCCACTAAATAATAATTTCAGGCAATTAATAAAAATGTCTATAGCAAAACTGTGTCTCTTTCTCTCTCCCAGACACTTTCATTCACATAACTGTGGACAGGAAGTGGTCTATGACTCAATTTCACTTAAAATAGACCGCCCTCAACAATCTTTAATTGCCTCTATACGCCAAGCAAGTACACTTTTGTATTAAACGAAAACTGAAAGTGTCCAATCATTTTTTTAACACACGACATATGGCAGGAAAACTAACGTTAATTTTCAGGTAGGTAATTTACTAGTCTGTATTCCGCTCTTGTTGGATAAAGCATGTAATTACCAACGTCTTTCAACCTTCTATTACACTTGAAAATTATGCATAAAGCATTGTTGGTGACTCTATTATTTGAAACAACGTTAATTGATGTTTTTTTGTGCAATGGAAGTTAACAATATAACAAATTGATGTTTTTTTTATCACTTTCCATAATAATATTATTTAATGAAGACATTTCTCAGATCAGAACATAAATTTTCAATAAATTTCCATCATTACTTGTTAAAATTATATGAGATTATACCAACCTAACCAGAAAGAATTTATAACTACGTCTTTCAACCTTCTATTACACTTGAAAATTATGCATAAAGCATTGTTGGTGACTCTATTATTTGAAACAACGTTAATTGATGTTTTTTTGTGCAATGGAAGTTAACAATATAACAAATTGATGTTGTTTTTATCACTTTCCACAATAATATTATTTAATGAAGACATTTCTCAGATCAGAACATAAATTTTCAATAAATTTCCATCATTACTTGTTAAAATTATATGAGATTATACCAACCTAACCAGAAAGAATTTATAACTACGTCTTTCAACCTTCTATTACACTTGAAAATTATGCATAAAGCATTGTTGGTGACTCTATTATTTGAAACAACGTTAATTGATGTTTTTTTATGCAATGGAAGTTAACAATATAACAAATTGATGTTTTTTTTTATCACTTTCCATAATAATATGATTTAATGAAGACATTTCTCAGATCAGAACATAAATTTTCAATAAATTTCCATCATTACTTGTTAAAATTATATGATGGTTGGTATAATATCTAACCAGAAAGAATTTATAACTACGCACTTCCTTTCCAAACGGCAATTTCAAAACAATTTGCTTCTATATTCAATACACTCTACCTTTCGATAATATTTAAATTATAGTGGAGTGTAATTTAATTATCATAATGGAGTAGTTTTTCTTTGGAATATACATGCATAATTTCTTTTTTTTTTCATCGTATGGCAGTACTGATTACCAAATTTAGCATTGCCTTATACTGGTTTATGTGTATAGAAAAAAGAACAAAAAAAGTAAAAGTCTATAGTTTGTCGGTGTAATAATATGGTTAGTCAGCTAATTTCTAAAGACGATGATATGTTTATTTTTGTGGGAAGTGACGGCCTGTTTCCTTTTTGAATGATAAATGTGATTTTAAGTATTCAGTTTGAATTGAAATAGAGATGAAATTGAGTAGTTAAATATAATACTAGCAGTCAAGAACTTAGAAAATCTCAATAGTTCATCATTTCACTTCTTAAGAAGTTAGGAAATTGTGACTTAATGTTTTAGCAAAAAGGGATTCAAAAATCGAGTACAACGAACTAGAATATTTATTTTTATTTGATTTATCTTGTCAGCTGATATGACTTAATCTCAATTACATCTTTCAAGTTCAATATATTTTTCATCAAGTTAGATGAAGTTTAAAAAATGAAATTGTACTCACATAATGTTGATAATGTTCTGAAAATAACCATGGATAATAAGAAATTGCTAGCAATTGCTGGCCATCCTGTCATCTGTAAAGAAGTTGACGTATAAGTGGGATTGTTATGCAATTTTTTGTTCCTTTTTTCTTTGCTGTACAGCAATCTATCAGGTGCAATTTATCAAGACGGTTTTCCTGTTATAAGTTCTATTGTAATTTATTTTACGTGTTAAATTTTATTAAATATGTATTAAATTTATTACAAATAAGTATTCGTGCGAATATGACAACTTGACTGAATATTAAACAATTTTATTGATTCAAGGGAAAAAAAAAATTTAACTCAGAAACAGAATATTAATGTTTGGTAGGATTTCCCTTTGATGTAATTACTGCTCGCAATCTTCGTTCCATAGAATTAACCAGTTTTGTCGTGACCAAAGGTTCAATTGTATTCCACTCTTCTTGGAGCTTTTCTTTCAAGTCATCTTGGTTACTTATTTTATGCGTGTGGATTCTTCTCTCCAATTCTTCCCACAAATGTTCTATGGGGTTGAAATCTAGTGATTGAGGATGGTGATTCAGTGTTGCTTTGGTCCTATATAGAAGCCACTCCTTCACTATTCCAGATGTGTGTTTGGAATCATCGTCGTGCAAGTCATCTCGTATTTTGCGCACTTCATAATAAATTTTCTTGTAATATTTTAAGATAAGCCTTACTGTCCATTGTTTGTTCTATAAAACATAATTGAACAATTCCTGCTGCTGACATACACCCCCAAACGATAACACCACCAACTCCATGCTTAACAGTTAACAGTTAAATTATCGATATTTAATTCAGTATAGGGCTTCCGCCACATTTTTTGTAAGCCATCTGATCCGTGAATATTATATTTGCTCTCGTCACTGAAAATTGCCTTGTTCTAGTACTCTCAATTTTTATTTAGCTGTTCTTTGGCATATTAAAACCATTTCACTTTGTTTACAGCCGAAATAAATGACATTTTTCGACAGGATAGTTGCTTTTCTTAAAAGGTTTCGTATGATTTCATCGCTGCACTTCACTTTCATCTCAAGTCTTAATCCTTTAGCTATTTTGGTAGCACTATTCCTCGGATTTTTTCTTAGTCTCTCGTAGAATATGTCGTTCATGATGTTGATTCAAACCTTCTGGACGACGAGATCGACGAGAATTTTTCACTGTGCCTGTATTTCCGTAGTGTTTGTTAACATATTGAATCGTCGATTTACATTTTTTAACAATGTTTGCCACTTTTTGCATAGAATTGCCCTCGAAATATAATTTTACAATTAATAGACGCCTATCCTCACTGAATTTGCGTTTTTTCGGACACATTTTAAGTTTACTTCAACCTGTGTCAATCCTGACAAATCCTACATTCTGTTAAAGAAAAAAATTGGCAAAATCGGTCAAAAAGTCGAAGAATAAAGCAAATTAAACTAATCGAACATAAGATTTAATTATACAACCCGTCGATGATCAAATCATTTGGGGGTCATTGCTAATTATCGCGTTAAGAATGTAGGCTGTTCCGGTATTTCAATCGGCAATGATACGGTGGTCTTCAACTGTTCTAGCCTGATCTGTTCGATCGGCGAAGTCAGTGGCCCGTGTAAACTAAAATTCCTAATTCCAGTAAGAAATCAGCCAGCCTCTTTTTGCAATAGGCACTCCGATAATTGAACCCAATCAGTCGTGGAAGATCATCGTCTTCCTAATGTCAAAAAAAAAAACACGCCGGTAAATAAATAGACATGGCCGTCGCCAATGGGAATCGAAGGCGTTTCGCATTTGTCGTGGTTTGAAATACAGCGCGCGAATTTTTCTTTTGACGCGCATCTGAGAGATGATTCATTCGGTCTTCTTGGGTTAATAAACTTATGGGATATAGGGAGAACATTGAAGGAACATTTAATGTGAGAGAGGACGCTCTAACATCGAAAATTTTCGCGCCACAGTCGAAATTTGCGAAGCGTAAACAAAAATAGAACACGAACAATAGTCTCGATAGTTATCGTTATCAGGTGATAAAATCTAAAGTAGGAGGTATGATTTCTGTATACAATACAATACTACCGACCAAGTGAACAAAGTGCCGTTTTTACGTAACTAGGAATGAATTAAAATTTACATAACGCCCGATAATTGCAGGAATAAAGCCACCGAATACCTGAAAACCGCTGATGGGTAAAAATTTCTCGTATTCCTCATGCTTTGCAAAGTGTATAAAGAGACCAGGAATGCGAAATTTCGCTCCAAATTTCGAATACATCTAAAGTATTTCGCCTAATATTAGATGCCTAATTATTTCTGGTCTTTGTTAGGAAGTTTACGCTTCACTGTTTCTGCAGTGTGTTGCGTTTTAGAATGTTGTACTAGCTCTGTGTATAAGTCAAAATTTTCGATTTTAGTTATTGGGCATTCTAGAAATATGTGGTTAAGGCTTCCCACCTGTCCACATTCGCAATATGGACATTTTAGGATACATTTTAGGTTATCTGCTATCTGTTACTGTTGTTACGAATGTCCGGCAGGGGGCGTTTCGGGTTTGACGTTACTGTGGTAATAGCAGCAAAACACGGGTCGACAAAAATCGAATTTTTGGATCGAAAATTGTTTTTAAGGCTGTTTTTTTGCTCAAAACTCTTTGCGAAGGGTATTTAGAGGGATCTTATCGTAAGACATGAGAGCGAGCGGCTTTTATAAGGTCGGCAGGAACGGATAAAAAATGTAAATTTTTGACGTTCATCGATCCGCTTGTCGGAATTTCTAGACGTCACGTGACATTTTCTCGAGGTTCGCCTTCACCCGAAGAGGTGCAAAATCGTGATTTTTTTTCAAAATTGACGCATTTAATTTACAATATATCGCGCAGTCCACGCGGAATTGTGTCCTTTTTTTAATTCGAGGGTCAAAAGTAATATCGAAAAGCCCAATTTTGCAGCTACTCGATCGCAAATGTCGGCGAAAATGGGCGATTCCGCTGAACGCGCCCTACACTTGAAAGTTCGTAATTAGTATAGGTAGATATCTTATTTATAGCGGCTATTTTGTGGTCACATTACGCTGTTTACCAGTAAAAGTACTGCTGTCGCTAGTGGCTACTACCAGCAAGCCTCAGTTCAAACTACAAGATCAACTATTTCTGGTGCATTTTATATGTCACCAGGTAGGTACATACAACAGTGAGACAATGTATCGCAACCATAAAATATTTCATATTTGATGCTAATTTGTGGAGATTTATTGACTACCTGCCTTGAATCTGACTACATAAATTTTGAAAGCACTGTACACGAGTGTAAATAACATAAGCAAGGCCACGATGACAATACAATTAGAAATTCTATATTTTAGAAGTATTTATTTGAAAAGTCAATGTCTCGACTACAATTAGTTATTTACAATATTATTTTGATTATTAATTAAATAATTATTTCAATTATTATTAATTAAATTATATGTTTTCATAAAAAAGTTAAACCAGCGCTGGTGGGCTGG
This sequence comes from Aphodius granarius, assembly GCA_963971325.1. Lineage (NCBI taxonomy): Eukaryota > Metazoa > Arthropoda > Insecta > Coleoptera > Scarabaeidae > Aphodius > Aphodius granarius. Next base: position 32,316,845 of record OZ020223.1, read on the forward strand.
CTGCTGCTAAACTCACTCGACAACTGGTAAAACAGCACTATTAATTTGTTTCTTTACGCTTGCCAAAGGGCAAAAACAGGATGGTGAAGCGAATCAAGTTTATTCCTAAAGAAAATTTATCCCCAAGCTGATTTGTTTGTGCTCAAAGCATTTTAATGATTCTACTTTCGAAAAGAGTTTGCAGAACTGTCAGTGATACTGGATGCCCAACTATTGTAGTCCCAACTATTGTAGTAGATAGTTCTATCAAAAAAATGTTGAACATAAAAGTTGTTTTGTTGTTCTTTTCTAATAATAAATGAAATGTGCTATTGGTCATTCGTATGGGGAAATCTGTTATACGGTTGTAATGGTAAAAAGTAAACCTATCCAACCCTGTATATACTGTCCAATAATACCTACATCAATTATTATCTGTGCTTGTGTTCTCCATCAATTTGAAGCACTTCTCGTGTGAGCAAAGCCAATTTAGATAAACATAATGATTATACACTAATGTAATTTTATCTAATTTTACCTTACGTCTTCCTTGCTCCTTTGTTCTCACGATAAAGAGAAATAGGGCAGCTAAGGTCATGCATTTGGGTGTCTACCATAATTAACCATATAATTAGACCCATAAAATACGTTCACATTCTAGAAGAGTGTGTGTGAAGGAACAATGAAAAGAAATTTTGACGAAACTGTTAGTTATGTAGGAACTAAAAGACATTTATGATACTATTCACACATATTTAGGAAAAATTTTACAGGTTGGCATGAATAAAACGAAATAAAACCTTAATTTGTTCGAAATTTTATTACTTTAAGTACTATAGTATGTGGATGTAACACACACAATGAACAGAGCAGCAGTCTTACGTAAAGTTACTGCTACTTGTAATGTGAGGTTACCTTAATTTCACTTATGTCATTAACGCACTTCCTATATACTGTAAATTCTGTTGTGTAACGTTTTCTTCTACGTCAAGACACGTTCTAATAGCTAAATTAAATTCCAAATTGATGTTATTATAAAATTTGTTAACCACAGCATTATGTGCCACTTCATATCCTAATTATTGTTTGATTACTCAATAAACGATTAAGTATATGCATAAAATAATTTGTGGCAGGTAGTAACAAAATACGATATATATTTTTTAGGTTTTGATATAACGTAATTGATTGTTTATTTATCGGATGTTGTGGAGACAGGCAAATCAAAATCAAATGTTGCTGATAAGATAATTGATATTGTGTTTATTTTTATTGTGGTCTGTAGGTGGTAGCATTTGAGTTTAAACGTCACGTATTATCACACTTTGAACTTTCAACTTATGTTCCACATAGACAAGGAAGATAATCAATAAAAACATCAAAAATTACCAAGCATTCTCCTGGGAAAAATTCTAGGAAGGTCAAGTGTTGTTTTTACAACACTTGACAACACTTTTTTTATACACAATTATATATAAACTTGATTGAACATCTTAATGAGTTATACGTGTTAGGTGCTATATTTTTTTCTGACGCAGAAAAAGTTACTCTTTTATAAAAAAGTAGACGTTTGTCTTACAACAAAAATATTTCGTTGTAGGAAAAATATATATGCTTCAATGAAAAAACAGTTTCTCGATCCAAGATTCTTACTCTGAGAGATACATAGAAAGTTGTGCAATTACTGTACAGATGGCGCTAACAGTTTCTCGCGTCTTTTGCCACATATCACCGCTATATAAGGATAATGAGGAAAACCATGATTATAGTGTTGAATAGCCTACACAGAGAGAACTCTATTCTTGGATATCAAGAAAAAATGTTCTTCTGTATATAGTGTAGCATGATATTTTTGCTATCCAAATAATATTTTATTGTAATAAGAATTTCAGTATATGTTATAGTTATTTCAACGGCTAGTTATTCTTCCGGTTTACGAGTTTAGTATGTTTCTGTTGGGAATAGTTTGCTCTGATGAAGAAAATGTTATTCTTCTACATATAAAAAGAGTAAGACGTTCGTTTTACATCAATTGGGTGAAAATGATGCCTCAACGAACAAACAATTTGTTGACCCAAAATATACGTACGTATCGCTTAAAACAGACGTATTCCTTCATACTTAAAACATTCCTCTCAAGCAGTTCCTTCATACTTAAAACAAGAAAACGTAATACTTGGAACATCAAGAAAATCATATTCTTACTTTTATGAAAATTTTATATTTTACCAATCAAATGATCTTTCTGCGGATATAAAACAAGTGATATTCTTCACTCAAAGATACTCGTGTTGCATCGAATAAATGTTTCCCTCTGTGTAGTGAACATTGATCAATTACAAAAGGAAATGTTGTTAACACCTTCATTATTGCTTGTAGATTCTTGTAAATTGCTTCACTCCTAATCTGTCTTTTATGTCACGAATAAGGACTTTCCATTAGCAACTATATAATTAATCCATTGTCTAAGCCCATCGATGTACCTACACCAATTTTCCCTGTAATTTCTAATTGCCCGTTCTCACTTACTTACGTGATAACTGTTTTCCGCATTGTCAATGCCATTTACACCGATTTCTGATAGAAATTAGCAATTTCAGGTAAAAATAACTGATTTTTTTTTTATTTTGGTTTGCAGACCTGCAGTTAGCCGCGGAATTGGGCAAGACACTCCTCGAACGGAACAAGGAATTAGAAAATTCACTCAAACAACAACAGAATGTCATCGAGGACCAGACACAAGAGATTGAGGTAAGTTGATGTTGATTTTTTTTTATTCAAACACATAATCTGTTCACTCAAATCTTCCTCTTCCAAATAATTTGAAATGGAATTGTTTACTTACCCCGATCTTTATTTCAAATAAAACCAAATTTATTTCATCAAACGTCTTTCTGCAATTAAAAAATTTCCTTTTTTTAAATTCTGCACACTGCTATTATTAGTCATTACGTATGCAGTTAAGTGTCAGTATAATTATTAAGCCAAAGTCCTCATTTTCCTTTTATACGAATAAATAACCACGTTAACTCTGCTAGTAATAGTTGTTTCATTTGAATAATTAAAAGTGTAGATACTGTTTCTCTGGTTCATTTGCCATTTTCTGCACTTACTCCAAATGTCAATGTTTTTCGAATATCATTAAACCACTTTTTTTGCATTGCTTATTTACCAAATAGCATCGGTAATTATACTGTGTATATGGTAAATTTAATTGCAAATTATATGATACACCTATAACTGTGACTTTTATCGGTATATGCATAATAACTACTGTAATTATCAAGTGTCCTGTCTAGCTGGATTATTAATCATGTAACAATTATTGAGCGAGTGTGTATCTTAATTATTTTTTGTCATCATAACGTATTAGATGTTATTTGATTAGATGTGGGGCGAGTGGCTCTAGCGGTAGAGTGCTGCTCTCCTGCTAGGAAGTCTTGGGTTCAAATCCAGGCATCAGCTGAAGATCCTCGTCCCACCGCCTTTCGCAAGAGGCGTAAAACCGTGGGTGCCGGCAACCAGTTGAACACCTCTGGTTGTCGTTATCAAAACAGTATGTAAAAATGGGTAAGCACAAAGGGCCAAGAATTGGCCTAGGTGCAGCGGAATAAACCGCACCCAAAACACCTACAACAACGTATTAGATAACCAATAATTAAATAAGGCTACATGAGGTACAATAAATGTAACAAAATGCAAATAAACCGGCATTTTTATAAAAAAGAGCAGACTAAATGTACGGTCTATCGGATATTGCGTTAATTGTGTGTAATTTGATAATAAACTATAATTATTTCATGGAAAAAATTGTTATTTGCTGCATACAGACAGACACACGCGTATTCAAGGCTACTTCATGTACTATGTTCCACATACCGTGTATAATTTACATTTTTACACTCCGACTAGTACCCTAGAAGAAAAGTATTGTAATGTAAACGATCATGTCAAAACTGTAGAACTTCCTTGCTCATTTCAACGACTAACCAGCTCGTCTTTTTTCCTCTCATTTCAGTACCTAACAAAACAGACAGCAGCCTTAAGGGAGGTGAACGATTCCCGTTTACGAATCTACGAGCAACTCGAGGTGAACATCCAAGATTTGGAGCGGGCTAACCACAGATTAGCAGTTGAGAATGCTTCCGATAGGAAGCACATCAAAAGTTTGACAGCCAACATCGAATCGTTAGAACTGAAGTGCGAACAACTGCAGAGCAACATCGACGAGTTGACCCTTCAAGTCGAGGTCGAGAGGAGAAAATCTCAGAGGGCCAGCGTTCCCCAAAGACAACCTGACAGCTACACCAGATACCCTGTGGTTAACCACGATAGGAGTGACATCGTGGACGGTCTTATACCACCTAGTCCCGATCAATCATGCACACATACGAAAAAGGTGAGATTTTATGTCATTATTTAGTGGGAATTGTTTACATTTTAGGTTATTTATTGATTGATTTTCTGTTAAAATAAAATTGTTTCCTGAAATTCTCGTTGGATTCTTAGGAATCATGTGTCAGCCATATAAAATTGGACAGGTGCAAAGAAACCCAGACCACACCCAAGAAAGCGGAAGCGGACTCAACAGAGAAAGACAGCGAAGAGATAGAGCAGATCTCTCAGCTCATGTCACACTTAAGGGAACGGGAAACTCAATGCGGGAGAGACCAAAGAAAGATCACAGAACTGGAGGAACAACTAGAGATCATGCAGGAGCAGAACAAGATCCTTGAGAGACAGCTGGCCCAATACCACATGAAAGACGAGGAAATTAAGAGTGTCCAGGACGAACTGAGCTCATTAGAAGAAGTCAGGTACGATAAATACATTTAAAAGCAAGTTGTGAACGTACCTTAAAAAATTTGCGTTCACAATGGGTGTATGCATACTCTTTTGCACATGTTTGCACAATCCATAAAATCATCTTTTCTGTGTGGAATATTTGTTAAATTACTTCATTTTTTCGCTTATAGGTTGGGTCAATTGTGCAGCAAGTGTTTGGGTAATATGAACGGTGATAATATGTCGCTGAGTACGTGTGATGACGATGATTCGAGTATGCTTGAGGCGCTGAACGAGAGGGCACAGTTCAGGACATCGTACACTATGGACGTACAGGTGAGGAATGATCTTGTACGAAATTTGGGCTTCTTTAGTTTGCTGCCATGCTTTTTGTAATTGACCGCAAACGCTGTTTGTACATATTATTTTATTGGTGGACGACTTTTGCTTTTGACGTAGGTACTAAGCATTCTGTCTCTGCTGTATTGTGTTGCTACTAGCAGTTAGTTTGCAAAACTAATAATGAATGACGTGCTCAATTAGAGTGCTCAAGAAAATGGGATTACTGGTAGCAAAATGATATAGAGCTTCTATTTTGTTGTTGATTCTTTATTATAAGGTTCTGTAAATTTATCATGAGTAAAATAATCTTTAGAGTAAAATATGAATCACTTCTTTTTAATAAAAAAATAATGAAATAAAATTTCCGGTTTTGAGGTAGGTATTAGTGATATTCGGTGTTATATTCTTTAATCTACTAATCTCTAGTAGCCAGTTTTGCAATGTAGGTACTCCTAGTGATAATAAATTAATAATATATTCATATAATCATCAGACTTGTAGTCCTGTATAGTGCAAATAAGTTGATTTTATTGCCCCATGTTTTTTTACCATTAACACAGATATACAGGGTGTTTATTGCAAGAAGTAATTATTGCAAGAAACTCAGCCTAGTTGATCAATTGAAGGAATAAATTAAATGCCTGTGTACAGAATATGAAATATAGGGCAACAAAATTAGACAGATCGCAATACAGAACTTTATGGATCACCTTCAGGGATGGTTACATCACAAACATTTCTTGTGCGCTTATCTGTTAAGTTTTTGTTATTGTTGATATCTAAATATTCGGTGTCCATGGTACACCCAACGTAACATCTGCTAAGCTTCATTGTGCATACATCATCAACACATCGCTTCAAGAGGCTTTACATACAATCTGTCGCTTTTAACTAAAATACTAACCAAAAAAACACCGCTACCTTCTTCTTCTATCTTCGGGCGTGCAGACACTTCGCCATCGACGACCGAAACCGAGCCTAGAGAGACTTGAGAAACTAGCGGAAAGCACTTTTCAGCTGCCGTTTTCCACACCCGACGACGACGGCAACGGGCACGATATGCACGCGCTTGTCAGCAGCGAAATCGCCCTCTTGTGGATGATGCCAGCAACCACTTTTCTGTCATTCATCTTCGAGATGTGCCTATATATCAAGGACCGCTATGTCCTGCCAATCGTCTCCAAATCCTGGCGATATCCCTTCCTCTTTATGCACTACCTTCTCAAAACTGATAAACTTTGATCGACGTTGAGATTGGGGATTGAAAATCGTGGCTATGATGTAACTAAAACGTTGGTTGTAATGAATATAGATGGTGTTACTAAATCCATGGTAGCGGGAATGTGTCGGAGTGTGTTTTTGAAGTTAGAAAAACGTTAAATTTTCTATAACGTCAATTTTGAAAAGATAATTTAAATTGTACTGTGTTCATCTCAATTTAACAGATAAACTTCTTCTAAAATCTTTTGAGACTACATGAAACTTTGAACAAGATAACGTTTTATTTACATCATAGTTTTGAATGAGTCCCTGTATTCCAATCATTTGGTAGTTTTGCTTGGAAAGTTTTGCAGGAGTTTTGAAAATTGGTAGTTTTATAGATTTTGGTGTGCTCTTTTCGAATTTCGCCATATTGAAAAAATGGCGCCTAAAACCAGTTTTTTGACAATATTTCCTTTCCGACTAATTTTACGAGAAAAACAGTTATATAATAAATTAAACTAGAGAAAATTTCCTATAATTTATGTAGAGTAGTTTCAAACTAAGAAGAGCACAGTTGTATATGCAACCAATCATACCCAGTGTATGGTTTATAAATTGCCTGTGTATATTTGGTTGCATATACAACTGTGCTCTTCTTAGTTTGAAACATCTATAATAACCTTTTTTTTTGGTAAAATGAATAGTTTCAGCGTAATTTTCAAAACTCCTGAAAGACTTTCCAGGTAGAAAACGTCCTGAATAAGTAAACAAACTGGCCAATAAATCTATGGCAACTAGTTTGTTAAAAACCTCCATGAATCTTACTAAACATTACTAACATGATTGGCTTTAGCTACTTAAACAATACGTTCCTATTTATACTCCTGTATTGCATTCCAATCTCTTGCCTTTGCATGAAGCTTTAGGAAAAAGAAAAAGTACCAACTTTATAAAACATATCCTGAAAGTACAACACAAAAACAATTATATATATTTTTTATGGGTAGACTGATTAGTTTTTTTTTATCGTAAGTAGAGTAGACTTGATGTGTCAGCAAATTTTGTTGTTAATTTTTATTTTAGCGAATAAAATTTGTTTTTATTACACTTTCGCTTTTTATTTATCGTTTATGTTCTTACGTCTTGTAGAATTGGTAGACTTGATTGAAAGTAAGTAGATTTCTTAAAAGTATTATTCTTAGAATATCCGTGTAGTTATTTCTGGTCAATAATATCATCCATCATCATTAAATTATTTATTTTATACTATGTAAAACAGGTGGGTATATTGTCTATCAAAATTCGGTTTTATATCATGTTTACAGGGTTAAAAGTTAGCATAAAACACAGAAAACTAGCCTTTTAACAACACTATACTAACTAATCCAAAATCCAACCTAACATCTCACTCATCGCGTTATCTATTTCATTTTTCAGGAGTACAACTCCTCAACACCGACCAGCCAAAATAACAGCCTGTACAAAGATTTGGTTCAGAAATACCAAGCCCTCTTGGAGGTGCACAGAATACCCAACAAAACCCCAAAACAACCAAATAGTTTGTCCCTACAAGAAGAGTTGCAAATGTCAGGGGACTTTAACAACTCAAGCACAAAAGACACCGACGAAGAAAGCGGACACGGTGGTAGTACAAAGACCGATGACAAGCAAACCCAAAAATTGAGAAAAGCCTTCTCAAGAACGCCTACAGATTTCTCAGAAGCTGAAACATCATCTTCCGGGTTTTGCGACGAAACTTGCACTAAATCTACACAAACTGATGAGATGCGGCTCATTCCAGGGTCTTTCTTGTGTACGATTGGTGATGGGAATGATTGTATAAGGATCTATGACGATGCCGTGTCTCCAATTGAGAGTAGGTTCAGGAATAGGCCTGAATATCGAGAGTTGTTCAAAGAGATCTTCGAAGTTTTGAATAAAGCGTCGCAGAATAAACCAGAAAGCGAAAACGTGCCGGTTTTGGATGACGAAGAACTCCCTAAAGTCCCTCCTGTGACGCCATGCGTCGAACAACTCCCTGATTTCCCGGATAACTTCACAGATGACACTAGAAGTGTGCTATCTTCAACCATGTCCCAATCCTCAAGCCAACAAGAAGTGACCATCACCGAAAACCCACCAGTACCAGACACCAACACAGAAAAATCACAAGAACAAGTATTAACACCCCTAGTAAGACAACCTTTGGACTCGATCTCCGTTCAGGTGAACGTCAGGAAGCGTTCTTCTTCACGGAGGAAGAAAGCTTACGCTGAAAGGTCCGAGTCACCGATGACTCATATTGTTGGGTCGCCAAAGGTCACGTACTCGAATAAGCACGGTTCGGGAAGACGAAGGAAAGATAATAAAGTCGTTGCGGATGTTTGGAAAGGAAATACGGCGATATTTTATAATAGAAACGTCGCTTCGCCAACGCCAAGTCAGGATAAAGGTTACAAGTACGAACACGCCTTTGAATTCAAGCCGAGTCCTGCGTCGCAGGAGTTGCATAGGTTGAAGAAATTGGACAGGACTTATGCTGATGTCTTGAGGAAATCAGACAAGGCTATACCTTGGAGGAGACAGAACTAGATGCATCAAGAGACCTAATAGTGTATATATTATTTTGTATAAATCGTTTTTCCTTTTGTTTATATCCGTAATATTGTTTTGTTAAATGTTTTTTTTATTATTGTATTGTTTAGTTGTTTACTATGTTTACTATGTCCAATATTTGGTGGAAATTCTTTTCGTTCATTGTGAGAGATAAGATAAATTGTGCCAATCTATTTCTAAACGTATTTAAAGTATCCCGTAGCAGTTTGAATGTAGATTTTGCAGTTTTGAATGTAGATTTTACTCTAGTGTAAATAATACTCGGGTAGCACTACTACTACTACTGCAGTAAAATATTGTATGACTATTAATTAGCCTAATGTTTTTATTGAGATGATGGAACGGAAATCTGGATCGTTATTGCTTAGAGGTAATAACGATTTGATTTCTTTTTGCGTGACATCGAAAGTCAGAACGTGGATGTGAGTGTGTTTTTCTTTTTGAGATGAATAAAGTTGAAATTTTGTAAAGGAGTGTTTTATTTTGTGGACATTGGAGAGTAAAAAGTAGTTCTTCCACTTCGAGTAACATGCTTTGAAATTTTGTATAGTGGCACGTAATGAAGGTAAGTAACATCTTATGAGACCTAGTAACATCTTATGAAACCTAGTAACATCTTATGAAATCTAGTAACATCCCATACCATGAGCGACGTGTGAAATCATATACTATTTGGTGTCACTTGCTTCCACTTCGTGTTACTCGACTCCACTTTGTGTTATTCGCTTTGAAATTTTGCAGAGTGGTACGTAATGAAGGTAAGTAACATCTTATGAAACCCAGTAACATCTTATGAAATCTAGTAACATCTTATGAAACCTAGTAACATCCCATACCATGAGCGACGTGTGAAATCATATACTATTTGGTGTCACTTGCTTCCACTTCGTGTTACTCGACTCCACTTTGTGTTATTCGCTTTGAAATTTTGCAGAGTGGTACGTAATGAAGGTAAGTAACATCTTATGAAACCCAGTAACATCTTATGAAATCTAGTAACATCTTATGAAACCTAGTAACATCCCATACCATGAGCGACGTGTGAAATCATATACTATTTGGTGTCACTTGCTTCCACTTCGTGTTACTCGACTCCACTTTGTGTTATTCGCTTTGAAATTTTGCAGAGTGGCACGTAATGAAGGTAAGTAACATCTTATGAAACCCAGTAACATCTTATGAAACCTAGTAACATCCCATACCATGAGCGACGTGTGAAATCATATACTATTTGGTGTCACTTGCTTCCACTTCGTGTTACTCGACTCCACTTTGTGTTATTCGCTTTGAAATTTTGCAGAGTGGTACGTAATGAAGGTAAGTAACATCTTATGAGACCTAGTAACATCTTATGAAACCTAGTAACATCTCATACCATGAGCAAATATGTGAAATCATATACTATGTGGTGTCACTTGCTTCCACTTCGTGTTACTCGACTCCACTTTGTGTTATTCGCTTTGAAATTTTGCAGAGTGGCACGTAATGAAGGTAAGTAACATCTTATGAAACCCAGTAACATCTTATGAAACCTAGTAACATCCCATACCATGAGCGACGTGTAAAATCATATACTATTTGGTGTCACTTGCTTCCACTTCGTGTTACTCAACTCCACTTTGTGTTATTCGCTTTGAAATTTTGCAGAGTGGCACGTAATGAAGGTAAGTAACATCTTATGAAACCCAGTAACATCTTATGAAACCTAGTAACATCCCATACCATGAGCGACGTGTAAAATCATATACTATTTGGTGTCACTTGCTTCCACTTCGTGTTACTCGACTCCACTTTGTGTTATTCGCTTTGAAATTTTGCAGAGTGGCACGTAATGAAGGTAAGTAACATCTTATGAAACCCAGTAACATCTTATGAAACCTAGTAACATCCCATACCATGAGCGACGTGTAAAATCATATACTATTTGGTGTCACTTGCTTCCACTTCGTGTTACTCGACTCCACTTTGTGTTATTCGCTTTGAAATTTTGCAGAGTGGCACGTAATGAAGGTAAGTAACATCTTATGAAACCCAGTAACATCTTATGAAACCTAGTAACATCCCATACCATGAGCGACGTGTAAAATCATATACTATTTGGTGTCACTTGCTTCCACTTCGTGTTACTCAACTCCACTTTGTGTTATTCGCTTTGAAATTTTGCAGAGTGGCACGTAATGAAGGTAAGTAACATCTTATGAAACCCAGTAACATCTTATGAAACCTAGTAACATCCCATACCATGAGCGATGTGTGAAATCATATACTATTTGGTGTCACTTGCTTCCACTTCGTGTTACTCGACTCCACTTTGTGTTATTCGCTTTGAAATTTTGCAGAGTGGCACGTAATGAAGGTAAGTAACATCTTATGAGACCTAGTAACATCTTATGAAACCTAGTAACATCCCATACCATGAGCGACGTGTGAAATCATATACTATTTGGTGTCACTTGCTTCCACTTCGTGTTACTCGACTCCACTTTGTGTTATTCGCTTTGAAATTTTGCAGAGTGGCACGTAATGAAGGTAAGTAACATCTTATGAAACCCAGTAACATCTTATGAAACCTAGTAACATCCCATACGATGAGCAACATGTGAAATCATATCATACCATTTTATGTCACTTGCTTCCCCTTTGAGGTACTCGACTCTACTTTGTGTTACTCACTTTTTGCAGAGTGGCACGTAATAAAGGTATGTAACATATATATACACAAGACAATTTTTCTTGATATCCAAGAATAGTGTTCTCTTTGTGTAGGCTATTCCACTACAATTCTGGTTTTCCTCATAATCATTGTAAGTCACCCATGAAATAAAACACTTATGCAGAGACATAAACAAACAATATACGAACACACAATATCGTCAAACTTATATAGCGGAAATATGTGGCAAAAGACGCGAGAACTTGTTAGCGCCATCTGCAAAGTAATTGTACAACTTTCTATGTATCTCTCAGAGTAAGAATCTTGGGTCAAGAAACTGTGTGTGAAATCATATACTATTTTGTGTCACTTGCTTCCGCTTTGAAACTTTACATAGCGACATGTTATAAAGCTTCAGCACAAATCTATATTATTATATTATTATTATATAATTATTTATTACTGTTAGGTCGCAATATAACTCTACGCTAATCTTGTCGCGTCATATCCACCACATATCTAAAAATCGATGTACCACTAATAGCAATAACAATACACATCAGGCGAAATCAAACAGCGCAATCAGTGGTACGAGTACTCGAGGAGCCGGTAATAAACGGCGATGGAAATTGTTTCCGATACGGGAACCGCAATAAAACCGATTTTGACAAGCAGGCCGAAAGCCATGCCAAACAACGATAACAGCGAGCTTATCAAATAAATTATACATATCGTTACCGGCCAGTGTTTGTGTTCACCAGTTTGCATTACACGTCATTCGGTGTAGTGGTTTATTTTCATCCAGTCTTGTGCGTTGCGTAAGCGAAAGAAAGAAAATCAATGCAAATTTGTGTAGGTAATGCCAGAAAGCGAATAATTAATCTACAGAAGTGTGTCAGTGGTGTCTTCACATATTCTAAAGGAAGTTTATGTAAGTAAAGCTTTCTTTCAATGGATGACATTGTTATATCAGTTTGTTTCTTTTTTTTTGAGATTTTACAATTTTGTTTTTGTCTGCTTGAAATTGATTTATTTTAATTACGGCATATAATTGTTTGACAATAACAAAGAAACAGCTAAATAACTAACCAAACATCTCAATTGTTGGATTATTTCCTTTAGATCGGCTCGACATTAACGATGGGCAAGGCCTAAACTTATCCTGATTATCACAAGTAAGCTGAACAGTTGGTGTCTGCTTTTTTATTTAATATGGAGACAAATCTAGAAGATATGCAATGTTCAGACTAACACGTATTTTTAGAAACGTTCTATAAGATTTTCAAATAATGTATTATCTATGAAGTGCAGTACACAAACTTAAATTATGTATCTTTATGTAAGCTTTTGTCAAATACCCCAAAAAGGTCCTCTGGGATTTTACGCCATATTATAGCTCTATTATTTGGCTACTTGTGCGCATAAATAGTTTTTGAAGAAACGTGAAGATAGTAATGAAAGTATATATTTTTAAAGCGATGTATTGAAATCAGTTATGGTGATTTATTCGATACTTGGGCTTTCTTCCTTTGAGTTACCTATAGGATTTTTATCTGCAGAGGTTTTAGAAGCTGCCCACAAAGAAATTCGAAAGCATCGTTTACGTCATACAAGAAAGACATCAAGAATACATTGTAATAGGGATCTAATTCAAATATTATTGTTACGATCAGATCCATACATATCTAGTCTTAGGAAAACTACTTCTCATGTAAAAGATATAGACAATGATATGTTCCACATACTGTGGTATGTGGAAACCCAGATATTTTGGAAAACGATATTCTTTTTAGTTTACCCGATCAGTTCGATTTACTTAGTGACGAAGATTTATCATCCGATGATGAGGATTAAAAATATTTGTTTTTGAATGTGTTTTATAGTACTTCCCTATTTTCATCTACTCAACGAAACACGATAAAATAAAAAAGATTCCTTTTTTCACGGTACATAACAAGTATTTACAAACCATATTCATTTTTGAAGTCAGCTTATGGTCAGCTTGACATTACACCCTTAGAAATAAAATTTCAACAAATTCTATCAAACATAATCACACACTAAACAAACCAAGACGTCTCAAGATTTCCACAGAGGCTTACATATACATCTCCCACGTGTTCCTCAGCAGATACACGTCCAGATATGCCCGCGAAACATTGAATGGACGCCGTCATAGTGTGTTGGACGCCGACGCTCAAATCAGCAATCGATTAGGTCGAATACGCCTTCGCTGTGTGGGCCGGTGGCGGCGCCGGCGCCAGGACATCCACCAGCCCGACAACCTTCCACCACACTCGGCAAATCACCGAGGAACTAGCTGGAAGAGTACACATCAAGACGGTCCTGACTGTCACCAGACGGTCATCAACTTTGACACTAGCGATCTGTCACAGTGACTTCCACAGAAGACACCCCATCCAAGGTGCACCTGGACCATCCTAGAGATGCTGTGAACTGGCCAAAGCTACACTAGCAGGTTAGTAAACTAAATTTTGATTTTGTATATAAGATGTTCCAACGTAAGGATAATACCGTTCTAGGATGGTATGATCCCATGGACCAAGTATAATAACGGTTTATAACTTATATATAGGTTATAATTGGTGTATAAGTTATATTGGAACGGGTGTCTGTTGAACGTTGTTTTGTTGAACTGCGGCGCTATCGATCGACATTGGAACGCACCCACCTGTTTGGTTGTTGCTTCTAAAGGAGGCCGTTTAAAGGGCCATGACTTTCCCCCTGTTAAAATTCTTGAGGGTTGTATGAAAGGGAAAAAGTTGTTGATAGTGCAACCCTTGCGTACTATTTTGAACGTTTGTTATTTGCAAACAGCATTGCGAAGGTTATTGATCTGTTTATAATTGACTCCACACTGCACAACAAATAGCTACCTCACTCAAAGCTGTAGATTTGAAATAGACGATTTTGGCAAATTTAGAATTACCATGGGACGATCGATATTTGATCATCATTGACATTATTCCTTGGTAAATTAAAAAATATAGTTCCCTGGTAGCCTATTGTTCTCTGATATATGTTGCTAATCTATGACAAAGCACTGACAATTGATCTTTATGTCTTCTTGTGTAAAGTTATTGTAATATAACCTGTTTAGAGATCATATTAAATTATTACATTAAATAAAAGAGTCTCGGTTCTCATCAGTTAAAAAAACATACAATGTTAACAGAGTAACAGAAAGCGCAGATGGAAGAACAAAATTAAAGCTCTGAAAAGTGCTCGTGGGTGAAAATCGATACGCGAATGTTTCAGATATTGCTGAAAGGGTACAAGTGCTCTTTCAGGGCATCGAAACTTTAATCATTAATCATCTGTATTTCATAAGGAGACAGCTGACAACAGAACGTTATTAAAAGCGAATTCAGAACTTATAACAGAAAATGTGCGACTCATGTCTAGAATTTTAACAAGTGTATCTGCAAAACAATATGTCTAAAAAAAATCTGTAAAACAATCTTCGTGACGAAGATTTAAGTTGTTCTTAAAGGTCTAGACAAACTTGACAGCCTCTGTAGTTTAGAGTTTGTAAACTGATACTCAAAGTTAAACACCAACAACATCTCAAAATCGAGAACCGATTAAATTGATTTAGAAACTGTAAATTACTATTTACTTTAACTTGTATATCGCTTATTTGTGCGAGGCAACTTTACTCTGGAAGTGTTTTAATTAAAAGTTGTGACCGAATAGTTGTGTCGACGCAATTAAGTCCGCTAATGGATTTAGCTATTTTTGTGGAACTCACCGAGTTTGCCATTAATTAATCCAAGCTTCTTTGGCTAAGCACAAATGCATTTAGCTAATGGTGCATTACCACTAAGTAAAATCGCAACTGCAACTTTATTTGACATAAAACATGTTTTTATTCTACAATATTCTAAAGTGACTGTTCTCGCTTCTTATGAGAGACAGAAGCATACATTTTGACAAGTACGAGCGAAAATAGTAAATAGAATATCGCTTGATGAAAGAGATTACCTGGAAAGTTTGCTGAAACTATTCATTTTACAAAAAAAAATGTTATTCGATAAATTATAGAAAATTTTCTCTAGTTTAATTTATCATATAACTGTTTTTATCGTAAAATGAGTCGGAAAGGAAATATTGCCAAAAAAGCGGCAAAGATACGAGGTGGCAAAGTAGAAATTCCGAAATTTTTTTAGACCTTTTTCTTTATTATACCGCATACTAAATTAACCCAAAAATAACTCCAGTAAAGTAGAACGAACCCGACCTCCGACAGCCGTCAAATAAGAACAAAACACAACACCGTATGGTAATCACGACATCCACCGCCTTCATTATTTCTATCTTCAGTTTTCATCGCAAAACACGTCGAGAAAAATGGGGATTATTTGTAAAACAACGTGATCGCAGCGGGCCGTTCATCGATCGAGCACCAGAGTGTAATTTGCTCAAAGCTCTCGTTTCGCATCCAAATGCGGGCGAAAGCATTCCGCGGAAAACTTCCATGATTTATACGTTATTAGGGATGCCCGTCGCCTCCGCCATTTCTGCTCGGGAGCGCCTACGGTGCTAGCTGTAATGTAACCGCACACCGACATCGACTTTTCTATTACGGCGACAGGCGGCGGATATGCGAAAAGCGTGTCGTAATTTCAAGTGGTTATAGATTGGCCGCAGCTGCTCAACGTACGTCATGAATGCGTGTCCCTGATGAGGTTTGCAATGTCGATTGCATGCGTGTAATATATGTCATCTGATAATGTGATCGGGTGTAATTTGCATAGAAAAGTAGCACTCCTAACCCATGGTACGAATTAATATTCGAATATGCTGGATTCTATCCGCCCATGACCATGCTGTGCCCTCGTTGAACTGTCTATTATAAATCGTCCAAAAAGGTAGTACCAACCCAAATAAAAGATACTACCTACAATTTCCGGCTTTTGGTAGCAATAAAATTTGTGCGGGTTCCTTTTACCACATCAACACGTGTCACCGCATACACGATAATAACTTCTCCCTGTCCCACAGTTTATTTATCCTTTTTCCTTCATTTCTCCGCGTCAGAACGAAACTTGAACCCTACAATACGATATAGTTATCAGCCTCCCCACACAGTAAAAGAAAAACGTCTTTCCCTGATATCAATCGTCACTCTGGTTCTCTACGGTTTATTTTCACCCTGTTCTTTGTTTTCTTTTTCCAGGCCATGCTGTGGCCAAGCGCTACACTGCGCTGTGCCCTACTGCTGCTACTAGCGGCAGCAATTGGCCCCCCTGGAGCACAGGCAGAGGGATTTGTTGGTAAGTTGTTTTACCTTCCTCGGGAAACACAGCTATGCTTTCGTATTTCCTGATGCTTCTGACCTATATATTGAAGCGTATGTGTATTGATTTTTACACTGAGAGAGATATCTCAATGGGTATGTTTTATTGTTAAGTATGTATTCTGTGATGAAACTAAAACTCCTTTTGATACCAATAATAACAAAAAATGGGGATTGAAAGGCCTGTTTATAGCCATCAGCGTTCCAGAAACGGTTAAATCGAAGGTATAAACTCGTCTTTTAATCTGTTGACATTCTTAGGTCTGCTAGCCGAGTGGTAGCGTCAGAATTTCGTAAACAAAACTGAATTGTTAACGCTACATAAGTAGTGTTTATAAGCGTAATAACCAGGGGGTTGGTAAGCTCTCGTAAATGTAATTTTTCCCGAGTTGCTGCTCGCTATAAAGTGGAAAACTTAATAATACATGGGGCGTTATCCAAAGTCAGGCGATTATCCCGCTATTATTCAAATATGTGCTCGTACAACGTTATCCTGGCCTAGCACTACGAAGAATCTATAGTCAGCCGTTCGCTGCTGTCTCAACCCAAAAAGTTATAATTGAATTTTAGTTGGAATTTCGGTACGTCCAATCGGGCACGTTGTTTTCTATCAAGTGGCAATCCGTTCGATACGGTTTATCGATTGATACTCCAGTCGTTTGCTAGTTTTGCTTGGAAAGTTTAGCCACATTGAAAAAATGCCATGAATTTTCTCTAATCTAATTCATAAATGTCGCTTAGCAACTAACTGTTTGTCTTGTCGATTGTCAAATCTTTCCCCCACGTGTAGGTCGATGTTTAGGGCATTTAAGGTTCACTGAATATTGTTACGCATATTGTCCTGAAATAACCACGTGCCAAAAATAGAAGACGACAGATTGCGCGCATCACCTTTCTCCTGTAATGTTATAATAAACTTGATTATTATGACCTAAAATAGAATACCCTTGTCTTAGGATCTGCCTAACGTATGGATTAATTTCTTGAATTGCATAGGGAAATATTAAAATAAAATATAGAGAGAGTTAGGGAGAGTAGTGATTATTTTGCAACTAAAAATTAACAAACAAAATAATAAGCAAACGTTTGATGTTCAAGTTTAATTGCTTTAGAGTAGAAGCAATTTTCTTTCGAGTTAATTGCTATGTTTTCCGCTGCCATCGCCTACCTTTGAACTTATTAAACTCTTTGAGTAGTACTAACACTGCTACTCAACAAACTCTTTTGAGTAACAAAATTGGGTAGAGTTTTCATGTGGAAGTTTTACAGAGATGTGCACTTAACTAAGCATGTGATCTCGCAATTTCCACACAGAGGGAAAAATGTATTCGTCACAACACGAATATCTTTGAGTGAAGAATATCACTTGTTTCTATATCCGCAGAAAGATCATTTGGTTGGTTCAAGTAAAATATAAAATTCTCAAAGTAAGAATATGATTTTCTTGATGTTCCAAGTATTACGTTTTCTTGTTTTAAGTATGAAGGAACTGCTTGAAAGGAATTACGTCTGTTTTAAGCGATACGTACGTATACTTTTGGGTCAAGGAATTGTTTGTTCGTTGAAGCATGTATATTTTGCACCCAAGATGTTCCAAGTATTACGTTTTCTTGTTTTAAGTATGAAGGAACTGCTTGAAAGGAATTACGTCTGTTTTAAGCGATACGTACGTATACTTTTGGGTCAAGAAACTGTTTGTTCGTTGAAGCATGTATATTTTGCACCAAAGATGTTCCAAGTATTACGTTTTCTTGTTTTAAGTATGAAGGAACTGCTTGAAAGGAATTACGTCTATTTTAAGCGATACGTACGTACACTTTTGGGTCAAGAAACTGTTTGTTCGTTGAAGCATGTATATTTTGCACCCAAGATGTTCCAAGTATTACGTTTTCTTGTTTTAAGTATGAAGGAACTGCTTGAAAGGAATTACGTCTGTTTTAAGCGATACGTACGTATACTTTTGGGTCAAGGAACTGTTTGTTCGTTGAGGCATGTATATTTTGCACCCAAGATGTTCCAAGTATTACGTTTTCTTGTTTTAAGTATGAAGGAATTGCTTGAATGGAATTACGTCTGTTTTAAGCGATACGTACGTATACTTTTGGGTCAAGAAACTGTTTGTTCGTTGAAGCATGTATATTTTGCACCCAAGATGTTCCAAGTATTACGTTTTCTTGTTTTAAGTATGAAGGAACTGCTTGAAAGGAATTACGTCTGTTTTAAGCGATAGGTACGTATACTTTTGGGTCAAGGAACTGTTTGTTCGTTGAGGCATGTATATTTTGCACCCAAGATGTTCCAAGTATTACGTTTTCTTGTTTTAAGTATGAAGGAATTGCTTGAAAGGAATTACGTCTGTTTTAAGCGATACGTACGTATACTTTTGGGTCAAGAAACTGTTTGTTCGTTGAAGCATGTATATTTTGCACCCAAGATGTTCCAAGTATTACGTTTTCTTGTTTTAAGTATGAAGGAACTGCTTGAAAGGAATTACGTCTGTTTTAAGCGATACGTACGTATACTTTTGGGTCAAGAAACTGTTTGTTCGTTGAAGCATGTATATTTTGCACCCAAGATGTTCCAAGTATTACGTTTTCTTGTTTTAAGTATGAAGGAACTGCTTGAAAGGAATTACGTCTGTTTTAAGCGATACGTACGTATACTTTTGGGTCAAGGAACTGTTTGTCCGTTGAGGCATGTATATTTTGCACCCAAGATGTTCCAAGTATTACGTTTTCTTGTTTTAAGTATGAAGGAACTGCTTGAAAGGAATTACGTCTGTTTTAAGCGATACGTACGTATACTTTTGGGTCAAGGAACTGTTTGTTCGTGGAAGCATGTATATTTTTCACCCAGCAAAATATACTCAACATAAACATACTAAACTCTTAAACCGGAAGAATAACTAGCCGTTGAAATAACTACATATATTGACATTCTTATTACAATAAAATATTATTTGGATAATATATCTTCTTCATGCCATACGCAAGAACATTTTTTCTTGATATCTAAGAATAGAGTTCTCTCTGTGTATATCTTTTCTATTCTACATAATTGATAATTCACTTGACTAAATCTTGTACTCATCATAAATAATTTATGATAATTTATTATAATTATCATACATAATAACTACCAATATCGTTATTTCCTATTCTATAGTAGATAATACAAACCAAACACGCACTTTGATTAATTTGAAATCGTACCGTGGTAATTTATCTTTCTTTTCGATTTCCTTCCAAAGAAAACATATTAGGGGGTGCGTTGCTCCCCCAAACCAAATGATGGTCGAGATTGGATGTCAAAGTTTGTGATGAACTGAATCAACCCTTGCATCTTTTTTTTTCAAGTTATACACCATTTGCTCTAAATTGTAAATTGCACCTACACGTAAAGTCCTGTATAGCAAAGTGTCAGATAAGTTGTTGTTATTACCCCATTTTTTTGTCATTAACATAGAAATATGTTATATAGAAGAATAGAAATATAACTTATATCCTTCACTTGGTCTATAAATGAAATGGCAATTGTTATGGCCACAGCAGATTTCTTCCTACGTAGCCCAGTATAATGTTCTCATTTGAGACAGATATTGGGAACAGGAAAGGACACACAAAATCGATATCTCACCCAAAGAGCGCCGTGTAGTTCTAAATATAACAAAGGTAAATTGCGTGGGCAGGTGGTCCTAAATTCGTGAACGGACCTGTGTAGGTGTACTGAAATATCACGGTTAAACATACAAACGTCAATCTGACGTTTTAATACCCTTATTGTTTAATTCCTACTGTTAATGGGCGCGTTCAGCAAACTCAACGGTTGTAGTCAGCAAAACGAGATGTTTTTGATTACTGTCCAGCAGTTGAGTGTTCGTTAAACAACAGTTTCAAAAGAATTTATCTATAATTAACTAAACAAATCAAAATAGTATACAATATATATTAAATGAATACTGAAATTAGTTTGACCAAAGTCTAAAGTCTACACACGATTCTATTTTTGTTGTTCGATGTTTACGTTTGCCCTTGCTTGGTCATCGGTCAATAACAAGTATTGTCTTTGTTCTACTGTAAAATTGAAAAGCGTGGGCAAAGGACAACACTCGAAGTTTCAATTCGTGAATAAATGATATTCTTACACCGCTGCACACGCCATCTCGCGTCGGTCCTGCTGATATATTGTTACTAATTGGGTCAGAGATTATCTCCAATGTTCTGGCCTCTCAAGAATGCTTTGGATTATGTATAATATATACACAATCCCAGAAATTGGTAAGTTAGCCTTTAATTGAAATTTCTGGAATACATCACAGCACAATAATTTCAATCCAATTACCCAATTACAAACCAGTGCTGTTCGTGATTAATTAGAAATACAGATAGCGGCTAATTTGTGACCTAAGGGTATCTAACTGCTATTTGAGCCCACGCGGCATTGTAGTAAAGGACCGTAAAGCGCTCAAAGGTGGCTCTTGCTAAGTCTCGAAAGTTAACATAATAAATCGATGCTAAATACGGGTCGTTTATGTTGGCAACGGGTGAATGTAACGCCACTGCCTTGACGTCACAACGCCCACATCGGTTGGCCCGTTTCCTGCGAAAACTTTACGTTGCGGTTTCTTCCGGTCCAAGTTTACGATGTTTCTTTAATATGACGTTACGTGTCGGCTGCTGATAATGTCTCAACTTTAATGTATTGGGTGCTTTATTGTATGAAGCTTTATGTAGCTAATAGCTACATAATCATGTGTGTACTAACGTCAAACTGACGTTTGTAGTGTATTTTGTGAGGTTGCTAAGTGTAACATTAATTACGTAATTGATGTCCAAATACATACAAATTCAAGAACTTACTAATCAAACATCGGTGTACTATCGATAATGCACATGTCAAGCTTGGCATTACCGAAATGATACAAAAGTTGTGGACAAAGAATAGTGTTTAATGAAAACAACTACCTATATAGTTAATCACGTATACCCATGTTCTGTTAGTAGGACTATTCTGGTCTAGAAAAATCACAAAATTAAGATAGTTGATGCTCAGGTGTAGAAGAACATAAATATATTACATAATAAATGAGATTTGGGGCACCGAAATCATATAATGGTCACTTAATCTTGAGATATCTGTACAGAAACTTTAATATAGAAACACTTACTCATTCTGTTTGACACAGCACAATTTTCTATTACAAGAAATGTGACTAACTCTAAATAAATTGTTTCAGGGTGCCTATTTAGTGACAGGTTATGTTTGGATGAAGTAGAATTCTGCTACGATGGTAAATACAACTAAAAATCAACTAATTAAGATCGTTTTACACTAAGAAATGTATTGTTTAACTTATTAAGCGATATATTGTATAGTATCAAACGGTCTTTACCCAAAGAACACGTTCTTATATTCTTACAAAAACTTCCTTCAATTCTAGATAACGTTTTTGGTCGCTGCCTCCCCCAGACAGGCAACATTGATGAGGACGATTTATTTAGGTAATCTCTTCATTTTTCATTTTTTTTATAAATATCCCTCCCTCCTTCACTTCCTCTCCATTATTCTCTTTGTTTTCCCTCGGCACGGATCTTACCTCACTTTCCAAACTCCCACTTTTAAGAACTCGCCTGAAGCACTGAAGTTCAAAGCATGCCCTCCCCATTAAAAGTTTATTCAGAACGGAGGTAAGAAGATTCTATTGAATTATTAAATTTAGGTTCAACCTGGCCAGAGAAACACTACACGAACTCTCCCAAGAACTGAGGAGGTTGTTCGCCTTGGGCTACAGATGGAGCCACACGTACACCCAGTGTCGCCTGCAGGGCATGCTATACGCCATCCAAAATGAGTGAGTGATTTTCAGTTTTTTTTTAGAAACATTGTTAATTCTAAACGTGCTTAAGCTCAATCACTCAAAACGTAAGCTCAACCACTCAAAACAAACCTGTTTTTAAGCTTTCCATTCGAGCCAGATCTTTGCTACAATCTGGTGGACCAGGATTTGGAGGGTGCATTGAAGGCATTGGAAGGCGAAGACCAACTTGACCCTAGGGAAGTGGCAATTGTAAAGTACACCCCAAGTGATGGTGATCCTAGTGGTGAATTTGCTGATGAGGTTTACTACCCACCAGTTCCAGATAGAAACGATGAGTTAAAGAAGATAATCATGCCATCAAACGCTGTTGATCGTAAGTCTTATCCATCTATCCATCCACTGGTCACACTAGGCTGTTTTACTAGCGTACTATTGGCTACTAACTGCTAACAGCATAGTGTGGCCAATCAGCAGCGCTGTTTTACTAGTTGGCCAGCAGCAGCCAGCCCACCAGCGCTTGTTTAACTTTTACAGCAACCAGCATGAATGTTAACTCAGGAAATTATGTATTTTTGAACTGTCTTTTATAAATATTATGCGAGGTAATATTCTCCCAATATATAAAGAGGGCTTTAAGCGATATAGTTGTTGAACTACTGCAGCAGCAGTACGTTTGCTGGTAAACAGCGTAAAGCAATAGTTGACCTTGTAGTTTGGACTGAGGCTTACTTGTAGTATCATCAACGGTAGCAGTACTTTTGCTTGTAAACAGCGTAATGTGACCACAAAATATCCGCTGGCTGCTGTTGCTGCTAGCAGCACCAGCGACTAGCTGCTAATAAAACAGCCTAGTGTGACCGTGGCAATAACCATATCCCCTTTTTTTCTTTAGTTTACGATATGGAAGACCCTCTAGCAGAATACTCCATGGATAAAAGACGCTGGATACCACAAATGCACAGAAGATCTTTGCCAAGATCTCCGACGAAAAGATTCAACTACAACTTTGGACCAAGAGAAGCAGACGATACACTGGAATTCCTACCTCCAGTGCAGCAGTTCTATGGCAGAGCAGAGAGAAGGCAACCTTTCGACAACCAACTAAGCAAGAACGTTGAGATCAACGAAGCCGATATGGAGGAATTCTACCCAATGATGGATTACATGGAAAAACTCAAAGGTACCACCGAGAACTTTCGTTATCTCCCGATGACAACCAAGTACGAAACCCTCACAAAACTCCTAGGGGAATTCGACGCAATGGAGAGCGCCAAAGACATAGATGTCGGAAAACTTCTCGACCAGCGTCTAGCCGAAGAACATATTCGAAACAACGTTCCTGAAGAGTTTACCAATCTCGAAGAGTTTGCTAATCCTGAAGAGTTTGCCAATTCCGAAGAATTTACCAATCCCTACAACTACATGCCGAGCGCTTGGGATCGCCACGAAATGGCGGAGATTCCCGAAGACGAGATTCCCGAGTCCAGGATTTATTTCGATGAAGACGAACAGGAATTTGGCAGCGGGACCACCGGGAATGGCCCTGAGGATGAGATTTTTAGGGAGTTGAAACAGGCTAGGCAACAAAACTACGAAGACCAAGGTGACCAGCCCATCGAACACGAGGAAGTTTTCAGGGAACTAAAGCAGATGCAAGATGCTGACACCGACTTGGTTGGCCTTGCCAGGAAATATGGGAAGAATGGGAAAGTCGATGCGCCTGGTTTATACACGGAAGGTGGTGTCGTTTACGCTCCGAAACTTGATGGTGATGGTGAGTATTTATTTATTTAGTCTTTGGCATAGGTCACCAGCGTTGAGGTTATACCCCAGCTTCAACTTTATTGATTTGTTCGGAGTAAATTTTCGCAAGACAAACATTTCTGTGTGAATTCTAGTAGAGACTTTTAACGGGTGTTAGCTCAAGTGTGGTGATGTGGAGGTGCGTGCGCCATCTCTCATTTGTCTGGTATGTCTGGAATATTTTAATTAAGTCGTCTACATTCTAATTGGAACAGTTTTATCCGTTTTTCAAACTGTAGTATCATGATCACGACCTTGTGACTTGGTTACTCGACCTTAACCATTGAAAACGTGAGATGGCATCGCTTGTAGCCATGCGTCATTTGTTGCCATGCGTCTGTCACCATCCGTCATTTACTTGTCACGTCAGATAAATTTTTTGTTGGTTTCCGTGTTGTCAAAAATGCCAGCTACCCCCTCAAGTGATAAAGAATTCGGTCGTTTACCCACCATGGTCCAATGCCCCTTCTGTTCCTACAAAGGCTTATCAGTTGTCGACTCGGCCGCACAGTGCAAAACCCATTGCATCGCCGCCACTCTTGCTATCTTCTGCCTGTGGATCATAGCCTGGCTGCCATATTACTTACCGAAATGTCAAGGCGTACGCCACTATTGCCCAGTGTGTAACGAACTCTTAGGGATCTGTTATAAGTAACCGTTTATTACATCAAGTTTCTGAACTATTCCTATGTGTCGTCTAGAATTGAAAACCAGCACTGAAGAGGAGCAATTGAAGGACAACATCGATAAAATTTTGGACGAGTACACCATGGGTTTTAAAAGACCTGAACGATTGGACGTGAAGAAACCTGGACCGAGGTATGATATCGCTCATACTACTACAGATGGCAACAAGGGCCAGGAGGAAGTGTTCTTGGATATGGTCAAGAAGGAGCCTAGAGGTGCCCATCCAAATCCAATGCACGAAGTCACTGATGTCGACACTGATTATGTTTACGTTGGTTTCAAACAAAGGTAAGGATACGATGGCAATTGTCCAAAATTCTGGTAATACGACTTATTACCACAATTTTTATTTTCTTCGATTTCATGCAGCGTCAAGACTTGGCAACAAGGTGATAGGATAATCAGCAATATCTCGAAGTACCTCAACCTAGCTCCTGGGGTTCTCGACTCTGGAAGAGTGGACACCAACGAAGTAACCTTCAAGGTAAACCCCAATCGTCAAAGACTAAATGCCACGGAAGTCGCGAGAAGGATTGGATTGATCCGCGAAAAGCTCAAGGAAGAAACCGGACTGGAGATAACAGCTTTAGGGGTTGGAGACAAGGTAAACATTCGGCTTATTACGCTTTAGTCTTACTGCTCATAAAGCTCCGTGTTAAATTCCAGGTAAAGATGGCGACGGTCATGATAAACAGGAACGACGCGAAGACCAAGTTCTACATCATTATCTTCACTATAAGTGGCATCCTCGGCGCTTTGATCATTGGTTCAATTCTACTTATCGTCATCAGACGGCATGTTATCTCCAAGGAGAAACTCTCTGGTTTGGCCAGACCTGACACCGAGGCTAGCAAAGATTACCAAGACCTATGTAGGGCTAGAATGGCTGTTAAGGGTCAAACACCGGGAGATACAGTCCATGGTAGGGTGACATCGTTATCGAAAGAATCAGAACAAAGCCCATCGAGCAGATCAAGCACTTCTTCGTGGAGTGAAGAGCCAGCTTTGCATAACATGGATATCTCCACTGGTCACATGGTGCTGAGCTATATGGAGGACCATCTAAAGAACAAGGACCGCTTGGAGCAAGAATGGGTGGCTCTTTGCGCTTACGTGGCTGAACCATGCGAGACGAGCTTCGCGCTTAGGAAGGAGAATGTCGGGAAGAACAGATATCCCGATGTCTTGCCGTATGACCATTCTAGAATCGTGCTGAATGAATTGACCAATGCTAATGCGTCTGATTACATCAATGCTTCGAGCATCACAGACCACGATCCAAGGAACCCGGCTTATATAGCTACGCAAGGGCCTCTACCGCATACCGCCGCTGACTTCTGGCAACTGATTTGGGAGCAAGGTGCTGTTGTGATTGTTATGTTGTCTAGGTTGACTGAGGGAGGTGCTGCCATGTGTCACAGGTATGTCTACGTTTGTCCTTAAGGGTAAGTCACTTTCTTGTCTGATCTAACCTATAATCTTGCAGATACTGGCCAGAGGAAGGCTCTGAAGTGTACCACATCTACGAGGTCCACCTGGTCAGTGAGCATATCTGGTGTGACGATTACCTAGTCCGTTCGTTCTATCTGAAGAACATACGCACCGGTGAGACGAGAACAGTGACGCAATTCCATTTCCTCTCTTGGCCCGAAGCTGGAGTGCCCTCGTCGACCAAAGCTCTGCTCGAGTTCCGTCGTAAAGTCAATAAATCATACAGAGGGCGCTCTTGTCCCATTGTGGTCCACTGCAGCGATGGTGCAGGAAGGACTGGGACCTATTGCTTGATCGATATGGTTCTGTCCAGGATGGCGAAAGGCGCGAAGGAGATTGATATCGCTGCGACCTTGGAACACCTGAGAGATCAAAGGTCTAGGATGGTGGCTACAAAGCAGCAGTTTGAGTTTGTGTTGACCGCGGTTGCTGAAGAGGTTCATGCGATTCTGAAGGCCTTGCCGCCGGCACCGACGACCCAGCAGGAGAAGGAGAAGGAATCCAAATGAAAATTTTAAGTTTTTTTATGGAAGGAATGAATATACGGTACATTTTTTAAAGTTCAGCCAGCCCTGTTGTTTAAAAACTGTACCTTTTCGTCTTTAGTTAGTTGTGGGTCGCAGGTTATGTTTTTAATTTAGTTTTTTACGATTCAAAAAGCACACACATATCTTTTCGTTTCAAAAACTATACTTACTACAGAAATATATAAAAGTCGATGTTATCATATTATATAGAGAGGCATATATTAGAGGTTAAGTTAAAAAATATACACGTGGAGAAAAAATAAATGTCAGCTAACTGTATATGTATATCTAATCGATTTCTTGTGTGTTACTTATTATTGTTGATGATTGATAATTATGTGCACGATTTGTTTGGAAACGAAAAATTAGGGAATTAGGATTAAACGGTACTTACTTTCCAAGAAACCAGCCTCTTTTGGATGGCAAGTACTGTACGATACGCTTGACTGGTAGCACTAGCGAC
The DNA here is from genome assembly GCA_963971325.1 of Aphodius granarius. NCBI lineage: Eukaryota > Metazoa > Arthropoda > Insecta > Coleoptera > Scarabaeidae > Aphodius > Aphodius granarius. Next base: position 32,344,532 of record OZ020223.1, read on the forward strand.
AAAAAGGGCCGTAATTTATTAAGAGAAATACTTATATATTTTATATTACGTTGATTACTACTACAAATCAGTTTATTTCTACTAATTATGTACTTATCAAAAAAAAAATAGCTTTAAGATGTATTTGATCGATTATCTCTCAAACTACTTATATATCGCTGAAAGAAAATCTATTATTATTATTATTAAAGAAATATTTAATAAAAAAGGTATATGGATATAAAATATATATATTAAAAGGAGATTTATGTATTTAAAAGATAAATAAATAATATATACATGTTATTATGATAATGTAAGCGAACGAAGAAAAGTATACATCTATTTTGTCAAATTACATAAGAAATTTTACTGAGTATATTGAATTTATAGTTAACGGGAGGATAGAGGTTAACCAATACTTTGAGTACTCTTAAGACTAACTAAATTCATGTACTGATCTATCTCATGATGAATAGGTTACCATAATATAAAATGTATTTATGTGTACGTAACTGCAGCAATGTTTATTTTTATTGGAGACAAATATCTCGATCGGCAATCATCCTTTATTCCTTTCCTTAAGACAACTCAAACACAAAACAGGTAAGTAACAAGTAACAGACTTTATGGGTTGGTAGTTAAACTCATATTGATATCATTTTATTATTTTACAATTTATCTCTAAATTACCATTAGGAGTCAGCACTTAATTATTATCTATCAATCTAGTATTGTATCCAAATCTGTAATAGTTTTCTTTCGAGTTATAAGTGCAACACATTAAAGCACTTAACGCTGTATCGATTTTATTACAAAATAATCCATTACACTTATCTTATTGCAAATTGGCAAATATATGATTTAGCAGGTTCTAAAACATATATAACAGAATCATCAAAGAAAACAGAGCAGTTTTCAACAATGAGACAACCAGAAGTGTTTTTGGGACTAATCTTGACTTTAATTGCAACTAGTGTTCATACTTCCAGTATCTACTTAGCTTGTGGAGGTAAGTAAAAAAAAAAAACATTGTAAAAAATATATAGTCCCAGTCATTTGGTAGTTTTGAAAATTGGTGAGTTTATAGATTTTGTTTCTAGGCGCCATTTTTTCAATATGGCGGCGCAAGTGGTAAAGATACGAGGTGACAAAGTAGAAATTCGAAAAGAGCACATCGAAATCTATGAAATCACCAAGTTTCAAAACTCCCGGAAAAGAATATATAATTATGCAAAGAACAATGATTATATTTAAAACAATTAGGTATTGGAAACTTGCAAATCACTAGTGAGAATGGGATCTTACATGCAACTTGGTCAAAACTGGACAATTTTGACATTTGTTACAATCAACACAAGGTCGAAGTGTTTGTCAACAACATTCTGGTAAAATCTAGTTTCACAACACTAGAAAGAATCGAGATTTTGGAAGATATTGAACCATGTACTCTTGTTAAAGTTGAAGTGACAGCCATTGGTGATGATTACTCATCAGAAACTTTGTCTGAAGTATTTATTCCTGGTCAGTTATTACCTATTTTTAAGTATAAGGATAATCATATATTACATATAAGGATTATCATATATTCTTTTGAATATTTTAGAAACTGGACCAGTGGATGATATAGACATTGAAAATAACATTGCCACTTGGATGACCCCCAAAAATTTCCTCCATTGCACGTACGAAGTCAAAATAAACAACGAATTAAAAGCTTGGCTAAACCAAGAACAAAGCAGTTACGATTTTAGCTCTTCGGAGTTGGATCATTGCAAAATTCACACGATTACAGTGACCCCTATCGGTTATGATCTTACAAAGGGGCAGGAAAAACACGAAACATTCCAACTGGGTTTGTACCTATTTAACAAATTTCACAAAAACAACTAACATCTATGGTTAATCATGTACCAGATTTGGACATACCAAACATATTCTTCATACAAGAGAAATTTATCAGGGGAACACATGCGGTGTGGACAGACCTTGGCGAAAGCTGCGAATATTCAGTTAAAGTGAATAATGAATTGATCTATGACAGAATTAGCGCTCATGACGTCATCATAGATGAAATGAACACGTATGATTGCAAGAACTACAAAATTGCAGTACAAGCACATGGTGTCGCCCAATCTGGAGAATGGAAAGAATTTTCATACGAACAAGGTTGGTATAACAGGTTTAAGGTTGATGTCTACCCTCTATTAATACCTTCTGGTGCCGCTAGATGGACGCTGATGTCACTAGATAAGATTAGAACCTGTCAGATATTTTAAAATTTTATATATCAGTTTTGTTTTCAATCCAATTCACATTTATTATATTATAACAAAAAATAATTTGCAAGAAAAACGAAAGAAAAGGAATGACACATTGTTAAGGAATGGTTGCTTTACTACGCTTCAAGACAATTAAGTCACCACCTCAACGCCTCGACTTAAACGTCATCAAGCACGTTTGGGTAGATTTTGGAGCGTAATATAAGACAACATGGCATTACTAGTGCTCCAATTATAAAAGATAAGCTGCAAGAGGAATGGCAAGGTATTCCTCTTGCAGCTTATCTCCATACGCCCATTGAAATAGAAAATTTAGTTGCTTCAATAACCAGACGCTTGCAGGCTGTTTATAGAGGCCAACCAAATATTAAATAATAATTTGGATTAGTTTTTAGTGCCTTGGTCAAGTTTTTCTGGTCAAGTCGTATGTAGACTTTTGTCTTTGCTTTTTTTCTCGTTTTTTCGTTTGAATAGTTCGTTAAATTTATTAATAACTAGTTTGTGAATAGTTAGTTAGCACACACCCTGTATTCATATTGAACTTTTCAGAGCCAATTTTTAACTTTGAGGGTATAAATGCAGACACAGTAATGGCTGTAATGGCTTCAAGATTTCTAGTATCCATCCACTGGGAATTAGAACCCAAATTCAAATATTGCGATGTTGTAAGTTACAACATTATGTGCTCGGTTAATAATGGGCATTATCACACCTTCTTCGATGTGGTTGACGTAAATCCCTTTGCACTGGAGAAATGTAAAGTTGATTCTTCTACGAATACTTTGGACGTTGTTGTTCAACCTATCTACCATTCAACAATAGGGAGAAGACTTACTTGCAGTTTTGGAATAGGTAAATGACGAAAAGTTAATGGTAATGCCGATTGTTTTCTGTTAATTTTTTATTTCAGATTATGCCACTGGTACTACCTATCAACACGGATGTGAATATTTACAAGAATAATTATTTATAATTTTCTATTACCATATTGTATACTTTATTAAGATAATAGAATAAAATAAATTGCTAATTCTTTATATATTTATGACTTTTTGATTGAAAGAGCCTTCTATGTTAAATATCTATTCAATTCTGTATATAAATCTACCATAATACACTACAATAAATTGACATTACTTAAATTTCCACTAGATAAATTTATGGAACCCCTCACACAGAGGGAAAAATTCATAATAGAATAGCCTCTTCATGCTACACTATATACGCAAGAACAATTTATCTTGGTCTATGGTAAGTCACCCATGAAATAAAATACTTATGCATAGATGTAAACAAACAATATACGAACACTCAATATCGTCGAACTTATATAGCGGTGATAAGTGGCAAAAGACGCGAGAAACTATTAGCGCCATCTGTAAAGTAATTGCACAACTTTCTATGTATCTCTCAGAGTAAGAATCTTGGGTCAAGAAACGGATTTTTCGTTGAAGCATATATTTTTCGTCCAACGAAATATTTTTGTTGCTGTAAGACTTTTTTATTGAAGAATAACTTTTTCTTCGCCAGAGAAAAATATACTTAACATAAACATACTAAATTCTCTCTATGTATAAGGACTAAACTTTGTATGAATATACATTGTATAGGAGTTACCATTTGCTCAAGAGATCCCTTATAAAACAACAATTGATTCTGCACGATTGCCCCATTCATCTTAGATCAAAAAGACAGATCCATTCATCATGGTTGCTACCCTTATCTTGAGTATAAAGCACAAACCGCCCGCTTACCCGTGTACAGCTGCAAGGGTGTGTTTCTCTACACCCAAAAGAACATCCCCCACTATTCCAGATGATTGCTTTTAATGTGCTGCACAATCAAAACAGTGTGAAAATGCAACAACCCCTCTAAAACCTCAAGACTTTTACCCTCAATAGCAAAATTCGTGTTTAAAAACATATTTTCATCATATTTTGGCGTGATTTGTATGATGGAGAAGTTGTGCACAGAAGTTTTAAGATACCTTATATATACCTACACACCTACCAGTATCGTCTACAAAGATGAGTTCCCGGATTTCCTGTAGGATCCTCTCGGTGCCTTATCAGGAAAGCGACAGGGACAGCCTATATGCGATGGTATAACGACTTCCACCGTTGGCATGGAAACCCGAGAGCTGAACGCTTTTGCGGATGCGTGGCCAGAGAACCTGGAGAACCCTGCTTCGCTCCAAAACAGGGTGTAATAGTGAGGTCCAGATTTCGACTGGTTTCGACCAAATTAGTGCTCCCGCTGACCCCCGAAATTTCGAAAAAGAAACGACCAGCAACTTCTTTACCAATCAAGATTCATTCGCGGATATAAAATATCACAGACGTAAGTTATTTAATTAGGTATAAATTGATATTAAGTTCAAACATAGATTTATGTAGAGGGTTATTTGTAGGGAAAAAATATTTTTTTATGTAATTTATTGTTATTTTAAGTCTTTAATTGTTTTTATAGTACGCTATAATGAGATGTGGGTGTTGGTACTGTTTCCCGCCAATGCGCAAGATTGACGCTTTCTTTGTGTTTGAAGCCCAAATTCCATTATTTTATTAAAATACACGTATAGTTTTACAAAAAAAAATAGTATCTACACACACTGAATTTAAAAAAATCCTTACAGACAATTAAAACGCATAATTCCGCTTATTATTAACTACGCACTTTGAAATATGTCACAAAATAGTTGCGTAGTTCCAACTAAAAACGCCATATGTACCTACAACGTAGTATTTTGTGACATCGCAATAATTAGTATAAATCTTTAATTTACCATTGCGATTTAAGTACAGTGGCCGACCAAAGTCTACTTACGACCTCATTTCTGCTATCTGATGAGTCCAAAAGTATTACGAAGAAAAGTAATGATGCAGTTCTGTTTTAAATCCATTTTTATTATTATATAATAATAAAATAACTAGCTGCAATATAAACTTAACAAATTATTCACAAAAAAGCATTATTGACAAAAGTCTGCATGCGACTTAAAATTCTTGAAAATGACCAGAAAATACATCAATAAGACACTAAAAACTACGGGCATTTATAACTATCCTGTTGATTTATTTTATTCTATTATCTTAATAAAGTATACAATATGGTGCAACAGAAAATTATAAATAATTATTCTTATAAATATTCAGAGAATTCGTGTTGAAAGATAGTACCAGTACCATAATTTGAAATTAAAAATTAACAGAAAACAATCGGCATTATCATTAACTTCTCGCCATTTACCTATTAAAAAATTGCAAGTAAGTCGTCTGCCTATTGTTGAATGGTACATAGGCTGAACAACAACATCCAAAGTATTCGTAGAAGAATCAACTTTACATTTCTCTAGTGCAAAGGGATTTACGTCAACCACATCGAAGATGATGTGATAATCTCCATTATTAACCTAGCACATAATGTTGTAACTTATAACATCGCAATATTTGAATTTGGGTTCTAATTCCCAGTGGATGGATACTAGAAATCTTGAAGCCATTATAGCCATTACTGTGTCCGCATTTATACCCTCAAAGATAAAAATTGGCTCTGAAAAGTTCAATATGAATACAGGGTGTGTGCTAACTAACTATTCACAAACTAGTTATTAATAAACTTAACGAACTATTCAAACGAAAAAACGAGAAAAAAAAGCAAAGACAAAAGTCTACATACGACTTGAAAATGACCAGAAAAACTTGACCAAGGCACTAAAAACTAATCAAAATTATTATTTAATATTTGGTTGGCCCACTACGGGCCTCTATAAACAGCCTGCAAGCGTCTGGGTATTGAAACAACTAAATTTTCTATTTCAATGGGCGTATGGAGATAAGCTGCAAGAGGAATACCTTGCCATTCCTCTTGCAGCTTATCTTTTATAATTGGAGCACTAGTAATGCCATGTTGTCTTATATTACGCTCCAAAATTTACCCAAACGTGCTTGATGACGTTTAAGTCGAGGCGTTGAGGTGGTGACTTAATTGTCTTGAAGCGTAGTAAAGCAACCATTCCTTAACAATGTGTCATTCCTTTTCTTTCGTTTTTCTTGCAAGTTATTTTTTGTTATAATATAATAAATGTGGATTGGATTGAAAACAAAACTGATATATAAAATTTTAAAATATCTGACAGGTTTTAATCTTATCTAGTGACATCAGCGTCCATCTAGCGGCACCAGAAGGTATTAATAGAGGGTAGACATCAACCTTAAACCTGTTATACCAACCTTGTTCGTATGAAAATTCTTTCCATTCTCCAGATTGGGCGATACCATGTGCTTGTACTGCAATTTTGTAGTTCTTGCAATCATACGTGTTCATTTCATCTATGACGACGTCATGAGCGCTAATTCTGTCATAGATCAATTCATTATTCACTTTAACCTGCCTGCAAGCGTCTGGGTATTGAAGCAACTAAATTTTCTATTTCAATGGGCGTATGGAGATAAGCTGCAAGAGGAATACCTCGCCATTCCTCTTGCAGCTTATCTTTTATAATTGGAGCACTAGTAATGCCATGGTGTCTTATATTACGCTCCAAAATCTACCCAAACGTGCTTGATAACATTTAAGTCGGGGCTTTGAGGTGGTGAGTTAATTGTCGTGAAGCTTAGTAAAGCAACCATTCCTTAACGATGTGTCTTGTTGAAAAACCCAACGTCTTCCAAGGCATAATTTATCGACCGATGTTTATATTGATAACGATCCATATTTCCCTCAATAAACACCAAATTTCCTAGTCCACATGCATCAAATTCCAAGCGAAGTTTCCTGTTTTTTTTTTTTTTTTTGTTTATGAGGGGTTTCTTGTGTGGAGTTCTGCTGTGGAAATTAGTATTGTTCAAAGTTCTTTGAAGAGTTCGTGGATACACAATCGTATCTGATGTTATTGCTAGCTCTGCGACCAACATTCTGGAATTTATTTTCCGTTTTTTATCCACTTTTTTTTCAAAATAAACGATACATCTCTACGACTTAGCCTCTTTGGGCGACCACTGCGCGATTTATTTTCAACACTATGAGTCTTTTAAAAATTATTGAATATAGTTTGAACTGTTGATTTGTTGAACGATTTCTTTTCGAGGAGTCATTGTCACAACTGTACACTTCTTGAAACTGTCTAGACTACAAATAAATACAATTCATACGAAGCTTAATTTAAAGCCTGAATGAAAAATTAAACAAACGGTACTTCCCCGTTATTATCCAGCAGCACACAGTAACATAGAGCATGTCATGCGGGGCCGTATGTAGACGTTTGTCGTTCATTTTCTTTCGTTTTTCGTCAAGTTATTTGTTGTTATATGATAATAAATGTGGATTTAAAAATGGGTTTCGTACGTAGACTTGTGTCGGCCACTGTATGTAAGAAGTATTTTAGTTGATGAGAGGCTTTGTCAACGACATAGTGGTTTGATGTAGACAATGTTAACACTATAAGGTTTACGCAATCCCTTTTTCGTCAAGGGGTTGATTTGTTAGAACATTGGAGTAAGTAGACAGTTTGTCTAGCAAGTAAACAATTTGGGATGGGGTATTCAGTTGATTAGGAAAATTTGTTGCTTGGTGAACTAGAGACTTGAGATACTTGAGACTACAATATAATAATTGAAATAATAGCAAACTCTATCATAGAATTTATCTATCACCATTATTATTCGTCACATTTTATTAAGTCCATCAACTGTACCAACTTTGATTAACAATTAATCAAATAATCCACTCACATTTCGGCTATTTTGGTTTGCGGGTCACATAATCCATCACGTTAAAGTTACATCGATGTCGACACGAGTCTTCAAAGCCCCTACTATCATTTTCCCCGTGGACCTACAAAGTTATGGCACGGTACTTTCCCAAGGGTAAACTTTGGGCTAACATGGGCGTACCTTATTCCTTAATAAGCGACCACAACACGCATTTAATCATAAATATTTGATTGAAGGGCAAATGTACACAGTAAGACAATAATACAATATTAATATGTAGATACATACTTACAATTGCTCTTTAAATTAAAATTATTTGCTTTTTGTTGGTAAACTTTTTCAAATGGTTTCCGAGGAATAATTTTGTGTCTAAAAACAAGATTTTTAGGGTTCTTCACAAACAATAATATTGGTCTTTCAATAAATCAGCGAGCTTGTATATCCGTAAACAATATTATACAGTAAATAACTCCTTTATTAATAATGTTTCTGCTCGACTGTGTTATTTACATTTTCGTATTTTTTCCGTTTCTGTATCACTGCACACTTTACGAACAATTCCCCCAACAGAAATTAATTAAAACTTTGACAATAAGGCTTGGATATATATTTTTTTGCAACGCGCATACTTAACAACTTGTTTTCTTCAGTATCTGTATAGGAAACCCTAGCAGGGTCAGGGCCCTTTATACCACGAAAAGCAAGCCAGTCGGTTGTAATATTTTGTGGTTTCCTTGATAAAAAAAATATAAATAAAATATTAGTTTGAATATAACTGGAGTGAGTCCCCTACCCAACTTTCTGACTACTACGTTAAAACTTTCAAGCAAACGTTGCTGCTAGCGGCAACAGAACAGCAGCCAGCGGCTATTTTGTGGTCACATTACGCTGTTTACCAGCAAAAGTACTGCTGTCGCTAGTGGCTACTACCAGCAAGCCTCAGTTCAAACTACAAGGTCATATATTTCTGGTGCATTTTATATGTAACATATAATCAACGTTGCAGCATAACTTTTCGGCCGGCGACTATGCATTATGTGATCAGTATTTTAACAACTGTATCGCTTTATCTTTATATATTAGTAGGTTTTTTAAGGTACAAATCTCGTAGCTATAAAATGTTTAGCTAGGAAAGTAAAAACGATGGCAATTGCGCGAATTTTAACGGTATCATCATGTATTGATTGGTTGGTTCATTATTACGACACTTTAATTATTAAATAGACTTAATAATTTCATCGATTTGTTGAACTTCGTATTATACCTATTTGCGTACTATTTATTACGTAATATATCTGACCAGTGCTAGCAGTAAAGTCGGCCATATCATCAGTTAGTTACCGGCTATGTCCATTTATCATTTACGTCTCCATTCATTATGCACTAGGGAGTAAACCAGGAATAGAAAACGTGGATAATATCTTGGCAGTTACATAAATATTTAATATGCACTACATAATATTTATCATCCACAGAAAAAAATAGCTGTTGTTATAATTATTGAAACTTTATTACAATTAAAAGTTTCAATAATTCGTCTAACTAACTAAAACTGCCACAGAACTCCACAGAAAGATCATTTGGTTGGTTCAAGTAAAATATAAATTTCTCAGAGTAAGAATATGATTTTCTTGATGTTCCAAGTATTACGTTTTCTTGTTTTAAGTATGAAGGAACTGCTTGAAAGGAATTACGTCTGTTTTAAGCGATACGTATGTATACTTGGGTCAAGAAGTTTGTTCGTTGAAGAGTGTATATTTTTCACCCAATTGATGTAAAACTAACGTCTTACTCTTTTTATATGTAGAAGAATAACATTTTCTTCGTCAGAGCAAAATATACTCAACATAAACATACTAAACTCTTAAACGGGAAGAATAACTAGCCGTTGAAATAACTACATATTATATTGAAATTCTTATTACAATAAAATATTATTTGGATAACAAAAATATCTAAATAATACGCAAGAACAATTGTTCTTGATATCCAAGAATACAGTTCTCTCTGTGTAGGCTATTCCACTACTATATCCTGGTTTTCCTCATAATCCTTGTAAGTCACCCATGAAATAAAACACTTATGCATAGATGTAAACAAACAATATACGAACACTCAATATCGTCGAACTTATATAGCGGTGATATGTGGCAAAAGACGCGAGACACTGTTAGCGACATCTGTAAAGTAATTGCACAACTTTCTATGTATCTCTCAGAGTAAGAATCTTGTTTTTCGTTGAAGAATAACTTTTTCTTCGTCAGAGAAAAAGCGTTGAAACGACTATATTGAAATTCTTATTAGAATAAAATACTAGCTCTGTGTATATGTCAAAATTTTCGATTTTAGTTATTGGGCATTCTAGAAATATGTGGTTAAGGCTTCCCACCTGTCCACATTCGCAATATGGACATTTTAGGATACATTTTAGGATACATTTTAGGTTATCTGCTATCTGTTACTGTTGTTACGTATGTCCGGCAGAGGGCGTTTCCGGTTTGACGTTACTGTGGTAATAGCAGCAAAACACGGGTCGACAAAAATCGATTTTTTGGATCGAAAATTGTTTTTAAGGCCGTTTTTTGCTCAAAACTCTTTGCGAAGGGTATTTAGAGGGATCTTATCGTAAGACTTGAGAGCGAGCGGCTTTTATAAGATCGGCAGGAACGGATAAAAAATGTAAATTTTTGACGTTCATCGATCCGCTTGTCGGAATTTCTAGACGTCACGTGACATTTTCTCGAGGTTCGCCTTCACCCGAAGAGGTGCAAAAACGTGATTTTTTTCAAAATTGACGCATTTAATTTACAAAATATCGCGCAGTCCACGCGGAATTGTGTCCTTTTTTCAATTCGAGCTTCAAAAGTAATATCGAAAAGCCCAATTTTGCAGCTACTCGATCGCAAATGTCGGCGAAAATGGGCGATTCCGCTGAACGCGCCCTACACTTGAAAGTTCGTAATTAGTATAGGTAGATTATCTGTATAGAAAAAAATCCTCTTCATGCTACAAACCTACACCCTAAAATTGCAGCACTACTTCGTAATTTGTGTCACGTAAAAGAGTGGTGGTTGCCATTATAATGTGGCCGGAGCCACTTTTATTGCCAAGCGAAGATCTAAAGTATATCAACAAATGTGTACATAAGACTGAATGGCCGAACTGGGGCTGAGGGTGAAGCAATGAAAAATATATTTCTTACCTCAAAATCTCGGAGATTCTTGTTTACGAGACCCGGAAAGAAAGTATGTTCGTTTTAGGAGATGTTTTCGGAAAGGCTCAGAGAAATGAATTACGTATTAGGGTGATAATAAATCGCGAAAGCCCTTTCGATTCACTGTCTGTTGACCAAGTGATAAATAATGATGTATGTCAATAACTAGTCTTTTATTAATGAAACGATTTTAAATCTGTAGCTTTGAATTTAATAAATCTAACCAAAGAAATAATATCTTTTAGGCAATCAAAGTTTTATCTAGAGTTGATATAAACTAAGAAGCGCACTTCCATATCACAACAACACAAAAATCAAAGTTTGAACTGCTGGAAATTGCGAAATATAATGTCCCAATGTTTCCAATGACAATAAAATTGTAGTTAAAGTGACTTTTGTAATTATGTTGGAGGTGAAAGATTTTTAAATAGAAATTCCTTGGGTTCGTATAGCGTTAACGATTAGCGTTAGCGATATTCATGACAAAAGAATTGGCTGCTTTTATGACTTTACACACCTGCTGAAAGTATAAGACCTGTTCTTCATACAAAAATTCGAATTCCGACTGTCACAATATGTAAACAAGGTCAAACATAACCTAACACGCTCGGATACGTTCGAGATTTCAGGAATTTTATTATTATTTAGCATCATGAGCTCCCTAACTTCGACTGAGCTTTCTATAATAATTATCTTTTCAGCGATGAATTACTACAGACGTACAAATCTTGAAGCAAATTCATTTCAATCAAAATTTCTTTCTCTCAATGTAATAAAGAACCACTTACCAGTTTATTAACTTCCAGTCCAATTCATTCAGCAAAGTCGACCTCTTGGAATCAGCGAAATATGTATAATCCTGAAAAAAATTAAGATATTTAGTGCTATTCCGCGGTTTCTGTAATGACTTGTTGACTGTGTACGAACGAGCAACCTAATTACTCGTCGTAGGTATCCCTGTAAAGTTGAATTCGGAGTGGCATCTCTGGTATAAACAGAACGATGGCTGTTTTCGGTGTTCCGACCGAAAACAACATTTTCAAGCTGGTAATTTCCAGTGCCCGACCCTCCTGGGAAATCAATAGCCAGAAACGACGGAAACGGGGCACGGATGCTGGGAATCGCAAGCTAGTAGAATATGTGCCACTATTTATCTCGCATACATACATAGTTTTATGGTTGTTTTTTTTTTTGCTTTCTGACTAGTACCCTAGAAGAAAAGTATTGTAATCGACTGAAAAAAAAAATGAGATTACCAAACATCTCAATTGTTGGATTATTTCGTTTGGATCGGCTCGACATTAACGATGGACAAGGCCCGAACTTATTTATTCCTGATTATTGCAATAACGCAGAGTAGTTCGTCACCGGTTTAAAAGTAAGCTGAACAGTTGGTGTCTGCATTTTTCAGATTTTTATTTAATATGGAGGCAAATCTAGATGGTATGCAATATTTAAACAAACACGTATTTTTAGAAACATTCTATAAGATTTTAAAATAATGTATTATCTATGAAGAGCAGTACACAAAATTAAATTATGTAACTTTATGTAAGCTTTTCTCAAATAGCTCAAAAAGGCCCTCTGGGGTTTTTACGCCATATTATAGCTCTATTATTTGGCTACTTGTGCGCATAAATAGTTTTTGCAGAAACGTGAAGATAGTGATGAAAGTATACATTTTAAGAGCGATGTATTGAAATCAGTTATGATGATTTATTCGATACTTGGCTTTCTTCTTTTGAGTTACCTATAGGAATTTTATCTGTAGAGGCTTTAGATGCTGCCCACAAAGAAATTCGAACGCATCGTTTAAGTCATACAAGAAAGACATCAAGAAAACATTGCAATAAGGATCTAATTCAAATATTATTGTTACGATCAGATCCATACATATCTAGTTTTAGGAAAACTACTTCTCATGTAAAATATATAGACAATAATATGTTCCATATACTGTGGTATGTGGAAAGCCAGATATTTTGGAAAACGATATTCATTTTACTTTACCCGATCAGTTCGATTTACTTAGTGACGAAGATTTATCATCCGATGATAAGGATTAAAAATATTTGTCTTTGAATGTGTTTTACAGTATTATTATTTAAAATTAAATATAAAATGCTTGTAATAGTAAGAATTTTTGTTGGTATTCTATACCAAACAAAGAGCAAGTATTTGCTTTAACTATCTTTAAAATTTAGATTTAGATATTTTTATAATTCTTTACTCAATTGCACAAAAAACACAAAATGGAATAAACGTCGAATTAATTTTTAAGTGTCTACAATATTTATAAGATTTCTTTTTTTCTTGGTAACTGGTACTCATACTGGATTGTTTTTGGTGACAATCTGACAACCGGAAGTAGCAAACGTACCGGCAGATATATGTGAAGTTTCAATAAATATCAAAGCTCATTGCACCAATTAACTAATTGTATAGATGATAGGCTAAAATCGCGCCATAAATACGTGTTCATTATGTACGATATGTCAAGGTTTTATATATATAGTGTCGGTAATAGACGATGTCACAATGTTAGCCGGCGACCGGATATTGAAAAAGTGCCTTTCCGACAAAAGCGGCGGCTCACGCCTCCGTAGAAAGTTCGGTTGGACTGCATTATTAAATATTACGTGCGCTGGGGGCGCTGGCTTCGGGTCTAAGTAAACGCTTTTATGCATAATTGCACCCCCAAGCCCCCGTATTATCGCCAATCGGGAACTCACTAGTCGTCACTTAAATATTAAAGTAACGCGGTTGCGTCGTTCTATCGGTCGCCGGAATGGGAAATTGCGTAATGGGAAGGTACCTGCATTATCGGCTGGCGAAATATGGGAAATCTTGCTTAATTATCGACAAGAAAAATGACGGCACGCCTCGTTCTGTTTCAACGCATCAGTGATTGACCTCTTTCGACTGTAATATTACATATTAATCTTTGTTTTTGTTTATAAACGTATTTATTGTATATAAACAAAACAGTGTAAATTTTTACTTATTTTGTACTTATTGATAAGTAACTGTTGCGTATTAAAGACCTTAGATTGTCCGTCCATACTCGATATGTAGTATGCCCTGTTTCTTACCACTTTTTGACTGCTTTAAGACAACATTGTATAAACTGTATAAAGCAACAGAAAGAGCCAATGTAGGAAACCTTAGCCTCTATGGAAAGGCATAGTTTTGACAAAAAAACATGTACTGTTGCTACACTTCCTTCTTTTTCAAAGAACATAGCTGAACACAGCCACAGGACAGTACGGTTCCAGTACAGTTACAAGTCCAGTTAAATAAAAAATTCCTAAGTAACTGTTGCGTATTCAAGACCTTAGATTGTCCGTCGATACTCGATATGTAGTATGTCCTGTTTCTTACCATTTTTTGACTGCTTTAAGACAACATTGTATAAACTGTATAAAGCAACAGAAAGAGCCAATGTAGGAAACCTTAGCCTCTATGGAAAGGCATAGTTTTGACCAAAAAATATGTACTGTTGCTACACTTCCTTCTTTTTCAAAGAACATAGCTGAACACAGCCACAGGACAGTACGGTTCCAGTACAGTTACAAGTCCAGTTAAATAAAAAATTCCTAAGTAACTGTTGCGTATTCAAGACCTTAGATTGTCCGTCGATACTCGATATGTAGTATGTCCTGTTTCTTACCATTTTTTGACTGCTTTAAGACAACATTGTATAAACTGTATAAAGCAACAGAAAGAGCCAATGTAGGAAACCTTAGCCTCTATGGAAAGGCATACTTTTGACCAAAAAACATGTACTGTTGCTACACTTCCTTCTTTTTCGAAGAACATAGCTGAACACAGCCACAGGACAGTACGGTTCCAGTACAGTTACAAGTCCAGTTAAATAAAAAATTCCTAAGTAACTGTTGCGTATTCAAGACCTTAGATTGGCCATCGATACTCGATATGTAGTATGTCCTGTTTCTTACCATTTTTTGACTGCTTTAAGACAACATTGTATAAACTGTATAAAGCAACAGAAAGAGCCAATGTAGGAAACCTTAGCCTCTATGGAAAGGCATAGTTTTGACCAAAAAACATGTACTATTGCTACACTTCCTTCTTTTTCAAAGAACATAGCTGAACACAGCCACAGGACAGTACGGTTCCAGTACAGTTACAAGTCCAGTTAAATAAAAAATTCCTAAGTAACTGTTGCGTATTCAAGCCCTTAGATTGTCTGTCGATACTCGATATGTAGTATGTCCTGTTTCTTACCATTTTTTGACTGCTTTAAGACAACATTGTATAAACTGTATAAAGCAACAGAAAGAGCCAATGTAGGAAACCTTAGCCTCTATGGAAAGGCATAGTTTTGACCAAAAAACATGTACTATTGCTACACTTCCTTCTTTTTCAAAGAACATAGCTGAACACAGCCACAGGACAGTACGGTTCCAGTACAGTTACAAGTCCAGTTAAATAAAAAATTCCTAAGTAACTGTTGCGTATTCAAGCCCTTAGATTGTCTGTCGATACTCGATATGTAGTATGTCCTGTTTCTTACCATTTTTTGACTGCTTTAAGACAACATTGTATAAACTGTATAAAGCAACAGAAAGAGCCAATGTAGGAAACCTTAGCCTCTATGGAAAGGCATAGTTTTGACAAAAAAACATGTACTATTGCTACACTTCCTTCTTTTTCAAAGAACATAGCTGAACACAGCCACAGGACAGTACGGTTCCAGTACAGTTACAAGTCCAGTTAAATAAAAAATTCCTAAGTAACTGTTGCGTATTCAAGACCTTAGATTGTCCGTCGATACTCGATATGTAGTATGTCCTGTTTCTTACCATTTTTTGACTGCTTTTAGACAACATTGTATAAACTGTATAAAGCAACAGAAAGAGCCAATGTAGGAAACCTTAGCCTCTATGGAAAGGCATAGTTTTGACCAAAAAACATGTACTGTTGCTACACTTCCTTCTTTTTCAAAGAACATAGCTGAACACAGCCACAGGACAGTACGGTTCCAGTACAGTTACAAGTCCAGTTAAATAAAAAATTCCTAAGTAACTGTTGCGTATTCAAGACCTTAGATTGTCCGTCGATACTCGATATGTAGTATGTCCTGTTTCTTACCATTTTTTGACTGCTTTAAGACAACATTGTATAAACTGTATAAAGCAACAGAAAGAGCCAATGTAGGAAACCTTAGCCTCTATGGAAAGGCATAGTTTTGACAAAAAAACATGTACTATTGCTACACTTCCTTCTTTTTCAAAGAACATAGCTGAACACAGCCACAGGACAGTACGGTTCCAGTACAGTTATAAGTCCAGTTAAATAAAAAATTCCTAAGTAACTGTTGCGTATTCAAGACCTTAGATTGTCCGTCGATACTCGATATGTAGTATGTCCTGTTTCTTACCATTTTTTGACTGCTTTTAGACAACATTGTATAAACTGTATAAAGCAACAGAAAGAGCCAATGTAGGAAACCTTAGCCTCTATGGAAAGGCATAGTTTTGACCAAAAAACATGTACTGTTGCTACACTTCCTTCTTTTTCAAAGAACATAGCTGAACACAGCCACAGGACAGTACGGTTCCAGTACAGTTACAAGTCCAGTTAAATAAAAAATTCCTAAGTAACTGTTGCGTATTCAAGACCTTAGATTGTCCGTCGATACTCGATATGTAGTATGTCCTGTTTCTTACCATTTTTTGACTGCTTTAAGACAACATTGTATAAACTGTATAAAGCAACAGAAAGAGCCAATGTAGGAAACCTTAGCCTCTATGGAAAGGCATAGTTTTGACAAAAAAACATGTACTATTGCTACACTTCCTTCTTTTTCAAAGAACATAGCTGAACACAGCCACAGGACAGTACGGTTCCAGTACAGTTATAAGTCCAGTTAAATAAAAAATTCCTAAGTAACTGTTGCGTATTCAAGACCTTAGATTGTCCGTCGATACTCGATATGTAGTATGTCCTGTTTCTTACCATTTTTTGACTGCTTTTAGACAACATTGTATAAACTGTATAAAGCAACAGAAAGAGCCAATGTAGGAAACCTTAGCCTCTATGGAAAGGCATAGTTTTGACCAAAAAACATGTACTGTTGCTACACTTCCTTCTTTTTCAAAGAACATAGCTGAACACAGCCACAGGACAGTACGGTTCCAGTACAGTTATAAGTCCAGTTAAATAAAAAATTCCTAAGTAACTGTTGCGTATTCAAGACCTTAGATTGTCCGTCGATACTCGATATGTAGTATGTCCTGTTTCTTACCATTTTTTGACTGCTTTTAGACAACATTGTATAAACTGTATAAAGCAACAGAAAGAGCCAATGTAGGAAACCTTAGCCTCTATGGAAAGGCATAGTTTTGACCAAAAAACATGTACTGTTGCTACACTTCCTTCTTTTTCAAAGAACATAGCTGAACACAGCCACAGGACAGTACGGTTCCAGTACAGTTACAAGTCCAGTTAAATAAAAAATTCCTAAGTAACTGTTGCGTATTCAAGACCTTAGATTGTCCGTCGATACTCGATATGTAGTATGTCCTGTTTCTTACCATTTTTTGACTGCTTTAAGACAACATTGTATAAACTGTATAAAGCAACAGAAAGAGCCAATGTAGGAAACCTTAGCCTCTATGGAAAGGCATAGTTTTGACCAAAAAACATGTACTATTGCTACACTTCCTTCTTTTTCAAAGAACATAGCTGAACACAGCCACAGGACAGTACGGTTCCAGTACAGTTACAAGTCCAGTTAAATAAAAAATTCCTAACTAAAAATAAAATAAAATAAAATTCTACATAATAGACAACATCCCTTTATCAACAACGTCCACAGAATAACTTTCTTTAACGTCAGCTAGGTGAGTTTTTTTTTTCAAGCAGCGTACTAATTACCACAAGCACCCTACACGAAAGAACGTTACAGTCTGGCGCACACAATTACAATATTTCGGTACGCCATATGACCACAACGGATGCATGCATGCTTTAAAATGCATTTAAACGTAACGGCTAAACGTTAAAAAAAAACTATATCTACCCTAACTTTCATAATATCTCTTCTCAACTTTTGTTTATAGTACTTTAACAACAAGAAAATGTCACTTTTCGATGTCTCAATAATAACACACCCTAATAAATTACTATCATTTGTTCACAGGAGCAAGAAAATTATACGAAAACTAAACGCGCGCATGCGCGTGGCGTCGAGCGGCAAAATTTCGTCGTAACCAGCTTTCAAAACACCGTAGTACGCTACCAACGTTCTAAACAGCGACATCCGCTGTATTATATCGCCGGCTACTAAATTTTACCGCAGAAATATCGCGCAGTTTTCGTTCTAAAATGCACTTTTGAGATTTTCGTCTTCGAAAGATAAGATATTGTGTATATAGTGTATAAAATTGAGTGATAAACTTGACTGAGATTTTGAAGATGGAGAGTAACTCTGTTTCTCCTATGCCGGATATGGCACCAATGGCCGAATTTGATAAAACGCCACCTACACCCCCCGAGGAACAGCAAGTGCCCATGGACGATCTGCCACCGCCACCTACAACTGTCACTGTGACAGATGAAAAGGCTGAGATGATGAAGGAAGAAGAGGCAAAGTAAGTAGATTATTTTTGTATGTACTGACAAATTTTGATCCGCAATAACTTTTCTAATCTATAATACCAATGATTTCCATGGCAATTGTCATAAAATATAATAAAAATAGTTTTTTTCATGACTCTTCTTACTTTCTGACTTGGTGGACTCATCAGATTATTTTTCTTCGCGGAAATCTTTAGTAAAGACACCAGATTTATTCCAAAATGAAGAGAACACAGAATACCGCTCGCTTTCTATAGCTCAGCTTATATAGCTCAAACTAAGCCAACGTGTGACTAGAGACAAGACTAGAGATAATTTTTGATTGAAACACATAATGTTTTCACTCAAATCTATATGTCTTTCTCTTCCAAATAATTTCAAATTGGATATTTATTTACCTCAAGGCCGATCTTTAATTCAAATATTTGATTTTGCATTTCTTTTCTCTCTGTGTACACCTGTCTCGAAAAATTTAGTCGGAAAGCTGGGTCACTCCCGATTTCTTTCATAGAGAATTAACCACTTTAAGTAAGAATAGAAAACATTGCAATATTATCCGTAACAATCAGAAACAAAGAGGTAGTTACACACTCTGATTATTTTGTTTATTCTTAGTGTAGAGTACAATAAAAAGCAATAGAATAATGGGCATATACATGAAGATATACGTAGTTGTTTAGTCCCTTGACTAAAGAATGTCTTAACATCAACAACCAGGTTATTTCTACAGGCAAAATCCTTCGTATTTTGTTGGATAACTTACAGCTAATAAAGCTAATAGAACTAGCATACTTCTATGTGTGTTTAAGTGATTTTTTAAGGACGGGTGCTTAAAATAATATTAGATTATATAGATTAGTACTCGTAATGCCCAAAAGGTCAACTAGTTCGTTATATAGAACGGTCAGTGAACGAAGAAGTTCAACCTAACACATAATTAAATCAATATTTAACTTCTAGTGATGCACCTGAAGGCATTTAGGACAAGAATGCTATTATAATCCTTATTATTATCTATCCATAAAAAAATAAGGTTTCAATGTTCAAGTATGTATGTATTTTTGAGCGACACCTATAATAAATTACCTTATGATACCATAGAGACATACGATTACCATAGAGACATATAACATTACCATAGTGCATTTAGGTATCAATTTTCTCATAGAATAAATAATAAAGGTCATATTATGCAATATATTTACAATTATCATTAGGCACTTCTTGGAAGTGATAATGGAATAACTTCTTTATGTATAACCTACTTTTGAAACTATTTATTTCGGTATATTGACTGTTGAACATTGTTATTTATAACTAATGGCTGGTAAAAATAGTTTGGACACTTGGGTTGTTACAAAAAAAAATAGCAGAAATTGTTTATTACGTAGAAACTTACCTAGAAGTACATATAGAAATTACAATAGAACTACTTTGAAACAAACATGTGCAATATGTAAAAAGCAAGGGCGATATATGTCTATGAATATAGAACACATGACGCAATAGTTAAGTAGGTAGTTACATTAACGATAATCTAATCTAGTCACATAATATTGTTGCAGATTTACTTGCTGAATAACAAATAAGTACGTAATGAATTAACAAAGATGTATCAGACGTTTGTATCAGACGTTTTCTTGTTTTAAGTATGAAGGAACTGCTTGAAAGGAATTACGTTTGTTTTAAGCGATACGTACGTATACTTTTGGGCCAAGAAACTGTTTGTTCGTTGAAGCATGTATATTTTGCACCCAAGATGTTCCAAGTATTACATTTTCTTGTTTTGAGTATGAAGGAACTTCTTGAAAGGAATTACGTCTGTTTTAAGCGATACGTACGTATACTTTTGGGCCAAGAAACTGTTTGTTCGTTAAAGCATGTATATTTTGCACCCAAGATGTTCCAAGTATTACATTTTCTTGTTTTGAGTATGAAGGAACTTCTTGAAAGGAATTACGTCTGTTTTAAACGATACGTACGTATACTTTTGGGTCAAGAAACTGTTTGTTCGTTGAAGCATGTATATTTTTCCCCCAATTGATGTAAAACGAACGTCTTACTCTTTTTATGTAGAAGAATAACATTTTCTTTGTCAGAGCAAAATATACTCAACATAAACATACTAAACTCTTAAATCGTAAGAATAACTAACCGTTGAAACACCTATATTGAAATTCTTATTAGAATAAAATATTATTTGGATAGAAAAAAATCCTCTTCATGCTACACTATATAAGCAAGAATAATTTTTCTTGATATCCAAGAATAGAGTTCTCTCTGTGTATAGGTCAGCTTATATAAGCTCAAACTAAGTGAACGTGTGACTAGAGACTGTCACGCCATCTCCCCGCCAGTAGACATAGCGATAATGTTTAATGAAACCACACGTTTTTGATTCAAACAGATAATCTTTTCACTCAAATCTTTCTCTTCCAAATAATATCAAATGGAATATTTATTTACCTCAAGGCCTCTTTATTTCAGATAAACCCAGATTTATTTCATTCAAACGTCTTTCTGGGAAATTTTTATAGTTTTTTAATCATAAATAATTATTTTTGTGGAAATTAATCTAATAATATTTCGTTTTAAGCAATCATAACTTTATAGTTAATTTTAATAACCATTTATTAACTTAGTTAAATTAATTTGACCTTTAAACTATCAATTATTCAAGATTCTAAAAATAGTATAAGTAATAACCTCATTTCCAATATCAATAAAAAATATAAGTATCTACATACTCACAAATTAAAGTGTTGAATTTTTTATTCGTATGAATAACTCACTTTATTAAAATTATGTTCAATTGCCTTTGTAATTAAGTGGTTTTATAGATCAGCTGTGTAAAGTAAACATGCGATATCCGCCTAATCTAAAATGTATCGATGTTAAAAGGAAAAGTTAAGATTCTATAAACGAAAGTCTATAAAAGACAATACTTGAACAGTGAGTGCACTTGGAGAAATGTCGTGTTGAATGGTTTCAGGTTTTCTTGAAACGATTTCTTACCACAATTTACTGCCACTCTCCAAAACGATTCAAGAATATTAACTACCGTCTTTTACAGCAAAAGCGGTGAAATTCTAGAACCATTATGTACAATTTCCATAGATTTCCGATAAGCTATAATGTATCTGTTACCGATTTGACTCAAATACATTACTTTTAGAATTTAAATTACATAATTTCTTTGTGAAAACTGTAATAATAAGCTGTAATAGCTTTATTATAATAATAATATCTGTCTAAAATTTTTAGACACTTCAACGTGTCAACTAGGTAATCGTAAAGTTGGGTGGCTGTTACCCTAGATATTTACTTAAAGTACACCACTTAAAACGCGGATTAACGTAATGCTTATTTATATTTTCCACCGCGAGGGGGCGCTAAAGTGAAATTCCGTAATTATGGTTGATCTGCCTTTTGGGGTTTTGCTTACTCGATTCCGAGGGGTAAATCTGCCGGGATAAATTCCGAAACGGGTAATAAATTTCCGAGGAGAATAATGGAAAATGTCAAGGGAGAATCTTGAGTTAGAAACGAGCGTCAAAATGACCGTAGGGCGCGAATAATTTAAGAGCAGAGGCCAGAGAAGGCACTTATATCTTATCCTTTTTAATTTGAGTCGATTTTAAATTTTCTATATGGAATGAGAATGGTATACATGGTATCAGTTAGTTCCTCCTTGCAACGAGACGAATATTTATTTGTAATAAATTTAATGCTTATTTAATAAAATTTTAAGATTTTTTTTTTATTTCTTTGATTATATTTCTTAGTGTATGTGAGTACAATATATGTGATTCGAAAATTTCTTTCTTGCTGTGTGAGGAATACGCAAAATGCCGACAGGCAAGTGTTGAACATTCACTAAAAACGCAATTAGCCTGGTAGAAATTTACACATGTATTTACACATACAGAGTCCTAATGGAATTTTGATTGATTTCTGTTTAATATACACCATATGTGTGTACATTAGAGTACTACTGTTTATATTGAGGCACCATGTTGGTCTTTTTTTAAGCGAGTTATTTGGAAAGCTACTTAAAAATGTATCTGATCCAGACTATAGCCAGCGCATAAACTTCAAGTGGCTACTGACCTTTTTGATGGCTTACCAAGCGTTAATATTATAATTGATATTAAAGAAAAATGAAAGAAATACTTTATTTGAAATATATCTTAAGTAAAATGACCAAATCTTTACCATAATTTACGTAAAGTAGAAATTGTTTAGGTTTAATTCCTGAAAGACGTTTGAATGAAATATATCTGGTTTCATTCAAAAACGTGCGGTTTCATTAAATATTATCGCTATGTCTACTGGCGGAGAGATGGCGCTGACGTCTCTAGTCACACGTTGGCTTCGTTTGAGCTTATCTAAGCTGAGCTATTGAAAGCAAGCGGTATTCTGGTTTCTCTTCATTTAGAAATAAGTCTGTAGTCTTTACTAACAATTTTCGTGGAGAAAAATAATCTAATGAGTCCACCATAATCTTTTATTGCGTTTTTCGACTACACTATGTTTGGATTATAATCGAGGTCCCATGATTATAATCCGAAATAATAATAAATAAACCCAAATTCAACTTAACAAAATCTAGTAAAAAATTAATATCAACCTAATTCGTGTTTTCGGTGTACCAGATCTAGTTTATCGTTTTCAACATTAATGTTGTACCCCTAACCTTATTATAGTCGTCATGGTTGCAGGAGTGAGCACTGTAAACACATCAACGAGCCTAAAATAGCTGCATTAAACATTCAAAAATGCTACACCATATGTTTGGGTTGATCTCGTTAATTGTTTATAAATTTCTTAATGGAACCTTGGCCTCACAGAAATTGTTTATTATTATGATCATATTATCAATTATTGCGTAGCTAATTGAACCTATAAATAAATTTGAGCCAATAAATAAATTCCTAGCTATACGGACATCCGGAAATATTTTAAAAGTCATTCGACATTCCAAATATGACTAACCGAAAACATGTGTATATATTTAAACTTTACGTAGCATATGTTTTGGGGAAACTACACATTATTCAGACAGTTAATTATAGGACTTGTTTTGTTTACAGAAAGAGAGGAACAAACTTTAGAACGTCGCAATAATTCCTATGTTCTCTTTAATTTAATACAAAATA
The DNA here is from genome assembly GCA_963971325.1 of Aphodius granarius. Classification (NCBI taxonomy): domain Eukaryota; kingdom Metazoa; phylum Arthropoda; class Insecta; order Coleoptera; family Scarabaeidae; genus Aphodius; species Aphodius granarius. The sequence continues at coordinate 32,368,485 of OZ020223.1, forward strand.
CCGAAATTATAGAAGAACCCCTAAAGATATTTTCTTTAGGGGTAAAATACGGGTAGTCGAAAGTGAAGGAATTATATCATTAATACTGTCAAATAACTACACAATACCCTTATTAATTATTATATAACCTAATAATCCTATAATCTACAGAAAGCGAGAAAACGGTAACACAGCTCCATGCAAATACACTGTTGAGTCATTAAAATCATTATTCAAGCGCTTCCTAAGCATTATATTCAGATTTCACACATAAATAATTACCTACGTTATTGTTATTCAAAAACTTCACAGTTCTGTTCCTGGCTTATATTTGAGCTATAACGGCAATTAAATATTTGAATATCCTTTGTAACAATGGGATACACACTGGATACGTCATGCTGTGTTTTTTTATTATAATATGTCGTCTGTGAAATATATATGTTTTGTCATGTATGACTCAAAGCACTGTTCTTGTTCTTTTGTAAATTTATTATGTACTTATTAAATTTGTTATGTACATATTCTTCGATTCTGTGATGCTTGAACCATTTATAGAATTGGTATCTACCTTTGAGTGAAGAATAACATTGTTTCTATATCCGCAGAAAGATCATTTGGTTGGTTCAAGTAAAATATAAAATTCTCAGAGTAAGAATATGATTTTCTTGATGTTCCAAGTATTACGTTTTCTTGTTTTAAGTATGAAGGAACTGCTTGAAAGGAATTACGTCTGTTTTAAGCGATACGTACGTATACTTTTGGGTCAAGAAACTGTTTGTTCGTTGAAGCATGTATATTTTGCACCCAAGATGTTCCAAGTGTTACGTTTTCTTGTTTTAAGTATGAAGGAACTGCTTGAAAGAAATTACGTCTGTTTTAAGCGATACGTACGTATACTTTTGGGTCAAGAAACTGTTTGTTCGTTGAAGCATGTATATTTTGCACCCAAGATGTTCCAAGTATTACGTTTTCTTGTCTTAAGTATGAAGGAACTGCTTGAAAGGAATTACGTCTGTTTTAAGCGATACGTACGTATACTTTTGGGTCAAGAAACTGTTTGTTCGTTGAAGCATGTATATTTTGCACCCAAGATGTTCCAAGTATTACGTTTTCTTGTCTTAAGTATGAAGGAACTGCTTGAAAGGAATTACGTCTGTTTTAAGCGATACGTACATATACTTTTTGGTCAAGAAACTGTTTGTTCGTTGAAGCATGTATATTTTGCACCCAAGATGTTCCAAGTGTTACGTTTTCTTGTTTTAAGTATGAAGGAACTGCTTGAAAGGAATTACGTCTGTTTTAAGCGATACGTACGTATACTTTTGGGTCAAGAAACTGTTTGTTCGTTGAAGCATGTATATTTTGCACCCAAGATGTTCCAAGTATTACGTTTTCTTGTCTTAAGTATGAAGGAACTGCTTGAAAGGAATTACGTCTGTTTTAAGCGATACGTACGTATACTTTTGGGTCAAGAAACTGTTTGTTCGTTGAAGTATGTATATTTTTCACCCAATTGATGTAAAACGAACGTCTTACTCTTTTTATATGTAGAAGAATAACATTTTCTTCGTCAGAGCAAAATATACTCAACATAAACTTACTAACCTCTTAAATCGTAAGAATAACTACCCGTCGAAACAACTATATTGAAATTCTTATTACAATAAAATATTATCTGGATAGCAAAAACATCCACTTCATGCTACACTATATACGCAAGAATAACTTTTCTTGATATCCAAGAATAGAGTTCTCTCTATGTAGAAACAGAGGATCGATAGAGTCGATAGAAAATTAATGGGAAAAAGGAAAATGTCCCCAAAGTTTAGATAAACGTTCGATGAAATTAATGGAAAACCATTTATCAATGTTGGCAGTAGAACTTGGGCTAGTAAAGAAACCTGGAAGAATTGAATGAAGCCAGCAGAAAGTGTATGTATACAGGGTGTACAGTAATTCAGTACACTACGTTTAAGGGATTATAGATGTTACAATTGGAACAAAAAGGTGTCAATACCATTTCTACATAGAACGTTGTGCAATTACTTTACAGATGGCGCTAACAGTTTCTCGTGTCTTTTTCCACATATCACAGCTATATAAGTTCGACGATACTGAGTGTTTTTTTTTTTTTTTGTTTTGTTGGGTGAAAATTATACATGCTTCAACGAACAAACAGTTTCTTGACCCAAAAGTATACGTACGTATCGCTTAAAACAGACGTAATTCCTTTCAAGCAGTTCCTTCATACTTAAAACAAGAAAACGTAATACTTGGAACATCAAGAAAATCATATTCTTACTCTGAGAATTTTATATTTTACTTGAACCAACCAAATGATCTTTCTGCGGATACAGACACAAGGATATTATTCACTCAAAGATATTTATGTTCTATCGAATAAATGTTTACCTTTTTGTGATGGATCTATCTTACTATTGGCAAAAGATGCATGATTTACTTAGTTATTTAGGGAAATAATGAGATATGAGGGAAATAGTCAGATATGAAGAACATATTATAACTACACTTCTTCATTTCTACCAGTTTTTAAAGTACCTCGCCCCTGTGTGACGTACAGATCGTATGGTATGCTCGAATAAGCTATATGGAGCATCGGTGTTCACAATTAACATATAAAAGAGACCTGATTGTTCTTCCTTATTGCGGTAGTGAGTCTATTGCCCACATCCTATCATAAATATATGTATACAACATTACAACACCCACGGTAAGGTTTCTCACGAAATAGAACAGTCTGCGTTCGCTCAACAACGTTGCAAATTCGCTAACATACGATGTGATAATCAACAATTAAATGCTTCACAAAAATATATAATTATCTATCAGTTGTGTCATAATAAAGTCATAAATTCCACAATTTGTGTTAACACCGCTTTGTAAATTACTTCAATGTTGTAATAATGGCTTCCGAACAGCGAGGTAAATTCTATTATATAACCCGGGTCGCTCTCTTGACTTAAATCCACCAGATTTCCTCCTTCGAGACCATTAAAGTCTAAAGTTTATAGCCAGCGATCGACACAGAAAAGAATCAAATCGAGGGAATTTCAACTACACTTATTTGCTTCTCTATACCAAACAATCAAAAACATTCTTGTTTGTATTCTACACTACAACATAGTCTATTTATGCTTTTTCCGATAAGCGTACACTTAGGCAACCAATTATGCACTGCCAAACAACCGACCCATTCAACTAACCTCACTTTTTGGTTAGTTACTCGACTACCGTAGTTCATCCGTTTACGTAGAGATGGCGCGCTTTGGGTTGGAGGGAAATTCAACTACACTTATTTGCTTCTCTATACCAAACAATCAAAAACATTCTTGTTTGTATTCTACACTACACCATAGTCTATTTATGCCTTTTCCGATAAGCGTACACTTAGGCAACCAATTATGCACTGCAAACAACCGACCCATTCAACTAACCTCACTTTTTGGTTAGTCACTCGACTACCGTAGTTCATCTCTTTACGTAGAGATGGCGCGCTTTGGGTTGATGCGATCGAGTGCGGGTCCGCGAAAGATTTAAAACTATTAAAGAATTTTTCCCGCTCCACCTCGCTCAGCAGGAAAGCTGCGAGCGTGACCCTTCACTTTTGTTCACTCGCGGTGTTGTTGTCCCAGTGTGTCGTGGTATAGACGCTGTGCAAGTGGCTCTGTAGACGGTGCATTTTTTGTTTTTAATTTTTTATTTTCGTCGTTTCCGTTCCGTTCGACCCGCACTTGGATTTTTTTTTTCGGTGGTGACAAGAAGTTAACGGAAGTGTTGCAAACATGGGAAAGAATAAAATGCACACGTGAGTTGTTTGTTTGTTTTCTGTTATTGTTTTGTTTTAAGTTAGATTGATAGTTTTTTTTTTGTTTGTTTCCACTGTTATGTGTTTTGTGGGCCACTGTTGACTAAAATTCAAACTTAAGTGAATAATTCCGGATGTTGCAAGTCAATGTCAAGAGCGTTATTATACAGACTTTAAAGGAAGATTACCTGTTTTAAAAGTTGACGTAATGGTGCGCTAATATTCGTTGCGTAATATGTAAACAACAACCTGTATGTTTGTTGTTAACAAGTTGTTAATAACAATAGTATATTATTATACAAGTTTTATAAGACGTCAAATTGGCGCATGAGTTGTTTCGTCGCTGGCGCTCCTCGTGCCCCAAATGAACGAATGCGCCAATATGTCTTATAAAACGAGTGTAATATACTATTTTTTCTACTTTGCGTCATTAATTTTATAAAAATTTAGAAGTATATTAGGTAAAATTCCAATCTAGAGTATTTATGGGTGCAACCGTTGGTAACACTGTCATCTGTCACTTAAATTCAAATATCTGTGAAAAAGTAATTATTGATAATTATTATATACCATCATATACTAGTAGTACGAAACCTAGGATGCAACACGCATGTTTAAATATGTATAAAAATATACATACTTCGCAGTTTGTGCGATTCTAAAAAATCAGTTTGTGCTTACTTTTGTGGTTATGTGTATTTTCGTTTGACATCCATTTGATATCAATGTCACCAATCTTAGAAAAAAGTTACTAAAAACGGTGTTACAATTTGCTAATTGTAACACCGAAAACAGTGTTGCAATGTGTGCATTGTGAATGCCAAGTAGAAAATAGTATATTATTATACAAGTTTTATAAGACGTCAAATTGGCGCATGAGTTGTTTGAACGAACGAATGAACAAATGAACGAATGCGCCAATATGTCTTATAAAACGAGTGTAATATACTATTTTTTCTACTTTGCGTCATTAATTTTATAAAAATTTAGAAGTATATTAGGTAAAATTCCAATCTAGGGTATTTATGGGTGCAACCGTTGGTAACACTGTCATCTGTCACTTAAATTCAAATATCTGTGAAAAAGTAATTATTGATAATTATTATATACCATCATATACTAGTAGTACGAAACCTAGGATGCAACACGCATATTTAAATATGTATAAAAATATACATACTTCGCAGTTTGTGCGATTCTAAAAAATCAGTTTGTGCTTACTTTTGTGGTTATGTGTATTTTCGTTTGACATGCATTTGATATCAATGTCACCAATCTTAGAAAAAAGTTACTAAAAACGGTGTTACAATTTGCTAATTGTAACACCGAAAACAGTGTTACAATGTGTGCATTGTGAATGCAAAGTAGAAAAACTATATTTATTATTGTTTTTTTTTTATTTTCTGCTTAATTTATTTTGAAATTGTAACAGGTCATATATACGTTATACATTATGAACCATTTTAAGATTCTAATCATAAAAATTTAATTCCGAATTAATTGTAACGAGAAAACAAAACGCTGTGCCCAAGTCGGGATAAGAAGATTATTAATGAAGATAGAAAATCTCCTATGGGTGTAGGATGTACATCCTTGATTATAGAAAATAATTCACATCAATTACGTTTACACAAAAACGTATAAAGTGAATCAGAACCTAGGTAGAGTTTAATTGGATGCTGCAAAGTTGCAAAGGTCGACGTAATTGCATACAGATAGCTTTTACTAGCAGCACTTCCTTAACTTTTACAGCAACCAGCGTGAACGTTAATTCAGGAAATAATGTATTTTTGAAATGTCTTTTATGGAATGCAAAATGTCTATCTAGCGTCTAGCCAAAAGCTATTGGTCGAAAATTAAAAAGAAGTTGACTCAAGTTACAATCAATGTTTCTATTTTGATTAATCATCATTTCAAGTAAACCGATAACATTGACGACCATTAGAAATGCAACATAATCGTTTTCTGAACAAAACAAACCACGGCGCAACCGTTTGAAAACAATGCAAGGTCAGAAAGCAAGATTCTTTCTGTTAATTGTAGCCGTAACTCATCAAGTGCCTAAATAAAGTAGATATATAAGTTTAATTAAAATTGTAATTGTAGTTCTTTCAATTTTGTAATAAAAAGTAAAATTTAATGTACTCCAAGTGCAAGAAGTCAATAATTTAAGGTCAATGACAGGAAGAACCCTCTAATCATTATATCTGTTAAAAGAAGGGTAATTAAACCACCCTCATCATCCCTGTACTGTGGTCAATTGTTTGATCGTTTGTCCTGATATCAACCCTAATGTACAAAACATACGTGTGTCCCATTGTCTGTCCGTATAGTAATATCGCCGTTATTATCTGATGTTGGGTCGTGTCAGTTGCATTATAAAATATTGTCCACTTTGAATAATTGCACAAAACGAACAGGGGAAAAAACATGTCGTAAAAATGCATGCACGCCATGAACGATGGTAATTTTTATTTCAAATGATGATTTCGTTGTCACTTTATGGGGTTTAGTTCCGAAGAAACTGACAAACTTTATATAAAATTTCAAAATGAGTACTACTGCTTTTACGCCTAATTAATGTTTTTAACATACTTGATTTGTGTTACAAACGTTATTTGGTTAGTGTGTCTATTTAACTAATTGTGTCGTTATAAACTTGGAGCCTTGCAGAAGGGTCTAAGTACCATCAGCCGAGATAATCAAAACGGTCCAACTGACATCAGAACCTACCCACGGGCTATGAGCCACATCGTATTATTTCAAACATAAATCAGGTATATTTAGATTGGAGACTTCCGCGGGCCGAATCACTAAGTTCTTGATTTCCGGGAGGAAACCGCGTCAATGACGATAAAGTTGTCAAAGTTTTGCACACATGTTGCAGCAGGCATCTTCAGGACGTAACAGTAAGAGAGCTACGAAGAGAATCTCTTCTCTTCTCGTCGTAGCTCTCTTACTGTTACGTCCTGACGATGCCTCTTGCAACAGAGTGCGAAACGTTGACAACGTTATCGTCATCTGGCGTGGTTTCCTCCCAGAAATTTAGAAATCATAGGTATTTTACCAAATTAAGTGTCAGCTACTCTTATACTTCAACAAGAAAGGTATATTAACAAGAATACAAGGCATTTGTTTATTGGTTATGTAAATAAAAACTTAATTAAGACACAGTATTAAGCAAACTCTCGGATAAGGTCCGAATTAAAGTGTTTAGCTTCGCCTGGCAAGTACTCCATCATGTTCTTTAGGTCTTCTAGCCTATCTCTTTGTATATGCTGTGTTTTGATGGCACTTTTTGCCATGCCATGTCATCTTTTGACCGTTGTACGTACTAAACCCGAATTGATATTGACATAGATCCTTTTGATTGTTACTGAAGTTGGCCTGTAGAACCTATTTATACAAAAACCTCAAAAAATATAAAAATGGCACTGCAAAGTAACAAACATAACCCATAACCCAGCACAAGGCACATTTGTCTTATGGTTTTCCCTACACGAGAATTTATATTATTCAGTATATGGTATAAATAAGGCCGGTAGCGAAAATTAAGAGCAATTAAAATCATTTTACCATGAGTCAGTTTGTAATTGGAATTAGGAAACATGCTATTAATATCGCACATAATAAGAGAGTACTTATGTGACTGCACACATATTACTAGTATTGCGTTGTTGTTATCTGCTTAAATTGGCAATGTACAAAATTCTCAACTTATATGGACGATTGTGTACGGTAAAACCCACACATTTCATGCTTTAGTACAACTTGTATCAACAACGATAACCCACAGTTAAAATTAAACCCAAATAATGTCATGCGTAATTATACTAATTATAAATTTATAATGTGACAAGATACTGGCGACCTACTGGTTAACCAATATCTGGAATTACGTATTTTTTTGCGCAAGGTTGTCTTATCAAAAAAAAAACTCACGCTAAAATGTAAAAAGTAAATTTACTCGTATTGCAAACAATAGTTGTGTAAGAATTCTGTCGTATAATTAATTATATTATATATGTACAGGGCTGTGCAACTAAAAATTTACTACAGGCCGTAAATATTATTAGTTCTATCAAAATTCTATCACTATTTTGCTGTATTTCCTGTTAGATCGGACTTTTAAAGTGGATGAAAGGGAAGCAAAAGAAAATGCCGTTTGTAGACCCCATGTTGTGGCGAGAGCCTTCCAATCATGTAGATGATTGCTATTTTTGCACGATAAGCGTCTCCGGATATTCGAAGAAGGATAAGCATAAAATAAAATATCAAAATTTGCCATCAGCATCGCGATCTATCCCCCATGGAGAGAGCCATCCTCTCCCAAGTGCGCCATCCACTTCATCATCTTCGATTTTTGACACAGAAAAATTTCGTCTGTTTGAAGAAACTTGCCTGATTTGACAGAGTGTCTTGTGACAACTTGGAGTCGTTGTACTCCAAATTGTTTGAAACTGTTCTGACAAACAGAACTTTATAATACTAACCAGAAATATGTGCAAAACATCAAAGAGTATAAGTTAAGTGCCTCCTCTTGATACATGATATTAAATTACCGAATACTACAACAAAGAAGCTCTTCGTACTGTGATACATGCCTTTACACGTACACCCATTATACACAAAGCAATATTAATATTGAATTTCCTCATGGAATATCAAGTTTACATTGTGTAAGGTCATTATCCTGCGGTCTGGCTGTTAGAACAGACCGAAACAAACCACTTGAATAAATTGAACTAGCTGAAGAAACAGTTCAATCACGTCATAATATATTTTACTAACACCATGAACTCTTTGTGTTTCTATGATTCGATTAGCATTGATTTTCTAATTATTCTAAAGTTGAGTGACCGTACTATATTCAAATTTCCTGCCTATAATAGAATAAGAGATGAGAAATCTACGCGTAACTGAGATGGTGGCGCTGTCAAACTCTTGAGTTTGTTCTACAAATACACATATTTTGCACATCTAATCCTTTAGAATTTGACATAAGAATCAATCAATTTCAAACACTGGTATGACGCCTGTTTCAAGAAACTTCCCTGATTTGATAGTGTCTGAAATTGTCTGAAATCACTCTGTCAAATCAGGCAAGTCGTGACGATTCACCATTTGAAGTTTTAGGAACACCTCACCTTAGAAACCAGTGCAAACTGAATGACTTGGTTAAAGACTTAGATTCGGATAAAGAGGTTTATCAAAAGAAAAAGTCGAGTTATTGGGTTCCAGACTACAGGAATGGAATCTTTTCGCACGAGGTGTGACAGTGTCTTTACAAAGCGTAACAAGACTTTTAAAGCATATTTTAAAATGGAAGGATCTTTACGTGTATGTCACGATGCTGAGGGTTTTATAAACGAGTTTGATATTCCCCACAATCCTTCTGAATGGTGGCTTTTTATCGATTCATTAAAATACAGCTTGAAAGAGTACATATTCTTTGAATTTATATAATTTGTTAACTGATTTAGTTGCAGTTTTCTCAGTTTTTTTTTTATTAATTTACATTTGATTTATTGTGTGTATGAGGAAATGTGTTATACGATTGTAATTTTTTTTCGTTGAATACATAATTATATATACCGTTAAAATTATGTATGTATGCATACCAAGTGTACATGTGTAGCTTCTGAATTGTACAGGTTTAGTGAGGCATACAAATAACGATATGTACACATTGTATAAATGGCTTAGACAAAGCCATAAACTGCTGAAAGTAGCCCATATCGTAGACGTTTATGTCTGTTTCCCCTTTCTTATATAGCATGGACAGTAGGTCACCACAGTTACCGTTAGAAGAAGAAAAATCATGGATTGAAATCTCGTCTGAGGATTGAAATGTACATTGTTTAACAACGAAAACATCATGTCATTTATGCAGATAAAATGAGGTGTAGAAATAAGAAAAGTCGAAATTGGGATAGGGAAGTAAAATCTCAAAGAATTTGTCTACAATTTGCTGAAAAAATCATCAAAATACATCAAGGATTACAAAAGTTATTGATAACCAAAGTTTTACGAATTTTTAGTTTGTTTTTTTTGTGTATTGAAGTGTAATATATCATGTATGTAGTTTCTATAATTTCTATAATTTCTATAATTTAAAGTCAGCATGAAATGCCAAAGTCATTTCACTTCAACTGTTCTAATATTATTTCAGTCACTTTCTATCCAACAGATTCTAAACTACATGTATGCCATGCTTACTATAATAAGCTCCATTATCGATGATCACGATATCTGGCCCCAGTTGGTTAATTTCCGATTAATACTATTCTGCGTAATTAACCTACATATGTTTACGATATTACAAGATGCAATCACTAAATTATACATAGCAAATTTACGATATGGTATAATATACAAGGTATCCAAAAGCATCGAATAAATTCATTATTTTGTAAAATTATATTTCGAGGGCAATTCTATGCAAAAAGTGGCAAACATTATTAAAAAATGTAAATCGACTGTTCAATATGTTAACAAACACTACGAAAATACAGACACAGTGAAAAATTCTCGTCGATCTCGTCGTCCAGAAGTTTTGAATCAACATCATGAACGACATATTCTACGAGAGATTAAGAAAAATCCGAGAAATAGTGCCACCAAAATAGCTAAAGAATTAAAACTTGAGATGAAAGTGAAGTGCAGAGATGAAACCGTACGGAACGTTTTAAGAAAAAACAATTATAATACGCGAGCCTATCGAAAAAGATCATTCATTTCGGTAAACAAAGTGGAACGGTTGCAATATGCCAAAGAACGTCTAAATAAAAATCAAGAATACTGAAACAAGCTAATTTTCAGTGACGGGAGTTAATATAATATTCACGGATCAGATGGCAAACAAAAAGTGTGGGGGGAGCCCAATACTGAATTAAATATCGAAAATTTAACTGCGATTGTTAAGCATGGAGGTAGCAGTGTATTTGGGGGTGTATGTCGGCAGTAGGAGTTGTTCAATTATGTTTTATAGAACAGACAATGGACAAGTAAGGCTTATCTCGAAATATTACAAGAAAATTTATTACAGTGTGCAAAATATGAGATGACTTTATGCACGACAATGATCCGAAACACACATCTCGAATAGTGAAGGAGTGGCTTCTATATAGGACCAAAGCAATCACCCTCCTCAATCACCAGATCTCAACCCCATAGAACATTTGTGGGAAGAATTGGAGAGAAGAATCCACACACATAAATAAGTAACAAAGACGACTTGAAAGAAAATCTCCAAGAAGAGTGGTATAAAACTGAACCTTCGGTCACGACAAAACTAGTTCATTTTATTGAACGAAGATTGCGAGCAGTAATTACTACTTGTACTACTAATCTGTACAATAAAAAATGCCTCCTTAAATTCTAAATGGCAATTTTAAAATATAATAAGTCGAATGGTTATATTGTTAAAATAGCATAATGCGACATGTATGTAACCTATTTTTTATCTTACTTCACAATAACCCAAATATTCGAACAAATATTTATTTGTACCTACTAATTGTTCCACATATTTACGATTTCCCCGCCAAACAATGGGTTACGAAATATCATAGTAAACAGATTTAACTTACTATGTATATAAATCACCAGATAAAAATGTCGCGATGAGTCTTCAACTTTAAATGACTCAATAAAAACTTACATTAATTTTAAGGGGTTATTTGAGGAGCCAACAATGTTGTATACAAGATTTATCGAAACTGATATACACTCTGTATGGTATGATATCGTCATCACCGTTTTGCAAAGTTTATTGACGTTGCAAACCAGTCTTGAACGAAACAAAAAATCGCATACAATAATTAGAAGGAAAATAACATACTTGGACGACGTTGTAAGGTTTAAATTTAGTGATTGTACGCGAGGTGAATAGAGGTATTGTTGCTTTTCCTGGGAGTAGTTGATAGCACTGCTTGAAGCAATGAAAGTAGTTATGTAACACTTGTGGCCTTTGAGAATCTGCCGTCGAAACCGCTACGTAGGTGTATTTAAAATATTTTTTTCGTTCAAGACTATAGTTGGAAAGTTTTTTCTTGAATAGTCTACAGAATAGCTCTGTGTATATATCAAAATTTTCGATTTTAGTTATTGGGCATTCTAGAAATATGTGGTTAAGGCTTCCCACCTGTCCACATTCGCAATATGGACATTTTAGGATACATTTTAGGTTATCTGCTATCTGTTACTGTTGTTACGAATGTCCGGCAGGGGGCGTTTCGGGTTTGACGTTACTGTGGTAATAGTAGCAAAACACGGGTCGACAAAAATCGATTTTTTGGATCGAAAATTGTTTTTAAGGCCGTTTTTTTGCTCAAAACTCTTTGCGAAGGGTATTTAGAGGGATCTTATCGTAAGACATGAGAGCGAGCGGCTTTTATAAGGTCGGCAGGAACGGATAAAAAATGTAAATTTTTGACGTTCATCGGTCCGCTTGTCGGAATTTCTAGACGTCACGTGACATTTTCTCGAGGTTTGCCTTCACCCGAAGAGGTGCAAAAACGTGATTTTTTTTTCAAAATTGACGCATTTAATTTACAAAATATCGCGCAGTCCACGCGGAATTGTGTCCTTTTTTCAATTCGAGCGTCAAAAGTAATATCGAAAAGCCCAATTTTGCAGCTACTCGATCGCAAATGTCGGCGAAAATGGGCGATTCCGCTGAACGCGCCCTACACTTGAAAGTTCGTAATTAGTATAGATAGAAAATTCACAACAGCAGGTTCCAATTTGATTTCCATGCATTTCCATATAAGCAACATGTTTTGCTAAGTCTACAGCCAAATAACTGCCATGTATATACAAATCTATTTGATGATCATTATCTATTAATATCAAGGATTGAAAAAGGCAACGTTGATTAGTAAACATTCCATTCATATACATATTTAACAAGTCTACGTGTTAAAAATATTTATTAACAACAATAATTAAATCTGAAGAAGTCCTTAGTTACTCTAAATGAAAGAAAACACTGTATTGACACGTGGATGTAGGAAAATCCTGATATTTCTGCTACCGTTATGCTTACTAATACATTCTATGCATAATTATTCAGGTATGCATAAACACGTTCTTCATATGCAGCTAGTATAGGCTGCAAACACAACAAAGGCAAAGTATCACTTCCATCACCATTATTGAAACTATTTATTTATTTATTCATCCCAAATCAGTAACATCAAACTCACCGCCATAACAAGTCACAACAGCGCCATCTGTGGAACACCTGTCTTCCTCTCTATTCAAACAAAAACCAAAATTTATCAAGATGCATTTATTTGACAGCTCATAAACGTCAAACTCGCCGACACAACAAATCGCGACAGCGCCATCTGTGAACACATGGCTCTATGATATATCCAAATACGAAAATCGAAAATAATCCTCGTTTGGCGTACAGGAATAAAGTAGTAAAAGTGGCGAGAAAGGGTGTGGGCTCCGAGTAGTTTCATAATGGACCCACACAGGCTCGTATATTTCTTTGCGTTAGGCAAATTAAATGGCTCCTAACCTCGACGAGCACACCTGTGGAAGGTAGTAAAGTAGGCGATATTATCGACGCGGAGCTAGAAGGGCCGGCGCGTTCCATGCGCGTTCTTCTTCTGCTTTTAATAAACGAAATGAGCAAGGAGTAAACATTAAGATAGGAAGGAGTGGTACCCAGGATGAATGTATTAGCGGGAGCCTCCATAATTAATTATATTGTGATTTATAGGTTATGTGCGTTGTAGTTGTTGCAGTTATTCGCCGCCAAGGATGTTCGGATGCATAGAAATAGACGATTGGTAGTTTCCTTCGCATAATGATGAGTTGATTACGTAATACCAACACAGAATATAAGATTCTAATGAGGATATTAATTCCTCAATATTGTGCAAACCCAACTTATGTAGAAGTTGGATTTCTGCAAATTATGAATTAATTATGTCATTTCTTTGATATTTCTCGTATAGATTTCATTGAATAATCACGGAATAGGTTTGTAGTTGCCGCGCCCAGTATAAAGAAAATATTTCTGTTTAATTTTTAAAATGGTGGTCAACCTGCGTTCTGGTTGCCACACGACAAAACTTGCTCTATATCTTCGAGCTAAATTGCAACACATAGGAAATAGGTGTAGTATTCTGCACTGCGGCCGCATGTTACCACTTTACTACTGTCAAGGTCCCCTAGACACATACACCATACATACATAATAATAATCTAGCCGCCAATCTACATAATGGACCAATTTTGCACTATAGGTACTCCAATTTGTACCACTACAGACTGAAGCTTTTTTGCACGTCTATATTTTTATCCGAAGATTTACGCTAAATAAATTCCGTCGATGCACACAAAGAAATTTAGTAATGCCGTGTTTTGCGAAAAAATATCAAGAATAATTACGATACGATGTGCTGCAATCTTGTGGTGGTTAGGAGAACTATCACGCTACGACGGGTTACCGACTTACCGACTCTGTAACCGGTGTCAAAAATGCCAAGACAACATATAACGATAAAATTCCCTAAATGCACAAGAACATTATTTTATCGTTGAATGTATTAGATATTAATATGAAACGCAAGTTAAAACTATGGTCATTATTTTGTCGTAAGTAAACTAGAAGCAAGTGGTAAAATCTGAAAATTAAGCGTAAGAAATCACAACTGACAGCTGTCGATTTTGGAGATTGCGATACGATGTGCTGCTATCTTGTGGTGGTTAGGAGAACTATCACGCTACGACGGGTTACCGACTTATCGACTCTGTAACCGGTGTCAAAAATGCCAAGACAACATATAACGATAAAATTCCCTAAATGCACAAGAACATTATTCATTATTTTATCGTTGAATGTGTTAAATATTAATATGAAACGCAAGTTAACAAAACCATGGTCATTATTTTGTCGTAAGTAAACTAGAAGAAAGTGGTAAAATCTGAAAATTAAGCGTAAGAAATCACAACTGACAGCTGTCGATTTTGGAGATTGCGATACGACGTGCTGCTATCTTGTGGTGGTTAGGAGAACTACCACGCTACTACGGGTTACCGACTCTGTAATCGATGTCAAAAGTGACAAGACAACATTTAACGATAAAATTCCCTAAATGCACAAGAAATTTATTCATTATTTTATCGTTGAATGTGTTAAATATTAATATGAAACGCAAGTTAACAAAACCATGGTCATTATTTTGTCGTAAGTGAACTAGAAGCAAGTGGTAAAATCTGAAAATTAAGCGTAAGAAATCACAACTGACAGCTGTCGATTTTGGAGATTGCGATACGATGTGCTGCTATCTTGTGGTGGTTAGGAGAACTATCACGCTACGACGGGTTACCCATAGGGTTACCTACCGACTTACCGACTCTGTAACCGGTGTCAAAAATGCCAAGACAACATATAACGATAAAATTCCCTAAATGCACAAGAACATTATTCATTATTTTATCGTTGAATGTGTTAAATTTTAATATGAAACGCAAGTTAACAAAACTATGGTCATTATTTTGTCGTAAGTAAACTAGAAGAAAGTGGTAAAATCTGAAAATTAAGCGTAAGAAATCACAACTGACAGCTGTCGATTTTGGAGATTGCGATACGACGTGCTGCTATCTTGTGGTGGTTAGGAGAACTACCACGCTACTACGGGTTACCGACTCTGTAATCGATGTCAAAAATGACAAGACAACATATAACGATAAAATTCCCTAAATGCACAAGAACATTATTCATTATTTTATCGTTGAATGTGTTAAATATTAATATGAAACGTTAACAATACTATGGTTATTATTTTGTCGTGAGTAAACTAGGAGTAAACAATGGTTGTAAAATTGGATTGTACTGTCTTTGGTGGCGCCACATAGCGTAAGCGTAAGAAGTGACAGCTGTCATTTTTTGGAGGTTAACTTAAGATGAAAAGTTTCTTCTAACAAAAGGCATACTTTCTCAGCGCTAACATAATACATACACTACAATTACTTAAGTAAAAGTTAATATACAACGGAATGCCAATTAATGGTCACTGATTAGCATGCAGTTCTATTCATTCCACTTTCCATCTCTCCAAAGAAAGTACATATATAGAATAAATAGCGAAATAAAACGATCCGTATCGTATGTATGGACCAGCATGGACGCCATAATGACAGCTGGCTGTAGGATTACACTTTCGCACGGTCATTGAAATAGGTTATTTAATTCACTGGGCGAATTATTCAGTTAAGGTTGGTAAATGATGCCAACCCACGTCGATCTCTCGCAACTGTACGAGACCACGAGCATCGCAGTCGTGTAGTAGATACGTCGGATGAAAACCTAGCCTATTCAGCAACGCCCACGCAACATGGAAATTGTGATTTCGACTCGGCGCACTCTTTTGTGCAGGATTACCGACCCAAATTAGCTCCTATTTGGTAGCTGGCGTTTGTTAAGCCACTTTGTGACGCCGCTGCTTTAGTTTAAGATGTAATTATTTAAGCAAGTGCGTAAACATTCTTAGTCGTAATTCGTGATTAACACTTTAGTTCTTGTATTAAAAAGGTTCAAGAATGTAGTTCTTGTAGTTCCCAAACGTTACGTTGTCATTCATAATTATTGTATTAGCTAGAGACCATCTGTATCTAATATCAGACGCTTAACATTGAACTTTTTATTCTTCTTGAATCACGTGGTGGTTTCTAAACTACAAAGTGTGAAAAGATCGACACAAAGAAAGGTCAGGTCGGGGTTATTAACTCCACGCTGTCTGATTCGTGTAACTACACCGTTAGCAATTAACATTTTAGCGACAGATGCAAATCTAGGTTAGGTCTATTCAATATTATCTAGTTAGGACCACAATTTTTCGTGTCACCGGCTTAACCCACAAAGAAGTGTTAGATGCTTAATTGCTGGGAACAAATTGTTGAGTACTTTCCCTGTGGGAAAAGCAGATAGCCATTTCTTTCTAGTGATTTATACGAAATATCGAGGGTCTAGATATGTGCAAGAATGTTAAGATTTTCGTATAAAAATATCTTCCGTTTGGCATAAAAATTGCCTCGCGTTATGTACTTCCTTGATGTTACTAACTTGAAGACTTTCACAAATCAATATGTTGGTCGAGGAGCACCTATATTGAGTCGTGACTTCTTGCTGAAGTCTTTCTCTTATCCCTAACGTGCTTGCTCTTCAGAGTGATGGCCTACTCTCTTCACATTGTCCTAAACTGGTTGAAAGTGTAGGCAAATCGAACACACTTTATTTGTGTAATGTTTAGCAGCTTACTTCTGCTATTTTAGATTTAGAATTAGAGATCTGGAAAAGCCATGGACACCTAATATATGCTGCATTTCCTGTTAGATCAGACTTTTAAAGTGGGTGAAAGAAAAGCAAAAGAAAATGCCGATTGCAGTTCCCATGTTGTGGTGAGAGCCTTCCAATCATCTAGATGATTGATATTTTTGCATGATAAGCATCTCCGGATATTCGAAGAAGGATAAGCATAAAATAAAATATCCAAATTTGCCATCAGCATCGCGACCTATCCCCCATGAAGAGAACCATCCTCTCCCAAGTGCACCATCCACTTCATCATCTTCGATTTTTGACACAGAAGAAATTTCGTCTGTTTGAAGAAACTTGCCTGATTTGACAGAGTGACAACTTGGAGTCATTGTACTCCAAACTGTTTGAAACTGTTCTGACAAACAGAACTTTATAATACTAACCAGAAATATGTGCAAAACATCAAAGAGTATAAGTTAAGTGCCTCCTCTTGATACATGATATTAAATTACCGAATACTACAACAAAGAAGCTCTTCGTACTGTGATACATGCCTTTACGCGTACACCCATTTTACACAAAGCAATATTAATATTGAATTTCCTCATGGAATATCAAGTTTACATTGTGTAAGGTCATTATCCTGCGGTCTGGCTGTTAGAACAGACCGAAACAAACCACTTGAATAAATTGAACTAGCTGAAGAAACAGTTCAATCACGTCATAATATATTTTACTAACACCATGAGCTCTTTGTGTTTCTATGATTCGATTGGCATTGATTTTCTAATTATTCTAAAGTTGAGTGACCGTACTATATTCAAATTTCCCGCCTATAATAAAATAAGAGATGAGAAATCTACGCGTAACTGAGATGGCAGCGCTGTCAAACTCTTGAGTTAGTTCTACAAATACAAATATTTTGCACATCTAATACTTTAGAATTTGACATAAGAATCAATCAATTTCAAACACTGGTATGAAAATAGGCTATTCTTTTTTCTTATTAAACGCGTACAATATAATTATATAACGGACGATCATCCTCTATTGGCCAAAAGTTCAAATTTGATTACACCAATTATGAAATTGAACTGGTTCCCCTGCCTATGGCCGAAAGGATTATTTATTCCTGCTACGATATTGGCCGATTATAGCGATCGTTGTTAAGAAAAAGCGACTCGTTTTGGATGAGTAGAACATCGTCGAACTGTAAATTTCAATTCACAGTCGGTCAACGACTCACAGAGACCTTACCTATACCACAGAGAGCCTATACCTTCACAGATAGGTTACCCATTCGAGAAACCATGTAGCATCGACTACTACCATTAAAATAAGATACCGTACCAGGAAATAGGTGATTTCTAGGTGTTATTTTTAATCATTTGTAATGTGAGAACTGGAATTCACACCATTTATCGACATTAGTCATCTGAATAGAACACAAATATCTATGGAAAATAGTCTTTTATCGCTTCGAAATCCTTCTACAAACATTCTGATATTAATCGTGCTATCGAGACGTTTTTCTTTCTTACGAGGTAACCTAACTCGGGATCGCGTCGGTAGTTTTTCACCGGAAAATTGGCAATCGTGACGCTGACGTTTTTCGTTTGTTCCAGACAACGCCATTACGAGGAGGAGAATGAATGGGGCTGCGGAAGCTGGTTCGAGTACACCGTCGTAGTGGTGCTGGCCAGTGTTTTACTGCTTGGTTCGCTTGCGTTGACCCTTTACTGGACCATCCAGTATCAGAATGGGTTCGCGTGGAGGGACAACCCCGATAAACAGTTCAACCTACATCCAGTGCTCATGGTCGCCGGTTTCATTACCTTTAGTGGATTCTGTAAGTACGGGTTGGCAGGGGATTTGCTTAATTACCGATTTTTGTGCTGTTTTTATTTCGTGTCATTAAAAAGGGATTTTTTTTAATTTGGGTAAGCTCATCATGAGCTTGGCTGCTCTGGTGTACAATAATATTATAAACGAAGAAAAATGCTTAGAACAAAAGGAAGCACTATATAACCAAGTTTATATAAAGTGATGAACAAAAAAGTGTAGGTAACCACTTCTATTGGTTTTGACCCACAACTCAACTCGCACTTGAGAATTAATCGCCAATTTGCAGCCATTCTCGATACCGTGCATCGTTTTGCATATTTTAATATTTAAAAGGTTACACACCACATTACTTTCTATTTAGCCACTACTAGAGAAAAATAGACATTACATAAGATATGCTTGGTAAGTTGGCCGCGAAATTAGTCCTTCAAAATAGACAGATCGTTTCGTTGGTAGAAAAGTGACATTTAAAAATAAAAAAAAAACATTTTTTTCGACAGGCAATTTAGAATTTTTTGGGTTCATTATGATCAATTATCTCAAAAAATTGAAAATTTTCGCTTGTGTCACTTTTCTATCAACAGAGCGAGATGTCAAAATCTTGACAGATGTGTGAAACTTGACAGGTGTCAAAATCTTGACAGATGTCATAAACATGACATATGTCAAATTCTTGACAGATGTCAAAATCCTCACAGATGTCATAAAGTTGATAGATGACACAAACTTGACAGATGCCATAAACTTGACAGATGTCAAAATCTTGATAGATGTCATAAACTTGACAGAGGTCAAAATTTTGACAAATGTCATAAACTTGACAGATGTCAAATTCTCGACGGATGTCATCAACTTGACAGATGTCAAAATCTTGACAAATGTCACAAAATTGACAGATGTCAAAATCTTGACACATGTTATATACTTGACAAATGTCAAAAACTTGACAAACGTCACAAAATTCACAGATGTAAAATGTTGACAGATGTCAAAATCTTGACGGATGTCATAAACAGATACCATAAACTTGACAAAATCTTGCAGATGTCATAAACTTTACAAATGTCAGAAACTTGACAGATGTCATAAACTTGATGTCATAAATTTGATAGATAAACTTGACATAATCTTGACAGATAAACTTGACAGATAAACTTGACAGATAAACTTGACAGATCTCAAAATGTTGTCAATGTCAAAATCTTGACAAATGTCAAAATCTTGACACATGTTATATACTTGATAGGTGTCAAAATCTTGACAGATGTCAAAATCTTGACACATGTTATATACTTGACAAATGTCAAAAACTTGACAAACGTCACAAAATTCACAGATGTAAAATGTTGACAGATGTCAAATTCTCGACGGATGTCATCAACTTGACAGATGTCAAAATCTTGACAAATGTCACAAAATTGACAGATGTCAAAATCTTGACACATGTTATATACTTGACAAATGTCAAAAACTTGACAAACGTCACAAAATTCACAGATGTAAAATGTTGACAGATGTCAAAATCTTGACGGATGTCATAAACAGATACCATAAACTTGACAAAATCTTGCAGATGTCATAAACTTTACAAATGTCAGAAACTTGACAGATGTCATAAACTTGATGTCATAAATTTGATAGATAAACTTGACATAATCTTGACAGATAAACTTGACAGATAAACTTGACAGATCTCAAAATGTTGTCAATGTCAAAATCTTGACAAATGTCAAAATCTTGACACATGTTATATACTTGATAGGTGTCAAAATCTTGACAGATGTCAAAATCTTGACACATGTTATATACTTGACAAATGTCAAAAACTTGACAAACGTCACAAAATTCACAGATGTAAAATGTTGACAGATGTCAAAATCTTGACGGATGTCATAAACAGATACCATAAACTTGACAGATGTCATAAACTTGGCAGGTTTCATAAACTTGACAAAAAAATCTTAAAAGATATCAAAATTTTGACGGATGTCATCAACTTGATAGGTGTCAAAATCTTGACAGATGTCATAAACTTTACAAATGTCAGAAACTTGACAGATGTCATAAACTTGATGTCATAAATTTGACAGATAAACTTGACATAAACTAGACAAATAAACTTGACAGATAAACTTGACAGATAAGCTTGACAGATAAACTTGACAGATCTCAAAATGTTGTCAATGTCAAAATCTTGACAGATGTCATAAACTTGATGTCATAAATTTGACAGATAAACTTGACATAAACTTGACAGATAAACTTGACAGATAAACTTGACAGATAAACTTGACAGATAAACTTAACAGATCTCAAAATGTTGTCAATGTCAAAATCTTGACAGATGTCATAAACTTGACGGATGTCAAAATCTTGACAGATGTCAAAAATGTCAAAATCTTGACAGATATCAAAATCTTGACGGATGTCATAAACTTGACAGATATTAAAATTTTGACGGGCGTCATAAACCGGACAGATTTGAAAATCTTGACAGATGTCAAAATCTTATGTGACATATGCTTTATACTACTTTCGTAGTTTTGTTAACATTTGCAATTATGTAGTATCTAAGAAAGATAAGTGCGGCACACAGCCATATCAAATACGTTTAAAACGCTTTCCAGCAGTCAAGAGCACAGGACTAATCAATTTCCGCTGGTATTTTCGACGTACGTGTCAGATACTTGTTGATACATTACGCTTATTAACAAAAAAAACAGACACAATACATTTTATAACCTAAGAAAACGAAAATAGTATAAAGCAACAACAATGCCACTGCAAACAATTAAATAAAAATAAAGATAACTTTCTTGCACCTTTCACTGATTCTTTTGACCGTCTTACAAGTCGATTATTCGGTTGACATCTGTTAACACTCTTGTTACATGGTCAATTAAATTTTACTTTTCCGCTAAATATTCGCGTGCATAGCCGTCAATGGAACCGCCTTGTCTTAAAGGAAACTGCACCACACGGTCTTATTATTCATGCATTAGAAATCTTCCGCAGCAAGCAGGAAACTGGGTCAATAAGCGCAGCAGTCAGATTGAATTCAGGTGTGGCCAACATAGCAATCCCACAATGTACAATACACCTATATTATAGGAGAGTACGTATAAAATAACCGTTAGGGAATTTTTGTTTATTGATGAACAATATGGTTAGATAAAGCATTCTTGCACTTGGACCATATAAAAAAAAACATGCCAAGAACAAAACCTTACACTGAATAAAATTACCCGCGAACAAAAGCACCGCAACGAAATGAAAAGCAGCGGCGTTACTCGACATGCTATCCGTGTATTAAATATCTCTCTGTATTCTCTTTGCAGCCATATTACTCTACCGCATATGCAGATGCTGCCGAAGAATATACGTCAAGCTACTTCACACAGTTTTCCACGCTTTGGCCATACCGTGTGTCGCCATCGGATTCCTTGCCGTCCTCGATTACCACAACCTGAAGAGGTCCGGACCCATTCCAAACTTCTATTCGTTACACAGCTGGATTGGTTTAGTTACGATGGGACTGTTTGTCATACAGGTAATTATGTATAATAAAAAGATCGCCAAATAGATAGTCAGCTAGTTGATTGCTGGACAATTTTAGGTTACTTTGGATCATTTGGAATGATTTTTAATTGCTCTAGGTTCATGTTAGACAATTTTGGACCATTTTGAAAATTTTGGATTGGGTTGGATAACATTTTGGTACCTTTTGGGCGATTTTAGCTTCTGGACGACTTTTACTGTTTGTACACAATAGTTTGGACAGTGTAGAGACTGTAGAGGACCTCAAAACGCTTATTAGACATTGCTTAGAAAATTATGTGAACATGGATGATTGTGAATCGTAACTCTGTGGAATACAAATCGTCTGAATGCTCCATGTATATATCAATGAATACGGTTTGGTTACAACTTACGGAATTTCTACTACACACAAGCGCAGAGAAACAGTTAACTTGGGTAGAAAGACAGGTTTGGCTGTTGCTTGAGTCCGTCTCCGCATTTCATTGCGTAATATATTTAGCAACCAGTTCTGAGAAACCTGTTACCCATCAACAGGTAGAATCTAAATGAAAATAAACCAATCGCATCATAAAACTTACAAATTCGCCTCAATATTACATATTTGCGATATCATCCTGATATATAAATCAGGATATCATATTAGATGACTTAAAATGCCCCTCATAATGACTCTTGTTTGTTATCTGAGCTTTTATTATAAAACTAACAAATCTGGAACAAAATGCCACCGTTTATTTTATTTCTTTACAGTTCATAGTCGGATTCTTCAGTTTCCTGATTCTGTTGTGCTGTGAGGGCGCCACTGCAGCGTTCAGGGCAGCCCTAGTGCCAATCCATGCGTCCTTCGGTTTGACCACTTTCATGTTGGCCATCGCAGCTTGTCTTACAGGGCTTACGGAGAAAGTTATATGGACCTTGGAGTACGTATACATAATAGTAATTAGTAAATTGAATTCTGCATGTTTTCAAAAGTTAACGAGCGTCGTCGGCGTAAAAGATAAATTTAGATGTTGTTATGTTATGGAAATGGGCAATATTTGGCCACTCCTACATTTAATGAACTCTTTAGAAGGTACGTAGCTCGCCAATTACAGGATTAATTGCGCGTGGTACGGCGGACGTATGCGAGAAAAATGTTTATTAAAATGATGAATATGTTGAGTGATGAGTCAAAATGAGCTATTCTAATTCCGCGTTTAATTGGAGGTTATGAATTATGTTGACGTTTGTTGTTAGCATGCAGAATCCAAATATTTTTAGGATAGGTGATATAATAGATGTTTTTTGTACGGTTTGTGCGAGTTTTTTCGTTCATTATGTTGTTTTGTTTTGCTAATCTCTACCTATACTAATTACGAACTTTCAAGTGTAGGGCGCGTTCAGCGGAATCGCCCATTTTCGCTGACATTCGCGATCGAGTAGCTGCAAAATTGGGCTTTTCGATATTACTTTTGACGCTCGAATTGAAAAAAGGACACAATTCCGCGTGGACTGCGCGATATATTGTAAATTAAATGCGTCAATTTTGAAAAAAAATTACGTTTTTGCACCTCTTCGGGTGAAGGCGAACCTCGAGAAAATGTCACGTGACGTCTAGAAATTCCGACAAGCGGATCGACGAACGTCAAAAATTTACATTTTTTATCCGTTCCTGCCGACCTTATAAAAGCCGCTCGCTCTCATGTCTTACGATAAGATCCCTCTAAATACCCTTCGCAAAGAGTTTTGAGCAAAAAAACGGCCTTAAAAACAATTTTCGATCCAAAAAATCGATTTTTGTCGACCCGTGTTTTGCTACTATTACCACAGTAACGTCAAACCCGAAACGCCCCCTGCCGGACATTCGTAACAACAGTAACAGATAGCAGATAACCTAAAATGTATCCTAAAATGTCCATATTGCGAATGTGGACAGGTGGGAAGCCTTAACCACATATTTCTAGAATGCCCAATAACTAAAATCGAAAATTTTGACTTATACACAGAGCTAGTTCTTCTTCTAAGTGTCAGGTATTGGGAGAATATAAGTCCTATGCTATGCTGTGACCAAAACAGGCATCTCCTCTGTCTAAAATCAATGTTAAAGTTTGGCTAAACACGTTTACTGTTGTGCGTGAATGTAATACAACATTCACGCAGTATGCATTACCGAAATGATTTACATTTCACAAATTATCCCAATACCTGACACTTACTCATAAGTAGGAAGAAATTGTTCATTGTTACTTAGCCAACATCTAATCATTTCTATTGTACTTCCTTAGATCTAGATATTCCAGAATGGACGAGCAGGGAATCATTGTGAACGCTATAGGAATGTCATTAGTAGCCTTGGCCATTGTAATGGTTTACATTCTACAGAGGGACGAATTCAGGTTTCGAGCACATATCTTGATCAGATCAGGAGATTTATAGTTTCCCTCTACATTCCCTTTTACAACGAAAACATTTTTTATTTAGGACGAAAATATTTTTGATAACTTTTTTTGTACGTTTATAACTTTGTTACTGTTACCTTAAAGTGTTGATTTTTTATGTTGTCACGCTTAAGCTTGTCCTTATTTTGTGTATCATGCTTTTACATGTTAACTAACATTGCATGCAATCAATTCAACAATCTTTGGCGTATCACAAGTGAAATCTAGCAGAAAAAGAAAGTGAAAACGATACTATATCACGACTTTCATCTTATTTTATATTAGAAACATTTAACTGGTCTATTTATTTCGTAGTATTGCCCAAAGGTTATTGAATTTACTGGTTTTATTCTATAACAACCATTAAAGTTGAACATAACCAACAAAATATGACGTTTAGCGTAAACGTCAAATATCACGCCTACCAACCAATTATTACAGAATAAAATCTAGTGTGTATGTAAATAACCTAACAATCCTTCCTCAACTTCTCAGTAGATATTACAGGTTTCTTCTTTCGGCGGCGAATTTGAATGTAAAAATTGATGTGATTAAATTCTGCACTTACGCTTAATACAATTCGCTTGTTTACTAACAATGTCGATTACAGGGATAAGTACTCGCAGTGGCAAGAGGAAGGGATAATTGTAAACGCGTTGGGAATGGTTTTGGTCGCTCTGGCGATTTTGGTGTCTTACGCCGTGCGTACGCCATCTACCCGCGACGACGCGAAGGTGTACGTGAGCGAGCGATTATAGGAGAAGGCGCCAGATGGCGCTCCACCCGCCTCGGATACCAATGAGAACGCAAACGGTGGCGCCCCCACCGTCGAACAAGTTGAACGATATTAAGAACTCGCATCCTTAATGCAATTTTTGAATTAACAACGTATTCACTGGATTGTGATTTTATTTTAAATTAATTAGTTTAACTATAACAAAACAAAACGTATGCCAAACTAATATTATGTCATTTCATCTTCTTCTTTTCTTCGTTTATTATATTAATAATATTACATACTTTCTTTGTAGTGAGTAACTAACTGTATTAACTAACATATAGTAGATTTTTTTTTTAATTTATTTGGACGCAGATCACGAAAATAAACATTGTACATATACTATTAAATCAAAGTTATAGCTCAACTTCATCCACGTAATCAAAATTAAAGAGGAATACTCATATGAATGTGCTAATTAATCTTTATACATAATAGTTAAGGATTAACGATAATTATGATATGATACATTCAATTTAAAATTGTTGATATGCGTAGGCAGTAGATAATTTTGTGTTAAGGGCACCTTTGACAAGGTATATGCAACCAATATTACATGTATGTTTGGTTGCATATAATTATCAAACGTTCTTTTAAATCGCGCTGTTCGTACTATTAGAGAAAAAACTCGAGGTGTTGACATTTTACTGCAGTGTTTGGATGAATTTTAGTCGAGTTGTTGAGATTTTAGTGAAATTATATAAGCGTTTTGTTGACGTATAATCTATGTAAAGTACAAGTTGATTTAGTCGGACCAAACACAAAGATCTGATATTCTGATAAAGAGAAAAAAAACAAAGATTTTTCGATATACGCCATTGTTTTTACTATGGATATTTTATAAATATATATTTGTTATGATTTACATTTGTATTCCATTTGAGGTATGAATTATAAATTTATCTTGATATATATATAATATATGTATACATACATTTAGAATATAAGACGTATGACGCAATAGTATCGATATATATATATTATACGTAATGTATTATTATTATTATGATAATATGTGCAAACTTTATATGTGTACAAGTATTTATAAGTATAAGTTTTAATAAATGTGTTAGAATAGACATCAACAGTTTTTTATTGCCGCCTATTCGCCTCAACAACGTGCGAAAGAGTCTCTTTGGGATAATTTTCATAATTTATATGGTGTGGTATAGGACTTAGAGTATAATTTCGCCGGTATTTAAAGCTAAAATGGTGAAAAACAAACGACAAAAAAGAAGCAGCAGAAGTAAGTCCTATTGTTGCGTTCCACAATGAGTAATTTAAAGTCATTTTTCTACTTTGCATTCACAATGCACACATTGTAACACTGTTTTCGGTGTTACAATTAGCAAATTGTAACACCGTTTTTAGTAACTTTTTTTCTAAGATTGGTGACATTGATATCAAATGCATGTCAAACGAAAATACACATAACCACAAAAGTAAGCACAAACTGATTTTTTAGAATCGCACAAACTGCGAAGTATGTATATTGTTATACATATTTAAACATGCGTGTTGCATCCTAGGTTTCGTACTACTAGTATATGATGGTATATAATAATTATCAATAATTACTTTTTCACAGATATTTGAATTTAAGTGACAGATGACAGTGTTACCAACGGTTGCACCCATAAATACTCTAGATTGGAATTTTACCTAATATACTTTTAAATTTTTATAAAATTAATGACGCAAAGTAGAAAAAATAGTATATTACACTCGTTTTATAAGACATATTGGCGCATTCGTTCATTTGCGGCACTCGTCGCTTGCGCCTCTCGTGCCCCAAACAACTCATGCGCCAATTTGACGTCTTATAAAACTTGTCTATCTACCTATACTAATTACGAACTTTCAAGTGTAGGGCGCGTTCAGCGGAATCGCCCATTTTCGTCGACATTTGCGATCGAGTAGCTGCAAAATTAGGCTTTTTGATATTACTTTTGACGCTCGAATTGAAAAATGGACACAATTCCGCGTGGACTGCGCGATATTTTGTAAATTAAATGCGTCAATTTTGAAAAAAAATCACGGTTTTGCACCCCTTCGTGTGAAGGCAAACCTCGAGAAAATGTCACGTGACGTCTAGAAATTCCGACAAGCGGACCGATGAACGTCAAAAATTTACATTTTTTATCCGTTCCTGCCGACCTTATAATAGCCGCTCGCTCTCATGTCTTACGATAAGATCCCTCTAAATACCCTTCGCAAAGAGTTTTGAGCAAAAAAACGGCCTTAAAAACAATTTTCGATCCAAAAAATCGATTTTTGTCGACCCGTGTTTTGCTGCTATTACCACAGTAACGTCAAACCCGAAACGCCCCCTGCCGGACATTCGTAACAACAGTAACAGATAGCAGATAACCTAAAATGTATCCTAAAATGTCCATATTGCGAATGTGGACAGGTGGGAAGCCTTAACCACATATTTCTAGAATGCCCAATAACTAAAGTCGAAAATTTTGACATATACACAGAGCTATATAATAATATACTAATAGCGCCCTCTACATTCGCCCGTCCAGACGAATTGCTTCATTAAACTGACAAGTGCATCATTACCGTTTCTATGGAAACGCGTTTTGACATTCCATCAATTGTACCACGTCAAACGGTTCCAGTTCAAAAGGCCGTGTTCAAAATTCTCAAGTATTTTCGCAAATTTTCACTCAAAATTCAATCTAAAAACAGCCACGATGCCCCAGAAAATGTCTTCGGCTATTTGCCACGGCCTTCTGGCTGGGACTGGCATATACTGTTGCACCAGGTACAACAAATGGGGCGACATGGACCTGCCCTGTGCCACCTTTACCATAGTTGTCGCAAGCAATGTTATCGGTGCCTTCAGATTTGGTAATATTATATCTTTATATTTCTTTATTAGACTAGAAGCGGTATTGTTTCATCAGATTTGACTGTCGAGTATGTTGTATAAGGTTTTTGAGGTTATTTTATTAAAATTAACGAGCCGAAAAATTATATTTCTAAAGCTTCAATGTTCTGTGTAACCGACAGATGCTTTTGCTGCCTAAGTTTGGAACAGTACTGTTGAGTTTGCTGAAAACGCAGAATAAAATAATCTTTTGCGGGTAAGTAACAACTATATAATTACATGTATACCCATGTTCTATTAGTAGGACTATTCTGCTTTAGAAAAATTACAAAATTAAGGTAGTTGATGCTCAGGTGTAGAAGAAAATAAATAATATTATATAATAAATTAGGTTTAACGTTTGGCCAAACGTTACATTGATTTTTGACAGAAGAGATGCCTGTTTTGATCACAGCATAACATGGGACTTATATTCTCCCAATACCCGACATGTACTTTTAATAAATACGTAGTATGTGCATATTTGATGTTCATTAACACGCTCAAACCAACACCTCGTTTCAGAGATTTAAAAGTCATAAATTTTTGCATTTTTAGGTTAGGTTAGCTGTCAAACTTGTATACATACTCGACAGGTAGTCTGCCGCTGCAAGTTATTTGGTTCGACAATTGTCTGTAGGGTTTAATTATCACTTTAGGGCTGCCGGACGAGCAGGGCGACAAATTGGAAGACATCTACAAGGTTTTCTATAAAGTGGAAGAGGTGTTGGCATTATCATGTATCGCTGGTGAGATGTGTATCCAGTACGGTATGGAGCACATCTTTGGCTACGCGCATCCTGGTATATCCTGCATTCCGCTGGTCGGTTATGCAAGCAGTGATGGCCCGCGCGAGGACGCCATCGACACTGTTGTCGGTCTTAACGCCATCTCTTGCGGAGTGTTCGCAGCGCTGAAGGAAAATTGGTACGGGGTTGGCGCTGCCGTCTCCTTTGCCGTGGCAGAATTCGGCAAATTTGCCGACTCGGACATGGAATGGCTCGACATTCATAACATTGTTTTATGTGTCTTTACGTATTGTGCATTTAGAGCTTGTGGCGGCGAATCTTTCCATGCTTAGATAATTATTTAACAACGGGAAAAACATGTAATTTTGTAATTTGAAGCATTCAATAAAGATATGTACTTATAAAGTTGAGACTCCCTAAAACCTTATGCAACATACTAACAAGTAAATATTCCACATCAGTTACGAATTATTTTCCAACACAGCCCTACCAGACGAGAAAGGAGAAAAACTCGCGAAAACTTATGGAGTCACCAGTAAAATAGAAGAACTACTCGCTCTGTCGTTCTTATCCGGGCAGATGTGCATCAGGCACGGTTGTGACAAGGTTTGGGGTTATTTGCACCCAGCTGTCTCCACCCTGCCGATGATTGGCTATGCTAGAGATGAAGGTGTACGTGCTGACTTCTGCGAAACCGTTGTCGGCCTGAACGCGATTTCCTGCGCTGTTTTCTCGTTTTTGGAGAGCAACTGGTGCGGTGTGATTGCTGCCGTGTCTTTTGCCATCGCCGAATTTGGGGAGCATGAATACGAGAGTCAGAAGGATCAGCAAGATAAAGATGTACCATGGGACGAGTTGCGATGCTTCTTCTTGTGCGTGTTTACGTACTTCGCCTTGGAAGCGATCGAAGACTAGTGTGTTTTGGGCAAAACCGTGTTTATGGGTACTCGAAGATGTCTAACCATCGATGTCCTTTAGTCTAAACATCGAAATATTTGTTACTTTTAACTACCACTGAAATCTTTGAGTATCTTCTTGAATGTGGTTTTGATTTTCCAAGACTGTGTTCTATAGATGTCCACAGTGGTTCTATTGATATGCATTCCTCCACTCCATCATGTATCATATTGTAATTTATTACTTGTATGTATCTACTGTATGTGATCCTTGAATAAAATCACCAATGTGTCCAAATGTGGCCGAAAAAATGCGAATTGCGTGAGGATATGTATCTATTAATTGTAAAATTATATTTCGGGGTCAGAAAAAATCTCATCGATCTCGGCGTCCGGAAGTTTTGAATCAACATCATGAACGACATATTCTACGAGAGATTAAAAAAAATCCGAGGAATAGTACTACCAAAATAACTAAATAATTAAGACTCGAAAAATGCCATTCATTTCGGCGGTAAACAAAGTGAAACGGTTGCACTATGCAAAAGAACATCAAAATAAAAATTCAGAGTGCTGGAACAAGGTAATTTTCAGTGACGAGAACAAATATAATATCCACGGATCAGATGGCAAACAAAAAGTGTGGCTGAAGCTCAATACTGAATTAAATGTCGAAAATTTAACTGTCACTGTCAACAGTGACAATGCTTAAGCATGGAGATGGCAGCGTTATCGTTTTGTGGTGTATGTCGGCAGCAGGAGTTGGTCAATTATGTTTTATAGAACAAACAATGGACAGTAAGGTTTATCTCTAAATATTACAAGAAAATTTATTATCTTGAAAGTTCAGATGCTGATCGACGCGAGTGTAATATCATTCTGCAAAAAGATATCATTGGCATTAATAACGACATTAAAATCTCCACACAATACCAAGCCCTCAAACATTAAGAACACAAAATTCAACCCATTGAAATAGAAAATTTAGTTTCTTCAATACCCAGACCCTTGCAGGCTGTTTATAGATACCTACCCGTAGTGGGCCAATCAAATATTAAATAATAATTTTGATTAGTTTGAAGTGCCTTAGTGAAGTGTTTCTGGACATTTTCAAGTCGTATGCAGACTTTTGTCATCGCTTTTTTCGTTGTTTCGTGAATAATTCATTAAATTTACATCGCAGCTAGTTATTTTTGTTGTATAATAATAAAAATGGATTTAAAACAAAACTGCATCATAGTACTTTTCTTCGTAATGCTTTTGGACTAGTCAGATAGCAGAAAATGGGGCTAGTAAAAAGGCCACTGTGCTAGGTTAGGTGTATAGTACTTAACACATTTAATAATAAAACAAAATCTCTACCTACATATAATCCCAAGTTTAACTCATGGCAATGCATAATTGATTATCAGTTTTTAAAGTTCTAGAAGTATTTTGAATGTCTTTATAGAAATAAGAGTGTACTTTACAATGTTTGAGTTAAGTCTTGAGGTCGCTTTGTTACTTTGGAGAATAATAGGGCAACTATTTTCATTGTTTCCTTGGTTTAATTCATTGGTACACTCCCCATGTTAATTATAATAATCATATCAAGAAACTATAAAGTCGGTATTACTTAAAACTGTAGAATAAAGTTGATACGGTAACGACAATACTAAATAATAGGTTATGTGTGATGTGTATAACTGTAAGCCATGTAATAATGTAACTCAAGCATAAAATCCACTTACCTTAAGTCTAATATCAGCACACACGTAGAATAATCACTTTCCATCAATCAAATTAACAACAAAAACACAGTTTTGCACTATAGTTATTGTCAACACAGCTTATTCATACTGACTGAGTATGATTCATACAACAGAACGCCGGCGCATGCTTGTACACAGTGTGGCAAGGGAATCCCGCGTTATAGTAAAAAAAACCTTCCATTTTTATTTTAAAATAACATTGACATAAAATTTACAAAAACTATCGGAATTACCGGTAAATTTCGACAGGATTATACCGGTAATTTCGGTAAAATTGAGGAGAAACGTCAAAACGGCCGATAAAACAGGTTAACCGTTTATCGAGCGGTTTCTGTCATCGGCATTTTATAAAATTTTCTTTTTACTTTCCAATTATTACACTGGAAGGAAAGTATTGTAATCGACGGAAAAAAAACTTTCGAGATTTCAGCGGAATTATGCGTTTTGGGGTACCTACCCTGAATCGATTGCAATGATATCTGGAAAATGTCTGTCGGAATAACGGATCGGGCTGGAATTTGATATATATATTTAGAATTCCCGGGGGATGAACTGGATTATTTTTGTTGACAATCTGACAACCGAAAGTGGCAAATGTTGCAAGCATCTTCGAAGGGATTTATCCGATTTTGGCCAAACTGATGTCAGCTCACCATCCAGTGACTTTAAATATGTATATAAATTTGCAGATCAGTGGGATGAACGGTTTAAGCGCTATAAGGGTTTCTAGAAGCAGTTTGACAGAATTTGGTATTGACGTTTGTCAGATTTTGACAAACGTCAATACCAGTGACATGACATTAAATGTCAGGATGACAAATGTAATTCTGTCATAGAAATTGATGTTACGTAGCGCCCAGAGATGGCTCTGGCTTTACTAAATTGCAAAAGTGTTCAGACACTTCATTGTGCCAACGATGTAGTAGGAAAATTGGGTGAGGGCCACACCAGATATTTTATTTCTTCGTTTTAGTTTTTCATTTCGTCGTTTTAGTTCATCTAGTTTTAGTGGGTTTTTCTAGTGATATCAGAGCAATGCCATTACAAACACATTCATATGATTTCCTGTTTGTTATATGGGAATTGGGATAAAATGGTGGATTAAAATAAAAAAAAATATATTTAGAAAAAAACTTATATGTACATTCTGTGTAACTCAAACAACTACAATATAATAAATTATGCTAAATAAAAAATAAAAAAACAAGTAAGAACAGAAATACAAAAAAAAATATGTTTATTATAATTTAAAGGCAGGAAGGACACAAACAAGTCTTCTTAACGCTGCTACGAGTAGATCGCCTTAGAACTAAATTACCACCATTACCATTAATTATCGAATTTCCTCTGCACACGGAATCAGCATGATAGGTACTATCTCGTCGTCTTTTGACAGTTTTCTGTTCGACATTATCACTTCTCAAGCACGCAAAATCATTATAAACGGTATTACGTCGTTTCTTTATCATTTTCTTTGGTTTTTCGTCGGTAAGAGGTTTCTTGTCGCTTATACCATCAGTATTACCATTTTCTACTCTATTCAACAATACAGTACAACTTTTCATCTCAACCTTCCCCAGGTTATTTTTATCTAGGGGATTAATATGTATTCCAACATGATTCTGAAGATCGGGTTTAGAATCAAAATTAGCCTCACAAATCGAACAACTGTATACGTCAAATAAATTATTATTAACAAAACAGTTAGTTGAGTGTTGATCGTAACTTTGATTATCGTTGAATTGCCTCGAACAAACGTTACAAGAAAAGTTATAACGGTCAACTGCTCTTTCAGAATGATACATTTCCTTATGTAACTCTAAATATTTATCAGTCGAAAATCCCAAACAACAATCATAACACGAATAAACGATG
Source organism: Aphodius granarius (assembly GCA_963971325.1). Lineage (NCBI taxonomy): Eukaryota > Metazoa > Arthropoda > Insecta > Coleoptera > Scarabaeidae > Aphodius > Aphodius granarius. Next base: position 32,402,304 of record OZ020223.1, read on the forward strand.
TTAAATTTAACTACTTGCGGTTCGATATATCCCTTACTACAAGGATCTGGTTTATAAAACAATACCAACTCTTCACCTTTCTGGATACGCTTGCTACTTTTAAAGTACAGTTCGTTTTGATTCTCCACGGCGATTAGATTGCAATTGTTGACATCTACCGAAGAATTAACGTACGCCAACCAATTGGCACCTTCAATGTTCGAAATGTCAAGAAAACGACTGTGTTTTATCTTCCATATATTCTTCGTGCCAATGTTTACGGATGGAAATCCCTTGTACGGTCCAAAGAGCACTCCCGAAGGAATTGTTCGTCTCGCAACAATACTCTCCCCTTCGAACGACGATTGGCATAAAGACAGCACCTCCATCGGTAAAGTTAACTCGGCTTTTCCTTTCGGCCACTGTGTGGTACTCGATGTTACGATCACCAGCATATCGCAATTTGGACAGTACAGGTTGTAATGTTCTTGGCAAACATTACAGAGCATTTCTTTCGTCTTGATATTTGCCGTTGCTCTGTAGGTTTCACGAACAAAGTCTCGCATGTTTACGTCTTTCTTTTTATATTCAAAAACACCGACTTTACAAGATGAAATTTGTGAAATGTTCAACTAACTTAACTCGCACATGCGAATCATGCGATATGGAAGTGACAGAGCGCCATCTATGAACGCGATGGAAACTTTTAATTTCAAAAGCGACATCTTTGACAGATTTTGGCTTGTTGGAACTAAGATTTCTGAATTTTAGCAGGAATGATGAAGGGAATCTTTATTACAAAATAAAATATACTGTACTAGCCTAGTATTGTGCGAATTAGCAGTATTGTATAAAGCTTCCACTCTGGACCCTACCTAACGTCAGGTCATGTCAGTGGCACTGACGTTTGTCAAAATCTGCAGAGTCGGTAATCGCAGTTTTCCGAACCACCGCGAGATACCACCACTGTATAGCGCAATATTTGTAGTTTTATGATAAAACATGGGTGTACGACATTCGATTTCCTACCATTGCAAAACATATTTACGGTATATGCTGGGCATCACGTTAATACCCACGAATGTGTCTATGCCGGAAAGTGGTCAACTTTTCCCCAGACTAAAATCAGACAATAATACAGGCTTACGAAAAGTGCAAAAAATTGCCTAAGTTTGACATATTTATTCAAGGCCAAAAATTAAAATTGAGTCCTTGTCAATAACTTTCCAATACTGTCTAACACTTTTTTTGTACACTAGTCAAAAGAGGGCCCGGTGGGAACAAACCGTCGAGGAATCATTTGTTCCCGCAAAGAAGAAAACCCTCCAGGTCACCACTAATAATTCTGCTGCCACACCAGTTTGGGACGGTGATGTAAGTTTTTTCATAATAAATCACAATGTTATTGTAAAAAAAAATCACAATTTTACTGTAAAAAATCACAATTTTACTCTAAAAATCACAATTTTACTATAAAAATCACAATTTTACTATAAAAATACCTAACGTCAGGTCATGTCAGTGGCACTGACGTTTGTCAAAATCTGCAGAGTCGGTAATCGCAGTTTTCCGAACCACCGCGAGATACCACCACTGTATAGCGCAATATTTGTAGTTTTATCATGAAACATGGGTGTACGACATTCGATTTCCTACCATTGCAAAACATATTTACGGTATATGTTGGGCATCACGTTAATACCCACGAATGTGTCTATACCGGAAAGTGGTCAACTTTTCCCCAGACTAAAATCAGACAAAAATACAGGCTTACGAAAAGTGCAAAAAATTGCTTAAGTTTGACATATTTATTCAAGGCCAAAAATAAAAATTGGGTCCTTGTCAATAACTTTCCAATACTGTCTAACACTTTTTTTGTACACTAGTCAAAACGCCGTGGTAATACATTTCCAACTTTTACCAGGAAAACGAATGCCGTTATGCTGTGTATCCGAATACTATATCACGGGGTAGACTTCTATGTACGGTTATTTAAGATCATATTAGCAAAAAACCGTCAGAGAATTAGGAAATTGGCTGTAGTTTTTTGAAAAATTACCTCATTACAAAGAGGCAATAGTTTGTGATAAAAACATTAAAACTATTTCGCAGCAACATAATTGATTCAAATAATACACAGTATTTTACAAAAACATGATTTTAATGACATCAAACATCAATAAACAACAATAATAAAACATCAAAACTGATATGAATCACTCGTAGAGACCAGATACGTAGCATTATTGCACTAAACATAGCATACAAACAGACTTAAGTACATAAATTATTTGGCTTTTGGAATCATCGGATATTCCTTAGCGTGGTACAACAGACTCTTTAAATTTGGATAAAACGCACTGCAATTTTTACACTGATAAGCCTTTTTACCCGTCGAAGCAATCTTATTCGTATTCTGCGGATTCGGACGTTTCCTCGTGTTTTTAATCCGCTCATCCGACGACATATAGACGACTTTGCACGATACAAGAGTCACCGAGGCGTCCGTCTCGTGACACTTGAAATGTTTCCGGATGTTTTCTATATTACCGGAAGCGTAATCGCACACCCCGCACTTATAAATTTTGTCTATATCAGAATCGTGGAGGAGTTTTATATGATTTATTATCGTCCCAGATGGAATGAAGCTACCGCATTTGAAACACCCGCGGATCCTCCGAAAGTGTTTTGTTTGTTGGTGAATAAGCATGTCGACTCTCGCCGGGAATATTTGAAGACACTGCTGACAACGATATTCGGTTATTTTCGGTTTCTCTTTTTCGTTTATCGTTATAAACTCGGAGAGATCGTCCAGGAGATTCGGGTCTTCCAGCGATAACAAACTAGCGATTTCCGGCTTTTTTCCCTCGTTTTTAGCTTGTAAATACAACTGGCGATGTTGGGATTTTTTATGATAGTCTAAATTCGGTACGGTATCCGCGCAAAAACTGCAATAATTACATTTTAACTTTTCGTATTCGGGGTGTTGCCCGGCGATGTGAAAACTGAGATCTTGCTTCAATGCGAACCTAAACTGGCAAACTTTACAAACGAATTTTTTCGATTTGTTCTCGTCGAGGTTTAAACATCGGTTTTTATGTTTGTAGAAGTACGCGAGATTCTGGTAAATTTGTTTACAACCTTCGCAAACGTATTTCATCGGTTGTTCTCTAACAGAAGCGATTTTCGTTCGCGTTTTAGTCGTAGGATTCGGCTTCGTGCAATCGGCGTTGTTGTGTTTATCGAAATTATAAGTCATGAAGTTGCCATGGCAATGCGCGCACAACAAAAACTCGGGATCGCAATCGTCCGATGAGTGATAATGCGCCGTGTGCATAACTAAATAATTTTTTGATGTAAACGCGATACCGCATGAATTACACCATATATCCTTATTAAAATTTATCGGTTCCGGCGTAAACAAACTAAATAATTCCGAATCGACGGATTCCCTAGTCCCATATGGTAAATACAACCCCAACTCTTGCCCCTCAAAAATCTTTTTTATCGTGGTAAAATATAATTCGCCGTGACTTTGGAACGCAACCAAATTCGCAGCGTTGACATCAGTGACAGGTTTGACCAGATACAGCCAATTGCATTCGGAGAGATCATTTGTTTTTCGATTGAAGTAAAACTTCCACGTGTGACGTAGATTCTCACCTTCGATTCTCTTGTGTCCCATGCAGGGGCCGAACCTGGTGTTTACCTCGAAATCGTGTGCGGCGATGACAGTTAGGTCGTTGGTCGTCGACACAACGTTTATTAAGTTCCTGGCGGATAGTTGCGTTGGATACAGGCAGATCATCGAGACCATGTTGCAGTTCGTGCAGAAGTATTTGTAGAACGTCTTGCATTTGGCGCATTTGAAATGTTTCTCGTCGAACTTGCTGTTTTCGTTTATTGCCATCTCCAAGTTGTGATTCTCCAGGGAGATTCCATCGTTCAGTACGGTGATTTGAATTTCCATTTTTGATAATTTTTAGGCCCCGGGAAGGCGAGGTATTGAAATCTGTAAACAAAACTTGTATTGATTAACTCCCCTCGCTCTTTACAGCCAAAACATCGACGATTCTCAGCAGTAGGGCCACTTTTAGAACTAGAAATAGCGAAAGTCAACAAATCTTTAGTTTATTCTAGGATTTAGATGAAATTCTCGCAGTATTTTAACGAATTATTAGATAAATAAGTCAATATACCTGTGATATTCAAATATTAACAAATGGATCAATTCGAATTTGTTTAATTTGGTTGCGCCATCTACGTACGAATAGAATACATTAACAAGTTATTAGCGCTGTCTATCACAGCTGCTGTCTCCTCTGTCTCCATGGTTTGTGTTATTTTCTTTATGTAAAAAAATATTGTTTGAGTATCTAAGAATACCTAAGAAAAGTAAACTTGAGATATAAGTCCAAATAACAACTAAATGTGAAACCTAATCATTTGAAAGGCGCTCTTGGACATAATAGGGATATTTATTACTATTAAGTTGGTAGTAAATAACAATACGAGAAACGCCATTTTCGCCATAATATGCTGAATACAACGTTGTCAAAATAAAAGCAATATTTGATCGAGTTTAAGGCTTTAAGTGCTCTTAAACATGGACAATATTCCTCGCACTCACGAAGGTAAGCGTAAAACTCAAGTTTAATTCGTTGGTTAACCGAAAACGCTTGTAGATATTGAAGCGCAAATCCGGGAAATCCAATCTAAAAAGAAGGAAGTTCCTGAGGAAGAGGCGCCAGATAAAGGAGTAGGTCTCGGCCAGAGTGGATATTTCGATAGTGAAATTTACGATGAGGGCAGTGGAAAAGGCAAATATGAAGGTTATGTGACTTCGATAGCCGCCAATGACGAAGTTGACGATGAAGAAGAGGATGTTGGCTTCAACCAGAAGAGATCGGGTCTTGGAGCTCCAGTTGCTTTGCTCAACGATGTTGCGCAGGTGAGTTTTTGGTACATTTTGTTGTTTGTAGTGTTTATATTTATTATAATCATTTCAGAGTGATAAAGATTTTGATCCATTTGCTGATCGACGTCGGGCTACAATTGCCGATCGCGAGGATGAATACCGCCAGAAAAGGCGACGGATGATCATTTCTCCAGAGAGAATTGACCCTTTTGCAGACGGTGAGTACAATTTTTAACAATTTAATCTTATTTCGAAGGTAAATTTTAACTTGTTTCTCTATGATTATTACTTCAAATATATCATGGAATTTTCAACAAACCCAATTAAAAATGATATATTTGATGTACCTTGGGGTGAATGAATGTTTTGGATGAATGTACGAATAAGTGATGGTGATTTTGTAGAAATTTAAAAATAAAAAGATGTTACGATAAAACGATGTAAACTTTAAAAAAAAAAATAAAAAAAGAAGGGAAAGGAACAGTACGAAAAGCACTAATGTATGTTTTGTTCTTCCGACCTGACCGCCGATATAGGGAAACACAGCGCAATGTGAAAAGTGTTGAAAAAGATTGAGCTGAACGCAGCAGCCTTTAAGTGGAGTCTCTCGTCTGCGTTGATCGCTATAGTGATCGGTAAAGATACACACACAAGACACATACACACAGAGTAACGTCAATTTGCTAATCCGGCGTGAAAGAATGCGTGCGTTGATATGAAAATTATTAATTACCCCAGCCTATTTCTAGGTTCGATTTTTTCCCGAGTTTGCGAGAGCACCCTGTGCGGAAGCCACAACACGTACGTATATCGGGTTTGAAAAGCATATATCACTCGTTCCATTCTAACCGTTGTACATTCGATAATACCCTGTAATCTTTTTCTTGTATGTACGGTTAGCTTAAAATAGTTCCAGGTAAGATTTTTGGGGAAGAACTCCCCAAATGTGCTATTAGGAATGAGTGAATATGGCAATCAGAACCCTTTTTGAAACCGATCGAATATACTGGAAACAGATACTACAAGAACAGCAAAAAAGACTGTTTGTTGGTTTTGAAAATGTTTTGTAGTAAACTGTGGCGCGTTGCACTCCCACCGCTATCTCGCGTTCATACGGTCTATTTTGCAGGTGGCAAGACGCCCGAAGTCAATGCCAGAGGCTATACGCAGATTATGAAAGAGCAGCTGCTCAAAGGTGAAGAGAAAGAGGTACGTTATTCACCCCTTTGATTTTGGTTACTGTCCACAAAGATTCATATTTCCCTCCTTTTTCGTATTTTCAGCTGCAAAAGAAGATAATCGAAAAAGCCAAAGACGGAACGTTAAAAGTCAGCAATGGTGATGCAAAATCCGCTCCGAAAAAGAGGGCCCGGTGGGATCAAACCGTCGAGGAATCATTTGTTCCCGCAAAGAAGAAAACCCTCCAGGTCACCACTAATAATTCTGCTGCCACACCAGTTTGGGACGGTGATGTAAGTTTTTTCATAATAAATCACAATTTATTGTAAAAAAAAACGCAATTTTACTGTAAAAAATCACAATTTTACTATAAAAATCACAATTTTACCATAAAAAATTACAATTTGTAAAAAAATCACAATTTTACTGTAATAGATCACAATTTTACTGTAATAAATCACAATTTTACTGTAAAAAATCACAATTTTACTGTAAAAATCACGATTTTACTGTAAAAATCAAATTTTGATCGTAAAAAAAATCACAATTTTACTGTAATAGATCACAATTTTACTGTAATCACAATTTTATTATAAAAAAAATCACAATTTTACTGTACAAATCAAATTTTGACTAAAAAAAAACACAATTTTACTGTAATAGATCACAATGTTACTGCAAAAAATCACAATTTACCTAAAAAGTCACAATTTTACCGTAAAAATCACAATTTTACTGTAAAACATCACAATTTTACTGTAATAGATCACAATTTTACTGTAATAAATCACAATTTACCTAAAAAATCACAATTTTACCATAAAATATTACAATTTGTAAAAAAATCTCAATTTTACTGTAATAGATCACAATTTTACTGTAATAAATCACAATTTTACTGTAAAAAATCACAATTTTACTTGAAAAATCACGATTTTACTGTAAAAATCAAATTTTGACCGTAAAAAAAAATCACAATTTTACTGTAATAGATCACAATTTTACTGTAATCACAATTTTATTGTAAAAAAAATCACAATTTTACTGTACAAATCAAATTTTGACTAAAAAAAAACACAATTTTACTGTAATAGATCACAATGTTACTGCAAAAAATCACAATTTACCTAAAAAGTCACAATTTTACCGTAAAAATCACAATTTTACTGTAAAACATCACAATTTTACTGTAAAAATCAAATTTTCACTGTAAAAAAATCACAATTTTACTGTAATAAATCACAATTTACCTAAAAAATCACAATTTTACCATAAAAAATTACAATTTGTAAAAAAATCTCAATTTTACTGTAATAGATCACAATTTTACTGTAAAAAAATCACGATTTTACTGTAAAAATCAAATTTTGACCATAAAAAAATCACAATTTTACTGCAATAGATCACAATTTTACTGTAATAGATCACAATTTTACTGCAAAAAATCACAATTTACCTAAAAAGTCACAATTTTACTGTAAAACATCACAATTTTACTGTAATAGATCACAATTTTACTGTAATAGATAACAATTTTACTGTAATAAATCACAATTTACCTAAAAAATCACAATTTTACCCTAAAAAATCACAATTTTACTGTAATAAATCACAATTTTACTGTAAAAAAATCACAATTTTACTGTAAAAATCACGAGTTTACTGTAAAAATCAAATTTTGACCGTAAAAAAATCACAATTTTACTGTAATAGATCACAATTTTACTGCAAAAAATCACAATTTACCTAAAAAGTCACAATTTTACTGTAAAAAATCACAATTTTACTGCAAAAAATCACAATTTTACTGTAAAAAATCACAATTTTACTGTAATAAATGACAATTTTACCGTAAAAAATCACATATTTCCTCTCGTCTGCAGAAGACGCCGGCTGATCATCGCTGGGACGAGACGCCGGGACATAAGGGTAGCGAGACGCCGGGGGCCACGCCCGGACAGTCCACTAGAGTTTGGGACGCGACTCCGGGTGCGGCCACGCCAGGTCGAGAGACGCCGGGTCACGATAAGAGCACGAGCCGCAGGAATAGGTGGGACGAGACGCCGAAGACCGAGCGGGAGACGCCGGGCCATTCCAGCGGATGGGCCGAGACCCCGAGAACCGACCGCACCGGCGCCGATCTCATACAGGACACGCCAACTCCCGGCGCATCGAAAAGAAGGTTTTTATACATACGTCTTTGGAAAATTCTTAATAAAAAAAAATGCCTTAATAAAACTTTGTCAGAAGTGAAAGAAACATATTTAAAAAGGTGATAGTTAGTGTTTGTGTCTCAGGTTTATTAAAAAATAAAATAAGATAGGCATTTTTCTTTGTCAAGTATAGAACGTCGCTTTCTTTAAAAAACAAATGTTGCAGATGTCTATTTTATATAAAATATTAACAGAGGCACAGGAAATTTGTTGTACAATAGAATGCGTCTTATGTATTATATATATTTATTGTCTTTTTGTGAAAATAAATAAATTAGAAAAAATAAAAAACAATTTCAGGTCACGTTGGGACGAGACACCTTCTGCAGCGACGCCCTCAGTGTCGATGACGCCAGGGGCGATGACCCCGCAGACGCCGCACGGAACGCCGAGCCACGCGACCCCCATGCTGACTCCGGGCGGCTCTACGCCCGTCGGGGTGAAAGCGATGGCGATGGCGACGCCCACGCCGGGGCACCTCGCCTCGATGACTCCCGAACAGCTGCAGGCGTACCGTTGGGAGCGGGAGATCGACGAACGCAACCGTCCGTACACCGACGAGGAACTCGACTCGATGTTCCCTCCGGGCTTCAAAATTTTGCCCCCGCCCGCTGGGTATATCCCGATACGCACGCCGTCGAGGAAACTTGCCGCGACCCCCACACCTATGGTTGGGAACACGCCGCAAGGTTTCTTTATCCAACAGGTATTTAAAAATTATTTTTGACGTCTCATTTTCGAAATGTTTTAAAATTTTGCTTTAAAATTCATATTCAATTTTCAGCAAATTATATACAAATTTTACAAAATATTTCCTTAGCTAATACAATTTTTAAGATAAGTATCTCCAGAATGTTTCAATTAAAACTCTGTGTCTTACTTGAAAATAAAAAAAAAACTAAATGAAACTAATGCCAAATATATGGATAACTAATTTGACAGGGTGTGGAAACAGGGTGTGGAAAAACTAAAATTTGACAGAAAAGCTTGTAATTAAACTATTTTTAACTTCAGAAAGTTATAGACAAATTCTTCAAATTTTTTCCTAGCTAATACAATTTTTAAGATAAGTATCTCCAGAATGTTTCAATTAAAACTCTGTGTCTTACTTGAAAATAAAAAACTAAATGAAACTAATGCCAAATATATGGATAACTAATTTGTCTTAAAACAGGGTGTGGAAAAACTAAAATTTGACAGAAAAGCTTGTAATTAAACTATTTTTAACTTCAGAAAGTTATAGACAAATTCTTCAAATTTTTTCCTAGCTAATACAATTTTTAAGATAAGTATCTCCAGAATGTTTCAATTAAAACTCTGTGTCTTACTTGAAAATAAAAAACTAAATGAAACTAATGCCAAATATATGGATAACTAATTTGTCTTAAAACAGGGTGTGGAAAAACTAAAATTTGACAGAAAAGCTTGTAATTAAACTATTTTTAACTTCAGAAAGTTATAGACAAATTCTTCAAAATTTTTCCTAGCTAATACAATTTTTAAGATAAGTATCTCCAGAATGTTTCAATTAAAACTCTGTGTCTTACTTGAAAATAAAAAAACTAAATGAAACTAATGCCAAATATATGGATAACTAATTTGTCTTAAAACAGGGTGTGGAAAAACTAAAATTTGACAGAAAAGCTTGTAATTAAACTATTTTTAACTTCAGAAAGTTATAGACAAATTCTTCAAAATTTTTCCTAGCTAATACAATTTTTAAAATAATATCTCCACATGGTTTTAATTAAATCTTTATTTTGACAAAAACTACAAGACAATGCTACATTAAATAATTCTCACATATAATCTTATTATTTCTAGGAGGATAAATCGGCGAAGTATCTGGATAACCAGCCAAAGGGTCAAAATTTACCGTTTATGAAGCCGGAGGACGCTCAGTACTTCGACAAATTGTTGGTGGACGTCGACGAAGAATCGCTAAGTCCTGAGGAGCAGAAAGAACGCAAGATCATGAAGCTCCTACTAAAAATAAAAAATGGAACGCCCCCCATGCGAAAAGCAGCTCTGAGGCAGATCACCGATAAAGCCAGAGAATTCGGCGCAGGCCCCCTATTCAACCAGATCCTCCCCTTACTCATGAGCCCCACCCTAGAAGACCAAGAACGCCATCTCCTGGTCAAAGTCATCGATCGAATTTTATATAAATTAGATGATCTAGTGAGGCCGTACGTCCATAAAATCCTCGTCGTAATCGAGCCTTTACTGATCGACGAAGATTACTACGCCCGCGTCGAAGGGAGAGAAATAATCTCGAATTTGGCTAAAGCCGCCGGTTTGGCGACCATGATTTCCACAATGCGTCCCGACATCGATAACATCGACGAGTATGTTAGAAACACCACGGCTCGCGCGTTTGCTGTCGTCGCTTCAGCCTTGGGAATCCCGTCGCTACTCCCGTTCTTGAAAGCCGTGTGTCGCTCGAAAAAATCCTGGCAGGCCAGACACACTGGGATAAAAATCGTCCAACAAATCGCTATTCTAATGGGTTGTGCCATCCTCCCCCATTTAAAGTCTCTAGTGGAGATTATCGAGCATGGTTTGGTGGACGAACAGCAAAAAGTACGGACGATCACCGCGCTGGGAATCGCCGCGTTGGCCGAAGCGGCAACTCCTTACGGTATCGAGAGTTTCGATTCGGTTTTGAAGCCGTTATGGAAGGGTATCCGTACGCATCGCGGGAAAGGTTTGGCGGCGTTTTTGAAGGCCATCGGGTACTTGATCCCGTTGATGGACGCGGAATACGCGAATTATTATACGAGGGAGGTGATGCTGATCTTGATTAGGGAGTTTCAGTCGCCGGATGAGGAGATGAAGAAGATTGTGCTGAAGGTGGTGAAGCAGTGTTGCGCTACGGATGGTGTGGAGGCGCAGTATATCAAGGAGGAGATCTTGCCGCAGTTTTTCAAGCATTTCTGGAACCACCGTATGGCGTTGGATAGGAGAAATTACCGGCAGTTGGTCGATACGACCGTGGAGATTGCGAATAAGGTCGGGGCTTCGGAGATTATTAATAGGATCGTGGATGATTTGAAGGATGAGAATGAGCAGTATAGGAAGATGGTTATGGAGAGTATTGAGAAGATTATGGGTATGTATTTTTGGAGTTTATTTAGTAATGTGTATCTACATAATTCTTCTATAAATTTTTATAAATAATAGCTTAATTAGTTCCATATAACTTAGGATCAGCCGATATTGATTATTATTACTCAGTTTATTTACTAACAGATCTGATATATATCTGCATGATTCTTCTATAAATTCTTGTAAATAATATCTTATAATTATTTCCAAGTAACTTAGCAGTGGCCAATATCAATTATTATTAGCTAATTTATGTACTAACAGATCTGATATATATCGGCATGATTCTTCTATAAATTCTTGTAAATAATATCTTATAATTATTTCCAAGTAACTTAGCAGTGGCCAATATCAATTATTATTAGCTAATTTATGTACTAACAGATCTGATATATATCTGCATGATTCTTCTATAAATTCTTGTAAATAATATCTTATAATTATTTCCAAGTAACTTAGCAGTGGCCAATATCAATTATTATTAGCTAATTTATGTACTAACAGATTTGATATATATCTGCATGATTCTTCTATAAATTCTTGTAAATAATATCTTATAATTATTTCCAAGTAACTTAGCAGTGGCCAATATCAATTATTATTAGCTAATTTATGTACTAACAGATCTGATATATATCTGCATGATTCTTCTATAAATTCTTGTAAATAATATCTTATAATTATTTCCAAGTAACTTAGCAGTGGCCAATATCAATTATTATTAGCTAATTTATGTACTAACAGATCTGATATATATCTGCATGATTCTTCTATAAATTCTTGTAAATAATATCTTATAATTATTTCCAAGTAACTTAGCAGTGGCCAATATCAATTATTATTAGCTAATTTATGTACTAACAGATCTGATATATATCTGCATGATTCTTCTATAAATTCTTGTAAATAATATCTTATAATTATTTCCAAGTAACTTAGCAGTGGCCAATATCAATTATTATTAGCTAATTTATGTACTAACAGATCTGATATATATCTGCATGATTCTTCTATAAATTCTTGTAAATAATATCTTATAATTATTTCCAAGTAACTTAGCAGTGGCCAATATCAATTATTATTAGCTAATTTATGTACTAACAGATCTGATATATATCTGCATGATTCTTCTATAAATTCTTGTAAATAATATCTTATAATTATTTCCAAGTAACTTAGCAGTGGCCAATATCAATTATTATTAGCTAATTTATGTACTAACAGATCTGATATATATCTGCATGATTCTTCTATAAATTCTTGTAAATAATATCTTATAATTATTTCCAAGTAACTTAGCAGTGGCCAATATCAATTATTATTAGCTAATTTATGTACTAACAGATCTGATATATATCTGCATGATTCTTCTATAAATTCTTGTAAATAATATCTTATAATTATTTCCAAGTAACTTAGCAGTGGCCAATATCAATTATTATTAGCTAATTTATGTACTAACAGATTTGATATATATCTGCATGATTCTTCTATAAATTCTTGTAAATAATATCTTATAATTATTTCCAAGTAACTTAGCAGTGGCCAATATCAATTATTATTAGCTAATTTATGTACTAACAGATCTGATATATATCTGCATGATTCTTCTATAAATTCTTGTAAATAATATCTTATAATTATTTCCAAGTAACTTAGCAGTGGCCAATATCAATTATTATTAGCTAATTTATGTACTAACAGATCTGATATATATCTGCATGATTCTTCTATAAATTCTTGTAAATAATATCTTATAATTATTTCCAAGTAACTTAGCAGTGGCCAATATCAATTATTATTAGCTAATTTATGTACTAACAGATCTGATATATATCTGCATGATTCTTCTATAAATTCTTGTAAATAATATCTTATAATTATTTCCAGGTAACTTAGCAGTGGCCAATATCAATTATTATTAGCTAATTTATGTACTAACAGATCTGATATATATCTGCATGATTCTTCTATAAATTCTTGTAAATAATATCTTATAATTATTTCCAAGTAACTTAGCAGTGGCCAATATCAATTATTATTAGCTAATTTATGTACTAACAGATCTGATATATATCTGCATGATTCTTCTATAAATTCTTGTAAATAATATCTTATAATTATTTCCAAGTAACTTAGCAGTGGCCAATATCAATTATTATTAGCTAATTTATGTACTAACAGATCTGATATATATCTGCATGATTCTTCTATAAATTCTTATAAATAATATCTTATAATTACTTACCAGGTAACTTAGGAGCGGCCGATATAGACTCCCGTCTCGAGGAGCAGCTCATCGACGGCATCCTATACGCCTTCCAAGAACAAACGACAGAAGACGTCGTCATGCTGAACGGTTTCGGCACGATAGTCAACCAGCTCGGCAAACGCGTCAAACCCTACTTACCCCAAATCTGCGGTACAATCCTCTGGCGTTTAAACAACAAATCCGCGAAAGTCCGTCAGCAAGCCGCCGATCTAATCTCCCGAATTGCCGTCGTGATGAAAACATGCCAAGAGGAGAAATTAATGGGACATTTAGGAGTTGTCCTATACGAATACCTAGGCGAGGAATACCCAGAGGTTTTAGGTTCAATTCTAGGCGCTTTAAAAGCCATCGTCAACGTAATTGGTATGACGAAGATGACACCACCGATTAAAGATCTATTACCGAGGTTGACTCCAATTTTGAAGAATCGTCACGAAAAAGTCCAAGAGAATTGTATTGATTTAGTTGGGAGGATTGCCGATCGAGGTCCTGAGTATGTTTCCGCCCGTGAATGGATGAGGATCTGCTTTGAACTCCTCGAATTGTTAAAAGCTCACAAGAAAGCGATCCGGCGAGCGACCGTAAACACTTTCGGGTACATCGCTAAAGCGATCGGCCCTCATGACGTCTTAGCGACACTTCTAAACAATCTAAAGGTCCAAGAACGTCAGAATCGCGTCTGCACGACGGTAGCCATCGCTATCGTCGCTGAAACTTGCTCCCCGTTCACTGTACTCCCCGCGCTGATGAACGAGTACCGCGTTCCGGAATTGAACGTTCAGAATGGGGTGTTGAAGTCCCTGTCGTTCTTGTTCGAGTATATCGGGGAGATGGGTAAAGATTATATCTACGCTGTGGCCCCCTTGTTGGAGGACGCGCTGATGGATAGGGATTTGGTGCATCGGCAGACGGCGTGCGCCGCTATAAAGCATATGGCGTTGGGCGTTTATGGGTTTGGGTGTGAGGATGCTTTGATACATCTGTTGAATTACGTGTGGCCGAATATCTTCGAGACTTCGCCGCATCTCGTGCAAGCTTTTGTTGATGCTATCGAGGGGATGCGTGTCGCTCTGGGGCCTATAAAAATCCTGCAGTATACTTTACAGGTGAGGCTTGTTATTGAGAAGTTTGTTGCTGGAATAAAATTTGAGTTGAAAAGTATTTCATTTGATACCTTTTTTATTTATCTGGAATATTCACAATCAAAAACAAGAAATATAACAAATAACGTTTATTTTACTGTTCAGATTACAATATCATGTTATGTTTATACAAACTGTTATTTAATCACATAATTTACAATAGGTACATAGGTTTATTTTCGATAAATTGCAAAAATGTGCTTAAAATCTTTTAAGATTGGTAATTTTGTAAAATTCGAATTTAGGTTGTGGTTTTGTCAGAAAAATTGTTTTCTGTCAGATAAGACCTTAAATTTTTTTTTGTTTTAGGGTTTGTTTCATCCTGCGAGGAAAGTTCGCGATGTCTACTGGAAGATCTATAATTCGTTATATATAGGCGGTCAGGACGCTCTAGTTGCGGGGTATCCGCGGATTGCAAACGATCCCAAGAACCAGTATATCAGATACGAGCTAGATTACGTTTTATAATTTTGTTGTCGCACTTATTTTTAGTTTTCCCTGTGTATTTTAGTGTTAAGAAAATATTGTGTGTAATTTGGTTGTACAAAAAGCTTATCGAGTTTTCTGATATAATAAAACATTATGTAAAGGTGATTTGCGTCTTCTTTCTTTTGGTAATTTTTTATAAACAAACGAAAAAAACAAGAAATATCACAAATAACATTTATTTTAATTCTATGATTACAATATCAATTATGTTTATACAAATTATTATATAATCACATAATAAACTAAGTAGAGCACAGTGACATATGCAACCAATTACACCCAGTGTATGCTTTATAATTAACCCGCGTATATTTGTTTGCATACACAACTGTGCTCTCGTTGGTTTGACACATCTATACAGTTTTATTTCCTCTTATGGGATGATTTCTTATGTCTCTCATCTCTGGAACTGCGTTTAGAGTTCCGTTTCTTTCTTCTATCGTCCTCAGACTCCGACGAAGACGATGAAGAAATTGACTTAGAACGCTTCTTCTTCTTTTCCTTCGCTTTCTCTTGCTTCTCGATTCTTTCCAACTTCTTCAGCAGTAATAACTTCTGAGCTTTAGTAAGCGATTTAATAAAATTAGCGTCCATATCGCTATCTTCATCGCTCACAAGTAAATCGTGTTTATTCAACTCAGACCTATTGATGTGTTGTTTCTTCAAAGCCAAACCATCTTCCAACATTTGTTGCACCAGTGAGTTCTGATCTAAGATAGATCCAGCTTCCAATGATCTAGCAGCACTCATAGATAAGCTGTACATAGGGCATTCTTTATCGGTATTTATGTGGCCCCATTTGTGGCATTTGATACAACGGACGTTACGGACCTGTATACCAAAAGGTTGATCGCGGATTTCTTGATCACCCTTGCAATAACTCTCCCTGGGCGCGTTGTATTTCCGTTGCCATTCGAATTTGTATTCTGGTTCGTTGTCTTCCCGTTCACGTTCTTTTCTAGCGCCTGGGGGTGGTTCGTACATGAAACTGATGCTCAGCTTGTCTTTGCTGTCTTTACTGAGCATCGCTTTGTTATCGTGCAAGTCCTGTTCTTTTTCATATTGTTGGCGAAGCTCTTCTTGTTTTTTCTTGTAGGCTTCTGATTTCTGCTCTGCCATCCATACGCGTTTCAGGTTATCACGCGATGCTGGATGGAAGAATTTCTTACACATGTAATTATTGAAACCTTTCCCCATCTTGAATGGTGTTGATCACTCGGTAAATTAATATATAAATCAGTTGTGGAATTTAATACGAACTGTTTTCGTCTGTATGACGTCTTTAGCACTTTACATCAACAATGGCAACTGACAATCAGGGCTGCCACAAACTCATACCAATATCTGTCACCATTCACCATACAAAGAAAATCCCTAGACCGAAGGCATTCGCCTGAACAAGCGAATGTAGATGGCGCTATTTATCCTGAATGTTTAATTTAAATTTCTACCACCAGAGCGGGGTAAGTTTGTTTGTATTGCGCCATCTACTTCCAGCCTTTCAAAAATTCAAAATATACGATTTAAATGAAAAAGACTCATATATTTGATATAATTAACTACAAAACTTTTTCTAATGTCTCACAGGTATACAATTCTGCATTCTCCAAAGTATCTATACCCTAGAAATTTAAAAATAAAACATTAACTCAACATTTCTTTCATACAATAAATTTACAGACCAAGTCCAATTCTCCCAAACCGGAAGTTGCCCGTTGTCACCCAAATCTAAATTATTCAATATTTCCATATCCTCTTCTTGAAGGGTAAAATCAAAAATGTTAAAATTTTCTTCAAGACGTTTAGGGTTGGAACTCTTAGGTATTACACAAATTCCGTTCTGTACAGAATGCCGAAGTAAAATTTGAGCTGCAGTTTTGTTGTATTTCTTAGCCACGTCCGTCACAATTTTATTTTCGAATAAATTGGGAATATCGACGCATCTAAAATAAAAATCGATATTTTTACTTTTGTATGCTTGAAATCGCCTAAAGAAACAATACTTTTTCCCATATTCTTCGTAATATTTCTTTGTACCTGGTGACCCTAAAGGACAATACGCCACGACGGATATATTTTCAGATTTGCAAAAATCGACAAGTTCTCTTTGCTGGTTATACAAATGAAGCTCAATTTGTAGACATGCAGGTCTAATTTTACAATTCTCCAGAACGTTTTGTACTTGAGACTTTGAAAAATTCGAGATTCCAATCGATTTTGCCAAACCGGCTTCAACCAATTTTTCCATTTCTCTCCAAATTGCCACGTGATCTATATTCGTATCCATTTCAACATCCAAAATTTCTCCTGGTTTCATATCTGGGACATTTCTAATTCCATCAGGACAATGTATTAGATACATATCGATGTAATCCAAATTTAAATTATTTAGGGACGACCTGAAGTTGTTTCCTACTTTATCGACGTACATACCGACCGGGGGTAGTTTGGTTGTCACAAATAAATCGCTACGTTTCAATTTTCCGTCTGAAATCCATTTGTTTAGAATTTTACCTATCGTTGTTTCATTTCTGTATAGCGTGGCTGTATCAAAATGTCTATAGCCTATTTCCAGGGCGTTATTTAGAGCATTTTCTAGTTCTGTCTCGGAAGCCTACAACAGAAAAAAAATTAAATATAAATATGTTCTTTTTAGCGAGTTTTGAAGCAACCCTAGCGCCATCTATGAAAATTTTTTCGAAGTAACCTTATCTATATCGTTTTCTTTATCATTGCACTGTATAGTAGTTTTTATTGATTCAATCACAGGAATTATGTTAGTTAGAATCTTTTCTAACCTATATAAATAGATGTATATTAATAATAACGAATCTATAATTACCTGCCAAGTGCCTAAACCAAGTGCTGGCATCTTGTGTCCATTAAATAAGTCTAAGTGCAACATTTTTTCTTTTAATAGAACTCAAAACCGTCAAACACTATTCTAACTCAATCTAATCTACACTTTAATTTGTTTATAGTTCATATCTACTTAGTTTTTTTTTTAGATTTTGTTGTATTTAATCAAGTCAAGGTCATTTGTTATCAAAGAAATTCTAGAAACACAACACATATTTTATTTAATGAGAATTTTGTTCACACTAGTTACAAGTAGGTCTTTTCAAATGGGTATTCTGGATGTTCTGTCAACCTGAAAACAAAAAAATAGAAATTATAACATTGAGTTTTTATGACATAATCCATTTATTACCTTCCATATCGTTTGAAATCGTAAATCCGTGATATAGGTCCCTTCTCCAGGCCTTTTAAGACTTCAATATCATCTTCACGCAAGTCAAAATCAAATAAATCAATATTCTGTTCTATCCTTTCTGGATTTGAACTCCTGGGTATGGCAGCAACACCCAAGCCTAAATAATACCTTAGTAAAATTTGTGCAGGAGATTTTGAATGTTTCTCTGCTATTTTACTGACTGCAGGGTCTTCGAGAATGTTGGGTACAACTTTTTGTGGTGCACCCATTGCGGCTGATAATTCATTATAACCTTTAGAACCTAAGGGTGCAAAACCAACCACTGCAATATCACACGCTTTACAAAAGTTAACCAGTTCTTGTTGCTGCATATAAACGTGAAGTTCTACTTGGTTAACCGAAGGTTTAACACGACAGTTATTTAGTATGCAATCAAGTTGTCTAATGTTAAAATTAGAAACACCGATTGTCTTTGTCAAACCTAAATCGACCATATCTTCATATTTCTACCAAAAAAAAAGAACCAAAAACGTTTCTTAATAAATTATTTAGTTAGACTAGTTTTAAACTAAGTAGAGCACATATGCAACCAATTATACGCGTATATTTGGTTGCATACACAACTCTCCTTAGTTTGAAACATCTACTTACCTTCCATGTTTCTAAATAATGTAGATTTGTATCCGGGACGATAACACCATCTTCACGTTTGAAGGACATTGGAAAATGAATTAACCATAAATCGAGGTAACTTAACCCCAAATCATTCAGCGATTTTCTTAAGGAATCTTCAACGGCATCAGGATAAGCCGGTGGGATTTTGCTGGTGATAAAAATATCATCCCTCTTAATTTTTCCGTCTGCAAAAGCTGTTTTAAGAATATTTCCAATGTCTTTCTCATTGCCGTATCTTTGGGCTGTGTCTATATGGCGGTAACCGACTTTTAAGGCATGTTCCACAGACCTTATTAATGTATCACCCTGTAACTGTACAAAAATATTATTAAAATGTTATATTTTTTATAGTTTTATTGATACAAACATCAAAGCCATAGAATTTTAGCTTAAGCAGTCACTTACTGCAAATGTTCCCAACCCTATAGTGGGTAGTTTTATGTTTTTAGCTAAATTTAGAAACTTATTACATGCCATTACTATTTAGAAATAACTCAAGAGGACATAACCTTCAAAACTCAAACTTCAAACCAAGGTAACCTTCAAATTCGCAGTTTATACAATATTTAAAAAAAACGTGTCATCTCTGCATAAAATCTCTCCAAAATTGATTCGATATAATCAAATATCCATCAATTTAAATTGCAATACTTTCCAACCCCAAAGTGATTGGAAAAGCATCAAAATGTCGTTTGGGGGGGGCGATAGCGTGGGTGGCTTAGAAATAATTTCTACAGAAAATTGCACAGAAATTACAGGAATTTTTGTGCTTTGACGCGACATCTAGGAAGAATTTCTCTAAATAGAACTATTCTAACATTTAGCAGGAATATTCAAACATAAATTACTTATTAAATAAATAATTTTTGTTAGATCTTCGTTATTTACACACTTATCTATACATATACATATTATCTTAATTACGAGTTTATTTTTTTTACATTATGTATTTTCGACAAGGTCTCGTGATTAATAAAAATGATTTAATTTGATCTAGCTTTGACATTGTAGATACCGTCGTACATACGTCAGTGTGCTGTATTACCGCAAAATCAAAGTAATCGAAAATGGCTTGTAATATATTCTTAGATCTACCAAATGGGGCAAAAATGCCTGCGTTGGGTTTTGGAACATGGCAGGTATGTGTAAAGATAATAACGGTAATGTTTTATTTGTAATTTCAATGAAAATGTAATGATTAAAGTAATTAGGTTATGTTTTCATGTTGTTGTCATGGCGACGACCCTCTAGAACGATCGTGAAAAAATTAATTTGAATTTTTGGCGCGATTTAACTCTTGGAATGCTTATTTCCGAAAAGGAAAGCATTGTAATCGACAAAAAAGAATGTTTTCTTATGGAATAAAAGAATAAAATATAAATTTATTGTTATAGTCTGTTGATGATAGTCTGGAGAATGCCCTAGAGGTGGCGCTTGAAGCAGGCTATAGGCACATAGACACAGCCCAAGCCTACGGCAACGAGGAAATCATCGGTAGGGTTCTGAAAAAATGGTTCGACGCGGGAAAATTGAAAAGAGAAGATCTTTTTATCACCACGAAGTTGGCCGCTTCTTCTATGTACCCGGATAAAGTCAAAGCATGCACACTTGACTCACTAAAAAAGCTACAACTTGACTATGTCGACTTGTACCTAATACACTTCCCCGTCACCATGTGTTATAAAGATGGTGTAGCTTATGGTGAGCCAAATGTGCATTATTTAGACATTTGGAAGGTAGGTTTATATTATTTTTGACGTACGTCAAAGATTACGCGTTTTGACATTGACAGCTGTCAGTGAATATAGGTTAGATTGCCCTTACCCGCAAAATACATTACTTTTTAGAAAATGGAGGAGCAATTTGACGCTGGGCGCGCAAAATCCATCGGTATTTCAAATTTCAACGTACGTCAGATCGAAGACGTGGTTAAAAACGCTAGAATAAAGCCGGCGAATTTGCAAATTGAACTGCACGTGTACATGCAGCAACGAGATTTGGTTGATTGTTGCAAGAAACACGGTATAACGGTTGTAGCCTACTCGCCGTTGGGTTGTAGAGGCTACAACCAATTCTTGGCGAAATTCGGACAGGAAGGTAAAGAACTTCCCGATCTTTTCGCCAATCCAGCCGTACAAAAAGTTGCTGAGAAGCATTCTAAGACCCCTGCTCAAGTGCTCTTGAGATACCTGATGCAGATTGGAGTGGCTCCTATTCCGAAGAGCGTAACGCCATCTAGGATCAAGGAGAACATTGACGTTTTTGATTTTACGTTAGACGAGGGCGATATGAAGGACATCTATGATCTGGAGGTGGGACCGTCTGTACGAATTTGCGATTTTAAAGTTTTTGCAAAGTGAGTTATTGGTTATATATCAGTGTTTTTCTTTATGTGTTTGGTAATCATGTTTTTTGTTGTTTCAGGATTTCTGAGCATCCAGAGTTTCCTTTTTAAATGACGTATGACGTCAGTTATTCTGTTTATTGCAATTTGTAACACGAATAACGTATAGCACGACTTTTTGTTGCTGTTTTAGGAATGAATGTTGTTCAGTTTGGTAAAATTTGTAAACTTTAGTTAAATAAAGGACTTTACTCTTGGAAATGTGTGGTTTTTCTTACGATAATTCCTTCAGTGCTACATAAACTAGCGAGAATGATCATTAACAGGATTGACAATGAGTGTGATACTGCTGCTAGTGCAGGTACGCAGTTCAAACTGTTAATTATAAGATAATATTATGTATTGCAAGTTTGCAACTCCCCAGGGTGTACTATAACTAGATTCAACTGATTAAAATGGTAAATGAAACGCAAACAGTGCATGCAGTATGCAAATGAATAAAATTTGGACGCTTTCATCTATTTGTATTACAAACTGGAGCATTTTCAGCCCTAACAAAAAGAGTGCCCACATAAAAAATTGTTTTTTTATGATTCTGTCATAAAAATTATAGACAAACCGTCCTCTTAACCGACTTATACCAGCAAATACAAAACACAGGCTCAAAACTTGAATAAATACTTTAAATTTCGAATATGACGGGAGGTCATTGACCTACCAACATGCGTTTGTCGGTGAACACAATTTCAAATTTCGCGCCGCGGCAACGCAATGACCGCTGGTCCGTGATTCTTGCAACTCGAGTCTTGTGTCATACGCGTTACACCGGTTAACCTCTTCTGGTCAGTGTCTCGATCAAAATTAACGAAAAGGTGCGGAAATGTGTTTTCGGGACTTGAAATTGTGGATAAACGCCAATTGTCCACAAAAAACTAAACGTATAGTGTCGGACTCTTTGATTATGTGGTGACGACCGCTGTTTTTGACATGGAAAACGTTTCTGTACGGAAAAGGTATGTTTTTAATGATTTACGCATGATTTAAATGATTTACGAATGATTTACGCATGTTTTGATGGAACAAGGGTAAGTAAATTTAATTAAGCAGACAGAAATTGATATTCACAACAAAACTTTTCCTGAATATTTTATATGTCGGCTAATTCTGCACGAGTTATTAGTACGCTCGAAAATACGTTTTGCGAATCCTTCCATCTCGCAATAATTTGCATAAAATCCATTGCCGAAGGGCAGAGTCGTTTAATCCCCCTCACAAATGCCTGCCGAAACATTAATATCCGATATATATAGGTTTAAAATATCCTGGTCGACATTTAAGCTTATCGTCATCGTGGCCCAATTTTTTTTTCGACTCTCTCCCTAATTCCGGAGATATAATGGGCTCGACTAAAAGCGGCCACGTATTGATGAATGAACTCGACGCCTTTTGTACGGCCTAATCAGATTTGCCCCATTTTCGGCAGCTTTTCTACTTTTAAAGGGCGACCGTCAATCTTGAATTTTGTACACCATTTACTTTGATAAATGTGTAGCCGTTTTCTTCGCCGCTTACTTTTATATAACGAGACAATATCCTGCTCTGATAATGCACATTTATGGGATTGATAAAGTGGTCAAAATGGCCTGAAATTTGAAAGAAGTGACTAGCTGTTATTTCAACCACGCATAAGACTCTTGTTTCTACCTCTAAGGTCTGTTTTCTTCTGTATGTTTTCTTCTGCGGTTGCGACTCTTCACTTCTTCAGCCTAATACGCTTTTCTCTTGCATCACACTCCTTTATATATACTTTTTATCAGTCCCAGTTCTTTTTTCTTATGATATCGTTCTCGGTCTTTTCTCCGTTTTTACTCAAAATCAGCTTTAGACGTTTTCTTCCAAAATTTTCTTTAATCTTGCCTATTTTACATTTTGGGGACTTATATTCTCCCAATACCTGACATTTACCCACATTTTCGGTTACCTAATTTTCGTCCATAAGTAATTAAACCTCCAAGAATTGAATTACAAACTCGACCCAATCAGAATCACCCTACAAAAAAAAATGGGGGTACAGCCCCATTTAATAATGACGTACCTACCTGACTACGTTAATAATTTGCCTAAATAACCCACCAGCCGAGGTCTAATTACTGTGTTAGTATTCAAAATCAACTCGGGTTTACTCGTGGAGCATTCTCGACAGTAAGGGTGATTTTAACCCCTCCCTGGTGGCCACGCACACATGGACAAATGTACCGACGTTCGACAGTATCTTCACCAAGCATATACCATTGGTGAGCACCAGGTTGCGGTCAAATAGATCCGGACATGTTGACGTGAATTGAACATTCTATACGGGCGAAACTATCATTTCATGGTGTACCTACATGTTCGCTGTGTACGAAATGTACCGTTAATCAACTGTATTGGGCTGTTACTTGCCTTGATTTGATACTAAACAAGAGTCTGGTGACATGGTAAATGCGATACGTCTATCTGGCCATAGCACAATTATCGAGGAATTTCAGGACGTATTTATTTGGAATCAATGTCAATGACAAACTAACGTGGTTGCATTAGGGAATTAACAGCTAGTCTTGTCACAATTGCTGGTATTTGATCCCCCAAGTATATTTTTCTCTGACGAAGAAAAGGGTGACTTTTTGAAATAATTACTCTACAACTTGCTGCTGCTTTTTTATTGTGTCAGCAAAATGAATACACTAAATATCCCTGTTTTCTTTGTCCGTGGGACAGTCGTGCAAAAAATGGAACTGGGATAGCAAAAACTGTCGAGAATAAATATGGACCGTAGGAAAGCTAACATCGTTCATGAACCATCGATAAGTCGAGAACAAATAATTCTTCCACCACTACATGTTAAATTTGGGCTTATTAAACAGTTTGTGAAAGCTTTATATAAGAATGATGTTTGTTCCAAATGTATTTGTTAATCATTTCCTGTCCTCAATGCAGGAAAATTAGAAGTCGGTATCTTTGATGGACCACAAATGACTTAGGTTGAAGCAAGGACAAGCTTTGTATCAGTTATCAAAAATTTTTTGGGAAATCACCAAGCTGAACAATATTAACAATACAAATTGTTGACAAAATGCTTCAAGAGAAACTAATATGAGTACCTAGTTACATTATTTTCATAGTTATTTAGATAAATTTCCTGACAATCTGAGTGATTACAATGAAGAACAAGAGCAACGGTTTCAGCAGTATATCAAGATAATGGAGGAAAGATATGAAGGCCGATGGTATTGCCCTATTGCTGGACCTTAGAAAAGAACTGTCCTGAACAAAAATACAATAGAAAGCCACACACAAAACGTTTTCTTAATTTAAATTTGTATTTTTGTATGGATTGCCTTTATCTCAAAAGTGGGGTCAATTTAGCAAATATTTTGTTATTTTCATATTTAGTAGACCAGAATTACCTAAGATTGACTAATTAATCTCATACCGCAAAATCAATGTTCCCTTGTATAATATAAGTGTTGGAATCTCTGCAGTACCAGCAAATCTTAAAGATTGACTGGAAAACTAAATTACTTTTCTCAAATCGGACGGTCTGAATGCATAACTAACCATTAAGTGAATTGAAATTTAAATGAGCTCGACCAGTTCTAATTCTAGTTTTATGTAGGGCATTTTAACCACGTTAACTGCATACGTAATGAGTAAGAAAAAGGTAATCCTTTTCTAATGGGTGATTGGTAAGATGTAGGTAATTAGCTGTTATTTGTGGTCATCGTCAAAATAATTAAGGTTAATCCTACTGTTTTAGCAGAATGCAATTAAAATTCTACCATGGATTTCAAGAAAGCAACGTTTTTGTGCGTTTGTAAACAAATTATCGGTTTTTTTCTTTGTGTCTAGACAGATCATAAAGCGCCAATATAGTATCAATTAGAGATGGGCTTATTAGTTCTTTTTAATGAACTAGTTCTTCCGGATTAGTTCACAAAAAGGAACTAGTTCAAAGAACTAGTTCTGAAGAACTACTTTGATCCTGAGACATACTACTTCGATAAACGTGTCTTCGTGTGTTCTAGCACGTGTATATCTCGTTCCAAACGAAACTAGGATCTAGTTTGGACAGAATCGATGTCTGCCTTCCCACTTTGTCTTTTTCTTGAAAAATCGTTATTTTGTTTTGAAAATAAATAATTATTTATAATTATATTGATCGAAGAATCGTTGTCTTATTTTATTTAGGTATATTTCTTAAACATTTATTTAATAAGGCATAAAAGACATATTGCTGCACGTATTTTAGCCTTATTCATACTGCAATTTTAGGTGGAATTGGGGTATTATTTATAAATTATAGTATAACATATACTGGCGAAACTACTATTAACAGTGTAATCCATTATCCAATAGGAAAAAAACTATACTCTAATTATATTTTTGACATCCGCCGTTAGGTAAAGAAACAACTGGCGGGCGGGGTGCTTTGTCGCTCGTTTGATGTCGCCACAACTCGTTCACTGAATGGGATATGTTTCACCAAAGCAGGACTTTCGAACTAGATTTCATGTCCCTACAAGTCGTTCACTGAATGAGATATGCATAGAAATATGTTTTGGCAAAGCAGGTCTTTTGCGAACTAGTTCTTTTTATTTTAAAGAACTAGCTCTTTTGTTCTAAGCCGGGAGCCATTCTCTCGGACTAGTTCGTTCACGAACTACCCACCTCTAGTATCAATATAAATACTTGTTGGGGTTGAAGTAAGTGATGTCGAAGTTATTACTTTCCGACTATACTGATGAGAGAAAATTGACATTTTTTTGTGAGTGAACATTGAATTTTAAGCAAAAATAGAGAATATCAGTTATCAGCAGATATTTTGTTTTGGAGCATTTTCCGACTGATATTTATCGTTAAGTTGTATAATATTTGTTCCTTAAAGTTCAATAATACTAAAAGATGTAGAATAGATCAATATTTTCCTTCTAAGGTACTCTCCGGAAAGTAATTACTGGCCACAAAGTAAAATTACAAACCAGATGATTTTTTCCTTCGGCAATCGAAAGGTTCCGATGATCATCACTTTACGAGCGGAAATAGCTTTTTCATTTTTATCAGTGGAGGTCCTCTAGGGGGAAAGTATTGTAATCGATGAAAAAGTCAAAGATTTCAGCGAAAATACGCGTTTAGAAGTCGCTTGAATCAGTTGCAATGTATTTTACGATAGCACCTAAACGTTACAACGGTGCGACCACTCAGCAGCGGCTGTTTTACCACTTGGCGAGTGAGTTTAGCAGCAGCCAGCCCACCAGCGCTTGTTTAACTTTTACAGCAACCAGCATGAATTGAAATGAGATTTTTTTAATGAAAATATATAATTTAATTAATAAGTAATAATTGAAAAAATTATTTAATTAATAATTAAAATAATTTTGTAAATAACTAATTGAAGTAAGGTTATTGACTTTAATTTTATTGTCATCGTGGCCTTGCTTGTGTTATTTACACTCGTGTACAGTGCTTTCAAAATTTATATAGTCAGGTTCAAGGCAGGTAGTCAATAAAACCCCACAAATTGGTATCAAATATGAATTACTTTAGGGTTGCGACGCCTTCACCTGACAAAAGACAATACATTGTCTTTGTCTCACTGTCAAACATTGTCTCACTGTTGTATGTACCTGTAATAGTAGGATGGTGGGTTCTTGGAATGTGATTAGAGCATGACAAAAAAATGTTCTAAAACATTTAAAGTCAAACACCACGACCCCCCAAACACAAGCCACCACTATTATTGCTCTTACACTCGCTCTGCACGTGAGTTCTTGCAATGGGACCAGTGCAGCATTTTAGCAGGCAAAACTAATTAAACTACTCATATTGATATTTAACTCAAAGGAAAACACTTCTCAACAAAATAACAAATTTATTAAATTAAAAAAACATAAAAAAGAATGAATAAAAAATATAAAAGAGACACTTAATTCATCCTTAAAATTACCATCTAGAAGAGCTGTTAGATTCTCGTAAAAATACAAAGAAGTGAAAACACAAAGGAGGAAAAATAATCAGCTTACCATTTACAAAACACAAAACACTACTCTAAGTTACATTATAAAAATAAATGAAAAGAGACTACATCTTAAGTAGAATGCCGAATGTCGGCTGTTAATCTCGACTGTTCTCTACAGAATGTTTTTCTCTTCATCTTTGTGTCTTGAACTTATACCTCTCATGTATAAACTATCTCGGTCCACGATACCATAATTTATAATTAAGCAAATAACACACACACAAAATATCAAGACACAAAGCGCTTAACGAAAGGGCCTTATTGATTTGGGCCATAAAAAAGAAAGATTTACGAGTCTTCTAAGTTGAAAATATAACAAATCATACCCATGCGTGTGAAAAGGTCAGACAGTATCACCATTCACATATCCGGCATCACATACAATTTATCTCAAATTACAATGAACAAAATATGGATGCAGCTGAAATCCCCAATTATTACATACCCACCTGCTGACATATAAAATGCACCAGAAATAGTTGACCTTGTAGTTTTAGCTGAGGCTTGCTGGTAGTAGCCACCAGCGGCAGCAGTACTTTTGCTGGTAAACAGCGTAATGTGACCACAAAACATCCGCTGGTTGCTGTCGTGAGCTAGTAACATGTTATAATATTGACTCTAGTATTTGAATTTGAATCTTTATTACGTACCTACATAACATTATATTCACGACATGACAAAACTAATTAAAAGAAAAAGAAAATACATGCAAAGGTCTGTTTTGTACGCATGGCGTCTGGTCCGCTGCAACAATTTGCGAGTCCGAAGCGTCTCAGTTTCTGCCAAACAGCGTCGGGAAAACGACGTGACGCGTCTGGCCGCGAGGGTGCGCTCTTTATGTCGTGCGAAAGATTTTTGTCTCTCTACGAAACTAGCAAAGCTGAAATCTTGAAATAACAGATATCGGTGACGACTTTCAGAACTGTCACAAACAGGTGCCGGGTATATTGGTCTTGACCAGAGTCTTGACCGTCACTTACGAACTTTTCTGACCCATTTCGTGTCGTCTGTCGTTTATTTCGCGCGGGAAAGTTGTCTAACGTGTGATGGCAGAGTGGTAGAAACAACGTAAGTAAGTTTTCTATTTAGTGGATTCGCTGTATTGGATGTAATGATGAAAAAATGCGAGTTTTTGGGATCTGGAAAGGAATTAGTCAATACAATGTTTTTTTTTGTATTTAAACAAGAAATTATTAAGTAAATCGTATTGAAGTTATTAAAAAAAGAATTGAGTGTATAAACATCTGGTTTTGGCGGAAGTTATTGAGACATTTTTATCTTAATATAAGCTGAAAAAGACGACATAAGTGCGCAGATCTAAAAATTTCATCTCCAGACACTCGAGCGTATATAAAAAACTTTTAGCGTCCAATACTTGACATATGAATCTTAATTTGTGACATTATAACGATCATCGAGTTAGTAGGTTTTTAAATGCGTTTAATTTTAAATTGGACAACACGTCTTGTGATCTGCTGCTTTCAGAGTTATGGTCAATGAAATAAATTTAACTACATTCTTGCAGTTTAAAATAGAATGTCGACATAAATATAACTATAGTTGTCAGTGCGTAATTCCCTCAATTTGTCCATAATTAATGTAAACAAGTCATTAATTATAATCTCTATTAATTTGTAAGTTTATTTGAATGTATCGTAATTTGGTAATCGAAAAAAAAAACTGTACATGTCGATGTTCTGGAGCAAATACTACATCGATATTTTATATCCAACAATACTTTTTCAGTATGTAACAGTGCATGTACTTTTTACTTTCCTACTAGTATCCTAGAAGGAAAGTATTGTAACCAACGGATATTTTTTTCGAGATTTCAGCGGAAATACGCGTTTTGAGGTACCATGAATATATTGCGATGATCTAGACTAGAAAACACTAGTCAACAGTCAAAATGTACATTGGATGCGACTATTTTTTTTATATATACTAAGGCCCTCTAAACTCAAAAATCGCATAAAAAAAATTTTTAATGGATACGTCTTCGAGTTACAATTTTTTTTCTTTTTTTTGTTTTTTTTTTGCGGAGGTAGTTCGACTATTTGGATCATATCTCGAGTTAGGAACGTCCAATCTGGTCGCCCGGCACATAAAATTGAAGCTAATTGTATTACCAACAATTGTCACTCATATAGTTTTTCAATCGCTTCAGTAGTTTTAGCGCAATAGGCCACGATATTATAAAAATTTGGCCAAAATGAAAATGGAACATTTACTCTATCACCTGTGAAAAGTAGAAATCGTGGAAATATAGTTAGTTTAATATTTTTTGCGTAGAGTTTGAACTTTTACGAAGAGAACAAGGTATTTACGATTAAAATCTATGCAAAAATAGCGAAGTTATGGTCATTTAAGATTGATAGGTACCAAACTACCAGAATTCTACTTTTTCTCTGTTTACAAGTTTAATTCATTGTGCTTAGTTTTAATGTGATGTTTTCAATATAAAGGAGATTAGAAGTGAGTTTGATTGCTGTTCCGCCTTATATTTTTGTCGAAATCTGTTTTTCTTATGAGGAACCAGATATAGTTGCCCATCATTTTTTCAATCCAAAATCCCTCGTAGCGCCGCTCAATAGTCTTCATTTCCTAGTGAAACCTCTCACCATGCTCGTCACTAACGTCACCAAGATTCTCAGGATGAAATCTTCTCAACTGCTAGCTCCAGGTGTATACCGTATCCCATGTGCTTGTGGCAGTGTCTACATTGATGAGATAAAGCGCTCTGTCAGCGTTGGGGTTTCAGAACATGAACGTTGTACAAGGCTGCGACAGATCACCAGTTCAGAGCTTGCTGAGCACAGACACAACAATTCTTCTCGACCAAACAAAAATCATCACGTTATTATCCTCGTAGAATCCGCGAAGCGATCGAAATCTTTAAAGATCCCTCCAATCTCAATCGAGATGACGGTTGGCATTTGCATCATAGCTGGAAACCACTTTTACGACCACCACAGCCAATCACAGCTACTCCAAACCGCCCTCCCAACCAATAGTTGTTTGACTACCTGCGCAGGCACCTGCGCCAGGTACATATAACGTCGATCGAAACACGTACTGACATATCTGAATATCATTTTTTGGTGAGATATGCCACTACGTGTTTTGAGCGACGATAAATACCCTCACCCTTCCACACACGTTCATTCTCTCCGTCCTGAAGATGCCTCTTGCAACAGAGTGCGAAACGTTGACTAAAAGATGCGCATCTTGGTGCGAATCACGTGACGTACTCGTCTTCCGAATGGATCCGACCTCTACCATGCATTTAAACTGCTATAAATAACCAAAAATACAAAATAGAGAAAAGGCCGAATTTTGGTAGGTTTGTACCCATTGGTCATAATTGATCATAACTTTGGTATTTTTTCATAGATTTTCATCGTAAATACCTTGTTCTCTTCGTAAAAGGGCAAACTATACGTAAAAAATAAGAAACTGAGCATATTTTTACTATTTCTACCTTTCCCTGGCGGTTAAATGAATGTTCGATTTTCATTTATACTAAAAAAATTTCAAATTATGGTCAATTGCACTGAAACCACTGAAGCGATTGTAAAACAATATTAATAACATTTATTGGTGATTCAATTGGCTTTAATTTGATGTACCGAACGACAAGATTTGATGTTCCGAACTCGAGATATGCTCCAAATAGTCGAACTACCTCCAAAAAAATTAACAAAAAAAAGAAAAATTCATAACTCGAAAACGTATCCATTCACAAACATTTTAATGCGATTTTTGAGTTTAGCGGGCCATGGTATCTAAGAAAAAAATAGTGTACATTTTTTTTTATTATTTTGTTGACTAGTGAAATTAATATGGTATGTATGAAGGTATGTCTGTGAACACGATATCGCCCAAACGGTACAACGAATCGACCTGAAATTACAGACAAGCAAGCTAAAATGCTTTTATAAAGAATTTAAATAGCAAATTTTAGTACTATAGCTCTAATAAAAAGTCCAACGTGGGTATTTGTTTAGACACCCTGGTATTTTACCTATTATTTTCATATTAAAAATAACATTATTTTCTATTTGACCTATAGAATTGAGTTATGTAAGCTTCTTGCAACCCATCGAACCAATATGTGCAACAACAAATGATTACTCTATTATGTAATTATGAGACAAATGTACAATTTAATCCTTACACTAATTACGTAAAATAGTTAGACAATTGAATACACTAAGCGGATTAGGCAACCGCACAGGTGGTTGTGAATGCTGTTCATCAAATAGCAGCGTAACTCACAAAATACAGACGCATTGATAATTAATTGTATTAGTTATACCACAATCTATAGTGTAATCTGAATGATATTAACAACAGCGGACTGCCCGAATGGCACTGCTAAATTAATTGTTCGATTGAGAATTCGAAAAATATATAATAAACCGCCAATTTGAATAAATTCCATCCACTAATTTAAATTGAACTGTTTATTCATTCGGTTAAATACATGGGTATAATGGAAATTAGGTATGAATTTCAATTAATTATACGCCTGGCATATACATTGTTTAGCATTGTATACAGGTGTCTCAAAAAGGTTGGGATATAGCTTAACCATAGGCTTCTAAAATAAATAAAAGTTTCTAATCTAGACTATAGAAAATCCTCATGGTTCTTTTCCTTACGGACCAAACCGTACTGTGTGAAAGGATCCTTATTGTGCGAGCTCAATTTTCAGTAAAAAACAAAGGATTATATACTGTTGTTATCGGTTAAGTTTAGGAGTGTTTCTTATGGTAAGAAGGCAGTGCAAGAGAAGAGAGGAACTGAATTTGGAGTGGACTCTTTAGACAATGGTAACGAGTAACCAAAGTTTTGAATGGCGTCTTCTCTAAACTGCTTTCTAAATACGATAAGATTAAATTAAACGTCATTGTCTGTTTCGTGGTTACAGAATTCTCGACCGTTTTGTCAGACAATTTGGTTGAATCGAAATTAGATTCTGCATAAGATAGTAGAGCGCATTGTTCTGTTAATTTGTGTATAACTGAGCTCTGCTTTACTGTACTTATGAATTAAACACAACGATGGCTAATTGAAACTAGTTTTTCCAGTTTTCCTTTTCCTAAACAGAACTTGACCACAGTATGTGGAACATATGACTGTCTATATCTTTTACATGAGATGTAGTTTTCCTAAGACTAGATATGTATGGATCTGACCGTAGCAATAATATTTTTTATTAGATCCCTATTACAATGTTTCTTGATGTCTTTCTTGTGTGACTTAAACGATACGTTCGAATTTTCTTTGTTGGTAGCTTCTAAAGCCTCTGCAGATAAAATTCCTATAGGTAACTCAAAAGCAGAAAGCCCAAGTATCGAATAAATCACCATGAGTGATCTCAAAACATTGCTCTAAAAATATATACTTACATTACTATCTGGACGCTTCTGCAAAAAGTATTTATGTGTACAAGTAGTAACATAATAGAGCTATAATATGGCGTAAAAATTCCAGAGGGCCTTTTTCAGCTATTTGACAAAAGCTCACATAAAGTAACATAATTCAATTTTGTGTACTGCACTTCATGGGTAATACATCAGCCGATCCAAACGAAATAATCCCATAGTTGAGATGTTTGGTTAGTTATTTACCGGTTTTTTGAAGGGTTGAAGTTATTATCCTTTAAGTCAGTGTGTGATAAATTGAAATAAATATCCGATTATTCGATTAATATAATTTATAGTAACATAATAATCACATTTTACAACAATAAACACTTATATTTGAGCTCCGATGTTAGTAGATACAATCAAAATGTTTTGGTCTCAGCTCAAAACAGTTTGGAAACCACTGCTATAACTTTTTAAAATTTCTGGTAACGCAGCAGTGCAACAAGTAACTAACCTCGACCAATCACAGCGTATTGCCCGCGGGCAGGCCTCGAGCAGGTAGAAAACCAGCGGGCAGTGGTGCGGTTCTGATAACAGTTACGCGTTGGTCAGCATATCAGTCATTCTTGTCGATTTTTCGCTAATTTTCCCAGATTTCCACCGATTCTCCGCGTGTCTTTTGTGTACCAAAGTGTCGGGAACAATCCAGAAATTATTTTGGGGCCCTGTAGTCTTTGGTAAGTCAGATTTTCTGCAGTTTTTCTTTTTTGCTCGGGGTAATGCAACAGTTTGTATTTGCGTCGCCGGGTTGTATCTTTGCTTTACCACGATCTTATTGATGGTTTATTAATTCGTTAGGTAACTTGGGAGATACTTCATTGTTAAATCTTGTTAGAAAATGGAAAATTTTAAGATTTTGAGACTATTTGATGGCAATAATTTGACTATAACTTGCTGAAGATTCATGAAAATCCATCGAAGAAAAGCCCAAGTCACTCTGTTATATTATTTACATAAACTCATCTAAAATAACTATGTTTGTTGTCAGACTAATTTACGTATTGTATTTTAACGATACAAATGAATAAATACAATATAATACAAAGTGTCGTGTATCTCGAAGCTTTCCTGTATAAACACCAGCAAAAGTAATGAGTTTTGTAGTCTCTATATACACGTAAACAAAGACACTTGTTGCTACTAACCTCTACTAAAGAGGACGGTCATTTTCCGTAGACAACAGCATAGGTCAACGCGTTCATTCATCAACATTTTCCAAGATAATGAGAGGGCATTGTTCACTGGTTCTGTCATAACGTATGGTATTGTAAAACCCGCAATTCTACAGATTTTTCCGAGGCGTGGACGTGGAAAATCCATGTCTAAGTCGCAATTGTTGTGTGACGAAGGTCTTAATTGGGAAAAATGGTCTAAAATAAAGTATTATCTTGCAGAAATGCAAAACTATACTAGGTGTTTTTTTGTGTCGAGTATGTATATTATATAATATTTATTTTAGTTTGTGTATGTAATTGATATCAAAAGTAATAGTTAACAAAACAAAGAAGATAAAGGTTGGAAGAATATGGCACCTTTTAGTAACGTTTTTCCTTCAGTAACGTAAGCGTTGGATGTAGAAGGAAATTGCTATGTGTAATGGAGAACACTGTACACTAGCTACGTGTGTCCCATGTGTCTTTGCGGATGCAACAAGTTACCTTTGATATTCTTTCTAGTTGCTTTGAGCTTTGAGCTGAAATCTAATATTTTATGTTCAAAGATGAGAATATTATAGTAAACCTTTATAGAGATAGTGATTTTAGTACATACTACATACAGTAGGAATACAATTACTTACATTAGAAATAACTTTACATCGATTTCAAAGTCCAAAAATCAAACCTTTGGTGAATTTTGATGATTTTTCAAGTAAATTATAAACAACTTTTCGTAATTCTCTACCAAATGGTTTTCCATAATTTCTGTAAGGTAGAAATTGTTTGGGTTTAATTGCAGTAAGACTTTTGAATAAAATAAATCTGGTTTTATTTGAAATAAAGATTGGCCTTGAGGTAAATAATTATTCTATTT
Organism: Aphodius granarius; assembly: GCA_963971325.1. Lineage (NCBI taxonomy): Eukaryota > Metazoa > Arthropoda > Insecta > Coleoptera > Scarabaeidae > Aphodius > Aphodius granarius. The sequence goes on from OZ020223.1 coordinate 32,437,358, forward strand.
GAAATTATTTTGAAGAGAATGACATATAGATTTGAGTGAAAAGATTATGTGTTTGAATCAAAAACGTGCGGTTTCATTAAAAATTATCGCTGTGTCTACTGGCGGGGAGATGGCGCTGACAGCCTCTAGTCACACATTGACTTAGTTTGAGCGTAAATAAGCTGAACCATATAAAGCGAGCGGTATTCTGGTTTCTCTTCATTTGGGAATAAGTCTGTTTTATTTAAAAGGAACGTAGAGTTCTTGAAAGACTGAGCAAATGTTCATTTCGTTTGAAAATATTATGTTATTAAATTTAAATTAAACGTTCATACAAATATGATAGCTTTGAATTTAATAAATCTTAGCAAAGAAATAATTTTTGCGGCGACCAAAGCTTTGTCTGCCACTATCTAACATTGATCTTTCTTTGACTTGAAGTAAATTCGTTTGACATGTTTAATTAATTTGCTTTTCTAACATTTACTACATAAATTAACTACACTACGATTAATTGCACTCTCATGACTCCGAACTATTCGGAAGTGTACTAGGAACACATTATAAATAGCTAACTTCAGATGGTTAAACTGGTATGCTCACAACTTAGAACCATAACTTACCTCATCGTAATTTGGTTCACTCCAGCAAGTTGAACGAAATTAGAAGTTATAGCATCTTATTATAATGTGAGATGAGGTGTCTAACATTTCCATATTAATTTCTAATTATCACTAAAGAATATAAAAGCATCCTAAAGACTTTTTTCGCCATAGCACGAACAAGACATTATCTGCAAGGTTAAATCGACGTTTTAACATCGTACTTTCGCAGCAAACCCTACGAAATGAACGTTTTAATTCATTGCGACATGAGACGTACAAACTTAACGAACCGGGCAGGATATCTGAATTATGAATCCCGTAGTTCTCGATTCTCATCTTAAATTATGCAGGGCGCAGTTGATGTTGTAAAACCCAGCGCCAGAGGGCGCCAGTTCGCCAATTGAGCTCATAATTGAAATATTACACCCTCTGTCTCGAGAATATTCAATTTAATTTCACCTGGTGAATAGAAATTGAGAATATTTTGTTGATTTGCAAAAAAAATTGAATTTTTATTCGTCAAAATCAGTTTTATGTTCTCTTTTGCTCAAAGAACATTAAATTAACATAGTAACGGATAAGACGCCATAATGGTGGAGTCGCCGGTGGACGAATAGTTTCGTTAATTTGCCGCGAGATGGAGTCTTTCAAGTGGATTTCAACATGGATAGAGTACCAAAAGAGTTTATTCAAACGATTTGCATGATCCTGCAAATTTATCAGGACCCAATCGCAAGGATTATTGGGTTTATTAGTGGGAGGAGATGCAGATTGCATTTCGTCTTGAATAAACATTAATCTGCTAATGATGGTATATTTGCTTAGCAAACGGACGAAAGTTGGATGCAAACCACGTCGGATTTGCGATTTGTTTTTGCATCTCTTTAATGTCAACAGGTGATCTGACTAAATAATTTTTCTGCATTTTATGCATCGGTAAATATATTCATGAATAATAAAGAGTTGATTAATATTTTTTTTTTCACCGCAACCAAGAGAGAGATTTTTGGAACTTAACTAATAAAATTGTTGCTACATGCAGAGGAATGTTTAAGACATTCGTTGTCTTGCGAAAATTTACTCCGAACAAATCAATAAAGTTTTCAATTAAGAAGAGCTTTCTGATTCAAAACTCACCAATTTCTCCTTTAAAGCCACAAGATTTTGTTTCCAAATCAAACTATGTTGGATAGCTATTTTTAATGTATTTTTTTATTTTTATAATAAATTACCGTATTGGTATATATGACTCTTTACCCCTTTGCAGCAGCGGTAGATAGTTTGAACAAAACAACAAAACGTACGTACTTCAAATCAATATGTTATGTTGAATGTAAAATACTATTGCTTACTTTGAATAATTGATCGCATTTCATTTAAAATGACAGTTACTTGCAGTGAGAATGAAATACTCTATTCAGAACACAGAAGGTGTTGAACCAAACCTAAAAATCTTTTTCTGAAACATTTGTTTTTCCAAGTAAAACAACCAATTACTTATTGCGATAATTATTATTCTCTTTAATTCATCCAATGGTTGAAATAAAACAATATTAATTTGGTCGAAATGTTTAAATATTTGAAGTAATACTACAAAGTTTAATGCAAAACTACATATAGTCTTTTGTAGTTGATGACTGTTTGGTGTGACTTAATTTACTCATTGCAACTAAATTTATCTTGAATCAAGCACTTAACCCGCTTCTACTGAGAAAATTTTGTCTTTGCTGAAGTGGATAGTTATTTCGCTATTATATTCGAAATATTCGATTTTTTTTCTTTAAAAACTTCCTAGAAACTTTTGGGAAGTAAACTTTCCGAAAGCAATACACTTAAAAAATATATATTTCAAACTCTAGCCACTGCATCCATTTCTTCAGTAAAACAGACACCATCTCAAAACATAAAAAACTTTGCGATACAAGATTTCAGTAAAAAGTTTGAGCCTGCATTGAGTTTAAACTGTCATCTGAAATAGCTCACTGTCGGGCAAAACCCTTTACCAACTACTCGCCTTGCTAAGTAAGAAAATGAATTTTAAGTTCAAGATAATTAACTTTTATTTAAAGCTTTAGTTAGGTACGCGCAGCGGAGTTTCTTTTTAAGTTTCTGACATAAAGAGGATGAACTTATAAGTGCCTGTCTGGGAAGTCGAATCTCTTTTGTATTGTTTTTCTTTGTGGTACATGAAAGGTCTCAACTAACTAGCGGAATCCTTGGATAAATCATTATTTGTGTCATTTTTACGTCTAGCAATAAAGTTAATATCCGTCCAAACTTAAATCCTACTTTATCTTTTGCTATATTGTGTTTTGTTTTAGTTATTATACGCAATCAATAATCCTGAATCAATAATGCCCACTTCCTTATGAACAGAGGTCAATGCCGTAAATTAAAACTTCTAAGCAGACTTGACAAGTTAGCCGATTGATCTTTATTTGTGGACACTTTCGCAAATTGGACCTTATTAGGTGAATTACGTCACATCCAATAACTTATCGAGAAGCTATTATCTAATTATTTTATCTACCTTCGCATGATCCAATCCACTGGTTCCCAACCGGTGTGTCGCGACCCACAAGGGCCTTGGCTTTTTCTGAGGGCTCGACAGTTTTCCAAAGTAAAATTTCAAAGCAAATGATGTATGTTAGGTGTTAGTTGAACTTGACTGGAACGTTTGAACAACACAGCCAAACCATCTTCATCTCCATCATCATCTCCAAATCCTCCATATTGATCAGATGACTATAATCCATGGTAGATTTACTCAGACAGATTGGAACAGATAATGGCCTAATTTTGTCTCCATCAAGAAGGGGAGGAGCTTAGATCCGGAAGTAAATGCACACGATCTCATGAACCGATACAAACTTGCTCTAGTGCAGTACATCAGGCTGTACTTTACGCTCAGGAACTCTATTAGTTTAGAGGAAGTTTCGGAACACTCTAGCACTGATATCCTGAACCAATTTACATGAACTTAGTGGTTTTATTATACAGGGTGTAACAGGTTGCAGTGCCTCAAGATTGTAGAGTAATATCTATTGATTTGCTGATCATAAAAATTATTCCATTGCTCATAATTGGTTTATTATTATTTACTTTCGTCACTGAATATATAAAGTGGTTTTAGTTAACTCTTCCCTTACAGCTATTATGGCCTTTTGCGGTTATCAGCTTGGAATTTCCATTGTATAACCAATTAGTTGACGGTGGCCTTTATAGCGGTGGCCTTTATAACGATATCAGATTGCATTAGTTCATTTTGTAGTTGGTACTGTGGCACTGGTCCGACTGAAAATAGCATTTACCGCACGACTGTTATCAAAGAACAATTGTAAAAGCAATTTCGGCCCAAGTAATTCAATGTAGAATGGTTAATATTGCAGGGAAGCGAGCGGACTGCAAATCGCAGTTTCAGCCGAATTACTCTCGAGACCGAATGAAAATAGTGTGGTCCTGTAGCTGGGGGTTATCGGTTTTGTTTCGCTTGGCCGCTCCTGTCATCCCATAAAAGGACGATTCTTTATTGAAGCTTTATTTTATTACTGGTTTTACGGGCCACCAATTTATATCTACCTTTATTTCGACATCACTTTTTAGCTTATGACGTTTGTTTTGACAATAGGAGAAAACTATTGGCAATGTTAATAATTTGATCTGTATATAGCTGAAAATATGACAACAGTACACCCCAAAATTATTTCATCAGTATATTAAAGCAGTATATAATCGCAAATAACAAAGTAGTAAAAAGTAAATCTACACCAGATGACTAAAACTATACCATATATTTTGTGGTTCCACTCATTTTCGATGACAGAAATCTACAAAAATATATTCACTTCTCAACCTGACTATGACTATTCGAGCGATCATTTTCCTTGAGGGAAACCTTTGGTATGGCTCCTTTGGATGTATCCACAGAGTCCATCGCACTAAAATTTCCACTTTTTCCACTCCTAACCTGATCATCATTTTGCTCCGAACTGGGCACACTCGCCCCTTTAGGGCTTACAACTTTCTCTGGGTTTATCTTATTTTTCCATTCGACCTTTGTCTTCTGCAAATCATTCTTGAAAGATTGCAGTATGGCATTCTCCAAGTCATCCAGATTAATCTTCCGTTCCTCTGAGATATACGACATGTGAGTTCTTGGCAGATCTTCAGAAAGCTTCACGGGTTTCTCATCGATGATCCTCGAGCAGTCCATCTTCTCTGTATCGACGTTAATCTTCGAGCAATCCATCTTCTCTGTATCAACATTGACAATCGTTGATAACCTGGATAAATCTTCAGTTTGATCATCAGAAGCCCAGTCACCGATTTGGTTGGTGGTATTAAATTTTATATTGGATTCTTCATGGTTGACATCATGGTCTAGTCTCCAATCGCCAATAAACACCTTCGCTGATCTACTACTCTGATTCTGATTATCGCCAGACTTATTCTGATTACTCCAGTCGTACGAGATGTCCCTCATAGGGCTATCTTGAATACTCAAATCCATAGAGTCGATATCGCAATCTTCGTAATTCTGCTGGAAAATCTCATCGAATTCTTTGTTGGTCACATCTAGAACGTCAGTCTCAAGATCTAGACTCATTGGGTAGGTATCTTCATCAAAACTCGAGATGTTATTGACATCGTCGTCAGTGTTCAAGCAGATCGTGTCACATTTCATCGAATTATTGATCAGCTCGTTCAGTTTTCGTTCGAAACTATTGACGATTATATCTTGGATGTAAGTCTCTATTTGCTTCTGGTCAGCCGTTTCTATCAGATCCTCAAATCTAGAGTTTAGTGTTGATACCGCCCTATTGGCCAGCAACTCAAAGTGTTGCTTCTTGGCTTCGTCGACGTCTTTCTCGTGAACTAGAGCTTTCAGCCTATCCAAGGACTCAACGATCGCTTGCCTGATGTTTTCTCTGCAAGCTTCAGTGTCCTTCTTCCTCTGCTCTTGTGACTGGTCTGCGGTAACTGATTCTAATGGTGTTTGTTCTAATGGTGTTTCTTTTAATGGTATTTGTTCTGTTGAAGGAAGAATCTCTTGGTCACTTGTCAATTCTTGTTTAATGTCTTCAGGTGGTGCTTTCGGCTCCTCTTCGATTTCCTTAGTTTCTATAGTGGCTACAACCTTGAGTTGGTTCGCCTCCAAGCTTTCTTTGGTTCTTCCAATATCGTGTATCATCTCCCAAGTGGTTAATGGTTCTCCACGGTCATCCACGGTAACAGTAACGAGTTTACCTTCTAATCTTTGCTTCCTCTCTCTTAACATTTCTGATACCATGGTGGTGTCTTGGTCGACATCCGATAAATCCTGTTCTTGTTCTACGTCCTGTTCCAGTTCTATGTCTTCCTGCAATTTCTTCTCTAACGTTTTGCCCTTCCTCCTGAAGACGCGTTTCACCCTTTGAGCGCATTTTCTTATGACCTCGACTAGAAAACCGAGAACGATGATCGTCCCTATACCGAGCACTAATACCCCTAAAATAAACGCGACAAAAATGATGCTCGGCGTAAACATGTACGCGTCAGTGACTCGATAAATGAAGTCAATGACTATATTTTCAACTGACATCGTTGTCAAACACTTCAACGTTCTTTTGTCGGATAGCAACATCGATAATGGAGGTTAGTTTTTTGGGTTTTACAGTGTTTTTTAGAGTTCGCTGAATTCTAGCATTGTCAGGTCCGATGCTGAGCTGAAATAATTGCCTAGCATCGATAGCTCCATTTCGTCCTTTTCCGTTTGTTTCTTGAATGATGGTATGGCGAAAATTTTCCTTAAGTTAACCAACCAGTATTGGAGAAATCCTGTTACTAATAAGATGCATAATCCTACCACAATTAGGCTGAAAATGATGACTCCTAATACGAAAACTGTGTCCATGTTACTGATTTGTCAACACTTGTCACTGACTTATGTCGGTTTTAGAGTCAGCAATCAAAAATTGCCCTTACAACGTTGCTAGTCAAAGGTTATCTGAAAAGATTCCCGCAGTTTTGAAAACTGGTGGTTTTATAGATTTCGATGTGTTCTTTCCGAATTTCTACTTTGCCACCTCGTATCTTTGCCGCTCGCGCCGCCATATTGAAAAAAATGGCGCCTAAAAGCTGCCTCGGTCTATAGCCGACTTATTGATTTCTTATAAAAATGTTTCAGATAAAAGTTGCATCGAATCATATTCTACACATATTCTACACAAATCATATTCTACACATTTTAAAATTACTTTCAGTAATGGAAGACTTCCGCTTATACCGGAAATAGGCATCAACTCTGTTATTTTAAATAGAACACCCTATATATTATTGCCCTTTCGGATTCTTTGCCAAATTTCAATGGTACTTTGATAATGATATATTATGTCTAAGTGGCATTGTTTTTGAACTACATGATAATCTTCGAGTAGTCTTCTCTTCCATCTCTCATTTTGGCAGGTGTCATTTGACAGGTGGCGTTTAAGGATTACACAGTTTGGTAGTTTAATATGTGGCGTCATCAGCCGTCAAACCTGGGTGCTTATGGAACAGCCCTCGTATTTACTTGTTTAATTTTAATAGCAGCGGTACAAAGTGGTACAACAAAAGTCCTGAAACTCCTGAATTTAATCCAAAAAGTACAGAGTCTCCTAAACTGCTGAAGTCACTGATCCTTTTTATCTGGACTCAAGCGATTTCAGACCGGAAAGAGCGGAACTAATTTGGCCTGACGGCATCTGTTCAAGTAAACAACTGAGCCGAAGTCCTTTAAGGAAAAGGGAAGGGAAAAGTTATTAACCTCAAGAAATCCCAGCCTTAATCCGGCCACAATTTCACTACGACCCCGCGTTGGGCAATTACACTCGGTCACGTGGTACTAATTTTTTTTAGGCATGCGAAACCCTTAAAGAAATTAAAACGCTCCCCTCCCAAATGGTAACCTGAATTTGCATATTTAATTCTGTTGTCGGGAACAGACAGGAAGCGAGTGCTTCCGCTCCCGGCTCTGACGTGATGTAACTTAAACATTTACAGGACCCACTATTGCATTAATAATTCCGAATTAGGCCCACACAGGGAGGAAGTGCTGAAGTGCCCTAACGAGCGTTGCGGTGTATCTGGAAAGGATTCTCAATGTAATCAAAATTTATACAATTTTGATTGGATTTGATCTTGAATCGTGAATTTTGAGACACTTTTCTAAGCAATATTTCAGCTGATAATTCATAATTGCAATACCAAAGTAAAATCTGCAAGAGTTTTCCTACGATTTGCTGATAGAATCATTCAGTCTTGTAGTTTCAGATTTTAATTTTCTGTTTTGTGTCATATAGTCTTCTTTTGTGGGCACTTCTTTTCATTTTATGTATTTCCTTCATATCTCTAAAGATTGCGTATGGATCATAAACTTTTTATACAATTTATAGCTACGATAAGAATTTTTACGAGTTATAAAAATTTTGCCCTTTTTGGCTCCATTGTAAATAAGTAATAAGAGTGCATGCCAGCACGAACCCATCTGGTTATAACATCACGTATTTAGTTATGTATTTACATTCCAAAATGTATTTTTTATACAGGGTGTAACAGGTTTCAGTACATACCCAAAAGAAATTATTTGTTCCAGATTATATTTGCCTTACACAACTAGAAATTGGATTTATTGTAACAGGTCTAGATTTACAAATACAGCGATTAAAAAACTGAAAAAACTGCAACAAAACCAGTTAACAAATTATATAAATTCAAGTAATATGCAAAAGTACTGCTTACAAGCAGTATTTTGATGAAGCGATAAAAAGCCACCATTCAGAAGGATCGTGGGGAATATCAAACTCGTTCATAAGACCCTCAACATCGTGACATACACGTAAAGATCCTTCCATTTTAAAATATGCTTTAAAAGGCTCGTTAGGCTTTGTGAATGAAGACACTCCTCGTGCGAAAAGATTCTATTCTTGTAGCCTAGAACCCAATAACTCGGCTTTTTCTTTTGATAAAACTTAGTCTTTAAGCAAATCATGGAATGCAAGTTAGCATGTTTTATACCACTTTATTTAAATTCTCTTCATGTTAGTATCATACATTTATCTGAATGAAATAAAAAAGACGAAGTATATTTCCAGCTGTTCAAAAGATTATTGTTTCTAGTAACTAAAATGCAAACGTTTTATTAATGGAAGCAGGCACTCGATGGAGTGTTATTTTGAATTCAAAACAAAAAGGTCTTTTCAACACACCGATACATTGAACCAGTACACGGAGAGATACAGATACACAATTCCGAATGTTCGAAACATTGAAAAGCTTTTACTGTTTTGCTTTGGCAACGTTTGTGCTTAAAACATCACACGATCACCTAAAATTATTTAGAATTTAAAAGTACATATTAAGAATTTTAATTAAATCAAATTGATTGCGTGTATTTTATCGTTATGTACTGTCTCTAAGCCGAAAACAAATCATATTATAAATTGTGAATAAAATGGTTTATCGTGCAATCTTGCTTAATGAGATTTCTATGAATATGGGAGGAAATCACGCAATGTAGGTGTCCCATGGGACGCTTGGGTAATATTGGGTAAAACTCGTTTAATTATTGTCTGAATCCCCTGTAGAATTGAGTCGTTTCATATTTGATTGATGCTCATGCGTACAAAGCGTTGTTTCACTATAGATTGCAACTCAACCCGAGTAAGAAGTAGGTAAGGTCAGGTATTGGGAGAACATTTGTAAGTCCTATGCTATGCTGTGACCAAAACAGGCATCTCTTCTGTCAAAAATCAATGTAAAATTTGGCCATACATGTTTATTCTTGTGCATGAATGTAGTGTTGCATGTAGTTCACACAAATATTAGATCGAGTTTCTGTACAAATATCTAAAGATTAAATGACCATTACTTATATATGATTTCGGTAATGTCCCAAACCTCATTTATTATGTAATATTATTTATTTTCTTCTACACCTGAGCATTAACTACCTTAATTCTGTGATTTTTCTAGAGTAGAATAGTCCTACTAATATAACATGGGTATACATGTGCGTGATTAATTATATTGTTGTTTTCATTAAACGTTATCCTTTGTCCACCACTTTTGTGTCATTTCGGTAATGCCAAGCTTGGCATTTGGTTACCAATACATCACAACCTTTGATGCGTCAATGTGGGGTGCAGCAGTTAGCATCATCGACGGTACACCAATGTTTGATTAGTAAGTTCTTGAATTTGTATGTATTTGGACATCAATTACTTAGTTAGCTTTTTGAATGAAGAGAAACTAATGTTCTAATAATATTTTTGCTCAAAAGAATGGTTATTTAATGTTCTATAGCAAAATTATTATTAGTTTTTACATTTTATTGTCCAATATGTCAAATTTCAAGTACATACTACGAATGATGTAGTACTGTATGCACTTGTGTCCGGTATAGTCAGTTCCCTATACATTGTACCGCAATAACAATAATACGCTTAAATTTAAGCGCACGATTCGCCACTTCCGCTATACATTACCAGTGTTTATAACCTAACTACTTAATTATCTGTTATGATTCTTCTCCACACAATTTATCAGTCGCCTTAAAACATAATAAAAGGCGAACACTATTTGCTAGAGTAGACGATAACAAAGTTTGTCTTGTTTCAGGTCAACAGATCCAAAAAACAATACCGTCATAATTTAGCCAAGATTAAAATAGGCGTTGTGAAAATAAAATGAAGATAACGAGCTCAATGCGAAGATGTACGCTCACAACGAAACTACACCTGCTCTTAAGGCCCTAAAAAACGTTCTAATTTATTGAAAATACAACGCAGAAAGACAGAAAAAATCAAAGAGACTTCGTATAATGGATGACGCAATCCCTAGTAATATTTTGGGCTCCGAGTTTCAACAGGACATAATGGAAGTCGACCATCTAGATTTCTGGGAGAATTTTGCCATGAAGCATAACATCGACATAGACCAGTTAATGCGGGAAGTGAATGTGTCTTCGGTACAGGATTGTAAGACACTTTATCAAAATGAGACTAAAATAATGAGTGATTTACACCCTGAGGGGTTCTGTGACAGTTTTTATGACAGCGTTTTGTGTTGGCCACCTACAAGACCCAACCAGACAGCAGTCCTCACCTGTTTTGAGGAGCTTGATGGAGTTATGTATGATTCTACAAGTAAGTGGATTTATTATTTGTTACTTAAACTTATTTTTGCTCTTCGTGCGGCTAGCAAGTCTCTATTTATCAAAACCAATCGTTGAACTAACTTTTTGAAATATAACATGTTACTCTACAACTTGCTGCTGCTTTTTTATTGGGTTGGAAAAATTGATACACTAAATATCCCTGTCTTCTTTGTCTGTGGGACAGTCGTACAAAAATTGAACACTGGGATAGCAAAAACTGGACGTCGAGAATAATTATGACCGTAGGAAAAGCTAACATCGTTCATGAACCATTGATAAGTCGAGAACAAATAATTCTTCCACCGCTACATATTAAATTTGGGCTTATTAAACAGTTGTTGTTCCAAATATATATTTGTTAATCTTGGAAATCACCAAGCTGAACAATATTAACAATACAAGTCGTTGACAAAATGCTTTAAAATTTTGAAAAACTAATATGAGTAGGTTACATTATTTTCATAGTCATTTAGATAAACTTCCTGACAATCTGAGTGATTACAATGAAGAACAAGAGCAACGGTTTCAGCAGTATATCAAGATAACGGAGGAAAGATATGAAGGCCGATGGTATTGCCATACAATGGCAGACTACTGCTGGACCTTAGAAAGGGACTGTCCTGAACAAAAATACAATAGAAAACCACACACAAACCGTTTTCTTAATTTAAATTGGTGGTTTTTTAATTCTTTTGTTGTTAATTTCAGAATTGTGAAACGCCTCATGATTTCGAATGGTAAAACATTTCAAATTACGTTGAATATGGACTTAGCAGGTTAACACTTTATGCCAACGATAATTTATAGCGTTATTTTAATTTGAAATTTTTTAATAAAAGCTAATATCAATGGAATGCCTTTACCTAAAAAAAATGAGTCAATTTAACAAATATTTTGTTAACAACAACACATGTTTCATTTCATTTCATTTATGCCTTGTATATGTCAATGGAAACATGTGTTGTTGTTAACAAAATATTTGTTAAATTGACTCATTTTTTTTAGGTAAAGGCATTCCATTGATATTAGCTTTTATTAAAAAATTTCAAATTAAAATAACGCTATAAATTATCGTTGGCATAGTGTTAACCTGCTAAGTCCATATTCAACGTAATTTGAAATGTTTTACCATTCGAAATCCTGAGGCGTTTCACAATTCTGAAATTAACAACAAAAGAATTAAAAAACCACCAATTTAAATTAAGAAAACGGTTTGTGTGTGGTTTTCTATTGTATTTTTGTTCAGGACAGTCCCTTTCTAAGGTCCAGCAGTAGTCCAGCAGCAGTATATATATATATTTCTATTATGCGACAAGCCCGCTACAGAAGGTAATTACATTATTCACAATGACCCTAAACAAGATTCTACCTGACAGGGTATTAATTTGCGCAGGATCAAGGATGCGAACCCAAGGGTAGATACCCTCATGTCCTCTTCCCCTGTCCCCTTACTCGTCGCGAATTAAGAATTTAATGTTTGGTAATAGACACTTCGAACTACTTGTGGTCCATACTTTATAATTAAATTTTGCATGTTGATGAAATGGAAGGATTTGTTTAAGGGGAGGAAGGTTTAACTTTGTCGAATTTTAGGTGGCCGTTCTTTTTTACCCAGTATGTATATGTCATCAAAATATTATTGTCCTTATTACGTTTATGACTTTTTATTCTGGCTATCTTATCTGCTGTTAGGTTTGTACTTCCGAGAATTAATCTATTCCTAGTCATAGATACTGTGCTTTGCGCTTCTTATTCAGCTAATTTCAAAACAAATTTGTCGTATTTTTTTGTGTTTTTACATTCAACGAGCACCCTAGAAAAAAGTATTGTAATCGACGGACGAAAAATCTTTTTTCAGCCACTAATTAAACGGTCACACTAAGCTGTTTTATTAGCCGCTAGTTGCTGGTGCTGCTAGCAGCAACAGCAGCCAGTTCAAACCACAAGGTCAACTATTTCTGGTGCATTTTATTTGTCACCAGGTAGGTACATACAACAGTGAGATAATGTGTTGTCTTTTGTTAGGTAAAGGCGTCGCAACCATAAAATATTTCACATTTGATACCAATTTGTGGGGTTTTATTGACTACCTGCCTTGAACATGACTAAATTTTGAAAGCACTGTACACGAGTGTAAAAACATAACAAGGCCACGATGATAATAAAATTAGAAATTCGTAATTGTTTACAAAATATAGGTCAGAAAATTACAGTACAATATGTTGGGGTGGATGCAGAAAAAAAAGGAAAAGGAAAAATTTAACAGCCGAGGAGAAATTCATTTGATGGACGTTGTTTAAATGGAGTAAAACAAATACGGGCTTTTCATATTAGCGCATCTGAATAGTGCGCGTGTGGGAGTGCATTTGATTGCTTTGTTTGTCCTGCAGGACGCAGGTTCTCTATTTTTTTAATCTCGCCTACGCCGTCGGTCGTCCTGATGCAGGTACCTCTAGCCGTTCTATCTGTAATGGACGCAAAATTGTCCGTCCATTTTGAAATTACGAATGTAAGCACCAACGGAGAAAAGGTTCACGCTCATATTGCAGATGTTACTTTGGTAATTAGAACCAAATATTCCGTATTGTAATAAGCAGAAATACAAATATTATAGAACGATATTACAGTATATTGTTTAGTTAATTTATAAAATGTTTTGATAGAACTAATAATTTATGCCCTATAGAGAATATTCTATTTAGTTGCCCAACCCTGTATAGAATATGTCATTTTGAGCATAGTAAATAGCTTCGTTCAGTTCCCATGACAGCAGACCAACAAGTAAATAATTCCCCATTTCCACTTGTTGTCGGTTTTCCAGTTAAAAATTAATTTAACTGTCAATGACATACCCAAGTATAACTAGTACCTAACCAATTTTCTTCATTTTATACATTTTTCCGGCTGTTATTGAAAAGGAAAATCGAGACATCGCTAGATCCCACCGAAACTGTTTAGGAACACAAAATGTTCACTGAATTGAGTCATGAAAATGAAGTACCGATACGGTCTGCGCGAAACCCTAAAAAAATAATACAAATAACACACAGATTGTAGTTGTTCTGAAATTGTACTTGATGCTGGAGACATCGTATATTTTCTTTATTATTTTTTTAGCCTAAGGGTATTTTACGAATTTAATAAAACCTAAAAAAACTCGGGTTTGCACTTATATTGGAAAAATTATTACTATTATTTCATTATTAAACAACTATTATTATGAAACAACTATTATCTTTAAGAACTGGAGTATTCTATTTTTAAAAAGGTATTCGTCAATGTTTTAGTGGTGTCGTGTATACATTAGTAATGAATAAAGAAAATTGTTGGAGTGGAATGTGCGAATCCTGTGATTGGTTTGATGTTTACCCTTCGGGGTTGTAGTAACCTTTGGCCCTCGGAATTGATTGCACCTGCCTTCCCGAGTTTTCCCACAACGCTGTTCCCGTTTATCTAATTCCGAAGCTGTATTGTTTCTGGACGAATGTGATCCGGCAATTTCAGTGCTCTTCTGGAATCCACTCGTTTATTACGTTTACGTTTTTCAGAGCTTACAGTAACACAATACAAAATCCATACTAGAAAATTCATACTACAAAATTTATACTATAGAATCCATACTAGAAAACTCGTAGTACAAAATCCATATACAAAATTCATAGTATAGAATCCATACTAGAAAATCCGTAGTACAAAATCCATACTAGAAAATTCATACTACAAAATTTATACTACAGAATCCATACTAGAAAACCCGTAGTACAAAATCCATACTACAAAATTCATAGTATAGAATCCATACTAGAAAATCCGTAGTACAAAATTCATACAACAAAATACCATACTAAAAAATCCATACTACAAAATCCAGGCTACAAAATCCATACTACAAAATACATACTACAACATCCGTACTACAAAATCCATAGTACAAAATCCGAACTACAAAATCCATACTACAAAATCCATTCTACAAAACCCCTACAACAAAATACCATACTACAAAATGCATACTACAAAATCTATACCACAAAATCCATACTACAAAATCCATACAACAAAATACCATACTACAAAATGTATACAACAAAATCTATACCACAAAATACATACTAAAAATCCATACTACAAAATGCATGCTACAAAATTCATACTAGAAAATCCGCAGTGCAAATTTATGCTATAAAATCCTTACTACAAAATCCATACTACAAAATCCATACTACAAAATCCCTGCAACAAAATACCATACTACAAAATGCATACTACAAAATCTATACCACAAAATCCACACAACAAAATACCATACTACAAAATGCATACTACAAAATCTATACCACAAAATGCATACTAAAAAATCCATACTACAAAATGCATGCTACAAAATCCATACTACAAAATCCATAGTACAAAATCCCTACTACAGAAGTTATACTACAAAATCCATGCTACAAAATCCATACTACAAAATATATACTACACAACACACATAATTCAACAGTACTCAACATAAAATTTCATATAGATTTTTTGTGATTGCGCAACGTTGAGCATTACATATGCGATAAACCCAGCTGTATTTTATGACAGAATTTTATGGACAAAAGTGCTGAATGAATGCATAAAACTCAGACATGCTAATAGAATTTAATGTTGAATGCAGCGCGACGTATGTCATCATAACCTTTTACGACGGTAAGGTAATTTAAAAAGGAATATAAACGCTATCCAGATTAGGCAAAATGTAGCATGCAAAGTATTAAATTAAATGGGGATGTTGATATAAGGTATATTATTCAAATTATCATAGTTTTTAACTGATTTTGAAGATAAAAAAAAGTTCTATATAAATATCTTTTCCGTATTTCTCGTATTTGCTGTTGATATGTACATATTATTCTACAGCTTTTATTTGTGTCACGTCAATGTGGAGCTAGTGTCACATTCAGTGATAATGCCACAGCCACACTGTTTTATTAGCGGCTAGTTGCTGGTGCTGCTAGCAGCAACAATAATTCAAGCTGGTTGCTGTAAAAGTTAAACAAGCAATGCTGAGTGGTCACACTATGCTGTTAGCAGCAAGTAACACGCTAGTAAAAGAGCCTAGTGTGATCAGGGCACAACAGAGCAACTATAAGAAAGAATTCATGAGGTATTTTAGCCTAATCAACTTTATACCAAGTTCAGATATCCTATTTAGCAACTTGTATAATTCAAATACCTTGATATCTCATAATTATTCCAAGACTTATTTTGGTTACTGAATCAAGATGAATTCTCCTGAGCTACATAAATTCACAGAGAACTTGTTTACGTATATTTTACTGAAGAGTCTTATATAAATTATTCAAAACGCGCGCCTCGGTACAGAAGCAAAATCTCATAAAACAATTTTCTCGTTACAGTACTAGATAACGATGCATTTTCAGATGAAATATCACGGCCTTTATGCACAACTCGCTGGTCACGTAATATCGCCACATGAATATCTTATTGTTAGATAAAGTTCTTCCTTCAGTCTATCTCAAAGGAAAAGTAGGTAATGCAACTTCAAAGGTATGCAAGCTTTGCAATCTACTTTTATTATGTATTATGGGATACATTTATTGTTCTAGCACTTGTTACCTGAAAGAAAAATTAAACCAGAGCCAGATATTATTTGTTTTACTACAACATCATATTTTGCCATTAACTGTTCATAACAAGTTTCAAAACAAATTTTAACCGGGAAAGTTTTACCATCGACGCAAGATGCGGCTGCCATCAGCGGATAAAAATCTAATCACGAACAAAACCATTTACTTTTTCCACGTTTAATCTTCTCTAACTTCTTTCCTGGTCTATATTACACCTTTTCTAGATATTTTGCATAATTTTTTCCCTGTTTACTTTACCAGAACATTGATTCTAACAGACAAACAACAACAGCAAAGATTAACATGAACGCAAAGATTAACATGAACGCCAAAGATTAACATGAACCTTAGGGTGTGTTTACGAATGTCTAATGAGGACATTACCCATGAATTTTACATTATTTACCGGGTTCTGGTGTTAAATTGTTGCGTGGATGCGAAGCGGAATGGAATTCAGCGCGACAGGTCAGTTAAATAGTCAAGGTCACCGAAGTCGATAATATATCACACCGCTGGAGGAAGCTAGATGTGGACAAAAGGACGCTACCTCGAAAATAAAGCGAGAAAGAACTTTGCCTTCGTGATTAATGGTTTCAAGTGGTCTAAACTGAAAATACTGTAACTTGTAAGGGTCTTTCTTTCAAAATGTTGTTAAGAAAGCTAATTGAAACATTGTTTATCGGACAAAAAATTATTTGTTTTAAATTCCGGCGCATCCAGCAATTTGTAAAGTATTTCTATTTAACAAATAAGAAATTCATTTTCTGGTGGCCAGTACTGTTGTTAACACTGGGACCCTAGTGTCCTTTGGTCCTTGGAAATTGATTGCGGTTACCTATTTACCCTCCCCTGTCGCCGTCTGTGTAATCCTTCGGCCATTGTGTACAGACCAACATGTGATCCAGGCATTTTGCCGCATTTACAGTCCTCCTAGTTCTAAGCTTTACTGTGTAGTCGAATTACATATACTTTGTCCAAGAAGTATTATCAACTATTCGTCTCTTGAAGGTGTAAGTTAAGTAGACAATCAAACATGCGCCGCACAGTGCATCGACCCAATACAAATGTTGGACAAAATTACAAAATGTTGGTAGAATTTGATGAAATTTACCGCGAAAAAAAGAAATCTTAACTGCAATTGCATACAGGATTATAAAAATATCTAAATCTAAGTTTTAAATCTAAGTTTAATGTAATCTAAGTTTAAAACAAATACTTTTTATAATGCGGGGTTAAGAAACAGCAGGCATTACTGATAGAGCGGATTATATATATTTCTAGCGTAATAACTGAAACAAAAACTCCAAAGAAGTCAGTTCGGCTCTGTATTCCAGCAGACCCTTACAATAAAATCGATTTTCCTTCTAATCTAGACGGTAATTGTTCTCGGCTTTCGACCAAATAACGATTTTAATTCCGTTGAAGTTCGAACCTGTACCGTTATTTGTACTTTTATCGACAACAGTTACAGCAGCTATACCGTTTATAGTGTTTTTGCTGGCATTGTAAACATTCAGTAGCGACTGGAGGCGGTGACTTTTTATTTGGGGTGATATTTACAAGCACTGACTTTAATTTTCTTCCAATTTAGAGTTGTGTACCAATTGACAGATCAATGACAGTCTGACAGAAGCCACAGCATTCGTCGCTGTGGTTAAATGTTGTTCTATGACTGACGTTAGGATGTAGTCAGAATGGCTGTGGCGTTACGAAATTGAATAATTGCAAAAACGTTTAAAAGTTAAAATTAAAAAAAAAAACATTAAACAGCGCAGTTATGAATTATTATGTTCCAAACTTTATCACACTGTATATGATCAATATTTGCTAAATTTAAATAGCCGCCGTTTTAGCCCGAGGAACAATAAATATTAGCACGATGTATATTATGTATCAAGTTATTACGGTATGCATTTCGAATTTTAACAAAACACAGCAGTACATAATTCAATTTCTGCTTGAATGTGGACGAGTGAATAAATTTAATAAAAGAAACCGAGAAAACAAATAAAACGATTTTTTGGGCAAATAACATTTATTACATCATTACACAAGGGAATAAATATCCAACTTTCTGATACAACCAAAAAAAAAATTACAGATTATATTTGCCTCACACAACTAGAAATTGAAAGTGGATTTATTGTAACAAGTCTAGGTTTACACATATAGTAAGAAAACTTTAACAAAATCAGTTAACAAATCATATAAATTCAAAGAATATGCAAAAGTACTGCTTTCAAGCTGTATTTTGATAAATCGGTAAAAAGCCACCATTCAGAAGGATCATGGGATACTCGTAAAGATCTTGCCATTTTAAAATATGCTTTAAAGGGCTCGTTACGCTTTGTATATGAAGACACTGTCACACCTTGTGCGAAAAGATTCCATTCCTGTAGCCTAGAACCCAATAACTCGTCTTTTTCTTTTGATAAAACCTAAGTCTTTAACCAAATCATTCAGTTCGCACTGGCTTATAAGGTGAGGATCTTATAAGGTGAGGTTTTCCCAAAACTTCAAATGGTGAATCTTCACGACTTGCCTGATTGGACAGAGTGATTTCAGACACTCTGTCAAATCAGGCAAGTTTATTCTAACAGGCGAAATTTCTTCTGTGTCAAAAATTGAAGATGATGAAGTGGATGGCGCATTTGGGAGAGGATGGTTCTCTCCATGGGGGATAGGTCGCGATGCTGATGGCAAATTTGGATATTTTATTTTATGCTTATCCTTCTTCGAATATCCGGGGACGCTTATCGTGAAAAATAGCAATCATCAACATAATTAGAAGACTCTCGCGCCACAACGGCAATTTCTTTTGCTTCCCTTTCATCCACTTTAAAAGTCCGATCTAACAGGAAATACAGCATATTTACAGCTGCTTTATTATTTCTTTTAGTTTCCCATTTCACTCATAAAAAAACATTGGCCGCATTATCCTATAAAAATCTCGGGTGGAAACACTTACAATTGAGTCGCCATCTACCGGTTGATCTAACGGGTACATATCGAAATTGCCTCTGTCACTTCTTCGCTCGTAACGACATAATACCAGAAACCACTTGATCGCTCCCTATGCTAAAGAAATCAGATTACGCGCGAGACGCTTGGGACACCGAAGCACGGCCCGCATAGAACCGCTTTCGGCCCCAATTTGATGAAATCGTTTTATTTTCTGACGTGGACAATCATCATGCTCCAGTTATCTCCCCCCCAGGTAAGACGGGAGGGGGGGGGCATATAACCGCACTTCAAAATTTTCATAACGATCATATTCTATGATCTATTGACAACGATTATATACTATGCATCGAATAATTGCATTTCGATAGAGTGTTATCGAAAAAATACCATGACAACATGCCAAAACAAACGTCTTAAGTAAAGTGGTAGGCTAGCAACGGCGGTATCCAAGGCGATATTGTGGCGGTAGCCTAGCAACGTCAACAACTCGACTCGGTGTTCGGCGCCATGTTTGCTCGCATCGTCGCGGTGTTGTAAACATGCGTTCTTGTCGCAATCTTCAATTTGATTTCCAAAGACCAAAGAAAACACGAATATCGAGTGAAATGTTTACGGGGATGTTTATATTGTGACTTGTCGACTTTCTAAGTGATTTTGTGCTATATTACAACGTAAATGATAGGATTTGTAAGGAGATTATAGGTAAGGGTTTTCTAAATATGTTTTAGATGTAATATTTTGCGAATTATATATAGGAATTGACCTTAAAACGAGTTTAGTTTTAAAAAAATGAACAAATATGTTTAAACATTTACAAATTATGTATTATAATGTCATAATTCACTGAATAAAATCGATAGTTTGTATAATTTAAGGTCTCTAAAGGTAAAAGTTGGAGTAGACATAAAACACCAATTAAATATTCGAGCATAAAACAATTCTGTAGTTTTTGCTACGCAAAAGTGGTAATTCTAGTTGCTGTCGGTGTCGGTCTTGCCACATTTGCTTGTAAGCACTGCAATGCAGTGCCTACGTCGGTCGTAGCACATATAGTTAGTTCGTTGGGCATGCTATGTACTGTGCAGGTGGAATGCATGATCCCGAAAAGCCACTAACAAACTCCTGCACCTGAATTTTAAAGAGATTTACTACACAAAACCAGTGTAAATACGTTCCTAAGCTGCGAACACTTGCTTTACTACGTCCGTATGAAATGTTTTATTGCTTTGAAATCTGTGTAATGTCATGCCATTAACATCGATGGTGTTGAACTTATGTACCTTGATGAAATTTTATTTCTAAGGGTATAATGATAAGTTGACTTCTAAAA
This sequence comes from Aphodius granarius, assembly GCA_963971325.1. NCBI lineage: Eukaryota > Metazoa > Arthropoda > Insecta > Coleoptera > Scarabaeidae > Aphodius > Aphodius granarius. Next base: position 32,458,046 of record OZ020223.1, read on the forward strand.
TGAATATGTTTTTTGAATACCAGTTATCGTGGAAAAAAGAAATCTTTTTTATTTTATCGTGTTTCGTTAAGAAGATAAAAATAAATATTGTAGATACTTAAAAATTAATTCGACGTTTATTCGATTTTGTGTTGTTAGTTACACTTAACTGCAATTGTGTAAAGATAGTTAAAACAAATACTTGCTTCTTGTTTGGTAATCTTAAATAATAGTACTATAAAACACATTCAAAAACAAATATTTTTAATCCTCATCATCGAATGATAAATCTTCGTCACTAAGTAAATCGAACTGATCGGGTAAAGTAAAAGGAATATCGCTTTCCAAAATGTCTGGCTTTCCACATACCACAGTATGTCGAACATATCATTGTCTATATCTTTTACATGAGCAGTAGTTTTTCTAAGTATGGATCTGACCGTAGCAATATATTTTAATTAGATCCCTATTACAATGTATTTTTGATGTCTTTCTTGTATGGCTTAAACGATGCGTTCGCATTTCTTTGTGGACAGCTTCAAAAGCCTCTGCAGATAAAATTCCAATAGCTAACTCAAAAGAAGAAAGCCCATGTATCGAATAAATCACCATGAGTGATTCCAATACATTCTTCATTATACTCTCTGCAGGTTTCTGCAAAAATTGATTACATATGAGCACAAGTAATAAAAGAATTACATAATTTAATGTTGTGTACTGCACTTCATAGATAATACATTATTTTAAAATCTTATAGAATGTTTCTAAAAGTACGTGTTAGTTTAAATACTGCATACTTCGCCTTCATATTAAATAAAAATAAAAAATGCAGACACCAACTGTTCAGCTTACTTGTGAACCGCGTTATTGCGATAATCAGGAACGAATAAGTTTAGGCCTTGCCCATCGTTAATGTCGAGCCGATCCAAACAAAATAATCCAACAATTGAGATGTTTGGTTAGTTATTTAGCTGTTTTGTAATCATTTCTGCAGGAACAAGGTACATAGGTCCACCAGACAATCAAGTAATCACACCAATCGCTAGAACCAGTTGTCAGTACCTAATTTGATGTTTACGATTTGAATGGGGTTGGCGAGTTGAATGACTAATTAAACAGAGCCTATTATTGGATGATGGGGCTCCTATGCTCGAACCAATCAACCCTTTGCACGTATACGAAATGCATCGTAGGGTAATGCATTAAATTAAGTAATAAATAACTATTTTTATCACTCAGTAATTAAAAATATAACTAAAAACAACTCAACCCAATCAAAATTATTTAAACAATCTCGTAAAGGCTGTTAATTCATTAATCTGTATAAAATATTGACAACGGCGCTAGACAACGGGACTAGAATTGCGCATACAATGCAGGATAAGCAGGAACAAAGTTCGTCCTGTCACGATCCACGATGAAGCTTGCTTATAGCGCTAATTAATACCTTTCACTTGTAAAGTTTATGACGTGTAAAGGCTCCCACACACCGCCGCGATTTTCAGTCGGTACGATACGGTGCGGTTTCTAATTACATGGCGGTAATTTGCTGAAAACATTGGGCTCCTGTCTCGCCGTATTAATTTAAGAGTCTAACATTAAATCTGCCATTACCACGATAGCAAACCGCATCTACATAGCATAAATTTTCATGCAACCCGGCAGGCTTTCCAGGCGAAATATTTAGTGAAGGTGTATGCCGCCAGCAGAGGCCAGCAGAGGGCAGCAAGGCCAGCAGAGGTGGTCTAATTGAAAATTCCGTTTTATTGACAAATACTGTATAGGGGCGAATCGTGCTTACAAAAATTGCATTCCCAACGGCCGTGGACTCGTCTCTCGGGTCCAGAGAAATTAAACGCCTTTCCATCTATCTCGGTGCGTAATTAAGGAAATTACTTTTTTTTCACGCTGTTGACTCGCTTAAAATGAAGTAATGTATTTCGTATTTCCTTTGGAGGAGACCTGTTCCAGGATTTTGTTTAAAATAATATATTGTGCTTCATGTCGTGGAAGTGACTTCTTTGAAAATGTGAGTCATTCCAAGTAATATTTTGCTTTCCAAGTAATATTTTGCTGGACGAAAAATATATATGCTTCAATTCAACGATAAAACAGTTTCTTGCCCCAAGATTCTTACTCTGAGAGATACATAGAAAGTTGTGCAATTACTTTACAGATGGCCTTAACAGATTCTCGCGTCTTTTGCCACATATTTCCGCTATATAAGCTTGACGATATTGAGTATTCGTATATTGTTTGTTTAGATCTATGCATAAGTGTGTTATTTCATGGGTGACTTACAACGATTATGAGGAAAACCAGGATTGTAGTGGAATAGCCTACACAGAGACAACTCTATTCTTGGATATTTTTGCTATCCAAATATTTTATTGTAATAAGAATTTCAGTATATATTATAGTTATTTCAACAGCTAGTTTTTCTTCCTGTTTAAGAGTTTAGTATGTTTATGTTGAGTACCTTTTACAACAACAACAATATTTTGTTGGGTGGAAAATATACATGCTTCAACGAACAAACAGTTTCTTGACCCAAAAGTATACGTACGTATCGCTTAAAACAGACGTAATTCCTTTCAAGCAGTTCCTTCATACTTAAAACAAGAAAACGTAATACTTGGAACATCAAGAAAATCATATTCTTACTCTGAGAATTTTATATTTTACTTGAACTCAGCAAATGATCTTTTGCGGATACAGAAACAAGTGATATTCTTCACTCAAAGATATTCGTGTTGTATCGAATAAATTTTGTCATCCGTGTACACTGAATTCTAAAGTTTAATGTGCTAGTTGAAATTCATCATGTCAACAAATGTGTGGAGTCTCTACATGGCTGATAACTGGATAATTAGCGTAACGCTGGAGGTTAGTAATTCTGAAATTAATTAGTTACAGCTCCCAGCAGTAACGTAGGTATATGTAAGATACCGTCTGTTGTAACGAGGATAGATATTTCCATGCATCCCTCTCTCTTCCTCATGCAAAACAGTAAAACTAAAACTCTGCCTATGAGAGAATATATACCTGTTGCTATAACATTACCCTTAATATTACAGTGCAAAATTTTGCGACCAAAGCGATGAATTCGTAGACAAACTTTAACACACTGTATGAGTATATGTAATATATTATGTGGAGTTATTACTATTTTAACCTTCTATATTAATATGAAGAATGGATCGCCCAAATAAGGCTTGTTTGATAGAATCAATTCTTAGACTCATTCATGCAATTACAAAATAAGAAATAGTTTAGTTAAAAATATTAGCAAGTCTCTTTTCAATTTGTTACTCTCAGTTTGCTTTTTTTGTTATTTATTGCTCTCAATTTGTTTGTGGTCGTTTGCAGGATGTGTTATAAGTTTAAATGATACATACCCTATCAATTTCAAACTCATATTTTTCATATGCAAACTACGAACGATGGAGGTATGCGTTTCTGTCCCATGAAGAACTGCAGTTTGTTATTCTACCAGCATTTTTCTAAATTCCTCTGGAAAACTTGCAAATTTTGATGAAATATATAAACTATATAATGTGCAGAAGTGGTTCTGTAAATCATACAGTCATGAGGTTGCTAAAGTGCTCAAGCGATCGTCCATATTTCAATCCGAATAGTGAAAAGCAAGCAAGAATATGGTTTATTGCATACTTTAAGTATACAGTGGCCGACAAAAGTCGACGTACAGCCCCCAATTCTGCTATCTGACTAGTCCAAAGGCATTACAAAGAAAAGTAATGATGCAATTTTATTTTAAATCCATTTTTATTATTATATAACAAAAAATAATATAATAATTCCTTTTCTTTCGTTTTTCGTGAATAATTCGTTAAGTTTATATCGCAGCAATATTTTTTGTTATATAATAATAAATGTGGGTTTATAACAAAACTACATCATTACTTTTCTTCGTAATGCTTTTGGTCTCGTCAGATTGCAGAAATGGGGGTAGTACTTTTGTCGACCACTGTATAACATTGCATCACGTCGTTAAGCATAATGCGTTTTGGCTTACTATGGAGCTGCACTTGTAGCCGTTTTAATTCAAACTGCAATAAAAATAACCAGATATACAATTCACTAACTAAATATTAAGTGTTTCTAGCTAGTATTGCTTCTATTGCAAAATAAACATAAATTTCTGCATCTTCGAAAATGTCAAAGGGATAAATCTCGAAGTGCAATTATCCACAAATACAATTCCGACTGGGAATTTACAATAGTAATAACAGAAATTGCACTTCAGTAATGGTAAATTACATGCTTTCTTGCATTTTAGTGTCTCTACGCTTCTGTCGTTCAATTTAATTACAAGCACTCAATTAAGTTTGCGCTCTGAAAACGCGGTAAACCTTGTACTCTGCTTCCAGAAACCCCTGTCCTTATATATTACACAATTTCCCATAATGAAACCGTGCTATTAAATGAGCAGCTAACATTTGTCCTTACGCAGGATACGTACACACAACCAGCCATTCAAGTGTGACTATTATACAAGGGAACAAATTTCCAACAATTTACCAACCAAAAAAGAAATTATTTGTTCCAGATTATATTTGCTTTACATAACTAGAAACTGGAAGTGGATTTATTGTAACAAGTCTAGATTTACAGATGAGAAAACTGCGACAAAATCAGTTCACAAATTTTATAAATAAATAAAATATGCAAAAGTACCTACTGCTTTCAAGCTGTATTTTGACGAATCGTTAAAAAGCCACCATTCAGAAGGATCGTGGGGAATATCAGACTCGTTCATAAGACCCTCAACATCGTGACATACACACCTCGTGCGAAAAGATTCCATTCCTGTAGTCTAGAACCCAATAATTGGGTTTTTCTTTTGATAAACCTAAGTCTTTAACCAAATCATTCAGTTCGCACTGGTTTATAAGGTGAGGTGTTCCTAAAACTTCAAATTTTCTTTTGTTTCCCTTTCATCAACATTAAAAGTTTGATCTAACAGAAAATGCAGCATATATTAGCTGTCCATGGCTTTTCCAGATCTCGAATTCTAAATCCAAAATAGATTCATTTTCATACCATATACAACTTTCTACACAAAAAAAAACTACAAATAAATCACATATATAAATTTGTCGCCTTACTCGTATTCGGCTGACAGTGGACACGGTTCGCGATAAATCCGCAGCGTGGCGCTGTTATCTCGACGCAAACAAAAAAAAATATATACCACGACACTTCGTTTCAACGTAACGATAGCGCAGCATTTTTGTACCGGTTTCCGGCACTAACAGATTAGGTCGATGGTGGCGCCCGGCCAGATCACGTACTACATGAACAACCCCCCATATATTTTACTCATGGAGCCCGCTGAACGAGCCCGTTAAACGTACGTTACGATACTGCGTTATTATGGCATTATAAAATTTTTATTCCCTGATGCTGACCAAATAAATTTTGTTACATTTTTTTGTTAATCTCAACTAGTTTTTTCACTGCTCGAACAAAACTACACTTTACATAAAACAGTTAAAAGGAACAAAATAAAAGAGGCCCTATGTAGAAATTCTACATTCTCTTCTTGCATGAATACACACATTTATTCGTGAATAAAACATGGAACACAAGAGGAAGGTGAATAGGATTATCATTGTACTGTCGGACGCCAAAATATCGGATGTTACATAAAATTCTGTGAAAAAGGTCAGTTACTGAATGACAGCAACGATTTGAAGTGTGACCTGATACCTCGTCACAATACTCTATATAATTCTTTCCTTTTTTGCGCATAAGTTGAAGTTGTTACATAAAATGACCAATCTAACAATGGTATTATTCCTGATTTTGTAGGCTATTTCATAGAGTCTTCTATTAAGCAGTTGTAGAGATATAACTAAACCACTTTCATTTGCACAGAGGGAAAAATTTATTCGATACAACACGAATATCTTTGAGTTAAGAATATCACTTGTTTCTATATCCGCAGAACGTTGGTTCAATATCATTTGGTTGGTTCAAGTAAAATATAAAATTCCCAGTGAGAATATGATTTTCTTGATGTTCCAAGTATTACGTTTTCTTGTTTTAAGTATGAAGGAACTGCTTGAAAGGAATTACGTCGGTTTTAAGCGATACGTACGTATACTTTTGGGTCCAGAATCTGTTTGGTATATTTTTCACGCAACAAAATATTGTTGTTGATGTAAAACGAACGTCTTACTCTTTTTATATGTAGAAGAATATCATTTTCTTCGTCAGAGCAAACTATACTCAACATAAACATACTAAACTCTTAAACCGGAAGAATAACTAGCCGTTGAGATAACTATAACTATAACAACTTTTTTATTGAATAACTTTTTCTTCGTCAGATAAAAATATAAATATTAACGCAAGAATAATTTTTCTTGATATCCAAGAATAGAGTCCTCTCTGTGTGGAAACAGCGCGTAAAATTCTGCAAAATTCACGCGACCCAAAAATCTCACTTTCTCCTCTCCCCGGTTCTTTCAGTTCCCAGTACTCTACTTCAGACACGTTTTGGCATTTCAGATGATTAACATCCTGAAAATGCTGCTGCGTCATTATATTAGAAGTACGTGAAAGGAATAATTGCGCTAATAACAAAATTTCAGGCATCGTCGCGCGTTTTTTACACAGCGCTATCTGCCGTCGCGTCTCCTTTGCAAAAATTAATCTCATTAATATCCACGTGTCGTCTCATGTCGGCCATAATTTAGCGACGCCGTAGCGCATATAATTACGAAATAATCGCCTATGATTAAAATGAATTATCTTTTGGGCCCTCTAAGCAACTAGGTACGTGCTCTACATGAGGTATGCGAATTTAACAAGGGGACATTATATTAATGATACATCCCTATTGTTTCTGATGACATTGTTTCTTAACCAGGAGTAACCTTTAGTGGCGACATCGCAAAATATTCATCATAAAATTACACACTTCTTAGGGGAAAACATAATCCTGACCCGGAAAGCGAATTTCCAGTTTGTGGAAGTTGATAATATGTTTAACCATGTTTAGAATAGATCACTGTCAAAATATGGAAGGTATTTCTTGTATGGTTGACCGGAATAACTCAAAAGGAGGGTAATTTTTCCTCCAGAAGCTATTTAGATTTAGCGTGCAGCAGCTTTGACATATTGCAAGTCAGTCGAATGACGCGCAATGAATGCACGCAATATTTCACAGAGGATTTTGTTGTCGATATTCCAGTTCCTTCCTTCGATACACTAGCATCTGCATTCTGCTCGACCGGCAAAATATATACCTTATTTTTGCACCATTCATCGTTCAGCGATTTGCATTACTACAGGAAGTTATACTACTGATTATTTGTATCCTTATTTCTTATTTTGGAAGACCAGAAAAAAATACACTCAGAAACAGTATATTAATATTTGGTAGGGTTTCTCTTTGATGTAATTACTACTCGCAATCTTCGTTACATAGAATTAACCAGTTTTGTCGTGACCGAAGGTTCAATTTTATTTCACTCTTCTTGGAGATTTTCTTTCAACTCATCTTTGTTACTTATTTTATGTGTGCGGATGCTTCTCTCCAATTCTTCCCACAAATATTCTATGGGGGTTGAGATCTGGTGATTGAGGAGGGTGATTCAGTGTTGCTTTGGTCCCATTTAGAAGCCACTCCTTCACTATTCGAGATGTGTGTTTGGGATCATTGTAGGAGCCAAATTCTTTGAGATATTTTATTGTTATTTCCGAAGGAACAATGGCAGAACACAAAATTTACTAGACTTGTTTCTCTCTGGCACTTATTATGCGCCAGAAAGAGTTTCTTAAATTTCCGTAGCTATCGGCATAAAAATGTCTTTTAATGTAGATAATAGCAACATAAAATTAACTAGAATCGCGTAAAAGTGAGGTTAACTAAGTAAGTTAAACATTTATGTGAAAATCACACACCAAACCCAATCAAAAGAACAATCAAACGGAGTCAACAAGCGCCGAAGATAAACTCGTAGCTATGTATGCTTTGGCGCGTTTATATTTGCCATTAATCGCTGCTTATCAGCGCAACATTGTTTGTGTATAGTTCTAATAAACCGTGGTAGAGGCGCAGCGAGCACTACCACAAATACTGTTTGAATGCGGTTGGTAAATATTGTTCTTCTGAAAATAAATTCAAGCTACAATCCAGCAATAGCAAGCAATAGTACATCATTAATAGAATTGTTTACGAGTCAGGTATGTTTTAATGGTTGCATGCATTCTCTACACATGTGTGTTGGTTTTTATTGTTCTAAATTTAAGTTGGTCTTTCATGATTCGTGTATTTTTAATCAATTTTGACACATTTCTTCAATGCAAAGACTAAACCTTTTCAGTTCAAATATCTCTTTTAATTTTTTAATCACTAGTTGGCACTTTGAAACGATTTGTAGTCATAACTTAAAATTCGTTGAGTCTTGCTTAGAATAGTAAATTTAGTAGAATTCCATAAAAAGAATTCCGGCGCCTCCGCCAAAATTGGTGTTTGGTATTTTGAGCTGTTTTCACCGGATCACCGGATTGTGGATGTTACAGAACTCTTGTATGATCAATTAAAGATAGAAAAGAAAAATAAATATGCAATTTTAACTAACATAAATAAAATAATATCTACTATACACATAAAAGTGAGAATCATCCCAAAAACTTTTCTATTGCGTAAGACTGTAGCCACTGGGTCTATGAAGGGTCTTTCAGTGTAATTTCGTTTGTCAAAATCTGGCTACTCGCTGCGCGAATCCTTGAAACCCTTGAAGTTGGCGAATGGGTCGGCAAAATCTGATTATAGGCCATCTACTGGCGGCCTCAGACAGGCTCTAGTGGGCGGGACACCCGTTTCTTGCGATCGACGGTGAGATAAAGAACGTCCCGACTGTTCTTTCGGGCTCCGTGTGAAGCGAGTGAGATGGATTTCGGCAAAAACTGGTAACTTTCAAAGAGATTATCGCAATATAAGCTTTTATTCCTCAGCTTCGCAGCAGATACATTATCTCATTAAGACTTTAGGTCGGGTGTTCTGTGAGTTGGGACGTCTAGATTAGAGATTAGACAATAGGTGAGTGTCTGAGCCTTGCTTATCAACGTTTCGTTTATGATTAGTGTCAGCTTGGATGAATGGATGAGAGACTGATTAGGTCGTAATTAATTAGCTTGTAAATGAGACATCTCAAGTCATTTTTCATTTTTTTTTTCAGTAAGTCTTGAACTGAAGTACTTGAACCAACCAAATGATCTTTCTGCGGATATAGAAACAAGTGATATTCTTCACTCAAAGATATTGTAAACTTAAGTATGTAGATGAAATTTTTATTTAATAATTGGTTACTTCGTTTTTAAAATTAAACGATTTTTGACAATATGTATTTTTAATACTTTCCTTCTAAAAATTAAAAAAAAAATATCCCTGCGAATAATTTGCGATGAATAACAACAATAAAGTGATAAAGTGTACTTTGTAAGTGCCTCCAACAACACTAGAAGTCAGCGAAAAGTGGTCGTAAATCTGTACTTATCTGGGGAAAGCACACGTTCACCAACACATCGATAAAATAGCAGTACAATATTTTCAGCTTGCGAAAAATAGCCTATTGGATTACACACGTCGGCCGTTTGGCCCTACGATGAAAAATGAAAATGGAAATGCATAAAATCTTGAAGGTGGAAAAATTTCACAGACAAACCCAACTTTCCCAATGGACTCGATATGTTTAAAAATTAATTAGAAGCTGATTATTGCAATGTATATTATGCTGTGAATATTTCTTAACTATAGACCTTTCTGATCTTTCTTCCTGTCCAATAAACACCGACGAATTTGTGCAATATCCACAAAGTTTATTCATAATAACATAATTATAATTTGCAGTATGTTATTTTTGAGTTTATAGAAGCAGTTTGACAGAATCCACAATCTGCAGATTGTCAGATTTTGTCAAACGTCAGTGCCACTGTCATGACATGACTTGAAGTGTTATTCTATGACTGACATTAGGTTGAAATCCAGAGTGGCTGTGGCTTCATGAAATCGAATAATAGTAAAAGTGTTTAGAAACTTCTGGCAACAATTTAGTCGGAATCTTTGGTGGGGGCCACCCCGGGATTTTTGGATTTATTACCAGGTGGTATTTTTGAAACGCTCGCACTGAACGTTGCCATATAATAAACGGTTGAGATAAAATGCATTTAAGTGCGTACTCGTGCAGAATGCTTATGAAAACAGCCCGGACTAGTGGCTGCAAGTCGTAAGAAAGCTTCTAAATTATTACTCGCAACACCGGGCGGAACAATAAAGGCAAATTACGGAAATTGTTTAGAACTACTACGCGAATCCTCGCTATCCGTTCCTAGGCGCGTTGCACCCTTTTCCAGTAACGACTTTTTCAATTGCCCAACTTTCTGTGAACTGAGTACTGTGCTGAATCTAGATAACATTTTTTTTCCAGTGAAATATTTCTTACAGCGGTTAGCTAAATGTAGAATTGAATGAGTTGTTTAAGATTTTGATCCTGACACAAAATTTGAAGAAATAACAATAAATTCGTTAATTTTGATCCTGATCAACTTTGATTTCTTATTTTGATTAAAGGTTACCACAATCTAAGATATTCCATTTTCTTTTGCAGATAACGCCACGAAAGATTGCATGTTGAATGGCACATGGGATCTGTCAAACTATGCAGCATGCAAAGAACTAATACAAGAAATTGGGAGCGACGAAATTATAGCATCCTCAACGATATACTGCGTCGGTTACAGTATCAGTTTAGTCACATTGCTGGTGGCCATAACAGTATTTCTATATTACAAGTAAGTCATCATGTTTCTATTTATTATTAGATTGGCCATCAATTTGAATCTGATTGCTAAAACCATATACTTGTAATTATTAACCATGTACACATATTATTATTATTATTAATACCCTATAATTAAATTGGTTATAAACAAAAAGTATACCTCTTGTATATACTAAATAGAGAATTGGTCTCAAGATGCTGCCCTGGGCGGTTTGTGTAATCAATTTTGATAGACTATGATTATGAGGTAATATTTGTGTAATTAGTTTGTTTGAATTGACTGCAGTTCTCGTGATAAACGATGCAATCCAAAGTATAGTATAAATTAAATTATTTTAAATGAAACCTCAATAAAAAAATATTTTTGCTTTTCGTGCGGCTAGCAAGTCTTTATTTATCAAAACCAATCTTTGAACTAACTTTTTGAAATATAACATGTTCCTCTACAACTTGCTGCTACGTTTTTATTGGGTCAGCAAAATGGATACACTAAATATCTTTGTTTTCTTCGTCTGTGGGACAGTCGTACAAAAAATGAACATCGGGATAGGAAAAACTGGCCGTCGAGAATAAATATGACCTTAAGAAAAGCTAACATGGTTTTAGTATAACAGGATTACCTAAAGTTGACTAATAAATCTCATGCCGCAAAATCAATGCCTAGCAGACCTTTTATACATGTTTTAGAATCTTCGTAATATCATCATTTCTACTATCATTTACTATCATTTCTCCAGGCTAATCTAATTAGGCAGATCTTTTCTACTTGTCACAGCGTTCTGAGCATCTTTTATTCGTGTTATATCTTACATCTGCTGCAGACACTGCAGATAATAATTATCTGCAGTGAATTATTTGCTCAAAGGGTCCAATTTTGCAAGCGACAAAGACCTTTCTTGATTATAATCGACCTAGAGGAACTTAGGGATCCTAGTCTATGACTTCAAAGCACCCTTACAAGAGCTCTTAGTTGTTTTATACATAAAGAAAACCTTAGGAATTTGTCTCGAGACTGAAATCTTTTGTTTACGTTGCGACTAGTACCTTAAAACGAAAGTATTGTGATCGACGAAGAAATCGAGATTTTAACAGAGATTTCAGCCGAGATTTCAGCGGAAATACGCGTTTTGAAATCCTTTGAACCCATTGCAATGATTTCTGGTAACCAGAATGTCAAGAAATTGAAGAATTCTGAAGGTTTAGACGCTTTAGGGTGTCAACGAAGTAGTCTGAAGTCTTAAGTTAAGCATTGGTTGCTCCTTAACAGAAAATGTTATCGTTTCTCAAGGGCTTCTAAGGGTTGGTGTTCTTATACAAGATCGATAGTGCGGAACCCCATAAAAGTTTATTAAGCCTGACGTTGTTGTATACTTTTTAATAACGTAATGTAATAACATAAATCATCTGAAAGCTCTATATCCTATTTCATCTCAGCTCCTATCTTCTTAACTGGTAAGGGTAGGGTTTATATAAATTAGTTTAGGAGGCATCTGGAAACACAGTGGTCTTCTCTGGCTTCATAAATTTCTTTTGCTGAGTGAACAGAAGGGCGATAACATATAAAGTATATAACTCAACTATTTCAGCCATTTCTGGCGCATTTTATATGTCACCAGGTATGTACATACAACAGTGAGACAATGTATTGTCGTTTGTCAGGTGAAGGCGTCGCAACCATAAAATATTTCATATTTGATACCAATTTGTGGGGGTTTTATTGACTTTCAAGTTATGCTCGCATAATATAAAGACATTTCAAAAATACATAATTTTCTCAGTTAACATTTATGCTGGTTGGTGTAAAACTCACTCGCCAACTGGTAAAACAGCGCTGCTGAGTGGTCACACTATGCTGTTAATAGTCAGTAGCAAATAGCACGCTAGTAAAACAGCCTAGTGTGACCATAGCATAACCAGTGCAAGTATCTATTGCAATTAGCTGCTATCAAAGTTACTCTATTTCTGCACACAGCGAGAGACAGAACTGCTGTTATCTCAAGCACTAAATCAACAAATTTTATAACTGGAAACTGTCGTGGACATACAGTGTCTGCTGCATTCCTTGCTTGTGCCGCGGGCTGCTTTTGCAACCGTTACAATTACAAATATTATACATACTTCCGCTCCCATCTGTTTCACATGCAAATTACAGGACAATGTTTTACATATTATGTGTTCGACTATGTGGACAAAGTACGTAAAATTATAACTGAGATGAGTTACAATGACAATTATAACATTTTTGCTAGCTAATACATGTTTAAAATATTTATTTTTACACCTACTTTGACCTGCTTAGTAAGTTTTAACTGGAATTAATTGAACCACGAAATAAGATGCACCTATATATTATTTCTCTAGCGCCCATTCATCTTCCCCTTCCTGTAAAGCCTATATATCATGAACGATAAGCCAAATCTGTTTAACTGGCTATTTTAGGGCTTTACAAAAAGAATTATTGCAGCATTGAGATTTATAGTTTATTTTCCCTCCCTGAGTTGTTTTCACTTTTTTTTCAGGGACTTGAAATGCTTGCGGAACAGGATACATACGAATTTGATGTGTGCCTACGTCGGGATGTATTCGACCTGGCTCTTGACATTACTTTTAGGGGTAAGTTGTGAATATGAAGTGGAAACTTTGTTAGTAAAACTTTACGCCCAACTGAGTTTTCTGACATTGACGAAATGATAAAAGTTTGCGAATGTCAAGGTGTTATTATATTTTCACAAGATTTTATACAAAAAAAGAGCTGTCATGTTGAATTATATTACCTGTGAAGGGTTTAGAACTTGTCCGTACCCTTATAAACATTATACAGGGTGAATCATTCGATGTTTTATACGAAATTTTTTATTGTGACAGTGTAATGAGTGCACTTAGGCAAACACACTGTATTTTTGGATGTACAAATCAGTGATTTGATAGAGTGATTTCAGATACTCTGTCAAATCAGGCTAATATATATATATTTGTTATATTTCAGGTTGTCCTCAACAATGCTCTAGATGTCTTCCTGACAGTTATTCTGTACTATTTCCATTTAGCAACTTTCTTCTGGATGTTTGTTGAAGGTATGACTTTTTCATTTTATCAATGTAATTCATAGGTATAAATATCTGGAGTAGGCACCACCTAACTTTCCGACTGACTCAATAACACATTGAAACTTCTACATCTACAATACTTCAATTTTGCGAAGCCACAGCTACTCCAGATCCTCACCTAATCAGTGGCTAATGACGTTTATCAAAATTTCTCAATTCGCAACCATAGAGACTAAGACTATACACCGGAAGTGGCAGTTGATCTAACAGTATCTTAGATTGAAAGTTCAGATGGCATATAATACCATTACAATGTTTAAAAATTAACTGAGACGTCAGAAACTTCTAATAGACCAGTGAGACAGCCTGTATAATAAAACAAAAGTATTGCATTTTTAATTTTTACGTAGTTTCGTCTTGTGCTGAGCACACTGTTGCGCGTATAGAACGTGCGAATATATAATGCAAAGCATACGCAGCGGCAAATTGAAGCCTTTGAATAATATATAAACTAAGTGGAAATTCGGAACAATGGTGGGTGGCTGATGGTAAAGTTAATTGAAGGCAAACCGGAAAGGTTTTCATTATTATATGCGCCTTTAGGCAATTTCCTGTCAGTAATATTTTGTGCAATAATGTAAGGATATGTTTCTATATTATGTAACCTTTTCTATTTTCATTTTACAGGCTTATATCTTTACATTTTGGTGGTCCAAACGCTAAGGAGGGAGAATTTCAAACTCAGATATTACGTGTGCATTGGATGGGGTGAGTAACACCCCTATAATGTTTCGATACTATTCAATTTTGACTCGTAGTTATTAAATATTTATAAAATAGTTGATAAACTAACATAACTTGGAATCTAATATATATTTTAATGCAGGTGGTCCGTTAGTTCTTATTGTCGCTTGGACCGTCATAAAGGGGATGTTAATCGGAAGTTCAGAGAGCAGAAAGGTAAGCAATTTAAAACTTCTTCTACTCCCCTAGAAATTCTCTTCTTAGTTCTCTCTTTTACTCAAAGTTTATTCGACTCAATTTAATAAATCCTATTCGCGGACTTATTGGATCACAAGTGCACTGGTGCAGTACCTACCGCAAAAGTTTTGAGGACACTTCATAATTCTATATACCAAACTTTTCCCTGCAAAGTATATATACAGACTCGTTCATTGTCTTAGGTACGTTGATTAAAATGAAAATTAAATATTCTGCTTCGGAGTTTTGTTACTTAAAGTTTAAAATTTAATTGTTAAAATTAATTTGATTCAAATATTTTATTTATAGACCTATCGGTTTAAATTTGAAAACAATTCGCGGAAATATTTGGCTTCAAAAAAATATATTTCATAACGGGAAACTCATCGACATCGGAACTAAATAAATACACGTGTTTTTGTTTCCTTTTAATTTCTTTTTCAATGTTGTTTTTCGGCGAATGTCACCCCAAATCGTTGGTAGAAATTTACATTTTTTGTTGGTTTTTACTTGTTTGGTTTGTTTGTTTTTTCTTCTGTAGAAGTTACGTGATATTTTAAATAAATATATTATTTAAAATGTCGACTTCCGGTGACCGGAAGTCGCAGTGGAGCTGAAAGTGTTTTAGATTGAAAGTTCAGATGGAATATAATACCGTTAGAAAGTTTAGAAGACATCGAGTAAGTGAAACGTCAGAAATTTCTAATAGACCAGTTCATATCACACAATATATCACAGAAACAAAGTAATATTAGTTATAAAACAAAGTAAATTACTGTCTATAAGAGTAAGAGTATTAGTAATTATAGAATATACCACACAGTAGACCAAATCCACGAAATCGAAAAAAGGATTAAAAATATCGTATTACACCGACACACCAAAATAATTACTATAAAATGAATACGACCCACCTAGCAATTTGCAATTAAGCAAAGCAGGATTAGCATATTTATTCGAATCGTTCTACCTTCGAAATTGCATAGTGGAACAAATAAAATCATTTACATATAGGATCATATTACATGTACTAGCAACTACTAAATTCAGTTTTGTATTTTGTGTAGTTAAATAATGAAAAAACAAGCCGAACTAAATGGGAGGATTAACCAAATAAATAGAATTATTCAATAATACTTTATCACAGAATCTGGTCATTTATACAGTGTGGAAGTAAAGGAATTACGAGTTATATAAAAGCACTTCAAATTAGAAGAAAAAGTTGTTTTGTCCGTAATGATTTCTGTTCCTAATTGATGATTTCCTTTACAGCCTAGTGAGCATATAACATGGATGACTCCACATCCAATCGACTGGATACATAAGGGACCCACAGCTGGAGTGTTGGTACTCAATTTAATATTTTTGGGTGCCATAATGTACGTTCTTATCACAAAACTGAGATCTGCTAACAATGCCGAAACGCAGCAGTATAGAAAAGCTGCTAAAGCACTAGTGGTACTCATGCCATTACTTGGTGGGACTTACTTAGTGACCATTTTTGTCCCAAACACTACTTTATACTTTATAAGAGCTGTACTACTATCAACACAGGTAAGTTTTGAATACAATCCTTTTGTTAATTTAATTCTATTGTTAATTTAATCCTGTTAAGTATTATTTTGGAAAACTGTAAATATGAAAAACAGGATAATAACTAGTCGAACAGTTTCTATTTGTTTTTATCAATCACTACAAAAGATTTTATGTACTTAATATAATTAGTAGGTATAATTCTGGTATAGGAATAAAATACGATACGACGTGTTTAAAATTCATTATGGAATTGATTTATTCAAACGTGTGTTGGGATAATACCGAGCAAATGGATTAAATCGCCAATTGCTCGCCTTACCTAACATGCGAAAGCTTTTAGGTAAACTAGAAAAGTTTGTTTTCTAAAATAGGAATTCTATATTTGTATCTATAGGGCGCACAGTGCTGGGTCCCATAGCAATAAATCACAAAAGGAGTTAAACGATAATAACATCAATTCAGCTAAAAAAAAAAAAAAACAATAATTAAACTAACACGTATTTTTAGAAACATTCTATAAGATTTTAAAATAATGTATTACTTATTTTAAAATAAGTGCAGTACACAAATTATGTAACTTTATGTAAGTTTTTGTCAAATAGCCCAAAAAGGCCCTCTGGGATTTTTACGCCATATTATAGCTCTATTATTTTACTACTTGTGCTCATAGATAATTTTTGCAGAAACGTGTAGATAGTAAAGAAAGTATATATTTTTAGAGCGATGTATTGAAATTACTCATGGTGATTTATTTGATACTTGGGCTTTCTTCTTTTGAGTTACCTATAGGAATTTTATCTGCAGAGGCTTTAGAAGCTACCCACAAATAAATTCGAACGCATCGTTTAAGTCATACAAGAAAGACATCAAGAAAACATTGTAATAGGGATCTAATTAAAATATATTGCTACGGTCAGATCCATACTTAGAAAAACTACTGCTCATGTAAAAGATATAGACAATGATATGTTCCACATACTGTAGTATGTGGAAAGCCAGACATTTTGGAAAGCGATATTCCTTTTACTTTACCCGTTCAGTTCGATTTACTTAGTGACGAAGATTTATCATTCGATGATGAGGATTAAAAATATTTGTTTTTGAATGTGTTTTATAGTACTATTATTTAAGATTACCAAACAAGAAGCAAGTATTTGTTTTAACTATCTGTACACAATTGCAGTTAAGTTTAACTAACAACACAAAATCGAATAAACGTCGAATTAATTTTTAAGTATCTACAATATTTATTTTTATCTTCTTAACGAAACACGATAAAATAAAAAAGATTTCTTTTTTCCACGATAACTGGTATTCAAAAACCATATTCATTTTAGAAGTCAACTTATCATTATACCCTTAGAAATAAAATTTCATCAAGGTACATAAGTTCAACACCATCGATGTTAATGGCATGACATTACACAGATTTCAAAGCAATAAAACATTTCATACGGACGTAGTAAAGCAAGTGTTTGCAGCTTAAGAACGTATTTACACTGGTTTCAAATATTATTGTTGCGGTGAGATCCATACATATCTAGTCTTAGCAAAACTACTTCTCATGTAAAAGATATAGACAATGATATGTTATTTACTAAGTGACGAAGAGTTTATCATCCGATGATGAGGATTAAAAATATTTGTTTTTGAATGTGTTTTATGGTACTGTTATTTAAAATTAAATATAAAATGGGTGTAATAGTAAGAATTTTCATTGTTATTCTGTACTAAAAAAGGAGCAAGTATTTGTTCTAACTATCTTTAAAATTTAGATTTAGATATTCTTGTAATCCTTTACGCAATTGCAGTTAAGTTCAAAGAAGATGCAGTGTTGTAACTGTAAGCTTGTAAAACGTTTTAGTTATGAATAATTTCAATAATCAATGTCAATAATTTACTGAAAGAACCATGGATTGCTGAAAGGTTGCCGTCTTTTGTCGCTGAGAACATATAATGACTAGTAAAGTACATCATTACCTACATTTCAGAAGTAATCGAACATTAACAAGCAGTCAGAATGACAAAAAGGGGCAGTTAAACTAGCTCATTGAAGCGTGTAATTACAAATGAAGCATGAAATCGTTCGTAGCTGCCGGAAGATGGTAAAAATTGCAGTTTTCAAATGGCATAGTAGTTTTATAAAAAAAATAAATCAAACTGAATATAGGTGAATACATAAGGTTTCAATCCAACTAAATAAAATATTATACTACATTTACAAGAAACACGGTGCTGTTTTCCATTTCAAATTACGCCAAAAAAATCAAGATTATTAATAAGTCATTTACATAAAAAAACTACTGCAGACCTTTGTTTGTGTTATCAATTACGACAAACCTTAACAAAACATACAGAAATTCTAAGATTTCTGTTGACAACAGAAGTCGTTTAGGAATCTTTTTAACTCTTCTCAACAATTTAGTTCTCTCTCAAATTCTTCTAGCAGCGAAAGGACGCTACTTTGCACAATTGCAGGACGCAGTTCATATCTAAAATTAATTTTTCATAATGTAATTAAATGGAACGAGTCTGAAATCTCGATCAAATTAAGAAAATCCGCTCCGAGCCGTTTACCCGGTGTTTCGTAATTAAAAACTGAACCATAAGGAATTTCCTCGGAGAAAAAGGGGTGCTGGAAAGACTTAATTACAGTTATTTTCAATTTAATGAAGGTCGATTAGCGTTCTGAGTGAATTAAATTACTCGATCTATGCCGGGGAGGTATGCAATTACTTGGCATTTATGTAGACATGTCCTTATAAAGGATAGGGTTATTAAAAGTACATAGTAAAACTATCTTGTCTCTTTTAGTAGAATAAAATCGCACCTTCAATTTTCTTGTAACCCTAGTAGTAAAACTAAAACCCAGAGGTGGATAAACCCAAATATTTCGAGTTTGACATAATTAATGATACTAGTAAGCTTGAAAACCACTAAAAGGGCATCCATATTGTAGCATTCCGGGTCAAGTAGGCATACCAATGTTACCCAACTCAACAACGTCCCCCCCGAGAACTATTTTCGTTGCGGGTTGTATATATTTCAAGCCTAAAATGTATAATTTGGGTATAAATGTCGCTCTCTCGATGTAAAGTAGGATTTGTATCGCGACCCAAAATTTTGGCGCGTGAATATAAATAATCCTTTGGGGACCATATATAAATCACGCGACGAAAAAAAAAAACGGCATCTCTATGCTTATATCAAGATTTTTTTTTCTCTTTTGGTTAAGTAAGTGGCTTTGGAGAAAGTTCGGTGAAAGTTGTAAGCGATTGGGGAATTGTGAGGAGTTCGACATGTTCTGAATATGGGGTTTTATCCATTCAGGGAATTTTATGAAATTGATGGCGTGTCAAAACTTGTATGAGGAATTTTAAGGATTTTGTGGCCTAGTGATCTGTATGTTTACTGAAAGGAAAACTGCTACAAAATCAGTTAACAAATTATATAATTATATAAAATATGCTTTAAAAGGGTCGTTACGCTTTGTAAATGAAGCCATTGTCACACCTCGTGCGAAAAGATTCCATTCCTGTAGCCTAGAACCCAATAACTCGGCTTTTTCTTTTGATAAACCTAAGTCTTTAAACCTGAATAACCTAAGTCCTAAATCATTCAGTTCGCACTGGTTTATAAGGTGAGGTGTTCCTAATACTTCAAATGGCGAATCTTCACGACTTGCCTGATTTGACAGAGTGATTTCAGACACTCTGTCAAATCAGGCAAGGCGAAATTTCTTTTGTGTCAAAAATCGAAGATGATGAAGTGGATGGCGCACTTGGGAGAGGATGGTTCTCTTCATGGGGGATAGGTCGCGATGCTGATGGCAAATTTATATATTTTATTTTATGCTTATCCTTCTTCGAATATCCGGAGACGCTTATCGTGCAAAAATATCAATCATCTACATGATTGGAACGCTCTCGCCTCAACATGGGAACTGCAAACGTCATTTTCTTTTGTTTCCCTTTCATTCACTTTAAAAGTCCGATCTAACAGGAAATGCAGCATATATTAGGTGTCCATGGCTTTTCCAGATCTCCAATTCAAAATCCAAGATAGCAGCAGTATGCTGCTTTTACCTCTTTCGTAATTTGTTTCAGATGTGTCACTACATCATAACCGCACATGTAACAAAACTTATTTGGTGAATTTCTCTTCTTTGACCACTTCCAATATTTTTCTTTCAATATATTTGAAATAAAGTAAAAATCTTTGTTAATTGTATAAGATTATACAGATAATATCAACAACAAAACTTGTTTGTTTAGTTTTGTTAGTTTTGCTAGTGAAGGATTGCAATTTGTAGTTGTAGGTTTCATATTGAGAATGGTATTAGTAATTTTCTGCAATAATTTGATCGTTTTACAAGCACTTGAGACCTTAGTCGTAGGTAGATAGTCTAGCATTCCCTCCGCCCCCCAAATAAGGGTGGCAGGAGGCAAATCACCCTAAGGGAATCAACAAGTATTAGCATCGAATTCCAAGGGGTTGCTTCCAAACAGGGTCTCCTTTTCCACGTTACGAACGATTGAGTTTATTTATTTAACAGGCAGATATCTCTAACTAGATTTGTAAAGTTAAATATGACTTTTAATATTTTGACTATAAATACTAAAGCAGGAGGTGCCACAAATAAAGAAGCTAAGTTCAAAAAGTTGACAGGTATTTTTAGTTGATAGGCATTTCCGGCAAATTTTTTTTTTGTCAAAGGATTGTTAGGATATAAAATTTATCAAAGCTTGTAGAGAAATATAAAAACTAACATATGACCAGACTAACTATAACCATTTCTGCTCTCTGACTAGTCCAAAAGCATTACCCTGAAAAGTAATGATGCAGTTTTGTTTAAAATCCATAGTTATTGTAATATAACTGATGCGATATGAACTTAACGAATTATACCCACCTTTCCGATTAAATCGTTGCAATTATAGGTAATCCTTCAATAATTTAATTTCTTGCAAATACATCGAATAGAAGACAATTTAACAACAATCGAAATAGAAATAACTGACCCGCTAGGTGATTTTCTAACAATAATTTCATCCCAGAACATACTGTTTATCAATTATTATTACTACGAAACATTATTTGAGTAAATATCTATGCAAAATGTGTCAAAAAAACAAAAATACGCATCACATGCAACATCTGGCTTGGTCGAAGTCGACACGGTTAACAAAAAATTGTTTTGAACGTGTTCTGAAATTGTATGAACATAAAAAGATAACGTAGCAATATTTCACGAAACGAGTTTAATTTTTCGAGACGTACTATTCAAAAAGGTGAACAACACTGGCCATCTGGCAAACTTGAACGGCTGGCAAAAAATCGTTTTCGTGCTTTCAGCGTGAAAAGAATTCGAAGAAATTACTAGTTATTTTTTTATATAATAATAATGAAAGTGGATTTAAGACAAAACTGCATCATTATTTTTCTTCGTAATGCTTTTGGACTCGTCCGATAGCAGAAATGGGAGTCGTACGTAGACTTTTATCGGCCATTTCCGTACAGATTCAATTTTTAAAATAAAAATGTTTGAGCTGATTAGTGCAGTTCTAAGTAGAAGCTTTGTTAAAACAATAAAAAGAACCATTACGAACGACAACCACGTCGGATAATACCGCTGCTTCCTACTACCTCTAGGTACGGGAAAATAACAAAGCCACATGACAGTGTCACCAAAGTCGTTATTTTTTGTTACAACAGTAGCTGCATACGCCGCCAAAACGAGAGCGGAATGTATACGTTTTTACGTTTGAAACTGAAAATCAATGAGACACATTTTACCACTGGCCAGATTAAATTCAGTTGTTATTCAGGTATATAATGTCCTTACGGTTGTCAGTTTGTATTAGGATCAGGTCTCGACGAATTTTTGGTGTCATCGAGTCAGTTATTAATTAATTACTCATACTAATTCTCATAATTCGTATTGGACCCATCAAGATTTAGATTGGCCGAGGATTGCTGGTTATAGTGGTGTTTGTTTCATTTCGATATCTTCAAGGATAGTCGAGTAATTGTCATAGTTATATACACATAGATTCCCATAAGCTCCCATAAGCCATAAACTGTAGATGTCGATGTTCCGGAGCAAATACTACATCGACTTCTCTAAATTTGGATCGGACCCATCAAAATTATTATAGATTAAGCAGAAAGCAATCGAATGGTGTAGATTTTGTTAAAATTTAGCAAAGGGTCGTCGATTACAATACTTTCCTTCTAGGGTACTAGTCGGAAAATAAAAATATGGTGTATACAGCAAGCAGTAACGTAATCTTGCGGGCATCTAACATCCGAATGTGGGGCATAATATCAGTTTGAGTCTGAGATGCACAGGAATAATGTGTAATGTGCCAGTATGATGCCAGTATTCTGATTTGACAGTGACATTATGAAACTCGCCTGCTTCCATTTTGATGGAACAGGGCTCAGAGCATTCGAAGTGTAATGAAATTGTGTTCCTGGGGAAGGGTGACAGATGCAAATGCAGATGAAGCACACATCGATCATTAATCCCAGCTGGAAAAATTCTATTCCACCGACGAAAAAAGAAACGTCAGCAAAAAAAATAAAAAAAGCGTAATTGTCGATTAACATTTCCTGCTTGATTTCTGTATTGGGTTCATTAGGGATTGTGGGACATGTCTAATACTCGAAGCGCCCCTTAACGTTATAGGTTATGAGTATAACATATGATTTATCGCGTATTACATGGATAATTGTTGTTCATCTAGAATTAATCACGTGCGAGATGGTACGTGCTGAAACTGCCGTTGCATCGGCAGGCTATTCTGCCGCGTTTAATTAATTCAGTCTATCTGATCGTGAACACTTCTCTGATGCACAATCTATTAGATCGAGGGTCAATGTGTGTGCTCCGCGGGTTGTGCCGGGGTTCATCAACGATTTATTGGTATATTGCGTGAGCTCACGCCCCCGATATATAGAGTGTTAAGCCTTTCGACCGAAAAACGGAAACTCGTAATTTATTCGCAGTTTACCGTTTACTCAAGGCTAAAATCTTTGTAGTTACACACGTATGTGCTATTCCTTTGACTAATTGAAGCACCTATCCCTTCTGCTGCCGCTGGTGGCTACTACCAGCAAGCCTCAGTTCAAACTACAAGGTGAACTATTTCTGGTGCATTTTATATGTCACTGGAGAGGTACATACAATAGTGAGACAATGTATTGTCTTTTGTCAGGTGAAGGAGTCGCAACCATAAAATATTTCATATTTGATACCAATTTGTGGGGTTATTTATTGACTGC
The DNA here is from genome assembly GCA_963971325.1 of Aphodius granarius. NCBI lineage: Eukaryota > Metazoa > Arthropoda > Insecta > Coleoptera > Scarabaeidae > Aphodius > Aphodius granarius. Next base: position 32,481,693 of record OZ020223.1, read on the forward strand.
CTGCCTTGAACCTGACTACATAAATTGTGAAAGCACTGTACACGAGTGTAAATAACATAAGCAAGGCCACAATGACAATAAAATTAGACATTCTTCAAATAAAGCTCAACACGCCACAGCAACATAAATATTACATAATATTTGCATTGTATCCACAAAATGCACTAATAAGCATAATCCAGGTTATTGAATTTTGAAGAAATATTTGAATACATATATTATTTAAAATGAAAATTATAAATTGCATATTTATAATTTTATATTATTAGTTATACACTTAACAAAAGTTATGAATTGTTGCTTTAAATTATTTATTATAATCGGTATTTTCTACAATACCCACATTTCTCCTGAGCCAGCAGCGCAAGCTTTAAAAAGCGGCTAATAAAAGTTCAACATATTCAACTTTACAAGCAACAGCCAAAACTATTCGTCGGCATGCAAAAATAGCAGCTGCTGAGTGGCCACACTATGCTGGTTAACAGCGGTTAATAATCCACATCAAGCAGCAAATACTAAAACAGCGTACTGTGACCACCCCATGTTTTGTGGTCAGTATTTTAACAACTATATCGCTTAAATCCTTCTTTATATATTGGGAGAATATTACTTCGTATAATATTTATAAAAGACATTTCAAAAATACATCATTTCCTGAGTTAACATTCATGCTGGTTGCTGTAAAAATTAAACAAGCGCGCTGAGTGGTTACACTATGTCACACTGTTACACTGGTCACACTGTTAGCAGCCAGTAGCAAATAGCACGCTAGTAAAACAGCCTAGTGTGACCAGTAGCATAAGACTGCGGCTACAATAGCTCTTTTAGCATTACGGGCGGGAAATTTGAATATTCCGGACAGTATATACAAATTACGATCCATAAATTCCGCATATTGGACATATTTTCAATTAGCTAGGTGAATTTAATTTTGAAGATTTAATTTCTGATTAAATTTTATTGAATCCGGGCATTGTTTCTTTTTTTTTGTTTTTAATTCCACCGTCGTAAAATTTGTTTATGGTGGTGGATGCAGTTTTGCTCGTGAATTATGTGCTTCTGCAGGAACGATAAAAGCGGCCGTTTTATTATGACCGTAATCTGCAATTAATTCCATTTAAGACCACTGTGAAAAAGTGCGCTTTACGGTGTTAAAACCCCATGTGACGAATGGTAGTGTTAAAACTACACGTCAGGACGATTATGTTGTGCAGAGCACAATTTATCGTCATACATAATGACCGCTAAACATTAAATTAATTTAAATGATGAGCTTTGTCAAAAAAAAAACACTTTTTCACGTTTTCAAGAAAGGCAGACCTATGGAGAGAACCATCCTCTCCCAAGTGCGCCATCCACTTCATCATCTTCGATTTTTGACACAGAAGAAATTGCGCCTGTTTGAAGAAACTTGCCTGATTGGACAGAGTGTCTGAAGTCACTCTGTCACATCAGGCAAGTCGTGAAGATTCACCATTTGAAGTTTTGGGAACACCTCACCTTATAAACCAGTGCGAACTGAATGATTTGGTTAAAGACTTAAGTTTATCGTAAGAAAAAACCGAGTTATTGGGTTCTAGGCTAGAGGAATGGAATCTTTTCGCACGAGGTGTAACAGTGTCTATATTTACAAAGCGTAACGAGCCTTTTAAAGCATATTTTAATCTTTACGTGTATGTCACGATGTAAAGGGTCTTATGAACGAGTTTGATATGCCCCACAATCCTTCTGAATGGTGACTTCTTATCGATTCATCAAAATACAGCTTGAAAGCAATATTAATTTAATATGCACGATTGCCAAGGGCAGATATCTAGGTCTGCAATGTCTGCATATACGGATTCTGCCAACATTCCAATCCTGTTAACTGGATTAAACCTGTCACGGTCTGTGACGCGAACTTGCACTGTTGGGCTGCATCCAGTGACACGTCATCAATTATTATGTGCATCGCGACCCAGCTGACTGCAAACACTAAAAGCAATCTATAAATAGAAAATTCAGGGCATCGTAATACTTCAGTAGGATGAATTTGGTATGTTAGAGTAGTATTTGGGGCATTGTTGGTGTCCACATCGTTCAATAATGAAAATATTTACACAGAAACAACCCTTTAAAAAAATACGACATTTTAATTTAAATAAGTTCACAGCTTATTATTAACACAGAACTAATTGCCAGTTAGATCGTATGATAACGGGCTCTTAAGAATTTGATTCTGAGCCGGCCCTGTCCTCAAGTTATAGGTTGACATCTTCCGGTATAGAAAAGGATACGCGGTTACACGTCTCGTCGTCGGGTCGAACGGTAATGGGGTTACCTGTCGGCCTGCATTTGAATCTTTCAAAAGGCTTGGTTGTATCCACCCTCGCCCGTCCTGAGGTAAATCCTTGAGGATCTTTATCGGAAATGGGATAGTCTCCTGTCGGTTTCCTTGAAATCTCACGACGACACGACGCACAGTGCTGATGCGTCCCATAGCTATAAATCGCAAAATGACTTATACCTTCAATTCTTGAAAAAAAAAAAACAGCTAAATAACTAACAAAACATCTCAACTGTTGGATTATTTCGTTTGGATCGGCTCGACATTTTGATTTATTTTTTTATAAAAGAGAAATATCACATATTACACTTATGCCCGTGGTACACACAATATTTTATGTCTTAACCGTGAATTTGTTTCTCAAAGACCATAAAATGTGTCTGACACTGAAATTTTGCACTTGATAGAACAACATGACAAGTATTACTAAGTATTATTAAGTAAGTAATAAAAGAAAACCGTTGGTTTAGTAATTTAATTCATAAATCCTATTTTCCCTTTAGGGTTTTACAGTAGCACTGCTCTACTGTTTCTTCAATGCGGAAGTTCGGAACACAGTTAAGCACCACATCTCGACGTGGAAAACGAATCGATCCCTGGGTCAAAGACGACTGAGGTCGGGGAGCAGGAGTAAGGACTGGTCTCCAAGATCCAGGACGGAGAGCATACGGTGAGTCATAATTTCCTGTACATCCTTTAAGCATGTTTAGATAGCTACATCGCCAATTTACCTCAGTACCGCTTTAGTAACGCTTTGCCAAATGCATTTAAACAACATCTTAGCTCCATGTCCCAATTTTGGCTTCTCATTCATTGTGTTTCGCAAATACCTGCAAGGAAACTTGAGCCAACTTATTATATATAACTTTTCTATAGATATAAAGATGTAAAGTTTAGTAGAAAGTCAACTAAATTCATAATTACGACCTTTGCCTATTACGACAAACAAAGGATTAAAAATGTTACCCTCGCTTCTAAAATCCTCTTAAAAAGTTTTAACGAAGGGAAACCATGTCCCCATTAGACTTGATTACGATTTTAATGTTTAAAATGCCTTTTGTGTCACTCGCAGTTGTTACAGTTTACGTTTAGCCAGCTCACGTACGAAAATTGCGGTTAGCAACGTATTCAAACATTCAGATACCGCAAAACGAAAAGAAAACGAAAAAAAAAAAACCTATTCTGGTTTTCCATCTGGGGTACGTGCAGCGCAGGTATAATTGTAATTTCGAGACATACGTGAGCAACCGCCTTGGAAGCCAGAGGGTAAATATCAATCAAAACAGACGTTTGTTTTATGTAACGAAATGAAATTGAATAAATAAATATGTTGTTCGGGTAGGAAAATAAGAAATTCTTTGCTTAGTGAGATCGTATATTGTTTTATAAATGACAGATTCTCTTGTTTTAAGTATGAAGGAACTGCTTGAAAGGAATTACGTCTGTTTTAAGCGATACGTACGTATACTTTTGGGTCAAGAAACTGTTTGTTCGTTGAAGCATGTATATTTTTCACCCAATTGATGTAAAACGAACGTCTTACTCTTTTTATATGTAGAAGAATAACATTTTCTTCGTCAGAGCAAAATATACTCAACATAAACACACTAAACTCTTAAACCGGACGAATAACTAGCCTTGAAATAACTACATAATATATTGAAATTCTTATCATAATAAAATATTATTTGGATAGCAAATATATTCTCTTAGTGTAGCATACTATTAATTTTTCTTGATATCCAAGAATAGAGTTCTTTCTGTGTAGGCTATTCCACTACAATCCTGGCTTTCCTCATAATCCTTATAAGTCACCCATGAAATTAAACACTTATGCGTAGACGTAAACAAACAATATACGAACACTCAATATCGTCGAATTTATATATCGGTGATATGTGGCAAAAGACGCGAGAAACTGTTAGCGCCATCTGTAAAGTAATAGCACAACTTTCTATGTATCTCGCGGAGTAAGAACCTTGGGTCAAGAATCTGTTTTTTTCGTTGAAGCATATATATTTTTCGTCCAACGAAATATTTTTGTTGTTATAAGACGAACGTCTACTTTTTTTACTGAAAGATAACTTTTTCTGACGGGGTTTATAGATAGCAAGCTTAGGCAAAGCATTAGCCAACCTAGCAGCTTTGTGTATTTTACTCTAAAATATAGTTAGCCTAACAGAAATCAAGAGAAACTAGTTTCCATGTGGTGGAATACTTACTTAAGTTTGTACAAGTTTACACGGTGGGAAACAGACATGTGTTGTATGTCTTCGGGCTGATACATATGTCTGTTTGTATAACATGGCGCGATGTGGACAATTTCAATTCGAATTTGAATCTGTCGGAAGTGTATCGCGATCATCGAGAACAGATACGTATTTGCAAATTGTTGGGTACTATTGGCTCTGCCTTGCACGAACAGACGAGAAATGCATATGATAACCATTGGTTCGAAGGATATTTGAACGATTTATTCGAATTGCGGAGTAAGAACCTTGGGTCAAGAATCTGTTTTTTTCGTTGAAGCATATATATTTTTCGTCCAACGAAATATTTTTGTTGTTGCAAGAGGAACGTCTACTTTTTTTATGGAGGAAAACCTTTTTCTTCGTCAGACATAAACGTACTAAATTCTTAAATCGTTAGAATAACATATTATTTGTATAGAAAAAAATCGTCTTCATGTTACACTATATACGCAAGAATCATTTGATATCCAAGAATAGAGTTCTCTCTGTGTAGATGTCGCCGTCGTTTCCGGTAAAAATATTAATTAAAAGTTTTCCCGAGGTACCAAAAATTAATCACGTCTCATCATTAATAATGCATTGAACGTTGAAATGTGCAAGATTTTACAGTGGTCGAACAGGGATATAGACTTAAGGGGCTTTTAAGTTGAGTGTTTTGACCCGAATACCTTAAGGACTTTATAAGCTGACGCCGACATTACGTCATCGAAAGTAAATTGCATTTTTAGCGTCGTCAGCGCCACTACTTCATTCACCTTTTGTACGGTGCGTTCTTCTTCTACTTTTTGCCTGGGGTCTTTTATGTCTGAACTGGCACTAATGAGACAATATCATTCACGAATGCACCGAGATGAACAGACGTTTTTTTTTCCCAAGGCGGATCTTATTCTAGATTGCATTCCTTCCACGCCGTTACGGCGTCGGCTTGCTTTAAGCTCAAAGATAAAAGCTGGATAGAAAGCGATAAATTCTTTATAAAGGCATTTGTGATGTAATTAGAATTTATCAGGTGATGTTAGAATAGTTCTACTAATAGAACATGGGTATACAATATACATGTCCGTGATTAATATTAAATATGTTGTTTTTATTAAACGCTATTCTTTGTCGACCACTTTTGTGTCATTTCGGTAATGCCAAGATTGGCATGTGGTTACCTATACACCACAATCTTTGTTGGGTCAATGTAGGGTGCAGTAGTTAGCATCATCGACGGTACACCAATGTTTGATTAGCAAGTTCTTGAATTTGTATGTATTTGGACATCAATTACTTAGTTGATGTTACACGTTGAGAGCGTATGTTTAATACGCGTCATATCGATAATGCTCTATGTGATTAGCGCTTGTTGAATGAAGAAAAACTAATGTAGCGATAAAACATGCCACATACACCTAAATAAAGCCTCACTTTTCCGTTAAATGCTTTTACAGCAACTTAAAACTAAAAATGAAAAAAAATAAAAATGAACTGCGCACAAAAAACTGTAAAATAGTGAGATTAAAGAAAATTTCGGAAGAAAATGTCTGATTTAGAGTAAAAACGGAGAAAAGACTGAGAACAATATCATAAGAAAAAAGAACTGGGACTGATAAAAAGTATAAAGGAGTGTGATGCATGAGAAAAGCGTATAAGGCGGAAGAAGTGGAGAGTCGCAACAGCAGAAGATAACATACAGAAGAAAACAGACCTTAGAGGTAGAGACAAGAATCTTATTGAATCGAAATACACCACCATCATCGGACAATGAAGAAAGTCATATAAGTGTGGAACAATAAACGGGTAGTTCTAGAGGAATGCGTGGTAGAAATAAGGTGATCGAGCACGAGCACACAGCCAGATTTTTTTCTTATCTTTAATAAATTGTTTCATTGACGTTTGGAGGAACCTTTGGCCATTTTGCCACGGCCATTTTACAAGCACAATTCGCATAAATCATTCAAATGTCCTCCGAACAAATCGATATCATATGCATTTCTCGTCTGTTCGTGCAAGGCAGAGCCAATAGTACCCAACAATTTGCAAATACGTATCTGTTGTCGATGATCGCGATACACTTCCGACAGATTCAAATTCGAATTGAAATTGTCCACATCGCGCCATGTTATACAAACAGACATATGTATCAGCCCGAAGACATACAACACATGTCTGTTTCCCACCGTGTAAACTTGTACAAACTTAAGTAAGTATTCCACCACATGGAAACTAGTTTCTCTTGATTTCTGTTAGGCTAACTATATTTTAGAGTAAAATACACAAAGCTGCTAGGTTGGCTAATGCTTTGCCTAAGCTTGCGTTATCTATAAACCTCATCAGAAAAAGTTATCTTTCAGTAAAAAAGTAGACGTTTGTCTTATAACAACAAAAATATTTCGTTGGACGAAAGATATATATGCTTCAACGAAAAAACAGTTTCCTGACCCAAGATTCTTACTCTGCGAGATACATAGAAAGTTGTGCAATTACTTTACAGATGGCGCTAACAGTTTCTCGCGTCTTTTGCCACATATCACCGCTATATAAGTTCGACGATATTGAGTGTTCGTATATTGTTTGTTTACATCTATGCATAAGTGTTTTATTTCATGGGTAACTTACAAGGATTATGAGGAAAAAACCAGGATTGTAGTGGAATAGCCTACACAGAGACAAATAATATTTTATTGTAATAAGAATTTCAATATATGTAGTTATTTCAACGGCTAGTTATTCTTTCGGTTTAAGAGTTTAGTATGTTTATGTTGAGTATATTTTGCTCTGACGAAGAAAATGTTATTCTTCTACATATAAAAAGAGTAAGACGTTCGTTTTACATCAATTGGGTGAAAAATATACATGCTTCAACGAACAAACAGTTTCTTGACCCAAAAGTATACGTACGTATCGCTTAAAACAGACGTAATTCCTTTCAAGCAGTTCCTTCATACTTAAAACAAGAAAACGTAATACTTGGAACATCAAGAAAATCTTATTCTTACTCTGGGAATTTTATATTCCACTTGAACCAACCAAATGATGGTTCTGTATAAATCTTGTTTCATTTTAAGTAAAATTTAATATAACAACACTTGTAATAAAGATATTGGCCAAAATTCGTCTAAAATATGTAGCCTAAAATCCCAGACAGCAAATAAATATCTACCAACAAAATTTCATCATCAAACTCATCGTTGAACCTTGCCGAAAATATAATCCAACCCTCGAGAAGTATTGTCGTGCAAAATAATCCGTCGCAATGTCCACACGAACCCTCGCAGAGAACAACAATCATAAATCAATCAGACGCCAGCGTTATGTGCGTTCGGCTGGGCCTTGTTGTCTCTAAATATAGGCATGTAGCTTTTGTTTTCCTTGTCGGCATTCAGATTGCGTATAAATCATTGTTCGCGCGCCACCTCTCATAATTAGGGGCGCTAAATTTATGGGCCATCCCTCCCGATTTCCAGCTCAAGGCTATGTCGAGGAATTTCTTACCTAGGGGGGACAAGCACCCTCCATTTTCTTGTTCGATCTACTCTGATTAATGTATCGTTGTAATTAGCCACTCATCCGGGGTAATTAACCCCACCACCTTCGATGAAATGTAACATCATCGATCTATGAACCCCCAACTATCATATGATACCCATAGGGTTGCTATTTGTTGTGATATTATTGGTTTTGATGCATCTCCAGATCATTGTGGATTATGTCTACGTGCATTGTTCGCATGTATTAACTGTACAATGAGAGGAGACAACACAATAGTTGTCAATTATCATCTGTCAAAACAACAAGGCATATTTACATACATAATGAATTGGATGCCATCTGAATTAATATAAAGGAACCGAACAAATTAACACACTTCGAACTGCGTTAATTTGAAATATTAAAACACTTCATATTCTCAATCTTGGTTATTTCGTGCTATATGTGTTCGTGGAATAGAGTTACTATGCTCTAGTCTAGATACAATCTACTAGAGCGAGTAAAGAACCTTCACTCAATGTCTATCATGCTACAATGCTTTGATGTTCAGTGGCATCAAAGTGACTGGAGACTTGGGGAGGCAACTGAAGTACATTTACATGTTTAAACTGGCTATCAAGTTTCAGAGGAATAATACCTTACTGACATTTGATATCTGATTTTATATATTAATAATTGTACCACTGGATTTCGGTTTCTTTGTTAAAAAGCCTTGGTTTTTTAACACAAGAATAAACAAAGACAAGACTTATAATGTAAAAGCCAAATTAATTTAATTTACTATGTTAAAACACTGTATCTTTCATTTGTTTTCTATTCATTTTATCAAGAAAAAAGTTATTATAGGATTATTATAGGAAATTTTCTCTAGTTTAATTTATTATATAACTGTTTTTATCGTAAAATGGGTCGGAAAGGAGATATTGTCAAAAAACTATTTTTGGGCGCCATAAATATTTTAACAGCAATATAGCTGGCAAATTACATATTCCTCGGCCTAGTGGTTTGGGTATTACCACATTTCAGACATGACATTGAGTTTTTTTAAAAATATGGACTTTTCACATGTTGATGTGGGTCATATCTCCAGAGACATTCATCACTAATACATCTGTGGAACACGAAAATATAATTATTTATATATTTATTTATATAATTGTTTACAAAAGATCGTAAGAAATACTTTTGATCGTCTAGATTTGCGATATTGTCCCACTGTGTGACGTAGGCGTAGTTTAATTAGCAAAGATAATTACAAGTTGCCTTTTGGATAGTTTACCGCACTTCAGCGAGGCGAATGATGCCCGTTTATTGGAAGAGGACGATTTATGGCTCAAGTTTTCCCGAAATGCAATTTAACCCCCACTTTACAGACATTCGTACAATCCACCATAACCCGTCCCACCAGTATAACCAATGACTCAACCATTATCATCACCAGAACATTTAAAACATGTAGTTACAATTGAAGAGTTGTAATCAAAAGGGTCTAAGTGCCATTTTTATGTTTTTTGAGGGTTTTGTGTCAGTTTTCCCCTTATGCTTCACATAACCTCACTTCTTCACTTGTAGCCATGAATCATTGATGTTACTGTTGGGACAGAGTATGGGGTGGCGGGAGACGCTAAAATCGCTTAAATTAGATTGCATGTGCCCTGTGACTGATTCCTCCACCTCACCGACCCAAACTATTTTCCACGTTGCATGTTTCGCAGGGTAACGGAATGGACGCTTGTCTCCATGGACGACTCCTGCTTCCAGGATGAAAGGCAGCCTTGAGTAGCGACCCCCAAAATCCTGCATACATTTACCTTAGCCCCCTTTTTGCCCGGTCGTGCGCAAAAAATTGATTGATTATTGATGTGCTTCAGTCACTTTTCTTTTCGCGCGGGTGCGTTCGACGTGACGAATAGTTAGAATGACGGTGGCTTTTTATATAGTACAAAATTTACATTACGTTTGAGTGTACGCGTCCTTTCTGTTTCTGTTAGAGATGTTTATTTTTATCTATGTTTTGACTAGATTTTAGAAGACCTGTGTACCTGTATTTTCTATTTTAATCTATGATGTTGGTATAAAGAAAAAGCATATTTAGAATTATTTCATATTGGTTTTGAGTTTTATTTGAAATAAAGATCGGCCTTGAGGTAAATAAATATTCTATTTGGAATTATTTGGAAGAGAAAGACATAGATTTGAGCGAAAAGATTATGTATTTGAATAAAAAACGTGCGATTTCATTAAATATTGTCGTTGTGTCTACTGGCGGGGAGATGGCGCTGACGTCTCTAGTCACACGAAGGCTTAGTTTGAGCTTATATAAGTTGAGCTATAGAAAGCGAGCGGTATTCTGGTTTTTCAAGTCTGTTGTCTTTTTTTTTCGAGATTTTCGTGGAGAAAAATAATCTAATGAGTCCACCATAATCCTAAACTACTATTTGGTTACGTTTAGGTATATTAAAATTTGTATTGTTTTTAAATCAACGTTCGATTTTATTAAGTCAAGTACTAAATTGTCCAACAGTAAAGGAAAATATTTTATTTAAAAGGAACGTAGAATTCTTGAAAGAAAATGTTCATTTCTTTTGAAAATATTATGTTGTTAAAGTTAAATTAATTAACGTTCATACAAATATGATAGCTTTGAATTTAGTAAATCTTACCAAAGAACTGATTTCTTTGCGGCAACCAAAGCTTTGTCTGCCACTATTTAACATCAATCTTTCTTTGACTTCAAGCAAATTTATTTATTTCAATTTTTTTTCTCTCTGTGTATAATACATCTTAAGACTACATTAACATCATGTCAGTTAGAAAAATCAAATAAGTCGAATAAGTAGAAATAATTATGTTATGAATCATAGAAACCCCTAAATAATTATAAACATTATTGGAGATCAGAGTTGTAACAAAACATTTATTATAAAAAGTTAGCCAACAACAGAAATATTTATTAGGGCATGCTTTATACAGAATTAACTATACGTACAAGTTAAATGAGAAAAGTTTTTGGTATTAATATAAACCCTTAATAAACGTCGAGTTCGGAATATAAATCACCGTTGTACACAGTATTGTGTATAAATAACGTTACATTATACACCGACGTAAACCAATTACGAAACAGTATAATTTCAAAATCAGATTGACAGCATTTCAAGAGATTGTATTATAATTGAATTATATCACTCTCGTATTTTACTCGTGCAGTCTTTTAAGTAGATTTTACAACCCACATTCAGAGCGCACCTACGCAGTTAACATTCTAAAAATGTATATTTTACGTGGCACTTTTTATTCTTCCCTTCTGAATCTTTCTTAACGTAATTTAAAAATTGCTTTTTTACGGAATATCATCAAGTATTGACCCAATGGTCTCGTGGATAAAAAAGGAGGGATCAAATCCAATAAAAGGCTAAAAATAGGCAGTTAAAATATCGCTTATTGGCTAGGGTGTGAAGCTCTTCAAGACTTACTTATCACAAAACCTTTCAAAAAGCGTTTAAATCAGAGATTTATACTAATATTTATTTTGCAGTGTATATTTCTAATGTTTGTTTTTTAATTCTGCATCGATTGACATAAAAATATGTTGGGGTTTTAATTTAAAATAACCGAAATAACTTGGTTTAAAGTTTAACAACTTTGACACCAGATATTGATCACCCTGTATAATTTCGATCAATGAAACTTGGTCAAAGTGACCACTAGACCTTACATAATGAAAAAGTCATACAATTTTATTAACGAGATGCTATTTGTAGGTTTTATTAATATTTTACTCTAGTGATGCATTTTCTGATATATGCAGATCTAGTTGAGCGTGGTATATTAAATTAACCAAATTATTACATTTACGACGCTTGTAATGACACAATTGAAAACTAGTGGGTCGCATGCAGCAATTGGTCAATTTCCCTCACTAGAAAATTACCCATTCACAAACTGCGATGTGCCCATTGTGCGCATTCTCCCTCCGCAGGGCATTTAATGCGAAAAACACATAAAACGGTCGCCATGGCGCGCGCCGATAAAAATAACCGATAAATTACAATTAATCCCGAAATGGTAAACACAAAATTACCTAGCCTTTGTTCCACAGATACATTATCGATTATAATTAAAACGCCAGCAGTGACTTTTAATTATTTGTTCACTTTGTATTTAATTTGAATCATATTGTATTTACCATAACAATAAAATATATATTTTAGCGTAGCTCTATTAATTTTTCGACTTTGTCAGAAACCAGCGATGTTAGGTGAGGAACCAGAGTGGCTGTGGCTTCACGAAATTGAAGGTTTACCACTTCAGTTGTCCAAAAACACAAAATAATAAACTGTATTATTTTCGTTCAAAAACATCTAGAGATTTTAGCCCTCTACAGACGCAAAAGATATCGAGACATCAAAATAAAACTAAATCTGGTGCAACATAGAAACGATTTCAGGGAATCCACGGTCCGTTCTCGCTTACTGAAAAGTTAAATTTCAATTTATTTTCGGTGAATCTTGCTCGAGTTATCGGCTAAAATTGTTTGACCCACTTCATGCTACGCCACTGGCCTCGAGTCCAATCTCTCGAATTGAATTCAGAGGCCGAAATAAAGCGCGGAATCAATCATAACTGACCATAGCTTCTTCGCATAGGAGACTAGCAGCCGTGCCGAGCAGACTAGAGAAAATTTCCTATAATTTATGTCATAACTTTTTTTGATAAAATGAATAGTTTAAATTATAGGAAATTTTCTCTAGTTTAATTTATTATATAACTGCTTTTATCGTAAAATGAGTCGGAAAGGAAATATTGTCAAAACACTGCTTTTAGGCGCCATTTTTCAAAGTAGAAAACGAATTTGATACCTAGAATGCACTAATTTGAGAGTATTAAAATGTGTAGATAACCAATTTTGCCCTTATAATAATTGAAATGTTTAGAAATGTCGATAAACATGATTAATTTGTTGAGGATAGTCTTGAAAACCCGAAATTTAAGGTGTTTCACTTTTGGCGGATGCGCCGGGAAAAAATTTTAATACAATTTTTTACCAGTTTTTATCCCAAATTTAGGTTAAACAGGTTGTTTTAAATCCAATAAACTTAACTTATCTATATGCAAAAGTTAATACTTCTTGAAATATGAACGAATTTATAAAATCTTGACAATTTTTTTATATCCAATAACTTTTGTAATCTTTAGTCGATTTTGATAATTCCTTCAACAAATTGTGGACTAAGTTTTCAAAACTCTGCTTAACTAATACAATTTTTAAAATAATTATTTCTATTTTCCTTCTATGGTACTTCTGAAAATAAAAAGTAATCTATGAAGCAATCCGATATACTTCTTAATCTTTGACGAATTTGCCTGTTTATAATTTAATTGCAATGGATAATGATATATGCGAGGATCTCATGAGATGGGTTGAACTAATTGGGCCCACGAGTGCAATCTAAAGTGCATCCTAAGCCCTATAATGAAAACGGAGTCAATCAAGATCGAGGGTTGCCTAGTAATGCTGTCAAATCCCTCGAGCTACCGTCAATATTGGCACACAGCACCTTCGCAAATAACAGGGTCAGTTATGGTTGCTCTATTCAATCTCATCTAATCTCCTCTAGTTAACTGATCCTGCCAGGAGTCCCTAAGGACTGAAGAAACAAATTCCGCAATACATTTATCCTGTTACCCGAAAACTTCAAAAGATATACTAAAGTCACTCTATAGTTCCTTACATAACTAGAAACTCTAAGAAGATTTTAACAGGTCTAGATTTGCAGATACAGCGATACATACTTAAAAAAAAACTGAGAAAACTGTAACAAAATCAGTTAACAAATTATATAAATTCAAAGAATATGCAAAAGTGCAACAACAAAAGTATAACTGAATTTGATGAAATATCACAAAAAGACTCGTAATATATAACTTCAAATAAAATGGAATGAGAAAATAATGCTAGAAGCATTTAAGTAGCAGCTTTTGCAAAGTTGCTACTAAGTACTAAATATACATTAGTTTAAGTATGGGGATTCGCGACATTCGAAAGTTTCAAAGAGGTACTCAAACTTTGGGTGCCCAAAACTTCTGTAAAACTTTTCATTACATTCATAATAAACACATTAAAGTGTGTGTGTATCAAATCCTCAGACACAAGACGTGTATTCGGTATCTTGCCGCAAATACAACTTGTACAAACTTATAGCTTGTAGAAGCACGATATGGAATATTTAGAACTTTGTAGAACATGTGACAATCTGTGATAGCACATTTTGGAAAGTACATCACGACTAGAACTATAGTTAATATTAATGTTAGTGCATATTACTTTGTATAATATGAATTTGAACCTTTCTTGTAAGGCTTCTACGTTATATGTCCACCATCACTGCAACATAAAACCTGCTACTTCCAATCCTTCACGCATTCTTGAAGCTTTATGCATGAAACTAGTGCACAGCTTTGACATCCCTCTCTCTAGAGCCTAACCTCTCGACTGTCACAAGAATCTAATCCAATAAAACCTTTAGCTTGTACAGTCAGCCGTTGTACAAAAGGGAATCATGTACCTCTGATGTGACCACAACGACAGTGGTGACCGTGAATGGGGGTCGGTCGTCTAATGGTGGTGGGGGTTGCGCTCACCCTCACGTCCGAAGCCCTTTTCTGCAACCTCCCAGGACAAGCTACACCGGTAACGTGTAAATGACAGAGGAATGTTGAACAAGGCATACGTGCGAAAAAGCTCTTATAACTGAACTGGATGCAGGCTTTGTGTTTTCGTCTCGCCACGTCAAACTGGACGACGTTTTTCCCAGTTTTTCCACTGGAGTATGACGGATCTGTGTACACGGTGTACCGATAGTGATGGACGCTCGATGTACCGAGCGATCGATAAGTGATGTAGATATTAATGTGTATTTTTTAAGTATTTATGTATTTTTAATATTTATGTGATTCTTTTCTATTGTGTGGTTGGATTATGTATTGGGATGGTTCATTATTGCGAAGATGGTATTGAGAAATGTTCAAATTGATGTAAAAAAGAGACAGGTATGATTACACTTGTTAATTTATTCCGTGACAGAGAAAAATGTTGAAAAAGAAAATAAATAATATCGGTCTTGATGTGACTTGGGAGAGGATGGTTCTCTTCATGGGGATAGGTCGCGATGCTGATGGCAAATTTAGATATTTTATCGTGCAAAAATAGCAATGGCTCTCGCCACATTTTGGCATTTTCTTTTGCTTCCCTTTCATCGACTTGAAAAGTTTGATCTAACAGAAAATATAGCATACATTAGGTGTCCATGGCTTTTCCAGATCTCCAGTTCCAAATCCAAATTAGCACCACCAGCTGCTTTTACCTCCTCAGCATTTTTTTTTCAGATGTGTTACTACATAACAACCGCAGACGTAACAAAACTTATTTGGTGAATTTTTACAACCTCTTCTTTGATCACTTCCCATATTTTAATGCACAGAATGTCTTAACTTGATAAAATAACACAAAAAACTTGTTGATTCGTAATATTTTGAACAATCTGTTATGAGGACGTATGCACAGAAGGCTAATTCAAGCAAAATATGTGAGTTCAAATAAATTGTAAAAAAAAAGTAAAAAACTACAATTAAAAAGTCATAATTTAAAACAAGTATTCTTTAAATAGATTAGATAAAACTCTTATTCAAGTTACAATTAAAAACTTTTAAATTAAATCAGGTTAAACAACAAAACAAAACTGCCAGTCTAGACAATTGAGCTAACAAAATATGGTTTATTTGCTATGCTGATATTTTTAGAAGCAGAATCAACGTTATATAGTGACTTTTTAATGTTGAAATATCCAATATTCCATGTGCCTACCACGGGGGCAATAACTGGCATATTAAATGCTGATATGATGTTCAAATATACTGTTTAAAGAGAGGGTTCAACCTTACATTTTTTCGATACATTTTAATTAATTAAACTCGCTGTATTTTTGGTTAGTGTTTATTCAGATCAGATATCTACTCAAAAAAATATACAAAGGAAACATAAATAATGTTCTAAAATGCAATAAAACCGTTGGTTGACAAACCCATTTACAACCAAAACGTATCTTACGCAGACATTCCAGGATGCCGAGGAACGAGAAAAAAATGTAGTCTATTTATACAGACTTTAACCGTTATTGGGGTAAAGGAATGTGAGAAATTGGCCCTTACGGTGTTCTTAGCGACAAAATACCGTACCCATGTTCCTAATATTCTTACATTCCTCTTTTACTTTGGATTACTTGTCAACACACACATGACACACATTGTATACCGGGTGAAGCATGTTAATTTTCAATGAACTGAGTGTCATTACTAAGATCTTTCATAGTATATTAGTGACAGAAATTTCGTTCACCATTTCAAAGTAAAAAGAAACACACAACTGCTACTGAGTGACACATTATTACCGCAAGAAAACACACGATTTAAAACGTCCATAAATAAGAAGAAAACATCGCCGAGGGGAAAATATCATAGTATATATTATACAAAGCTTATCCGGATATTCTTTCGGTAGGTTTTTACGTCTACTTAGATGGTAGATAATAAGATTCTCGCGACAACACAAAAAAAAAACGCACGTATCCGCGGGGATGTTTTTACTACCCAATTTGCTTTGTGAATAAAGATACGTGAAAGATAAAGTGTACTGTTTCGAGGGCTTGTCATCTACACTCTCGTATGTCGGTCTTTTGTCCTTTTGCTACAATATGCGCGGGTGGTAGGTATTTACGATTTTATCATTTGGTAGGTTAGGAATACTTTGCTAGCTTCACTTTGTTCGGCCGCCATATTGATGACGTAGTGTGGCAAGTAAACGTCAGATGAATGTCAAGCGCATAACCTAACATTAGCAACTTCCATCAGTATAAATAAAATCGTCTTCAATCGTCTTAAAATCATCTCTACAAGGTTTTCACAAGCGATTTGACGTTTGATAGAACAATTTCTACTTTACCGACTGCAAAATTCAAATGAGAAACGCTGTTTAATATGTCGTGAAGTCAGCAACGTGTCCGTACCAACATTGAACCACATAGTCTGTCTAGCCTAGGTGCCCTATCCTATCGATTTTGCACCGAGACAGTATAGTTGCATATGGAGTTTTAAAACAGACTTGGAACCAGACTGTTTAGATACCCAAATAACCGTGTACTCCGTCTCCAGGCAACCTAACAAGCGAAATTTATGTCCCCGTCTTGTCTCAAGTGTTCTATAATTCTGTTTTTTCTACTTTGCATTCACAATGCACACATTGTAACACTGTTTTCGGTGTTACAATTAGCAAATTGTAACACCGTTTTTAGTAACTTTTTTCTAAGATTGGCGACATTGATATCAAATGCATGTCAAACGAAAATACACATAACCACAAAAGTAAGCACAAACTGATTTTTTTAGAATCGCACAAACTGCGAAGTATGTATATTTTTATACATATTTAAACATGCGTGTTGCATCCTAGGTTTCGTACTACTAGCATATGATGGTAGATAATAATTATCAATAATTACTTTTTCACAGATATTTGAATTTACGTGACAGATGACAGTGTTACCAACGGTTGCACCCATAAATACTCTAGATTGGAATTTTACCTAATATACTTCAATTAGCAAATTGTAACACCGTTTTTAGTAACTTTTTTCTAACATTGGTGACATTGATATCAAATGCATGTCAAACGAAAATACACATAACCACAAAAGTAAGCACAAACTGATTTTTTATAATCGCACAAACTGCGAAGTATGTGTATTTTTATACATATTTAAACATGCGTGTTGCATCCTAGGTTTCGTACTACTAGTATATGATGGTATATAATATATATCAATAATTACTTTTTCACAGATATTTGAATTTAAGTGACAGATGACAGTGTTACCAACGGTTGCACCCATAAATACTCTAGATTGGAATTTTACCTAATATACTTCTAATTTTTTATAAAATTAATGACGCAAAGTAGAAAAAATAGTATATTACACTCGTTTTATAAGACATATTGGCGCATTCGTTCATTTGGGGCACGAGGAGCGCCAGCGACGAGTGCACACCAAATTCTATAAGTCAGTCTGTTGTCAACAAAAGGATAATTCCAAATTGAATTAGGAACAACTTGTGTTATATTAATAATTAAACTTTTGAAGGTTTTATGCCGATTAAATGAAATATTATACACGTATGAATTGTTCAATCATACGTGTACTGCACATGAAAGCGTAATAATGAATCGTTCAAATATTATATGCAAATAATACAGATATTATAAATGTTATTTCAAATATTACAAACAGGGTACAATATTTATTAATACCATATCATCCTCTTATTGTAAAGTACAATTTACCAATCGAAATACAGTCGTTATGCATTTTAATAAAACCAATTCGGATATATGTGAAAATAATTCCAATTTTAATCATTGTATGTATCTATTTATGTATCACCCCATTGCTCCTGAATTTTATTTATTTACACGATATTGTTTTCACTATGTGAAGTTATATACTACTGTGATTTTCCTCATTGTACAAACCAAACTATATTTTTTGATGTATGACAAATAAAACTATGTGTACATACCAGACTTTGTCTTTATTTCCTATGCATACATTATTATTGAAGAGAGATCATTGAAGAGGTATAACAGAGTTAAGAAAACCACATTTAATGCATCGGGCTATCAAACTTTTACGATTCGATTTGCTATATAACTTTTATTGACTTCGTGTTCTGCAATGTTTCGGTTCAATTTTAAATGTGTTTTGTTTTAGTTCAATTATTTTTAGGTATCCCAAATTTTAAATTAATTATTTCTACAAGAAAAACTTTAAATTGCATCCAGTTGTGCCCAAAGTAAGTATTTTTGCTGGAACACCATTATCCTTGGTGATCCTGACATTAAATTGCTATATGGTCTGCAGGACGATATAAGTTAATTATTTCGTTACGCTGAAATTTAGAGTCTTGCTTGTAAATTCATTATTTCAATTTTAAGTGACGTGTTTGGAATTTTGTAAATAACTAATTGTAGTAGAGCCATTGACTTTTCAACTAAATGTTTCTAAAATATAGTTTATTGTCATCGTGGCCTTGCTTATGTTATTTACACTCGTGTACAGCGCTTTCAAAATGTATGTAGTCAGGTTCAAGACAGGTAGTCAATAAAATCCCACAAATTGGTAGCAAATATGAAATATTTTATGATTACGACGCCTTCACCTGATAAAAGACAATACATTGTCTCACTATTGTATGTACCTACCTGGTGACATATAAAATGCTGATCTTGTAGTTTGAACTGAGGCTTGCTGTAGTAGCCACCAGCGGTAGCAGTACTATTGCTGGTAAACAGCGTAATGTGACCATAAAATAGCCTAGTGTGACCGTGACATTACAATCACGGTGCATGTAGAAACGACAGGATAATAAACTGCCCGCTGAGAACGCTTCATTATTTTGGCACTCTAACTAACCGTTCCTATAACATAATTAAAAGTTTGAGTGCTTTGTACCGTCCATAATTGTGTATACCGCAGGAAATGACGTTTAATTTCGGTTACAATGTTAGAATCTGGCCGAACTCGTTGATTTTCTTTAGTGGAAACTTTGAGATAACAAAGAAACTTTTGATGTTTGATCGATGGATTTTAAGGAAAGTAAGGAAAAGTACTAAAATAGTTTTTAATGGTAATTCCAAGCTTGCAAGTTTTGGAGACTTTTTATAGTTACCTGTAGTATAAAGCCATTTGTTGCAAATGCAACAATTTAAATATGTTTTAGATAGTTGTAATAGTTTTCTCTTTTACTAAAATGATAAAAACGAAAACTGAATTGTTGCACATGCACACAGAGGGAAAAATTTATTCGATACAACACGAATATCTTTCAGTGAAGAATATCATTTGCTTCTATATCCGCAGAAAGATCATTTGGTTCGTTCAAGTAAAACATAATATTCTCAAAGTAAGAATATGATTTTCTTGATGTTCCAAGTATTACGTTTTTTTGTTTTAAGTATGAAGGAACTGCTTGAAAGGAATTACGTCTGTTTTAAGCGATACGTACGTATACTTTTGGGTCAAGAAACTGTTTGTTCGTTGAAGCATGTATATTTTTCACCCAAGATGTTCCAAGTATTACGTTTTTTTTTGTTTTAAGTATGAAGGAACTGCTTGAAAGGAATTACGTCTGTTTTAAGCGATACGTACGTATACTTTTGGGTCAAGAAACTGTTTGTTCGTTGAAGCATGTATATTTTTCACCCAATTGATGTAAAACGAACGTCTTACTCTTTTTATATGTAGAAGAATAACATTTTCTTCGTCAGAGCAAAATATACTCAACATAAACATACTAAACTCTTAAATCGGAAGAATAACTAGCCGTTGAAATAACTAAATATATTGAAATTCTTATTACAATAAAATATTATTTGGATAGCAAAAATATCTAAATAATACGCAAGAACAATTGTTCTTGATATCCAAGAATAGAGTTCTCTCTGTGTAGGCTATTCCACTACAATCCTGGGTTTCATCATAATCCTTGTAAGTCGCCCATGAAATAAAATACTTACGCATAGATGTAAACAAACAATATACGAACACTCAATATCGTCGAACTTATATAGCGGTGATATGTGGCAAAAGAGACGAGAAACTGTTAGCGCCATCTGTAAAGTAATGGCACAACTTTCTATGTATCTCTCAGAGTAAAAATCTTGGGTCAAGAAACTGTTTCTTCGTTGAAACATATATATCTTTCGTCCATCGAAATATTTTTGTTGTAAAACGAACGTCTACTTTTTTATTGACGAATAACTTTCCCTTCGTCAGAGAAAAATATACTTAACATAAACATACTAAATTCTTAAATCGTAAGAATAACTAACAGTTGAAACAACTATATGAAATTCTTATTAGAATAAAATATTATTTGGATTGAAAAAAAATCCTCTTCATGCTACACTATATACGCAAAAATATGTTTTCTTGATATCCAAGAATAAAGTTCTCTCTGTGCATTAACAAGACAATCTACAAACGATAATAAAGCAGAATACAAAAAAAAACGTTCTCTCAATTTCTTCGGATTCCCCATTCCCAAGGGAATTGCGTCCCGATAATTTTCTCGTATAGCGTCGACGATTTTCCATCCCGCGTTTTCACGTTCGCCTTATAAACCTACTTTTACTCGCGCAGGATTCCGCGTTAAATTTGATCCTTGAAATTGTCTTGAGAGCACCTCAAATCCATGCGATATGAATAATAACACGAATTCAGACGGAATACACAGCAGACTTATAAAACTATATATATTATGTATTTTGCAACCACCGCGGAATATCAAACTTTGACCTCAAAGATCAATACGTCGACGACGACGGTATACGTTCTCTGTGCTTGAATTAATTTGAAAAAAAATGAGCAAATCGATTCCAAATGACTCAGTTTTGCTTTTAGCACTAGCGCTGTCTATCTGAATGGAAAATTTAATTCAAAAATCTAGTATTATTGGTATTACAACTAATTAAGGACTCAATCGAAACTTGTGCTGGTATTTGTGACTGCTCGAACATTTTTAATCATCACGAACTGTACGCCTTACAATGTTACAACAGTGTTACATAGTTCACACAAATATTAGAGTTTCTGTGCAAATATCCCAAGATTAAATGACCATTATATATGATTTCCCTCATTTATTATGTAATATTATTTATTTTCTTCTACACCTGAGCATTAACTACCTTAATTTTGTGATTTTTCTAGAGTAGAATAGTCCTAGACTAACAGAACATGGGTATACATGTCCGTGATTAATTATATAGTTGTTTTCATTAAATGCTACTCTTTGTCCACCACTTTTGTGTCATTTCGGTAATGCCAAGCTAAGTAAGGTAATGCTTCCACAAAAAAATGAAAAGAGTGAAAAAAGATAGACCTGCGCACAAAAAACTGTAAAATAGTGAGATTAAAGAAAATTTCGGAAGAAAATGTCTGATTTAGAGTAAAAAGGGAGAAAAGAGCAAGAACGATATCATAAGAAAAAGAACTGGGTCTGATCAAAAGTATAAAGGAGTGTGATGCAAAAGAAAAGCGTATTAGGCGGAAGAAGTGTAGAGTCGCAACAGCAGAAGATAACATACAGAAGAAAACAGACCTTAGAGGTAGAGACAAGAATCTTATTGAATCGAAATAGACCACCATCATCAGACAATGAAGAAAGTCATATAAGGGTAGAACAATTCATGGGTAGTTCTAGAGGAATGCGTGGTAGAAATAAGGTGATTGAGCACGAGCATACTGAATTTTTTCTTATCTTTAATAAATTGTTTCTATTGGCATAATTTCACAAATTATCCCAATAGCTGACACTCCTACAGTACTGCTCGAACAGAATAAATTAATTGTAATTGCTAGCGACATCTAGATTAAAAGAGCTGCAAGCTTCCAACACTCATAGACAGACCACTAGATGCCGCCACTATCAATTAGTAAATAGGAAATAAAATTGACCAAAATGCGCAACGCTAAAAATGGGACTATTCAAAATTTTGATCTCTGATAACTAGTGAAATTGTTGCTAAGACAAATTTTGACAGATGTATGTACTAAAACAGCGCCATCTGTCGAGCGCATGTTGTGATATTGCTCCTTGGTTACACTTTAAATTTTTGTAACATAAATATTCATTTAATAATAAAATGTTTCAAATAAAAGTTATTGATTTTGTCATGGAGAATAATATATTTATCAAAAAAATTCATGTTTTTACTTGAAAAACTCTCAATTTCGTCTCAATTTAAATGCCTCATACACCGAATGTAACATTATTGGAAAAATAAAACCCAACCAACATAGAAAAGAAAGTTGGTTTATTCTTAACTCTAAACAAACATATATACAACATAAAATCGCCAGACTTAATTACATAATCCTAGTCAACGGATGCACGGAAAACACTATAAAAAAATCGATACAAAATTTAAAAATAAATAACCATTCCCTAATTTATCGGAATATCCACATTATTCGGTCTTAAGTCTCTTCATGGGCAGAGTCTCGCTGCTACGAGAGTTCGAATCCTCGGAAAAAGTCATGTGCGACGAAAAATCAGTGGGGCCCTGCGAATCACTCACTGTCGAAAAACCTACAAAAAAAAACAATTTCCAAGGTAAAAGACACTTTCTTATAAGATTTGGTCGAGTACTTACAAGTATTTGAGTCCTCGGCCATTGTAAAATTCGAATTTGACGAATCTGCTTTTCGTGACAAATTTTCCTTGTTCGACTCCCTATGTTTCACCTTTTTAGGGTCGAGTGTCGCCACGGGAACCCATTTGAAGATTTTCATCGTAGTATCTCCGATTGTCACCCATTTTTTCTCCCTAAAACACGAAAAACATTGTCATAATGTTATTTATAAGACAACAAACGTATAAACTCACCAGTGCCTAACTCTATCCACAACCTGCATAACTTTCTTGATATCATCTTTGGCGCGGCTCCTGGTTTCAGCCCTGATCGATCTGGACATCCTAAGGGCTTAAATTATCCGAATAACACCTGGAAAAGGCTTATTTCTCAGTCATAACCTTGTTTTGGTGGGATAAAACTTACCAGAAAACTTGAACTCCACCTCAAAATGGTGCCGGTGGCATAATTTGAACGTTAGACGGGTTATTTGTATATTCTTGAATTGGTTGGATATCCCTAAATAAGTTTAGTGCCCCCTTGAAAATTTAATCGTCGCGATGCACTTAAATTTTTCGTAAACACAAATTTAGTTGCCGCAGAAGGAAATATGGCTAGAAATGGTGGTAGTTGATTATAGTTGGTATAGAGGGCACCCCACTCCTTGTTAGTTTGTAAGAAATATTGAAGGAAAATTGGAATTTTAGAAAAATAAGTTTCTTGTAAAGTCGACTTGGGTTGGTTTTACAAAAATTGGTTTATTATTATAGTTTGATATTGATTTTAATTTGTGTACTTCGTAGTGGTACACTCGGACTTCATTATGTATTCTATGGTAGATTTGGTGTGATTGGTTGGTTATCCGTCCGAAGTTCCGTAATTGTCCAATAGGAGTCGTGACGTACCGTTGCCGATGCTCAAAATGCACGATATAAATCCGTTCGAAAACAACTAAACGATGCTTAAAGATAACGGATTTTTAGCGTTGCGCGCGTAAAATAATCCTAAACGTATATTAATAATGCTGTAGCGGCGTGCATCGGCGAAAGCGATCAATCCAGCGGGCGCATAGTGCGAAATCATGGCCGATTCCGTTGAACTGCGTATGAGCGTAACATCCATAAAGCGGGTCGACCCATATGTTCAGGACATCTTAGCCACATCAACTCACGTCGCCCTTTACGAATTCAACCCCGACAAGAACGAGTGGGAGAAAACCGAAACAGAAGGCGCCCTATTCCTCTACAGCAGAAATGGGGAACCCTACAATTCTCTCATTATCATGAACAGACTCAACACAAATAACCTCATAGAACCGATCGTCAAAGACTTCGATTATCAGATGCAAGCACCTTTCTTGCTCTATAGAAACTCCAAGAACAAAATCTTCGGTATTTGGTTCTACAATCGCGAAGAGTGCGTCAAAATCACTTATTTACTGGAAACATTGATGGAGCGCATCAAGGAACAACTAAACGAGAAATCCAAAACAAAACCGAACATCGATATATTCAGCATGCTTTCGAAAGCGCAAGAAGACTTCCAAAAAACCCCAAATAAACCCACAGAAGCTTCGCAACCACAATTCGCATCGACGCCCCGCGGCGGACCAGACGTAACCTCGTCCGTGATGGATTTCTTCGCTAAAGCTGTCTCGAAATCAAACCCCCAAGTCCCGGTGACCCCCGGCAATGGTGAAAATCTCCTTCAACGATTAATGTCAAATCCTGCACACAGCGTTGAGCATATTGAAAAACAACAAAGGTCAGTTACGCCGCAGGATCCCCGAAAAACCGGAGTGAAACCTGAGAATGGTTTGAGTTTTATGAGGCCCCCGTCGAGGGGTCCCTCGCCGAGGACGTCCCCGTTAGGGGAATTGCTGGCTTCACCGTTGTACGAGACTCCGCAGAAATTGTTGCCCCCGAAGATGTTCCAGACGACGGTTGTTGCTGAACCGAAGGTAAAGAGTGTTGAGCCGCTCACGAAGAATCAGATGTTGCAGGCTTTGAGTTATTTGTTGAAGAATGATGCGGATTTTGTGACGAAACTGCACGAGGCGTATGTTAAGAGTATTACGGAAATGGTGAATAATAGTGGTGGTAGTTCGCTGATGTAAACGGTATTTATATATACGATTCTTTAGTTTTTTATTGTCTATTTTATCTTAAGAGTATAGATGATGACGACGAGTTGATTTGAACTGTATTATTGGTAAAAAAGGATGAGGATGATGATGATGATCGCTTATTATTGAATATATTTGTGAACATGATCTGTTGTGGTTTAATATCGCTCCACGGGAGGCAAATTCTTATTATTTCGTTTGTTTAGTTTTCTTCGAATGACCGTGTTTGGTTTTTTTTTTATCGGTTGGAATTGTACGGCGGTGTGATTTTGAATTGTGATGATGAACCGAGTGTTTACCGTATATATATATATATATATATATATACATATTTTTAAAGAATTTGAGGCCAATGCTTTCTGTTTGGCGCACCTGATTACTCCCTCTTTGTCTCACTTGTGTTATTTAATAGAGGGATGATATTGTTTGTAAGTTGTAAAAAATTTTAAACGGTATACTGATGATAACATTAATGTAAGATTAATTGTAAGATGACGATCGTTTTATGATATAGTTGTCGACGTATTTATTGCATTGACTGGAAAAAATACTGATTACAATAAAACTTAAACAAAATATTAGTTTTTGACTTCTTTAGTACACACTTGTTTTTCCTTTTGTGTTCCCAAAATTATGTGTTGGATAGTTGCGTAAAACTGGGTTTACAGTAGGTATATCGTTTAAATAGAACTAAGTAAGTGAAAAAATGTGTTACTATCTGTAAACAGAGGACTTGTGCACTTCTGCTTATTAGTTGTATGTTTACTAAATTTTTTGTGTAAGTTGACTGAAGTATACGTTGAAAAAAATGTCCCACTTTCTCTAAATGAAATGTAAACTGAATGAAACAAAATGTTTACTGAATGAATTTATAAATTTAATTCCCTTAAACCAGTTCCAATAAAACAGAGGGGTAGTCCCAATAATAAGTAAATTTGTCTTAGGTCAGGAATATTTGTATTTTATGACTAGACTATGTATTTTATAACTGGAAAGAATTTAAATCCCTATAGCCAGGTTCAATAACACAATTATTAATCCCAATAACAAATAAACATGTCTTTTAGGTCAGGAATGTTGTATTTTATGACTAAAGAGAATATAATTCGCAAAAAACAGATACAAAAAAACGACAGGTAGTCCCAATAATAAATAAACTTGTCTTAGGTCAGGAATGTAGTATTTTATGACTAGAAAGAATTGAATTCCCAAAAACCAGTTCCTATAAAACAGCAGGTTATCTCAATAATAAATAAATTTGTCTTAGGTCAGGATTGTTGTATTTTATGACTAGAAAGAATTTAATTCGCAAAAAACAGATACAAAAAAACGACAGGTAGTCCCAATAATAAATAAACTTGTCTTAGGTCAGGAATGTAGTATTTTATGACTAGAAAGAATTGAATTCGCAAAACCCAGTTCCTATAAAACAGCAGGTTATCTCAATAATAAATAAATTTGTCTTAGGTCAGGATTGTTGTATTTTATGACTAGAAAGAATTTAATGCCCAAAAGCCAGATACAATAAAACAACAGGTAGTCCCAATAATAAATAAACTTGTCTTAGGTCAGGAATGTTGTATTTTTTGACTAGAAAGAATTTAATTCGCAAAAACTAGATGCAATAAAACACCACGTAGCCCCAATAATCAATAAACTTGTCTTAGGTCAGGAATGTTGTATTTTATAACTAGATGGAATTTAATTCGCAAAAACTAGTTCCTATAAAGCAGCAGGGAGTCCCAATAATAAATAAACTTTTATCAGGTCAGAAAAATTGTATTTTATGGCTAGAAAGAATTTAATTTGCAAAATCCGGATGCAATAAACAGTATATAGTCCTAATAATCAAAAAAATTGTTTGGCAAGACAAAATTTGGTCTTCAGTCTATGATTTTAAAGTTAAATGATGGACAATTTGACAACCTGATTACTAGCAATAACTTCATAACGACAGTTGTTATATTTCTTATTTTAAAAATAAACTCTTAACATATGTATAAAAATAGACGTTTATTAAATCTTATCCATTGCTTAAAACTTAAATAATCCAACAATAATCAATGATATTTGTGTAAGGGAATGGGAGAAGAAGCCACCAAATTATCCTCGCAAAAAGTCATTAAACTTCCCAAAGAATCACTGGTGCTTTTCCTACTCTTGGACTCGTTTGAATTCTTCGTACAATTCACGTCTTCCTTCTTACTGTCCGCAACAATCTTCGATATGTTTGACACAAACATCCAGTTAAAATTATAATTTGACTTAAAACAGTCCAAACGCTTTGAAACCTTATCCGATACATCCTTATTATCCAACTTATTCACGTTATTTTCTTCAGCAATGCTCTCCTTGTCGTCAAGCGACGATAACCGTGATATTTTTGTTAGGACGCTTTTAACACTGTTGGCACACTCCTCTTTCATAGGTACCTTAGTCTCGTGCTCCAAAACTTGATATACACGTTGACTAGAGTCATTAAACTGCGATAAATTCGATTTTATAGCCGATATGTTTGATTCTGTTTGGTGGTAAATGTTGTTTAGTGTTGTCAATTGCTCTTTTAGACGGGTCATGCTACGTTTTCTCTTCAAATCATCCAGTTTCTTCTGCAATTCTTCTATTTTCACGACATAATCGTAGTAGTTTTTATCATCTTCCATCGTTTAAAATTCGAGAATAACATAAACAACTTTAGCACCTGTTTTGGATTCAAAAAAAGCGTTACGTCAAATAAACGTCAATTATACAAGTCAACGCTGCTCAACACAATAAAATAAAAATCCCTAAAGTTTTATAACAGGAAATATGTCTTTTAGGTACTATAACAATAATAGAATTAAAAACACAATTTGAATATGCATAAATAAATACTACAAATTAAAATATTGTTATATTTTTTTACGTAAAAGATGATAAAAGATGTGTTCATGACTGGCAAGATGTCCAACAGATGGCTCTGGTGGTTAGCATGTTGTATATGCTAATTTCTATAATGTCAATCTGCAATAGACCTAAAATAGATCATTTTAAATGCTTCCTGTTTGTTTTGTTGGTTTGTTTATCGAATTAAAGTTATTAATAATTTACTGTACGTGATTTAAAGAATAATAGACGTTCACGTCGTCGAAAATCGGGTGTATTTTTCGTTAGAATACACCCACAATTGTTGGAACAAGTGTCAGTAGGAATCTGCCAGTGCATATTTTGTTGTTTGCTGTCAGTGTCTAGCAAAATGTTTATAACGTTGTTTGAGAGGTGTAGATATAAGTGATAATTATAAAGTTCTAGTGTTATTTAAACGTATGTGATATTTTATTATGTTATATTAAGGTGATATTAGGCAGAGAAAAGGTACGTGCTTGGAAATTTCTATGTGCTATTACATGATAACCTTGTTCCTATTTATTGGTTTTGGCCACAGTTTTGGCGTATTTCCTTTTTAAAAGTGCATTGTTTAAGGATGAAAGTGTATTGTGTAATAACACCCGACCCGACCGCGCTGACAATTCTTTGAATTTTATTTGTAACGTGTTTATTAATACCAGGAACTTTCACTTATAATTCATAATACAGTTGCAAAATTCTGGATGTATTTACACGAACAGATAACACTGTTTACATCTTATATCCCCCTTCCGGTTTCAGTTGATCAGAGATGTCCGACGAGGGAATAGAGTGGTTACAGGAAGTCCTACAAGACGTGCAGTTGTCGCAATTCTTAGCACCTATACGCGATGATTTACAAGTAACGCGGTTGGAACACTTCGATTATGTTAAACCTGAGGATCTTGAGAAAATTGGTTTAAGTAAACCAGGTAATTTCAACAGTTACGGTCGATAGATTCTCTTGAATTTATACAAATTGTAATTTAGGTATTAGACGATTACTTGACGCTGTTAAAAAAAGGAAATCTCAACAATGGAAGAAGAATATTTTGAAGAAAGTGATACCGGTTGGTACAAAGACAAATAGCAATAAGAAAAATACCGAGGAGAGCATTGTACCTGCCTTAACGTGTCTCATACCTGAACGTGATATTACCCTGTCGGTTAAATTAGGAGATGGCTCATTTGGTGTTGTCAAACGAGGTAATTTTTATTTTTTTTTTGTTATTATTGCTTGTTATGTAATGCAGAATATCTCCTCAAAATTTGGTCAGAAAATATTTTGAAATAACGGAGATATAAACAATTTCCTTATTTTTATCTATGATGTGGTAAAAAGTACATCATTCCCTTGTGTATGTATTGATATAAAGTATATAAACCAATTAAGGTTCTCATATTTCAGAATATCTGTTATGTGTTGTTGATATGGTATAATAAATTTGTTTGTAATGTCAGATTAATATAAATCGATTTAACATAGCTTTGCGTAGTAATTTCCGATTTGCATTGTTATTGGAGTCTGTAATCATTGAACTTTAACATTTAGTTTTCCTGGAAGTTATAAACAACCTCCTCCTCCTTTGATATCATTCAAATTTTGCAATAAACTATTCCAAACAATCTATAAATAGCTGTCTTGTAGATAGTTTGTTTTTTTGTTCTAATAAAAATTCTCTAAGATATCCCTAGATAAGTAATTTTTTATCTATGGATTTTATAAGATTATTTGCTCTTATGTGTGTCAGGTATAATAAAAAAAAAAAAAAACGATGTGTAGAAGAAAATAAATAATATTACTATTAATATTAGAATTTTTGGGTTTTTGCTATAAATAAATACTTTTAGAATTGACGACTATTTAATATATTTTTACTCGATTCAGGGGAATGGAGCAGCCCGAACGGTCGCGTGCTTCCCGTGGCTGTAAAGATATTAAAAGCGGACGCCCTCAACCAACCGGGCGTTCTTGACGATTTCGTCAGAGAAGTGCAGGCCATGCACTGTCTTAGTCACATAAACTTAGTTAGGTAAGCCCCAATAACCTCTTCGAAATGCTTTTCGTCCCACCCAAATATCCCCGTTCGTTTTCGGGATTTTCAATAATTTAGTTGGCCTTCATTCGTCCTAATTTAAAATATCTCAGAAACGGTTAGAGATAACTATATCATGTTGGTACTCAAATAACAGGAATTTTTATGTATATTACAGCACAATTAACAAAAATTAAATTCCATAAAATTTTTCCCAAAAAAAAAAAAAAAATTAGGTTATATGGAATAGTTTTAACTCAACCCATGATGATGGTGACGGAATTGGCCCCATTGGGTTCCCTACTCGACTATCTAAGGAAGCAGTGTCAGCAGACTCCTGTGCCGATGTTATGTGAATATGCGACGCAGGTTGCGGTTGGTATGGCGTTCCTCGAGAGCAAGCGTTTTCTGCATAGGGATTTGGCGTGTCGAAATGTCCTTTTGGCCGCTGTTGATAAGGTGAAGATTGGAGATTTTGGGTTGATGAGGGCTCTGCCGCAAGAGGAGGACTGCTATATCATGACGGAGCATAAGAAAGTACCATTTCCGTGGTGCGCCCCCGAGTCGCTGCGCTCGAGGCAGTTCAGCCACGCCTCGGATGCGTGGATGTTTGGGGTCACCGTCTGGGAGATGTTTACGTTCGGGGAGGATCCGTGGATGGGCTTGAATGGTGCGTTTTTATTAATTTATTTGATTTCGTGTATTAGAATTTTAGGTCAAATTTATTAAAATTATAGTTCGGTTATCAAAGAATTTCGGTTGTTGTTTTTGGGGTGTGTTATAAAGAAAACATTGTAATTTAATCTAGTGCAAGAAAATCTGTAATATCTTAGCTAGTTTTTGAGATATTTGTGTTTTTATCTTAGAAAAAACATATAATTTTATCTTACAGAATCACATCATTTTAGTTCACATTTGGAAACATTCTGTCTGGCTTACTAAATAACTTAAATTGTTGATATTTCGTTATATTATAAACAGAACATACTATTTTAATCTAGTGAAAGAAAATCTGAAATATCTTTCCTGGTTTTTGAGATATTTGTGTTTTTATCTAATAGAATTACATTATTTTAGTTCAAATTTGGAAAAGTTCTGTCTCGTTTACAAAACAACTTAAGTTGTTGATTTTGGGCTATATTATAAACACAACATTGTACTTTAATCTAGTGAAAGAAAACCTGGAATATATTTGCTGGTTTTTGAGATATTTGTGTTTTTATCTTAGAAAAAAACACATAATTTTATCTTACAGAATCACATCATTTTAGTTCACATTTGGAAACATTCTGTCTGGCTTACTAAATAACTTAAATTGTTGATATTTGGGTATATTATAAACAGAACATACTATTTTAATCTAGTGAAAGAAAATCTGAAATATCTTTCCTGGTTTTTGAGATATTTGCGTTTTTATGTAACAGAAATACATCATTTTAGTTCAAATTTGGAAAAGTTCTGTCTCGCTTACAAAACAAGTTAAGTTGTTGATTTTGGGCTATATTATAAACACAACATTGTACTTTAATCTAGTGAAAGAAAACCTGGAATATCTTTGCTGGTTTTTGAGATATTTGTGTTTTTATCTTAGAAAAAACACATAATTTTATCTTACAGAATCACATCATTTTAGTTCACATTTGGAAACATTCTGTCTGGCTTACTAAATAACTTAAATTGTTGATATTTGGTTATATTATAAACAGAACATACTATTTTAATCTAGTGAAAGAAAATCTGAAATATCTTTCCTGATTTTTGAGATATTTGTGTTTTTATCTAATAGAATTACATTATTTTAGTTCAAATTTGGAAAAGTTTTGTCTCGCTTACAAAACAACTTAAGTTGTTGATTTTGGGCTATATTATAAACACAACATTGTACTTTAATCTAGTGAAAGAAAACCTGGAATATCTTTGCTGGTTTTTGAGATATTTGTGTTTTTATCTTAGAAAAAACACATAATTTTATCTTACAGAATCACATCATTTTAGTTCACATTTGGAAACATTCTGTCTGGCTTACTAAATAACTTAAATTGTTGATATTTGGTTATATTATAAACAGAACATACTATTTTAATCTAGTGAAAGAAAATCTGAAATATCTTTCCTGGTTTTTGAGATATTTGTGTTTTTATCTAATAGAATTACATTATTTTAGTTCAAATTTGGAAAAGTTCTGTCTCGCTTACAAAACAACTTAAGTTGTTGATTTTGGGCTATATTATAAACACAACATTGTACTTTAATCTAGTGAAAGAAAACCTGGAATATCTTTGCTGGTTTTTGAGATATTTGTGTTTTTATCTTAGAAAAAACACATAATTTTATCTTACAGAATCACATCATT
This sequence comes from Aphodius granarius, assembly GCA_963971325.1. Classification (NCBI taxonomy): domain Eukaryota; kingdom Metazoa; phylum Arthropoda; class Insecta; order Coleoptera; family Scarabaeidae; genus Aphodius; species Aphodius granarius. The sequence continues at coordinate 32,514,392 of OZ020223.1, forward strand.
TTAGTTCGCATTTGGAAACATTCTGTCTGGCTTACTAAATAACTTAAATTGTTGATATTTGGTTATATTATAAACAGAACATACTATTTTAATCTAGTGAAAGAAAATCTGAAATATCTTTCCTGATTTTTGAGATCTTTGTGTTTTTATCTAATAGAATTACATTATTTTAGTTCAAATTTGGAAAAGTTCTGTCTCGCTTACAAAACAACTTAAGTTGTTGATTTTGGGCTATATTATAAACACAACATTGTACTTTAATCTAGTGAAAGAAAACCTGGAATATCTTTGCTGGTTTTTGAGATATTTGTGTTTTTATCTTAGAAAAAACACATAATTTTATCTTACAGAATCACATCATTTTAGTCCACATTTGGAAACATTCTGTCTGGCTTACTAAATAACTTAAATTGTTGATATTTGGTTATATTATAAACAGAACATACTATTTTAATCTAGTGAAAGAAAATCTGAAATATCTTTCCTGGTTTTTGAGATATTTGTGTTTTTATCTAATAGAATTACATTATTTTAGTTCAAATTTGGAAAAGTTCTGTCTCGCTTACAAAACAACTTAAGTTGTTGATTTTGGGCTATATTATAAACACAACATTGTACTTTAATCTAGTGAAAGAAAACCTGGAATATCTTTGCTAATTTTTGAGATATTTGTGTTTTTATCTTACAGAAACACATCATTTTAGTTCAAATTTGGAAACTTTCTAATTGGCTTATCCAATAACTTAAGTTGTTGATTTTGGGGTATATTATAAACAGAACATTCTAGTTTAATCTTGTGAAAGAAAACGTGAAATATCTTAGCTAGTTTTTGAGATATTTGTGCTTTTATCTTACAGAAACACATCATTTGGGTCCATATTTGAAAACTTTTTATCTCTCTTACCAAACAACTAACTTTGATGTTTTATGGGATATATTGTAAAGAAAACATTGTAGTTTAATCTAGTAAAGCCATTTTGGGCCATCTCTGCTATTATGAGATTTTTATTTTATTTTTACTATGAATTTTTTTTTATTTAAAATTTATTTAAAAAAACAAGTCTGGTTTTATAATCTATATCTATATTATGTCATATTACGTATTTATTTAGGTTCTGAAATCTTACGCAAGATAGACAAGGAAGGCCAGCGTCTTCATCATCCGGACGCGTGCCCCCCGGAAATCTACAAGATCCTCCTAAAATGCTGGGCCAAAAACCCCGTGGATCGACCCAGTTTCGCCACCATGAAGGAATTCTTCCGAAAGATGGCCCCCGCCACCATGAAAGCACTCTCCCGGCAAGACGATCCCGATCCGGAACGACTGAAGATTCAAGAGGGCGACGAAATTGCCATCATCGATGGCGACGCCGAACTCTACTGGTGGAAGGGCCAGAACCAACGGACATTTGAAATTGGCACTTTTCCAAGGTTTGATAGAAATTAAAAAAATAATTTTTAAATAATTAATTATTTAATTGTTTTGTAGGTGTACCGTCGACCCGTTACGTCCAAAAATTTGCGAGGATATAAGTAAACCTTTGAAGAATTCTTTCATCCACACGGGACACGGTTCAGCCTTTGGGGAGTCTTGGGGAAGTCCCTGTTCCATTGACGAGATGTACCTGAAAAACCCGATGGAGCCACCGGATTTAATGGGGTTGCCGAGAGAAATCAACAATACAGCGTCACTGCAACACTTTGATAGGAGGAAGCAACCCAAAAGTATGGTTCTCAAAATATTTTCTCAAAAAAATTTTGTTTGTTTGTATATTTTCTTCCATTTTTTTAATTCTGTTTCTTTCTTAGATCATACGGGTAGTTTGAGTGTGAGATCGTCTCAACGCAGTCAATATAATTACCACAAGCTGAAGAATGAGAACTATGCGATGGCTATGAAGGTTAAGCCCAATAGGCCTCCGCCTCCGAGCGCTCAGGTGAATAAGGAAGGCGTGTTGATTGATATTTCTCCGGAGGAACGGTCCGTGTCGCAGATTAGTTTGAACGCGAGGGATTCGAGGAATTTGTCGCTGCTGGACGAGCCGATAGATGTGCCCCAAGGTTGGTGTCTTCTCTTGTGATAGCATCTTTACCTGCTCTGTTTTATATGTCTTGAGAATATTTTAAACTAAGTAATTATTGGGAGTTGTAGATTTCTATCTTCATTGAATTTTTCTCGCATACCAACTAACTTAAATTGTTGATTTTTGGATATGCTATAAACAGAACATTGTAGTTTAATCTAGTGAAAGAAAATCGGAAATATCTTTGCTACTTTTAGAGATATTTGTGTTTTCTTCTTTCAGAAACACTTAATTTTAGTTCAGGAACACATCATTTTAGTTCAAATGTAGAAACGTTCTATCTCGCTTACCAAATAACTTAAGTTGTTGATTTTTTTGATATATTATAAACAGAACATTGTAGTTTAATCTAGTGAAAGAAAATCGGAAATATCTTTGCTACTTTTAGAGATATTTGTGTTTTCTTCTTTCAGAAACACTTAATTTTAGTTCAGGAACACATCATTTTAGTTCAAATGTAGGAACGTTCTATCTCGCTTACCAAATAACTTAAGTTGTTGATTTTTTTGATATATTATAAACAGAACATTGTAGTTTAATCTAGTGAAAGAAAATCGGAAATATCTTTGCTACTTTTAGAGATATTTGTGTTTTCTTCTTTCAGAAACACTTAATTTTAGTTCAGGAACACATCATTTTAGTTCAAATGTAGAAACGTTCTATCTCGCTTACCAAATAACTTAAGTTGTTGATTTTTTGATATATTATAAACAGAACATTGTAGTTTAATCTAGTGAAAGAAAATCGGAAATATCTTTGCTACTTTTTGAAATATTTGTGTTTTTATTGTGGAGAAGTTCAAATTTGGAAACCTTGGAAATGTTTTGTTTTCTGATAAAGTACTCTATGAATTTAGTTAAAAAAACTTGCTATCACTATTAAAAGAGCAAACTTGTGTTTGTTCAGGAATGTTTCCTAAAACCAGTTGCAGTAAAACAACAGGTAGTCTGAATTATTAACTTATCTTGTTGTATTTTATAACTGAAATTATTTCTAATTGGAGAATCTAATTTCCCGAAACCAGTTGCAATAAAATTGCAGGGAGTCTCAATAATAACCTTGTTTGTTTTTTTTTGCTAGAACTGTTGTAGTTTATTACTAGAAATAATTTAATTGCCTAAAAGCAATAAAACAACAGGTAGTCGCAATAATAAACTTGTCTTAGGGCAGGAATGTTGTAGTTTATTACTAGAAAGAATTTAATTCGCAAAAACCAGATGCAATAAAACAGCAGGTTGTCTCAATAATAATTAAACTTGCCTTAGGTCAGAAATGTTGTAGTTTATAACCAGAAAGAATTGAATTCGCAAAAACCAGTTCCTATAAAACAGCAGGTTATCTCAATAATAAATAAATTTGTGTATTTTATGACTAGAAATAATTTAATTCGCAAAAACCAGATGCAATAAAACAGCAGGTAATCGAAATAATAAAAAAAAACTTGTCTTAGCTTGTCTAAACTGATCTTAGAACTAGAAATATTGTTTTTAGTTTCAGAATTTGAGACTTGGCCTACAGAACCCCAACAACAACAACAACGCGTACCTCCACCTTACTCTAGGCCTCCCGAATATTGCAACACCAACACCCTAACCCTACCACACCACCCAGAACCCACGAACGATCCATTCGACACTTCAAAACCTTTCCAAAAGTTATACGCCCACCTATCGCCAACAAAAAACGACATAACCCGGTACAGTTCCACGTCACCTTTACCTAATTACGTTCAGAACGACCTCCCGCTACCCATCTCCGAACCCGTAACAAATATGCAACCGTTAGACAGCAATTTCATCGCCGAATTAGAGAAATCCCTAAATATCTCCGTTAGCAAAGAAGTACCCCCTGTGATAGACCCTCCGCCGCAAAACGGCAAGCCTAAGAATAAAACCGATATAAGTCCGACTTATCGAAATAATTTATATTCCAATGGCGGGATGAATTTGAAGAATACGAATGTGAATCGGATTTCGTTTGATAATATGTACTCGAATAATCTCCAGATTAGGAACTCCCTGCAGCAAAATGGGGTTAATTGCGTGAATCAGAATAGTCAGCTGTATGGAAGCTCGGCGGTGTCTTCTGTACCCTATCAGCCGACTTATAGTAATAACGACGCTTTGAAATATCAGTATTTGGGTAATAATACGTCGTCTTCTGCGTATTATTCTACTTATAATACCGTCGGGAGGGAATATAGCGAGGTGGCTGAAAGCGTTTACTCGGAAATTCCAGAACACCTTTATAGTTCGGTTCCGAATGATGTCCTGAAACCGCATAGGCCTGCACCCCCTTCTCCACTGGTTTTAGGACAGCCGCAGAGTATGCAGCAGATACAGAGAAAATTACAGGTGAGTTTTATATATATTTATATATATATATATATATATATATATATATATATATATATATATATATATATATAAATTCTACATATTCTTGTTATAGCTAAGTGCAGACGCGGAAAGACTGATGACTCCAGAATACCGTAGGAACAAAATAAGCCAAGTGAAGGACGCCCTTCCGGATGTCGACTCGGAAGAGTGTCAAATTACGCTACAAAGTCTAGGATGGGACGTTGCAGCCAGTATACGTTCCCTCAAAGTAGACAAATTAGTTAGGTAAGCCGTTCTCTGTTATTTTCTATTTTTCTAGAATTAACACGAAATTATAAAAATTAAACACAACCTGTTATTTTATAGATTAGGTTTAGCTAGCAAAGAACACTGCGAGAGGGCGCTGCAGAGGTCGAACTGGAACGTAGAAGTGGCCGCCTCGCTGATAATAGACGCATGAATTTATTGGTTAAGTTTGAACGTGTTATCGAATAAATGTTTTGTCTCCATTACGGCATTCGTAGGCGGTTTTTTCACGTATGTTTAGTTGGTAATGTTTATCGGAAATTTACACTAAAAGACATGGAGGAGTTTGGCTTTATTAACTAGTCAGGTTTTGGATGTAAATTTTACATTGTAAAATGAACAAATTTTTCTATTCTATTAAAAACAAAAGTATTAAATCACTGCTTTACTCAGTTTCTTCTAGCGCATTATTAAATTTAATTGACCTAAAATTGAATGTTAATAACGTGCGATAATTATTATGTAACTCCAATATACTCTTTACTACTATTCTCTTTTTGTGTTGTGAAATTGAGTAGTGCCAAAGAATCTGTACCTTGGCAACTGGAAAAAGGAATCTTTTTAAACGTAAGGACTGATCTCATTATTTTTACTATAATAATTTACTCTACGGTAGCGTTAAATTACCAAATATGTATGAAATGTTGGCGGTGTTAAACTTCCTAGATATATTATGTACCTAAACCGATGTATCTTGATATGTATCTATGTATATAACAGGTAGTAAATATAGTATTTTTTTAGAAAATATTTGTATGGTTTTATTTATGTGCAAATATTCCAATACATTAGCCGCAGGATGTCAGGATTCTGCCCCAGAAACATGTATGATATGATTTCACACGTTGCTCATGGTATACGATGTTTACTACTAGGTTTCGTAAGATGTTACTTTGCAAAATTTCACCCAAAAAACTTTTATTTCCACTCCTGAAAAAAGTTGGGAAAGGCTGATTTAATGATATAAACGAGTTTGGACATTCGTAGGTGTTAAATTTGTCGAAGAAGTTGATTGGTGTTTGTCCAGAAGATTGCTTCAGCCTCGTGAGGAAATTTCTTCCGGTGTATAACCCTTTGGACATTCATTGGTGCAGTATTTGCTTTAAAAAATTGAGTTTGCCCGATAAGTTTGATTGGTGTTTGTCCAAAAGCTTCCTTCAGCCTCTTGAGGAATTTTTTAATGACTTAGATGAGTTTGGACACTCGTAGGTGCTAAATTTGCCGAGGAAGTTGATTGGTGTTTGTCCAAAAGATTGTTTCAGCCTTTTGAGGAAATTTCTTCTGGTGTACAACCCTTTGGACATTCATTGGTGTAATATTTCATTCAACAAGGTGAGTTTGCCCGATAAGTTTGATTGGTGTTTGTCCAAAAGCTTCCTTCACCCTCTTGAGGAATTTTTTAATGACTTAGATGAGTTTGGACACTCGTAGGTGCTAAATTTGCCGAGGAAGTTGATTGCTGTTTGTCCAAAAGATTGTTTCAGCCTTTTGAGGAAATTTCTTCTGGTGTACAACCCTTTGGACATTCATTGGTGTAATATTTCATTCAAAAAGGTGAGTTTGCCCGATAAGTTTGATTGGTGTTTGTCCAAAAGTTTCTTTCACCCTCTTGAGGAATTTTTTAATGACTTAGATGAGTTTGGACACTTGTAGGTGCTAAATTTGCCGAGGAAGTTGATTGGTGTTTGTCCAAAAGATTGTTTCAGCCTTTTGAGGAAATTTCTTCTGGTGTACAACCCTTTGGACATTCATTGGTGTAATATTTCATTCAAAAAGGTGAGTTTGCCCGATAAGTTTGATTGGTGTTTGTCCAAAAGCTTCCTTCACCCTCTTGAGGAATTTTTTAATGACTTAGATGAGTTTGGACACTCGTAGGTGCTAAATTTGCCGAGGAAGTTGATTGCTGTTTGTCCAAAAGATTGTTTCAGCCTTTTGAGGAAATTTCTTCTGGTGTACAACCCTTTGGACATTCATTGGTGTAATATTTCATTCAAAAAGGTGAGTTTGCCCGATAAGTTTGATTGGTGTTTGTCCAAAAGTTTCTTTCACCCTCTTGAGGAATTTTTTAATGACTTAGATGAGTTTGGACACTCGTAGGTGCTAAATTTGCCGAGGAAGTTGATTGCTGTTTGTCCAAAAGATTGTTTCAGCCTTTTGAGGAAATTTCTTCTGGTGTACAACCCTTTGGACATTCATTGGTGTAATATTTCATTCAAAAAGGTGAGTTTGCCCGATAAGTTTGATTGGTGTTTGTCCAAAAGTTTCTTTCACCCTCTTGAGGAATTTTTTAATGACTTAGATGAGTTTGGACACTCGTAGGTGCTAAATTTGCCGAGGAAGTTGATTGGTGTTTGTCCAAAAGATTGTTTCAGCCTTTTGAGGAAATTTCTTCTGGTGTACAACCCTTTGGACATTCATTGGTGTAATATTTCATTCAAAAAGGTGAGTTTGCCCGATAAGTTTGATTGGTGTTTGTCCAAAAGTTTCTTTCACCCTCTTGAGGAATTTTTTAATGACTTAGATGAGTTTGGACACTCGTAGGTGCTAAATTTGCCGAGGAAGTTGATTGCTGTTTGTCCAAAAGATTGTTTCAGCCTTTTGAGGAAATTTCTTCTGGTGTACAACCCTTTGGACATTCATTGGTGTAATATTTCATTCAAAAAGGTGAGTTTGCCCGATAAGTTTGATTGGTGTTTGTCCAAAAGTTTCTTTCACCCTCTTGAGGAATTTTTTAATGACTTAGATGAGTTTGGACACTCGTAAGTGCTAAATTTGACGAGGAAGTTGATTGGTGTTTGTCCAAAAGATTGTTTCAGCCTTTTGATGAAATGTCTTCTGGTGTACAACCCTTTGGACATTCATTGGTGTAATATTTCATTCAAAAAGGTGAGTTTGCCCGATAAGTTTGATTGGTGTTTGTCCAAAAGCTTCCTTCACCCTCTTGAGGAATTTTTTAATGACTTAGATGAGTTTGGACACTCGTAAGTGCTAAATTTGACGAGGAAGTTGATTGGTGTTTGTCCAAAAGATTGTTTCAGCCTTTTGATGAAATTTCTTCTGGTGTACAACCCTTTGGACATTCATTGGTGTAATATTTCATTCAAAAAGGTGAGTTTGCCCGATAAGTTTGATTGGTGTTTGTCCAAAAGCTTCCTTCAGCCTCTTGGGGATTTTTTTTAATGACTTAGATGAGTTCGGACACTCGTAGGTGCTAAATTTGCCGAGGAAGTTGATTGGTGTTTGTCCAAAAAATTGTTTCAGCCTCTTGAGGAAATTTCTTCCGGTGTATAACTCTTTGAACATTCATTGGTGCAATATTTCATTCAAAAAGTTGAGTTTGCCCGATAAGTTTGATTGGTGTTTGTCCAAAAGCTTCCTTCAGCCTCTTGAGGAATTCTGTTGGATCACAGTCTTATTAAAATAAAAAAGAAACTAAAACATACCTTTTCATACTAATTTAGAGTTACTTAAATGTTAATAATATGGTACATACAACAAGATAAACAAATGCAAATGAACATAAAAGTTCATTCTATTTCATATATCAAAGTCTTTCACGCGGTTAGTCGGTGAACACAATTTCAAATTTCGCGCCGCTGCAACGCGATGACCGCTGGTCCGTGATTGTTGCAACTCCAGTGTTGTGTTTGCGTACGAACGCGACACAGCGGTTAACCTCTTTTTGCCAGTTTCTCGATCAAAATTAACCAAAACGTGCGGAAATGTGTTTTCGGGGCTTGAAATTGTGGATAAGTGTCAATTGTCAACAAAAAACTAAACATATTGTGTCGGACTTTGATAATGTGGTGACGGCCGCTGTTTTCGACACGGAAAACGTTTTTGTACGGAAAAGGTATGTTTTTATTAATGATTTACGCATGCTGTGAAGGCTTCAACCTTGAATATTCGATTGTTGAAAATATGTGTTTTCACCAATTTACATGGTAACCACACTGTTATTTTAATTAAATTAAAGTACAAGCACACTTGTGTATGAGGCATGAGCCTACTCCTGCAGTTCGTTGTTCACATCCAACGATTTGAATCATAATAAGACACTATTTTTGCCAAAGAACTGTGACGGCGTGGGTGCTTTTTATCTTGGTTGGTATGTTTAAAAACAATTGTTTTAAAACACTACTTTAAACATGTTTATAATAAACATAACGCGGCCCTGCTTTCATACTCATTGAGAGTTACTGAAATGTAAATAATAGAGCTAAATACAACAAGATAAACAAATGCAAAGGAACATAAAATAAATGTTCATTCTATTTCATATATCAAAGTCTTTAAGACATGAGTCGGGATAAAATTTAAATTAACCATGGTCAGCTATATGACTTTAATTACTCTAACGTGTATTTACAAGTATTATCGGAACCCTTATTGAAAAAATATGTATACATATTATCAGAGACAACCCCTTGAAGAAGGAGAAAAGTTATTTGCAGCAGGAAAATGTGACTGTATGTGGATTTGTTAATAAAAACGTTTCATTTTGAGGTTAGATCCGCAATATGTCAAACTTAAAAACAATATGATTCCTTTACTGTACACTCAACATGATTTATTCGTGTACAAATCTTCTTTTAGAAAATGCTTTGAACACACTAGCATGTCTTCAGACATTTTTGCCAATTTTTAGTACACGTCGCCACTCACTGTGGAACCTTTTCCCTTTAGAAAACTTGTGAAATGACAATCTCGCTGCGATATGATTGCATTGTGGAACGCAACGATAGGTCTTACTTCTGCTGCTTCTTTTCTTGTCGTTTTTTCATCTTTTAGATTTAAATACCGGCGAAATTATACTCAAAGTCCTATACCACACCATATAAATTATGAAAATTATCCAGAAGATTTAAGTTAATACTTTCACCACCACAGCGGAGTTTGCCTGATAAATTTGATTGGTGTTTGTCCAAAAGCTTCCTTCAGCCTCTTGAGGAATTTTTTAATTACTTAGATGAGCTTGGACACTCGTAGGTGCTAAATTTGCCGAGGAAGTTGACTGGTGTTTGTCCAAAAGGTTGATTCAGACTCTTGAGGAAATTTCTTTCGGTGTACAACCTTTGGGACATTCATTGGTGCAATATTTCATTCAAGAAGTTGAGTTTGCCTGATAAGTTTGATTGGTGTTTGTCCAAAAGCTTCTTTTAGCCTCTTGAGGAATTTTTTAATGACTTAGATGAGTTTGGACATTTGTAGGTGCTAAATTTGCCGAGGAAGTTGATTGGTGTTTGTCCAAAAGGTTGATTCAGCCTTTTGAGGAAATTTCTTCCGGTGTAAACCTTTGGGACATTCATTGGTGCAATATTTCATTCAAGAAGTTGAGTTTGCCTGATAAGTTTGATTGGTGTTTGTCCAAAAGCTTCCTTCAGCCTCTTGAGGAATTTTTTAATGACTTAGATGAGTTTGGACACTCGTAGGTGTTAAATTTGCCGAGGAAGTTGATTGGTGTTTGTCCAAAAGGTTGATTCAGACTCTTGAGGAAATTTCTTTCGGTGTACAACCTTTGGGACATTCATTGGTGCAATATTTCATTCAAGAAGTTGAGTTTGCCTGATAAGTTTGATTGGTGTTTGTCCAAAAGCTTCCTTCAGCCTCTTGAGGAATTTTTTAATGACTTAGATGAGTTTGGACACTCGTAGGTGTTAAATTTGCCGAGGAAGTTGATTGGTGTTTGTCCAAAAGGTTGATTCAGACTCTTGAGGAAATTTCTTTCGGTGTACAACCTTTGGGACATTCATTGGTGCAATATTTCATTCAAGAAGTTGAGTTTGCCTGATAAGTTTGATTGGTGTTTGTCCAAAAGCTTCCTTCAGCCTCTTGAGGAATTTTTTAATGACTTAGATGAGTTTGGACACTCGTAGGTGTTAAATTTGCCGAGGAAGTTGATTGGTGTTTGTCCAAAAGGTTGATTCAGACTCTTGAGGAAATTTCTTTCGGTGTACAACCTTTGGGACATTCATTGGTGCAATATTTCATTCAAGAAGTTGAGTTTGCCTGATAAGTTTGATTGGTGTTTGTCCAAAAGCTTCCTTCAGCCTCTTGAGGAATTTTTTAATGACTTAGATGAGTTTGGACACTCGTAGGTGTTAAATTTGCCGAGGAAGTTGATTGGTGTTTGTCCAAAAGGTTGATTCAGACTCTTGAGGAAATTTCTTTCGGTGTACAACCTTTGGGACATTCATTGGTGTAATATTTCATTCAAGAAGTTGAGTTTGCCTGATAAGTTTGATTGGTATTTGTCCAAAAGCTTCCTTCAGCCTCTTGAGGAATTTTTTAATGACTTAGATGAGTTTGGACATTTGTAGGTGCTAAATTTGTCGAAGTAGTTGGTACAGTATTGGTGGAGTAGTATTGCTACTCCACAGGTCTATTATCTGTTGCATTTTAACCGCGGACCCCCTGGGATAGACCGACGGACCCCCAGGGGTCCACGGACCACAGGTTGGGAAACTGGATAGGATGTTACCAGGTTTCATTAGAAGTTGCTAGGTTTCATAAGGTGTTACTTACCTTCATTACGTGCCACTCTGCAAAATTGCAAAGCGTGTAACACAAAGTGGAGTCGAGTAACACGAAGTGGAAGCAAGTGACACAAAAAAATATGATTTTACACGTTGCTTTTAGTATAGGATGTTACTGGGTTTCATAAGATGTTACTTACCTTCATTACATGCCACTCCACAAAATTTCATAGCGACTAAAAACGCGTAATGTTTGCATCAATTAGACTTTATTTGCTAATCATTTGCTAACTACATTTTATTCTACACAACGTTATTCTATGGAAATTGCGGAACATACAAAAGATCGTCTAAATATGTTGATATCAAACACACAATCTTATATTATTAGGCTATGTTGTTTATAAATATTTTCGCTACAGATTTTTCATCTTACATTATAGAATACAAATATAAATTAGTAGTTATTATAGTAGATACGGTTAACATAATGTGACGGTCTTTCACAATTAACATATAAATAAACTACATAGATTAAGACAGCCTTTCATTGTAATAATACCTTTAAAAACTATTTTGTCATTTTACTTACAGTATATACAAATAGGATTGGTCTTAGTATAAAAATTTACAAAAAGTAGTTTCTTTTAACGTCAGAAGAATGAATATATAATTAGTCACGTTTTTATACATTTGGGTACCCCTATCGTATTAGATTGTCAACTACCAAAAATTTTAATAAATTAGGTACCAAGTTTTTTTTGTGCATTACTATCTTGGATACAAGTATACGATAAAACTAAGTCTGCAACACAATAACCCATAATACAAAGACAAAAGCGAGTGTTATTTTATTACATACCTAACATGAAAGCAATTAATTTTGACGTACTCTTCTTCAGAACACTATAACTCCATCGGTAATCGACTTTTTTTTACGATGGCCATAAAATAAAAGCTCCAAAAGCCAGGCCACCATCTTAAGGGTTGCCTGATATTAACTGCTATTGATTACAAGTGTTTGAAGGTGACTTAGAAACGACATCTGATAGATTAAAGAGTACAGGATGTTACTAGGTTTTATAAGATGTATTTAGGTTTCATAAAATGTTACCTACTTTCATTACGTGCCACTCTGCAAAATTTCAAAGCGTGTGACACAAAGTGGAGTCTAGTAACACGAAGTGGCAGCAAGTACCACAAAAAGATATGATATGATGCCACGTTTCGCTCATGGTATGGTACTTACCTTCATTATGTGCCACTCTGCAAAATTCGCATAATTGTTTATTTTTAACAACACAAAACACTAAAACTGTGATAGAAAAACTTGTGCAGGAGACAGGAGAAGAGAGAGACACAGATAGAAGAATATCATAGAATAGAATAAAATAAAAAACAAGAGGTTCGTCAAGAAAATATATTTCATAAAAAAATACAATGCAAAATGAAAAGAGATAGAGAGAGAAACAAATAACCAAAAATATCTAACAGTACATAACAAATATATTAATAATAATAATGATAATAATAATAATAATAATAATAATAATAATAATAATAATAATAATAATAATAATAGTACCGATGATCACGTTTCTTAGGCTAGTTTATAAATTATTTTTTTGTGCTTAATACCATACATATATATACAATAGATACACGAAATGATTATAAAATAAAATGATTTCCTTCGTTAATATGCTTTTAATAGTGAGATCACGTGGGACATACACAATAAGTCTCATAGAACTGTTCTATATTATATTATATAAATAAGAGCAGTAATGCTTAACATTCATCCATGCTAAATGAAAAGAAAAACAGGGGAAGACGAAGTGAATTTACTCAATTAAATAATCCATATTTATGGTATAACATGTTAGAATCATTAATATCAACTTCAAACAGATTAAATTAACTGAGCAAATGAGTATTACAAAAACATCCAGGGCGAAAAAAAACCGAAAGAATAATAAATAAGGAAAAAAGAACATCACCTGGAGTAATGTGAGGGGATAGTTACGCATACAGCTTACTTAACAAGTATTTTTCTTCATCTACAAGTCAACTTGTTCATTACAATCTACTATCACTACGAATTTTTGGTACAGTACATTTTTTGGTCGGCCATCTTTCCATCATAGGAACGACTCGTGAGCGGCGTTTATATCAGCCACTTTCGTCTCCTCCCCTCCTGCTTCAATATATTCAACTCCTTCCTCGTAATCAAGGTGACATCTCGCGGACACATGATGATCAGGATCACCATACTGGCTATGGTAAAACTCCTCCCTCATCATGTGATTCAAACTCCCACATCTAAAGAACAAAATCTCCTGAAATGGTTTCCTGAAATCCCTGTTCAACGTTGCGTAAATTATGGGATTCAGAAGGCTATTCGCATAACCTAACCATAGGAAAACACTGGCTAAGGTGTTCAGGGAATGCGACTCAATATCATTGACTAGAGGTCTGATCAAAGCCAAGACGAAGAACGGTAACCAGCATATGGTGAAGGCACTCATGATGATGCCTAGTGTCGTGCTGGCTTTCCTTTCTTTGGCTAGTTGGAAACGCAGTTTCTTTTGGTTATGGTGGGTGCTTGGTGACGTTCTCACCGTTGAGAGAAGCGCAGACTTTTGTTGCTTCTGTTTGCTCGGTTGTTTTGCCTGTTGTTGCTGCTTTGTGGTGAGCATGGGACATTGCGATTCGTTGCTACGTCTTGTGGTAAAGCAACGACTCAACGCGATCTTGTCCAGGCTGCACTGTAAAGAAAAGAAAGAATTATTAAAAGGGTTTATTAATGCAATCTAAAAAATTCTTCTGACTAAACCAAAGACAGGTATTCTAAAAGATTTTATTGTATAACTGTGGTGTATCAATTTGCACACCCTCAGGAATGTTTCACGCTTGACAAAAAGAAGCGCGTTTTACGTTACATTACTCGATGAGTCCTCGACTTCAACACAGAAAAAATCGTTTGATAGCGATCTTTTGTATTGTTGAAAGGGAATTTCGACTCGATCTGGTTCCACAGTTACCTAATAAGATTTATAAGCCATTACATCTGTACAAAAGAATCAGATTCCCCCTTGCAAATGAAGCATTGTGGACCTTTTTTTACACTTGGAGTATCACTCCATCATTTTGTTCTTTTACTTGTAAGTAGAGGGTCCTTTCTCAAGTGGTTTTGGCTTTGACTAAGAGTTATTTGCGTCTAACTCTTAAGAGTTTTTGTGACCAAAATGGCTGATGTATAAGTATGTAGTGAAATTAGATAGCTTGTTAGAACACACTCTAAACTGTGAGTAATTCAGATACACTCAACATAATTCTATTATTGTTTGGTTTAGACCAGTGTTTCCCAACCTTTTTTGAGCTATGCCCCACCGAAGCTGGTCTAAAAATCTCATGCCCCACCTCATATTGTCTTTTTTTATACCTTTAACAGAGTTGGAAATGAACCTTACTCGGAACGGTGTGCGTTTCTCATTTCGTCATTGGTACACATTCTGCCCAACAAACTTTGACTAATTTCCTCTCTGTGACGTAATGAAAAACTTGCGCCATTGGGGGTATAAAAATAATAACATAAAACAATAATTTATTTGATTATTGAAATAAATACTAAGCATTTTAGCAGAAACAAAATTTGCTACATATTCTATTATAACAAAATAGAAATAAACATTCACTTAAAAACTAATACAACACAAATCTGCCATATTTTATTATAACAACACAAAGTTAAACATTTACTCTAAAACTGAAATTGTCACTGCAAGTGTTAATCGTACCCTTGAGTCTAGTTATCAAATATTCGTGCTCATTGCTAAATCTGGAAAAAGCACAAAATAGGGGAACATTTAATTAAACTGTCAATATCAACATTTGTAAAAACGGTTTTAGAAAAAGATGACAAAGATGTGATAGCTGTGTAACAACACTGTCAGAAAAAGAATGGTTAAAATGAGCAAGAGTGAGAGGCACTGAGGCCTTGTTGATTGATAACTTATGTAAGGTACATTAATAAGGAACATTTTTTTGAGGAAATGTTATTCTGCAAATCATAAGAAAGCACCACGACCTCCAGAGATATTTTTTCTAAGCTAAAAAACTATGTCTGCCAATCTTGTGCTGCCAATCGTGCTCCTAACATGATGGGCAAGAAAAGTGGCTGTTTAAAGATGAAAATCCAGAAATGCTTCTTGTGCATTGTGTAATTCACGGGGAAAACTTGGTAGCCAAAAATATTTGTTCAATGAAGTATTAAATTTAGTTATAAAAAGTACGAATTATTTTGTACTTCACAAATTAACTTGAAATGTCACATTCGGCATTAGCTTTGATACAATTGACATATTTTATAACCGAATTTAATCTTCATTGAGAACTGGACAAACATTTTTGGTTACCAAGTTTTCCCTATGGAGCTATATTAGACAATGCACAAGAAGCATTTCTGGATTCTTATCTTTAAACAGTCGATTTTCTTGTCCATCATGTTAGGAGCACAGTCTGCAGTACAGGATGTTATGTTCTGTATTGGAATATTAAAGACATTGAAGTAATTATTTTGCTTATGAAGAATATCTCCGGAGGTTGTGACGCTTTCTAATTTACAGAATAACATACCTTCAACAAAATGTTCCTCAACAATGTATCTTAAGTGGCATAGCTATCACATCTTTGACATATTTTTCTAAAAACGTTTTTACAAATATTGATGGCTTAATTAAATTTTTCCCTATTGTGTGTTTTTTTTTTCAGATTTAGAATTGTGTAGGGATATTTAATAATTAGCCTCAAGGATATGATTAACGGTTGCAGTATGAACGGTACAAAGAGACTTTAAGGTAGGTTTTTTTTTTCAAAATTTTCCTATATTTCAATTGCCCCCCTCAACAATCATATTGCCCCACGTTGGGAAACACTGGTTTAGACGCTTTAGAGAGACACACTCCCTGACATACACTCAATGATAACCACTGTACAACTTTAGAACTAGACAGAACGACACGCATACATATGCAATATGTCCAATTTTGCAGTAGCAAAGTTTGCAGGCGCTCTATCCTACTATAGTTTATACCCGCATCCTGGGAGCCTTTTAAACAAGCTCACGGCACCGTAAGTTCGGTAAATTGCATTCTGGAATATTCAGCGGCCCAAGGAGGCTGACATGCATTATGCAGAGTTCTCTGTAGGCGAATTTCAACATGGCTGTCATATTCTCTATCCCTTAAAATCCCCAGAGTCCCCAGCCTGCAAAGGAATTGTAACCGCGCAATTGTTTTTTTTTGTGGAGTTTTGGATGATGACGTTTCTAAATAAAAGGTATACAACCAGGTTTGGTATTGAAAAAAAATATACAAGAAAATAATGAGTACCTAACAGGTTCTAGAATACAAATTTTGTCCTTAAAACTTGTAGTAATTTACTTCTTTAAGACTCAAATCTTATAAGTTCTCCTGACTAAACCATATCAAAATAAAAATAAAAAACACATCGTTAAAATTCTATGTAAAAGGGACAAGATTCTACTATAGAAAACCCATAAGTGGGGCATATTTGCGATTACCACATATCCCCTATATCTCACACCTAACCACGGTGACTTTTCTGTCTGGAAAATTCACCGATTTACGTCTCACGGCCGGAAGTAAGATTTCACCAGTACTCGACCGACGACGCGGGCATCCGTTTAGTACAGTCGATAGGACAAGTTAAACACGCTGGGAAACGAAGTCGGTAAAGTCAGGTTTACACTGGCATCATCAAAGTGTTGTGACAGGTTTAAGATCCATTTTATTAGTTCTCTTAACAGATTTGTTCAAAATATTACGAATCAACAAGTTTTTTTTTGTGTTATTTTATTAAGTTATTATTCATCCACTAACATAACATATAGTGACCAGAGTGGGCATTACGCTGCAAGTTTTTTTATTCTTTAACATTATCTCTTGGTTGACAAAAGGCCTCACAGCAGTTATCAATCCAATGATGGCTATTTACCCACACTGCTGGCTGTTTACTTCACTGCATTACAGCTTAAAGAAAATATTGACCAAAAGGAATACATATATGCATATTATGAACAAGTTGGTTCAGTATTCCATACACATATAATTTGAATAAATAAACAATACGCAAAATAGCAAGTTAGTAGTATTCTACCTCTTACTATACCTATGTAAACCTGGCTTAAGGTAGGAAACCACTGTTAGATGCAGGATGCGTACTTAAAGGATTTCACGCCAGAAGCAGTTTCACTATTGGTCGCAATTTTGCTGCACCTTCCCCTATAGACAGATTGGATGAGTTTCGGGAAATAGAGCATTCATCCATGCTAAATGAAAAGAAAAACAGGAGAAGACGAAGTGAATTTACTCAATTAAATAATCCATATTTATGGTATAACATGTTAGAATCATTAATATCAACTTCAAACAGATTAAATTAACTGAGCAAATGAGTATTACAAAAACATCCAGGGCGAAAAAAACCGAAAGAATAATAAATAAGGAAAAAAGAACATCACCTGGAGTAATGTGAGGGGATAGTTACGCATACAGCTTACTTAACAAGTATTTTTCTTCATTTACAAGTCAACTTGTTCATTACAATCTACTATCACTACGAATTTTTGGTACAGTACATTTTTTGGTCGACCATCTTTCCATCATAGGAACGACTCTTGAGCGGCGTTTATATCAGCCACTTTCGTCTCTTCCCCTCCTGCTTCGATATATTCAACTCCTTCCTCGTAATCAAGGTGACATCTCGCGGACACATGATGATCAGGATCACCATACTGGCTATGGTAAAATTCCTCCCTCATCATGTGATTCAAACTCCCACATCTAAAGAACAAAATCTCCAGAAATGGTTTCCTGAAATCCCTGTTCAACGTTGCGTAAATTATGGGATTCAGAAGGCTATTCGCATAACCTAACCATAGGAAAACACTGGCTAAGGTGTTCAATATATAAACAATACGCAAAATAGCAAGTTAGTAGTATTCTACCTCTTACTATACCTATGTAAACCTGGCTTAAGGTAGGAAATCACTGTTAGATGCAGGATGCGTACTTAAAGGATTTCACGCCAGAAGCAGTTTCACTATTGGTCGCAATTTTGCTGCACCTTCCCCCATAGACAGATTGGATGAGTTTCGGGAAATAGAGCTCGGAAAATACGCCGGATTTTGCCTGGAAGGTGGATGCAGTTGACGCGTATGTGGTGTGAACGATTTTGAGGGAAACTCAGAGGATTTCTGTCCACATACACACAGGTATGGTGAGATGGTGATATCTTTTTTTGATGATTTTGTTTTATAAGATTGGTATTACAGGATGTATAAGGTTTTGAAATACATTGGTACTAACGTGAACAGTGTTTTGTGTCTTTTTTTAACAATAATAACTTGCGGACAGATGAATATGTATACTGTTCATTCAGGAAATTATAGGCAAAATCGATTTTGACTAAAATATTCCACTAATAACGTCTCATCTTTTGTTACATTAGCTTCACATCAAATCATCATGATAGGTATGCAACACGCACGACTTCGCTGACGTCCACAAATTGCCGCGGAAACGAAAAAAATATATACAAGAGCCGGACGAACTCATTTGTATTTATGAGATGTAGGTGACTTCATTTGTCCGACTGCGCGGCACTTGTTTTTACAACAGGTGCGAACCTGCCGACCAATTAGCATTTAAATTCGCCTGCAACGAGTCGGCAAAAAGCCATATTATCTCTACGGAAATTGGGCGTGAGACTCTTTCTGGTTAGAAACAACACACAGGGAAATGTTTTTGTGTGAGTTGGCGTACTGGATTTTGTGTTGGTAACGGAAATGGAGTGAAGTTCGTGCGTACTGTAAAATGTCATATTCCTGATCTCAAAAATACTAAACGTCACTTTTAAATGCACGTTTTACAACGTTTAGGCAATCGCGAACAAGCAAAACCACATTGTGTGTTCGGAATTGATCGTGTTGCAGTTTGTGTATTGATTTGGACTGGGGTCGCTTTGAAATTGAACAACTGAGTAGCTCTACGGAAATTGGGCATGAGACTCTTTCTGGTTAGAAACAACACACAGGGAAATGTTTTTGTGTGAGTTGGCGTACTGGATTTTGTGTTGGTAATGGAAATGGAGTGAAGTTCGTGCGTACTGTAAAATGTCATATTCCTGATCTCAAAAATACTAAACGTCACTTTTAAATGCGCGTTTTACAACGTTTAGGCAATCGCGAACAAGCAAAACCACATTGTGTGTTCGGAATTGATTGTGTTGCGGTTTGTGTATTGATTTGGACTGGGGTCGCTTTGAAATTGAACAACTGAGTAGCTCTACGGAAATTGGGCATGAGACTCTTTCTGGTTAGAAACAACACACAGGGAAATGTTTTTGTGTGAGTTGGCGTACTGGATTTTGTGTTGGTAACGGTAATGGAGTGAAGTTCGTGCGTACTGTAAAATGTCATATTCCTGATCTCAAAAATACTAAACGTCACTTTTAAATGCGCGTTTTACAACGTTTAGGCAATCGCGAACAAGCAAAACCACATTGTGTGTTCGGAATTGATTGTGTTGCGGTTTGTGTATTGATTTGAACTGGGGTCGCTTTGAAATTGAACAACTGAGTAGCTCTACGGAAATTGGGCATGAGACTCTTTCTGGTTAGAAACAACACACAGGGAAATGTTTTTGTGTGAGTTGGCGTACTGGATTTTGTGTTGGTAACGGTAATGGAGTGAAGTTCGTGCGTACTGTAAAATATCATATTCCTGATCTCAAAAATACTAAACGTCACTTTTAAATGCGCGTTTTACAACGTTTAGGCAATCGCGAACAAGCAAAACCACATTGTGTGTTCGGAATTGATTGTGTTGCGGTTTGTGTATTGATTTGGACTGGGGTCGCTTTGAAATTGAACAACTGAGTAGCTCTACGGAAATTGGGCATGAGACTCTTTCTGGTTAGAAACAACACACAGGGAAATGTTTTTGTGTGAGTTGGCGTACTGGATTTTGTGTTGGTAACGGTAATGGAGTGAAGTTCGTGCGTACTGTAAAATGTCATATTCCTGATCTCAAAAATACTAAACGTCACTTTTAAATGCGCGTTTTACAACGTTTAGGCAATCGCGAACAAGCAAAACCACATTGTGTGTTCGGAATTGATCGTGTTGCGGTTTGTGTATTGATTTGGACTGGGGTCGCTTTGAAATTGAACAACTGAGTAGCTCTACGGAAATTGGGCATGAGACTCTTTCTGGTTAGAAACAACACACAGGGAAATGTTTTTGTGTGAGTTGGCGTACTGGATTTTGTGTTGGTAACGGAAATGGAGTGAAGTTCGTGCGTATTGTAAAATGTCATATTCCTGATCTCAAAAATACTAAACGTCACTTTTAAATGCGCGTTTTACAACGTTTAGGCAATCGCGAACAAGCAAAACCACATTGTGTGTTCGGAATTGATTGTGTTGCGGTTTGTGTATTGATTTGGACTGGGGTCGCTTTGAAATTGAACAACTGAGTAGCAGTTTTATCGCGACCGCGTAGGGTTCGCCGAACACGCTTCGATGAAAATTTGACACCGGTAATTACGCCCTCTGGATACACTCACTCTAAATAAAACGCGATACGCCGAGCCCGCGGCTTCCGCGGACCATTTTAATTGAACTATGAAATTTTTATCGGCGATATTAAACCGTTGAGCCGCTTTGTGACGTTCTTTTTTTTGTATGCAAAACTCAAAATCGGATTTATGCCGATGCGTATATTACAATATTTGAATTGTGAGTGATTTTGAATACGTTTAATACCTGATGATTATAATAGTATATTATTATACAAGTTTTATAAGACGTCAAATTGGCGCATGAGTTGTTTGGGGCACGAGGAGCGCCAGCGACGAGTGTAATATACTATTTTTTCTACTTTGCGTCATTAATTTTATAAAAATTTAGAAGTATATTAGGTAAAATTCCAATCTAGAGTATTTATGGGTGCAACCGTTGGTAATACTGTCATCTGTCACTTAAATTCAAATATCTGCGAAAAAGTAATTATTGATAATTATTATATACCATCATATACTAGTAGTACGAAACCTAGGATGCAACACGCATGTTTAAATATGTATAAAAATATACATACTTCGCAGTTTGTGCGATTCTAAAAAATCAGTTTGTGCTTACCTTTGGGGTTATGTGTATTTTCGTTTGACATGCATTTGATATCAATGTCACCAATCTTAGAAAAAAGTTACTAAAAACGGTGTTACAATTTGCTAATTGTAACACCGAAAACAGTGTTACAATGTGTGCATTGTGAATGCAAAGTAGAAAAATGATTTTATATGATATGATTTGAATGTGTCATTATTAAAAAATTTGAGTATAAAAAAGTCCTGAAAAAGTTTGCATACGACTTGAAATTGACCAGAAAAGGCTTGAATAAGGTATCTATAAACAACAGGTACTGTGTACTGAGACCTGCAAAACTGTCACGACGAAAAATAACTCACGTAATAACGAGACGAAGGCGTGTGCTTTAAAATGTTGCTTTCAGGTCATTCCTGAAAGTGTGCAAATGTTTCTTTGAACGTCAACTTTGTATTACTCGTTCCTCTTCGGTTGCGTACCCAAGTACCACTCGTATTTTTTTTATTTAGGTATTTCACCGGTTTTGTAACATCCTTTGTCCTTTCCTCTCCGCTTTCAAGCACTCGTAAACAAGCATTGCTGAGGTCTCAACCTTCGTAATGTCAATTTGTAAATAGCTCTCTTAAAAGTAAAAAAAATGACTAACATTTTTGTTAGCTATTCATTTCAAGGAATTAATATTCCCAAGCTTTGCTGAAATTCTGATCCATTTATTATAAATCTCGGATATAACGCGAGCTTCTATTATAATCCGATATAATGCACAAAAGACGGCGGGAAAATTTAAATCGATATCTGAGAGAGCACCTCTCCCTAGCGGTCAAAACGCTAACTATCGTCGAAGTTTTCTATTGAAAGTTACCTATAAGTAATGGCTAACATTTCAACAAGTTTCGATGCACTTTAATCGGCAGTTAATCTTCTATGAACGCGCTAACTTTTGCTAACTTTTGAAATGACCACTTTTAATACATATTATACATGAAGCTACGACAAAATTGATAAATGCTATCAACTATACAACTTGTTAAACGACAATTCTCAACTCTCTCTGTAAATAAGAACGTTTTTGTAGTCTACCTATACTAATTACGAACTTTCAAGTGTAGGGCGCGTTCAGCGGAATCGCCCATTTTCGCCGACATTTGCGATCGAGTAGCTGCAAAATTGGGCTTTTCGATATTACTTTTGACGCTCGAATTGAAAAAAGGACACAATTCCGCGTGGACTGCGCGATATATTGTAAATTAAATGCGTCAATTTTGAAAAAAATCACGTTTTTGCACCTCTTCGGGTGAAGGCGAACCTCGAGCAACTGTCACGTGACGTCTAGAAATTCCGACAAGCGGATCGATGAACGTCAAAAATTTACATTTTTTATCCGTTCCTGCCGACCTTATAAAAGCCGCTCGCTCTCAAGTTTACGATAAGATCCCTCTAAATACCCTTCGCAAAGAGTTTTGAGCAAAAAAACGGCCTTAAAAACAATTTTCGATCCAAAAAATCGATTTTTGTCGACCCGTGTTTTGCTGCTATTACCACAGTAACGTCAAAACCCGAAACGCCCCCTGCCGGACATTCGTAACAACAGTAACAGATAGCAGATAACCTAAAATGTATCCTAAAATGTCCATATTGCGAATGTGGACAGGTGGGAAGCCTTAACCACATATTTCTAGAATGCCCAATAACTAAAATCGAAAATTTTGACATATACACAGAGCTAGTACTAACTAAGGTTCTACTAAATTACGGATATTCTTGAGCATGGTGAAATTTCAAATTTCACGTTCATATTTTGCTGAGGTAAATGCTTTCGATATTACATTTGCATCGTTAGGTACAGGAGTTATACCAAAAGTTCTGACTGTGGATGCTGGTCGTATGAAAGGGTGTTGTTCCTGTACAATATTTATGAAAGCTGGAAACTGGCTGGCGCGGAGCCAAGCTGAAATCGGCGTAGAAAGACCCAGGTCGGTCTGCGTTGTTCGTGCAGAAATGACATATGGATTTTGTTGGTGGTACGAATTTGTACAGAACTGCAACCGCAGGAGTCAACACGAATACCCATTCGTCAGAATAGCGTTTGTTATTAATTTTGTGTTTTCAACGCATAAAGACTATTTTGCTTTGAAAATACTGAATTGACAAATATTGTAATGTAATTCTATTTAAAAGCATTATTTTCTTACAATTGATATTGATAACAATGAGGTAGTTTGTTTGAGTTGTGGTTTGAAAAAAATTGTCACTTAACTTTGACTCTTTATGACAGAAAAAATATACTTATAATACATGCTTATAATGGCTGTACTACCTTTGGCAAGTTACCACATTTTTTCAAACCACAACTCAAAAAAATTACCTTATTTTTATCAATGTCACAACTTTTTTTTTGATTGGTTTGCGACTGCAGTTCATGGTCCGGTTATTTAAGATCATATTACCAAAAAAACCGCAAGAGAATTAGAATTTTGTTACCACAGTAACTAAAGATGTGATAAAGCATGTTTTTAAACAGATACTCTCGTCAATAGACGGCATTATAGCTATCAGAACACGAAACACGATTATGGATGTAAAGGTGCTTATGGACTCCGTGCTGCGTAGTGTGCTGTACACCGTGTTGAAGATTTCCCCCACTTCCCGCTTGACAAAAATGTATCAAAACCGCTCAAGTTTAGTTGTCTGCGAGCGTGATTGATTACCAGTCAAAACAAAGACACGAAGTTGATAATAACATCTACTTTGTGGATAATAATAACACAAAACCACTTACCACTGTATTGGTGCTCCCAGAACTGCTCCTATGGTTGGCCCTCGCCTGATTCCCAGCAGCAGGGCTCTGCATGGAAATCTTATTCTCAGGAGGTCCTCCACCGTTCTTAACACTAATCTCCAGGTAACACTGAGCGTCCAAGTGACTCTGCGCCCTCTTCTCCTCCAGGACGATCTTCCTCGCGGCGCGGAAGATCTTATAATAGACTAGAATCATCACAGCTAGCGGTATATAAAAACTACACATTGTCGCGTAAATCTGATAACCGAGTTCCTGACAGATTATGCAAACCTCAACCGGTTCATTGTCCACAATCGCCTCGTGTTTATTCCCTAAAATTAACAACGGTGGTAATGAGATACAAGCAGCACCGAACCACACCAGAAAAACGTAGATAATCATACGTTTTGGAGTTCTTTTCACGCCGTATTCCAACGGTTTCGTAATCGCGTTGTATCGGTCCACACTGATCATGCACAAGTTCAAGATTGACGCGGTACAACTCAAAACATCACAGCTGACCCACAGGTTACAAGCTATCTTCCCAAACATCCATCCTCGGAGTTCGTTGATCATTGCTGGTGGCATTACCAAGATGGCAACGCATAAATCACTAACGGCTAGACTGACCAGAAGATAGTTGCAAGGTCTTCGTAGTTTTCTGACCAGGCAAACGGCCACACAGACTAGAATGTTGCCTATTATCGTGCCAAGGATGACTATTGATAGGACTATGGCTATGACGGTTGCCTCGAACGTGGAATGGAGCGGTTTTGTAATGGTGTCATTGTTGATTGTTGCGTTTAGATCCAAGGTGGCGTTCGGCTCCATACGACTTGATGAGGTCATCAGGGTTTACTGCGTCATCACTTGGTTTGCTCGGACTGTCGTGGAGATACTTATCCAGATGGTGAACGTTGAGAAGGTGGTTGCTGAGCGGATTTGGGCATTCTTGGGTGAAGGTGTCTAGGGGAGCTTCTCGTGCTCGCGTTTTTCTGAAATGATGAAAGAAAACGTTGTAAATTTGATGGCTTATATTTATTTAGTTGTATTTGCAGATTGCAAAAAAAAACAATATAGTTTGTAATGTTTGTGGACAATTGAATTGTTGCTCATATCCAGTTAGAAAGATGCTGAATCCATAGATGCTGAATCCAAAGCAGCTTACTGCTGTTATTTTGGATTTAAAATTGGAGATCTGGAAAAGCCATCGACACCTAATATATGCTGTATTTCCTGTTAGATCGGACTTTTAAAGTGGATGAAAGGGAAGCAAAGGAAAATGCCATTTGCAGTTCCCATGTTGTGGCGAGAGCCTTCCAATCACGTAGATGATTGCTATTTTTGCACGATAAGCGTCTCCGGATATTCGAAGAAGGACAAGCATCAAATAAAATATCCAAATTTGCCATCAGCATCGCGACCTATTCCCCATGGAGAGAGCCATCCTCTCCCAAATGCGCCATCCACTTCATCATCTTCGATTTTTGACGCAGAAGAAATTTCGCTTGCTTGAAGAAACTTGCCTGATTTGACAGAGTGTCTGAAATTACTCTGTCAAATCAGGCAAGTCGTGAAGATTCACCATTTGAAGTTTTAGGAACACCTCACCTTATAAACCAGTGCGAACTGAATGATTTGGTTAAACACTTAGGTTTATCAAAAGAAAAAGCCGAGCTATTGGGTTCTAGGCTACAGGACTGGAGTCTTTTCGCACGAGGTGTAACAGTGTCTCAATTTACAAAGCGTAACGAGCTTTTTAAAGCATATTTTAAAATGGAAGGATCTTTACGTGTATGTCACGATGTTGAGAGTCTTATTAACGAGTTTGATATTTCTCACGATCCTTCTTAATGGTGGCATTTTATCGATTCATCAAAATACAGCTTGAAAGCAGTACTTTGAATTTATATAATTTGTTAAGAGATTTTGTTTATTTAAGTATAGATGTAGCTGTAAATCTAGACCTGTTACAATAAATTCACTTAAAAAAAAGATAACAATTATCGAATATTTTGTTACTTATTATTATTATTTATAATCTGAACATTATCGCAAATCTCTGACATAAGAATTTTGCAGTTTATTTATCTATACTTATCTATATCTATGAACATCACTTATTGCCGTACAATCAATTAAGAGAATGTAACATAGTCACGGGTCATGGAAGCTGTGCAAATATCAGTCAACATATTACATTAAGCGGATAAAATTTCGATAAATACAGTGTTTAATAAAAAATTTATTGGCCATAACGTGTTTATTATAAACAACATTCATCATTAAATCAACAATTTGACTGTATCAAGATTTATCTTCATCTCGGCAGTGTGATGATTAATTAATAATGACATATAACATCAATTATGAAGCTGCAATTATGATAATTAATGTTATGGATATTCTTGATCGTTCTATTAATTTGTTTCTAGAAACGCGTTAGTCATATCTTTGATATGTTTAATATGTTACTTCTTGTTTGTAGTGCACAATAGCACAATTGCAACACATCGACATAAACTGTGGTAAATAGTAACTAAATGTACATATAATACATCATATAATCACATCAAAAGAATATCAGTAATCGCATTAATTAGGACAAAAACGTGACGCGTAATTAAGGAAACTCGAAGCAATTTAATTGGGGATTTAATCGAAGCGATGGTGCACCGTCAGTCAGTCGATATATAGAAGGCAACTGTAACTGGAGAGTACTGGAGCTTAACGGGTATAGGGGTATAGGGTTTCACGTGGTGCAATTGCTCGCAAACTGCAACGCTTTTATGCCGTTTGTCGACGTGTGAATAACGATAATAATGCTAACTATAATTACACCGCAGAAATACAAAGCAATTAAAGGACTAATTCCGCGGTTTCGAATTGGACGGTGAATTTATATGGGCGACAGTTATACCGGTTGGCGCATTTTAACTGGTAAATAACAAAACATATAACGGGTGATTATTCGGTATGGTCTAGACAGGTTATTAATTTTGTGGGTGGCGTTTTTTTGATAGGGGGTGTTATTTTTATTTGGTCCTGGAGACGAAAAAGGGTGGAAGAGAAATTGTGGATAACATCTAATAAATATCTGGGGTGGTTCTCACCCAACTTTCCGACCACATTATTGACACAATGAAGTGTCTGAACGCTTTTGCAATTATTCAATTTTGTTGAGACAGAGCCACTCTGGACCCTACCTAACGTCAAATTCTATGACATAATGAAATTTGCCATACTGACATGTTTATGTTAAGTATATTTTTCTTCTTACAACAAAAATATTTCGTTGGACGAAAGATATATATGCTTCAACGAAAAACCAGTTCCTTGACCAAGATTCTTACTCTGAAAGATATATAGAAAATTGTGCTATTACTTTATAGATGGCGCTAACAGTTTCTCGCGTCTTTTGCCATATATCACCGCTATATAAGTTCGACGATATTGAGTGTTCGTATATTGTTTGCTTACATCTATGCATAAGTGTTTTATTTCATTGGTTACTTACAAGGATAATGAGGGAAAACCAGGATTGTAGTGGAATAGCCTACACAGAGAGAACTATATTCTTGGATATCAAGAAAAATTGTTCTTGTGTATAATGTGTGGCATGAAGAGGATATTTTTGCTATCCACATAATATTTTATTGTAATAAAAATTTCAGTATATGTTATAGTTATTTCAACGACTAGTTATTCTCCTGGTTTAAGAGTTTGGAGTTTATGTTGAGTATATTTTGCTCTGACGAAAAAAATGTTATTCTTCTACATATAAAAAAAGTAAGACGTTCGTTTTACATCAATTGGGTGAAAAACATACATGCTTCAACAAACAAACAGTTTCTTGGCCCAAAAGTATACGTACGTATCGCTTAAAACAGACGTAATTCCTTTCAAGCTGTTCCTTCATACTTAAAAAGATATTCGTGTTGTATCGAATAAATTTTCCCCTCTGTGTAGAAGATGAACAGGTAGAAGTTAGGTCAAAATCGGATAAATCTCTCAGAAGACGCATTTAACATTTGCCACTTCCGGTTGTCAGATTGTCACCAAAAATACTAGTCGGAAAGTAAAAATCTAGTTAGAATTAGGGGGTCTATCAAAATTTAAAAAAACATAAAGTAAACATAAAAACTAAATATAGAAATTCATTTTATCGATAAAGGTGTACTTGTAATAAATAGAAATTTTATTTCCTTCGTATTTTATTCATGTAATTTAGTCACGATATGAATAAGAGGATTAAGCTTGATTTTTAATTTAAGGGAAATTGATTTTCAGTAGGTTAAATAAACTAGATAATGGAATTGCATTGTTATTAATTATTCCATTCATGTCCTAACTGACATGACTGGAAAGATATTTTGTCTATTCGTCTTTTGGTTGTTTTATCTGTACTATAGTTTGACCAAAATCTGGTAATATTAAAAGACAGGTATTGGTTAACCATTGTAAGAAAAGATGTCTTTCTACCTCCTGGCCATACTTATACCACACAAAATTTCCTGAAAAACATGCAAATCAATCTCGGTAAAATATAATTTTAAATCCGTGATTGTCAGCCTTCATTACGAACAATAAACAATGAATAAACAAACCAAACAGTTCATTTAACGTGTGCACTAATTATGAAAACAACAAACAATAAATAAATATTTGAATAATGGAGTATCTGTGATTTCATTATAAACACAAAAGCAATAAATTACAAAGTTCATAATTACAATTAGCATTTAACAAAATTGTTTTTATTTATCAGTTGGTTTTGTTTCGTCTTTACACAGTCGAGATAAATATACGTACATCTCTTCACTAATTAATAACACTAATGACCCAATGTTTATAATACATAATAATAAATAATTCTACTCGACAACACGTTAAAATCGAGCAAACTTTGTTTGACCCATGACCTACAGCTATGTGTTTCTCTATATAATTGTACGTCAATACATACGTTATTATGATTATTATTAAATCATTGAAATAACACATCAATAAATTAAGTAAGTAAACAAACAACCGAAATTTATTCCCAGAGTCAAAAGTTTATCAATAATGTACAATTTTTATACTTAAAAAAAAAACTGAGTAAACTACAACAAAATCATTATCAAATTATATAAATTCAGGATTGTGGGGAATATCAAACTCGTTCATAAGACCCTCAACATCGTGAATACACGTAAAGATCCTTCCATTTTAAAAAATGCTTTAAAAGGCTTGTTACGCTTTGGAAATGAAGACACTGTCACACCTCGTGCGAAAAAAATCCATTCCTGTCGCCTAGAACCCAATAACTCGGCTTTTTCTTTTGATAAACCTAAGTCTTTAACAAAATCATTCAGTTCGTACTGGATTATAAGGTGAGGTGTTCCTAGAACTTCAAATGGTGAATCTTCACGACTTGATTTGACAGAGTAAGAAACTCTGTCAAAATCAGGTAAGTTTCTTCAAACGGGCGAAATTTCTTCTGTGTCAAAAATCGAAGATGATGAAGTGGATGGCGCACTTGGGAGAGGATGGTTCTCTCCATGGGGGATAGGTCGCGAAGCTGATGGCAAATTTGGATATTTTATTTTATGTTTATCCTTCTTCGAATATCCGGAGACGCTTATCCTACAAAAATAGCAATCATCTACATAATTGGAAGGCTCTCGCCACAACATAGGAACTGCAAACGACATTTACTTTTGCTTCTCTTTCATCCACTTTAAAAGTCCGATCTAACAGGAAATACAGCATATATTAGGCGTCCAAGGCTTTTCCAGCTCTCCAATTCTAAATCCAAAATAGCAGCAGGAAGCTGCTTTTACCTCTTCCGTACTTTTTTTAAACATGTAACAAAACTTATTTGGTGAATTTTTAGAACATCTTCTTTGATCACTTTTCATATTTTAATGCACAGAATGTCTACTCAATTCTGTTTGTTTTGGTCTCTCTTACTTACAATCTCACTTCGTGTTTACAAACAGAATCGCGTATAGAAAAGAGGCGTACGCTGTAAGGCCTTTTCAGGTTTCTCTGTAGTACGTGATCTGCCGTCTGGCAAATAATTCCTCCCCTAATTTTTTTGTTGTCCGCGTTTACGTAGAAGGAAAACAAAGCAAAATGGAAAACATTCTTTTCGTAGCTTCGGGCTGTTCGCCAGAAACCCGCTTTCTCTCCGAAATTATTTTGATACTTTTATCTGATTCTGGGATAAAGAATTTCCCCGTTCGCTTAAAATATTTATGCGGATGGAAATTTGCTTTTTAGAGGCAGTGGATGGGATTTTTAGGAGGTGGTCTGTTCGAAATAAACTTTCTGTTTACTCTTTACTTTAAATTAGGGGGTGAAATTCGGAAATAAGCGATTATTAAGTATCACTATGTTGATGTTAAAGTAATACATAGTAATAAACATTCATTTTACTGTTTAAAGTTACATAATTTAATTTTGTGTACTGAACTTCATAGACAAAACATTATTTTAAAATTTTTGTTGTCAACAAAAATTAAATATAACTAATCTAAATTATTTTATAATTATCAATGAGTTTATTGTTAGAGATAAAGTATCTTATCTGTGATGACCTGCAGTTCATTCATTACTCATAAATTTGTCACTTGATATTGCAATTCATTCAGTATAAAATATCAGAAAAAAAAACACCCTAAACATTATATCACGTTATGTTATTGTGTAAATAAATCTTATTATTAAATTTCGTAATTATTTCGGTTGAAAATAACCGAAGTATCAAACTTGACACAAAATAGGAAAGTTTAACGAGGTGACTTTTAATTTACGAATTGATAAGAGTTATCTATCACTGGATTATGTTTTTCCAATCAAAACACCTTTCTTTTAAATACCTCGACAAATCCGTTGTTTTGATTTTATTAATTGTGTACTTTTCCATCAACTACTAACCTAGTTGTGTATTTTTTTCTCTCAAACTATATCTCCACACATCATTTCTGTGTAGAGCAGTTGATTAAAGATTTGTGCTCATTGTACTTAAATTCTCCATAAAATAATTAATAACAATCATCATAATCATTACAAACACATTTAGAATCGCAAATTCTCCACGGTATCAAAGATAGCACGCGATATTCTAATTCTAATTGCACATTAAGCGACAAAGTTACTGGAATCCAGTAGATCAGAATCATGGAAATAAACGCTAAAAATCACTACGTTTATATCCAAGGATCAAGGGAATACTTTTATGTCTGTCACGCGAGTATAAATATAGCACGAAATTGTAGCTAAAACAGGAATTAATCGATTGGGCAGGTTATGGAACTACGCAGTTATATACAGTACCTAGTAGGTAAGTACAAGAATGAAGTTTCTGTTTTATGTAAATGTTATAATAACATTGTTTTTGGTGGAATTGTATGGTTTATTAATAAGTGATAATAAGTGATAAATCGTTTAGATTAGCCACATTACATTCGAACAAAACGTGAGATATAACGTGAGATCATAAAACATTAAATGAAGCAAAACAACAAAATTGTGCAAGGTTGAAATTTTTACTTGGCCGTTTTTTTTTTTGCGTTGGATAAATTTTAGCATAACCTGGTGTTGTAATAAAATATCTAGTATGCATCGTGTCTGATTTTGCGTGAAATTTAATGTTTCTCGACGGTCTGGTCGACACTCTGTTTAATTTCTAGTGTAAACAAGTAATTTTATTGCCTCGGGATGTAAAGTAGACCGTGGTTCATAAATCGTTTGAAATTTTCTCACATACACTGTAATATAATGTACTGGAGGCAGTTTATTTACGTCCGGGCTGGCATTAAAGGTTCAATAATTAATTTAAACAAATTACCGGAACGTAAACTTTCAATATTGGAGGAATTCCAGGCTCCCTGCCGATAAATACGGGATCTTCCATGTGTTTTATATATTCACCGCACGTATATAACGGCCTATAATGCGAGTATGAGGTGATTAGCTTAAAATAATTCGACTAATTTTGATTTGATGTTTTGTAATTGTAGATGGATTTGTTTGTTTGATTTTTTTTCGTCAAATTACAGACAAATTCCAAAAATGGATTAGATTGCATTTTACTGCAATAAATTTCTTTTGTATGTAAGGAGACTTTATCTACAACAAATATCTTAAGTAGACTTGAGATACTGGTACTTGAGGTACTGCGCATTAGGATGCGCAGTACCTACACCATTTATCATTGGCGGAGAGTGTTTGGGAGATTGGAAGGCATTCATGAAATGTGTTTTGTCATAGGAATTAAATAAAGCAGATTTGTACGTCTGTAGTAATTCATCGCTGAAAAGATAATTATTATTGAAAATTCAATCGAAGTTAGGGAGCTCATGCTGCTAAATAATAATAAAATTCCTGAAATCTCGAACGTATCCGAGCGTGTTAGGTTATGTTTGACCTTGTTTACATACTGTGACAGCCGGAATTCGAATTTTTGTATGAAGAACAGGTCTTATACTTTCAACAGGTGTGTAAAGTCATAAAAACAGCCAATTCTTTTGTCATGAATATCGCTAACGCTAATCGTTAACGCTAAAACGAACCCAAGGAATTTCTATTTAAAAATCTGTCAATGTATGACATTTAATAGTAATACCTATCAAAACGGCAGTTCTTCAAACATTTTACTCCATTAATTCTAACCTCCAACATAATTACAAAAGTCACTTCAGCTACAATTTTATTGTCATTGGGAACATTGGGACATTATATTTCGGAATTTCCAATAGTTCGAACTTCGAAATGTGTGAAAGAAAATCATTTTTGTGATTTTTCTGTTTTAAAATCCCTGAAAGAAATGCGCTTCTTAGTTTAAATCAACTCTACCTCATCAAGTGGACAAAGTATTTGAATTAACAGTGGATAACCTATGACAGAAAAGTGCCTAATTTCAAGAAATCGTATTTATATTGATGATGACAACATTATTAATAGAAAGGAACATATTGACGACTAGAAGTAAAATACGTGTTATCAGCAATTATTAATTAAATGCATGATAAAACTGAAAAAAAAAATGAATTTTCCTTAACCGAAAATAATTACTCATCACAGTCAAGATGATGTCATAGTTCAGAATACCAGAAACATATTTACAATTCAACTGTGCCATTTATAAACCATTACATTGGAATTACTTTGAGAAATTTTTAAGTACCAAATATTTAGTTCCGAGGAAACTGACAAACGTTATATAAAATTTAAAAATGAGTACTTCCCTTAATTTTTTTACGCCTAATTAATGTTTTTAACATACTTGATTTGTGATGCAAACGTTATTTGGTTAAGATGCCTATTGCATTAATTGTGTCGTTATAAACTTGGAGCCTTGCAGAAGGGTCTAAGTACCATCAGCCGAGATAATCAAAACGGTCCAACTGACATCAGAACCTACCCACGGGCTATGTGCCACATCGTATCATTTCAAACATAAATCAGGTATATTTAGATTGGAGACTTCTGCGGTCCGAATCACTAGGTTCTAGATTTCCGGGTGGAAACCGCGTCAATGACGAAAAAGTTGTCAAACTTTTGCATACATGTTGCCAGAGTTATCAGGACGTAACAGAGCTACGTAGAGAATCTCTTCTCATCGTAGCTCTCTTACTGTTGCGTCCTGAAGATGCCTCTTGCAACAGAGTGCGAGACGTTGACAACTTTATCGTCATTAACGCGGTTTCCTCCCGGAAATTTAGAAATCATAAATTTTACCAAATTAAGCGTCAGTTACTCTTATACTTCAATAAGAAAGGTATATTAACAAGAATACAAGGGATTTGTTTATTGGTTATGTAAATAAAAACTAAATGAAGACACTTAATTCAGTATTAAGCAAACTCTCGGATAAGGTCCGAATTAAAGTGTTTAGCTTCGCCTGGCAAGTATTCCATCATGTTCTTTAGGTCTTCTAGCTTATCTCTTAGAATATGCGGTGATTTGATAAATACTGTGAACTGGTGGGTGGGCATGTAAAAGACGACTTATGGCACTTTTTGCCATGCCATGTCATCTTTTGACCGTTGTACGGACTAAATCCGAATTGATATTGACATAGATGCTTTTGATTGTTACTGAGGGTGGCCTACAGAACCTATTGACACAAAAACCTCAAAAACATAAAAATGGTACCTAGACCCATTTGATTTACAACTCTTCAATTTAGAAGCACATTTCGTTGCAATAAACATACCACTGAATTAATTTAAACCACAGCTTATAATTTTCTCCAACTTTATCTAAAACAAATATTTCAAGTGCCTTGTCAAGTGGACCGCCAACATGATTACTATATTACACCATTCAGTTTCAAGTACTGTCCAATTATGTTGCAATTTGTACACGGAAATATCTATTACACAACCATACTTAATAAACATATTATTTGAACTATATTTTTTCTAATATAAACTCTTTCTAAAAATATCTATTATATGCAATTGGACCGTGGAAATCAAATATCTGTGGTGGCTCTCACCCAACTTCCCGACTACATCGTTGGCACTATTAAACACTTTTGCTATTATTCCATTTTGTGAAGCCAGAGCCACTTTGGACCCTACACAGAGGGAAAAATTTATTCGATACAACACGAATATCTTTGTGTGAAGAATATCACTTGTTTCTATATCCGCAGAAAGATCATTTGGGTGGTTCAAGTAAAATACAAAATTCTCAGAGTAAGAATATGATTTTCTTGATATTCCAAGTGATACGTTTTCTTGTTTTAAGTATGAAGGAACTGCCTGAAAGGCATTACGTGTGTTTTAAGCGATACGTACGTATACTTTTGAGTCAAGAAACTGTTTGTTTGTTGAAGCATGTATATTTTTTACCCAATTGATGTAAAACGAACGTCTTACTCTTTTTATATGTAGAAGAATAACATTTTCTTCGTCAGAGCAAAATATACTCAATATAAACATACTTAACTCTTAAACCGGAAGAATAACTAGCCGTTGAAATAACTATAACATATACTGAAATTCTTATTACAATAAAATATTATTTGGATAGCAAAAATATCCTCTTCATGCCACACTATATACGCAAGAACAATTTTTCTTGATATCCAAGAATAGAGATGTGATAGAGTTGTGTAACTACAATCCTGGTTTTCCTCATAATCCTTGTAAATCACCAATGAAATAAAATACTTATACATAGACGTAAACAAACAATATACAAACACTCAATATTGTCAAACTTATATAGCGGTAATATGTGGCAAAAGACGCGAGAAACTGTTAGCGCTATCTGTAAAGTAATGGCACAAGTTTCTATGTATCTCTCAGAGTAAGAATCTTGGGTCAAGAAACTGTTTTTTCGTTGAAGTATATATATTTTTTGTACAACGAAATATGGTGTTGTAAGACGAACATCTACTTTTTATATAAGAATAACTTCGTCTACGTCAGAGATAAATATGCTTAACATAAACATTTGTTATACCAAAAAAGTTATTTCTTTTAATCTATTAAGCTTCAATATCATAACCATAATAAATAGAATTTTGTTTATTTTATTATAATTCTGACCTATAACAAAGAATACTAAACACATCTAATAATACCTTTATTTTATTGTAGTCACGTGCGCGTTAATATGGTCACAATTTATCCTTAATTAATTTTAATGCACAGCTGCATGCAGTCAACGCTAGATTGGCAAAATTAACGGCTTCCATGTCTTATTTTGATTAGTTATTTAAATGCAGGTCAGAATTAGCCCATCGGGTGCGTTTGAACTCTATTACTTGACAGTCGCAAGTCAGCAATGAAGTGACTAGTTGCATCATTCCATATAATTTGCCTAGATATTCTAGATGGGAGCATATTCGTGCCAGAAAATAATTTTAGACACGTGGGAGTTACACGCGAATGTCCAAGATTATTAAAGCAATTAGGCATAATGAATAAAATAATCACTTTTGTAAATGAAAGGACGTCAAATGCATTTTGCTTGCGTTTAGTGTTGCCACTAGCGGTTACTAGTGAATAGTAGCCGCTACTAGTGCATAATAGCGGCTACTAGTGTATTGTAGCGGCTAGTAGTGTATTATTGCTAGTAGAAAGCGTAATGTGTCCAGAAAATAGCCGCTGGTTGTTGTCGTCGCTGCTAGTAAATTAAAATATTGGACAAATTCAAATATTGGAAGTTATGAATGTGTTTGAAGTAAAACATTGCAATTTTATATATTGTAACATCACTATGGCTACGTATAATGCAAAAAACCTCACAAAATATTAGTACTTACCGAAATATTTAACAGGTATTTTATTATTTGCTCACAATGTCGATAAAACGCGATACAATGGATTGTACTGTTTGCGCTGAACTGACACACTCACTGTATTGTGTTTCAATCGGTAAAAAGGGATTATAGATAGGTCTTGTTCTCGTTATCTCACCTTTATCTCGGTGTAGGAGTCCATAGGATTCGCATTTAGATATTTCAATATAATTGAAATTATGCTTATTGTTATTTTCTGATTTATTATTTATTTACTTACTTATGCTTTTGAGTATATAAATAATTTCTAAAAAATTAAGCATCATCAATAAATTATTTAATTAATAGCGTGCATGTGCAAACGCATTGATTAATAAATAAAACAAATTCTGTTCGATATTGCGGACACAAACCGATATTTTCCGCAGTTATTTTTTCAATTGGGATAATAATACACGTGATAAATAATACATAGACAGACTGGATGGCAACAGGAAGCAATAGCAACAGACAGTTAATGAATTAATGGTAAAAAGGGTTTATCAATCATCAACCATTTGTTTGTACAAGCATAATATATAGCTACCGTTTATGTAGTTGGTTTGACTGAGCTAACAACAACGCATCTGGACAAATATACGGCGATATTTGGGTACTTTTTGCAATTATTGTTTTCGTCGATATCTGTTAAGATTAGACTTTGTTCTATTTATATTCAGATGTCTATTGGTTTATGTTGTGAGTCATGTCTAGCACGTTATAGAATGACAAATATTTGTTCGTAAAATATGTATGTGTATGTATGTGACACGATAGCGTCTAAACGGTACAACGGATTGGGCTGAAATTTGGTACAAATATTTAGAATTACTACAGGATGAACTGGATTGTGTTTGGTGATAATCTGATTAGCGAAAGTGGTAAATATTTCAAATAAGAACGTTACTTATTTCGACAAAACTGATACCAGCTCAGTCTTCAGTGCAAAAGTTCTAACTCAGTGGTAAAACGAAATGACAAGCTATAAAACACGACGATAAACTGCATCAAGTCCACCAACCAATTCAAGTTTGTCGCCCATTTCGGCGCAGTATATGAACACCAATAACAATAATTTATGTTTGAAAAACATTCGATGTAATGCTTATATCCCAAAGATAACTTCTAACATTGAGAATTTATTACCTGGCAAAATGGCGCGTGGTGTGATGTTGAAAAAGACTTAATCTACTAAATTCCAACAGTTAAGAGGATATAATTAAGTATATTAGTGGACACGTTCATACCAGTTTCAAATGCACTAATTAACGTTGTGTATGTACAGCTGAAGCAGCAACATTCGCATCCTAAACTACCCTGCACTATTTAAGCCAGTTTTTCCCCAGTTAAGCTCGACGTGCATTGTTCTGTACGTTAAACCATGCTAACGATGTAATCCTATTTGTACAAACTCTAAAGTGACACACGGAACAACGATCAGAAGCTTTGCAAACTGGGAATGTGGAGTAAAATAGTCTATAGAATTTTAATGGTGAATAAAAACGCTACATAGTACACCAAATATCTCAAATGTTGGATTATTTCGTTTGGATCAGCTCGACATTAACGATGGGCAAGGCCTAAACTCATTCATTCCTTATTATCGCAATAACGCAGAGTAGTCCGTCACCGGTTCACAAGTAAGCTAAACTAGAAGGTATCCAATACTTAAAGTAACAAGTATTTTTTAGAAATAAACAAATAAGATTTTAAAATAATGTATTACCTATGAAGTACAGTACACAAAATTTTTCAAACAGTCCAAAAAGGCCCTATAAAAGCTTCAATAATTTACTTATAATTTGTTGAAAGAATTACAAAAATCCATGTAAGATATCAACAGTTACCGATCAAATTTGGCGAATTGGTGGGCCTGTCCCCCTAACCGAAAAATTAATAAATAACCTGCAATAAATCTCAATTTCGTCCTTTTACCGTGTCCTCTGTCAGGTTTGTGAACGTCAAGTCGTCAACGACAACAATTCCTTGATATATTGCGGAAAGGGGACATAGATTTTATAAGTGCATGACCCAGTTATGCTATAACTTCTATACAAACGATAAAATTGAACGACCGTATTCGAAACTGGTCATTACACTGCAGGAAAGCATGGAACCTTGCATGCAACGTTTTCCTGTCACTTTTCTAATGACCCAGATAAGATATCGTAGGTAGTGATCGACTTTCGAGCTTTTATATTGGGTGCATAAACGAGCATGCGAGAGTCATGCTTTTACGGGAAAATATAGCACTTAAATTATAGTAACCGCAGCACATAGGGAAAAATTTATTCAATAAAACACGAATATCTTTGAGTGAAGAATATCACTTGTTTCTATATCAGCAGAAAGATCATTTGGTTGGTTCAAGTAAAATATAAAATTTTCAGAGTAAGAATATGATTTTCTTGATGTTCCAAGTATTACGTTTTCTTGTTTTAAGTGTGAAGGAACTGCTTGAAAGGAATTACGTCTGTTTTAAGCGATACGTACGTATACTTTTGGGTCAAGAAACTGTTTGTTCGTGGAAGCATGTATATTTTTCACCCAACACTTACTCTTTTTATATGTAGAAGAATAACATTTTCTTCGTCAGAGCAAAATATACTCAACATAAACATACTAAACTCTTAAACCGGAAGAATAACTACCCGTTGAAATAACTACATATATTGAAATTTTTATTACAATAAAATATTATTTGGATAGCAAAAATATCCTCTTCATGCCACACTATATACGCAAGAACAATTTTTTCTTGATATCCAAGAATAGAGTTCTTTATGTGTAGGCTATTCCACTACAATCCTGGTTTTCCTCATAATCCTTGTAAGTTACCCATGAAATAAAACACTTATGCATAGACGTAAACAAACAATATACGAACACTCAATATCGTCCATCTTATATAGCGGTAATATGTGGCAAAAGACGCGAGAAACTGTTCCTGCGCCATCTGTAAAGTAATTGCACAACTTTCTATATATCTCTCAGAGTAAGAATCTTGGGTCAAGAAACTGTTTTTTCGTTGAAGCATATATATTTTACGTCCAACGAAATATTTTTTTTGTTGTCCACTTTTTTATTGAAGAATAACTTTTTCTTTGTAAAAATATACTTGACAGAAACATTTTATTAGAAGAAAGAATAGTTTTCTTGAAATATGGTTATTATTGTAGTTATACAGTAATAAAAATAAGAAACGGACGTCAAACACATTTTGCTAGTAGTTGCTACTAGCGGCTACTAGTGGATTGTAGCGGCTACTAGTGAATTATAGCAGCTACTAGTGAATTGTAGCGGCTACTAGTGAATTGTAGCGACTACTAACGTATTATTGCTAGTAGAGAACGTAATGTATTTCATCTGTGTAATAAATTTGATGCTTTTGCAGTTCAAAAATGAAATAAACAATCTAAATTCGCCTATTATAAGCTAGTATAATTATCCATGTCAAATTTGTATATATGCAAACTGTTGTGGCGTTTCTGTATACACACAGTGTGTATACAGAGGTAGGATTCAGCATACCTTAGGGGTATATGCGTACAAACGAAAACCCTTGCTTTGAAGTAGGTACCTACCCCAGGTCATATTACTTAATGGGTATGCGATAAGGTCTATTTAGCCCCACATTTCAGCATATATAAACTCGCGATATTTTCTTTTTGTGATTCCCCCCCCCCCCCTTCAGTACGCAGAATATATATAGGAGTGAAAAAAAATCACCTTAAATTGACCGTGAGATGCAAGCGCGATAGCAACCCTCGCTGACGCGAGGGAGGATGGGGTAGTATTATAATTTAAAAGATTATCCCAAGGTAGATGGACCCTTACCTCTCTCCTTGAAGTCATCCTCCTCCATCTGAAAAAAAAGAGAAGATAAAAAATGTTATAAAGGATTTTCGTAAAAGCTTTGAGATTAAAATCTACGTATATCTTATATTCGAGTCGTTTTGAAATGGGGTCTGTA
The DNA here is from genome assembly GCA_963971325.1 of Aphodius granarius. Taxonomy (NCBI): domain Eukaryota; kingdom Metazoa; phylum Arthropoda; class Insecta; order Coleoptera; family Scarabaeidae; genus Aphodius; species Aphodius granarius. Next base: position 32,554,825 of record OZ020223.1, read on the forward strand.
TAACCATCTCGATTCTCGCTATTTTTCAATTTGAATATTTCTACGTACGACCCCCATTTCTGCTATCTGACTAGTCCAACAGCATTACGAAGAAAAGTGCCTAATGATGCGCTTTTGTTTTAAATCCAATCCATAAGGCAATGATAAAAGTCTACATACGACTTGAAAATGACCGGAAAAGACTTCACTAGGGCACTAAAAACTAATCAATCTATAAACAGCCTGCAAGCGTCTGGGTATTGAAGCAGCTAAATGTTCTATATTTCAATGGGCGTTGTTCGTTGCCATTCCTCTTGCAGCTTCTCTTTTAGAATTAGAGCACTAGTAACGGCATGTTGTCTTTTATTACGCTCCAAAATCTACTCAAACGTGCTTGATAACATTTAAGTCAGGGCTTTGAGGTGGTGAGTTAATTGCCGTGAAGCGTAGTAAGGTAAAATTAAAAATAGAAAAGCAAAATTCCTTAACAATGTGTCTTGTTGAAAAATCCAACTTCCTCCAATGTATAATTTATCGACCGATGCTTTTAAATTATGTTCCAAAATTTGTTTATATTGATAAAGGTCTTTTCGCTTATGAGGGATTTCTTGTGTGAAGTTCTGCTGTGGAAACTATGATTGTTCAAAGTTCTTTGAGCAGTTCGTGGATACACAATCGTATCTGATGTTATTGCTAGCTCTGCGGCCAACATACTGGAATTTATTTTCGGGTTTTTTATCCACTTTTTTCAAAATAAACGATACATCTCTACGACTCAGCCTCTTTGGTCGACCACTGCGCGACTTATTTTCAACACTATGAGTATTTTAAAAATTATTGAATATAGGTTGAACTGTTGACTTATTGAGAGATTTGAACTGTTGAAATTGAACAATTTTGAAATTTCACCAAACAATTTGTTTTCATTTCTATATTTTATACCAAGTTTTGCATATCACTTGAAATTTCTTTTCAAGGAGTCATTGTCACAACTGTATACTTCTTGAAACTGTCAAGACTACAATAAATACAATTCACATGAAGCCTTTTGTCGTACCTTTTCTTTCGTTTTTCATGAATAATTCGTTAAGTTTATATCGCAGCAAGTTAGTTTTTGTTATATAATAATAAATATGGATTTAAAACAAAATTGCATCATTACTTTTCTTCGTAATGCTTTTGGGCTAGTCAGATAGCAGCGAGTTCAATAAACAATACCTTTATTCGAGAACATATTTTATTAAATCCCGACAGAAACAGCACTTCTTCATATAGGAGATCTCCAGAGCTTAGAGAAAAAAGGCAACATTAAAATTTCACGATGAAATCTGAAAGCATCGCAGAGCGGAGAGCAAATCCCAACTTCAATTTGTGGAAATGAAAATAATGTATCCCTGATTGAAATAAAGCCCGCTGTTATTTCAGTCTATATGTTTACGCATCGACAGCGAATGCTTTCAGCTTTCAGTAGCGGCGCTGCTACACACTCCGCTGAGCTTTTCTTGTCCTCTGCATGCGGAATTCAGATTTCATATGCCTCGATGTTGGATAGGATCCGGGCAAACACTAATATTTGTCCGCAATTTCGCGTATTAAATCGCGAAATCTTGAATATTTTCCATGGATGAGAGAGCGTATGCAATACTGAAGATATAAACGTAGCGTATGGAGAATTCTTAGGATGTTCAATTCGTTTATTGGTCCATTTTTACTTTCCGACTAGTATCCTAGAAGGAAAGTATTGTAATCGATGGAAAAAAATCGGGATTTTAGTGGAAATACGCGTTTGGAAAATGTATGTATGTATGTATGTATTCTAATTATACTAATTCTGTCTGTGTCTTCATTTACAAAGCGTAACGAACCTTTTAAAGCACATTTTAAAATGGATGGATCTTTACGTGTCTGTCACGATGTTGAGGGTCTTATAAACGCGTTTGATATTCCCCACGATCCTTCTGAATGGTGGCTTTTTATCGATTCATCAAAATACAGCTTGAAACAAGACGTGTGTATAAAATTTGTACACATGAGGCTGTATTATCTTCCCTGCCATGTTGACTTGCGGACTTCTGTAACTACTATATCACAAGGACCATTCACGAGATAATTTCAGCTCAAATTCACGTGACATACAATTACCGCATAACCGTGGATGTTAGAACCACACAGTCTCAAACAGTTGACAGCTGCAATTCCATAAATAACTAGATATACGGCCGAGTCGAGAAATTTGAAACCTAGTGTGACCGTTCTACCACCTCATCCTCGAACACAGTGATGATAATGCCAACAGAATTTCGCAGCAGACACCGCAGATCTACTAGACAGCGTCCACTCGTACGATACGTTTACAGGGCACACCAAAAGTACGGTACACATGAATGTTTGTACACAAAAATTTATTCGATACAACACGAATATCTTTGAGTGAATTACGCTTTCTTGTTTTAAGTAGGAAGGAACTGCTTGAAAGGAATTGCGTCTGTTTTAAGCGACACGTACGTATACTTTTGGGTCAAGAAACTGTTTGTTTGTTGAAGCATGTATATTGTTCGCCCAACAAAATATTGTTGTTGGTGTAAAACGAACGTCTTGCTCTCTTTATACGTAGAAGAATAACATTTTCTTCGTCAGAGCAAAATATACTCAACATAAATATACTAAACTCTTAAACTGGAAGAATAACTAGCCGTTGAAATAACTATAACATATACTGAAATTTTTATTACAATAAAATATTATGTGGATAGCAAAAATATCCTCTTCATGCTACACTACACTTTCATGCTACACTACACTTTCTGTGTAGGCTATTCCACTACAATCCTGGGTTCCCTCATTATCCTTGTAAGTCACCAATGAAATAAAACACTTATGCATAGATGTAAGCAAACAATATACGAACACTCAATAACGTCAAACTTATATAGCGGTGGTATGTGGAAAAAGACGCGAGAAACTGTTAGCGCCATCTGTAAAGTAATTGCACAACTTTCTATGTATCTTTCAGAGTAAGAATCTTGGGTCAAGAAACTCTTTTTTCGTTGAAGTATATATATTTTTCGTCCAACGAAATATTTTTGTTGTTGTAAGATGAACGTTTACTTTTTTATTGAAGAATAACTTTTCTATGTTACATATTTTTGGTGCTCCCTGTATACGATCTCTATAGCGTTCGATGTTGAGGTAATTTCAATGATTATTCGGTAGCATACGCTGCATTACCAACACGATCGCTCGCTTGGCTGTTCGTATATTGAATTCAGCACATCGGACGTTATTGGAATTCCCCATCAGTTTATTTCGGGAAGAAGAATGTCCAACGTACAACACTATACTGAATATCTGTGTTGTTATGTTACTGTAATAAAGCCATAGAAACCGAAATTTCATTTTGTAGGTTATGATTTTGCAACTACATCATTTTCTAACAGGATGTTTATTGGAAATTTCGGAGCAAGAAATATCCTTCATATTGAATTTTACGGTAAGTGCTGCAGATGGAGTAACAAATTTGGATATTTTATTTTATGCTTATCCGTCTTCGAATATCCGAAGCTTATCGTGCAAAAATAGCAATCATCTACATGATTGGAAGTCTCTCGCCACAACATGGGAACTTCTTTTGCTTCTCTTTCATCCACTTTCATCGGTATAACTTAACTTAAATAAAATAACACAAAAAACAACTTGTTGATTCGTAATATGTTAAACAATCTGTTATGAGAACGTATGCACCGAAGGCTAATTCAAGCGAAATATATGACTTCAAATAAAATGGATCTTAGACCTGTTAGACCCTTTGATGACTTTATCTATGAAAAGTGATGTTAGGTCAACAGAAATATGTGATCTCTGTTCTATTTGTAGGCAGCTTTTCTTGCGTTTAGTATATTTACTAACTCTGTGTATATGTCAAAATTTTCGATTTTAGTTATTGGGCATTCTAGAAATATGTGGTTAAGGCTTCCCACCTGTCCACATTCGCAATATGGACATTTTAGGATACATTTTAGGTTACCTGCTATCTGTTACTATTGTTACGAATGTCCGGCAGGGGGCGTTTCGGGTTTGACGTTACTGTGGTAATAGCAGCAAAACACGGGTCGACAAAAATCGATTTTTTGGATCGAAAATTGTTTTTAAGGCCGTTTTTTTGCTCAAAACTCTTTGCGAAGGGTATTTAGAGGGATCTTATCGTAAGACATGAGAGCGAGCGGCTTTTATAAGGTCGGCAGGAACGGATAAAAAAATGTAAATTTTTGACGTTCATCGATCCGTTTGTCGGAATTTCTAGACGTCACGTGACATTTTCTCGAGGTTCGCCTTCACCCGAAGAGGTGCAAAAACGTAATTTTTTTTTTCAAAATTGACGCATTTAATTTGCAAAATATCGCGCAGTCCACGCGGAATTGTGTCCTTTTTTCAATTCGAGAGTCAAAAGTAATATCGAAAAGCCCACTTTTGCACCTACTCGATCGCAAATGTCGGCAAAAATGGGCGATTCCGCTGAACGCGCCCCACACTTGAAAGTTCGTAATTAGTATAGGTAGAAGATACATTCAATTAAACAGTTTCTGGTATTTTTTCTTCCACAAAAACCAAATTTGTTACCATTAGGGCGCACATCAAGCATCAAACAGACATGTTGTAAACGTCAATACGCAAATTGACGTTTGTTTTGTTGGCTAGCGAATATTTAACCAGGTGAACTATAACATGGATAAATCCATTTGCGCAAATCGAGCTAATGGATTTTTCGTCTGATGTAGAAATTGAAATTTGACTGACGATAATGTAATCTGTATTTTCGTTAAAAGTCGCGATTGGAATGCTATGTGATGTCTATGGAATCGTGGATGTGATGTGTTATGGATATCGGGAAATGAAAAAGTGTAATAACAATTTAGTATATGGTTGTGTGGAATTTTACTGCCAATAAACTCCTATCTAGAAAAAAATATTTTGATGGTCTGTCCGATATATTTAAACAGAATGTATTTATGCCAAACTAAGGCCGAGGTTATAGCGGAGCGTTGATAGATTTAAATAGCTTGATCACTTATAGTAGAGCTTTGAACACTGCGTCGATATTAGGTCATTTCTTCTACTATAATAAGATATTTGTCAGTTTAAAGTAAAATGTAGCAATTTTCTGTTCGACGGCGTACGCTTCTAGAATCCACTGCATTAAAATTATGTAAGCTATCCTCAGCATGATGTAAAAATTACTCGTAAGAGGAGATGAGCAGTACATCCCCAAGACCGTCATAAAAATGTTGCCGTTTAAGGAACAAATAGAACTATTTATTGAGTTTTTTTGCTTGTTTTTATTTCATTCTTCAAGTACGCCGAAAGACAGGGTTGTATTGTCAAGGATTTTGGAGGTAATGGCCAAGTTTTGCATCCATACTGAGTTCACTCTGTTATTTCTATTGATATTTTGTATAAAATCGCTTCCAAAACTAGTAAAATCTTTACATTGGTTTTTTTTTCTTCTTGCAAATCAATTTTATTCGAAATATTGATCAACAAATATGCGACAAATCAGAGAGCTATTGTTTTGTTAAAACAAAAAGAAAATAATGCAGCAGCAAAATCGTTGCAAATAAATACAAAGTTCAGATTGTAAATAAATTCATTAATTCATCACTATTAATAGCTATACAATATTTACTGATAAATTGGTTATAAAAGTAGCTACTTCTAGTCAAATAACACTAAGTATTTCGCAGTCGTGCTTAAACTTTTGCAATGGTTAAAACTATCTTATTTCTACTATTGCTGGCTAGTACTATCAGCGTAGTTATTAGCGACAAACTTATACAAGCTTGTGATAAAGAATTAGCCAAAATAATACTGGACCTTTGTGCTTCATCTGTTATAGAACCATCAGTGACAAGTAAGCTAGTTAACTTTACACTACACAATTTATAGCATAAGAATTGTAGAATCTTGTATGTATACGTAACACACGTTTGTTTTAGTGGTGCGCCGCCAATACAAGAGACATACCAGAGGTGTTGCTGATGAATGTTGCACAAACCCTTGTACTAGAGAACAACTGCTACAATACTGTTTAGAACCTAGTGCTTATTAATAATGTGCCATATTAATATTGTAGTAATTTAAATAAAAATGATTGAGCACCAACTTAATTTGTTTTTATTAAAAATATTAGAGTTAGGTATGCTTCTGATTAGGATCGAAATCGTAAGTACACGATTCAGAACGAGCTAGATAAAAAGGCTGGTTGCATAATAATTAAAATCTGTTTTTCGAGAGCAAGAAAAGGAAGCAGTGATAAATTTTCAATTCGCATACAATCGGCGAAATTTAAATTTCCATTTCGGCCGTCCTACGCCTCCCGAATGAATATTCAAGGGATGGCGACGGACGGCGCTGCCGCCTTTGAGTATGAAAAAAAAAACCAGTGAGCTGCAAAAAATACATCCAGAAAATTGCACGTTAATATTTTAGTAGAACCTTTTTTGCATACGCGACTACGGCGCGTTAAATTTCAATGCAGGATATTTACCGAGTATGTAATCATTTTTTTTCTGTTTATTTAGGATATTAAGGTTAGTATTTTAAGGGTGAAATGTTACACAGTATTTGGAAAATTGTATCAAAATGGTAAAAAAAATGGTGGACTCGCCGGAAGTAAGCAATTGGAATAGAGAATGCTTTTATATGAACAGTTATAACTTGTATGTCACCAGAGAACTCAACATCCCATAAATTATCCTTGAGAGTATCCTGAAAATCTAATTATTGCCAACATCCTCCGCCATTCGTAATAAAGTAGCGTCACAGCGAAGTTAAACGGTGCAAGGCTTGAGTTATGTCGTCGGCGCCTCTCAAATCAAGGACCGCCACTCGTAGTCCTTCGTACTGTCGTAATTATGGATCGAGGAAAACCAGGACTGGATTTAATTTTCTTTCGCGTCAGCTAAGGACTGCGTGTCATTCGTTGACCTACATCGGTTCTGGATATTCTGACAGTAACACGACGATAACGCGGGCGGCCACATCAAGCAGCAATTAGTAGAAGATTTAGTGGAGGACATCAATCGTGAAGCCAAGGACCCGTAACGAGGGTCTTGCGGAGGAGTGACGGGCAAGAGGGGGGATTCCCCAAGAACGTTTGACTCGACTCGACAATGAAAGATTGCCGGACCCCCAGAGAAAAATAACACCGTGACCGACCAGAATACCTTCTAAATCTTTGTGCTTCCCCGTTACATCAACAACTTGATGTATTACCGGTATTAGGGTAAAAGTCTGTAACCGCTGTTGTTGTGGGCGTAATTGATTTGTGATTTTTGCTAGTTGCGCAACTGAGAAAAGAGCTATTCAAGTAATAGAAGGTCCTAAATGTATCAGATCTTCCCCACACATGGTGTAGGTAAGTTAGTTGTTTCTTGCAACGAGATGTATTTATGTTAGAGAAAACTAACAGGACCAAAGCAACACTGAATCACCCTCCTCAATCACCAGATCTCAACCTCATAGAACATTTGTGAGAAGAATTGGAGAGAAGAATCCGTACCCATAAAATAAGTAAGAAAGATGACTTGAAAGAAAAGCTTCCAAAGGAGTGGAATAAAACTGAACCTTCGGTCACGACAAAACTGGTTAATTCTATGGAACGAATACTGCGAGCAGTAATTACATCAAAGGTAAAACCCACCAAATATTAATATTCTGTTTCTGAGTTTAATTTTTTTCTTGAATCAATAACCTCACTTGTAATAAATTCAATTTTAGAATTATCCTTACTAGCACATTTATAAAAAACGACATCCTTCTGTGTGATTAAGGACAATTACTGTAAATTCAATTAGAATTTCTGTTTTAATTTTACAAAATTTGTAACTAACGGAAACTTACAAGTTTAGTGTTGTAATCCACTGAATTATTTCTCAACTGTTAAACAGCACTAAGCACAATTTTCTTCACGTACTATAGACGCCAAAAAAAAAATCATGAATGAATATGCCACCGTCAATATGCCAATATCCCAAATAGATATCGGGGATATTTTTAAAATTATTAGCTCCAGTGACCGGGATATATTTTTAGCACTATAAAAATACCCATTTATCTATCGGTGAACATAAATTCAGGAATGGGTGTTAATAAAAACAAACATGCGTATCTACATTATTCGACATTATTAACAAAGAATCGTTTATGTTTCTTTTTCCCGAAAAACCATCAAGATTAAAAGAGCTAACAATGATTAAAAACCATCAAAGATCACACTTAAAAAAGTATTTTCATCAATTCAGTATTTCAATACGGCAACACGGTGATAATAGTCTGCACGCAAAATTAGATGAAAACTGTCATGTTGATGTTAGCCATTCGGCCTCCCACTGGGATGCTACGGATTACACCGTTTTATGGCGTGGAAATGCCATCCAGAGCAGTACTGGAATGAAATTACAAGGGCTACGCCTGTCTAACGACTTTTACGGCCTGCCATGGCCAAAAATAGCCGCCCCCCTCGCCCGACGTCCCATAATTATCGAATTAGGCATATAAATGTTTCAAGCAAATCGTGGCTATCGTATCCGTACGTTGTAGTCAGGATTTTATTAGGATAAGTAAGTTTAATGTGGTTTTTATTGATTGCAAAACTACCTAGAAGCTACTGTGGTCTAACCTAAAAAAACTTTGAGTGAGTATCGAGGATATTATTAAATTAACAAGTAAAAAGTGATATTTCTGTCTCGAGAATACAGGACATGATATCACGTTAGTGTAGATAATGTCGGGGTTAAATCCTTCGAGCAATGGTTGAACAACAGAAAGAAGAGTGCGATAAATCTTTGTTGTCTTACAAGCAGCGATAGCTGTGGCAACAGAACAATAAATCGACACCACAATGGGTATTGTCAGTTTGTACGGAAAGCCACGACCAGACCGTGGACCGCCTCGGCTCACCAGTAAAGGGAAAGAGCGTGTATCATTTGTATCTGCCAACTTGAGCTGGCGGCTCTATAGCGGGAGATTTTCTCAGTGGCGTCCCTAGTCGTACAAAGCTGTGTAAGCCATCTCAAATAAAGTGCAATTTCATTTTGTTTGATTTTTTTTAACTTATTCTAGTAAATATATTTGTTTTGGTTAGAGTTTCACTTGTAATTTGAATCACCGCAACTGCATTATCCATATTACACTGGTCAACAGACTGTTATTTTAGCTTGATTGCAATTAAGGGCTTCAGTAGTCAAACTAAACAACCAGTTAAGTATCCAAACTTGCCATCTGCAAGGAGACCGATCCCCCACAGTGAAGAGATGTCTGTACCAACACCTCCAGAAAGTGAGTCAGATGAATTCGTGTTGTTAAGTATAAAGGCGGTTCTTTTGCACAACAGAAACAAAATTACATCTGTTTCAGTAGCCTATGGTACTAATATGAAAGAGTCATGTAATAACATGAAACTACTTTTAGAGAAAATAAAATATCGTATATAATCTTGGAAAATATCTGGAAATTTGAAGATGATTGTTATTTTATTAGGGGTACAACTTGGTTACACAAAATTCTGCTGGTTCCTTTGTCAGTGGGAGACTAGATACAGCAAAAATCATTATATTAAAAAAGATTGGCCTAAACATTGCTCACTTATTGGACCACAAATTAGAAGACGGAAGGACACTTCTGTCTTCTGTCCTTCGACAAGAAGACAAAAGGACAAAAGACAGAAAGGCCGAAGACGGAAGGACAAAAGACAGAAGGACAGCAGACAGAAGGACAGCAGACAGAAGGACAGCAGACAGAAGGACAGCAGACAGAAGGACAGCAGACAGAAGGACAGCAGACAGAAGGACAGAAGGACAGGACAGAAGGGCAGAAGGACAGAACACATAAGGACAGAAGGACAGAAGGACAGAAGGACGGAAGGACAGGACAGAAGGACAGAAGGGTAGGACAGAAGGGCAGAAGGACAGAAGGACATGACAGAAGGACAGAAGGGTAGGACAAAAGGACAGAAGGGCAGAAGGACAGAACACATAAGGACAGAAGACAGAAGGACAGAACACATAAGGACCGAAGACAGAAGGACAGAAGGACAGAAGGACAGAAGGATGGAAGGACAGGACAGAAGGACAGAAGGACAGAAGGGTAGGACAAAAGGACAGAAGGGCAGAAGGACAGAACACATAAGGACAGAAGACAGAAGGACAGAAGGACAGAAGGACAGAAGGACAGAAGGACAGAAGGACAGAAGGACAGAAGGACAGAAGGACAGAAGGACAGAAGGACAGAAGGACAGAAGGACAGAAGGACAGAAGGACAGAAGGACAGAAGCACAGAAGGACAGAAGGACAGAAGGACAGAAGGACAGAAGGACAGAAGGACAGAACACATAAGGACAGAAGACAGAAGGACAGAAGGACAGAAGGACAGAAGGACAGATGGACAGAAGGACAGAAGGACAGAAGGAGAGAAGGACAGAAGGACAGAAGGACAGAAGGACAGAAGGACAGAAGACAGAAGGACAGAAGGACAGAAGGACAGAACACATAAGGACAGAAGACAGAAGGACAGAAGGACAGAAGGACAGAAGGACAGAAGGACAGAAGGACAGAAGGACAGAAGGACAGAAGGACAGAAGGACAGAAGGACAGAAAGACAGAAGGACAGAAGGACAGAAAGACAGAAGGACAGAAGGACAGAAGGACAGAAGGACAGAAGGACAGAAGGACAGAAGGACAGAAGGACAGAAAGACAGAAGGACAGAACACATAAGGACAGAAGACAGAAGGACAGAAGGAGAGAAGGACAGAAGGACAGAAGGAGAGAAGGACAGAAGGACAGAAGGAGAGAAGGACAGAAGGACAGAAGGACAGAAGGACAGAAGGACAGAAGGACAGAAGGACAGAAGGACAGAAGGACAGAAGGAGAGAAGGACAGAAGGACAGAAGGTCAGAAGGACAGAAGGACAGAAGGAGAGAAGGACAGAAGGACAGAAGGACAGAACACATAAGGACAGAAGACAGATGGACAGAAGGACAGAAGGACAGAAGGAGAGAAGGACAGAAGGACAGAAGGACGGAAGAAGGACCAAAGATCAGGTCAAGATGAGGCAAGAGGTAAAAGGAGGTGAAACATAAACAAAGCAGGAAAAAAAACGAGTGAATACAAAGGTTTAATCGTAACAAAGGAATAATAAAGTCAAGGGAATAATAAAGTCAACAAAATAACAAAGCCAAAGGAACAAAAAAAAATCTCAAATTGAGTTTAGAAAAATCCTTGCCGGTAAATTTAGCGGACGCCACTGCGTCCAATCTCATGTATCCATTGCGGGGCGCCACTACACCATCAACTGTAACGAACGGGCGGGCGATACTGTTCATTTATAAGTGACAGAGATTCGCAGTTTAACAAATGCCGGACGAGAATAAGGCAGAGAGACCGGAAACGTATTGTTTGCCGGAACAAATGACATACGGCGGCGCGGAGAATTCTATCCGCAGACGGCGGCAAAAGAACGAAAGCAACGGTTTTCAGGTTTTCAGGTTAGATCACAGTAACAGCAAACCCAGATAAACATCCCTAATCACATATGAAACAAGAACAACTACGAATAAAGTGTACTACAGCGTATACGAGAATTCCAGCAAACGGAGTAAAATTTAATAAAGCCTCTCATTTCTGACTCTCGTAAATGCCGCTCAGTTAGACTAAAATAATAATCCGACCACTCTAATTTTGACGTAACTAATTTATAGTGCAGTCACGACTAGAATCGGATAAAAGCAGAGCTTCAAGCGGCAGTAATCCACGTTCATAATAACCCCAGTACGTGTTCGCGCACGCTTGTAATGTTTTCGGGAGGGCTGTATGACGACCCACCTAACCCGGTTTGCGCCCCTACTCAATAATACAGAAACCCCGCAGGGCCACACATACCTCTCCGTTTCCCCTAATAATCCAACAACTCCAATAATACTTGTTGTTCAACATCCAACCACACGCATTTCGGATCAGCACTAATTCAATATTGTATCGTATGTCGTGTAATGTCTACCGATGAAAACGCATCGTATGTTTTAGGAAGTATTGCTAGTTTATAAACAAACATAAATTCAGTATAATTGATTGAATATTTTCGATAATTTGTCCGGTAAAGAGGAAAGAGTGTAAAACGAGCTTATAATAATTTTTTTATCCGAACATGAAATATTGGTTAGGTGATCTGTCAGTGTGTAGGTGGGTTGAGAACGGTACCGAATGCGGGGGTTCATAATTAAGGGAGAATATCGTTATTGATCAGGGTAAGCCCACCATCGCATCGAAAACGTTATCAAGATTGATGAGCCTTTATTATATAAAACTGGAAGCGTCGCGGCGCTCGGTTTTCACTTTATGCATAAACCCGACGATCTGACAGCTACCGGCGACTCTGTATCAATTTTTACTACCCCCTCACCCGCTTCCATCACACGTTTCGGTATATAACCGTCACGGGAATATGAGATTGTCATATAAAACGAAAATACCATTTGTATTCTTCAAGTTTCTTTCCTAATAATGCATTTTAGACTACTGAAACTTCAAGTGAAAACATCATGTGAGTTATAAAGACAACATTATTATTTTAAATAATTATTTTAAAAATTGTATTAACTAGTAAGAATTTTGAACCATTTTCCCTAATTTGTTGAAAGAATCATATAAATCTACCACTGAATGCCTGCCAAAGAATACAATGTTATCACTGTAAAACAATAGGAAGACAGAAGGAAGACAGAAGGAAGACATAAGGAAGCCAAAAGGAAGATAGAAGGAAGACAGAAAGAAGACAGAAGGACAAACAGAAAGACAGAAGACAGAAGGACAAGACAGAAGGACAGAAGACAGCAGGACAGAAGACAGAAGGACAGAAGACAGAAGGACAGAAGACAGAAGGACAGAAGACAGAAGGACAGAAAACAGAAGGACAGAAGGCAGAAGGACAGAAGACAGAAGGACAGAAGACAGAAGGAATACAGAAAGAAGACAGAAGGACAGAAGGACAGAAGACAGAAGGACAGAACGACAGAAGACAGAAGGACAGAAGGACAGAAGGACAGAAGGACAGAAGGACAGAAGGACAGAAGGACAGAAGGACAGAAGGACAGAAGGACAGAAGGACAGAAGGACAGAAGGACAGAAGGACAGAAGGACAGAAGGACAGAAGGACAGAAGGACAGAAGGACAGAAGGACAGAAGGACAGAAGGACAGAAGACAGAAGGACAGAAGACAGAAGGACAGAAGACAGAAGACAGAAGAACAGAAGGACAGAAGGACAGAAGACAGAAGACAGAAGGACAGAAGACAGAAGGACAGAAGGACAGAAGGACAGAAGACAGAAGACAGAAGGACAGAAGACAGAAGACAGAAGACAGAAGGACAGAAGACAGAAGGACAGAAGACAGAAGGACAGAAGACAGAAGGACAGAAGACAGAAGGGCAGAAGACAGAAGGACAGACAGAAGGAAGGCAGAAGGTAGACAGAAGAAGAATGCCTGGATACAATGTTATCTCCAACCATCTCTACTAATGGAAAACAATACTTTAAGGGTCCCACTTGATATACGGTGGGAAAACAGCATTAGTTCGCGAAAGCAAGGAGAGGGGATGAGAGGAGAACTATTATTGTTTGTGGGAGTGGTAGAGAGGAATTAGCACCTATTGTTGTGAGTGCTCGCAATAAGAAGATTGCCGCCGCGTAATTGGTTTCCGATTCTCCGCTGTTTAATTCCCGCTTCACTGTCTACGACGCCTCAAGCTACCACACACAGCTTTTCACTCGAAGAGAAATAACGTAACTCTTCCATTTTCACCTCACTTTACAGTGTTTCCCTTTGCAGGATGTTTCCCTGCATGCAGGACTATAATTGTTATCTTGTATTTTCTCTGTTCCCATGTATTATGCTCTTTTTAGGTAGAGATACATCGAAATTAAAGTGGTAATTGCTTCTTTGTGGATGGTACATTGTTTAATACACTGCTTGAGGCTTTTTCTTCTATTTACAGGTAGGTACGTACAACAGTGAGATAATGTATTGTCTTTTGTCGGGTGAAGGCGTCGCAACCATAAAATATTCCATATTTGATACCAATTTGTGGGGTTTTATTGACTACCTGCCTTGAACCTGACTACATAAATTTTGAAAGCACTGTACACGAGTGTAAATAACATAAGCAAGGCAACGATGACAATAAAATTAGAAATTCTATATTTTAGAAGTATTTAGTTTAAACGTCAATTTTTCCTTATTTCAATTATTATTAATTAAATTATATATTTTCATAAAAAATCTCATAACAACGACTAATAATTAGCTACTGCAAGCAGCAAATACTAGAACAGCGTAGTGTGACCACCCCACATTTTCTATTCCAATCAACGTTGCAGCATAACTTTTCGGCAGGTGACTATTCATTATATGATCAGTATTTTAACAACTGTATCGGTTAAAGCCCTCTTTATATATTGGGACAATATTTCCTGGCATAATATTTATAAAACACATTTCAAAAATACATAATTTCCTGAGTTAACATTCATGCTGGTTGCTGTAAAAGTTAAACAAGCGCTAGTGGGCTAGCTGCTGCTAAACTCACTCGCCACTATGCTGTTAGTAGCTAGTAGCAAATAGCACGCTAGTAAAACAGCCTAGTGTAACCATATTTACTAAATTAACAATCGATAACCTCAGTAATTTTTTTGGTTATAAAATAATTTAACCATGCATATTAAAGTGCGCAGTTATAGCTCTAAAGAACGAAGGTATAATATTTCATCGAACAGGCAGTCCTCTGAGCTGAAGTGTCTTGTTTATAGGACGGGAGAATGGGCAATTACAGTGAAATATTGTACCTAAGGGTCCGGGAAAATATTTTATAGTACAGCGCTTCCATACCGGCATACATTTTGCAATACGGACAGAGTTTCAGAGCACTATATACGAAATGCTCGGAGGTCGACCAATGAAGTTGTTAGTTGTACTGAATTTAGTAGTTTCAGGATTAGATTAAGATGTATATGCGTGCTTAGAATAAATAGTTGGCAATTTAATTTACGTTCTGAACTGGACATCCATACGTAATATAAAGGAATATTTAGTACAACAGTAGCGATAACGATGTAGCATTAATTCAAATGTTGTTTTGAGAATTAATGTTATAATTCACAATGCATATGAAACTACGTAAGGAAAATGATAAATAAAAACTTACCTTGTCAACTGTGCAGGACTTCACAACGCAATATTTGCCAGGAAACCTAAAAAAAAAAAACAAGAATGAAAGGACATTACTAACGATATTTAAATAAATTGACAGTCAGAAATTGCTATTGAGATAAGCGAATTCGCTATTCGTTTCGCTATCTTAACGAAAAATTTAGTGACATTCTACTATCGCTATATTTCGTTCGCTATCATAACGAATGGGTATGGCAGCCCTGCGTCAGGCGATTTTAACCCATAACGACATAATTTTATTCTAACCTACGCAAATATATAGGATTTTAGAAGAATTTGAAACACCAACTTGCAGTTTTAATAATACTAAGAAGACGAAGTTGACATGTTCATGTCGAACGCTTCTACCACGGCATATTCTTGTATATTCATCTATCATACTCGACATTACTTATTAAAGCAAAGCTTGCACGAGATATCATTCGGTAACTCTATTTTCAAACTTATGGGCATTTAGAAACAATTTTTAAACCAACTCAAGATACATACTTGCTTTAAACTTGTACAATTCATGAATCGGGTGAGCACGTAGACACCAAAAGTACGACATGTATGTCGTAACCAAACAGTAAATTGAATTCTAGATCAGGGGTTAACAAAAGGAAATTAAAAGGCAGTAAAGTTTACAATATATGTAATCACATAAATAATGTCATTACATTAGGTTACGCACAGCAAAATTCCAAAAATCTCTGTCTAACTAAACCATGTAGGCTGCAACAAATCTACCAGTAGTATTTTATGTAAAATATATCTATTATCAATACATACATGTACTAGTAATACAAGAGTACTAAATAATAACCAAGGTGTGAAAATGTATTGCTTCAGAATCCTTCATGGCATATCGTTGTTACATTTACCTTTGGCAATCTCTGTTGATTCCAGGATTCAAAGTAATTTGCTTTGCCAACCACTCGAGCAGGGCTAAATACATCAATATGAAAGAGAGTAGCTTGATTTGCTTCGGTTTCTATCGTTATATACGCCGGTTTTTACTGCAAATTAATATAAAACGATAATACGGCGCAACATATGTATAATCTATTACGTAAATATCTTTTGCCATTCCACATAGGGTCCAGATGCCGAAATTTGCACCGTATATCACGGTTAAAAGTAAGTTTGTTAATCCATTTATAGGTCACGAGCAAACGTCAACAAAGATTAACACTAGTCTCACGCAGGGCTGCCATACCCGTTCGTTGTGATAACGAACGTAAAATAGGGGCAGTTAAATGTCACTAAATTTTTCGTTGGCTAACTAATTCTGTACCCAAATGTTTATACCTAATAGTTTATAGTTACGATCTATGCACAATCTGAACCACGGATACCCTTAGAAATTTTCAATATTCTTTCCAAAAAACCAATAACAAACACAAAGGCTACATCTCGTATTCGAGGAATTTCAATTTTGTATCAAATGCTTACAAGGACGCATTTCCATACGCGGCAAAAAAACGGAACAAATACGACAGAAAAAAAAAATGGAACGAAAGCAGGAATAAAAATGTCGACGCTATAGGTCGCGTCGCATTTCGGAATTATTTCGAAATTTCAATTTCGACCGCTGTCCGGTGCTCTTTTTTTTTTTCGGTTTCAATTTAGCTCGTCAATGTGACCGTGTTATACAGGCGTCGGCGTCGGATGGATGAAAATGTCGGCTAAAATTACAACCGAATGCAGTTTTGGGTCATTTGCCATGTAAATGGGAATAATCTACTTTTTTTGTTACGATGGAACACTTTTGGGGTAGTTTTTCAATTATATACATTGTTGCTTGTTTTCTAGTTTACGCGCTGTAAAATATTACGTTGTCTGGTAATATTTTCGGTATTTTGGAGATGGAATTGTTACAATTGTTAGCGATATGTCCTTTGACCATTTAGAAATAGCCGGTCAAGTATATTTAAACAAGTCAAGTCATGTTTATCTCTATTATTAACTTGCTAATACAAAATACGTCAATCTCGCCACATTACAGCAACCAGCATGAATGTTATCTCAGGAAATTATGTATTTTTCTAAAGTGTTTTATAAATATTATGGGAGGTAATATTCTCCCAATATATAAAAACGGCTTTAAGCGATACAGTTGTTAAAATACTGATCACATAATGAATAGTCGCCGGCCGAAAAGTCGATTGGAATGCAAAATGTGGGGTAGTCACACTACGCTGCTCTAATATTTGCTGCTTGCTGTGTAGATTATTAGCCGCTGTTAACCAGCATAGTGTGACCTCAACAGCCGCTATTTTTGCATGCCGACGAATGGTTTTGGCTATTGCTTGTAAAGTTGAACATGTTAGACTTTCTTTAGCCGCTATTTAGAGCTTGCGCTGCTGGCTCAGGACAAATGTGGGTATTGTAGAAAATACAACCATCGATTATAATAAATAATTTAAAGCAACAATTCATTACTTTTGTTAAATGTATAACTAATAATTATATTATATTTTAATTAATAAATTGGCCGGAAAACTGATTGAATTACTCTTGTGGTTGAAGTTAATATAAATAAAACATTAAATATAAAGTAGAAACTAAATTACGGATGAAAGCAGTAACTTTTGAACAATTTGTTATTTAGAAATACACTAGGAAACAATCGAAGACCAGAAACAGATTTTTTTATGAAAATATATAATTTAATTGATAATAATTGTAATAATCATTTAATTAATAATTAAAATAATCTTGTAAATAACCAATTGTAGTAGAGCCATTGATTTTTCAACTAAATACTTCTAAAATATAGAATTTCGAATTTTATTGTCATCGCGGCCTTGCTTATGTTATTTACACTCGTGTACAGTGTTTTCAAAATTTATGTAGTCCGGTTCAAGGGAGATAGTCAATAAAACCCCACAAATTGGTATCGAATATAAAATATTTTATGGTTGCGACGCCTTCACCTGACAAAAGACAATACATTGTCTCACTGTTGTATGTACCTACCTGGTGACATATATAAAATGCACCAGAAATAGTTGACTTTGTAGTTTGAACTGAGGCTTGCTGGTAGTAGCCACCAGCGGCAGCAGTACTTTTGCTGGTAAACAACGTAATCTGACCACAAAATAGCCGCAGCATAACAGAATAACAGTCTAGCTTTTCAGGCAAACATGTTCTTCAGGCTCAATGTTGAGCAAGCAGTAGTAATAATCGAATTGTGAGCTTCTCGTCTGTACACTAGATACTCTTGGATGGTTAGTTAATAATTAGGTCTTTTTGTGCCGTTTCAGTTCACTGAATTCACCAATTACCTCCACTGCTATGCGCGTTCCTCATCAATTAGCGCAAATTTCCGCATTCGGTTGACGTCGAACCTAATCAAATAACAGAACTTGGTCGATCACGCGACAAAGACCTCTTTGTCAACATAAACGACCATTGCCACGTATGAGTAATTACACTAGTCAACAGTCAAAATGTACATTGGATGCGACAATTTTTTGCTGAGCACAGACACAACAATTCTTCTCGACCAAACAAAAATCATCTCCCGGGAATCACGTTATCCTCGTAGAATCCGCGAAGCGATCGAAATCTTTAAAGATCCCTCCAATCTCAATCGAGATGACGGTTGGCATTTGCATCATAGCTGGAAACCACTTTTACGACCACCACAGCCAATCACAGCTACCCCAAACCGCCCTCCCAACCAATAGTTGTTTGACTACCTGCGCAGGCACCTGCGCCAGGTACATATAACGTCGATCGAAACACGTACTGACATATCTGAATATCATTTTTTGGTGAGATATGCCACTACGTGTTTTTAGCGACGTTAAATACCCTCACCCTTCCACACACGTTCATTCTCTCCGTCCTGAAGATGCCTCTTGCAACAGAGTGCGAAACGTTGACTAAAAGATGCGCATCTTGGTGCGAATCACGTGACGTACTCGTCTTCCGAATGGATCCGACCTCTACCATGCATTTAAACTGCTATAAATGAAGAAAAATACAAAATAGAGAAAAGGCCGAATTTTGGTAGTTTCGTACCCATTGGTCATAATTGATCATAACTTCGGCATTTTTTCATAGATTTTCATCGTAAATACCTTGTTCTCTTCGTAAAAGGGCAAACTCTATGTAAAAAATAAGAAACTGAGCATATTTTTACTATTTCTACCTTTCCCTGGCGGCTAAATGAATGTTCGATTTTCATTTATACTAAAAAAAATTCAAATTATGGTCAATTGCACTGAAACCACTGAAGCGATTGTAAAACAATATTAATAACATTTATTGGTGATTCAATTGGCTTTAATTTGATGTACCGAACGACAAGATTTGATGTTCCGAACTCGAGATATGCTCCAAATAGTCGAACTACCTCCAAAAAAATTAACAAAAAAAAGAGAAATTCATAACTCGAAAACGTATCCATTCAAAAAATTTTTAATGCGATTTTTGAGTTTAGCGGGCCATGGTATCTAAGAAAAAAATAGTGGCATCTAATGTACATTTTTTTTTTATTATTTTGTTGACTAGTGTTATAGAAAACGTCGGTATTCCCTGTTCATAATTTGTATCAATCCATTTTTTACTTTCATGGGATTTTAACATTTCGCTGTGGATTCAAGATATTGAAGAATTGAAAATGGTTTAGTTTAGATGCTTCATTAGTATGTAAACCTATGTATTGCTATGTATTCTAGGCAATGCTGCAGTAATAGACAGACAGTTTGACGTATTTACGTAGATGCATTTAGACGTGCACGCTAAATATTATGCATTCGCTTCTGGCTTATTTATAGTTGTTAAACGGACGGTATTATATTTAGTTATTGGTCAAAGGACATCACTCGTTGGAATTTGTTGAAATTGACTCGACGGAAATAGCTTTAGGTTTGGATTTCGGATGAATATTAATGCGAGCTCGTATATTTGAACTGTCAAAAGTTTCACTTATGAATTATGCATAATGTATGTATTTTCGGTGTAATATCGAATGAGAAAAGTTGCAGGCGAGGGATTTTACTAGCTATTCGAAAAAAAATACGATTCTTGTCATTACCGAATCTACATGTATATGCGTAAGTATCAGATATTGGGAGCACATAAGTTATTTTCATTAAATGCTATTCTATGTCCACCACTTTTGTGTCATTTCGGTAATGCCAAGCTTGGCATGTGGTTACCTATACACCACAACCTTTGATGAGTTAATTTAGAGTGCAGTAGTTAGCATCATCGTCGGTACACCAATGTTTGATTAGTAAGTTCTTGGATTTGTATGTGTTTGCACATCAATTACGTAGTTAACGTTACACTTTGAGATCATGCTCCACTTTTATTCGCAAGTATTATCAGATAAGAAGGTGGTGTCGTTCACTTTTATATAGATTGTCATTTTTTATGGATTTCCCTTAAATGTTTTTACAGCAGCTTAAAACTAAAAATGAAAAAAGATAGAACTGTGCACAAAAAACTGCAAAATAGCAAGATTGACGAAAATTTCGGTAGAAAATGTCTCATTTAGAGTAAAAACGGAGAAAAGACAGAAAACGACATCATAAGAAAAAAGAACTGGGACTGATAAAAAGTATAAAGGAGTGTGATGCAAGAGAAAAGCGTATTAGACGGAAGAAGTGGTGAGTCGCAACAGCAGAAGAAAACATACAGAAGAAAACACCCCTTAGAGGTAGAAACAAGAGTTTTATTGAATCGAAATAGGTACACCACCATCATCGGACAATGAAGAAAGTCATATAAGTGTGGAACAATTAACGAGTGGTTCTAGAGGAATGAGTGGTAGAAATAAGGTGATCGAGCATACACACACTTGCGAACAGCTGATTTTTTTCTTATATTTAATAAATTGTTTCATTGACAATTTAATAAAATCGCGTATGTCGATATACAAGCAAATATTTTTGTACTCCGAGCGACTCCGAGGTTAAAATTGTATTTTTACAAAACAGAATGTTTTCGAAAAGAAAAATATCATTTATATAGCCCACAAAATGAATAGCAGAGCTCCAACAAAACGAAACCGTCGACAACGAGCATAATATGAAACGATTTAATAATTGTCAAGAGCAACACCAGAGGGGGCTCACCAGTTTCGATGTGCAGCGCCACGCGCCCTGTGTACGAACGGAGTGCGAATTTGACAGATAAATTTAATTAAATACGCACAACGGATTAAAAAGCAATTTCCGTCAGTCGCTATAGATACATTTCTATAAAAAAACGGACATGAATAGCATGTTTGCGGTAATATTAGCTTATATTCTGACGGAATTAGCTTATATCTGACCAAAAATAAATCCAGGGTGAGGTTTTCTGTGGTTTTCCTCACTCCTTGGCGAATGCTGGGAGCCAAACATCTTAAGACGTTCCACAGGCGCGGGCGATAATAATAATACTCTGGCCTGCCGATGCCCCCTGTAATTGGCGAAAGCTGTTGGGGGATGTTAAGGCTTGGATTATTATTATTATTATTATTAAAAATAAATCGAAAAAAATAAAACCAAAAGCTTTGAATGGCTGAGTATTTTTTTTGTATGAATATATGGACTTCGCCGGTGTTATATTTTTAAAATAAAAGCGTACATAAACGGAACGCTTTGCTCTCTGTGGGTTATTGTGTTGTATAGCTACTAGTTATTAGTTGACCTGTCCCAGTTTAATTTCCAGTAAAATCGAAGCAATTTTGTTGATACAAATAGCATTTTTGCAATTTTATACTAGGAAAATGAGTATAATTCGTAATTTGTAATTAAAATTTGATTGCAAATTCCCAAGAGGGGTCCCAAGGGTTTGATAAATATTTGATATACTTGGCTGTCTGCTTAAATTCGAATAAATCCGAATGAATTCTTAAACCGCTACACGGGAAATGAGGTAATTATTGATTAGTTTGGACGAGTTGGGTTAAAAGGACGGGAAATGTCAAGGTCGCGTGATATTTAAATAAATTAGTACACGGCGTGGGTACAGAAATATGACATTATTACACACATATATAGCTACTACAGGGATGCGTGTGCACTGTAGAATGCATGTTTTTATTTTTGTTCTTATTGTGTGACCTATTATAACATAAATGAGTTTTAATGGGTTGTTTCTTTCTACTTAACATTATTCATCATAAGTGGTTTTTGGTACGGAAGTGGTAAAAGCAGCTTACTGCTGCTATTTTGGATTTAGAATTGGAGGTCTGGAAAAGCCACGGACACCTAATATATTCTTGTATTTCCCGTTAGATCGGACTTTTAAAGTGGAAGAAAGAGAAGGAATAGAAAATGTCGTTTGTAGTTTACATGTTGTGGCGAAAGCCTTCCAATCATGTAGATAATTGCTATTTAAAATATCCAAATTTGCCATCAGCATTGCGACGTATCTCCCATTGAGAGAACCATCCTCTCCCAAGTACGCTATCCACTTCATCATCTTCGATTTTTTACACATAAGAAATTTCGCCTGTTTGAAGAAACTTACCTGATTTGACAGTGTCTGAAATCACTCTGTCAAATCAGGCAAGTCGTGAAGACTCACCATTTGAAGTTTTAGGAACACCTCACCTTATAAACCAGTGCGAACTGAATGATTTATGACTTAGGCTATTCAAGATTAAAGACTTAGGTTTATCAAAAGAAAAGGGCGAGTTATTGGGTTCTAGGCTACAGGCATGGAATATTTTCGCACGAGGTGTGACAGTGTCTTCATTTACAAAACGTAACGAGCCTTTTAAAGCATATTTTAAAATGGAAGAATCTTTACGTGTATGTCACGATGTCGAGGGTCTTATGAACGAGTTAGATATTCCAAAAAAATTACAAAAAATGATTGGTAATAACTCAAAAACAATACAAAACAAGCCTTTAGAATATTAAACCAGAAAAAAATTACACATAATGGTAAAACGTTGTACCATCAACAAAGTTACAGTTCCCTCGTTAAATATTCTCCCTCCACCTCCCTGTGTTTTTTTATTTGTTTCAATTCGCCATTAGCAAGCTTCGGGCGCAATCCTTCGTGTACACATCCCCATCACACATAGGAGGATGGCCGGTCCTTGCGCAGCAAACCAGGAACATGTTTACCTACTCGCCAACCAGAATTTTACGATTCATGAATTTTACAATAGGGTTTTTGAAATCTCCGCTTCTCGTCCCTTTCGCAGCATCCGAGTACATTGTTTTGCCCTTCGAGCATTCTGTCACGTCGTCCTTTCGCATCCACCACATTTGCATACGCCATAACGTGATCCTACGCAGAAAACACTCGGCCCTTTTGAGTGTGTAGCTTAGAGATATCCAACACACTGAATTATTTTATATCTTGAATAATTTAATAAAATTCTAGTGTGACAAAAGTGCACAAGTAGTAAAATAATCGAGCTATAATATGGCGTGAAAATCCCAGAGGGCATTTTTGGACTATTTGACAAAAGCTCACATAAAGTTATAGATGTTTCAAACTAAGAAGAGCACAGTTGTATATGCAACCAAATATACACAGGCAATTTATAAACCATACACTGGGTATGATTGGTTGCATATACAACTGTGCTCTTCTTAGTTTGAAACTACTCTACATAATTTAAATTTGTGTGCTGCACTTCACAAATAATACATTATTTTCAAATCTTATAGAATGTTTCTAAAAATACGTGTTAGTTAAAATATTGCATACCATCTAGATTCGCCTCCATATTAAATAAAAATAAAAAATGCAGACACCAACTGTTCAGCTTACTTTTAAACCGGCGACGGACTACTCTGCGTTGTAGTTGTAGTTGTTTTGGGTGCAGTTTATTCCGCTGCACCTAGGCCAATTCTTGGCCCTTTGTGCTTACCCATTTTTACATACTGTTTGATAACGACAACCAGAGGTGTTCAACTGGTTGCCGGCACCCACGGTTTTACGCCTCTTGCGAAAGGCGGTGGGACGAGGATCTTCAGCTGATGCCTGGATTTGAACCCAAGACTTCCTAGCAGGAGAGCAGCACTCTACCACTAGAGCCACTCGCCCCACTATTCTGCGTTATTGTGATAATCAGGGATGAAACAGCTGCTCCTTTAAGCTGTTTTTCAGCTTCAGACACAAATAAACAATTTCCCTAATGTTATATACGTGACGTTAGACCGCAGAGACATTTAAGGTCTATAAATTTCCCTTACGCAAGCGTCTGCAATTCCATACACGCACCAGACGTAAAAACATATAAAGGAGTTTTTTTTTGGTGGGTTAGATAAGGTCGAATTTACACAGAAAAAAACTGCGTAGGATTCAATATAGGTGCCATGCGTGTTATTGGCTGAGGGCACAGTGCAAATTAGTAAGTGCTTTGAGTGTGGATAAGGTTTTTCAGCGCTAATATACGTGACTAGACTGTGGGAATAAACCATCACGTTCGCAAATGTTTGCTCTCGCGAAGGGTGGGCGAAAACAAATAACGCTTATGGGAGCTTTGATAATGCCTAAATTGAGAAGCTTTTGTGTTTGTAATTGAAACGTTGCTCGAAACAGTGAATTATTATGTATATCCTAACTTATGATTACATTTTTCTTCATTTCCTGTCCAATGAAACATACGTATTGTATATATATAGGGTGTAACAGGATTGAGTACACAAACATTGAGGGATAATAGATTTTGAGCTACTGACCATAAAATTCTTATATAAGAATATTCAATTCTTTATAAGAACTGATATATCATGATTTGATCATGAACTGATATATGCCTGATTGGACAAAGTGTCTGAAATCACTGTGTCAAATCAGGCAAGTCGTGAAGATTCACCATTTGAAGCTTTAGGTACAGCTCACATTATAAACCAGGGTAAACTGAATGATTTGGTTAAAGACTTTGGTTTATCAAAAGAAAAAGGCGAGTTGTTGGGTTCTAGGCTACAGGAATGAAATCTTTTCGCACGAGGTGTGACAGTGCCTTCATTTACAAAGCGTAACGAACCTTTTAAATCATATTTTAAAATGGAAGGATCTGTATGACGTGTATGTCACGATGTTGAGGGTCTTTCTTTTGATATTTCCCACGATCCTTCTGAATGGTGGTCAAAATACACTACTTTTGTCACGTTGTAAACTTGTTACGTTATGTTACCAGCCAAACCAATTTCCATTTCCAATTATATCCACACTAAACCCTAACTCCTTAAAATCTCCATTTCTTTTTTATTATATCAAACCGTCCACGGCGAAAGGTAATGAATTCATGAAATATTCAAAAGAAAACCGTTTCTCAAATTTACGCTACTAGATACGTTCCATTAACCGATTTTGCACCTACTTACCCTGCACTACCACCCCGATAAAAGGGGGGTTGTAAACCCTCCGGCTGGGGTGTAAAAGGAAGCCGTCAGCTGGGAACCCCCTGTTGAAATTTAATAGCAGACATCGGCGCTCCTGAGCGTTCCAACTCCTTCGGGGTAACTACCCTCGAGCCCCCACTCCGCGCCCCAATATTGATTCCATAATCGGCGTTTGCCTCGCAGAGCCCAGCCTGATGCCGGCGTCCATTAATTTCAACGCGAAATTCCACGACACCTGCCTCTCGATTATATTTTATGTTTATTCAACCCCCTCATCACAGGTTGGCTGCGCGGACGCTGCTCGACGAAATGGGGGTTCGTATTTCGAAACCCCGCATGCGAATGCCGAGTTATATGGATAAAGTTGTTTCTGTTCACGCCACGCTGCCAGCCAAGTTTTAATCCTTCGCCACCGTAAGGTGGATTTGGCTCCCTAAGGATTGTCTATGGCTTCCTGCGGTCTAAATAATTTCTTTGGGCGGATTAGATTTATCAAACTTGCTGAGATTATGGAACGCACACGAACTGGCAGCTGTCGAGTAAGTTATATATTTGATTAAAGGCCATTCAGGTGTTTTGCAAGACATCATTTTAACAGTACTCCAGGAATTACAGACATTTTGTTTACCTGTAAATGTGCCCTTTGTATAGAGAGATAAAAGAAATCAGTTTATTTTTCTCCATGGAAATCTTTAGTAAAGACTACAGACTTATTCTCAAATGAAGAGAACCCAGAATACCGCTTTCTATAGTTCGCTTTCTATAGTTCAGCGTATATAAGCTCAAACTAAGTCAACGTGTGACTAGAGACGTCAGGGCCACCTCCCAGCCTGTAGACATAGCGATAATTTTTAATGAAACCGCACGTTTTTGATTCAAACACATAATCTTTTCACTCAAATCTATACGTCTTTCTCTTCAAAATAATTTCACATAGAATATTTATTTACTTCAAGGCCGATGTTTATTTCAAATAAATCCACATATCTTTCATTCAAACGTCTTTCTGCACTTTCCGTGAAAGAAACAAGTGCAAAGAAATACATTTATTTGATTTTACATTTCTTTTTCTCTCTGTGCAGAGAATTTAAGTTTTTTTGGGGTTTTTAGATCGTCTGTTTGTGGTTGATGCGTTGTTTATTGGCCCAGCCCTTTAGACAGGTCTAACAAAACCTGTCTACATATCACGAACGTTCGCAAATTAACAACATTCCAATCGGTGACACGAGACACCCGCGCATATAAAGGTCACACGGCCGCGACTATGCAGACGCGAACACGAACCCGATACGTTCTCGGGCATAATAAATGGATAAACATAATAATATCGTTGCTGTTTCTGATTTTAATTGCCTTATGGAACTTGGCACTATGATTATTACCAGAAACAACGCAAAAAGTATTGTTCTTACGTCTGTATTATGAACGAGAAAATATCTTGGGTTCGTATTAGCGTATTTGTGTTCGTATTTGTATCCGCGCCAGTTTGAGCAGACCTTAAAGGGTACAACGGTGGGACCAGAGAAACGTGTACAAATTCAAATTAGGCGCAGTGACATGTCCAGCGAAATTACTAGAATACTGGTATTTCATCAACGGTTTTGTTTTCAGTGCTGCAACTGTAACTTTGTCACAGAAACTCCGTATGGAAACTACACTTTTCTGATCATTTTTTTTTCGTGTTATAATAGAAAATTATAGAAAAATTATTCCAAATTCTTTCCAATTAATACATTTTGGAAAATAGTATTATTTCTACAAATCATTTGATCTATGTAACCAACTTGATGTTTCTGTTGCTTCAGTTTGGAACACTCATGTAACAAAAATGTTTGTTTGTTCAGTTTTACAGTCACATTGATTGGAAAAGTAAAAATATCTCTTGATTTCTATCAAATAAATTGTCAAAAAAGATGCCAGAGTGCAGTTTTTTGACAATATCTTCTCTCCGACTCATTTTACTATAAAAACAGTTATATAATAATTTAAGGCAGAGAAAATTTCCTATAATTTATGTAATAACCTTTTTTTTGGTAAAATGAATAGTTTCAGCGTAAGAGTGCCACAAACCTTGTTAAAACTGGTTTCTTGCAAATGCAAAAAGGGATGTGAGAGAGCCTGTGGATGCAGAAAAGCTGGATTAAAGTGCTTCATTATATGCACGAATTGTAGTGGAACCTTTAATAATTCGCAAGTTCGATCACAAGTTAGCGATGAAGTGGAAAAAAACGGAGACTGTTCTCTAGCAAACATATGTTGAAATCGAGGACGAAGAGAATTGCAATGAAACCGATAATCCCATCGCGGATGATGTGGAAGAAATTTCTATTTGTGTCGTTTCGATCGGTACTGAAGGCGATGAACTTGCAACATCTGGTTCATCAAGAACAGCGAAAAGGAGAATTAGCTAAATTATGGAATAGTGCATTGCATGTGGATTAGGCCTACTGGGAATACCACGATAAAAAAAAAACGCGCCGATTACTCTACCTCATGGTGGTGTGGAAATGAGTTTTTTTAGCCAAACGCATGTTGCAGTAAACTTTGTGGCACTCTTACGCTGAAACTATTCATTTTACAAAAAAAAGGTTATTACATAAATTATAGGAAATTTTCTCTAGTTTAATTTATTATATGACTGTTTTTATCGTAAAATGAGTCAGATAGGAAATATTGTCAAAAGACTCTTTTTAGGCGCCATTTTTCCAATATGGCGGCGCGAGCGGCAAAGATACGAGGTGGCAAAGTAGATATTCGGAAAGAGCACACCAAAATATATAAAATCACCGATTTTCGAAACTCCCGGAAAACTTTTCAAGCAAAACTACCAAATTACTGGATTAATAAGCATCTAAGCGTTTACAGAAGCAGTTTGACAGAATCCAGAGCCTTCGAAGCTGTGTTGCGAATTGTCAGGTTCTGACAAACGTCAGTGCCACTGACATGATTATTCTATGACAGACGTTAGGTTAAGATCCAGAGTGACTGTGGCTTTACGAAATTAAATAATAGTGTTCAGGCCATATTTCCAAAGTAATGGAATAAAACGAATATTCTATTTGTAGGGAGTCGGAAATATACCAATACTCAGTAACCAATAATGGACAATAAGGTCAATAAGTAACAATTAAACATATGGACAAAATATCATTATTAAAAGGGTACAAGAGACCGCAATTAGATTTTCAAATTAATCGTTGTTTCGCATGCAACACCGACGTCAACCAAACTCCGTAATTACATCAATTAAAGCAGAAATTAAAAACGTCTATTGTGATTACAAGCCGTCCGCGGCTAATGTTAGAATTTCAAACGACTTGTCAAACCTGTACAGCAATCACTCACGTTATTTTTAGAAACAGCGCGCGGCAGCTAAAAAATCGATCAACCACGTCGGTCATTCTTATCTCATTTCGTTAGTGTTGCATGACTTCCCCGCCATATTTTTGCATAGGTACGGCAAAAGTATCCGGAAAAACGAAACGCCCGTATACCAAAATACGAACTAAGTATCCGGCAAAAACCAAAAATAGGAATCAAACCTTGTTTAAATGGAATATTCGGCGTAATATTCATGCAACTTTTGAAATAGGTCATCTGCTCTAAAACGGTAATATATCATACTGACCCGGATTGTTCCGCTTCGCAGACAGGTGGCGCTTTTTACCGACGTTTCCATTGTTTTTTTGAGGGGGGGTGATCGAGTGTATTACGTCGAGATGTTCTTTTATTGCCCATTGCTCACACTATACAAATCTGTGAAATATCAAATGATAAATTGCAGCTAAAATTGATTTTCCCTCTTCCGGTTCAATAAAGTTTTCGCTAGATATATCACCAATTTTATTATTTCATGACATTGTAAAACCACGCGGATATTTATCAAAGAAGTTTGCTTTGTTACCGACCGACAGGCAAGCGCCATCTAATGTACATGCTATCAGAAAAATACTAATTAAAAGTAATAAATGAATAGGAAATAGACAATAAATTGGTGCCTGTATTAAACACAATACATATTTTAGTTAGTTTGGAGTGAATAGCAGTCAATGATGCGCGTAGGAACGTCAAGTTGACAGTTTCTCGTAAATATCCGATAATTAATGTATAAATAGCTTGTCGGGGCATAATAAACATTGTCTGCATTTTCAAGGAGGAGGTAAATTATAAACACAAAGTCGATGTTGTTGTTTTAGAAGCTCCGATGTTGAGAGCTGTCAGTACCAGCATAGTGAAATATGATTTTTTAATGGATGACAGCTCATTATCTTTTATCTTGAATATCTACTGTAATAAGAGACCAATTTTCATGATCTTTTCAGCAGATTGTAAAGAACTTTAGATAAATTTGATAAACGTAAGTGGGCAATGCCATGTGGCTTCACGAAATATGTATAACTAGAGAAAAATTCCTATAATTTATGTAATAACCTTTTTTTCGCAAAATGAATCGTTTCAGCGTAAGTGGTACTCTTACTTCAAGGCCGATGTTTATTTCAAATAAATCCAAATATCTTTCATTCAAACGTCTTTCTGCACTTTCCGTGAAAGAAACAAGTGTAAAGAAATACATTTATTTGATTTTACATTTCTTTTTCTCTCTGTGCAGAGAATTTAAGTTTTTTTGGGTTTTTTAGATCGTCTGTTTTGGTTGATGCGTTGTTTATTGGCCCAGCCCTTTAGACAGGTCTAACAAAACCTGTCTACATATCACGAACGTTCGCAAATTAACAACATTCCAATCGGTGACACGAGACACCCACGCATATAAAGCCTTATTC
Source organism: Aphodius granarius (assembly GCA_963971325.1). Taxonomy (NCBI): domain Eukaryota; kingdom Metazoa; phylum Arthropoda; class Insecta; order Coleoptera; family Scarabaeidae; genus Aphodius; species Aphodius granarius. The sequence continues at coordinate 32,585,156 of OZ020223.1, forward strand.
ACACGATCGCGACATGCAGACGTGAACACGAACCCGATACGTTGTCGGGCATAATAAATGGATAAAAATAATAATATCGTTGCTGTTTCTGATTTTAATTGCCTTATGGAACTTTGACACTATGATTATTACCAGAAACAGTGCAAAAAGTATTGTTCTTACGTCTGTATTATGAACGAGAAAATATCTTGGGTTCGTATTAGCGTATTTGTGTTCGTATTCGTATCCGCGCCAGTTTGAGCAGACCTTAAAGGGTTCAACGGTGGGACCAGAGAAACGTGTACAAATTCAAATTAGGCGCAGTGACATGTCCAGCGAAATTACTAGAATCCTGGTATTTCATCAACGGTTTTGTTTTCAGTGCTGCAATTGTAACTTTGTCACAGAAACTCCGTATGGAAACTACACTTTTCTGATCATTTTTTTTTTCGTGTTATAGAAAATTATAGAAAAATTATTCCAAATTCTTTCCAATTAATACATTTTGGAAAATAGTATTATTTCTACAAATCATGTTTCTGTTGTTTCTGATGTTTCTGTTGCTTCAGTTTGGAACACTCATGTAACAAAAATGTTTGTTTGTTCAGTTTTACAGTCACATTGATTGGAAAAGTAAAAATGTCTCTTGATTTCTATCAAATAAATTGTCAAAAAAGATGCAAGAGTGCAGTTTTTTGACAATATCTTCTTTCTGACTCATTTTACTATAAAAACAGTTATATAATAATTTAAAGCAGAGAAAATTTCCTATAATTTATGTAATAACCTTTTTTTTGGTAAAATGAATAGTTTCAGCGTAAGAGTGCCACAAACCTTGTCAAAACTGATTTCTGGCAAATGCAAAAAGGGATGTGAGAGAGCCTGTGGATGCAGAAAAGCTGGATTAAAGTGCTTCATTATATGCACGAATTGTAGCGGTACCTTTAATAATTCGTAAGTTCGATCACAAGATAGCGATAAAGAGGAAAAAACGGAGACTGTTCTCGAACAAACGTATGATGCAATCGCGGATGAAGAGAATTGCAATGAAACTGGTAATCCCATCGCGGATGATGTAGAAGAAATTTCTATTTGTGGCGTTTCGATCGGTACTGAAGACGATGAACTTGCAACACCTGGTTTATCAAGAAAAGTGAAACGAAGGAGAATGCGCTAAATTATGGAATAGTGCATTGCATGTGGATTAGGCCTATTGGGAATACCACGATGAAAAAACGCGCCAGTTACTCTACCTCATGGTGGTGTGGATATGAGTTTTTTTAGCCAAACGCATGTTGCAGTAAACTTTGTGGCACTCTTACGCTGAAACTATGCATTTTACAAAAAAAAGGTTATTACATAAATTATAGGAAATTTTCTCTAGTTTAATTTATTATATAATGCTTTTTATCGTAAAATGAGTCGGAAAGGAAATATTCCCAAAAAACTATTTTTAGGAGCTATCTTTCCAATATGGCGGCGCGAGCGGCAAAGATACGAGGTGGCAAAGTAGAAATTCGTAAAGAGCACACCAAAATCAATAAAATCACCGATTTGCGAAACTCCCGGAAGACTTTTCAAACAATACTACCAAATAACTAGACTATAGGTATACGAATAACTGATTTATGAGTGCTAAACGTCAAAATTTTTCCATCAATCGCTCATGGAATTATCGATCGGCTGTAGCACTAATGAATCGTGAAATGTGGGCTTTGATCCGCAAACGTGCCGCATAAAAACGAAAAAAAAAGGAAAGAATTGGGCAGACTACGGAAAAAAAAAATGATCACTGACTGGCTGAATTCACTTCGCAATATCGGAGACAAGATATACATTGATATATATGGAAATCGACGGCTGGGGAGCGACTACGATCTGAAATGGAATAAAAATATTTGAATTTAAAAACGGCTTTATTGGGGCTTATATGCCTAACTTCAGACACTCTCTACGCGGGGTCTTTCAGCGAAATTATTCAGCATATTTGAAATGCGAGAACAAACAGATTTATGGCGAGTTTCGGTCGTTTTGATTCAAATTTCTAATTATTTTTATGCGAAGATATGATTAAATAAGTGTACATTAGTTGTTAAATAATTTCTACGTAAATTCATGCAAAAAAAAATTATCAATAATGGCGGAGTCGCCGGATATATTCAAGTATCTTGCAATTCCATCCTTTCTTGTTCGGCTTTATTTTCTTTCGGATAGTTTTTTTTTTATTTGTAAGAAACAACATCTTTTGTAGTTGTCGTCTTGAAAATATTGCAAAAATGTTGAATAAAATATTATCTAATATTTTAAATAATAGAAAAATGTCTGTATGTGTGTATGTATGTCTATGAACACGATAGGATCTAAACGATACAACGAACACTGGTCGAAATGCCTGATCTATCTGTGCAAAAAAAATTAACAAAACAAACGACACAGGCAATATGCACATACACTTGATGCACGCACGAAGACAGCTTACAAGTAAATAATTCTAGTATAAAAGAGGTTTGGCAGCCTCTACTTGTTAGCTCTAAGTACCAAACCCTTTTTTTATCACAATCGCCAGGATCCGTGGGATCTCTGTAACCAAACATACAGAAATTCTAGGATTTCTGTTGACAGCAGAATTTGGACTTTTGCACGGCTATATTGTCAATTTCCACCTCTGTGATATGTTCGGAGATATTACATGAAAAGATAATGATAGATCTTTTGATCCATTATACTTGTTGTGTTATTATGTTATTAATTAATAATGTTATACTAGCTTGCCTTTATGGTGTAAGTCCTGACTTACCTAGAACAAAAGAGAACAAAGTTAACTACAACCATAATTTTAGAAATACTGCAGCATATAAATATACATAACATAAATATACATAATATAGTTGTTTACGGACACAAGGCCCTTTCGTTTTATTCCGAAAATATATGATTCATCATTGAAATGATTTGTACATTTCATAATTTTCTCGTAAAACAATCCTTACGACTCCGCCATCAATATATTCCATTAAAGCATTATATTATTATGAAGGTAAAAGCTTTCCAGAAACCAAACAAATAAAAATCACGTTCGTAATTTATTGACCATTCACCATATCTTTATATCAGATATGAAACGCAAAAACACCAATTCTTCCGCCTGCGCCATAAATACACATATATTTCAGAAAGAGAAAACAAGATTATAAATCTTTATTAGTGATATGAAATAACACATCGACAATTACCAACCCCAATCAAAATAAAACACGGAAATACACAACGCAATAGGAGGTGAAACGATAATTTATTGGGTTAGGTAGGTAGAGGATAACAGGGCTACCAACAACGGTTAGGGGTACGCCACAGAGAGGTATAGATTATCTGTCCGAAACAGACGTAGGCAGTAGATATCAACTGTTTTCGGGGGCGCAGATGGGACGTTATAACTCACTTTAAATTGTCATTAACTCTTTTAAGTGGGCTTTGCCGACTGGGAACAGCGCCCTCTATGCCGGCCAGCCGTAACCAATTGTAAAAGTGGACGAGGGGCGGACAGAGGCGGTCCCATCCAGGCCAATTAATGCGGCGAAGTGGTCGGCTCTCCGAAATTGATCATCTGCAGTTTGACAATGCCGACTTTTTTTGAAGCGGAATATTTCTGCGGAAGAAAACTCAATTTCTCATGAAACAGGGAAAAAATAACTCGGTTTAAAAGTACTGCTTTCAGGCATTGACTTCAAATAAAATATGTGATCTCTGTTCTGGCTCCAATTAACGATTTCTTAACCGTTCTAAGAAATTCTCTGTTATTTTTAATACATTTCTGTTTGTTTTTTTTTTATCAATACAAAAAACATTTTCAGCCCTACTCCAAGGCAATTTCGCACAATAACCAAGAGAAATAAAGGAACAGAAGCGACAACGAGAGAATTTCGGACGCAAAAACACGAATCGCTCCATCAGATAAGCCCATTGTTTGCTCTTTTCATTGTTAACGGTTCAATTTAATTTGTCTGCTAGCCTGGTCTGTATTTTGAACGGTCCGAATGGGCAGAATCCCCTCCTTTCTTGTTTGCTTCGAATTATGCAAAATCTTAAGAAAGGTCAATATTTAGCTTCGTCTGATTTTAATATAAACTGGTTTTGTCGAATGTATGAGATACATCGAGCGCTAAATTCATTCATTAGATTAAGATTAAGGGAAAATATGCTTTCTCAATGCATACAATGATATTGGAACCGCAAAAGTTTACCAGTTAAAAACTAGAACAAATATTTGCTGCCGATCTCCGACTGGAAACGAATAATATAAAAAAAAGGTTTGTTATCGTTTGGTTGAAGTGTTTTCGCCACACTACGGTAAACATCGCCCACATTTTGGGTTTTAATTTGGTGACAGTCGGCAGCAAGCAACTTGAAGGCAAGAGCGAAAGAACAAACACTGGGGATAAAATTAATTCTCCAAAATTGCTTCTAGTCAAAGAATATACACCCAAACTAAGCCAACGTGTGCTAGAGCCTGTCAGTTTTATTTATGTAGTTATTTCAACGGCTAGTTTTTCTTCCGGTTTAAGAGTTTAGTATGTTTATGTTGAGTATATTTTGCTCTGTTCCTTTTCTTCTCTATGCACTTAATATTATCTAATAGTAAAATGGGTTTTGCATTATGAATAGATGATGTGTTTGTTTTACGTTGTGGTTGACAAGTGGTTATTTTGAAAACATGAATATTCATTTTATGCCACTAGAGTAAACACTAACGCGCTTCTATATATAGGTGACAACAATTGTGTCATTATTTTGCGTGATGCGGTGTATATTTTCACAAGGCAGGTTGTTATTGTTATTATATCGCAATTTAAATTTGAACATTTCAACGGATAATTGAACAATTATGTTCTATTATTTAGCCATAAATCATTAATTACTATGCACTTCTAGTTTTAGAAATATTGTACCACTAATTTTTTTCTTAAATTGTAGAAGAATTAGGGATATAAAAATTCAATCGAGTAATACAACAATAAAATGCGACACCCCGAAAGGCGCTGACAAAATAGAGGTTGACTGAGTGGTAATTCACTTGCAGCATCTATAGATATGTCAGTGACATTCCTCTACTACCAGATAAACAATGTTCTATCTAGTTGGTTAGTTATATTCGTTAGCGTTTGTTTGTCAAATATAGCGAGCGAGAGAGAAGGCAGGGTCTTACAAATCATGACAGTGACAGCAGTGGTAAGCATCACTAACCCCACTGAGTGTGTAAACTTTGATACCAGGCTTTTGGCATTGTTTTCCCGTATTGTCGCTGTCGTCACCATACCGCGGTGTACTTACAAACTAGACCGACGAAGCTCCATAGTACAATTGTACATCTACCTATTATTCACATTGTGTTACACGGAGAGTTAGAGAGAGAGATGCCACGAGAGAGAATGCATCTGTACTATGAATAACTCGTACTATGAGTGTTCGAATACTGATGCAACTGTAATAATTGGGGATTTCAGCTGCATCCATATTTTGTTCATTGTAATTTGAGATAAATTGTATGTGATGCAGGATATGTGAATGGTGATACTGTCTGACCTTTTCACACGCATGGGTATGATTTGTTATATTTTCAACTTAGAAGACTCGTAAATCTTTCTTTTTTATGGCCCAAATCAGTAGGGCCCTTTCGTTAAGTGCTTTGTGTCTTGATATTTTGTGTGTGTGTTATTTGCTTAATTATAAATTATGGTATCGTGGACCGAGATAGTTTATACATGAGAGGTATAAGTTCAAGACAAAAAGATGAAGAGAAAAACATTCTGTAGAGAACAGTCGAGATTAACAGCCGACATTCGGCATTCTACTTAAGATGTAGTCTTTTTTCATTTATTTTTATAATGTAACTTAGTGTAGTGTTTTGTGTTTTGTAAATGGTAAGCTGATTATTATTTCCTCCTTTGTGTTTTCACTTCTTTGTATTTTTACGAGAATCTAACAGCTCCTCTAGATGGTAATTTTAAGGATGAATTAAGTGTCTCTTTTATATTTTTTATTCATTCATTTTTATGTTTTTTTAATTTAATAAATTTGTTATTTTGTTGAGAAGTGTTTTCCTTTGAGTTAAATATCAATATGAGTAGTTTAATTAGTTTTGCCTGCTAAAATGCTGCACTGGTCCGATTGCAAGAACTCACGTGCAGAGCGAGTGTAAGAGCAATAATAGTGGTGGCTTGTGTTTGGGGGGTCGTGGTGTTTGACTTTAAATGTTTTAGAACATTTTTTTGTCATGCACTAATCACATTCCAAGAACCCACCATATTACACAACGGTATGTATCAGTACACGAAAACTCATGGATTAACTGAACTAAATTGCATTTTCGTGTTGCATATTGTATAGAAATATTTTCTCTTTAATAAATCAAACTGAATATATGTGAATACATAAGGTTTCAATCCAAATAAATAAAATATTATACTACATTCACAAGAAACGCGGAACTATTTCCATACCAAATTACGCAAAAAAAGAATCAAAATTATTAATAAGTCATTTACATAAAAAAAACTACTGTATACCTTTGTTTGTGTTATTCATTACCATAAAATTTAACAAAACAAACGACACAGGCAATGTGCAACATACACTTGATGCACGCACGACGACAGCTTACAAATAAATAATTCTAGTACCAATAAACGAGGTTTGGCAGCCTCTACTTATTAGCTCTAAGTACCAAACATGTAGAAATTCTAAGATTTCTTTTGACAGCAGAAGTTGGACTTTTGCACGGCTAGATTGTCAATTTCCACCTCTGTGGGACTGTCCCGGTCTGCAATCTACCAGACACTCGTGTGATGCTTAATCTGCATTAAATTTTATCGGTGCTGAGCTAAAATACGTCTTCCGGCTTCAAAACACTAAAACCGCGGCGTGGTGCCTTTATAGCTTACGTTTGACTTTCATTTTGTCCTAAGAAAGCAGCAAAGCATCCCTGATACAAGACTTATAACCCTCATACAAGACTAGAACATTGACATCAAAATATTTATAGATAATTAGCTTGTATTTGGTGTAATCAGAAATGGCGAAGGCGCCGGTAGCACTGTGATAAAACTCGAGAAAAAAATACTGTCAAAACATATAGTTTATTATAAAAGAATAATTGTTTGTAGGCATTTAATTGATTCATAAATCATATGAAAATAGATAAATGGGGTAAAGTGTAACCGAATTCGGGAAAAATTGTGGACAACGTTCATTGTGTAATGTAAATTTAACGCTTTTCAATTGCTTTTTTGTATTTTAAATTAATGGTGACGGTTGTAAATGCGGTCGCTGTGTAGCGGGAATTGAATTTTTCGTTGATAAATGCGTTTTTGTGACGGGTAATGTGGCGCATCCAGCATATGAGACCGTGTGAAATTCTACCTGTTACCTGTTTTTTTTTTACATCACTATATGAACGACAGGGATTATATTTATGATGGTTGGTGTGGTGTGTAAATGTATTTAAAAATTAATTATTTTTAATTTACATATAAAAATACGCTATAAATTACATACAGAAATTTGATAAACTTATGACAATCTTCCACCATAAAAAGATCACTAAGCATTTCACCATTTCCCAGGTGTTCTAAACCTTTTCCACGCGTCATTATCCCAATTAACGAATTCACCCCAGTAGAATACACCAAAACACGACTAATTTACGCTCCGATTCCACGAAATAGAGAAAATTACCTGAGGCAAACATGTTGAAGCACGCACAGCGTTGTAGCGAAATCAGAGGGGCCAAACGATGTGTTAACGCACGTACGTACATCTGATAATGTTAAACGACGCGTCAGAACGATAGCTGAATTAATAATAGCGGCATAGCACTGTAGGGGGTTCCGTAATCCAGATTTGATTAAGCCTCGATGGTTATTATGGCAGCAAAACATTTCCCTCGTCGCCGCCGTCGTCGCTGGGGCACAAATTAATTTCTAGTTGTTGCCCTCTTGGCCTTCAAACAGACGAACGAACCGATGGAAATGCGTTTGGCCATGTTGCTGCGGAGATTGTTGTGGAATCCTAACAATCCCCGTGGAATTTCATAATTAAGGTTATGAATTTCCACGAAATTTGTCTCGAAGAACTCGAAGAGAACTATTTAGAGTGAATTTAGACAATTCCGCCATTTGCATAATGAATTTGAAGGCTTTTAAGTCAATTTTGTTGTGTGGTCTCTTATAGAACTTATCGAGAGTGTTTGGTACATTTGCTGTAAAATTTGCTGTCTTTTAATTTCTTTTTGTTAATACCTGATCTAAAATTCAATTTGGTTACGATTCATGTCGTACCTTTGGTGTTTACGTGCTCACTCAATTCATGAATTGTACTAGTTTAAGGTAAGTAAGTAGCTTGAGTTGGTTTAAAAATTGTTTCTAAATGCCCATAAGTTTGAAAATAGAGTTACCGAATGATACCTCGTGCAAGCTTTGCCTTAATAAGTAATGTCCAGTATGATAGATGAATGTCTTCTTAGTATTATTAGAACTGTAAGTTGTTGTTTCAAATTCTTCTAAAAATCCTATATTTGAGTAGATTATAATAAAGTTATGTCGTTATGGTTTAAAATCGCTTGAAATGTCACTAAATGTTTCGTTAAGATAGCGAAACGAATAGCGCATATACATGACAGTTTATATCAGGTATATAGTGAAACTTTTTAAATTTTAACCCAAACTGTACTTTTACCAGTACTATAGATCTACTTGACGGATTTCACGTCACAATTAGCCGCACGGCAGCGCAGCAACGGTGAGAGCTTGGACCCTCCATCTTCGTCCTTGACGTGTCTGACGCTTCTGGGAGCTGAGGACTGAAATTAAAGTCGTAAAGTGCACGGCTGAAATTACCCAGCCGGGAATGAGTGGGGTGATTCCGGTGTTTATTGTGTCTATTATTTCCCTGCATAGAGAGATTGATGTCGTACCTACGTGTGTTTGCACTAAATCCCGAAGAACAGCGAATATCTAGTGTTGCAATTGCCTTGGACACTGAGACAAAATAGGAAGAAATGCATTATGAAACACTAGGGTTTTGCAAAGAGTTAATATTGACGTCTTAATGGACTGTTGGTCCGATAAGTCAGAAAAATACTAGTGATAACAATAGCTTTGTTTGAGCAGCTGTCACGAACTAGTTCGTTATTAGTCTTTTAGATGGCACATTGCTATTAGCAGGGACAGCAACCAGCGGATGCTTTGTGGTCACATCACGCTGTTTACCAGCAATAGTACTGCTGCCGCTAGTGGCTACTACCAGCAAACCTCAGTTCAAACTAGAAGGTCATCTATGTCTGGTGTAATTGATCCCAAACACACATCTCGAACAGTGAAGGAGTGGCTTCCATATAGGGCCAAAACAATACTGAATCACCCTCCTCACTCACCAGAACACAACCCCATAGAACATATGTGGGAAGAATTGGAGAGAAGAATCCGAAAACATAAAATAAGTGTAAAGATGACTTGAAAGAAAAGCTCCAAGAAGAGTGGGTATTAAATCATAACTTAACTCATCACGTGTGATAATAATAGACACTAACATTATACGCCTTTCGTGGAATCCATTATCTACTCAGCAGTCGATCAAAAACAAAGATATATATCATCACGAAAATCCGAGATATCAGCCAATGTGAAATATAAGACGTATAACACACCGTAAGTGGTTATTTTCCAATTTTGCGCCTTTCTCGTCCATTATACGAAACGAGATCTCGCTCAAGATACAAACCGAGCCGGTGTCCGATTCATTTCGCGCCGCTTATTTCGGCTGTCCAATTTTCCAATCCTCCCGAGGTACATACAAAAGTTGTTCGGGCTCTCAGCTCAGCTGACGTGACGTACAATTCCATAACGGACGCCACTTGACGGTTGTTATTAGATTTCTCCACGCCTTCGTCTCCCCATGACGTTATATCTTCATCTTTTATTACGTCCATTCTTCAATTGAAACGAACATACGATATATATGTATGTGTGTGTGTGTGAGAAGAAATGTTACTATATGAAAAGTGCAGTCTTGCTCAAAACAGGACTGTTGTATAAATTGCTCTTTATCTGTCAAAGTAATAATTTTTCTATTTCCTTCTTTTCAAAGGAGTAACATTAATTTGGCAAGTAATATTATCAATCCATTTTATTGCCAGAACATGAATTTAGGCACTTATACAACTAGGAAATGCACATCTGTCATTTCTCCACAGTTTTTAATGGGGTTGATTGCAACAAAGCATTTCGCACACTTATACGACGACAAACGAACAAAAACAGCCGCTTTAATCCCACTAAAACGGAAATCCGCATGCCGAAGGTATAGCCATACCATGCCATAGTAGTATAGTGGTGCCCCCTAACGGCGTCGCTCGAGAATCGTCCGCTGAATGGCGTTAACCGAGCGGCAAAATCGTAACGTCAGCGTTTCGAAAGCCCACGCGTTACGTTATAATCTGTTGAACTTCTCATATGCAAATGACTCTAGCGACGACCCCTATATTCGCTCTCGGGGTATTAAATCGTCCGCACCAACCTGAATTCTATTTTATTGCGAGCGGAAATCTATAGCTGCGTCGGCGTCGTCGCTTTGGCAAATTATTCGGCGTGTTAAGTTTAGGTTTATTTAATTGTAAGATTAGAGATGAATTTTCGGATATTTGAATTTTTCTTTAAGTAGTTATATTTTAATTAATAAATTGGACGGAAAACTGATTGAATTACTTTTGTGTTTAAGTTAATATAAATAAAACATTAAATATGAAGTAGAAACTAAACTACGGATGAAAGCAGTAACTTTTGAATAATTTATTATTTAGAAATATACTGGTAAACAATTGAAGACCTGAAAGAGATTTTTTTATGAAAATATATAATATAATTAATAATAATTGAAATAATTATGTAATTAATAATTAAAATAATTTTATAAATAACTAATTGTAGTAGAGCCATTGCCTTTTCAACTAAATACTTCTAGAATATAGAATTTCTAATCTTATTGTCATCGTGACCTTGCTTATGTTATTTACACTCGTGCTTTCAAAACTTATGTAGTCACGGTTCAAGGCAGGTAGTCAATAAAACCCCACAAATTGATATCAAATATGAAATATTTGATACCAATTTGAGATGAATTTTTGGATATTTGAACAACTTTGAAGAATTTTTCTTTAAGTAGTTATATTTTAATTAATAAATTGGACTGAAAACTGATTGAATTACTTTTGTGTTTGAAGTTAATATAAATAAAACATTAAATATGAAGTAGAAACTAAACTACGGATGAAAGCAGTAACTTTTGAATAATTTGTTATTTAGAAATATACTGGTAAACAATTGAAGACCTGAAAGAGATTTTTTTATGAAAATATATAATATAATTAATAATAATTGAAATAATTATGTAATTAATAATTAAAATAATTTTATAAATAACTAATTGTAGTAGAGCCATTGCCTTTTCAACTAAATACTTCTAGAATATAGAATTTCTAATCTTATTGTCATCGTGACCTTGCTTATGTTATTTACACTCGTGTACAGTGCTTTCAAAACTTATGCAGTCACGGTTCAAGGCAGGTAGTCAATAAAACCCCACAAATTGGTATCAAATATGAAATATTTTACGGTTGTGACGCCTTCACTTGACAAAAGACAATACATTGCCTCACTGTTGTGTGTACCTACCTGGTGAGATATAAAATACACCAGAAATAGTTGACCTTGTAGTTTGAACTGAGGTTTGCTGGTAGTAGCCACCAGCGGCAGCATTATTACTATTGCTGGTTATCAGCGTAATGTGTCCACAAAACAGCCGTATAAGTAAACACAATAATAAGCGGTATGTAATAAATCATCAATTGATAATTGTCTGATAATTCTTGGAAAAATGTCAGAGGCGTAGTGGGCTACAACAAAACGTGGTGCAAATTTGATACTTTTTTATTCCGTATCCTATTACCGTGTCTTATTAAGCAATTAATCTCCAATTTTGGTGATTGATTGTAATTTTCGCGATTCGCGTAAAGTTTCACCTGCCATAAACATTTAACATGCGATTGATTGATTACTTAGAATGAATTATTCATGTTTCTCGGAAATTATAGCATCCTAATTAAGATTATAAACGTTAAATTTAAGAGCGGTAGCAATAGTAATAATAGTTTATATAAATCGATTGAGGAATTAAGTGAACAATTTAGATTTAATTGATATTGAATCAATTATACCTCGCAACAATAGGATCTACTGTTAAATTGGAAACTGGCAACATACGGCAATTTGATTAAATAATCCAGCTTTGGGCTTTATTGATATCGACACCCATAAATTGCAATTTCCAACAATTAGCCGGGACACATTCAATGTCCCAATCGTCAAGTTTAACGTTTCATTTTACATCTATGCATTCCCAGGACACTATTTCGACAATATCTCGAATTAGAATCGATCAATTTGATATATAGGATACATCAAACCTTTCATCTTTTAGTTACACACTCCATGCGCATGCTAAAAATCATTTCTTTCTATTTATAATTTCTAGGGGTGCCCTTTTGTTAATAATCCGCTTAATTCGCCGTCCTTATGCATGTTTTCGTAGCTCGGACCGTTCCCAGTTCAGGCTTCGGTCGCGAAACTTCTGACTTCTTGCCGCACGGTTGACCCTTCATTTGCATATCGCTAATCCCGGAGACCTTCACCGGCTACCGCGTTAATAATTTGCCGTCAACTCCGCTCCGACAAACACTCGCCCTAGGGTGTTGATTAAACCGCCCCTCAACAGTTTACACTAGACAAGCTATATTAAGTAGATCTTTTTTTTTTTTTTAATAAAACGACAATGAATTTGTTATTGGTGGCTATGAAAATGTAAGAAAACGTGAATAAGAATGACTTTAACACTACTTTCTGTTCAATGTTCTGCACTTCAGGAATAAATAATTTCAATATAGTTGTTTCAACGGTTTGCGACTTTTCACGATGAAATTTTCTCTAAAACTACACATGTTTTAATATACAATTACTGATATATTTTACAATAGATCTACGTCTGTAATAGTAGGATGGTGGGTTCTTGGAATGTGATTAGTGCATGACAAAAAAATGTTCTAAAACATTTAAAGTCAAACACCACGACCCCCCAAACACAAGCCACCACTATTATTGCTCTTACACTCGCTCTGCACGTGAGTTCTTGCAATGGGACCAGTGCAGCATTTTAGCAGGCAAAACTAATTAAACTACTCATATTGATATTTAACTCAAAGGAAAACACTTCTCAACAAAATAACAAATTTATTAAATTAAAAAAACATAAAAATGAATGAATAAAAAATATAAAAGAGACACTTAATTCATCCTTAAAATTACCATCTAGAGGAGCTGTTAGATTCTCGTAAAAATACAAAGAAGTGAAAACACAAAGGAGGAAATAATAATTAGCTTACCATTTACAAAACACAAAACACTACACTAAGTTACATTATAAAAATAAATGAAAAAAGACTACATCTTAAGTAGAATGCCGAATGTCGGCTGTTAATCTCGACTGTTCTCTACAGAATGTTTTTTCTCTTCATCTTTTTGTCTTGAACTTATACCTCTCATGTATAAACTATCTCGGTCCACGATACCATAATTTATAATTAAGCAAATAACACACACACAAAATATCAAGACACAAAGCACTTAACGAAAGGGCTCTACTGATTTGGGCCATAAAAAAGAAAGAGTTACGAGTCTTCTAAATTGAAAATATAACAAATCATACCCATGCGTGTGAAAAGGTCAGACAGTATCACCATTCACATATCCGGCATCACATACAATTTATCTCAAATTACAATGAACAAAATATGGATGCAGCTGAAATCCCCAATTATTACACTTCAAATAAAGCTCAACATGTCACAGCAACTTATAAATATTACAAAATATTTGCATTGTATACATAAAATGCAAAAAATGTGTCAACGAGGTAGTCGAAAAGTTAGGTACGGTCCACGTGTGATATTTATATGTAGAGAAGCGCGTGAATCAGCACACCGCAAAATCTAATATCGTACTCGTTTATAGAAATTCCGAGGTGTTAGAAACACTCCTGTCCGTATCTAAAATCAGTTTATCTATTTTCTGGTTGAATTATTGCGCACTCTACTCGACAATTTACAACCTAGACTTGTTTATAACACACAGCATGCCAGATTGATACGTTCTGTACATTTTTAATCAAACATGACGATGGTGATAAATTCCGCAGATAGTTTTTGGAGATTGGCTTTTCACGACTAGAAATTTATCGACCACGAAAAACGCTATAAATCATATCTTGATTTAAGTATAGAGGAACAAGGATCACAAGTGACTGTATCTCCTGTACCATAAAGCCAGCTGGAGGCCAAACATCGCAAACTTTCTTACAATTCACGGGACGGACCGCAGAATCCGAATTCAATCCGATTTCGGAGGCTTAGATTTTAGGTTCCTGTACGGTAGAGCGATGCAGCAAAGCTTGCTTGAGGGCTCAATCTTATTTGTGTTTATTTACGGAACCTATTTATTTTAGATCCGACTATCTAGAAATAATAATGGAGGATATGTGGGTGGGTGTTTTGATATAAAAAGGATGACAAATTTGGCTTAAATTCTCTATGGGGTATGCAGAATTTAAGCTAACATGTCTCTACACAGAGGGAAACATTTTGTTTCTATATGCGCAAAAAGATCATTTGGTTGGTTCAAGTAAAATATAAATTTCTTGTTTTAAGTATGAAGGAATTGCTTGAAAGGAATTACGTCTGTTTTAAGCGATACGTACGTATACTTTTGGGTCAAGAAACTGTTTATTTGTTGAAGTATGTATATTTTGCACCCAAGATGTTCCAAGTATTACGTTTTCTTGTTTTGAGTATGAAGGAACTTCTTGAAAGGAATTACGTCTGTTTTAAGCGATACGTACGTATACTTTTGGGTCAAGAAACTGTTTGTTCGTTGCAGCATGTATGTTTTTCACCCAATTGATGTAAAACGAACGTCTTACTCTTTTTATATGTACAAGAATAACATTTTCTTCGTCAGAGCAAAATATACTCAACATAAACATACTAAACTCTTAAACCGGAAGAATAACTAGCTGTTGAAATAACTATAACATATACTGAAATTCTTATTACAATAAAATATTATTTGGATAGCAAAAATATCCTCTTCATGCTACACTATATACGCAAGAACATTTTTTTCTTGATATCCAAGAATAGAGTTCTCTCTGTGTGGGCTATTCCACTACAATCCTGGTTTTCCTCATAATCCTTGTAAATCACCCATGAAATAAAACACTTATGCATAGATGCAAACAAACAATATACGAACACTCAAGATCGTCGAACTTATATAGCGGTGATATGTGGCAAAAGACGCGAGAAACTGTTAGCGCCATCTGTAAGGTAATTGCACAACTTTCTATGTATCCCTCAGAGTAAGAATCTTGGGCCAAGAAACTGTTTTTTCGTTAAAGCATATATATTTTTTGCCCAACAAAATATTTTTGTTGTTGCAAGGCGAACGTCTACTTTATTATTGATGAATAACTTTTTCTTCGTCAGAGAAAAATATACTTAACATAAACATACTAAACTCTTAAACCGGAAGAACAGCTAGTCGTTGGAATCACTACATATATTGATATTCTTATTACAAAAAAATATTATTTGGATAGCAAACATATCCTCTTCATGCTACACTATATACGCAAGAACATTTTTTTCTTGATAACCAAGAATAGAGTTCTCTCTGTGTGGGCTATTCCACTACAATCCTGGTTTTCCTCATAATCCTTGTAAGTCACCCATGAAATAAATCACTTATGCTTAGATGTAAACAAAGAATATACGAACACTCAATATCGTCGGACTTATATAGCGGTGATATGTGGCAAAAGACGCGAGAAATTGTTAGCACCATCTGTAAGGTAATTGCACAACTTTCTATGTATCCCTCAGAGTAAAAAGCTTCGGTCAAGAAACTGTTTTTTCGTTGAAGCATATATATTTTTTGCCCAACAAAATATGTTTGTTGTTGCAAGACGAACGTCTACTTTATTATTGATGAATAACTTTTTCTTCGTCAGAGAAAAATATACTTAACATAAACATACTAAATTCTTAAATTGTAAGAATAACTAACCGTTGAAACAACTATATTGAAATTTTTATTAGAATAAAATATTATTTGGATAGAAAAAAATCCTGTTCATGCTACACCATATACGCAAGAATATTTTTTTTTATATTCAAGATTAGAGTTCTCTCTGTGAAGTAGAACCGTGAATATTAAATTGTAGAGCCACGAAAACATTTTACTTGATCACCTGCGAATAAATTGCAGCCAATTATAAAACGGTCTTAAACTAATATGCCAGTATAATTATCCTAAACATAGATAAAAGCCTGGAAGTGGAGAAATCGAAGGTCGTAGATATAAATAGAATATAGGAAATTATAAAGACACATCAAATCATTATGTTTTATCAAGTTTTATCGATCCGAGCCCATATTCGTGTGCTTCAGCAGGCTACAAGACAGTCCAGTCAATAAATTAATGAGTACTATTGACAGCCCGTTTACGTGCCCTTGCAACAAAAAGCATTGTTCGATTATTTCACAAAGCTTTGTTAGTCGAGCCAGGAGAAACATTTAGTGACATTCATTGCTATATTGCGTTCGCTATCATAACAACATAATTTTATTCCAACCTACGCAAATATAGGATTTTAGAAGAATTTGAAACACCAACGTGCAGTTTTAATAATACTAAGAAGACGAAGCTGTCATGTTCATGTCGAACAATTCTACCACGGCATATTCTTGTATATTCATCTATCATACTCGACATTACTTCTTAAAGCAAAGCTTGCACGAGATATCATTCGATAACTCTATTTTCAAACTTATGGGCATTTAGAAACAATTTTTAAACCAACTCAAGATACATACTTGCCTTAAACTAGTACAATTCATGAATTGGGTGAGCACGTAAACACCAAAGGTACGACATGCATAGTAACCAAATTGAATTTTAGATCAGGTATAAACAAAAAGAAATTAAAAGACAGCAAATTTTACAGCAAATGTACCAAACACTCTCGATAAGTTCTATAAGAGACCACACAACAAAATTGACTTAAAAGTCTTCAAATTCATTATGCAAATGGCAGAATTGTCTAAATTCACTCTAAATAGTTCTCTTCGAGTTCTTCGAGACAAATTTCGCGGAAATTCATAACCTTAATTATGAAATTCCACGGGAATTGTTAGGATTCCACAACAATCTCCGCAGCAAAAAAATTGCAAAAATCTCTGTCTAACTAAACCATGTAGGCTGCAACAAATCTACCAGTAGTATTTTATACAACAGTACTAAATAATAACCAAGGCGTGAAAATATATCGTTTCAGAATACTTCATGGTATATCGTTGTTACCTTTACCGTTGGCAATCCCTGTTGATTCCAGGACTCAAAGTAATTTGCTTTGCCAACCACTCCAACAGGGTTAAATACATCAATATGAAAGAGAGTAACTTGATTTGCTTCAGTTTCTATCGTTATATACGCCGGTTTTTACTGCAAATTAATATAAAACGATAATATAGCACAATATATGGATAACCTATTCCGTAAATACCTATTGCCATTCCACATAAGTTCCAAATGCCGAAATTTGCACGCAATACCACGGTTAAAAGTAACTTTGTTAAGCCATTTATAAGTCACGAGCAAACGTCAAAAACATCAACACTAGTCTCACGCAGGGTTGCCATATCCGTTCGTTATAATAACGAATGTAAAATAGCGAATAAACCTTCTTCTTGGCTTCTAGCATAATATAATACACCTTCGTATATTGTTTTATCAAGAGAATGCTTTGTTAAACTTGGAAAGGACCCGGTTTGACGTACGCCACTGTTAGAACGACGTTGGGCGAATGGTTGGTCGACCATAAATTTTAATAAGCGAGAGAAAATGGTCGCTTTTAGTCGGTTGTAATAAAAAAAGAACAAGGTGGAAGAAACGGTGAGTTATCACCCATGTGGAAATTTAATTTTCGTTGGTCGCGCCGCTGCCGCGCTGCAGGGGCGGCATGAAAATGAAGTTACCGCCTCAAATGGGCCATTCATTACGTAGATAAACGGCTAGATCGACTACTAGTTTTAGAATACTCTGAAATATGAATGACACATTCAAGACAGCGCCAGCGTTTAGAATGTCAAATAATTCAAACACGCTAATTGAAAGCGAATATATCTAACAATATGTCACCAAATAACCGATAATCTTCACTATTTAATCAGTGATATATGTAAATCTGCATGTATATAGTGCGAAATGTCCGAATTGACGGACAAAATATGTGTATTGATTAAATTAGTGTTGAATACATTCATTTCAAAATTTCTGACCAAGCGAGTAATTAGTTTGGGCGTTCGCGCATTGGTGGACGACGATATTTGCAGTTTCCAATCGTACGATTAGTTTATTGACGTGTCCAGACCACAATAAACAAACACAGGACCGTACTGAACGAGAATTGAAAATAAATTGTGTTAATTTTACTATTTGTAACGCCGAAATGAATAATACCGAAGTGATCGAATATTTTTAGATAGTTGGGCGTTAGGAAATGGCCGTCGTTGGTTTGTTTATGACGTCGTAATTCAAATTTCTGCCAGGTCAAGATCAAACAAACCACGGAATTTCTAGCACCCAATTAGTAAACAGATCGGGTTTTCAGTTTCAAAGACGCGAAAGCCCTAATGGACCATCGGATAAATATTTATTTGGCTTAGAATACGTGACTTTGAAATGGAAAATAAGAACTTTCAGATACTGAAAATAGAGACGTCGCATAGTGCTGCGTCCCATAGCAATAAATCACAAAATGACAAAAACTAACCAACCATCAACGATGGACAAAGCCTAAACTTATTCATTTCTGATTATCGCAATAACGCAGAGTACTCCGTCACCGGTTTAAAAGTAAGCTGAAAAATTGGTGTCTGCTTTTTACTTTTCGACTAGTACCCTAGAAGGAAAGTATTGTAATCGACTGAAAAAAATGTGATTTCAGCGGAAATACCAGTTTTGTAGTCCCCTGTGTGTATGTATAATAATTTAGTCAGAAAGTGTGGGATCTGCGCCCTAAATTTTCATTAAATTTGTTAAAATATAAATAAAAACAACCTCTCTTGTAAAAGTATAAGATATGATATGTTTTACGGCGATGATACAAGGTATGTACAGGAATAACATAAAACATTAAACATTTTTCATATAACCATTACGTCAACCAACATTAATCTTTATATTGTTTATAAATGTCTGTTCTTGAAACCTTTCATCGTTAGCCTTTGCTCGCTGCAGTAAAAATATTTCGTCCGCTGTAAAATTTTGCACTCTGGCCGCAACCGCGCGCCGCCAGGCGGACTGTAATAGAATTAAAAAAGAAGAGGATATTTTTACTCCGCGCAATCTGCTAGACTATCTTATTTTTAATATGGCAATAAACTAAGCGGTGTTATGTCTGTTTGCGCTAAATATGCCAAGTATGTATGATATAATATGTTATATAGGGCGGGCAATGTGTTCACCGCGCGTTCAAATTGTTTACGTTAACGCGTTTAATTTTTAAGACGCGCCGCTTCGCGCGGTGCTCCGAAATTTTTAGAGGCCCGCGTTCGCCCGATAACACACACTTGAATTTATTATTTTAAATAAACCGTTCAACATCTGCGGTCTCGCCATTTGCCGAGTAACTAATAATATGCTAGTGAACGAAACTGGGTTAATAAATTGCGAATCGCCGAAACAATGGGGGATTTACTACGTTTACGATGTGCTGGTGTACATACAGAATTTATTAGAGGAAATTTTCTGGGACTAATTTATTTGTTCTACGTTTGTTGCTCTTAATTGTATTCTTATTCTTATTCGTAGATTGTTTTTAGACAAGGTTGGGTGGTATACAAACATGTGAGTGACATAAATTGTGCTTTGCCTGCGAAAGAAATCGATTTTATTGTTTATATGTTTCCTGTAATGGTCATATTCAATTACGGAGCTTAATAAAGCTTAATAAAGACCGTCATAAAACAGGAGAATTTTGCCCATTATGTAATATTATTTATTTTCTTCTACGCCTAAGCATTAACTACCTTAATTTTACATATGCACCACCACCTTTGATGGTGAGAGTAATGCCCAGCTTGGCATGTGGTTACCTATACACCACAACCTTTGATGAGTTAATTTAGGGTGCAGTAGTTAGCATCATCGTCGCTACACCAATGTTTGATTAGTAAGTTCTTGGATTTGTACGTGTTTGCACATCAATTACGTAGTTAATGTTACACTTTGAGATCATGCTCCACTTTCATTCGCAAGTATTATCAGATAAGAAGGTGGTGTCGTTCACTTTTATATAGATTGTCATTTTTTATGGTTTTCCCTTAAATGTTTTTACAGCAGCTTAAAACTAAAAATAAAAAAAGATAGAACTGTGCACAAAAAACTGCAAAATAGCAAGATTGACGAAAATTTCGGTAGAAAATGTCTGATTTAGAGTAAAAACGAAGAAAAGACAGAGAACGATATCATAAGAAAAAAGAACTGGGACGGATGAAAAGTATAAAGGAGATGCAAGAGAAAAGCATATTAGGCGGAAGAAGTGGAGACTCGCAACAGCAGAAGATAACATACAGAAGAAAACAGACCTTAGAGGTAGAGACAAGAGTCTTATTGAATCGAAATACACCACCATCATCAGACAATGAAGAAATACATATAAGTGTGGACGAATTAACGGACAGCTGATTTTTTTCTTATTTTTAATAAATTCTTTCATTGAAATTTGTTTATTTATTATTTAATTATAGAAATATTACACAGTTTTCCAATTTCGATTGCTGCTAACAATAGAGATGCATACAATATGTACATAAGTATAATATGTAACGTCATTTTCTTATTTCTTTTATATTTTTGTTTTCGAAATACATTTCACAAATTATGCCAATACCTGACACCCACAGTGATAACATAATAGACAACACAATCTACCACCTAATACCAGGAACCAAAGAGCAATTCCGTCATCAGTTTGGAGCATATACGTCTTTGTCTGTTTCATTCTGGTCAGTTGCCAGGTAATCGGGTTTCGGAATTTAATTTTCTCGCTGGCAGTACTGATTAACATGCAACAGATGCCTAGGGTCATCCGCATAATGTGTCCATAACAAGATTCCATGATGACATTAGTTACTACACGTATGACAGATCAGCTGGGTTCTCAACAAGCTACAAAGAAATTTTAACGATGTATTTGAGTAACTAGTTTTTTTATTATTATTACAGCTAATTATCTTCATTTTCTCGAGAAAATTGGCGTTGGAAATTTCATTTTTCAGTAATTTCAAGATGTCAAAACTGCATGACAGTATATTATTAATTCTACGCTCTCTTTCGTTATGACTGCTTTCCATAACAAATTCTTTCTATCGTGAAATTACGATACTGTAACCTGGCGTATGTAAGGTCTGTTATTATTGAGTTTACGTTAGCTCAGGGCTCCACCTGGTGAGACTTGTTTGTACTATCGACCGACGCGATCCGTGCGGCTGTTGGAACGTCGTCACTGCCTCCAAGCAAGCAGACGAGGAGGAGGTACAAATCCTTCGTAACGGCGTCGACGTCCTTTTAGATAAAGCCTAATAGAAAAATAACAATAACGCGCCTTTGATGTGATGCGAAAGATAATAAAATCGTGGCGTAAACTCAGTTTTGAATATCATAACAGAAGACAACATCTCCATGAATTTTAGTAGTATATACGACTTTTTTTAAAGAGACGCCCGAAAAGTGTCTAACCTAAAAACAAATAAGCAATAAAGAGAACCCAAAAATGTGCACCTTCCATGCCGTTATGCATTTCTCCAAAAATTCAATTCCAAGCGTCTAAAGATTTTGCTTTGGCGTTCCTACGCGTGGAAATAGAAAATATCAGTTTACTACTACAGAGCTCGCCGGAAATGCAAATCAGAAAATAAACGCGATAAAAGTGAATTGTATTCTTACCGGGCGCAAAATCTATTCAAAAAAAGCAACTCGTTTCCTATTCGCCGTGATAGTTTTCTTGGAAACGCTGAAAGCCGCCGCTGAAAGTCCCTGAAACGTGTAACAATACGTTCTCCGATGTTTGTATTTGCTTGCCGCTCACGAGTACGACAGAAAAGAGCAAACCGTTAGCGTTTATTCAATGTACAAACACGTACAAGCAAACAACTACCTCTTTTTCCCGATTTCTTCACTTCCTTTTTGCCTTCATACAGTTCAAATCGCATTTCGCACAACTTGAGTCTGTAATAATTGGGGATTTCAGCTGCATCCATATTTTGTTCATTGTAATTTGAGATAAATTGTATGTGATGCCGGATATGTGAATGGTGATACTGTCTGACCTTTTCACACGCATGAGTATGATTTGTTATATTTTCAACTTAGAATACTCGTAAATCTTTCTTTTTTATGGCCCAAATCAGTAGGGCCCTTTCGTTAAGTGCTTTGTGTCTTGATATTTTGTGTGTGTGTTATTTGCTTAATTATAAATTATGGTATCGTGGACCGAGATAGTTTATACATGAGAGGTATAAGTTCAAGACAAAAAGATGAAGAGAAAAAACATTCTGTAGAGAACAGTCGAGATTAACAGCCGACATTCGGCATTCTACTTAAGATGTAGTCTTTTTTCATTTATTTTTATAATGTAACTTAGAGTAGTGTTTTGTGTTTTGTAAATGGTAAGCTGATTATTATTTCCTCCTTTGTGTTTTAACTTCTTTGTATTTTTACGAGAATCTAACAGCTCCTCTAGATGGTAATTTTAAGGATGAATTAAGTGTCTCTTTTATATTTTTTATTCATTCATTTTTATGTTTTTTTAATTTAATAAATTTATTATTTTGTTGAGAAGTGTTTTCCTTTGAGTTAAATATCAATATGAGTAGTTTAATTAGTTTTGCCTGCTAAAATGCTGCACTGGTCCCATTGCAAGAACTCACGTGCAGAGCGAGTGTGTTTGGGGGGTCGTGGTGTTTGACTTTAAATGTTTTAGAACATTTTTTTGTCATGCACTAATCACATTCCAAGAACCCACCATCCTACTGTTACAAGTCAAAATAATGATTTAGAATGTTTCTCTTAATTTGGGCCAGTACGGTACTGTCCTGTACAACCACGATTCGATTAATTGTACAACACCGAGCAAATTTCGTAATTGTTTCCGACAATAAATAAACAGCGACCAAAAGGCAATTATCAGCGTCCCTTCACTGCTGATGTGTCACAGCATTTGTTCTCTTCAGCTTTTGTAAGCCTAAAACCAAATTAATCGAAAAGCCCTCAACTATGTTGAATCGTGTAGTGCAAATTACCGAATTTGCCAATAATAACTGGTAATTACAGCCTATGATCGCCGATACGGTTAAAATTCAATTATGTCGTTATGGGAGCAAATAATTATATTATACTAAAATTTCAAGATCTGCGAATCGGAGGAAGCTGCCGCTAAGCGACAGCGCCACCTAGTGACACTTGCTGAAAATAATGTGTATCCCATGAGTCTCTTCTTTGACGTGAATGTATTTTACGTGTGACATTTCGACATTTACGCCCAAAAATTGTAATTTTCCTGAAAGGTGTAAAAAAAAAGGTGGGTATGGCAGTCCTGCGCGAGACTAGTGTTGATGTTTCAATTTCTTTAGAATTTAGAGATAGTTAAAACAAGAGATAGAACCACGACGGCACTTACTTCAAGAGCAAATACACATTGCAATTCGCGATTTAAACTGGAGAATTATCCAATTGATTTTAAGCGTTTCGTTTGCAATTGCTTCCCGTACATATACGTTTTATAGTGACGTGTCCGAGGAACGTTTCAATAGAACGGCAAATTATCCGGTACCCTGAAACGGCAATCTAGCGTTTAATTCGTAATTGTGCGGTATTGTTCTAAACTGGCCACTGAGTTGGTCACGTTTCCCACATTTTACCAGCGTATAAGGGAAATGAACGATTGTAGTATTGTTATTGAATCTTTCATTCATGTTAAGGCGCCTGTTTACAATTGGAATTTTTATGTGGTAATAAAAGTCATATGTACTTTATAGTTGAAGTGATTTATGGTTATCTAATAATTTTAGACAACAAACATAATTATTTCAGTGGGGTGTGACTGTCTTCATTTACAAAGCGTAACGAACCATTTAAAGCATATTTTAAAATGGAAGGATCTTTACGTGTATGTCTCGGAATTTTATTGGAAATTTTGTGTGTTTAGATCCAATAAATCCATTACAATGATTTGATAATACACAAAACTTGTTATAAATACTTATTATAAATACAAAGTAAACTATGTTTTCTTATAAAAAGCCTACCTACTTAATATGACTCTTAATTACATTGATGGTTTTTATGCGAAATTTAATTTAATTACATATTCATTAGTGTCTGGTAGATTTTTTTTTCAATCCTTAAAAATAACTTATCGACAAGCAATTATCTGTCGTTTATCATGTTTTTTATACATATTTTTTCTTCAAATTACCATTGACTAAATGGCTGAACTAAACGGTTTTTTATTTAAACGTCTACAACGAAAATACACTAGCAGTTATCCTATTTTTATGTTAGTCTAAACTACGTCGATTGATGGTTGGTTACCTCATTGAAAAATCTATGTTTCTTTTTCCGGATGCCGTTATTTACATCATTATTTCGCCACTTAAATATAGACCTTTCGATGTTTAAAATAGAATAGCAGAACGGTATTTACTATCGCTTTGTTGTGGGCAGAGTTTTTAATAGTGTATAGGCTACTGCTTCATAACCAATCCTATACAATATTAAAAAGTTATAAGTAGCTATAGTTATATTATACAATGTTATGGCTAAAGGAATGATGCAGACCTTGGTGTTGAAAAAAATCACTGTGTATACTTCGTGAGACTAAAACGTCATCATCTCTTTACTTGAATAATTAGACAACAATTGTTACTTGTTGACATGACACATTATCGAGCCGACACTCTTGTATAATCTTGCACTATACCTATTTAACAAAATCATTTTTTTCACAAACAATATTACATTAGATTTCTCCAAGAAGTAGTCAAAAAAAGAAATGCAAATTCCTCAATTTCCGTACAAAAATCGATAATAATCACCAAAGCAAAAAGACGAACGTTCGCGACGGCACTCTAGCGGAAAAGCAAGGAATTAACTGCCATGACAACCGAAGTTAGACGACGATTTCAGCCTTGCATGAAATGTGCCGCGGATTGAAAGGAAAAGCCGTGGATTGAAAGGAAAACTTTATGTCAAGTCCCCGCGTTCCTAAGACAACTCGTGAAAAGAAGCAGAATTACAAGAAAGTGGGAAAAATCCGAGGAATACTGCTATCAAAATATCTAAAGAATTAAGACTTGAGATGAAAGTAAAGTGCAGCGATGAAACCATACGATACGTTTTAAGAAAAAACAACTATAATACGCGAGCCTATCGAAAAAAAAAACAAAAAAAAAAACATTCATTTCGGCGGTAAACAAAGTAAGACTGTTGCAATATGCCAAAGAACATCTACATAAAAATCTAGAATACTGGAACAAGGTAATTTTCACTGACGAGAGCAAATATAATATTCACGGATCAGATGGCAAACAAAAAGTGTGGCGGAAGTCCAATACTGAATTAAATGTCGAAAATTTAACTGTTAAGCATGGAGGTGGCAGTGTTGTCGTTTGGGGGTGTATGTCGACAACAGGAGTTGGTCAATTATGTTTTGTAGAGCAAACAATGGACAGTAAGTAAGGCTTATCTCAAAATATTACAAGAAAATTTATTACAAAGTGCACAAAATACGAGATGACTTTGTAATAATTGGGGATTTCAGCTGCATCCATATTTTGTTCATTGTAATTTGAGATAAATTGTATGTGATGCCGGATATGTGAATGGTGATACTGTCTGACCTTTTCACACACATGGGTATGATTTGTTATATTTTCAACTTAGAAGACTCGTAAATCTTTCTTTTTTATGGCCCAAATCAGTAGGGCCCTTTCGTTAAGTGCTTTGTGTCTTGATATTTTGTGTGTGTGTTATTTGCTTAATTATAAATTATGGTATCGTGGACCGAGATAGTTTATACATGAGAGGTATAAGTTCAAGACACAAAGATGAAGAGAAAAACATTCTGTAGAGAACAGTCGAGATTAACAGCCGACATTCGGCATTCTACTTAAGATGTAGTCTTTTTTCATTTATTTTTATAATGTAACTTAGTGTAGTGTTTTGTGTTTTGTAAATGGTAAGCTAATTATTATTTCCTCCTTTGTGTTTTCACTTCTTTGTATTTTTACGAGAATCTAACAGCTCCTCTAGATGGTAATTTTAAGGATGAATTAAGTGTCTCTTTTATATTTTTTATTCATTCATTTTTATGTTTTTTTAATTTAATAAATTTGTTATTTTGTTGAGAAGTGTTTTCCTTTGAGTTAAATATCAATATGAGTAGTTTAATTAGTTTTGCCTGCTAAAATGCGGTCCCATTGCAAGAACTCACGTGCAGAGCGAGTGTAAGAGCAATAATAGTGGTGGCTTGTGTTTGGGGGTCGTGGTGTTTGACTTTAAATGTTTTAGAACATTTTTTTGTCATGCACTAATCACATTCCAAGAACCCACCATCCTACTATTACAACTTTATGCACGACAATGATCCCAAACACACATCTCGAATAGTGAAGGAGTGGCTTCTATATACGACCAAAGCAACACTGAATCACCCTCCTCATCACCAGATCTCAACCCCATAGAACATTTGTGGGAAGAATTGGAGAGAAGAATCCGCACACATAAAATAAGTAACGAAGATGACTTGAAAGAAAAGCTCCAAGAAGAATGGAATAAATCTGAAACTTCGGTCACGACAAAACTGGTTAATTCTATGGAGCGAAGATTGCTAGCAGTAATTACATCAAAGAGAAACCCTACTAAATATTAGTATTCGGTTTTTGAGTTTAATTCTTTTCTTGAAACAATAAAATTGTTTAAGATTCAGTCAACCTGTAGTCATACACTAGGTATGTCAAATGCATGTAGTTATGTACTCAATGAACCATCTGACATTTATGTGCCACAACAAGATTTATACTACAACGCCTACGATATATAAGTTAAATTCTTGTTTCAGTAGTATAAATAACATCTGTACAGCGTGCATAATTACTCTATTACGATTTAAAATGTCTAATTATCTCAAATTTGCAATCAATCACACCAGAAAGTAAACAATAGTTTCTTTGTGAGATAACTATCAAGCCACTAGTTCGCAAATAAACACACTGTATGAGATATTTATAGCAAAATGGGTTTTAAATAGTATAGCTGGTTCTTAAGAAAAATTAAATACACAATTTCTGAAATGCGTTCTAGGCGTGGTTAGTTACAGTGATGAAGTAGTTATCATACCTACACCTCCACATGTCGGATATGAACACGTTGCTTCTATTTATAAATATATATAACACGAACCATACCTACTTAGAATGTACGTTGTGGGTATTCAGAATTTCAACATTTTATGCAAATGTACGATTTTATATTTATGTGTTTGTGAATTACCTATATTCATGTTTGAATCAAATAACATCAATTCAATAAATACATAACACTTACATAATAACATATTTGTCTTATTAGATAAACCAAATAACAAAGTTTGTATATGAGTACTTCTTGATGTATTGTGTCAAGGCAAATGTCCATCAGAGTGAGTAATTGTACTCGATGTATTAGCTTTTAAAAAGTAACTTAAAATAGCTTTTAAAAAAGACAAATTGTAACATTTTTAAATGAAAGTCGATTCAAAATATTTACACGCATTAGTAGCATCCGTAAGGTTGATTGATTATGTGCTAAGTGACCTGCACCAAGGTACGTTAAAATAAATTGTTTGCATTATTTTTGATTACAGAGCGGTATTTTTGTACGTGAGATATACAGGAAGTCTCAAAGGTCATCCTGTTTAGAGGTGGTAGGTCACGACATATCAGAAGAACAAAATATAACTTACTTACTTACTTACACTGTTTACACATTTATAAACTCTCTAAACCTCCGTAACGTCCGTAAGATTATCTACCTATACTAATTACGAACTTTCAAGTGTGGAGCGGAATCGCCCATTTTTGCCGACATTTGCGATCGAGTAGCTGCAAAATTGGGCTTTTCGATATTACTTTTGACGCTCAAATTGAAAAAAGGACACAATTCCGCGTGGACTGCGCGATATATTGTAAATTAAATACGTCAATTTTGAAAAAAAATCACGTTTTCGCACCTCTTCGGGTGAAGGCGAACCTCGAGAAAATGTCACGTGACGTCTAGAAATTCCGACAAGCGGATCGATGAACGTCAAAAATTTACATTTTTTATCCGTTCCTGCCGACCTTATAAAAGCCGCTCGCTCTCATGTCTTACGATAAGATCCCTCTAAATACCCTTCGCAAAGAGTTTTGAGCAAAAAAACGGCCTTAAAAACAATTTTCGATCCAAAAAATCGATTTTTGTCGACCCGTGTTTTGCTGCTATTACCACAGTAACGTCAAACCCGAAACGCCCCCTGCCGGACATTCGTAACAACAGTAACAGATAGCAGATAACCTAAAATGTATCCTAAAATGTCCATATTGCGAATGTGGACAGGTGGGAAGCCTTAACCACATATTTCTAGAATGCCCAATAACTAAAATCGAAAATTTTGACATATACACAGAGCTAGTAATAATACTATATCGGGATTATAACAATACGACTCACTGACCTCTCGATACAAATTCTTTTAATAAAAACTAGTGAATTAGTATGACACAATTTTATATTAACACTTGGAAACTTTGGTAAGATATGTTGCCTGAAATGAGCCACAGGGACATACTGAGTGATGAGGAAGCACTCGCTTAATCCATCCGAACGCACCGTAATGGTATTGCGGTTCATGCATTCGTAATCAGTAGATGAATAATAAATTTAGCGTGCGCGTACGTAACATCAACGAATTTATATTTTACCGTCCAGACATGGCACTTTTTATTGCCCACAATGACAGTGAAATATGGATGGAACCGTCGCCCATAATACGTTCTCTCCAAACGACAGCCACTATTTTCTTTTTAGGTTTTGTATATTAGTCGACACCCCGTATACGATGAGGAATTAGATAGACTGTCGATCGTTAAAGTGCCATGGACCGGATGCTGAAGAATGATTTTTAAGGAACAGTGACGTCTGAATATTAATAATATTACTTACTACAAATTGAATTAATGAATATACAAAAAAAATGAAGGAAATCATTTTATTTTACTGCCAAACTGGGATCGAATTTTGATGGTACAAAATTTCGTATTTTAATCATTGAGTTCGTTTCATGATTAATTTCGTTGGTGGGCGGTTTTCGGATGGTTGTGTCGATCCTGTTTGGCTTTCATACATTAAAATATTAATATTGAATACCTATATATAGCAGAAGTTAGGAATTATTAACACCACGCTGGTATATGTTACCTTTATTGTTATTAATGCAGAAGTTCAATATAATAAATATATGTATGTATTTATAAACCATGTAGACTCCAGTTCTCGTGATATAAACCATGCAATGAAAAGTATACTATAAGTTAAATTATTTTAATTAAAACCTCAATAAAAAAAAATTTATCAAAACCAATCTTTGAACTAACTTTCTGAAATATATCATATTACTCTACAACGTACTGCTCCTTTTTTATTGGGTCAGAAAAATGGATACACTAAATATCCCTGTTTTCTTTGTCTGTGAGACAGTCGTGCAAGAAATGAACATTGCGATAGGAAAAACTGGCCGTCGAGAATAAATATGACCGTAGGAAAAGCTAACATCGTTCATGAACCATTGATAAGTCGAGAACAAATAATTCTTCCACCACTACATATCAAATTTGGGCCTATTAAACAGTTTGTGAAAGCTTTATATAAGAATGATGTTTGTTCCAAATATATTTGTTAATCATTTCCTGGCCTCAATACAAGAAAATTAGAAGCCGGTATCTTTGATGGACCACAAATGACTTAGGTTGAAGCATGGACAAGCTTTGTATCAGTTATCGAATTCTTTTTTGGGAAATCACCAAGCTGAACAATATTAACAATACAAATCGTTGACAAAATGTTTCAAAATCTTGAAAAACTAATATGAGTACCAAGTTACATTATTTTCATAGTTATTTATATAAATTTCCTGACAATCTTAGTGATTACAATGAAGAACTAACGGTTTCAGCAGTATATCAAGATAATGGAGGAAAGATATGATACGAGATACGATAGACTACTGCTGGACCTTAGAAAGGAACTGTCCTGAACAAAAATATAACAGAAAGCCACATACAAAACGTTTTCTTAATTTAAATTTGTGTTTTTGCTTTCTAATGGTAGAAAATCAAATTATGTTGAATGTGGACTTAGCAGCAGGTTAACATTTGAAATCTTTGAATAAAAGCTGTGTAATTTAAATCAATTCGTCAAACTTACTTAGCAAGAAGCTTACTTAGTAATAGAATATGTTCTTAGTGATTTATTACTGATAAAATATCCATTTAAGGATTCCACTATTTCATATACTATCATCCAGAATATAGATAAGATAAAGCCGTACCACACACATAAAGATTAATTATCAATAAAGCAAGCCCTTTAAATTTTGCACACATATGAATTGATGTAATTTCTTTTTGCTAAAGTTAAAATACAACAAATTACGTACACAAGTCGTTCTAAAAGACAGATGTCGCTTTTGTAGTTACATATTCCCATGCGGAAATTCGGTAAAAATATTCTAAAAACGCGCATCTATAAATATCCAACCTAGACAAAAATAAATACAGGAAAACGCAGACCGGGTATAAAAAGTTCTATAAGCAAAACTAAACGAAAAGTGGGAAAAAAATAATAAACAAACGACAGGATAAAAGTTAGCATTTGTCCGGTAAACGCCTCAAAGAATTTGAAACCCGCTAAAACTTGGAATTTGTTGTTTTTTAATTGGTCTAAAAGTAACTGTAGATAGTCCGGATTAAACAATACGCTAATTATTTATATTACTTAGAGATAATCAACTTGTTTACTCCCACTTTCCAAATTTCTTTTGTTTATTTACATAGTGCAACACCTCGCCGCGAGAGAGATAAGAAAATTACTTACTTAACGACGAGACGAAATGAAGCATGACTCCAGGGTTTATTCCCCGTGGAAATATTCTGGATCACACTGTATATATACAACAAACATAACTCACATTGTTTACTATCCAATCACAGTTTCGTCACTATTGTTTGTACAAAATTTTAACACTTTTTATAGCTTATACATATGCATATATTTATTTTGTTTATTTAAGTTTTATTCTGTTTCTTTGGTTTTATAATTGTTTATTTGTTGGCTTGTAAAATCGTCTTATTCAATTACTCACTTCCGGTTTTTGCGGAAATAGCTTCAATTGTTACCGAGCGATGCGATCGTCGCTTGTCTCTCATTCAGTGAGTCGTGGCGCGTAGCGGACCCGCATAGAGTGCGCTGCTGTGTTTGGCGGGCACGGCGTTATTCGACTGTTTGGTTGAGACGGCAACTTGAGGCCGCGATCCATTATTTCGTATCTGTCCTGCGCGCGTACCCGCACAGCTCCCTCGATTATTACCGCGTTTTTTTTTATTCTCCGTGTTATTCGCGGTGGAATTTTTTTTTGGGTAAAAATCGGTTTTTATAATATCACAACCGATAGTGGGGCGAGTGGCTCTAGTGGTAGAGTGCTGCTCTCCTGCTAGGAAGTCTTGGGTTCAAATCCAGGCATCAGCCGAAGATTCTCGTCCCACCGCCTTTCGCAAGAGGCGTAAAACCGTGGGTGCCGGCAACCAGTTGAACACCTCTGGTTGTCGTTATGAAACAGTATGTAAAAATGGGTAAGCACAAAGGGCCAAGAATTGGCCTAGGTGCAGCGGAATAAACCGCACCCAAAACAACTACAATATATCACAACCGATAAACACTGTTCTAAAGTTCGTAATTTGTGAGTTGTTGGTATGAGAACTGGAGTCAAACTCAAAGTATTTATTATGTCTGAGACAGAATTATCTGTCCAGAAATAAATGTAATTTTTGGACATACCTTATTACTGCTTCCCAATTTCCCATGGTCCTTCCGCAAATCTCCAACTTCCCAGCGGCCACACACAGACACACCTTAAAAAAATGATGAATAAATTAGCTCTTTTAAGTAGGAAAGCAAAGTTACTGATATACATGTTCAAAAGTTTCTATTTTCTAACAAAATAATTATCCTTTCCTAATAAAACTAACAATTATTACACAGGGGAACATTGATTTTGCGGTATGAGGTTTATTAGTCAATTTTAGGTAATTCTGGTCTACTAAATATGAAAATGATAAAATATTTGTTAAATTGACTCCACCTTTTAAGATAAAGGCAATACAATCATATTTTAAATAACATTAACTAAAAGTGACTAATAAATTTAATAGCTTTTATTCAAAGACTTCTAATTAAAATAATTCTAATTAAAAATGATGTAACTTGGTACTCGTAACAGTTTTTCAAAATTTTGAAGCATTTTGTCAACGATTTGTATTGTTAATATTGTTCAGCTTGATTTCCCAAAAAAAAAAATCGATAACTGGTACAAAGCTTGTCCATGCTCCTTAAGTCATTTGTGGTCCATCAAAGATACCGGCTTCTAATTTTCCTTTACTGAGGACAGGAAATGATTAATAAATATATTTGGAACAAACATCATTCTTATATAAAGCTTTCACAAACTGTTTAGTAGACCCAAATTTAATATGTAGCGGTGGAAGAATTATTTGTCCCCGTCTTATAAATGGTTCATCAACGATGTTAGCTTTTCCTACGGTCATATTTATTCTCGATGGCCAGTTTTTCCTATTCCAATATTCATTTATTGCCCGACTGTCCCACAGACAAAGAAAACAGGTATATTTAGTGTATCCATTTTGCTGACCCAATAAAAAAGCAGCAGCAAGTTGTAGAGTAACATGTTGTATTTCAAAAAGTTAGTTCAATGATTGATTGTAATACTAATAAATAAAGACTTACTAGCTGCACGAAAAGCGAAAATATTTTTTATTGAGGTTTAAATTAAAATAATTTAACTTATACTATACTTTTGATTGCATCGTTTATATCAAAAAACAGAAGCCATTCAAACAAACTAACAAAACAAACTAACTATACAATGAGTATGAAATAAGTCATAGTCTATCAAAATTAATAATACAAACTGATGCTACAGAATTTTTTTTCTTGCCCTGTGTTATCAAGAGTCTATGGAACAATATTAAGAGTACTGACAGAGACAATAATAAACAGACAAAAGAGACAAGACAGACAAAACAATATAAAGCCAAGAGAACAAGACAAAGATATTAACACATATTTTTCCAAAGTTTATAACTTTCAAAATTATTAAACAATCTTAATGGAACTAACCAGAATTATTGCCAAGAGTCTAATGAACAATACAAAGTGGAGAGTAGTAATTGAAACCACCATAGATGTCAGAAAAACAATACAACGTCAAAGGGACAATCTGTGAAGGCAAAGTTATTGATAAAATTTTTTTGGGTAAAAATCAGTTTTTATAATATCACAACCTATAAACACTGTTCTAAAGTTCGTAATTTGTGAGTTGTTGGTATGAGAACTGGAGTCAAACTCAAAGTATTTATTATGAATTTATTATGTCTGAGACAGAATTATCTGTCCAGAAATAAATGTAATTTTTGGACATACCTTATTACTGCTTCCCAATTTCCCATGGTCCTTCCGCAAATCTCCAACTTCCCAGCGGCCACACACAGACACACCTTAAAAAAATGATGAATAAATTAGCTCTTTTAAGTAGGAAAGCAAAGTTACTGATATACATGTTCAAAAGTTTCTATTTTCTAACAAAATAATTATCCTTTCCTAATAAAACTAACAATTATTACACAGGGGAACATTGATTTTGCGGTATGAGATTTATTAGTCAATTTTAGGTAATTCTGGTTTACTAACTATGAAAATGACAAAATATTTGTTAAATTGACTCCACCTTTTAAGATAAAGGCAATACAATCATATTTTAAATAACATTAACTAAAAGTGACTAATAAATTTAATAGCTTTTATTCAAAGACTTCTAACTAAAATAATTCTAATTAAAAATGATGTAACTTGGTACTCGTAACAGTTTTTCAAAATTTTGAAGCATTTTGTCAACGATTTGTATTGTTAATATTGTTCAGCTTGATTTCCCAAAAAAAAAAAATCGATAACTGGTACAAAGCTTGTCCATGCTCCAACTTAAGTCATTTGTGGTCCATCAAAGATACCGGCTTCTAATTTTCCTTTACTGAGGACAGGAAATGATTAATAAATATATTTGGAGCAAACGTCATTCTTATATAAAACTTTCACAAACTGTTTAATAGGCCCAAATTTAATATGTAGCGGTGGAAGAATTATTTGTTCTCGACTTATCAATGGTTCATGAACGATGTTAGCTTTTCGTACGGTCATATTTATTCTCGATGGCCAGTTTCTCCTGTCCCAATGTTCATTTTTGCACCACTGTCCCACAGACAAAGAAAACAGGGATATTTAGTGTATCCATTTTGCTGACCCAATAAAAAAGCAGCAGCAAGTTGTAGAGTAACATGTTGTATTTCAAAAAGTTAGTTCAATGATTGATTGTAATACTAATAAATAAAGACTTACTAGCTGCACGAAAAGCGAAAATATTTTTTATTGAGGTTTAAATTAAAATAATTTAACTTATACTATACTTTTGATTGCATCGTTTATATCAAAAAACAGAAGCCATTCAAACAAACTAACAAAACAAACTAACTATACAATGAGTATGAAATAAGTCATAGTCTATCAAAATTAATAATACAAACTGATGCTACAGAATTTTTTTTCTTGCCCTGTGTTATCAAGAGTCTATGGAACAATATTAAGAGTACTGACAGAGACAATAATAAACAGACAAAAGAGACAAGACAGACAAAACAATATAAAGCCAAGAGAACAAGACAAAGATATTAACACATATTTTTCCAAAGTTTATAACTTTCAAAATTATTAAACAATCTTAATGGAACTAACCAGAATTATTGCCAAGAGTCTAATGAACAATACAAAGTGGAGAGTACTGGTTGAATCCACCACAAATGTCAGACAAGACAATTATAAAGTCAAGGAGACAATTTATGAAGGCAAATTTAGTGATAAACATTTTCAAAAGTTAGTAACTTCGAAAATAATTATTCAACCCTAATGAAACTAACAATAATTATTACCAAGAGTCCAATGAACTACTAGACAAAGTCAAGAGTAGTGGTTGAATCCACCACAAATGTCAGACAAGACAATTATAAAGTCATGGAGACAATTTATGAAGACAAATTTAGTGATAAACATTTTCAAAAGTTTGTAACTTCAAATATTTTTTTCTTTATTAGCACAATACTTACCATTTCAACATGAATATTTACTGACACACAAATCAGCTACATATTGATTCAGGCGTTTGTTATAAGTACACAAAAAGCCAAATAAACAATAAAGAAAAGAGTGGGTTATGCTATTAAAAATATAATTTTATTACATCTATAAATAAATACCTATAAATCTATACATCATTATTTCTAATCATGGTATTCGTCAATCCAATTCGTCATCTGATCCGTCAATCCAATCCAATCCATTGAGACCGTTTCTGTCTCCTACGTGGTTGTTCTAATTCTTCAACTCTCGCCTTTAATCGGTCTATTTCTCTTTGTCGTTCTTCCGCGACTAAAACAGGCACAGTTTGAAGAGGTTCTCCTTCGATGCGCGGTGGTGCTTCAGGTGCATCATCGTCAGGCGCAATTTTTCAATGAAATACTGAATTTCACTTTTGATTTGTTGTTCTTAGCAGGATGATCTTGTGGACGCAGTCATTTTCACGGTCTGCATTTTTCGCTTCTACAGGAGTAAAAGGGGTAAATCAATTACAGGGGGTTTATTTCGTGGTTTATTTCGTCGCCATCGTGGTACCAGAAGTTGATTGTAATGGTAAAATTAGTTGTATAGATAAAGGATGTCCTTTATAGAGGTAAAACAAAATCAGGTAAAATCAATTTATAATACAGGGCAGGTCATACACATGGTTAGTCTGTTAGCCAATATTTGTACAGTTATTGAGGGGTAGTGAAAATAATCAATAAAATCCTTTGTGAGGACAGAGTATCTATATTTCAATAGTGCAATTGTTCTGTTTTAAAAATGTTACCAGCTTGACCGACAGGTCAATTCATCAACATAGTTCCATTAGTAAGAAATTATGAACGTTATAAATTTAGTTAGTGAATTTCTGGTTATTTATTAACATTTTCAAAAGTTCAAAACTTTGAAAATAATTATCCAACCCTAATGAAACTAACAATAATAATTACCAAGAGTCCAATGAACAATACAAAGTCAAGAGTAGTGGTTGAATCCACCACACACGTCAGACAAAACAATGTAAAGTCAAGGAGACAATTTATGAAGACAAATTTAGTGATAAACATTTTCAAAAGTTAGTAACTTCGAAAATAATTATTCAACCCTAATGAAACTAATAATAATTATTACCAAGAGTCCAATGAACTACTAGACAAAGTCAAGAGTAGTGGTTGAATCCACCACAAATGTCAGACAAGACAATTATAAAGTCAAGGAGACAATTTATGAAGGCAAATTTAGTGATAAACATTTTCAAAAGTTAGTAACTTCGAAAATAATTATTCAACCCTAATGAAACTAACAATAATTATTACCAAGAGTCCAATGAACTACTAGACAAAGTCAAGAGTAGTGGTTGAATCCACCACAAATGTCAGACAAGACAATTATAAAGTCAAGGAGACAATTTATGAAGGCAAATTTAGTGATAAACATTTTCAAAAGTTAGTAACTTCGAAAATAATTATTCAACCCTAATGAAACTAACAATAATTATTACCAAGAGTCCAATGAACAATACAAAGTCAAGAGTAGTGGTTGAATCCACAACAAATGTCAGACAAGACAATTATAAAGTCAAGGAGACAATTTATGAAGGCAAATTTAGTGATAAACATTTTCAAAAGTTAGTAACTTCAAAAATAATTATTCAACCCTAATGAAACTAACAATAATTATTACCAAGAGTCCAATGAACTACTAAACAAAGTCAAGAGTAGTGGTTGAATCCACCACAAATGTCAGACAAGACAATTATAAAGTCAAGGAGACAATTTATGAAGGCAAATTTAGTGATAAACATTTTCAAAAGTTAGTAACTTCGAAAATAATTATTCAACCCTAATGAAACTAACAATAATTATTACCAAGAGTCCAATGAACAATACAAAGTCAAGAGTAGTGGTTGAATCCACCACAAATGTCAGACAAGACAATTATAAAGTCAAGGAGACAATTTATGAAGGCAAATTTAGTGATAAACATTTTCAAAAGTTAGTAACTTCAAAAATAATTATTCAACCCTAATGAAACTAACAATAATTATTACCAAGAGTCCAATGAACTACTAAACAAAGTCAAGAGTAGTGGTTGAATCCACCACAAATGTCAGACAAGACAATTATAAAGTCAAGGAGACAATTTATGAAGACAAATTTAGTGATAAACATTTTCAAAAGTTAGTAACTTCGAAAATAATTATTCAACCCTAATGAAACTGACAATAATTATTACCAAGAGTCCAATGAACTACTAGACAAAGTCAAGAGTAGTGGTTTAATCCACCACAAATGTCAGACAAGACAATTATAAAGTCAAGGAGACAATTTATGAAGGCAAATTTAGTGATAAACATTTTCAAAAGTTAGTAACTTCGAAAATAATTATTCAACCCTAATGAAACTAACAATAATTATTACCAAGAGTCCAATGAACTACTAGACAAAGTCAAGAGTAGTGGTTGAATCCACCACAAATGTAAGACAAGACAATTATAAAGTCAAGGAGACAATTTATGAAGACAAATTTAGTGATAAACATTTTCAAAAGTTTGTAACTTCAAATATTTTTTTCTTTATTAGCACATTACTTACCATTTCAACATGAATATTTACTGACACACAAATCAGCTACATATTGATTCAGGCGTTTGTTATAAGTACACAAAAAGCCAAATAAACAATAAAGAAAAGAGTGGGTTATGCTATTAAAAATATAATTTTATTTCATCAATAAATACCTATACCTATAAATATATACATTAATTATTTCCAATCACTGGTATTGTCAATATAATCCGCCAATACAATCCATTAAGACCGTTTCTGCCTTTTACGTGGTCGTTCCAGTTCCTCTCTATCAATTTCTCTCAGCCGCTCTTCCGCGACTAAAACGGCAGCGTGATACGCGTTCTTCCAGAGGCACAGCTTGAAAAGTTTTTCCTTCGATGCGCGTTGGTGCTTCAGATGCATCATGGTCAGCCGCAATTTTTCCCTGAAATACTGGATTTCATTTTGTATTTGTTGCTGCTTGCAGGATGATCTTGTCGATACTGGCATTTTTACGATCTGTTCTTCGCTTGTACAGAAGTAAATGGGGTAATTCTATTGCAGGGGGTTTATATATGCCACCAGAACTTGATTGTAACGGTAAAGTAAGGTGTATAGATAAAGGGTGTCTTTTGCAGAGGTTAAACAAAATCAGGTAAAATCAATTCATAATAAAGGGCTGGTCATACACATGGTTAGTATGTTTGCCAATATTTGTACAGTTATTGACAGGTTGTGAAAACAATCAATAAAATCCTTTGTGGGGGAAGAGTACCTACATTTCAATAGTGTAATTTGTTCGGTATTAAAAATGTTACCTGCTTGATCTAAAGGACAATTCACCAACATGGTACCGTTAGTCAGAAATGATGAACGTTACAAATTTAGTCAGTGAATTTCTGGTTATTTATTTCTTATTTTAAGACAAGTTAATATAATATTGCTATTGCTCCACAACGTATAACCGATTAAAGTATAAAACACATTTACAGCAAATATATGCCTTCGCACTTATGTGTCATATGCAAATGTAAATAAAAGTTATGTACGTAATATATGGTTAACGCATAATATAACAATTTTAAATGACTGCTTATGCAATTATAGTAAAAAGAAATTTCGAAATGTAAATTGAAATTACTTAAAAACTACTTAAAAAAAATTGAGAAAACAGCAACCCAATCAGTTAACTAATTATATAAATTCAAAGACTATGCAAAAGTGCTTCTTTCAAGCTGTATTTTAATGAATCGATAGAAAGCCACCATTCAGAAGGATCGTGGGGAATATCAAACTCGTTCATAAGACTCTTAACATCGTGACATACACGTAAAGATCCTTCCAGCCTGATTTCAGATACTCTGTCAAACCAGGCAAGTTTCTTCAAACAGATGAAATTTCTTCTGTGTCAAAAATCAAAGATGATGAAGTGGATGGCGCAGTTGGGAGAGGATGGTTCTCTCTATGGGGATAGATCGTGATGCTTGATTTGATGAGTTGATCTATAAAAATGATGTTAGGTCAACAAAAAAAAGTGTAATTAAATGTCCAGTATTTCATTATTCTCCATAAATGGTAAATTGCCAATACCTCGAATTGAGACTGAAGATCAATAAACTAAATTACGTGAATTGGATACGTATATTTGTTAATACTTAACTAAACAAATGAACATAGTGTTTGAATAGATAATAAATTAAATTAAGGAGAATCAGTACACTATAACAAACCTTTATATTGAACGAAAAGCAGTATCATGCAGATATACACATATTTAAATTGAAACGGACTAATAACTCACAAACCAAATATTTTATCTTAATCATAGCGATCTTTACGCTGATTCCAATGATGCTATTGGATTTTCTCAATCGTAAACAGTTCGAAAGTTATGACGTTCCAAAGTTTGAAAATTGTGTCAAAGTAGGTATTGTACGACATTTTCTGTTTTCGGAGTAAACTGTGTCCAATCTAATCATGCGATTTGGATGATTCCAACGGTACCGGATGGGAAATTATCCCAGGAATCCATGTTGTAGACCTTGTTGTCCTAAGAAGTACCATTCGCGAGTACAACGCAGAAAAAACGACGAATATGTATCTTTTCCATTTTTAGGAAGTACCTAAGTTTTTTATAAGTTTACTATTCATATATTTCGGTTTCAAGTCAGGTATAACAAAATCAAAATATAGACCAGGTGATGAACATAGTTAGTATGTTTGGCAATATTTGTACAGTTATCGGAACAATACATTTCTATTTTCTATGGTCAATACATTTTCTATGGCGTAATTTTTATTGCATTCAATTACCTACGTTGCTAAAAGACCACCAGATGTATCGATATGGTCCCGTTAGACACAGCAACAAAGCACCGTTATTTAAAATCTTCCCATAAAACTGCAAAATGTGTATAACGTATTTCTATAGGTATTTTTATATAAGGTATTTCCGTTTATTTATTTGTTAAGTTATTTAGGTAGGTGTGATTAATATTCCCGTTATGTTTTGAAAAACGAAAACATGTTTTATACTAAAGTTACAGAGGTCATAGTTTTCTAACACCAAAAATTATTTATAAGTACTTATACAGGGTATTTTATAATGGCATATCACTGGAAGTTCTGCTTTTAAACAAAATATGGAATAACAGTTAATTTTAGTGTCTTTCGACTTATTGCCTCAGAATTTAATGATGAATCAAAAAATGTATTACCATATAAGGCGTGCGAGGTCCTTATGGCACAGCCAGTAGAACTGTAAATAATG
The DNA here is from genome assembly GCA_963971325.1 of Aphodius granarius. NCBI lineage: Eukaryota > Metazoa > Arthropoda > Insecta > Coleoptera > Scarabaeidae > Aphodius > Aphodius granarius. Next base: position 32,626,207 of record OZ020223.1, read on the forward strand.
TTGGGTTATAGAAAACTATTTTTCTACACATAAATTTATTATATTAGGACAACAGATTGTTTTTTTTTTACTATGTCGTCAACAACATTTGTCAAATCACGTGGATACACTTGTTTATTTGAGTTTTTTAAATGAAACAGAAATGAAAAAAAGTTGTCAGTAAAATGCGAAAATTTTGAAACGCAAATAATAAAAAACATTACAAAAAAATATTAAAAATGATACTGTTAAAAGAATTTCTGTCAAAAAAAAAGGTATATTGGACTGCTGGTAACAAGAATGCATAGAGTAAATGAAGTCATTACTTAAAACAATTGAGATCTGAAATTGAATGTTGTGCATAATTTGACGCTTAAATTTCATTACTGCTTAGTGCTTATTCTTCCGGTTGAGACTGAATAACAATTAAATTATGTAATTAAATTAAATAATGTAAATTGCATAATTATGATTATTAGTAATTAACTCATAAAGACAACATAACGTCCGAATTCCATAACAAATTAGGTGTCACACACTTACAACTCAACACTAATACGAATATAACAGTAAACATAAACACATTACGAAATTATAATTGACCACATAAATGGTAATTTTGTTTATTATTATTACTAACACATCAGTATTAAGTAATATAGTATTAATTCTAGGTAACAAAAAACAATATTGACACTGATATTTACTTTAGACTGATATCTACCATTTTGTAGAATTAATATACCCTTTATTGTGAATAATGTTTGCAATTTTGGGTTTTTTTTGTGGTTTTCGATGGTTTCAATTTCAATTTTCAAAAAATTAAATGAAATGACTCTTTTATTATACAGTAACGGTAGACTGTCAACAAATTTACCGATCTTTTGTCCATTTGGTATTTCCAATCTTGGTACCCATAAAATTGTCTACCTTTAAATAATAGGACCCCACCGATATCTCTTATTACCTGTGTATAATGGCAATTAACTCCATGTATTATCCACAATGTCACACAATCAACAATTGTCCACAATGTCAAGATAATAGATGTATATATTCACCTATTATCGTATCAAACAATATCTACAATATCACACAATTAAACTGTATCCCATTTTCCCCCTAGAACTGATATGTTTGTGTCCTGAACGTTAACTATTATTTTTCCCAAATATCCGAGTCCCGTACAGACAAAGGCCGTATAGGCAAAGCGAGAATACGGTGTGGATTAAGGAGGTTATAAGTGTTATATATAACACAGGGGAACATTGATTTTGCGGCGCAAGATTTATTAGTCAATCGTAATTCTGGTCTACTAAATATGAAAATAAAAACATATTTGTTAAATTGACTTCAATTTTTTAAATAAAAACAATCCATTCATATTTTAAATAACATTAAATAAAAGTGCCAAATATACTTAAAAGCTTTTATTCAAAGATTTCAAATTAAAATAACGCTATAAATTATCATCGGCATAAAGAGTTAACCTGCTAAATTCATATTCATTGTAATTTGAATTTTTTACCATTCGAAAGCATGAGGCGTATTACACAATTCTGAAATTAACAATAAAAGAACTAAAAAAATTTAAATTAAGAAAACGTTTTGTGTGTGGTTTTCTATTGAATTTTTGTTCAGTCCCTTTATAAGGTCCAGCAGTAGTCTGCCATTACGTGGCAATTCCATCGGCCTTCATATCTTTCCTGTTGTTCTTCATTGTAATTACTCAGATTGTCAGAAAATTTATCTAAATGATTATGAAAATAATGTAACTTGGTACTCATATTAGTTTTTAAAATTTTTGGAGCATTTGGTCAACGATTTGTAATTTTTTTAATAACTGATACAAAGCTTGTCCATGCTTCCAGTTCAACCTAAGTCATGTGGTTTGTGGTTCATCAAAGATACCGGCTTCTATTTTTTCTGTATTGAGGCCAGGAAATGATTAATAAATATATTTGGAGCAAACGTCATTCTTATATAAAACTTTCACAAACTGTTTAATAGACCCAAATTTAATATGTAGCGGTGGAAGAATTATTTGTTCTCGACTTATCAATGGTTCATGAACGATGTTAGGTTTTCCTACGGTCATATTTATTCTCGACGGCTAGTTTTTCCTGTCACAATGTTCATTTTTGCACGACTGTCCCACAGACAAAGAAAACAGGGATATTTAGTGTATCCATTTTGCTGACCAAATAAAAAAGCAGTAGCAAGTTGTAGAGTAACATGTTATATTTAAAAAAGTTAGTTCAAAGATTGGTTGTAATAAATAAAGACTTGCTAGCTGCACGAAAAGCAAAAATATTTTTTATTGAGGTTTAAATTTAAATAATTTAACTTATACTATGCTTTTGATGGCATCGTTTATCACGAGAACTGGAGTCAATTCAAACAAACTAATTATACAACGAGTACTTCATAATCATAGTCTATCAAAATTGATTACACAAACTGATGCTGCAGAAACAGTTTTTTTTGTTGTCCAGTGTTATCAAGAGTCTATAGTTCTATAGAATAATATAACGTTAAGAGTACTGGCAGAAACAATAATAAACAGACAAACAGACAAGACAGGCAAAACAATATAAAGCCAAGAGAACAATTTAGGAAGACAAAGATATTAACAAATATTTTTCCAAAGTTCAAAACTTTCAAAATTATTAAACAATATTAATTAAACTAACCTGAATTATGGCTATGAGTCTAATAAACAATACAAAGTGGACAGTAGTACCTAATTGAAACCACCATAGATGTCACAAAAACGCATAGTCAAGGGAACAATTTGTGAAGGTAAAGTTATTGATAAAATTTTTCAAAAGTTTGTAACTTCGAAAATAATTATCCAACCCTAATGAAACTAACAATAATTATTACCAAGAGTGCAATGAACAATACAAAGTCAAAAGTAATGGTTGAAATCACCACAAATGTCAGACAAGACAATATAAAGTCAAAGAGACAATTTATGAAGGCAAATTTAGTGATAAACATTTTCAAAAGTTTCTAACTTCGAAACTAGTCACCCAACCCAAATGAAACTAACAATAATTATTACCAATAGTCCAATGAACAATATAAAGTCAAGAGTAGTAGTTGTAACCACCAGACACGTCAGGCAAAACAATATAAATCAAGGAGACAATTCATGAAGACAAATTTAGTGATAGACATTTTCAAAAGTTTGTAACTTAGAAAATAATTATCCAATCCTAATGAAACTAACAATAATTATTACCAAGAGTGCAATGAACAATACAAAGTCAAAAGTGATGGTTGAAATCACCACAAATGTCAGACAAGACAATATAAAGTCAAGGAGACAATTTATGAAGGCAAATTTAGTGACAAACATTTTCAAAAGTTTCTAACTTCGAAACTAGTCACCCAACCCAAATGAAACTAACAATAGTTATTACCAATAGTCCAATGAACAATATAAAGTCAAGAGTAGTGGTTGAAACCACCACACACGTCAGACAAAACAATGTAAAGTCAAGGAGACAATTTATGAAGACAAATTTAGTGATAGACATTTTCAAAAGTTTGTAACTTAGAAAATAATTATCCAACCCTAATGAAACTAACAATAATTATTACCAATAGTCCAATGAACAATATAAAGTCAAGAGTAGTAGTTGAAACCACCACACACGTCAGACAAAACAATGTAAAGTCAAGGAGACAATTTATGAAGACAAATTTAGTGATAGACATTTTCAAAAGTTTGTAACTTAGAAAATAATTATCCAACCCTAATGAAACTAACAATAATTATTACCAAGAGTGCAATGAACAATACAAAGTCAAAAGTGATGGTTGAAATCACCACAAATGTCAGACAAGACAATATAAAGTCAAGGAGACAATTTATGAAGGCAAATTTAGTGACAAACATTTTCAAAAGTTTCTAACTTCGAAACTAGTCACCCAACCCAAATGAAACTAACAATAGTTATTACCAATAGTCCAATGAACAATATAAAGTCAAGAGTAGTGGTTGAAACCACCACACACGTCAGACAAAACAATGTAAAGTCAAGGAGACAATTTATGAAGACAAATTTAGTGATAGACATTTTCAAAAGTGTGTAACTTAGAAAATAATTATCCAACCCTAATGAAACTAACAATAATTATTACCAATAGTCCAATGAACAATATAAAGTCAAGAGTAGTAGTTGAAACCACCACACACGTCAGACAAAACAATGTAAAGTCAAGGAGACAATTTATGAAGACAAATTTAGTGATAGACATTTTCAAAAGTTTGTAACTTAGAAAATAATTATCCAACCCTAATGAAACTAACAATAATTATTACCAAGAGTGCAATGAACAATACAAAGTCAAAAGTGATGGTTGAAATCACCACAAATGTCAGACAAGACAATATAAAGTCAAGGAGACAATTTATGAAGGCAAATTTAGTGACAAACATTTTCAAAAGTTTCTAACTTCGAAACTAGTCACCCAACCCAAATGAAACTAACAATAGTTATTACCAATAGTCCAATGAACAATATAAAGTCAAGAGTAGTGGTTGAAACCACCACACACGTCAGACAAAACAATGTAAAGTCAAGGAGACAATTTATGAAGACAAATTTAGTGATAGACATTTTCAAAAGTGTGTAACTTAGAAAATAATTATCCAACCCTAATGAAACTAACAATAATTATTACCAATAGTCCAATCAACAATATAAAGTCAAGAGTAGTAGTTGAAACCACCACACACGTCAGACAAAACAATGTAAAGTCAAGGAGACAATTTATGAAGACAAATTTAGTGATAGACATTTTCAAAAGTTTGTAACTTAGAAAATAATTATCCAACCCTAATGAAACTAACAATAATTATTACCAAGAGTGCAATGAACAATACAAAGTCAAAAGTGATGGTTGAAATCACCACAAATGTCAGACAAGACAATATAAAGTCAAGGAGACAATTTATGAAGGCAAATTTAGTGACAAACATTTTCAAAAGTTTCTAACTTCGAAACTAGTCACCCAACCCAAATGAAACTAACAATAGTTATTACCAATAGTCCAATGAACAATATAAAGTCAAGAGTAGTGGTTGAAACCACCACACACGTCAGACAAAACAATGTAAAGTCAAGGAGACAATTTATGAAGACAAATTTAGTGATAGACATTTTCAAAAGTGTGTAACTTAGAAAATAATTATCCGACCCTAATGAAACTAACAATAATTATTACCAATAGTCCAATGAACAATATAAAGTCAAGAGTAGTAGTTGAAACCACCACACACGTCAGACAAAACAATGTAAAGTCAAGGAGACAATTTATGAAGACAAATTTAGTGATAGACATTTTCAAAAGTTTGTAACTTAGAAAATAATTATCCAACCCTAATGAAACTAACAATAATTATTACCAAGAGTGCAATAAACAATACAAAGTCAAAAGTAATGCTTGAAATCACCACAAATGTCAGACAAGACAATATAAAGTCAAGGAGACAATTTATGAAGGCAAATTTAGTGATAAACATTTTAAAAAGTTTCTAACTTCGAAACTAGTCACCCAACCCAAATGAAACTAACAATAATTATTACCAATAGTCCAATGAACAATATAAAGTCAAGAGTAGTAGTTGTAACCACCAGACACGTCAGACAAAACAATATAAATCAAGGAGACAATTTATGAAGACAAATTTAGTGATAAACATTTTCAAAAGTTTGTAACTTCGAAAATAATTATCCAACCCTAATGAAACTAACAATAATTATTACCAAGAGTCCAATGAACAATACAATGTCCACCACAAATGTTAGACAAGACAATATAAAGTCAAGGAGACAATTTATGAAGGCAAATTAAGTGATGAACATTTTGAAACGTTTCTAACTTCAAAATTAATGATATCATCCCAATGAAACTAACCAGCATTAGTGCTAGGAGTCTAGTGAACAATATACATAGTGGAGAGTACCGGTAGAAACCACCATAAATGTCAGGCAAAATAATCCTTTAAATGTTGGTGATGGAATAAAAAGACCTCTTTGTTCCTTTGATGGTTTTATTAATTTAATCAATTAAAATAATCAATTCTATTTGTAACTTTATCTTTTGATAATTGTTTTTTAAAGTGTAATTCTGTCTATTAGTATTTTATAACATGATATCTTTCGATCTGTACCAGCTCCCTTTTGTTTTTAGATTTAGGCTGATGATGATCCTGTGAGATCGAAACCGGTACCTATTAAATTAATAAAACCATCAAAGGAACAAAGAGGTGTTTTTATTCCATCACCAACATCCAAAACCTTTGAGAAATGGAGTTACTTATTAATCAATCCTTTAAATGTTCGATTGTTCGTGTAATACCTGAATTAAATGTAACTTTTGGACATACCTTATTATTTCTTTCGAATTTCCCATGGTCCTTCGGCAGATCTCATATTCGTGCCGGAAAAAGTCGCCTGTTCGTTTTATACCGAAAGCCAGGACCAATTCGCAAAGAAAATCCAACATTTTGACAGTCAAAACGGTGAAAAGAAACAACACTCCGCGAACGCAATCACTGAAACAAAAATAATTACGATAAATGCACATGGCAAGGCAGGAAATACTGTTTAGGAAGGATCCTAACCTAATAACAGACGTAATGCAACAATCAATATCGGTCAACATCAGTGAAAATCGTGAACTAAAATGGTATATGATATACCCAACAATTAGATAATGACTTAAACTCACGTTTGTCAGCTGATTTTTGTTATAAACCACGGATATTAGCGAAAATTTACCACACCAAGTCGCAACGTGCAATACCACACACAAAAACAGGACGTAGGAATATTGGAAAACACACTGCATGTGTCAAAACTCGAAGGCAGAGTGAAGAATTTGGAACGACGCATCGCGGCAATTCACGACATATCCCGAACAACATTTTTGTGCTATTTTAACAATATTTTCAGTATGTTTAACAGCCGAAAACGGTAATATAGGCCCCAATTGACTTAATACATTTAATACAACTAATATAACACTTAATATCAATAAATAGGCGTGAAATCCCTAGTTACAAGTGTATTACAAGTGAAAAACATGAAAAAACGATTATTTTCGAGACAGTATAGGAGCTATTACAAAGACTCTTTAAGCACTAATACCACCTTTACGACTTCTTTCCTTACAGCATTTATCCTTATAGCACTTTACTTACCGTTTCAACATGAATATTTAATGACATACAAATCACTTACATATTGATTCAGGAGTTTGTTATGAGTACACAAAAAGTCAAGGAAATAATAAAGAAAAGAGTGGGTTATGCTATCAAAAATATAATTTTATTTCATCTGTAATAAATACTAAATCTATACATCATTATATCTAATCACTGGTATTCGTCCATTTTGTCAATCTGATCCGTCAATCCAATTCAAGACCGTTTACGTTTCTTACGTGGTGGCTCCAGTTCTTCAACTGTCGCTTTTAACCGCTCTATTTCTCTTAGCCGTTCTTCCGCGACTAAAACGGCAGCGTGATACGCGTTCTTCCAGAGGCACAGTTTAAAGAGTTTCTCCTTCGATGCGCGCTGGTACTTCAGGTGCATCTTAGTTAGGCGCAATTTTTCCGTGAAATACTCGATTTGATTTTTTATTTGTTGTTTGTAGGCTGATCTTGTGGAAATAGACATTTTTACGATCTGTATTCTTCGCTTGTACAGGAGTAAATGGGGTAAATCAATTACAGGGGGTTTATATATGCCATCGTGGTACCAGAAATTGATTCTAACGGTAAAACCAGTTGTATAGATAAAGGATGTCCTTTATAGAGGTTAAACAAAATCAGGTAAAATCAGAATTATAAAAAAGGGCAGGTCATACACATGGTTAGTATGTTTGCCAATATTTGTACAGTTATTGACAGGTAGAGAAAATAATCAATAAAATCCTTTGAGAGGGAAGAGTATCTATATTTCTAAAGTGCAATTTGTTCTGTATTAAGAATGTTACTTGCTTGACCGAAAGATCAATTCATCAACATGGTACCGTTAGTCAGAAATGATGAACGTTACAAACTTAGTCAGTGAATTTCTGGTTATTTATTTCTTATTTTAAGACAAGTTAATATAATATTGCTATTGCTCTACAACGTATAACCGATTAAAGTATAAAACACAATTACAGCAAATATATGCCTTCACACTTATGTGTCATATGCAGATGCAAATAAAAGTCACGTACGTAATATATAGTTAATGCATAATATAACTATTTTAAATGACTGCTTATGCAATTATGGTAAAAAAAATTCTAACTGAAAATTGTCGAACATTTATACTGTTAAAGGCACTAAAATGTCATCGATATCAGTCCTTTAACAGACATAAATTAAACTATTTAAACTGACCCAATGTCTTGTTATTTTTTCAATACTTAACAATAATTAAATGTCCAGTATTTCATCATTCTATATAAATGGTAAACTGCCTATTCCTTGAATTGAGACTAAAGATCAATAAATTAAATTATGTGAATTGCATAAGTATATTTGTTAATACTTAACTAATCAAATGAACATAGTGACTGAATAAATAATAAATTAAAAAGGGAGAATCAACACACTACAAGAAAACTTTATATTTAACGAAAAACAGTAGTATGTAGATTGTAGATATACACATATACCGGGTGAGGCATTTAATCACATCAAAACATCTTAATCAAGACTTTCTCTATCTTAAACGGTTCGAAAGTTATGACGCTCCAAAGATTGAAAATTATGCCAAAATTGCTATTTTACGGCATTTTTTCTTTTCGGCGTAAACTGTGTCCAATCTAATCATGCGATTTGGATGATTCCAACGGTACCGGATGGGAAATTATTCCAGGAATCCATGTTTGAAGACCGTGTTGCCCTAAGATCTGAAATTCGCGAGTAGAACGCGAAAAACGACGAAAATGTATATTTTCCATTTTTAGGAAGTAAGTTTTTATAAGTTTACTATTCATATATTTCGGTAAAAATATTTTCGGTTTTAAGTCAAGTATAACAAAATCAAAATAAAGACCAGGTGATAAACATAGTTAGCATGTTTGGCAATATGCGTACCGTTATTCGCAGGTAATGAAAATAAACGATACCTTTCGTCATTGAACAATACATTTCTATTGTCTATGGTCAATACATTTTCTATGGTGTAATGTTTATTGTATTCAATATTACATACACTGCTTACCTAGACGACCAGATTTATCAATATGGTTCCGTTAGACAGGAAAAGCACCGTTATTTAAAATCTTCCCATAAAATCACAAGTGTTTAAAATTTGTATAAGGCATTTCTAGTAGTTCTATTCTATTCTAATAGTTACAGCGATCATTTTCTAACAACCAACATTATTTACCCTATAAAGGGGTTTTATAAGCATTACACACGCGTACCGTTATTCGCACGTAATGAAAATAAACGATACCTTTCGTCAAGGAACAATACATTTCTATTGTCTATGCTCAATACATTTTCTATGGCGAAATTTTTATTGTATTCAATTTTACCTACGTTACTAAAAGACCACCAGATTTATAGCTATGGTCCCGTTAGAAACAAAGCACCGTTATTTAAAAACTTCCCATAAAATTGCAAAAGTTTTCAAAATGTGTAAATCGTAATTCTATAGATATTTTTATATAAGGTATTTCGGATTATTTATTTGGTATGTTATTTTGGTAGATGTGGTCCATATTCCCGAAACAAACAAAACATATTTTATACAAAAGTTATAGGTACCATAATTTTCTAACATCCAAAATTATTTATACTTATGCAGGGTGCTTCGTAAGGGTATATCACTAAAAGTGCTGCTTTTAAACAAAAGACGTAAAACTCAAAAACAGTTAATTTTAGTGTCTTTGTACTTATTTCCTCAGAATTTAATGATGAATCAAAAAATGTATTACCAAATAAGGCGTGAAAGGTACTTATGGAACAGCCAGTATAACTGTAAATAATGTTGGGTTATAAAAAATTATTTTTCTACACATAAATTTATTATATCAGGACAACAGATTGGTTTATTTCTATGTCGTCAAGAACTTGTAGTCAACAATATTTGTCAAATCACGCGGATACACTTGTTTATGAGTTTTTTTATGATAGTTTTTTACTTCTCAGCCTTTCAAAGATTACTTATTTGTACTTACTTACAATTTGTGACTACATACATAAATTGAACAACATTGTTAATGGTCTAGTCACTTATTGCTCAAAAAAGATATTACCTGAAAAGTTTTCCGGGAGTTTTGAAAATTGGTGAATTTATAATTTTTGTTTTTTGACAATAACTCCTTTCCGACTCATTCTGGTGTCGGATAAACAAAAAAAATAAAAACAGTCATATAATAAATTAAACTAGAGAAAATTTCCTATAATTTATGTAATAACCTTTTTTTGGTAAAATGAATAGTTTCAGCGCACGAGTGCCAAAAACCTTGTTAAAACTGATTTTTTGCTAATGCAAAAAGGGAAATAAGAGAGAGTGTGGATGCCGAAAAGCTGGGTTAAAATGCTCCATGTAGTGGTACCTATAATAATTCGCAAGTTCAATCACAAGATAGCGATGAAGAGGAAAAAACGAAGACTGTTCTCGAGCAAACGTATGATAAAATCGGGGACGAAGAGAATTGCAATGAAACTGGTAATCCCATCGCGGATGATGTGGAAGAAATTTCTATTTGTGGCGTTTCGATCGGTACTGAAAACGATGAACTTGCAACACCTGGTTCATCAAGAACAACGAAACGAAGGAGAATGTGCTAAATTATGCCTCATGGTGGTGTGGAAATGATTTTTTTAGCCAAAACGCATGTTACGGAAAAGTGTGTGGCACTTGTACGCTGAAAGTATTCATTTCAGCAAAAAAGGTTATTACATAAATTATAGGAAATTTTCTCTAGTTTAATTTATTATTTTTTCCAATATGGCGGTGTGAGCGGCAAAGATACGAGGTGTTAAAGTAGAAATTCGGAGAAAGCACACCAAAATCTATAAAACCACTAATTTTTAAAACTCCTGGAAAACTTTCCAAGCAAAACTACCAAATAACTGGACTATAAATGAAACATAGACATGAAAAGACATAAGTGAATAGTTTTCAGTAAAATGAGGAAATTTGGAAACGCATTCAATTAAGAACATTACAAAAAATATTAAAAATTATACTGGTAAGAGAATTTCTGTCAAAAAAAAGGTATATTGGACTGCTGGTAACAAGAATGCACAGAATAAATGAAGTCATTACTTAAAACAATTGAGATCTGAAATTGAATGTTGTGCATAATTTGACGCTTAAATTTCATTACTTTATATAACTGCGTATTCTTCTGGTTGAGATTCTAATCAGTAACAATTAAATTAAATCATGTACATTGCATAATTCTGGTTATTAGTGATTAACCCATAAAGAGAACATAACGCCGGAATTCCATAACAAATTAAAAGTGTGACACAGTTACAACTAAACACTAACACAAATGTAACACTAAACACAAACAAAACACATTATTACACAATTATAATTTACCATATAAATGTCAATTTTGTTTATTATTATCAGTATTAAGTAATATAGTATTAATTCTAGGTAAACAAAAACAATATTGACACTATTATTTACTTTGATACTACCATTTTGCAGAATTAATAGCTTATTTTACAGAATTAAAATGATTCCAATTTTCATAAAATTAAATGAAAATATTAACAGTACGTTGCGATATTTAGGTAAAAATACGAGTTACTTAAAATCCAATCAAGTTAATACAAAATCAGGTAAACCAAAATCACGATAAAGCTCAGGCCACAAACATACTTAGTGTGTTTCGCAACAATATCTTTTCAGATTTTGTTTCTTTTATTATAAAGTAACGGTAGACTGTCAACAAATTTATCGATCTTTTGTCCATTTGGTATTTCCAATCTTGCCACCCATAAAATTGTCTACCTTTAAATAATAGGACTCCACCGATATCTCTTATTACCTGTGTATAATGGCAATTAACTCCAGGTATTATCCACAATGTCATACAATCAACAATTGATCTCAATGTCAAGATAATAGATGTATATATTCACCTATTATCGTATCAAACAATACCTACAATATCACACAATTAAACTGTATCCCATTTTACGCCTAGAACTGATATGTTTGTGGCCTAACTAAGTCAGCCCACCAGCGCTTGTTTAACTTTTACAGCAACCAGCATGCATGTTAGTTAACTCAGGAAATTATGTATTTTTGAAACGTGTTTTATAAATCTTACGCGACGTAAGTCTATAGGTACACTTTTCTAGAGTGCTAAATAAAAACCTGACAAGTATTACAAGTGAAAAACACGAAAGAACGATTATTTTGGAGACAGTATAGAAGCTATTACAAAGACGCTTTCAGGACTAATACCACCTTTACGACTTCTTTATTTACAGCCTTTATCCTTATAGCACTTTACTTACCGTTTCAACATGAATATTTAACGACACACAAATCACTTACATATTGATTCAGGAGTTTGTTATGAGTACACAAAAAGTCAAGGAAACAATAAAGAAAAGAGTGGGTTATGCTATCAAAAATATAATTTTATTCCATCTATAAATAAACACCTATAAATATATACATCATAATTATTTCTAATCACTGGTTCATTCCAATTCGTCATCTGATCCGGCAATCCAATCCATTAAAACCGTTTGTGTTTCTTGCGGGGTTGTTCCAACTCTGCAATTCTCTCCTTTAGTCTCTCAATTTCTCTCTGCCGTTCCTCCGCCACTAGAACAGCAGCATGGTAGGCGTTCTTCCACAAGCAAAGTTTGTAGAGTTTCTCCTTCGAGGAGTGGTGGTTCTTCAAGTGCATCATCGTGAGGCACAATTTTTCTGTGAAGTACTGGACTTCACTTTTGTTTTGTTGCTGCTTACAGGATGGTCTTGAGGACATAGTCATTTTTACGATCTGTTTTATTGGCTTGTACAGAAGGAAATGGGGTAAGTCTATTGCAGGGGGTTTATATATGCCACCAGAAGTTGATTATAACGGTAAAATAAGGTGTATAGATAAAGGTGTCCTTTGCAGAGGTTAAACAAAATCAGGTAAAATCAATTTATAATAAAGGGTAGGTTATAAACATGGTTAGTATGTTTGCCAATATTTGTACAGTTATTGACAGGTAGTGAAAACAATCAATAAAATCCTTTGTGAGGGAAGAGTACCTATATTTCTAAAGTGCAATTTGTTCTGTATTAAAAATGTTACCTGGTTGACCGAAAGAACAATTCATCAACCTGGTTCCGTTAGTCAGAAACGTTGAACGTTGCAAATTTAGTTAGTACATTTCTGATTATTTATTTATTATTTTAAGACAGGTAAATTTAATATTGCTATTGCTCCACAACGGATCACCGTTTTAAGTATAAAACAAGATTACAGCAAATGTATGTAAATGTCACGTAGTAAATATATGGTTAATGTATAATATAACAATTTTAAATGACTGCTTATGCAATTATGGTATAAAAAATTTCTAACTGAAAATTGTCGAACATTTATACTGTTAAAGGCACTAAAATGTCATCGATATCAGTCCTTTAACAGACATAAATTAAACTATTTAAAGTGACCCAATGTCCTGTTATTTTTTTAATACTTAACAATAATTAAATGCCTAGTATTTCATCATTCTATATAAATGGTAAACTGCCTATTCCTTGAATTGAGACTAAAGATCAATAAACTAAATTACGTAAATTGCATAAGTATATTTGTTAATACTTAACTAATCAAATGAACATAGTGACTGAATAAATAATAAATTAAAAAGGGGCAATCAACACACTACAAGAAAACTTTATATTTAACGAAAAACAGTAGCATGTAAATTGTAGATATACACATATACCGGGTGAGGCATTTAATCACATCAAAACATCTTAATCAAGATTTTCTCTATCTTAAACGGTTCGAAAGTTATGACGCTCCAAAGATTGAAAATCGTGCCAAAATTGCTATTTTACGGCATTTTTTCTTTTCGGCGTAAACTGTGTCCAATCTAATCATGCGATTTGGATGATTCCAACGGTATCGAATGGGAAATTATGCCAGGAATCCATGTTTGAAGACCGTGTTGCCCTAAGATCTAAAATTCGCGGGTAGAACGCGAAAAATGACGAATATGTATATTTTACATTTTTAGGAAGTAAGTTTTTATAAGTTTACAATTCATATATTTCGGTAAAAATATTTTCGGTTTTAAGTCAAGTATAACTAAATCAAAATAAAGACCAGGTGATAAACATAGTTAGCATGTTTGGCAATATGCGTACCGTTATTCGCAGGTAATGAAAATAAACGATACCTTTCGTCATTGAACAATACATTTCTATTGTCATGGTCAATACATTTTCTATGGTGTAATGTTTATTGTATTCAATATTACATACACTGCTTACCTAGACGACCAGATTTATCAATATGGTTCCGTTAGACAGGAAAAGCACCGTTATTTAAAATCTTCCCATAAAATCGCAAGTGTTTAAAATTTGTATAAGGCATTTCTAGTAGTTCTATTCTATTCTAATAGTTACAGCGATCATTTTCTAACAACCAACATTATTTACCCTATAAAGGGGTTTCATAAGCATTACACACGCGTACCGTTATTCGCACGTAATGAAAATAAACGATACCTTTCGTCAAGGAACAATACATTTCTATGGTCTATGCTCAATACATTTTCTATGGCGAAATTTTTATTGTATTCAATTTTGCCTACGTTACTAAAAGACCCCCAGATTTATAGCTATGGTTCCGTTAGAAACAAAGCACCGTTATTTAAAAACTTCCCATAAAATTGCAAAAGTTTTCAAAATGTGTAAATCGTATTTCTATAGATATTTTTATATAAGGTATTTCGGATTATTTATTTGGTATGTTATTTTGGTAGATGTGGTCCATATTCCCGAAACAAACAAAACATATTTTATACAAAAGTTATAGGTACCATAATTTTCTAACATCCAAAATTATTTATACTTATGCAGGGTGCTTCCTAAGGGCATATCACTAAAAGTGCTGCTTTTAAACAAAAGACGTAATAACTCAAAAACAGTTAATTTTAGTGTCTTTGTACTTATTTCCTCAGAATTTAATGATGAATCAAAAAATGTATTACCAAATAAGGCGTGAAAGGTACTTATGGAACAGCCAGTATAACCGTAAATAATGTTGGGTTATTAAAACTATTTTTGTACACATAAATTTCTTATATCAGGACAACAGATTGGTTTATTTCTATGTCGTCAAGAACTTGTAGTCAACAATATTTGCCAAATCACGCGGATACACTTGTTTTTTTATGATAGTTTTTTACTTCTCAGCCTTTCAAAGATTATTTATTTGTACTTACTTACAATTTGTGACTACATACATAAATTGAACAACATTGTTAATGGTCTAGTCACTTACTGCTCAAAAAAGATATTACCTGAAAAGTTTACCGGGAGTTTTGAAAATTGGTGATTTTATAATTTTTTTTTTTTGACAATACCTCATTTCCGACTCATTCTACAATAAAAACAGTCATATAATAAATTAAACTAGAGAAAATTTCCTATAATTTATGTAATAACCTTATTTTTTGGTAAAATGAATAGTTTCAGCGCACGAGTGCCAAAAACCTTGTTAAAACTGATTTTTTGCTAATGCAAAAAGGGAAATAAGAGAGAGTGTGGATGCCGAAAAGCTGGGTTAAAATGCTCCATGTAGTGGTACCTGTAATAATTCGCAAGTTCAATCACAAGATAGCGATGAAGAGGAAAAAACGAAGACTGTTCTCGAGCAAACGTATGATAAAATCGAGGACGAAGAGAATTGCAATGAAACTGATAATCCCATCGCGGATGATGTGGAAGAAATTTCTATTTGTGTCGTTTCGATCGGTACTGAAAACGATGAACTTGCAACACCTGGTTCATCAAGAATAACGAAACGAAGGAGAATGTGCTAAATTATGCCTCATGGTGGTGTGGAAATGATTTTTTTAGCCAAAACGCATGTTACGGGAAAGTGTGTGGCACTTGTACGCTGAAACTATTCATTTCAGCAAAAAAGGTTATTACATAAATTATAGGAAATTTTCTCTAGTTTAATTTATTATTTTTTCCAATATGGCGGTGTGAGCGGCAAAGATACGAGGTGTCAAAGTAGAAATTCGGAAAGAGCACACCGAAATCTATAAAACCACCAATTTAAAAAACTTCCGGAAAAGTTTCCAGGCAAAACTACCAAATGACTGGACTATAAATGAAACATAGACATGATAGGGCATAAGTAAATAGTTTTTCGGTAAAATGCGGAAATTTGGAAACGCATACAATTAAGAACATTACAAAAAATATTAAAACTTATACTGTTAAGAGAATTTCTGTCAAAAAAAAGGTATATTGGACTGCTGGTAACAAGAATGCACAGAATAAATGAAGTCATTACTTAAAGCAATTGAGATCTGAAATTGAATGTTGTGCATAATTTGACGCTCAAATTTCATTAATTTATATAACTGCGTATTCTTCTGGTTGAGATTCTAATCAGTAACAATTAAATTAAATCATGTACATTGCATAATTATGGTTATTAGTGATTAACCCATAAAGAGAACATAACGCCGGAATTCCATAACAAATTAAAAGTGTGACACAGTTACAACTAAACACTAACACAAATGTAACACTAAACACAAACAAAACACATTATTACACAATTATAATTTACCATATAAATGTCAATTTTGTTTATTATTATCAGTATTAAGTAATATAGTATTAATTCTAGGTAAACAAAAACAATATTGCCACTATTATTTACTTTGATACTACCATTTTGCAGAATTAATAGCTTATTTTACAGAATTAAAATGATTCCAATTTTCATAAAATTAAATGAAAATATTAACAGTACGTTGCGATATTTAGGTAAAAATACGAGTTACTTAAAATCCAATCAAGTTAATACAAAATCAGGTAAACCAAAATCACGATAAAGCTCAGGCCACAAACATACTTAGTGTGTTTCGCAACAATATCTTTTCAGATTTTGTTTCTTTTATTATAAAGTAACGGTAGACTGTCAACAAATTTATCGATCTTTTATCCATTTGGTATTTCCAATCTTGCCACCCATAAAATTGTCTACCTTTAAATAATAGGACTCCACCGATATCTCTTATTACCTGTGTATAATGGCAATTAACTCCAGGTATTATCCACAATGTCACACAATCAACAATTGATCACAATGTCAAGATAATAGATGTATATATTCACCTATTATCGTATCAAACAATACCTACAATATCACACAATTAAACTGTATCCCATTTTACGCCTAGAACTGATATGTTTGTGGCCTAACTAAGTCAGCCCACCAGCGCTTGTTTAACTTTTACAGCAACCAGCATGCATGTTAGTTAACTCAGGAAATTATGTATTTTTGAAACGTGTTTTATAAATCTTACGCGACGTAAGTCTATAGGTACACTTTTCTAGAGTGCTAAATAAAAACCTGACAAGTATTACAAGTGAAAAACACGAAAGAACGATTATTTTGGAGACAGTATAGAAGCTATTACAAAGACGCTTTCAGGACTAATACCACCTTTACGACTTCTTTATTTACAGCCTTTATCCTTATAGCACTTTACTTACCGTTTCAACATGAATATTTAACGACACACAAATCACTTACATATTGATTCAGGAGTTTGTTATGAGTACACAAAAAGTCAAGGAAACAATAAAGAAAAGAGTGGGTTATGCTATCAAAAATATAATTTTATTCCATCTATAAATAAACACCTATAAATATATACATCATAATTATTTCTAATCACTGGTTCATTCCAATTCGTCATCTGATCCGGCAATCCAATCCATTAAAACCGTTTGTGTTTCTTGCGGGGTTGTTCCAACTCTGCAATTCTCTCCTTTAGTCTCTCAATTTCTCTCTGCCGTTCCTCCGCCACTAGAACAGCAGCATGGTAGGCGTTCTTCCACAAGCAAAGTTTGTAGAGTTTCTCCTTCGAGGAGTGGTGGTTCTTCAAGTGCATCATCGTGAGGCACAATTTTTCTGTGAAGTACTGGACTTCACTTTTGTTTTGTTGCTGCTTACAGGATGGTCTTGAGGACATAGTCATTTTTACGATCTGTTTTATTGGCTTGTACAGAAGGAAATGGGGTAAGTCTATTGCAGGGGGTTTATATATGCCACCAGAAGTTGATTATAACGGTAAAATAAGGTGTATAGATAAAGGTGTCCTTTGCAGAGGTTAAACAAAATCAGGTAAAATCAATTTATAATAAAGGGTAGGTTATAAACATGGTTAGTATGTTTGCCAATATTTGTACAGTTATTGACAGGTAGTGAAAACAATCAATAAAATCCTTTGTGAGGGAAGAGTACCTACATTTCTAAAGTGCAATTTGTTCTGTATTAAAAATGTTACCTGGTTGACCGAAAGGACAATTCATCAACCTGATTCCGTTAGTCAGAAACGTTGAACGTTGCAAATTTAGTTAGTACATTTCTGATTATTTATTTATTATTTTAAGACAAGTAAATTTAATATTGCTATTGCTCCACAAAGGATCACCGTTTTAAGTATAAAACACGATTACAGCAAATATATGCCTTCGCACTTATGTGTCATATGCAGATGCAAATAAAAGTTACGTACGTAATATATTATGGTTAATGCATACATGCATAAACTGAAAATTGTCGAACATTTATACTGTTAAAGGCACTAAAATGTCATCGATATCAGTTCTTTCACAGACATAATTAAACTATTTAAAGTGACCCAATGTCTTGTTATTTTTTTAATACTTAACAATAATTAAATGTCCAGTATTTCATCATTCTATATAAATGGTAAACTGCCTATTCCTTGAATTGAGACTAAAGATCAATAAATTAAATTATGTGAATTGCATAAGTATATTTGTTAATACTTAACTAATCAAATGAACATAGCGTCTGATAGATAATAAATTAAAAAGCGAGAATCAACATACTACAAGAAAACTTTATATTGAACGAAAAACAGTAGCATGTATATTGTAGATATACACATATAACGGGTGAGGCATTTAATCACATCAAAACATCTTAATCAAGATTTTCTCTATGTCCAATGTCTTGTTATTTTTTTAATACTTAACAATAATTAAATGTCCAGTATTTCATCATTCTATATAAATGGTAAACTGCCTATTCCTTGAATTGAGACTAAAGATCAATAAACTAAATTACGTAAATTGCATAAGTATATTTGTTAATACTTAACTAATCAAATGAACATGGTGACTGAATAAATAATAAATTAAAAAAAAGGGAGAATCAACACACTACAAGAAAACTTTATATTTAACGAAAAACAGTAGTATGTAGATTGTAGATATACACATATACCGGGTGAGGCATTTAATCACATCAAAACATCTTAATCAAGATTATTTCTATCTTAAACAGTTCGAAAGTTATGACGCTCCAAAGATTGAAAATTGTGCCAAAATTGCAATTTTACATATTCTCTTTTGGGAGCAACCTGTGTCCAATCTGATCATGCGATTTGGATGATTCCAACGGTATCGGATGGAAAATTATCCCAGGAATCCATGTTTGAAGACCGTGTTACCCTAAGATCTAAAATTCGCGAGTAGAACGCGAAAAACGACGAATATGTATATTTTCCATTTTTAGGAAGTAAGTTTTTATAAGTTTACTATTCATATATTTCGGTAAAAATATTTTCGGTTTCAAGTCAGGTATAACAAAATCAAAATAAAGACCAGGTGATAAACATAGTTAGCATGTTTGGCAATATGCGTACCGTTATTCGCAGGTAATGAAAATAAACGATATTTTCATTTTCTATGGTGTAATGTTTATTGTATTCAATATTACATACACTGCTTACCTAGACGACCAGATTTATCAATATGGTTCCGTTAGACAGGAAAAGCACCGTTATTTAAAATCTTCCCATAAAATCGCAAGTGTTTAAAATTTGTATAAGGTATTTCTAGTAGTTCTATTCTATTCCATTAGTTACAGCGATCATTTTCTAACAACCAACATTATTTACCCTATAAAGGGGTTTCATAAGCATTACACACCAAACTTGTGCTTTTTATACGGTGTTATAAAAAGCACAAGTTTGCTACACTATTGTAATCAGTGTAATCGTAGAGTACGCATACGTTTCCCAGAAATCACTGCAATAGATTCAGGGGACCTCAAAACGCGCATTTCCGCTGAAATCGCAATTTATTTTGTCGATTACGATACTTAACTGTAAGAGTATTAACCGGAAAGTAAAAAATCGAGTTTTGGTCCAAAAACTGTGCACTAAAAGTGAACAGTGATTGTGAAGGTTGATGTTCCACGAATTTCATCATATCAAACACAAACTCGGTGAAAGTGCCTATTTAAAAAAAAATTTTCCTGGGTGAGATTGTATAACAATTAAATTATGTAATTAAATTAAACCATGTAAATTGCATAATTATGGTTACTAGTAATTAACTCATAAAGACAACATAACGTCCGAATTCCATAACAAATTAAAAGTGTGACACACTTACAACTAAACAATAATACAAATATAACAGTAAACATAAACTAAACATATTACGAACTTATAATTTACCATATAAATGGTAATTTTGTTTATTATTATTACTAACACATCAGTATTAAGTAATATAGTATTAATTCTAGGTAAAAAACAAACAATATTGACACTGATATTTACTTTGATACTATTACTTTGCAGAATTAATAACTTATTTTACAAAATTAAAATGATTTCAATTTTCACAAAATTAAATGAAAGTATTGCAACAGTAAACCTTTGTAAAAATTAACAGTTATAACGGTCACGTTGCGATATTTAAGTAAAAATACGAGTTAATTCAAAATCAGGTAAACCAAAATCAAGAGAAAGCCCAGGCCACAAACATACTTAGTGTGTTTTGCAACAATATCTTTTCACACTTTGACTCTTTTATTATACAGTAACGGTAGACTGTCAACAAATTTACCGATCTTTTGTCCAATTGGTATTTCCAATCTTGGTACCCATAAAATTGTCTACCTTTAAATAATGGGACTCCATCGATATCTCTTATTACCTGTTTATAGTAACAATTAACTCCAGGTATTATCCACAATGTCACACAATCAACAATTGTCCACAATGTCAAGATAATAGATGTATATATTCACCTATTATCGTATCAAACAATACCTACAATATCACACAATTAAACTGTATCCCATTTTACGCCTAGAACTGATATGTTTGTGTCCTGAACGTTAACTATTATTTTTCCCAAATATCCGAGTCCCGTACAGACAAAGGCCGTATAGGCAAAGCGAGAATACGGTGTGGATTAAGGAGGTTATAAGTGTTATATATAACACAGGGGAACATTGATTTTGCGACGCAAGATTTATTAGTCAATCGTAGGTAATTCTGGTCTACTAAATATGAAAATAAAAACATATTTGTTAAATTGACTCCAATTTTTTAAATAAAAACAATCCATTCATATTTTAAATAACATTAAATAAAAGTGCCAAATATACTTAAAAGCTTTTATTCAAAGATTTCAAATTAAAATAACGCTATAAATTATCGTCGGCATAAAGAGTTAATCTGCTAAATCCATATTCATTGTAATTTGAATTTTTTACCATTCGAAAGCATGAGGCGTATTACACAATTCTTAAATTAACAATAAAAGAACTAAAAAAATTTAAATTAAGAAAACGTTTTGTGTATGGTTTTCTATTGAATTTTTGTTCAGTCCCTTTCTAAGGTCCAGCAGTAGTCTGCCATTATGTGGCAATACCATCGGCCTTCATATCTTTCCTGTTGTTCTTCATCGCAATCACTCAGATTGTCAGGAAATTGATCTAAATGACTATGAAAATAATGTAACTTGGTACTCATATTAGTTTTTAAAAATTTTAGAGCATTTTGTCAACGATTTGTAATTTTTTAGATAACTGATAAAAAGCTTGTCCATGCTTCAAGTACAACCTAAGTCATGTGATTTGTGGTCCATCAAAGATACCGGCTTCTAATTTTTCTGTATTGAGGTCAGGAAATGATTAATATTTGGAACAAACATCATTCTTATATAAAACTTTCGCAAACTGTTTAATAGGCCCAAATTTAATATGTAGTGGTGGAAGAATTATTTGTTCTCGACTTATAAATGGTTCATGAACGATGTTAGCTTTTCCTAAGGTCATATTTATTCACGACCGCCAGTTTTTCCTATGTCAATGTTCATTTCTTGCACGACTGTCCCACAGACAAAGAAAACAGGGATATTTAGTGTAATCATTTTGCTGAGCCAATAAAAAAGGAGCAACAAGTTGTAGGATAACATGATATATTCCAAAAAGTTAGTTCAAAGATTGGTTTTGGTAAATAAAGACTTGCTAGCCGCATGAAAAGCAAAAATATTTTTTTATTGAGGTTTAAATTAAAATAATTTAACTTATAGTGACTGCATGGTTTATCACTGGAGTCAATTCAAATAAACTAATGATACAAATAGTACTTCATAATCATAATCTATCAAAATTGATTGCACAAACTGATGCCCTGTGTAATACATCGTCCCTAAAAACCTAGTATCTCCTTACGTCATACTCAATCATTCTGTCTACAGTCAGTATACATAATAAGAAACTTCTGGACTGTCAGTTATAGTGTCAAGAATAGTTATATATGAAATTTCCCCCATCGCCCTGCAATGTTTATTTAGCAATTAACCCCTGACCCAGATGCGTTCTTTCAGCTCTTTCAGCAATCGACCATGACAGAACAGATGCGGGGGGACACGCGATCTATATCGGGCACGACCAAATTGAATTTTGATTTGTAGCTGAGCGGGGTGGTGACGGGCCGCTATCCTGCGTCCTTCCTTCCTGAGATAAAGGATATTAGAAAAAAGCGACCGATCGGCCGGCATAATGAAACTGCGAGGCGCCATTTCTGGCAATAATTTAGCGGGGATATTTATAACCGCGGAATCGTGGACTCGTTCGTTGATGGCTTATCATTATTTCACGCCGATATGGAACGCCCGATCGCATAAAAATCTGATTAAGCACTCCGGGCTTATTCCTAGGCGATAAAACGCCGAATATTCGACCGTTAAATTTGCAAGAATCGTCAAACAGATAAAGCGCCGGTTCCCGCTATAAAAATTATTATTTTCGTGGTGAAATTTATTGTATAATTTAGGATTATTAATTAATTTTGACAACCTATCCCCCATGGAGAGAACCATTCTCTCCCAAGTGCGCCGTCCACTTCATCATCTTCGATTTTTGACACAGAAGAAATTTCGCCTGTTTGAAGAAACTTGCCTGATTTGATTTGATTGCCTGATTAATTTGAGTGTCTGAAATCACTCTGTCAAATCAGGCAAGTCGTGAAGATTCACCATTTGAAGTTCTAGGTACAGCTCACATTATAAACCAGGGTAAACTGAATGATTTGGTTAAAGACTTAGGTTTATCAAACGAAAAAGGCGAGTTATTATGTTCCAGGCTACAGGAATGGAATCTTTTCGCACGAGGCGTAACAGTGCTTTCATTTAAAAAGCGTAACGAGCCTTTTAAGGCTTATTTTAAAATGGAAGGATCTTTACGTGTATGTGACGATGTTGAGGGTCTTGATATTCCTCACAATCCTTCTGAATGGTGGTTTTTTATCAATTCATCAAAATACAGCTTAACTTTTGCATATTATTTGAATATAATTTTTTTTTGGTTGTTACAAGCAGGTAGATATGCAAAACTTAGATCGATACCCAATGTTGATTTTAAACATTAGAGAAAAACTTAATGAAAATGTTCCGGATAGTTGGCAGGGACCACCTATCGCTTGAAAAATCAATATTTGCGTATTGCGATTCCGGCGGAATCCATTAGCGGAGAACTTGGGGATCTTTTCGCAGTTTCGTTCGCGTTATAGAGCGGATTTCTCCGCTGCATTTTAAAATTGTATGGATCGCGGCAGCCGGAACTATTGGCATGCATATTCAATAGCATAATGTACGGTGCGAATGCAGGCACATGCCCACGAAATCCAACTAAAAATTTCACTTGCTTCGCTTTTCTGTACGCGGGGTCTAAGCGTCTACCGTCAATACCCTGGCACGTATCAATTCATTTTGAAAATGGTTATCCAGATTGAATAAACAGCCTGTTCGAATTTATAAATTTCCTTTGTCGATGTATGTACGAGTGCATGAGAGAAAAGAAATCAAATAAATGTATTTCTGTGCATATATTTCTTTCACGGAATGAATATATGTTTGAAACAAAATATTTTTAAATTTTTATAGACATTCGTTGTCTTTACTTACTTTACTTTGAATAATTGATCGCATTTCATTTAAAATGACAGTTACTTGCAGTGAGAATGAAATACTTTATTCAGAACACAGAAGGTGTTGAACCAAACCTAAAAATTTTTTTCTGAAACATTCGTTTTTCCAAGCAAAACAGCCAATTACTTATACTGATCATTATTATTCTCTTTAATCCATCCAATGGTTGAAATAAAACAATATTAATTTGGTCGAAATGTTTAAATATTTGAAGTAATACCACAAAGTCTCATTCAAAACTTCATATAGTCCTTGACTGTTTGGTGTGACTTAATAATTTACTCATTGCAACGAAACTTGTCTTAAATCAAGAACTTATGTAATAGTAGGATGGTGGGTTCTTGGAATGTGATTAGTTGTAGAAACATTTAAAGTCAAACACCACGACCCCCCAAATACAAGCCACCACTATTATTGCTCTTACACTCGCTCTGCACGTGAGTTCTTGCAATGGGACCAGTGCAGCATTTTAGCAGGCAAAACTAATTAAACTACTCATATTGATATTTAACTCAAAGGAAAACACTTCTCAACAAAATAACAAATTTATTAAATTAAAAAAACATAAAAAAGAATGAATAAAAAATATAAAAGTGACACTTAATTCATCCTTAAAATTACCATCTAGAAGAGCTGTTAGATTCTCGTAAAAATACAAAGAAGTGAAAACACAAAGGAGGAAATAATAATCAGCTTACCATTTACAAAACACAAAACACTACACTAAGTTACATTATAAAAATAAATGAAAAAAGACTACATCTTAAGTAGAATGCCGAATGTCGGCTGTTAATCTCGACTGTTCTCTACTGAATGTTTTTCTCTTCATCTTTGTGTCTTGAACTTATACCTCTCATGTATAAATTATCTCGGTCCACGATACCATAATTTATAATTAAGCAAATAACACACACATAAAATATCAAGACACAAAGCACTTAACGAAAGGGCCCTACTGATTTGGGCCATAAAAAAGAAAGATTTACAAGTCTTCTAAGTTGAAAATATAACAAATCATACCCATGCGTGTGAAAAGGTCAGACAGTATCACCATTCACATATCCGGCATCACATACAATTTATCTCAAATTACAATGAACAAAATATGGATGCAGCTGAAATCCCCAATTATTACACTTAACCCGCTTTTACTGAGAATATTTTGTCTTGGCTGAAGTGGATAGCTATTTCGTGGATATGGAAATCAATCGTTGTTTTGATTCAAAGTAATTTGACTTGATCTTTTCTCTGAGTGTTTTTTTAATGTTATCTCATCTAATCTTTGAAATATTAAAGAAAAAAAAGATTTATTGGGTGCAAAAGATGAACAACCCTCTAACAAAGTCTATCCATATTGATCCATTCTAAAAAATTTCTGACATAACATGGGTTAATGCAAAAGTTCTGGGTTATCATCACCGTCAATGGCTCGGAGGGTTTATGCTTGAGCTTTAGAAATTGTCTTAAGTGTAGAAACGTGCCGATCGCGTTCATTGCCGAGTGAATAATTATTTATTCGTCGCCGTCCCGTAGGCTACTCCAGGAAGGAGAGACAGACAACGCGGAAAAAGGGGGGAGTGCGAGTGCCATTCGCTGTCTCCTTCCATTAAAAACTTTGCTCATTCAATATCGAAGTTTTCCCGCACGGTTCGCCTCCGGGATATATCCTTGCCAAAGACATTTCCCTGCGCGCTACCATTATTATCAAAAAGTTTGATCGGAAAGGAATTACTTCGTACAGATTTCGCTAATCTTCTATTCTAGACACAGCAACCACTACCAAATATAAAGTACACTTTACTGAAACTAAACTATTTGGTTAGGTATATTAAAATTTGTATTGTTTTTAAATCAATGTTCGATTTTATTAAGTCAAGTACTAAATTGATAAACAGTAAAACAAGATTTTTTTATCTAAAAATAACGTAGAGTTTTTGAAAGAAAACGTTCATTTATTTTGAAAATATTGTTATTAAATTTAAATTAATTAACGTTCATACAAATACGATAGCTTTGAATTTAATAAAACTTACTTATTTTTAGCATCTAATTCAATTTAACTATCAAATCATTATTCTAATATAATCAACCAGATTGGTCATCGATTTGTAGACACATTATTAAGCGATTTCGAATGTGTTTGCGTCTATGTACATAGCCGAATTGTGGTATCTAATTACTGCCCCATAATCCCGGTAAACGCTGTATTAGTGCGACCGACTAAATGTCGAATACCATAGTGGAATCAATATTTACCCTAATGTGTTGGCCGATATTTTGGGCGCAAATGTGACATTATCACGTATGCTACGCAATAACACGCTTCGAATTTGCTACCTAACTTTGCTTGGCGTTGTTCTGTATATAGTGAGAGGGTAGATAAGTGGGTATCAGTATCGCTAATTGCCCCTTCTCATGTTCCATTCTAGGTCTGAGCACATATTGCTATATGAGGTAGGTAAATATTCAGGACAAATGGCGTTTCCTTTAGATTTTAAGGGCACTAAATAAGAGGTTCAGAATGATTTTTTTTTTTAATATTTTTTCTATTTTACGTGCAATACTGACGTAGTGATTGCAAAGATTTTTAATTGAAAGAAAAATTAAATAAATAAAATCTAACATACCTTAGTCTGTTTCTTCTATTCCTCATGACGTCAGAAGTTTTCTAAGTGATGTCGCAAGACGCGATGCTTGTCACTGAAACAAAAAATAATACATAAGTTATAATAACTTGGGATTGTGCTGATATATTTAAAAAATATTATAACTCTAAATACACAGAGAAATGTTAATACACTATGAGCATTCTATATTTTCAAGGCAATAAAATAACTGTTGAAACCATAAGAAAACAGAGGAAGAAGTAAAAGAACTTATTCCAGCTATTGGAGATTGCTTTCCGGAAAGCTGTGAAGCTATTAGATTTGAGAAACCGTATATATCTATCGTATGTATATACATGTTACGGTTAAAATGATAAATGTGGTTTGTATTAATAATTACCGGCTATTATTAATAATTTCCTAACGGGCACGGTAAAAGTGATAAAAATGTTACTTTTTACAAAAGATCTTTTGTATACAGTCTTCAAAGAAGTTAGCTAAGTTATTTTGATTACTATGTAAGCTATTATATTTATTTACTCGACGCAAATCAACAGTACGGCTACCCCAATGACCAAAATTACGAATAATACAAAACATTGATAATACAGAATGCCTTTTTTGTCTCCCTTGTACTTTAGAAACTACTGGATATAATTGGTAATGATATTTGGTATACACCCAAGGAACGGCTCAATGACGAAAACAGAAAAAAGAACAGTTTATACAGAGTGTTCAAAAACCATTTTATTATCAATAACACCCATTTTTATATTTAATGCATGTGGGTAGTTTTTTGTAAATGTACAATTACAATTTATTAAGTAAATTCTCAAATCCTAATTATCTTGAAATGTTGCGCATTTAATAACAATTTTTTCAATATTATATTTTCAAGCAAATATGTACATGAAAGAACTATACTAGTTTACATAGATGTTTTTACAAAAATTGCACCGCACAAATGATGCAAACATTTTTGTATGGTACTGTTGCTAACACGGTATTTTTACTTTTGGTGTTTGACAATAATTTTATAAATAAAAGATTAAACATGGTAACAACTTGCCTCCATCTTCCCTACATTAGTATGTCCATTACCTATACCTACCCTAAGTATATCTAATATCTCACAGATATATTTATTATAAAAGTATTTATCACCAACAAAAAATACAAAAAAACAAAAGAAGATGACGTCCTATTGTTACAAACTTTATTTCGTTTTATTTTTACAATATAAATGGTGTCATTGTTGTAGGTACTACCACAAAAAATAAAGGTCTAGAAGGACTTTTGTATTCAAAATTATATATAAAACATTTTTTAAAGTTTTGTATTAAAAAGATAATAAATAATAAGTTATAAATAAAATTTTTTTTTGCCACGAATTGCAAAATGCAGAAGCACTACGTACGTTTGCACTGGTAAAATAATACAAACCGAGTTTCTAATTTATTACATACTTTGCTTCTAAGAATTGCGCAAATAATCATGACCCAAAGAGTTACACACTCGTGCATGCAATTAGTGTGGATTGGCATTTTTTAGTCGCGTTTTGATAATCTTCCTTATTTTAGTCATGAGTTGTAACTAAATAAGTTAGTCAGGACTAACGTCACTAAAGGCCCAACACTGAAAACCCAGTGAATAGATTCGTTGTGTGGCGATTATGTAGATACTAACAGAATTTCAAATCTGAGGCTCTATTATATTGTAGCATCACCTTAATGCAATATCGAACTGAAATATATCACATTGACCACAGCATGCTGGAAATTGTTAATAATAGCCGGTTCATGTGATAAATTCTTCACTTTAACCTCGCCACTTGGCTATTATTAATAATAACCGGTAATTATATTTCATCACAGGTGCAAATGATGTATTGCTAAAGTACCTACAGTACTGCATAGAATGGACCAAGTGTTTTTATAGCATGGTCCAAAGTAAGAGATGCAAATCAATGACAACAAATTCACCAGAGGTATTATTTAACTATTATATGTATTTAATACTTTGAAATGTATCACATAATATTTATTTTTTTTTGTATTTTTGAATGTATGTTGTACTTATTTTGAATGTATTTATTAATTTTATAATAAATTACTGTATTGGTATATATGAACTTTTTCCCCCTTTGCAGCAGCGGTAGATAGTTTGAACAAAGCAATAAAATTATTCACTTCTAATCAATATATTATGTTGAACGTAAATTACTATTGCTTGCTTTGAAAAATTGATCGTATTTCATTTAAAATGACAGTTACTTATGGTGAGAATGAAATACTCTGTTCAGAAGACAGAAGGTGTTGAACCAAACCTAAAAATCTTTTTCTGAAACATTTGATTTTCCAAGCAAAACAACCAATTACTTATTCTGATAATTATTATTCTCTTTGATCCATCCAATAGTTGAAATCAAACAATATTAATTTGGTCAAAATGTTTAAATATTAGTGTACATATGTATATACAAAAAGTACTTGTGTACGTTTTAAAATAATTATTTAAGCTTCTATCTTAACAAAAAGTACAAAAACAACATGTTTTCTATTTTTTTTCCTTGCTATATAGTACCAGTAGTTCAGGTTAAACCTCAATTGGGTTGTAACTTTCGCTCATGTCCACTTTATTTAGGTTACCGTGTTTGCTCTATTTTTATACCGACGACGTCGAGTTGCATAAACAGCCCGTCGGCATGCAATCCGTAGATTAAGTTTTATCTGTAATTAATTGTCTCCGTTCCTGACTCCAGCCCTCCCAGCCCTAGACTCGCCCTCATAGCCTGCATCTCTATTGAACCTTGAACCACATGATCCGTTTTACAGGGTGGCACTAGGTCGCATTTTCTAGGTGTATTTAATCGAAACCGCGGTTGCTTTTAGAGGTGAAGGTTGACATTATACTGGTTCGTTTGTGGTAGAGATTATTAGCAGCTTCATTTAGAAGTCTCGTCTAGATTATAGGGTATAATGTTGGCTGTTTGCCTTGTACACATATTTATAATTTTATATTATTAGTTATACATTTAACAACAGTAATGAATTGTTGCTTTAAATTATGTATTATAATCGATGGATGGTATTCTCTCATATATTGGGAGAATATTACCTCGCATAATATTTATAAAACACATTTCGAGATTCGCTCTCAATTGTGTGAGTAATGGACGTAAGAATTCCATCCAGTTGTCAGCGAAGGTCGACAGCAAGGTATTCCGTAGAAAACAACAAAATAACCAGTATGATCTAATCAGTCTCTTGTGAAACCTCTACAAAAGATGTGGTCGGTGTTTGCAATTCTGATTGGTTTACAATTAGTCCAAGGTATGTATTAAAATCCCTACAATCCTTTAGAATTGAAGGGTGTATTAAAATTATCTGGAAATAATTCTCATTTCCTGGTAGAGCGTTCTAATTTTTATGATAATTTAACCAAACTGTCTGTGACACCGGACTGTATACCAATAATTTTTATATTATAGGGAATGCCTACTATTGGCGAGACTATAATAGAACGATTCCTTCTGACGCATATCGAGATCTAGAAACTAATTCATTCCCAGCTAGAATCTATTCACAGAAATTCCCAGGATACCATCCAACGTGGTTAAATCATTCCACTGGTACAGAAGTCAAATACGCAAATGAAACAATATCTGACATTACACAAGTACGCAGAAAATTTTATTAGGTTATTTTTTATACATTGCTTAATTACAAATTAAATATTTCAGGTACTTTGCACAGAGGATACGAAGAAATTTTACTGGGAATGGGTTAACGCCCCATTGCTGAGGACATCAGATCAAGAGAAGATAGTGAAGGGTGGATATGATAGTTATGGTGATGTGTACATAGCGAAGATATTCTATAAGGGCTATTGGTATTTGGGAGAACTGGATGGAATGTCCTGTTACTTCTATAGTGTGAAAGATTGCTACCATAAGATCACCACTAATAATTGGTGCCAAACCCCTGACTGTATGGTGTTGAAATATAAATGAGTTTGTGTTTTTGTAAGCATTTGATAAAGTGTGAAATAAATGTTTGAATATAAGTACTTTTTTGTCTAAATAATACATAGTTCTAGACAAATAAAGGTGTACCTATTCTGTGTACAGCTTTAGCGGACCTCACCTCACCCACCTTCTAGGGTACTAGTCGGAAAGTAAAAATCAGGAAAGAGTTGCTTATTAGACATATAAAAATCAAACAAGACTCTCCTTTGGTGACTGACCTGACCATCCAATCCAGTTTCCTTCGATGAAGGTCGAGATCATGGTAAGTACAAGTTATTTCTACAAAATAACCAGTATATTGCATACAGCTTCTTTCGAAGCATCTATAAGACATGTGGTCTGTGTTTTCAATTCTGGTCGGTCTACATTTAGTCCTGGGTACGTATTCTACGTATTATTCTTCCAGATATTTATTCTTGCACATTTTTGACCAACAATAACTTCTATTTTATAGGATCTGATTATTATTGGCGTGACTACAACGGAACTATTCCTTCCGACGCATATTGGGACTTAGAAACAGCGTTAGTAACGGCAAGAATATATTCCCAACGATGGGGTGGATATCATCCAACGTTTTTTAATCGTTCCACTGACACAGAGGTCCTGTACGGAAATGAAACAATAAAGGACATCATACAAGTAAGCAAAGAAACATTTCATATACCTTATATTATAATATTTTCTAATTTAAATTAAATTTTCAGGTATTTTGCACTGAGAATCCCAAGAAGTATTACTGGGAGTGGGTAAATGCCCAAAAGCTGAGGACAAAAGATGAGAATTGGATGGTGAAAGCAGGCCACGATAGTTATGGTTATGTGTACATAGCAAAGATATTCTATCAAGGCTATTGGTACTTGGGAGAAGTGGATGGTAACGCTTGCTACTTTCAGGGAATAAATGATTGTTACCATAAGATTATCACTGATAACTGGTGCCAAACGCCAGATTGTATGGTATTGAAACATGAAATATAAATGAGTGTTTGTAAGAATTTGATAAAATCGTGTTTTCTTTCGTTTGTATAACAAGAAATAATGCCATCGGAATCTATAACAATTCCGATGGCATTCTAATGATCATAACAATCATTATTTCATTTCGTAATTAATTGACCTTGTGTGTATTCCAAGACGATAAGAATAATCATCGGGGTTTTCTGCACACGCAATCAAAAAATCCAGTGATACAACACTGACAAATACAGTGACTTAATATAAAAGAAACAAACACGACAATTAAACAAACAGTTGCTCAAGTAAATTGCAGTTGTCAGCATCCACAAGAAATGCGGGCCATTCTTGGAGTCGTTCTAATTAGTTTAGGAATAGTTTTCGGTAAGTATTTTGCATCTTAATACATAATTCTTTTAACTTTAATATTTGTTACGGTTGTTTCCATTTTAGGTAGCGATCACTACTGGAGAGACTATGAAGGAATAATACCTTACGATGCTCTTGTGGATAAAGACACAGGTCTGGCAATCGCGCAGATATATTCCAAGAAATATTCAGGGTTTCATCCAACTGGTTTGAAACGTTCTAATTACGTTCCACACGCCAATTATGACAAAGAAATCATAAAAGAAGATATTAAGGTTTGTAGATCAAATATTTATGATGACACCTAAGGACGTAATTCAGAATTTGAGTTTTTTAACTGATTTGTTTTAGTTGCTCTGTGCTGAGTCACCTGAGAAATACTTTTGGGAATGGGTGGACGCAGCAAATGTAACATCAACATCAAATGATAACAGTGTATTAGTGAAAGGTGGACATTCAAATAATCGTGCTGTATTTATAGCAAAAACTTTTGTAAGGGGACATTGGTACCTTGGCGAAATTGAAGATGAGCAATGCTATTTCTATGATGTACCAAACTGTTACCACAAGATCTCAGTGAATAATTGGTGCGTGGCACCAGACTGTATGGTACTGAAATATCGTAGTCCTCTAAAATCGTACTTTATATCATAATATTTACGTATTTGTTTGTCTTATTATTATTATTCGAAATAAATGGTATCAATATAATAATAACTGAATGTTTAATAAGTGAAGTGGCGTTTTTTCAAATTAAATATAAATACTATACATTATCAACAAAGGTCAAGATCAAGGTGCAATAAGATAAGAGATTATTAAACTGCATAATATTGGTATCATATAAAATGCTCTCCGAAAATCTGCAGTCTTTTAAATCATCTACAAACATGTGGGCGGTGTTTGCAATTTTCATCGGTCTACAAATCACCCTGGGTACGTATTCTGATACAATTTAAGGGCAATATTATGAGTTATACACAGAGAAAACTTTATTCTTGATATCAAGAAAAAAGTATCCTTGCGTATGTAGTGTAGCATAAAGAGGATTTTTTTCTATCTAAATAATATTTTATTCAAATAAGAATTTCAATATAGTTGTTTCAACGGTTATTTATTCTTACGATTTAAGAATTTAGTATATTTTTCTCTGACGACTACAACAAAAATATTTCGTTGAACGAAAAATATATATGCTTCAACGAAACAACAGTTTCTTGACTCAAGATTCTTACTCTGAGAGATACATAGAAAGTTGTGCAATTACTTTACAGATGGCGCTAACAGTTTCTCGCGTCTTTTGTCACATATCACCGCTATATAAGTTCGACGATATTGGGTGTTCGTATATTGTTTGTATACATCTATGCGTAAGTGTTTTATTTCATGGGTGACTTACAACGATTATGAGGAAAACCAGGATTGTATTGGAATAGCTACACAGAAAGATAATGTAGCATGAAGAGGATATTTTTCTATCCAAATAATATTTTATTGTAATAAAAATTTCAATATAATGTAGATATTTTAACGGCTAGTTTATGTTGAGTATATTTTGCTCTGACGAAGAAAATGTTATTCTTCGACATATAAAAAGAGTAATACGTTGGTTTTACATCAATTGGGTGAAAAATATACATGCTTCAACAAACAAACAGTTTCTTGTCCCAAAAGTATACGTACGTATCGCTTAAAGCAGACGTAATACCTTTCAAGAAGTTCCTTCATACTCAAAACAAGAAAACGTAATACTTGGAACATCTTGGGTGCAAAATATACATACTTCAACGAACAAACAGTTTCTTGACCCAAAAGTATACGTACGTATCGCTTAAAACAGACATAATTCCTTTCAAGCAGTTCCTTCATACTCAAAACAAGAAAACATAATACTTGGAACATCTTGGGTGCAAAATATACATGCTTCAACGAATAAACAGTTTCTTGACCCAAAAGTATACGTACGTATCGCTTAGAACAGACGTAGTTTCTTTCAAGCAGTTCCTTCATACTTAAAACAAGAAAACGTGTATACTTGGAACATCTTGGGTGCAAAATATACATGCTTCAACGAATAAACAGTTTCTTGACCCAAAAGTATGTACGTATCGCTTAAAACAGACGTAATTCCTTTCAAGCAGCTCCTTCATACTTAAAACAAGAAAACGTGTATACTTGATACTGACTTATCTACCAAAAGTTCTTCTGACATAGGAAATGCCTACTATTGGCGTGACTACAATGGAACCATTCCTTCTGATGCATTTTGGGACGCAGAAACAAGAATGTCCCCAGCTAGAATATACTCCAAGGGCTACCCTGGGTATCATCCAACGTTTTTGAAATATGGCACTGGTAATCAGGTTAAATACGCAAGTGAAGTAATAAACGACATTACACAAGTACGCAAACCAATCTATAACTCTACAACTTTTTTTATACATTTTTAACAATGCTTTAACAAACATTTTTAATCATTAGCATCAATTTTTCAGGTGCTGTGCAGAGACTCTAACGAGATTTATTACTGGGAATCGTCTAAAAACATAATGTCACACCAACACAATCTGGTAAAAGGAGGATCTTACTATTACGGTGACGTGTTCATAGCGAAAATATTCTACAATGGTTACTGGTACTTGGGGGAACTGGATAGCAATCTTTGTTACTTTTATAACGTAGTAAAATGTAGCCATACGACCGTTTACGGTTGGTGCAAAGTACCAGACTGCTTGGTACTGAAATATTCAATTAAAAAAAAATAACGAGAAAAAATAATTGTATAAGTAAGCATTTTACAAGGTGTTAAATAAATGATATCAGAACAAGATACCTGAGTATAGTTTTGTTTTAAGTTATACACCCATTCTGTGAATTAAAATATGGGAAGTGATCAAAGAAGATGAGGTAAAAGCAGCATACTGCTGCCATTTTGGATTTAGAATTGGAGATCTGGAAAAAATATGGACACCTAATATATCCTGTATTTCCTGTTAGATTGGACTTTTAAAGTGGATGAAAGGGTATCAAAAGAAAATGCCGTTTGCAGTTCCCATGTTGTGGCGAGAGCCTTCCACTCATGTAGATGATTGCTAATTTTGCACGATAAGCGTCTCCGGATATTCGAAGAAGGATAAGCATAAAATATCCAAATTTGCCATCAGCATCGCGTCCTATACCCCACGGAGAGAACCATCCTCTCCCAAGTGCGCCATCCTCTTCATCATCTTCTATTTTTGACACAGAAGAAATTTCGCCTGTTTGTAGAAACTTACCTGACTGGACAGAGTGTCTGAAATCACTCTGTCAAATCAGGCAAGTCGTGAAGATTCACCATTTGACGTTTTAGGAACACCTCACCTTATAAACCAGTACAAATTGAATGATTTGGTTAAAGACTTAGGTTTATCAAAAGAAAACCGGGAAAAACGAGCCTTTTCACTAGACCTGTTACAAAAAATCCACTTTCACTTTCTAGTTATGTAAGGCAAATTAATCTGGAACAAATATTTTTTTTTGTTGTATCAGAAAGTTGGAAATTTGTTCCTTTGTGTGATTGGTATATAACACTCTCCAAGAATAGTAGCAGTCTTGTTTGTGATAATTATCACTGGATATTTTTGACCGAGGAGTTGGCCTTGGGTCTCCCATAGGTCGACGGTAAGATGCAAACCAGTAATTTATACCATATGGTGGTAAACAGTCTCAGACAGAAGCTTGTTGTTGCTGTGAGTGCAAAACATGTGGTCTGTGTTGGGTATATTTATCGTCAGTTTACACATAACTGTGGGTATGTACACTATTTTATTATGTATTAATAAAAAGATATTATTAATATAAAAATATTATTAATATCAAAATAAATCGCGATCTCAAGCTGGTTGATAAACATCGTTGTCCTATTAAATTTTCTTACGTTTGTTATTTTCAAATCGTTATTTGGCCTCAAA
The DNA here is from genome assembly GCA_963971325.1 of Aphodius granarius. NCBI lineage: Eukaryota > Metazoa > Arthropoda > Insecta > Coleoptera > Scarabaeidae > Aphodius > Aphodius granarius. The sequence continues at coordinate 32,662,626 of OZ020223.1, forward strand.
GATAACCTTAAGAATTTTGTATACACAACCAAAATATACACATATCGCAAATAATACTTGATATTATAGCATATACGGAACAAAAGTTAGTGAACATTAAGTGAAAAACATCACATACCACAATGTATAGCAACTTCACATCATGTGGTCTGAGTTTTGCATCATTTTGATCATTTTGAAGTTAGTAATCGGTACGTATAATTGCCAATGACTTTTTTATTAGTTTAAATTTAACTTAGTTTAAACTTCTAAATTAGAACAAAATACTATAAAGTCCAGTTTATTTGGTGCTCAAAAAAGAGGTTAGTTTTGAAAATTGGTGATTTTTTTTAAATAGTAAATTAAACCAGAGGAAATTTCCTATAATTTATGTAATAACTTATTTGTGATAAAATGAATAGTTTCAGCGTAAGAGTGTCACAAACCTTGTTAAAACTGATTTCTTGCAAATGCAAAAATGGATATGAGAGAGCCTGTGGATGCAGAAAAGCTGGATTAAAGTGCTCCGTTATATGCACGAATTGTAGTGGTACCTTTAATAATTCGCAAGTTCCATCACAAGATAGCGATGAAGAGGAAAAAAACGGAGACTGTTCTCGAGCAAACGTACGATGCAATCGAGGACGAAGAGAATTGCAATGAAACTGATAATCCCATCGCGGATGATGTGGAAGAAATTTCTATTTGTGGCGTTTCGATCGGTACTGAAGACGATGAACTTGCAACACCTGGTTCATCAAGAACGGCGAAGCGAAGGAGAATGCGCTAAAATATGGAATAGTGCATTGCATGTGGATTAGGCCTACAGGGAATACCACGATTAAAAAAACGCGCCAGTTACTCTACCTCATGGTGTGGAAATGAGCTTTTTAGCCAAACGCATGTTGCAGTAAACTTTGTGACACTCTTACGCTGAAACTATTCATTTTACAAAAAAAAGGTTATTACATAAATTATAGGAAATTTTCTCTAGTTTAATTTATTATATAACTGGTTTTATCGTAAAATGAGTCGGAAAGGAAATATTGTCAAAAAACTGCTTATAAACGTGGCAAAGTAGAAATTCGGAAAGAGCACACCAAAATCTATAAAATTACCAATTTTCAAAACTCCCGGAAAACTTTCCAAGCAAAACTACCAAATGACTGACTGGACTCATAGTTTTATCTACATTTCTTAATACATTCATTACAGGTGATGGATATTATTGGCGATCCTATAATGGTACAATACCGTCTGACGCATTTCGAGACGAAGACACCGACTTTGCCATTGCTAAGATATATTCCGGGAAATACGCTGGTTTCCATCCAACCCCTCTAAGACGATCTAGTGGTTTAGCGATCAAATACGAATATGAAGATATAGCGGAAAATATAAAGGTGTAGTTACGATGCTATTAAGCTGAGGGAAAAATTTATTTGATACAACACGAATATCTTTACTGGACCCTACCTAACGTCAATTTAATGTCACTCCTGTATATAAATTTGTTGACCAAACAATCGAAATGTTTATTGTTAGGAATTTCTTCATTTATTTTTTATTATTTTAGGTCCTTTGCGCTGGGAATAAAGACAGATACAAGTGGGAATGGGTAAACGCGCCAAACATAAGGAAATCGAATCAAAATCAACGAGATTTTGTCGAAGGCGGATCGAATAATGCCGGATACGTGTACATAGCGAAAATATACATAAAAGGAAATTGGTATATCGGGGAAATCGACGGATCAGCTTGTTTTTTCTACGGTGTTCCCGATTGTTATCTCACTATCACCAGAAATTATTGGTGCGAATCACCCGACTGTATGGTACTGAAGTACAAATAAACTCGCATTTTATATTTATTCTGTTGTTTTATTAAAACTTATCGATCTAATAATCATAATCATAATTGGTAGGTCAATGAGTATATTAATATAATTAGCAAACCAAATTTTCCCACTAAACCAAACTTTATTTACACGTAATAAAAACAAACGCAAGTCCCAACAATTCTGAGAATTTGGAGATACAAACAGAAAGCGACGACGTCATAACATATCAAACGACGTCAATATAAGACACATTATATAAACAAGTGATCAATCTGTTTTTAAAGTACATATAAAACATGTGGTCGATGCTTTTGGGCATTTCTTTGTTCAGTTTTAATATAGCCAGTGGTGAGTGTAGTGTTCTTTAGTAATCAACAGCCATATGTTTAAACTAATTATAAATACAAAGTGATGACAAAGTATGTAAGACTGCACTGAGGGAAAAATTTAGTATTACGTTTTCTTGCTACATATTTTAGACGAATTTTGGCCAATATCTTTATTATAAGTGTTGTTATATTAAATTTTACTTGAAATGAAACAAGATTTATACAGAACCATCATTTGATTGGTTCAAGTAGAATATAAAATTCCCAGAGTAAGAATAAGATTTTCTTGATGTTCCAAGTATTACGTTTTCTTGTTTTAAGTATGAAGGAACTGCTTGAAAGAAATTACGTCTGTTTTAAGCGATACGTACGTATACTTTTGGGTCAAGAAACTGTTTGTTCATTGAAGCATCTATATTTTGCACCCAAGATGTTCCAAGTATTACGTTTTCTTGTTTTAAGTATGAAGGAACTGCTTGAAAGAAATTACGCCTGTTTTAAGCGATACGTACGTATAGTTTTGGGTCAAGAAACTGTTTGTTCGTTGAAGCATGTATATTTTGCACCTAAGATGTTCCAAGTATTACCGTTTTCTTGTTTTAAGTATGAAGGAACTGCTTGAAAGGAATTACGTCTGTTTTAAGCGATACGTACGTATACTTTTGGGTCAAGAAACTGTTTGTTCATTGAAGCATGTATATTTTGTACCCAAGATGTTCCAAGTATTACGTTTTCTTGTTTTAAGTATGAAGGAACTGCTTGAAAGGAATTACGCCTGTTTTAAGCGATACATACGTATAGTTTTGGGTCAAGAAACTGTTTGTTCATTGAAGCATGTCTATTTTTCCCCCATCAAAAAATTGTTGTCGATGTAAAACGAACGTCTTACTATTTTTATATGTAGAAGAATAACATATTGTTCTTTCCCTCATGGAGATTCTAAATACATACCAATATTCACATCTGTCACATTTATGGTTTTTTTTTGGGGGGGTATTACAATATTGATTGGTGTATCGTTAGATACATTATTGTGATTTATTATGCTTGAATGTGTTATAGTTTGATGCTACTAAAGTGGCTTAGATTATTATACTACTAAAGTAAACTAAGAATCACTGTTCTATCTTCATATTGTTCCCTAACAAGTTTAATTATTGCAGGAAATGGATATTATTATGGAGAATACAATGGAACGATTACTTCTGACGTGTTTATAGACAGAGATACAGACTTGGCAATTGCTAAGGTAATTTCTGAGAAATATGGCGGCTTCCATCCTACCTTTCTGACAAGATCTACCGGACCAGCTGTCATATACGAACATGAAAATATAACGGAAAATATAAAGGTGTCTAATATAACAAAAATATAAAGCTCTGCATTATATTTAACTTAATATGTTTTCTATACTAATAAAATTTGTTATTATTTTAGATACTCTGTGCTGAAAATAAAGCCAGATTTAGCTGGGAATGGGTGAACGCTGATAGCTTAAGATCATCAGGTGAAAATCTAAGTGATTTAGTGGAAGGTGGGTCCAATAGTTTCGGATATGTTTACATAGCGAAGATGTACATCAGGGGAAACTGGTACTTAGGAGAAGTTGATGGAACAGATTGCTACTTTTATGGTGTACCCGACTGTTATCACATTATCACCGGTAATCAGTGGTGCCAAACGCCAGATTGTATGGTACTGAAGTATAAATAAATTCGACTTTTTCATTTAGTTATCTTGTTTTATTAAATATTATGAAAGGTCAAATAAAAACTGCCCATCCAAAAGTTTTGGTAACTTTTAATCTCTAAAAACTGAATTGAAAAAAATTTATTAGCTAGTCGATTTGATTGATTACTAAAATATATATTTGACTTAATTAATTCTTGATATTTTGATTTAATAGATCGATAAAACAAAACAGTTTCCAATCAGAGTCTAATTATCAATTTTGTAATTTGAGGCACAGGTGGCCAACGTTAAAGAGTCGCGGGTTAAATGCCACAAAGTAGAGAGGGGGGGCGTTTGACCGTGAGGGGGAAATTGCAGATCATGGCAATTTCCGTTTTAGAGAAAATTCGTCTAACGGTTTGGCACACACGGCGCCACCATTCCCCACCCCCGACGTCCCTCCGCCCTTCATTCATTCCCACCCAAGTCTATTTAATTAGATTCTGACTGGGTGGCAAGTGGGAAGTATTTTAAACTCAAGGTCAACTCAACAATACCCATCGGGGGGATGATTTCCCCCCAATTCATTGACGGTCGAGGTTATTTACGCGTAACTTTGGTAATTAATTTGATAGTTTTCGTGGTCAAAATGGTTAGAATCAGCATGTTAATTAAATATTTCAACCCTTGTCATAATTGTTTATTTCCGTCGATGTATCTGTCCCTTTAACTAATTAGTCGGTTTTTGTCTTTGCGTCGAGCAAGGATGGTACCGCCATCAAAGGCTGAAAATTAAAGATCCGCGCAAAGATTCCCAGGACTCATTCTACACCCCACACCGCCTTGTAATTTCGTCCTGCCGCGTTTTGTAATTAAGCCTGTGGATTCCACTCGAACCAGAAGCTTATGTTTTCTTCCACAATTTCCCTCACTTCCATTCCCCGAGTATTATTGCTTTGTCTGCTGACGTAACAGCCACGCTACGCTCGATGAATAAACATCGAAATTGCAATTAAATCGCTTTGTTCTCGATCGTTTTTCGTTGTCTTTTGATTTTACTAAGCAGTTCTGTCAATTATGAAATATTATGAATTCCATCTTGATTTTACTATTTCGTAATTTGAGTTATGACCAGCTAGGTCGGCAAAATACCCAGTGTGCGTCAAATTTGAATTTGCATTAACCCGGAAGTATCCACTCCACTACTAGATGTCTCTGGAGTTACTGCACACATTAAATCTGGGATTTCTCAAGGGGCTAACACCGGCCCTCCCTCACTTGATGAATATCTAGTCTAAGAGATGTCATGACGACGCTGGCAGTATTAAATGTAACTGCACTTCCACCTATTCCAGAACAAAGGAGTTTACGGCTACCCAGTACCCAGTGAGACGCAGAGAGGATGATTTCACAACACTAACTTGGAATGTTCTGCCTCTCAAACTGTATACCCCTTTTCATGGCTTGTCTTAAATGGATTTAGACACCGTGTGCCATCAATTACAGAACAAACATAAAGAGACTTAAGCGGTCAAACTTTACGTTCAGTTTAGAAGAAGGAAAAAATCTTCCTACAACCATCGGCAAAAAGATCATTGGGTAGGTTCAAGTATGAATATGATTTTCGTGATGTTCCAGGTATTACGGTTTCTTGTTTTAGGTATGAAGGAACTGCTTGAAAAGAATTACGTCTGTTTTAAACGATACGTACGTATACTTTTGGGCCAAGAAACTGTTTGTTCATTGAAGAATGTATATTTTTCACCCAATAAAATATTGTTGTTGTAAAACGAACGTCTTAGGGTAATGACACACATAGCGGTTGTGCCGAGACGGCGTGCCGAGTCGGCCGCCGAGTCGGCACTTACGGCTGTGATTAGCAATGGCGCAAAACACACACACCGTCGACGGTGTACTGTCGGCACAAGTGCCGTCTCGGCACGTCGTCTACGCCAAGAAACGCTAGCGGCGTTTGTTTACATTAATTGCTTGAGCGGCGCTTGTTTACAATAGTTGAAGTGGTGCATGCCACACATAGCGGTTTTAATTACGCGCAGTGACGGACGTTCATTATTTTTCTACGACAAAATGACTCAAGAATTAAAACTCATTGAAAAAAATCTGGATATAGAGAAGCTAATCAGTGAAGTAGAAGCTCGCCCAGGTTTGTGGGATATGACAAAAAATGTTTATAGCGACAGAACGCAAAGAAAGAAATCCTGGGACGAAATTACAGATGTGTTTGCTGGGGATGGTTTAAGTTTGGAGAATAAGAAGAAGCTCGGTAAGCATATTTTAATTATTAGATAGAACAATACATAATATAAGTAACTAAACTGTTGAAAAATAATTTGCATATTTATCTCTCGCCGACAGAGCCCTTACATTTCCTCTATTACGGGTATGAGGCTGCAAACGGTCCATAGTCTGGTTCTGTAATATATGTGTGAAGTATACAGGCAGCTTTGATGATAGATTCAGCAAAATCAATGTCTACATCTATTGGACGATGAAATATTCTCCATTTGTTTGCCAAAATACCAAATGTACATTCAATATATCGTCGAGCAATGGATAATCGGTTATTGAAAACTTGTTTATCTTCTGTTAATTGTTTTCCTCCGTACGGTCTCAGCAAGTTTTCAGACAAGGGAAAAGCTTCGTCTCCCAAAATTACATATGGAAACTTTTCAGTTGAATTTGGCAAACAACGTGGTGGAGGAATTCCCAACGAATTATTACATAACTTGTCAAAAAGTATAGAATTCTTGAAAATTCCAGCATCACTCGATTTGCCGTAGGATCCCACTTCTATGTAGGAAAAACAGTAATTGGAGTCGCACATGGCAAACAACACTGTTGAAAAATACCCTTTATAATTGTAATACATGGAACCGCTATTAGGAGGTTGTTTGGTTCGAATATGCTTCCCATCGATAGCTCCAATCACATTAGGAAAGTTTGCAAATTTTTCGAATCCTGCTGCTATGTCTAAGAACTTTTGAGTGCTTAGTGGAGGGATTGTTTCCTTAACAAGACAAATCCATATAGCTTCACTCACGTCTTTAATAATATAACTGGCCGTTGACCTTCCCACTCGAAATGTATAATGTAGTTCAGTTAACGAACACCCCGTAGCCAAATATCTGAAATAAATATCTAATGTTACTTACATAGACATAACCGATATTTTATACTAAATCAAAAATAAGTAATGTACAAAATCACACGATTACGTAACTATTTATGTATAATATAACGATTTCATTATTTGTAGGAGATATATTGCATAAGAAGTGGAAAAACATTAGAGATAGGTTCACCAGAGATGTCCACGAAAGGAAAGGCAAAAGTGGGGATGGAGCTCTCAAAAGAGCACCATATATGTATACGCAACAGCTACAGTTTTTAAAAGATAGCATAACACCAAAAGCAACAGTGAGTTCCTTGGAACCAATCTCCCTAGAAGAAGACCATGACTCCGACGACGATGAAAATGATAACGAAAATGACACCCCAAACATTTGTCGCACACGAGTGCAGGCGATAACTGTAGGCAAAAAGAGGCTTCACCCTGTTGAACAAAAAATTTTACAAACACTCGACCGACATGAAACCAGAGCAAAACTGCAGAAAGCGAAGGAAAAGGAAGAAGACGATGATAACAGACATTTCTTGCTATCTTTATTAAAAAGTCTTCAGTCCTTGCCTAGAAATTTAAATACAAAATGCCGAATTGATATTTTACAAACCATAAATAAATACGAAATAATGAATCAACAGCACCACCAACCAGCATATCCACCACCTCACTCATATCCACAACATCATTCGCAACACTTTCAACAACCACAGTTTTCACCAATCCAAAATCAAATGTACGCCCCTCAACCTTCGTTAGCTTGTACTTCAAGTCAACTGCAACCTTCACTGCACTACAGTAGAAAAGTACCAACCCCGAGGCCGACATCATCTCCAGCCGAATCTGTTGCGTCATATGTCTCCAACTTTACCGACGAAAATGATTTTCAGATGAATAGCTAAATTTTATTATTATTATTATTATTATTATTATTATTATTATTATTATTATTATTATAATTATTATTATTATTATTATTATTATTATTATTATTATTATTATTATTATTATTATTATTATTATTATTATTATTATTATTATTATTATTATTATTATTATTATTATTATTATTATTATTATTATTATTATTATTATTATGTTTGTTTACGAAATCATAAATAAAAATAACTGAATAAAATATAATGCTTATTTACTTACCTCAGTGTTATAGCCAATTTTTCTTCTGCTGGAATACTAGCTCTCATATGAGTGTTTTTCTTCGTTATAGTTTCTCTTATATAACTAAGTAGTATGTCAAACGTAGCCTTCGACATACGCGTAAAATTCAAAAATTTTTCTTCATCTTCCCGCACTTCATTAAATAAAGTATAATATTGCCCTTTGGTTAGGCGGTCGTCGACAATTGGGTGCACCCACATTCGCCGTTTTTTTTTAGTTCTTTCTTTCCAACGTATGTATAGTAAACCCAACAGTGCTAAATCATATACGTCTTCATCCATTTTGCTGGGCATACACAGTACTTTTGTTGCAATTTTATGTTCCTTATCATGACCGTTAGTCCGCCGAAGCAAAAAAAACGCCATGTGTGTTTTACGCCGACTCGGCAGGCCGAGTCGGCACAACCGCGCGTAAGCCGCTGTGTATGTCATCGCCCTTACTCTTTTTATATGTAAGTAGAAGAATAACATTTTCTTCCTCAGAGCAAAGTATACTCAACATAAACATACTAAACTCTTAAATCGGAAGAATAACTAGCCGTTGAAATAACTATCTACCTATACTAATTACGAACTTTCAAGTGTAGGGCGCGTTCAGCGGAATCGCCCATTTTCGCCGACATTTGCGATCGAGTAGCTGCAAAATTGGGCTTTTCGATATTACTTTTGACGCTCGAATTGAAAAAAGGACACAATTCCGCGTGGACTGCGCGATATTTTGTAAATTAAATGCGTCAATTTTGAAAAAAATCACGTTTTTGCACCTCTTCGGGTGAAGGCGAACCTCGAGAAAATGTCACGTGACGTCTAGAAATTCCGACAAGCGGATCGATGAACGTCAAAAATTTACATTTTTTATCCGTTCCTGCCGACCTTATAAAAGCCGCTCGCTCTCATGTCTTACGATAAGATCCCTCTAAATACCCTTCACAAAGAGTTTTGAGCAAAAAAACGGCCTTAAAAACAATTTTCGATCCAAAAAATCGATTTTTGTCGACCCGTGTTTGCTGCTATTACCACAGTAACGTCAAACCCGAAACGCCCCCTGCCGGACATTCGTAACAACAGTAACAGATAGCAGATAACCTAAAATGTATCCTAAAATGTCCATATTGCGAATGTGGACAGGTGGGAAGCCTTAACCACATATTTCTAGAATGCCCAATAACTAAAGTCGAAAATTTTGACATATACACAGAGCTAGTAACATATACTGAAATTCTTATTATTTGGATAGCAAAAATATCCTCTTCGTGCTATACTGTATACGCAAGAAAAATTTGACATCCAAGAATTGAGTTCTCTCTGTGTAAGCTATTCCACTACATTCTTGGTTTTCCTCATAATCCTTGTAAATCACCCATGAAATAAAATATTTATACATTGATGTAAACAAACAATATATGAACACTCAATATCGTCGAACTTATATAGCGGTGATATGTGGCAAAAGACGCGAGAGAGTTTTAGCGCCATCTGTAAAGTAATTGCACAACTTTCTATGTATCTCTCACAGTAAGAATGTTGGGCCAAGAAACTGTTTTTTCGTTGAAGCATATATTTTTCGTCCAACGAAATATTTTTGTTGTAATATTTTCTTTGTCACAGAAAATATACCTTACATAAACATACTAAATTCTTAAATCGTAAGAATAACTAACCGTTGAAACAACTATATTGAAATTATTACAATAAAATATTATTTGAATAGCAAAAATATCTAAATAATACGCAAAAACAATTGTTCTTGATATCCAAGAATAGAGTTCTCTCGGTGTAGTTGACGTTTGCTCTGATAAATTACATCAGCGATAAATTAAAAAAAAAGGTCATTAAGCCATTTGTCCCGTATAATCCAGCGTTTTTAAAGTATTCAGCGACTTTTCATCATTTTCTACAGCGCACCGCCCTGGTTCGCGTTTCCGTTCCGTCTCACCCCACGTTCCTTTGTCGGGTAGGAACATTAAAGCCAGAAGTTAATGATCACAGAGCACGCTACCCTCATACAACCCAGGGGGGCGGTACACTGCGAAAAAATCCCCTAAACAATATAATGTACGGTAATTTTTTTCTCACGCTCCCCTGCAAAATTTGCCATTTCAAAGGGGGCGGCTGATGGTGGCTTGTCCACCTCCCCACCCCACACGGGCGGCAGGTTAGGGGTAAGGTAAGAACGAACGAACGACGTGACGAAAGTGATTTTTCTTCCTAACTGCAGAGATGATTAATTCTGTTATGAAAATTTTATCGTTACCAACACATGACCTAATATTTTAGGGAATCGATATTGTGGGGCAACGTACTAGTTTGACCTGCAAAAATATGGGTTTCTCGACGGCCAAAAATAGTCAAAAGTGTAGACATAAAATAAGTAGAAATAAAATAAAATAAGTACATGTTAGTGTTGCTATTACCTTTAGGGAATCCTGAGTTTAACTACGTAAAATCAACTCTAAAGTATTTTGGACCTTAGTGGTAACTACATTTACAAGAAACGCGGTGCTATTTTCTACTGCATACCTTTGCTTGTGTTATCCATTACGACAAAACTTAAGTTTACAAGTAAATAATTCTAGTACCAATAAACGAGGTTTGGCAGCCTCTACTTGTTAATTCTAAGTACCAAACCCCCTTTTATCACAATCAGCAGGATCCGTGGGATCTCTGTAACCAAACATACCGAAATTCTAAGATTTCTGTTGACAGCAGAATTTGGACTTTTGCGCGGCTAGATTGTCAATTTCCACCTCTGTGGGACGTCAGGGGGTAGGAACGAAACTTTCGTGTCGAGGTTAGATTATAAAATATTTAACTCGCCCGTCTTAAGCAGTTGAATTGCTCCTAAAGTTACGTGTGAGTTTAGGGTCTTCTGTGCGACATTCCCAGTTGCGAAAGTCGGGGAAATTAAATTTCTCGGATAACCCAGTACCTACAATTCACACAACTTCACATACGGACTCAATTTTGTCTTCCACTAAAGACAAAATCGAATCAAATATCAAATTAGAAAGACGTGTTTAAATAAAAAAAAACGAACCAAACAACTCTTCTGTAAGCGTGTAGCTTTATATCATACCTTCGTAAGGGTATATAGAGGGCAGCACTACAAGATCCCGACCGAAATTTATTGCGAATACGTTTTATTCCCCCTTTTACTTTACGGTTCGCCCCACTAAAGAAAATATATACCCTCGCCAAGGAAGATAATCCCGACCATGATACAGGATGTAAAATTTTCAAGTACGAGCGGTAAGCCGCTATGGACGTTCTGTTTAAAAGTATTTATGGTCCTTCCGCTAGAGGGCGCTACACCGCGGTATTCGTAATGCGAGAAGGTAGGTATGAACACGAAATAAACAATGTGGATGAATATAATCAGGGTGGAATTTAAATATCTTCTTTCGGTCATAATAATAAGTTCTTTTATCCTAGTTTTTAGTGTTCATAAAGCAAATTTCTAAAGGAAAATGAACATTATGATTATACGACATAACCAAAGACGTTTGTAATAGCTTTGTAGTAGACATAATGTGAAAATTGCGATATTGTAAAATAAAACGTTGGCTGTCGTAGTAGTATATTTTAGTCGATCTCTCGTATGAAATATAATCAAAATAAACTCGTTAAACATACTGCGAAGCACATGTATCAATATTTAGTGTTTCATGTTAACTGTGTAAATATTATCTCAGAAAATATGCAGGTACCTTCCAGTCTGTAGTATGTTTTTTTAGATGCAGTTTTCACTTGACCAAAATATAATATCTTACCTATAAAACATTCTTTACTTACTCTATATATATATATATATATATATATATATATATATATATATATATATATATATATATACGAAACACGTGTCTGCGGTTGCATTTAATATAGCGGTTATGCCCAAAAAAAAGATAATCCTTTTTATTATATTTATATTTAGATTTCACCGCAAACAATACCTTTTTTCCTTTATATTGTACCAGGGCTAAGGTTGTACCTCGGGGTGTACTTGTTGCCTCGGCGCGACGTTGCTTCTTGTCCTCAAATCCGAGGATGTCGTGACTGAAGCTCCAAATGGTGACGTTGGTCTCCCTGATTAAGGTCCCTTTTGTTGAGTTCTCCAATGAGTTTCCATCCTTTCTCTTTGGCTATACCGTACTGACGAGGACTAATAAGTCCGAAACACGTGTCTGCGGTTGCATTTAATATAGCGGTTATGCCCAAAAAAAAGATAATCCTTTTTATTATATTTATATTTAGATTTCACCGCAAACAATACCTTTTTTCCTTTATATATATATATATATATATATATATATATATATATATATATATATATATATATATATATATATATATATATATATATAGTATAGGTACAGAGTTGCTCTGGATCGATAAAACCTGGTGGCCATTTGTATTAAAACGTTGTGAGAAGTCCGCTTTAGTCAAACGGTAGATGTTAAACGCGAGCTTTTAAAACCCATTACCAGACCATGAGAGAATTTAAAATACCGCTGAAAAATAAATGATTTGAGAGCCACCAAGAGAGAGAATAGCCTGCTCTTTTAGTGCTGGGATGCTGCAATCTTCAATGTACGATCGCTGATAATGGTTTCTGCTTTTGTGCTTGTACATTGTAACTTCTTTTTTTATGCCATTAATCTCTAAGTTATCTTAATTTTTTTTTAGTATTTAAGAATTTACTATGTTTATGTTAAGTATATTCTTCTCTGACGAAGAAAAAATATATATGTATGCTTCAACAAAAAAAAAAAAAAAAACAGTTTCTTGACCCAAGATTCTTACTCTGAGAGATACATAGAACGTTGTGCTATTACTTTACAGATGGCGCTAACAGCTTCTCGCGTCTTTTGCCCCATATAACCGCTATATAAGTTCGACGATATTGAGTGTTCGTATATTGTTTGTTTAGATCTATGCATAAGTGTTTTATTTCATGGGTGACTTACAAGGATTATGAGGAAAACCAGGACTGTAGTGGAATAGCCTACACAGACAGAACTCTATTCTTAGATACCAAGAACCTATTGTTTAAACTTTCACACCGTAAATACTATGTCATACTTTTGTAATACCGACTGTTATATTTCCAATATTTCCATAAAATGCTGGATTAATATCGGATCACTAAAAACAAGAACACGTTTGGACACAGATGTCGCTTTTGCTTCAAATTCAACGCACATAACTGTAAAACGATCATTTTCTCGCTTGAAACGAAAGAAGGAACGAAGACAAGACGAAATGTTCGATAACGCACACGGCGACATATGTTTTCCACTCTTATAAAATGCCTTATTGATTTAAAGACTTACCTAGGGGTACAGACTAAAGAAATATTTGCCACTTTCGGTTGTCAGCTGAAATATAATTTTTTTTCGTTGATTACAATACATACTTTTTTTAGAGTAGTAGGAAGTAAAAAAGTTATTAAAACATGAGAAAAACGGTGTCAAATCACCTATGTAGGTCTATATTGCAAAGTTTCAGGTCTGAGAGTGCATGCAGACGGACATTAGGCTTCCAGTTGTTTGCATTAGCATTACAGGGAGCGTTGCAAGTTTAAGCCATTTGAGATGATGGTAATTATGGCTTGAAACTACTGCGTAACGTTGAAAACTTTCGTTTAACTACCAGACAACTAAATGGATGCAGACCATAATCTGTAACACTACCAAGTTTTACGTAAATACGCCAAAACACCAAAATAGTTTCAACACATTTTATTCTATTTTTAAACGTTTTTCTTACAATCAACAGAACAATCGACAGTACAATCGACAGATATGAAACACAAAAGCAATTATGATTTGAAAAGGGTTGGTAATTTTGGCCGTTTTTTTCATGGTCGAGTGATGTTAACGAATTTTTAATTGGTTTTGATTGATCGTCGAGCTTAGCGCGGCTCTGAACTCTCTGAAACTCCTGAAACCAGTGCGGCGCGATGCTAAAGCGAAAATACACTTCATAATGGGAATTCCATGACATCACTTCCGAAGTTTGTTTCACTTGTCACGCGGGACTGTACAGAACAACCGGATACCGATAATAAATTGGAGTTTAATGTTTCCCAATGATTTACTGGATGATGTATATACAAGTAATGTTCTGCAAGGTGTCAGAGAGCTTAAAGTGGTCGTCCAGTTTCTCTTAATTAAAAATGTGAATTGCACGATTCATTTTTCGTTACTTACTTACTATTATGAGACAATTTTAACTTTTAAACTTTTTCGTTCGTATATTGTTTGTTTACATCTATGCATAAGTGCTTTATTTCATGGGTGACTTACAAGGATTATGAGGAAAACCAGGATTGTAGTGGAATAACCTACACAGAAAGAACTCTATTCTTGGATATCAAGAAAAATTGTTCTTTCGTATATAGTGTAGCATGAAGAGGATATTTTTGCTATCTAAATAATATTTTATTGTAATAAGAATTTCAATATGTGTTATAGTTATTTCAACGGCTAGTTATTATTCCGGTTTAAGAGTTTTAGAGTATGTTTATGTTGAGTATATTTTGCACCGACGAAGAAAATGTTATTCTTCTACTTATAAGAGTAAGACGTTCGTTTTACATCAATTAGGTGAAAAATATACATGCTTCAACAAACAAACAGTTTCTTGACCAAAAAAAAACAGACGTAATTCCTTTCAAGCAGTTCCTTCATACTTAAAACAAAAAACGTAATACTTGGAACATCAAGAAAATCATATGGTTACTCTGAACGACCCAAATGGTCTTTCTGCAGATATAGAAACAAGTGATATTCTTCACTCAAAGATATTCGTGTTGTATCGAATAAATTTTTCCCTCTGTCTAGAAAAAAGTTGTCATAATCCTACACCGCCGCTTTTAGCTTTACGGTCACTGCAAAGTCATTCGCGATGTGCAAAGCTTTCACGGATTTTATTCGCAGGCATTTACGGTCACATCAATCTCCCGGCCGGGTCGTAACATAATCTAGCCATAAAAGAACTGCATCGCGTTGCGGACACCACAGCCATGTTCGCGGTCAGGAATGATACGCCCAAACCAATGACTAAAAATCCACGGACGGATCTATATATCCATCTTTTTCTAACTTACGCGAGTAGAAGAAGAGATATACAGTTCCGCATGCGGATAAATCCGCACGATTTCAAACATAAGGGACATTGGATAAGGCCAGCTTGCAGGAAACCATTGTTAACTGTCTAGAAAGTGCAATGATAATAATAATAATAAGATAGACGTCCTGGAGAGAATGGAGAATGCAGTGTCAAGTGAATTAACGTTTGTAGGATTCATCTCGTAATGGTGCAAGCTATCCCGGCTTGCGGAGAATGTACATAATAGGTGGGGATAGCAAAGAACGGTGAAATAAATGGACCTATTACTGGGTAATGTCCCAGGCCCTCTGTAATGAAAACCTGGAAGCAAAAAGTGGTTGAAAGATGCCTGCAGTGCCTGGTGGTAAAAAATCGAGCAAATAAGAAAAAATATGGGGAGGGTACAAATTAAAATACATCTCCACCATGGGGTTGTAATGTATGTTGAAGACAGGAGAGACAAAAAAAAGAAAATAAATCGTGGTAGACTCTTAAGGTTTAATTTTCATCGTGGTAATTTCATTTGTTTAGAAGATCAATGCGATAATCTTAAACGATAATAACTTCAGTTCTGTGGGATTTTTACGCCACATTATAACTCTATTATTCTTGCAGATAGTAATGAAAGGATATATTTTTAGAGCGGTGTATTGAAATCAGTTATGGTGATTTATTCGATACTTGGGCTTTCTTCTTTTGAGTTACCTATAGGAATTTCATCTGCAGAGGCTTTAGAAGCTGCCCACAAAGAAACTCGAACGCACCATTTAAGTCATACAAGAAAGACATCAGGAATACATTATAATAGGGATCTAATTCAAATTTTATTGTTACGATCAGATCCATACATATCTAGTCTTAGGAAAACTACTTCTCATGTAAAAAATATAGACAATGATGTTCCACATACTGTGGTATGTGGAAAGCCAGATATTTTGGAAAGCGATATTCTTTTTACTTTACTCGATCAGTTCGATTTGCTAGTGACGAAGATTTATCATGCGATAATGAGGATTAAAAATATTTGTTTTTGAATGTGTTTTATGGTGGTATTATTTAAATGTAAACTGCGTGGAATAGTAAGAACTAGTTTTTATTAAAAGAATTTGTATCGAGAGGTCAGTGAGTCGTATTGTTATAATCCCAATATAGTATTAGTATAGCTCTGTGTATATGTCAAAATTTTCGATTTTAGTTATTGGGCATTCTAGAAATATGTGGTTAAGGCTTCCCACCTGTCCACATTCGCAATATGGACATTTTAGGATACATTTTAGGTTATCTGCTATCTGTTACTGTTGTTACGAATGTCCGGCAGGGGGCGTTTCGGGTTTGACGTTACTGTGGTAATAGCAGCAAAACACGGGTCGACAAAAATCGATTTTTTGGATCGAAAATTGTTTTTAAGGCCGTTTTTTTGCTCAAAACTCTTTGCGAAGGGTAATTAGAGGGATCTTATCGTAAGACATGAGAGCGAGCGGCTTCGGTCGGCAGGAACGGATAAAAAATGTAAATTTTTGACGTTCATCGATCCGCTTGTCGGAATTTCTAGACGTCACGTGACATTTTCTCGAGGTTCGCCTTCACCCGAAGAGGTGCAAAAACGTGATTTTTTTTTTCAAAATTGACGCATTTAATTTACAAAATATCGCGCAGTCCACGCGGAATTGTGTCCTTTTTTCAATTCGAGCGTCAAAAGTAATATCGAAAAGTCCAATTTTGCAGCTACTCGATCGCAAATGTCGGCCAAAATGGGCGATTCCGCTGAACGCGCCCCACACTTGAAAGTTCGCAATTAGTATAGGTAGAGATAAACGTCGAATTAATTTTTAAGTATCTACAATATTTACAAAGCTATTAGTGCATATTTTCGAAGGAAGAATCCACTCAATAACGTTCAGTTGTGCTTTGGGACCGCAGGAATGCACAGGCGTCGACCACCAATCTATTATACGTAATGTGGATAGCTAATCAATAATTTACGACCCTACTATTAAGTGACAACTTGACCGCAACTAATTTCCTATATCTCCCTGAATCTGATTTGTGATTGATGACAGACTCTGACCTGATTATAAACAGATCTGCGACGAAGTACATCAGATATTATGCATGGTGTATTACACAGGGCAACAATTTTTTTAAGGCTTTTTTTCCCTGATATAAATTACGCCAATACTGGTAAATCCGCTAACGACCTATCTCTAAACTTGGGAAGAAACAAACTTTACGTAAACTAAACGATAATGAAATCACAGCGCCACCTGGTTCTTAAACCAGCTACTTAATATCGACCGACAATTTCGTCGGTTATTTATCACGCTCCCGTCAAAATCCGGATGCTAAATAGCGCGCACAGTTTGCACACCGTAACATCATCCCCATTAAAAATTTAAATAGTCCTGCAATATGCCACACGCTACCCGGAATCCAGGTTTATTGCTTCTCGCTGCAGCCCTATTTTCGTTTTTCTTTTGCTAATTTTTCGAAGAGCAATCTGGACGGTAAACCCCGTACATCTTCCGGCAAAATTAAACTTTCATGAACCGCAAATCCCACCCTGCACTTCTATCTAACTAGGATGGATAGCATACGATGCATTTTTGATAAATTCCCAAGAAGATCACCGTGAGATATGCAACCAATTATACCCACTGTATGATTTATAAATATACCGCGTATATTTGGTTGCATATACAACTGTGGCCTCCTTAGTTCGAAACATCTATACAAGATATTCCACGATATTGGAATGCGTATTTTAGGTGGTTGTATTGGCATTACTGCTCCTCGTCTACTCGTACAACGTACATATGGGTCCAAAGCATGATCAAGAGCGTATTTAATTAGATGAGCATTGAATTGGATACAATTCGGGATGGTTAGATAACCTGCTGAATGGGCGATACTCTGCTCGGCTACATAACTTGTCTGCACAATGCCCCGACACAAATACCGTGACAAATATTTGATTGTATTGTGGAGGACTGGAGGGTGTACCGGCATGCCAGGCCACCATACGTACGAGATAAAGGCCACAATAACATCCAGCCCTCCTAAAATTTGGGCAAAATCAATACAGATTACTGCTAAAGTGTATCTTCGGAGCACGTACAAAAATAATTGGTGTCGTATATTTGTGCGATAGGCGAACTGTAGCTGACTTTGTCAAGAAAGAAGAAGAATAAGTTTATTTTCTGATTGAATATTGACCAACTAGAATTATGTGTAATATTTAATCGTTATAATGGCCGACAAAGTCTACGTACGACCCCCTCGAAATATACTATTATTATGAAGTACTCGTTGTATAATTAGTTTGTTTGAATTGACTCCAGTTCTCGTGATAAACGATGCAATCAAAAGTATAGTATAAGTTAAATTATTTTAATTTAAACCTCAATAAAAAAATATCTTTGTTTTTCGTGAAGCTAGCAAGTCTCCAATCTTTGAACTAACTTTTTGATATATAACATGTTACTCTAAAACTTGCTGCTGCTTTTTTATTGGGTCAGCAAAATGGATACTCTGAATATCCCTGTTTTCTTTGTCTGTGGGACAGTCGTGCAAAAAATGAACATTGGGATAGGAAAAACTGGCCGTCGAGAATAAATATGACCGTAGGAAAAGCTAACATCGTTCATGAACCATTCAAACCATTCATCAAACACTACATATTAAATTTGGGCTTATTAAACAGTTTGTGAAAGCTTTATATAAGAATGATGTCTGTTCCAAATAAATTTGTTAATCATTGCCTGGCCTCAATACAGGAAAATTAGAAGCAGGTATCTTTGATGAACCACAAATCACATGACTTATGTTGAACTGGAAGCATGGATAAGCTTTGTATCAGTTATCGAATTTTTTTTAAGAAGTCACCAAGCTGAACGATATTAACAATACAAATCGTTGACAAAATGCTTCAAAATTTTGAAAAACTAATATGAGTACCAAGTTACATTATTTTCATAGTTATTTAGATAAATTTCTTGACAATCCGAGTGATTACAATGAAGAACAAGAGTAACGGTTTCAGCAGTATATCAAGATAAGGAAGAAAAGATATGGAGGCCGATGGTATTGTCATATAATGGCAGGCTACTGCTGGACCTTAAAAATGGACTGTCCTGAACAAAAATACAATAGAAAACCACACACAAAACGTTTTCTTAATTTAAATTTGTGGTTTTTTAAATTCTTTTATTGTTAATTTCAGAATTGTGTAATACGCCTCATGCTTTCGAATGGTAAAAAACTTCAAATTACGTTGAATATGGACTTAATGGAATTACCTAGAATTGACTAATAAATCTCATACCGCAAAATCTGGTTATTCTTTTCTGGTTATTTTCAAGTCGTATGTAGACTTTGGTCATTGCTTTACCCCCAAGTTTACCCCAACAAAATATCATTAAAACTATTACCCCTATTACTATAGAACTGTAAGTATGTACGGCAATTTTGTTGAGGGCCAATTTGCATACAAGCCCCATAGCTACTAGAGACTCAACTTCAGCGCGTTTAAGTTATTTAAAACGGAGAGTGGATAAAGGGGTTGTAGTATGGGGCTGTCGACGAAATTAGCCGAGTAGAGTAGCGAGGGTTTCCTGTTCAAAATGCAAAATTCAGTTTGTCTCTTTCCCCTGAATATATGCATGAGGTGATGTCATTCATCTCACGGTAAAGATGCAGGCGGTGTAGAAAAAATATCCCACGGAAAAAGTCATATATCATAAGTTTTTCACCCACTTTAAAATTGTTTTTTTTTTCTGCGGAGGTAGGAGTTAAGTTAAAGTTGCCTTGCGGAAAGTTCTAAATGTAATACGACGTGTAAACTTTACCGGGGAGAATATTTAAGCGAAAAGGTGGAAACTTAACGTTAGCTGTACGACTTGGTCCCTTTAGGTTTTAATATTTTTCTACTATGAGGTCTTTATTCCCTCGAGCTTTAAAATGAACGTTATTACTCAGTTTCTTATGAATAACTATACCACTGAATCACCGGAAGTTTTCTGTAAACAGATTAAAAATAAGAAAAATAGCTTGCTTTAAAGTTTGACAATTTTAACACTAGATATTGATCACCCTGTATGATTTGGATCAATGGAACTTGGACAAAGTTACCACTAGACCTTACTTAATCAGCACGTCATAAAATTTTATTAACGAGACGCTATTTGTGGTTTTCATTAATTTTCTAAACTAATGATGCAAATTTTTGTTTGTTTTATTTTTTACGCTGCATCACTTAACCGATTTCAATAAAATTTTAGGGGTGTGTAAGCATCCATAAAGGACACCCAAATATGTAAAAAATACATCATGCAATTTAAAAAAAATATATTATGACGTTGCACGTTTTTGGAACAAGCTGTGTGCTCAAAAATAATTTCCTAAAATGGTCTGTGATATGCAGGATAAGCCTGCAAAATATCAAACTCTTAACTTAGTCAATAACTAAGCTACAGGAGACGGGAGGCGAGCTGCAAGACCCTGTAGAGACCACTTAACCGTGACTGCGAAAGAAAGAACTTATTGAAGTACTTATTACCTAAATTATTCCACATCATACCATACTTCAATAAATAATTACTAAAAAATATTATTATCAGCATTACAATTACCAAAAAACCACAAAAGCCGCAAATCAGTTCACACGTACGTAAACCACGACCACAAAGGTCCTATTAATAATGCACGATTCCATCGAATAAAAGCACACCGCATAAGGTAGCAATTTTAACACTTACGGATTTCTATGAAACATTAAACGTGTCAAACCGACACATGTTGGCAATAATGATTTATAGGGCACGTGGATTGTTCGCTTACAACGCTTAGTTGGTAGTGGTTTTGTTCAAGCATTTCCAATGTTTTCAGCACGGTAATACATAGTCATTGTCCAGGTGTAATTGCCTCTGTGTCTGTATAGGAATCTGTACGTATAGGAACGGTTAGGCTAATGTTATAGTGGAGCGCTGATACTATAGTAAAAACCAGGAGAGCTGCAAATGACTAAGCGATTTCTGCTGTTATTTTTGACGTACGCTACAGATCTTGTTTGACCGATTACCCATGTTAGAATGAAATCGTTTTGTATATCTGTTTCGTAACCTTGTAAGCGACGAGTCATTTGCAGCTCTCCTGGTTTGTACTATAGTATGGATATACTATGATCACTTATAGTAAAGCTTTGAACATAGTGTCGATACTAAGTCATTCCTCCTACTATAATAATATTATAACAATTAAATATTTGTCAGTTTGAAGTAAAATGTCGCGATTGTCTGTTCGACAGCATAATATGCTTCTAGAATCTACCGCATTAAAATTATATATAAGCTATCCGAGCATGACGTAAAAATTAGTCGTAAGTGGAGATGGGCAGTACATCCCCAAGACCGTCATAAAAATTTTGCCATTTAAGGAACCAATAGTACTATTTATTAAGTTGCTTTGCTTGTTTTTCTTTGATTATTCGAGTACGCCGAAACACAGGGTTGTATTGGCAAGGATTTTGGAGATAATGGTCGAAGTTTTGCATCCATCCTGTGTTCACTCAGCCACTCTGTTATTTCTATCGATATTTTGTATAAAAACTAGTAAAATGTGTCCTCTTTATCTAACTTTCTTCGAATGGTAATGTCTATCGAAGGTTTCCGAGTGCTGTGTAAAACCAACAGGTCTTGGGTCGCCGCTAGTATCACAGCTTTGCTCGACGCTCTGCTATATTGCATCCAACTTCGGTTTGTACAGCGCCGCTAGTGTCAAAGCAAGTATTGACGCTTAAAGCTTCACTATAACCTCAGCCTTATGCGAATAAATGAGGATGGAGGGCATGCCTCACAAAGACCGATATAAATCAAAGGTAATCAATCAATTCAGTACACGGGAAAGGAACCAATCGATAGGGGTTTGATTGGAATGGTTCACTTCCTGGAACTATTTTTACCGGTACCATTAATTGGGGTCTCCCCACCCAACTTTCCGATTGATCCGTTGACACATTGAAACGCCTAAATCTGGAGAAATTCTTTCGTGAAGCCATATCACTCATGTTAATAACAGATCCCCTTGGGAAAACTGATTGAATTACTTTTATGTTTGAAGTTAATATAAATAAAACATTAAATATAAACTAGAAACTAAATTAGGGACGAAAGCAGTAACTTTTAAACAATTTGTTATTTGATATATACTGGGAAACAATTGATGACCTGGAAGCTTTTTTTTATAAAAATATATAATTTTATTAATAATAATTAAATTAATGATTTAATAATAATAAAATCATTTTGTAAATAACTAATTGTAACAGAGTTGTGAATTATTGTGTTCTCTGCTGTTAATATTATATTATAATATTAAAAAATAATAATAGAAATTTTCAAAAGTCACTGAATGGTGATATTTACACATTAATATCCATAAACACCCGAATAAACACATACTGACATCAACAGAAATTATTATAAATAACAGCCTGCATAAATTCCGCAATATATTATATGGACATGGCAAATATATAATTGGGAATACACAAAATCAATAAACAGATACGCATTCATAGCAATTCATAGCAGCATTTGCACAACTGACAAATGCAACGTCATGTAAAAATACGATTCCAATGGCTAAAAAAACAAATTAATCATTCACTGCTCTTCGCGACGCACATTTTGCTTTCAAAAGCAGGCTTTAAATAAATGTGCGACAGTGTTTTGTATAATGCGGGACTAACTAAACACGCGGTACACGCGGAATATAATAATAATAATAATAATAATAATAATAATCCAAGCCTTAACATCCCCCAACAGCTTTTGCCAATTACAGGGGGCATCGGCAGGCCAGAGTATTATTATTATCGCCCGCGCCTGTGGAACGTCTTAAGATCTTTGGCTCCGAGCATTCGCCAAGGAATGAGGAAAGCCACAGAAAACCTCACCCTGGGAACAGGTCCCCGGGCTCGAACCGGAGACCCCCTGAGTGCAACGCCAACGTCTTACCGCTAGGCCACACTCAGGCTTATATATATGCGAGACATGCGACACACGCGGGACACGAACGGGACAATGTGTCCAATACATCCGTAACGGCATAATTAAAGTGGGGACTCGAAATAATATTGTAACGTTTGATTGTATTTTGTTATCCGCGCGGCAATATTTATGCGGATATATTCAGGGCTAAAATAGTGTGAGGGACGGAAGCCCTCCCTTGTTTTCAAAGGGTCGAGGGACGGCAAATGTTTGCTTTTGTCGGGAATATTAAATCATTTCCATATTTGAATGCTCGAATAACTAACGACGTACGTATACAGAGTAAAAAATCATTTCGTGTAGATGTGTGTGGGTATGTGTGTGCTTTTTTTAATTTATTTAAAATGACTACGAAATTTACAGTTTATACAAACGGTTGTAGATTAAGGGCTGGTTTATTTATCTACACGTAAAGTCCTATACTGCTAGCAGCAACAGCTGCTGGTGGCTACTACCAGCAATCCTCAGTTCAAACAACAAGATCAACTATTTCTGGTGCATTTTATATATAATTTTTATTCATTTTATTTAATTTTATACAAAATTTGGTGAATAAATCAACCTAATTAAGGTTATAGTATAAAACATCTTTTCATTGTTCTGTTCATCTTAAACACACAAACCTTGAAACCCGCAAAAACTTTTCACCGATTCTTATAGCTTGGAATATTCTTTCCTCACTGCCTCTCCATACAATTCCTCTCGTTCTAAAGAGCTCGTAACTTTCCAAGGACTGTACCTGATCGTACTGCACCACACTTTTCAACTCTCCACCAGAAACTTTTTCACGGATTTTTATATTGCCCACGCAGCCCTTTTGATCATTCTCGCCAACCGTGCGATGCAAATGACCCACGCGAGGAACGAACCCATAAATCGGCAGCCATAGAAAAGACTTTTTCGCGAAATTAAACTTTATACCGGCCCAGGATGTCCAACGGACGGTTTTATAGGTTATCTATAGCGAATTAAACGATGTGACGACGTCCCAAGCCGGCTTTTACAATTTTTTATTATCGCCCTCCTTTACGATAAACTTACGACGCTAGTTAAAGCGAGTTTTATTATTAGTTTTCAACGATGGATGCTCCATCATTATGGATCCTTATAGCAGGAATTATGATGATAACTTTGATATGTTTAATACACGTCGTAAAAGTGAAATTTCCAGGCGAAAATTCCGTGTTTTAAAGCGAGGAATACCACCATTGTTGTCAAAATATGCATAATTTTCTCGTCAGAACAACACAGTTGAACTTTTGAACTTTTAAGCCTGCGGTTTACCCTCAGCTTCTGTGACTGTGGCAACTGCAGTCACAGAAGCTGAGGTCGGATGGCGAGAATTACAATTTAATAACTAAATTTCTCGTAGTCCAAATTGAAAATACCAATTTTCCCGCGAATGGAACGAGGAATTTAATGAGATCGCCAAGGCAGAGGCTACAGATAACTTCGGGGCTTAAAATTGGGTCGCTTCTTAAACATTTAGAAGTCAGACGAGAAATAATTTAATTGACGACACTATATTTTCGATACTTTGAATCCTCGAATCAACAGAGATTGCCAACGGTAGCATTATTTAAAACTGGAAGTTGGTATTTTAAATTCTCCTAAAATCCTATACTTCTGTAAACTGAAACGAATATATATCTTGATGCACTGGAAATGTACCTATTATTAGGTATGTTAGCTCATTACTGGTTCATTTGGTGTTCATAACTGCCTGAAATAGTGTCTAAACATGATCTATACTTTGAAAGAAGTCAGGCACAGGTTTTTAGGTCCTCCTACAGTTCACAAACTTCCCCAAAGCCACCCCGTGAAAAACTTTCCCGACCTATTTCCGTATCGGTTTTTCCGGCGGAAATTTATATCACGTACTTTAGGGTTAATGTCCACCAGCTTCGCCACTAATAGCATTTAATCTGTTTTAATTTACGGAGAGGATTTTAGCTATTAAGGTGCGGGCTCTCCTTAAAAGATTTTGATACGCCTCGTTAGATGGCGCCACCGTCTAAATAAAGAATTATTGCAAAAATATAGAATTATACTTTTCTAAAAACGTGTGTTATTGCGTCATTCGCTATGTTTGTGGCGTAAATTCTTCTTTGGCATTGTTTTCTCATGTAAAACGATGGAAACCTCTAGAATAAACTGCGGATACACGCCTTCGCAAACTTATTAAGAAGTGTAACAGCCAGCCGGAGCTTTTGTTTGCACTGTTTTCTACTAGTTACCTCGTTCAATTTATAGTTGAAGTAGAAGTTAGAGCAAGAAAACGGTTTGTTAGAGGCCATTGTTTGCGTTGTTAGACCGAACACAAGAAAACACTTTTTTATTTCATCCTGGGCCGAGAATATACAAGATTAGGCTGTCTAGACTTGGTAATATAAGAACTGTCGCACAGTAGAACCATATCATATTGAGCTGAACTAAAATGAAGTTCAAATTGGATCTGATGCACATTTGGACTAAGAAGATTTAAAAAAAAAATGATTATGATCTTTAATCTCGTAAAAATTGATATAATACTGACGGTATCAACAAGTTTAATTCTATTATTTGGTGAGAATAAACGTGTTGAGTCTTGTGTGGTTTCAGTGCTACTGTTTCAGCGTTTCCTGTACCTATTATTAGGTATGTTAGTTCATTATACTCTATGTAGTTCTAAACCGCTAAAGTGGCACCTTTCAGTGATATTAATCATTTACTAGTACAATACGTATCTAATTGGATGTCGCTTGAACTGAATGAAATGACAAACCTCCGCGTATTGCAAGTATTGATTCTACAGCGTATAGACTTGTAATCATGGTAAGGCATATATTTTATGAATAACTCTTCGAATTGTAGAGTGGTGGCGCTGAAATCGCCAGCGAATTATATACGTTATTATTGACAAAAAGGACATTGAACAGTATTATGTTTCTAACATTTTAGTTTAGTATAATGTGTCAAACAAACAAATCTTTTGTAGTTCTTCAAGTTAGTGAAGTCCCTGGCACTTCCGGTTGTGAAATTGTGTATCAAATTTCAGGACAATCCGTTGTACCATTTTCAAAAAATCAACTGCTGTGTTCGCACAATTTCAATACTGTATAAATATGCACAATTATGCTTCAAACATATAATAATTGACAGTGAAAAGGAAACTATAAATATCTCCTGAAATTCCGCGGGAGGGGGGGTAAAACAAAACGCCCGCAAGGCCCTGTTTTACTGTTACAGCAATTTGCAAAGCGTCATCATACCGCAGGGGGTGGTTGTTGTTACCGAGATAAGGTTTTCAATAATGGTTACAGCGGTTTTGGTTTCGCGTTGGAAACCGAAATTCCCAGAATATCTGCGCTCACGAATATCAGGGTCCTGTATTGCCGAACGACAACCCAGGTCCTGTGCGCTGGACGAAAAAGGACGAATACAAAATGCAACCGATACATTCGTGATGGGTTGCTGTACATAACCTACGATGAATGTCGATTTAAAATGATGAAACACGAAGTGGAAAAGGTCAACACGTGATGTTGAGTTGAAAACTTCAATCAATTTTAAGAGCCCTGTTCGATTTTACCACATCGTGCTTTGTTTCTGCAAAGTGTCTAATAATTGTATTACTATTTGTTTATTTTTTACTTGATTTTGACATTCTCTGGTTAAAACTAATCAAAATTGACGAGCAAAATGCACCTAGCAATCTTTGGATATCCATTATTCAAAATAATCCCGCTTCGCAAAGCGGCGTGTTTTTATTTTCAGTCGTTCGTCTTTGTTGGAAATTGGCTCTTCAGTCACACGAAATGGATGTTTTTCAGTAATCCACCGAATCCGACTTCTTAGTCGAACTGAAAAAGACGCTATTCGCTCACTTACCCCCTTAAGATTGATTGTAAAGCAACATTGCGATCAATTCTAGGAATAAACTGACTGTAAGACCCTAGGAATAAACTGACTGCAGTCATTAATA
This sequence comes from Aphodius granarius, assembly GCA_963971325.1. Lineage (NCBI taxonomy): Eukaryota > Metazoa > Arthropoda > Insecta > Coleoptera > Scarabaeidae > Aphodius > Aphodius granarius. The sequence goes on from OZ020223.1 coordinate 32,689,887, forward strand.
AAAACAATTTAGGTAAAATACCTTTTAGCCTCACGAGGTAGTCGGACAGTTGGGTGGGGGTAACTCTAGATATGCAATCAGTATAATCGCCGGTTGAAAATAAATTTGGGGCGTCTTAAGAAAAATAGGAGGGACGGTTGTAATTATTTGATAATTACAAAGGATTTCTTGGCTGCTTGAAATATTTCAGTCTTCAGGACAATAAAATAAAGTTCAAACGGCATTCAGGGTTTCCTAAATTAAAACGAACCCCTTTCGAAATTAATTAAAGTCATAAAAATCTTCTTCTGTATAAATTCTACTTCACAATTTCCAACTGCGTTCGTTCTGCTTAAATCGCTAATAAAAGGAGACGTAAATACTGTTCGGAAATTGGGATTTTTTTTTTCAGTTGAATAAAACTAAAAATAGAATATTATGTACTAATGCCAGTAAGTACTGAGATAGTACACCAATTGTCCCAAATATTCGATATTACTATATCTTTCAGCTTGTTCAACTGAGTTGATCTTGTATATGTAGAGTTCGTGTGTACAGATCTAGAATACGAACAAGTTCAAACTGATTTAAATTGCGAATCCGTCTAATCTATAAAATTGTCGCGATTGCGACTTGAATTTCGTCGAATACAAATCTCTAATGAGCTTTATCAACTTTACTCCGACTGCGCAGTAACTTCTCCAACGGCGACAAACTTTTCTAAATAGCTTGTTGGAATACTCGAAGTTTTTAATTGGTTTGTTATACAATTGGTACCGATTCAAATCCATTTATCTTTTTATGTAATTGTACACTGTATAGTTTACAGAAAACTTCTGAATAATTATAGTGCGTTCGCGTTTAGAACGAAGTGATAGGCGAGTATGGCAGCCCTGCATCAGGCGATGTTAACCCATAACGACATAACTTTATTGCAACCTACATAAATATAGAATTTTAGAAGAATTTGAAACACCAACTTGCAGTTTTAATAATACTAAGAAGACGAAGCTGTCATGTTCATGTCGAACGCTTCTACCACGGCAAATTCTTGTATAAGTCACGAGCAAACGTCAACAAACACAATACTAGTCTCACGCAGTAAATTTGGTGTTCATAACTGCCAAAAATAGTGTCTATACATGGTCTATACTTTGACAGAAGTCTGGCACAGGTTTTTAGGTCCTCTTACAGTTCGCAAACTTCCTGAAAAACCTCCCCCTGAAAAACTATCTCGAGCTATTTCCGTATCGGTTTTTCCGGTGGAAATTTATGTCACGTACTTTAGGGTTAATGTCCACCAGCTTCGCCACTAATAGCATTTAATCTGTTTTAATTTACGGAGAGGATTTTAGCTATTAAGGTGCGGGTTCTCCTTAAAAGATTTTGATACGCCTCGTTAGATGGCGCCACCGTCTAAATAAAGAATTATTGCAAAAATATAGAATTATACTTTTCTAAAAACGTGTGTTATTGCGTCATTCGCTATGTTTGTGGCGTAAATTCTTCTTCGGCATTTTTTTCTCGTGTAAAACGATGGAAACCTCTAGAATAAACTGCGGATATACGCCTTCGCAAACTTATTAAGAAGTGTAACAGCCAGCCGGAGCTTTTGTTTGCACTGTTTTCTACTAGTTACCTCGTTCAATTTATAGTTGGAGTAGAAGTTAGAGCAAGAAAGCGGTTTGTTAGAGGCCATTGTTTGCGTTGTTAGACCGAACACAAGAAAACACTTTTTTATTTCATCCTGGGCCGAGAATATACAAGATTAGGCTGTCTAGACTTGGTAATATAAGAACTGTCGCACAGTAGGACCATATCATATCGGGCTGAACTAAAACTAAAAGTTGAATTGAATCTGATGCACGTTTGGACTAAAAAGATTAAAAAAAAAATGATTTTGATGTTTAATCTCGTAAAAATTGATATAATACTGACGGTATCAACAAGCTTGATTCTAATATTTGGTGAGAATAAACGTGTTGAGTCTTGTGTGGTTTCAGTGCTACTGTTTCAGTGTTTCAGTGTTTTCGTCTGAAAACGAAATGAAACTTTTCTCAGTCGTCATATCGATTTGATAATATTGTTTTCCCAACGTTATTTTCAACAATCGAGTCGTTCAGAGATATCGAAGTGTTCAAGTGGTGTTTCTATTTTGATGGTAGATTTGATGGTAGTCTAGTTGTCACGTTTTATAGAATATTTCTCTTTTTGCACATACTATGAAGAATTTTCAGTCTTTATTTATCAAAACCAACCTTTGAACTAACTTTTTAAAATACATATAACATGTGACTCTAAAACTTGCTGCTCTTTTTTGAATGGTCCAGCAAAATGGATTCACTAAATATCCCTGTTTTCTTTGTCTATGGGACAGTCGTGCAAAAAATGAACATTGGGATAGGGAAAACTGGCCGTCGAGAATAAATACGACCGTTGAGAAAGGTAACATCGTTCATGATCCATTGATAAGTCGAGAACAAATAATTCTTCCACCACTACACATTAAATTTGGGCTTATTAAACATTTTGTGAAAGCTTTATGTAAGAATGGTGTTTGTTCCAAATATATATTTAATCATTTCCTGGTCTCAATACAGGAAAATTAGAAGCCGGTATCTTTGATGAACCACAAATCACATGACTTACCTAGGTCCATAGACACATGAAAATAGGTCCATAAAACACATAATTAAACTTTTCCTGAGGAACTCGTTATAATTTTCCGGCGTTTCATCATCATTATACCCAGAGCACCTCCAGTACTAAAACAGCTCTCTACTTTCCCATGGCGGTAGCGACTACCAACGGCGGGAAATTCAAATTAGGTTCCCTATACCACACTTCCTGTTCCTTATAGTCTACCTTATGCACTAATTTTCTGTGTATAATACCGAGCGACGTCGTCGGTTAATACTTAAAACTAATTCAATTAACAGTTGCTTTCCGTCTCACCTCTACCTCCCTCTCCTAGTCGAGACTTGCAGAACTCCACCGCAAGCAAAGCTTTCCTAGCTTGCGCTAGTGTTGACAGTTTTACAGGAATAAAAATTTATAAATTGTATGATAACTCTTTGCCTTTTTCGGCATGCCATGACACGGGTCTAGAGTGACTGTATTGTAATTCTGTATGAAAATTACTATTCAGTTGCTAAAAAGTGAAGTTCTTAAAGGTTAAGTTTTAGTAACTTTTATAGCAACTAGAACACATTTGTCAATTCTGTATTCAAAAGTTATAAAACCTCCGATTTCTATTCTGTATCAGAGTTACTATATACTACTTTTACAAGAATTGTCAGCTAAAATACGATCATTTTATTCTTCTATACAATCAAAATGGTAACAAATGAGTTTAGCATGCAAACCCTCTTTTAACACTAATAAACTCATACACTGTTGAATATTTAAGTAATATATTTGGGCACCAAATGATGAGGAATAGTAATACCTCCTTATTTCTTTGATAAATCTGCTCACTACAGCCGACAGTAAATACATATATAAATTTACAAGAAACCTTTAGGTGGAGTGGAATTTTTGTTCTTTGGGTACTGCCTTGAACAAACTCTCCCACTTCTTCTATTAGATTTATCACGAGATATTTCGATGGTCTGTACTGTTTCATAAAGAAGTCTGGAACTTCGAATAACCTTGTAAATTTCCCTAAAAAATACTTCTTTTTCGTCTACAGTTTTAATTGTAAAAAATAGAATATTTAATTGAAGTCATACTTAATTTTCACATCGTTAATTGCATTTATTGTGTTAAAATTCGACATCACATCCAACAGATCCACTGCGATGACAAGTGGAAAATATTTTGGAACTGTCAGATCCACAGTTGTTACTTATCAGCTCAGTTACTAAATATTTTAAACAATTTGTTACTAAAAGCTACATACAGAATGCATATTTTTCCGCAAAGTTGTCATTTAAGAACTGAAAGTGTCATTTAATAAAAAAATTTAATAAAATATTCTAAACATAGTTACTAAAAGACACATACAGAATACCAAACATTGGAAAAGTTCATATTCAGGAACTGTCACTGTCAGTTAACAACTTTTCTGGTTGCTAACGTTAGTAACTTTGATACAGAATTGGACAGATTATGTGGCAACACTGCACCGGATAGTTTACTCAACGCGCCATAATTAATGCACCTCAAACACTATTAATGTCGTAACAGGTGCATGCAGGTCCTGTGCAATGTATTTACACTGCTGGGGCTAAAGTAACATTTGCTAATCACCCTAAGGGGCAAGTTTTGGGGTGGGATGGTTTGGGAAAATCCTCTCGCAATATGGGAAACTTTGAATCTCCGCCATTAATCTCAAGCTTTCTAAGTAAATTAATAAACTGAGACGTTCTGGTTTATGTTTATATATAAACAGAACTTGTTGCTAACGTCGAAGAAATTATAACAGATTATGTAACATGATATGGGTACGTTGTGCCGTAACTGATATCAGAGCATTTATGTACTTTGAACGATAACAAACGTCGGGATTTGGACGACTGATATGACCTTTAATGACCCCTTGTTAGACCTTAAACCAGCTTATAAGCGGATTTTGAGCGGTTTTATTGGTTCCAAATCGGTTTGACCGGTTTTAAAGCGTTTTAGAGAGGTTTCAGAGCGGTTTAGAGCGGTTTCAGAGCGGTTTAGAGCGGTTTCAGAGCGGTTTAGAGCGGTTTCAGAGCGGTTTAGAGCGGTTTCAGAGCGGTTTAGAGCGGTTTCAGAGCGGTTTAGAGCGGTTTCAGAGCGGTTTCAGAGCGGTTTAGAGCGGTATTAGTAGTTTATTTTCCTTTACTTCTATTAATCTAATGGTTGTTTCCTTAGTCATCATATACGGTCGTTATAAACAGCTGGTTGTTTCCCTAGAAGTCGTTATGATCCACTACAACCGCTGTAAAACCGCTAAAACCGCTCTAAAACCGCTAAAAACCGCTCTAGAAACCGATTTGGAACGTTAAAATTACGATAACCGTACTAATAATATCCAAAATAATTCTGTATACCATGACCTATAACCCCCAAAATTATACATCAAAACTAATCGTAATATCGGTGCGACCCCCTTGCGTAAATTCTCAGGAATTGCAAATCTCGATTATACATGCGGTGTAGTAGAGATAGGGTGGCCGGGTCCAGCGGGGGCTGCTTATTTACGGTGGCTGGTCCTCCCGGTTTCCTCCCTCTCCATATTCACGGCGGCTAATCTCGCGTATTTAATATTTCCGCGGCTCGCTCGTAACTTACCTGCGGAGTTACCGTCCGGTCTGAGCGGAGTTTTGGCTTACAGTTGCCTCTGCATTAACGACCGCGGACTCGAACGAGTTCCGCCCAAAGTTACGCGCATTAAAACATGTATTTTGTCCTACGCTACCGCATACCATCAACGAAAATTATAACCACTAATCCTAGAAGTTATTTTTGGATGATATACATATACAGGTGTCCCAGCTAAGCTGCCTCGGTCGATAGCCGACTTATTATTGATTTTTTATAAAAATGTTCGCATCGAATAATATTCTACACACTCTAAAATTAGTTTCATTATTGGCGGACTTCCGCTTATACCGGAAATAGGTATTAACTTTGTTATTTTAAATGGAACACCCTATATATTATTGCACTTTTGGATTCTTTGTTAATTTCATTGGTACTTTAATAAGGATACATTATGTCTAAGTGGCATCGTTTTTGAACTACATGACAATTTTCGAAAAAACGGCATTTGCAGAGTCTTTTAGTAGTTCAAAAACGATGCCACTTAGACATAATGTATCCTTATCAAAGTACCATTGAACTTTAACAAAGAATCCAAAAGTGCAATAATATATAGGGTGTTCCATTTAAAAGAACAAAGTTGATACCTATTTCCGGTATAAGCGGAAGTCCGAAATTACTAAAACTAATTTTAAAATGTGTAGAATATGATTCGAAGCAACTTTTATCTGAAACATTTTTATAAAAAATTACTTTATTACTTATGAATGGTGTCGTTGATCCCATCCTGTCCAAAAGTAATATCATAAATTGCTATGTCGTCCCATGCCTTTGCGGAGCAACAAGTCCGGAAGTCGCCCGGCCTAGAAGGAGCATTTTTTCCGTCCGTAACAGTTGAAAAGAAATATTGCCAGACAAATTCTCGTAAAGAGTGAGACGGTTCGACGTCAATCAAGGGGGTTTTATGGTCAGAGGGTTGCGACGATAATCAAAAATCAATGCGCCGGATGGAGAGGGCCGTCCGAGAGCACACAGGAAACAGACAAGAGGAATTTTCACGCAGTCCCATAGGCCTGAAGACATGTCAGACCCGAAAGGTCTTTATTTCACCGGGAAAACGTTTCTCTTACTTTTCTGACGGATGTCTATTTTTACCACTAAAAAAATTGGTTATTTACAACTCCTAACATTAAATGAAATCGTGCAGGCGAGTTTTTCTCAATACAATTATAGTTAACTTCGTGGAGGAAAATAAAAATCCTTGAGATTCCTTAACGAGTGCGTTGATGCGATGTCTAGCGACCTGTTCGTCCTGGAAATTTAATTTTCTGCTTCTGAATTAAACTTTAAAACAGAACCGAGAGAGCTCTGGATCCAGCAGTCCCTCCTCTCCACTACGCCTTTGTAAAGTCGCTTAAATATTTCATAACGGCGTTCCAGACCGAGCGGCAAATGACTTCTTTAGTAAGTCCTAGACGTCCCTGAATTAACTATTTCACGAAGGATAATAACTATGAAATTATTCAATTTAAATGGTTGAAGAAGTTGTTTATCGCTTCTTGGTAATTTTCCCTGCTATTGTGTGTAATTATAAGTTGTAAAACTGAAGACAGTACGTAATAAAGAGAGTATTATTGAGAAAATGGCGAACACTATTCCAAACTCTGGTTTAGAACTGGTGTGATAAAGACAATAAGGTTTAAATATCGTCTTCATGGGGGGAATTTTAATTATATTTTATGAGAATCCCGATAAATGATTTAAGTAGCATTAAAATTTTACTCCAGACATTAAAGTTTTCTAATTAAATTTAAGTGATTCGTCTGACATTGGGCAAACTAAAAGGACAAACACCCCACAGACAGAGAAGTGTATTCTATATTTTCAAGGTTTTATTGCCTATAACTGTGGAAAATATAAGAAAACTTACAGAGGAAGAAGTAAAAGGACTAATTGCGGCTATTGGAGATCAAATTGCTTACCGAGAAGTTATGAAGCTATTAGATTTGGAAACATCTCAGGTGAGAAACCGTATATATCTATCATATGTATGTACATATTATATTTCACCACAGGTGCAAATGATGCATTATTAAAGTTCCTACAGTACTGCATACAATAGACTAAGGTGTTTTATAGCATAGTTCAAAGTAAGAGATGAAAATCAATGACAACAAATTCACCAGAGGTATTATTTAATTATTATATGTATTTAATACTTTGAAATGTATCAGATAATATTTAATTCTTTTGTATTTTTGAATGTATGTTGTACTTATTTTGAATGTATTTTTTATTTTTATAATAAATTACTGTATTGGTATATATGAACTTTTTTTACCCCTTTGCAGCAGCGGTAGATAGTTTGAACAAAACAACAAAATTATTCACTTCAAATCAATATATTATGTTGAACGTAAATTACTATTGCTTACTTTGACTAATTGATCGTATTTCGTTTAAAATGACAGTTACTTATAGTGAGAATGAAATACTCTGTTCAGAACACAGAAGGTGTTGAACCAAACCTAAAAATCTTTTTCTGAAACATTTGGTTTTCCAGGCAAAACAACCAATTACTTATTGATTATAATTATTATTCTCTTTAATCCATCCAATGGTTGAAATAAAGCAATATTAATTTGGTCGAAATGTTTAAATATTTGAAGTAATACTACAAAGTTTCATTCAAAACTACATATAGTCCTTTGTAGTTGATGACTGTTTTACGTGCAGTTGATGACTAATTTACTCATTGCAACTAAAACTGAGCATTCTTTTCTCTGTGTGCAGTGTCCGGAAACCAGTGTAATCCTTTTTTGATACAAAAGGATAATTTGTAATCCTGTAAAGGACTCTAGGTATCAAGTTAGTAATATAAGCTCGTTATCCTTATTATGAAGTTTTTGCGACGTAACGCACGTCTGCCCATGAGAGACTTGACGTAAACAATTTTAATCTCACCGATACAGACTTAACTTGCCAAGAGCAGCAATGTATGCACGAGAGACTGTACACACGCGTCTGGTTTATCCAGAACTTGTAATCTTTGAAGTTTTACGGATTATAAAGTGACAATTACAAGTTTCCATCAGCTGCCCTCGACATCTCGAACATATTCATTATACAACCTTACGTATAACGAGAGCGCAAAGTCTACAGAGTAATTATTTATAAGTTTAGCACGTTTAGCGAAAATAGCTCATGAGTGATTGCCAAAACTGTTCTTTTTTCTTTGGGAGGTGTCCGTGACATGATGTACCGGATGTGCAGGCGTCTGCATACATTTTAACTTAGGTAACTTGTGTTTTTCTTTGTTATTTTTGTATGGATTTCAATTTTCTTTAAAAAAAATCACTTTTTGTTAACATTCAACGTACGAAAACATGTTAAAAGGTTCTTCTCAGTATACATTCAATATTTCTTTGGTCTATGTATATGATGCGGCAGTGCTGCTTTTAGATCATTTTTCGAGCGACACGGACGCGTCAGATTTGTCACCCAATGCGCTGCCATTATTTTCGTCGTAAATTGCAAAATATCGCGCACGTGATGCGGACGAATCGCTCGCGCGGACGTCTGTACCACTCTCTATATTTATGGTGCAATATTTAACCCGTCTTTCGGAAGATTTACCGAGAAAAACGTAAAGTGCGACATAGATCGAAGTCGTACTAGTATTTACGACTACCCGGATAAGTTATGCATATGTGAAATGGGTTTTCTCAAACATTATTATGTTGATATTGTCTGCATGATCTAAAAAATAAATTCAAATGAGTAAACAAAACCTTCTAGAAGCAAAAACACTAACCACAACACAAGTATTGTGGCCCCCACAGGAGCATTTGTTGTGTTTCACAATGTTTACGTCTGAAGCTAAGTTCCTGAAAAATACAGTATTTTTCTAAGCGTTTTCGCCATGACTAGCACATTGTGTGAGCTGTAACTTAGTCCTTTGATATATCAGTTATTATAAAGAATTGAATAATTTTTTAAAAGAGTTTTATGTTCAGTAGCTCAAAATCTATGATCCCTCAATGTTTGAGCACTCAAACCTGTTACACCCTGTATATAGCACGTCTATTTTATGGTTTCTTTGTCTAACTTCAATATGGTTTATATGTTATAACATGCTAGCGATTAACGAACCCGAAAATGTAATTTTTTGATGGGGTCAATGAATTGGAACGTTACCAGCTTAAAGCTTGCTGGTAGCAGTCGACTACTAGGGAGTTGATACACCCCATTGGGCACCCGTACTAAGGGATAATAACGAAGTTATTACGTATCCATCGATACAAATTGACAGCACTTTTCAGCTCGGCCACGAGTCTAATAAATCTACTTTAAAAATGGTAGCATCTAATTCGAGGTGATTGAATTCTCTTCGTGCACTTTAACCTTTTCCATGATGTACTTTCGACTTTAAGGCTGACATTTTTACAATGAGTCTTGGATATCATTTTCTGTCATTCATCAATATCCTGATATTACTTGCTCAAGTAGAAGCGAAACAATCCCACATCTACACATAACAAGGGTAGCGTTTACATTTCCCCGTCAGACGAGCAAATCCGGACTGATCAGAAATTTCAAATATTCCCGACTGCGCCAGTATATATTCGAAGATATTACCTCACAGTTGGATGACCCGCCCGCCGTCTGAATATGCCCCCGAACTACGAGCGTGAGATTTTATGAGAACGGTAAGGCCGTTCCTGTAAAACGGCCTCGCCGGGCTCATAAAACGTCTCGAACCATTCAAATTTCCATTGTCGGGCCGGATTTTCCCTGTCGTGTAAGTAGAGAGCTGTCCCGTGTCTGCATCTGCCAGAGGCTCCTGATAAAATTTATGTAAAAGCAACATCAATCATGGCATACATCCTACCGCGTTACGTTGACGTTTCTCGAGTCGAGTTATAAGCGGTAAAGAACCCATGGATATATGATCGATTCATTCGTGGAATATGAAGACCTGAAGACCCATATTGATGGTTAACACGCCGTCAGATATTTATTTAATGGTGTTGTATAGAATCGTGCAGATGGTGAACATTTTCAGTACTTAGTTATTGTTGCGAACTCACAGAGGTGGAAATTGACAAACTAGCCGTTCAAAAGTCCAAATTCTGCTGTCAACAGAAAAGCATTTGATGAAAACGTTAACAGTCTTTTGCTGGACACATCTGTTGATGTTATTGGCGAAAACATTACCTTACATGATGAACAATATGAATATGAGAGCGTTCATCATCTGACATGATGAACAATATGAATATGAGAGCTACGAAAATTGATGTATACAATTTTTTTTATCATTACACTAAAATGTACTATATATTTTATGGACCACCCTGTAAAGAGAAAAATAATTTTAGCTACTAAATCCTACTAAAGCCATTTACATAAATGGCGGATGCGCCGGAATAATAACCTCATTACAAAATTCATCTTTGCGACAATATTTTTCCCAACATTACCGACTATTTTGTCTCTTTTTCGTCGCACAGGGTTGCAGTGTCAATCTGAAAATACTTTACGAGTATACTGCGCCCGTGGGAGCCGCAGGCTAATCCTGCAGGATTTGATCCTCTGTGTGTGTACATCGCGTCGGGTTCAACTCTCTGTACCTTTACAGCACCTGAGCGTCGACCTGGCTCCAGCCGTGCCGGAGGTATGATGGCATATCGATCAGGCAGTCCAGGCATAACTCAGCACTTTAGCGCGCGGGGCGCCATCGTCATTCCAACGCGTTCCAAGCGAAAAACATCCCCTCAATGCCCCGTTCCTTATATTTCTTTGATGGGGATTTAATGGAATTAAGAAAAAGCGTTCTAAGGGATATACAGGTGTCCCACCTAAGCTGCCTCGGTCCATAACCGATCAAAAACGATGCCACGTAGACATAATGCATCCTTATCAAAGTACCATTGAAATTTAGCAAAGAATCCAAAAGTGCAATAATGTATAGGGTGTTCTATTTAAAATAACAAAGTTGATACCTATTTCCGGTATAAGCGGAAGTCCATCATTACCGAAACTAATTTTAAAATGTGTAGAATATGATTCGATGCAACTTTTATCTGAAACATTTTTATAAAAAATGAAAATAAGTTAAAAACTGTTTCCCCTCATTGAAAATTAATATTGAATTATAGTGTTTTTCTCCCAGTTGATCCCAGAAGAAGTAAACAGAAAGAAAATCGTGCCGGTCGTTCTGAACGAGGTGAAAGGGAATGGGGGGAGAACTTTTCATATTTCATTAAGAGTTTCTTCCCGACTGCGCCAATAAAAACGCAACTTTTCGAAATATCGACTCGGCCGTTTGAGAAAAAATGTAAATAGGCACCTTTTTCCCAGAGCAGCGCCCGGAAAATAGATACTCGACGGACTCCGGAATTTCCTGAATATTGATTTTAAGTGAATTTGTAAAGGTCTAGTAGTTTCGAATTTTTAACAAGTCTCTTTCAGTAGCAAATAAGTAACTCAAATAAATTTTAAAGAAGTGTTTTAACAACAGCGTATATCATAGATAAAGAGAATCAACAAGAAGCATTTAACATCTCTCTCGAAACTTGAAAATGAATTATTATGTCGTGGTCACGAACAGCTCGTTTCATATTCAGAAAGTATCTGGTCTGCGGTCTGAAACTCTGCGAGATGCTGCCGCTTTACAAGATTAACTTCTGCACTGCATTCGGATTGTTCGCGTGCTTGCTGGAGGTCTCAAACTCGGCCAGTTAACAGCTAACTTTCGAAATATTCTCGATACGCTCGGTTTGTTTCAGTACAATCTCAATCTCCGTTAAATAACTGTATTACTTATCCCACAATAGACTGTCACAAGATGGATATCCTGCCATCCCAATAACAGATGATTTTTCGGTCAATATTAACAAGTTTAATTTACTCTGTATAAGTCAAGGGGTCGTCACGAGATAATGCTTTAATCCCCCGACATAGGGGTTGTTTTTTCTCCGTTTCCCCGAAACGGCTGCGCTCACACCACCTGTTTACCGGTGTAAGCTCGTTGACTTAAATGATAATGGTTTTAGAGATAACAAAGATTCCTCGTACTGTCGGGAATAGTGCGTAGCATCCCCCAGGGGGCTTATATGGGGATTGTTTGTAGTACCAGTACCGACCTCCCTTTTCCCTCCTTTATGATTATTGCAATCCCAACAAAGGTAGCCCCTGCTCTCTCGCAGCTTTCCTAAATAGTGATATATCTTCTAGAGCCCAGCAACTTGTTGAGCGTAATAACGTAAGTGGGGTAGGACTAAGGCCCTTATTTGAATATATACGTATGTGATGGGTTGAAATGTCTGCGGTGGAATTACGTAAATTCCTTTTGAGAATAATAGCAACGCTGAATGTCTTAAGATGTCTGGAAATCCAGGATTTGAAGAAAGATTCTTAACCAGATTTATAAATTAATAAATTGTGGACACTAGCAAATGTTTAAGTCCCTTTTATCCTATAATTCTGCAGAGAGAAAGAATACTCTAGGTAATTTTAATGTTGATAATATTGTTTCAATAATGAACAATTTCCACTCCAAACAAAAAATCGAGCAAAACTTTTCCAATTTGTAACCCCTAACCTCCCACGAGAATTGTCCTGGATGGAATTGAAACGATGATTTCATCATGGCACACCATCCGGGTTCATCCCCCTGAACAGAACAACTGAATTCGCCAATGCATAATTCAAAACAGGGCAAACCTCAGGTCGATCCGTTTTCGTTGTTTCGCCTCTCTATTTTTTTCGCACACCGCGTTGTTGTTTGTTCTCGGTCGAGATCCGTATTGCTTCGTGGTTGATCTCCTTTCCAATTTAACGCCTCCTCGCGCCATAGGCGTAGACACGGGGGGCGCAGCAGAACATCCCACGGATATTGAAATCGAAAATGGTAATCGACTTTGTTTTTCTTGGTTATAACGTCGTTGTTTTCGCGAACAGAATTGGGTTAATTCTGTTATTATTATGCATGACTGCTGAGTTTCTCAACGAATAAGTAATTGTTTTGATAGACATAGTGATAAAGTTGATGAACGCACCAAATGCTTTGAGGAAAAGTAAAAATACGTCTGTTATTTTAGATTTTAATTTGTTGTTTTAATTAAACATTTATGTCAGAGCATTTAATTGCTTGAATACTCTATTGGTAACTATGTATAAAGTACCTCAGCGTGGCAACCAGCAGCAGTTAATTTTAATTTTAATTCGACGCTGATTGGCCGCGAGACTCATTTATTGTTCGTAATTTAAATTTAATATTTCCCAAGCGCTGCTACTTGCTGATTTATTTGAAAGGCGACATCTGGTCGCAACGTTCCGAATTACCTCGAAAATTTCTCGCTGAATTATGACGGGAGGAGGAGGGAAATTGTCTGAAACATGAGCTTTCTATTGTAAGTGGTAGTCTGTTTTGTAGGTGGTAGTCTGTCTTGGAGGTGGTAGGCTTGCAAGTGTAGAATATCAAGTCTTATTAATGTAGGTTTGGCGTGTAAGGTGCACCCTTTCTAACCCCGATGTGTCTTTTTAATTAAGGAAAGTGTTTTTGTTACCCGGCGTTACCAGCTACGCGGATAATTAAAGCAAAACAGCCAGGAGCTTGTAAATGCATGGATCCGTCGGTAGAGTAGAGTTCTGCATACGTTTTACGTCATGTGGGGTGTTCAAAATTAACAAAATCCTCAACGAAAGTGATAAACAACGGGTTTTTAAACAGATTAAATCTGGAGTGCCGCAAGGCAAAGCGCTAGACCCAATCCTATACCCTCCCAAATGATCCCATATTTTAAATACTAATCTCTTTAATAAACGCGTGATTAAATTCGCTTATGTATTAGATTATACATTACATTATCCATCAGGAAGGGCGTTTGTCTGTAATCCACTCTAGATCGATAATCTCACGTTTCGTGCGCGCCATTATATCAGTTATATGTCTTCAGATACTGGATTCGTTGATGCCACGCGAGAGCCCATTCTGTTTGCGGATACTTTCGTTTAACAGCAGACAATCACCGCCACCACCAGCTCGCGTAGGGGTGGCAGTTCCGAGATAATAGGAACCGGGTTATTTACCCCTGTCAGCGGAATATGTATCTCGATCCCCTCCTCAGTCTTCCGTCTGAGCGAAACGCCACTGTTTTGTTGCTGAATCGCAACATTCGAGACCGCTGTTTCGAGGATTTTAAAAATATAGGAGAGTGGAACAAATTTTTGAACAGGAAGACTATTTTTGTCGAAGTTAATTCATCCATATGTCTCGTCAAACAATTTTCCAAATGTTAACGACAATTTTACAAATGTAAACGACAATTTTACAAATGTGAACGACAATTTTACAAATGTGAACGTCAATTTTTCAAATGTAAACGACAATTTCACTAATGTAAGGGACATTTTTACAACTGAAAATGACAGTTTTACCAATGTAAACAATTTTACAAATGTAAACGACAATTTTACAACTGAAAACGACAATTTTACAAATATAAACAATTTTACAAATGTGAACGACAATTTTACAAATGTGAACGTCAATTTTTCAAATGTAAACGACAATTTTCAAAATGTTAACGACAATTTTACAAATGTAAACGACAATTTTACAAATGTGAACGTCAATTTTTCAAATGTAAACGACAATTTTACTAATGTAAGCGACATTTTTACAACTGAAAACGACAGTTTTACCAATGTAAACAATTTTACAAATGTGAACGACAATTTTACAAATGTGAACGTCAATTTTTCAAATGTAAACGACAATTTTACTAATGTTAACGACAATTTTACAAATGTAAACGACAATTTTACAAATGTGAACGTCAATTTTTCAAATGTAAACGACAATTTCACTAATGTAAGGGACATTTTTACAACTGAAAACGACAGTTTTACCAATGTAAACAATTTTACAAATGTAAACGACAATTTTACAACTGAAAACGACAATTTTACAAATATAAACAATTTTACAAATGTGAACGACAATTTTACAAATGTGAACGTCAATTTTTCAAATGTAAACGACAATTTTCAAAATGTTAACGACAATTTTACAAATGTAAACGACAATTTTACAAATGTGAACGTCAATTTTTCAAATGTAAACGACAATTTTACTAATGTAAGCGACATTTTTACAACTGAAAACGACAATTTTACTAATGTAAACAATTTTACAAATGTGAACGACAATTTTACAAATGTGAACGTCAGTTTTTCAAATATAAACGACAATTTTCCAAATGTTAACAATTTTACAAATGTAAACGACAATTTTACAAATGTGAACGTCAATTTTTCTAATGTAAACGACAATTTTACCAATGTAAGCGACATTTTTACAACTGAAAACGACAGTTTTACCAATGTAAACAATTTTACAAATGTAAACGACAATTTTACAACTGAAAACGACAATTTTAGAAATGTAAAGGACAATTTTACAACTGAAAACGACAATTTTAAATATGTAAACGACAATTTTACAAATGTAAACGACAATTTTACAAATGTAAACAACAATTTTACAAATGTAAACAATTTAACTAATCTAAACGACAATTTAAAAAATGTAAACGATAATTTTTTAAATGTAAACGACAATTTTGTAGGTGTAAACGACAATTTTGCAGGTGTAAACGACAATTTAACAAATTTAAACGACAATTTTACAAATTTAAAAAACATACGGTTTCCGCTACATATTTTTCAATTTATGGCGAAGAATTTATCTCCGCAGTTGTGGTACCTCAGAGACTTGCGGATAAGATTGAAAGAAGAGTTGATTTAGGGTTACAGTACCTAGGGGGATGGCAAAGCCACCCGAATAAGCGAAATAACTCGCTTAACTCCGTTTTTTTGTGGATATGAAATTTTAATTTGTGAAATAGAGTTTCGTCCGTTCGCGCGCCAAAACGGCAGAGATTCGTTTATCAGTCGCGCAGTTATCTCCTCAAGGGCGAGTGAAACAAAATTGAAGAGGGGTAAATTTAATTTGGGTAAAGTCTCGAGAGTTTATTAATTATGGATGCTTCGTTAGTGGGAATGTTGAAAAAACGCGATTTTTATGGAGGGGGTCGTTTCTTATTAGCTCAGGTTACTACAAAAGGGATCTTCCCAAATCCTTTGGAGGTAACTTTTAAAAAAGGACTTTTGACGTTGAGTAAAAATCACTGTCTTAAATAGCTATTTTACCATTTTAAAAGTGCATGCATTTTTCGCTCTGATCCATTGCATTGACTCAAGATCACATATGTAAAATATGAGCTTCAAAACAATTAAAATTGGACTAGAAAACATCTGAGGTGAGACATCGTATGTATCTATCATATGTACATACGTACATATTATATTTCGCCACAGGTGCAAATGATGCATTACTAATGTTCCTACGGTACTGCATACAATGGACCAAGGAGTTTTTTAGCATGGTCCAAAGTAAGAGATGCAAATCAATGACAACAAATTCACCAGAGATATTATTTAATTATTATATGTATTTAATACTTTGAAATGTAACAGATAACGTTTAATTCTTTTATATTTTTGAATGTATTTTGTACCTATTTTGAATGTAGTTTTTATTTTTATAATAAATTATTGTATTGGTATATATGGTATATAACTTTTTTTCACCCTTTTGCAACAGCGGTAGATAGTTTGAACAAGACAACAAAATTATTCACTTCAAATCAATATGTTATATTGAATGTAAATTATTATTGCTTATTTTGTCTTGAATCAACCACTTAACCCGCTTTGTCTTGGCTGAAGTGGATAGTTATTTGTCTGTGTGTAGTATTTTGAGTGCTTTTCTGAGCTTGTTGATATATTCCATCGAATTAATTTATAATCTAATTAATATAGGAGTCTTTAAACTACAAAAGAATATTTACCAAAAAAATAACAGGATTTTCAGAAAAATATATATTCCGTCGCCTCCGCCATTTCGGAAAACCAACTTTATCTCAATTTCTACACAGCATATCCCTCTTATACAGTATATTCTACCACCCGGCGAGCGTCTGGTAAGTGAATCCTTCCATACAACTGCTCCAGATGGCCTTTTTACCACTTTAATTAAATTGGGAGATCAGACCAATGTCCAACTTCATTTGTCGGTCTTGCGATAGATAGAAAGACGAATCTGAGAGCGTTGCCCTCTCCTATTCTACCCGTTCACTTCGCTGGTTTAATTTTCTTATCTCCTTTTTCGTGACGAAGCGGTAATTTAACAGCTTTAATTTCTTATCGTGAGACGCTCGCGTCTCCGTCTCTTCTAGACGTTGTAGACTCTTCTAGAGCGACGACATCGTTCCGCATCACTTAGTTTGAACAACTGCAACACCGTCCTTAATAAAGTTTTCACAAAAATTACTCTATCGTCAACACTGTGTAGTGTGGCTGAACCTTTGAAGTTCAAATTTTATTTGTGTTGTTTTATCAAGTTAAGTTATACAGACAGTCTGTACATTAAATTATGGGAAGTGATCAAAGAAGATGTTGTAAAAATTCACCAAATAAGCTTTAACAAAGCTGTTAAACATGCACGTTTGTTTTGTAGTGACACATCTGACACATCACTGCTGGCTATTTTGGATCTAGAATTGAAGATCTGGAAAAGCCATGGACACCTAATATATGCTGTATTTCCTGTTAGATTGGACTTTTAAAGTGGATGAAAGGGAAGCAAAAGAAAATGCCGTTTGCAGTTCCCATGTTGTGGCGAGAGCCTTCCAATCATGTAGATATTGTAGATGATTGCAAATTTTGCACGATAAGCGTCTCAGGATACTCGAAGAAGGATCAGCATAAAGCAAAATATACAAATTTGCCATCAGCATCGCGACCTATTCCCCATGGAGACAACCATCCTCTCCCAAATGCGCCATCCACTTCATCATATTCGATTTTTGACACAGAAGAAATTTCGCCCGTTTGAAGAAACTTGTCTGATTTCACAGAGTGTCTGAAATCACTTTGTCAAATCAGGTAAGTCGTGAAAGTTTACCATTTGAAGTTTTAGGAACACCTCACCATATAAACCAGTGCGAACTGAATGATTTAGGACTTAGGTTATTCAGGATTAAAAACTTAGTATTATCAAAAGAAAAAGCCGAGTTATTAGGTTCCAGGCTACAGGAATGGAATCTTTTCGCACGAGGTGTGACAGTGTCTTCATCTACAAAGCGTAACGAGCCTTTTACAGCATATTTGAAAATGGACGGATCTTTACGTGTATGTCACGATGTTGAGGGTGTTATGAACGAGTTTGATATTCCCCACGATCCTTCTGAATGGTGGCTTTCTATCGATTCATCAAAATACAGCTTGAAAGCAGCACTTTTAACCATGCATCAGTCCCATTTAGAAGCTTGCTTAATAAAAACCATCGTCAATTGGGGCACTGCTGGCTTGCCACGGTCCCATTTGGAAATTACCGGTTATTTTCAGCTAGTAGCGGTTTTAATCCAGTTTCACGAACGGAGTACCACGCAAAAGGGGATTTTCGATGTCTTTTTGTGCTCGTTTGCCCGGAACCGTTACCGAATAGGATTGTCGTTCGACAGTGAAAGGCTCAACCGATGGTAACGCTCCGGTAACAAATTTAATTAAAAATCCGGGTATTTAGATCAATTACTCCCCCTTTTCAGGGTTTCCGGGCAGTTGTGCTGCCTGCACTTAGGCCCTTTGTGTTAGGTGCGATATCACAAAGGGGTTCGGACAGTGCCACTTTTTTTACGTGCTTTTTGTAAAGGATTTAACTGACTAATGAGTAAACATACAGCCGCTCTACCTAATTAAACTTTTACAGTATTCACCAAAAAAAAAACGTCGACCAGAATGTTTTTTCTCCAATAACTTACTTAATAATTGAAAGACATTGATGCACAATGTCTTTCAAATATGTTTAAGATATTCCAAATAAAACCATATTGGATAGCTTTAAATGTTCTTATAAGTTCTCTAAAGAATATAATGTTTTGCATTGAAAAAATCTATATATTCTAATAAAAAGAACCATTGCATTGAATCAAGATCACATATGTAAAATATGAGCTTCAAAACAAGTAAAATTGGTTGGGCAATAAAAGAACCGCGAAAAACAGTGTAGTTTATCTGAAATGCAATGAAGACATACAGAATACCTGGAGATCAATTTTTCTTTGAGCACTGAGCATGTGACATGATATATGGCGCAACCTATGATATTTCTTCTTTAGATATTCTTACGTTCAAGCATCGGTCAGGCATTTGATAATATTGACACCATTTCCCACGTAGGAAACGAAGTTCGGCACCAGAGGCTGAGTGGTTGCAAAAGAAGTAGAAAAATAAGAAGAACTCGGGGGCAATATCAGTTATCCGAAGTTGACAATTTCCGAGCCGCTCACTTAAAAGCTTTTTTGCGCTTTCGCGACCTTAATGTATCTAATCCGGAGGCGTGGGCGGCCTCCACCGCACCACCCCCATCCCCCAAGTATAAAATTACCTTCATCGAACACTCTTCCTACCAACCCTCACCCCTAATACCAGGAACGTTTACGCCACGTCCACACCACACACAGCTAATGGACTAATTGAATTTAAAGGTCATCTTACCGGTTATCTGCCCTTATGGGGTAGATTTTCGTTTTCTTATTATGTAAAATAATCTAATTCTGCTTAAAATTATTAACAATAGAAACTGTTCGTGAAATTTGAAAGCAAAAATGCAGGACAATCAGGACACCGTGTTTACATTTGGTGACACGATGTGACTAACTGTGACCGTTATTTATTGCTTGTCATAGTTTTTTTATTTGACGTTGACATGTCATGAAAATGTTACCAGTTCGATCATGCATTCTTTCACCATTACAAACACTAGCAAAATTCCCCGTAGCAAGAATATTTACCACACCGCGAAGATGCGACGACGATGGCAAGAATGATGCGATGGAAAAGGCGCTGTGCATCCAAGAAGCGCTCCCAGTACCTCTGGACCAATTCTTCCTGACCGATGAGGAAAAAGCAAAGCTCCAGAAGTGCCAGAAATTCCCCCTGAGTAAAATACCCGATAATGAGATCACACACGTTAACTTTATCCCGAAGACCTACCTGCAGCAGAGGACGGCCAGAATTTACAAAGAAGCGAGACATTGTATGCAGAATGGTTATCACAACAGTAAATATTGGAAGCTGCAGTTCGACGTGCAGAATCGATGGGAACACCCTTTACTAGGTTGGATCAGTAGCCACGATGCCATCTCTAGTGTGAGATTGTCCTTCTATTCTCTAGCTTCCGCACAAGAATATTGCCAGAGGAATGGTTTTGATTACTTTGTTGATTTACCTGCTAGGCATGACCAGGCTAAGGGATCTTATGCAAGCAATTATGCTTGGAATTCGAGAAGTAGGGTCTCTACTAAGTAACTGTGTGTGCTCTGTAAGGCGAGAATAAAGATATTTTGACAACTTTTGGCAAGAAAAATATCGCAAAATTAAACATAAATATTTAATTTGAAATATCCCAAGACATTTCCATTTAATTAAAACTTATTTTAATTTACATTTAACGTCCACCGTTTATTCATTAAAACTAACAAGCAGCAAACAAATTTCATACTTTCTCGATTAAAAAAATCACTTGGTGCAACATTTCTTTACAAACTAAATTACTGCTTATAAAACCTACAAACTTCCGCATTTCGCGCAGGTTATTTCCCGGGCGCGATGCCGTGTTTCCATCGAATATTTTCGCTAATTTATTTCCGCCTGTTTTCGCGCAGACCGTAGAAGATTTTCTTCAAAACAAGCACGTTTCCCATTACTCTGAGGTTTTAGTAGCGCCGGGTCCGTATATATATATATGTCGGTAATTCTAGGTAGCAGAGGCGGAAAGGTGGCCCTTTCCTTTTAATTTATCCCGGCCCGATGAAAGGGATTAGTTTTCTTTGAAGGCATTTTAATCTCCTTCGGCTCAGTTTCTCGTTTCTACGTTGGCAGCGTGCATGCGCATAGTTTCGCGTGATCGCCAATAAGAATTTTAATCAAAATCTACGTTGTGAACTTTTTTAGTCTGGATGAATCGTAAGGGTTTTAGGGTTAGAATACTCGATTGAAAATATACTATAAGAGATTCTCTTCGTAGCTGTCTTACTGTTACATCTTGAAGATGCCTCCTGTTGCTCGCCAGAATAATTATTATGACTCCTAATAAAGTTCCTGATAAGTGTATTTCTGTTGTAGAAAATATTAATTTTATTTTGTATTTTCGAGCAGTTATTTCCTGTCCGTGGGTAATTTCTTTGAATTCTTTTCACGCTAAACCGAAACGCGAAAACAATTTTTTACCAGCCGTTCAAGTTTGCCAGATGGCCAGTGTTGTCCACATTCTTGAATAGTACGTCTGTATAAAAATTAAACTCGTTTCCTCAAATATCTTCATACAATTTCACAACACGTTCAAAACAATTTTTTGATAACCGTGTGGTCGACTTCGACCAAGCCAGATGTTGCCCGCGATGCGTATTTTTGTTGTTAACACATTTCGCGTAAAGATATTTACTAAAATAATGTTTCGTAGTAATAATTGATAAACTGTATGTTCTGGGATGACATTATTGTCAGGAAACAACTTAGTGGGTCAGTTATTTCCATTTCGATTGTTGTTAAATTGTCTTCCGTTCTATGAATTATTTTTCAATTAAATATTTATATCGATAATTCTGCCAAAGATTCTCCAATTGAATCATAGAAATTTAGAACGAAAATACGATACTCAGTTCGGAATCTACTTGTCGTGTCGTGATTAAATTTGAAATTTTAATGAGACGCGAAACGAAATTAATTCTAGCCGAATGACCTCGATACCGACAGCCCGCGTCAAGTTGAGCAACGCTACCTGTTGAAAGCGTTTCGCGAATAATTATAAAACGCGACGAAATCCAGGCTTTGCAGTGTCGAACACAGAACGGAGCCGATTGCCCTTCCCAAAACTTCAGAAGTTCCAGATTATCCGTAGCCGGCCGTGCTAAAAACTTAACAGGAATTCGAAACTTAACTGCTACTGAAAACTTCATTAGCAATTGATTTATCGCAGCTAGCGTCAATGGGATTAATTAACCAACTAAACTCGATAACTAATCAACTCTACCATCTTTTCCAGAAGTCATCTCACAAAAAATAATTCTACCACTCGGTGAGCGCATCCTGTTCAAAACACAGGTTTCTGGTTCACCAAATGTGTCCGTTCAGCTCACCCATGCTTCTGGTCCAAAGCAATGTAACAGCAATGCCACTCAACGGCAAAACTTTCGAGTATTTGTCGCCATTAATTTCAAGTGTCAATTGCAAACAGTAACTGCACTAGCCAAACCGACACTAGCGCAACGAGACCGTAGGCGGCTGAACTAACACCGCCTCTAGCTTCGCATTTCGAATAAAATCGAATAAATCAACTGTTGTTATAATTAAAATTACCGGACACTAATGGCGTCCATTTTTTTTTTTTTTTGTTTGAGAGCTTGTGTGCGCGATAAAATATTTATTTATTGCGTCGAATGAATTGTACTGTACGTGTTTGTTTTATTGGAGTACCTACGGTTTGATTGAAATGTATAGTTATTTTTTGTTGTGTTATTTTTCTGTTTACTTTTTGAGATGCAGTTTTTTATTTGTTGGGTTTTTAATCATTAGCAAGTATGTTAGGTTATAAGATGTTGTTGCCAATGCCGCATCTACATCTATAATTGAAGAGTTTTAAATCAAAAAGGTCTAAGTACCTACCATTTTTATGTTCTTTGAGGTTTTTGTGTCAATGGGTTCTACAGGCCACCCTCAGTAACAATCAAAAGGATCTATGTCAATATCAATTCGGGTTTAGTCCGTACAACGGTCAAAAGATGGCATGGCAAAAAGTGCCATGCGTCGACTTTAACACGCTCACAAACCAGCTCACAGTATTCATCAAAGTACCGCATATACAAAGAGATAAGCTAGAAGACCTAAAGAACATGATGGAGTACTTGCCAGACGAAGCTAAACACTTTAATTCAGATCTTATCCGAGAGTTTGCTTAATGCTGAATTAAGTGTCTTAATTAAGTTTTTATTTACATAACTAATAAACAAATACCTTGTATTCTTGTTAAGTAGTATTCTTGTCAATATAGCTTTTTTACTGAAGTATAAGAGTAGCGGACGCTTAATTTGGTAAAATACCTGATTTATGATTTCTAAATTTCCGGGAGGAAACCGCGTCAATGACGATAAAGTTGTCAACGTCTCGCACTCTGTTGCAGGAGGCAACTTCAGGACGTAACAGTAAGAGAGCTACGACGAGAAGAGAAGAGATTCTCTTCGTAGCTCTCTTATGTTACGTCCTGAAGATACCTCTTGTAACATGTGTGCAAAACTTTGACATCTTTATCGTCATTGGCGCGGTTTCCTCCCGGAAATCTAGAACTTAGTGATTCGGACCGCGGAAGTCTCCAATCTAAATATACCTGATTTATGATTTCTAAATTTCCGGGAGGAAACCGCGTCAATGACGATAAAGTTGTCAACGTCTCGCACTCTGTTGCAAGAGGCAACTTCAGGACGTAACAATAAGAGAGCTACGACGAGAAGAGAAGAGATTCTCTTCGTAGCTCTCTTGTGTTACGTCCTGAAGATACCTCTTGTAACATGTGTGCAAAACTTTGACATTTTTATCGTCATTGGCGCGGTTTCCTCCCGGAAATCTAGAACTTAGCGATTCGGACCGCGGAAGTCTCCAATCTAAATATACCTGATTTATGATTTCTAAATTTCCAGGAGGAAACCACGTCAATGACGATAAAGTTGTCAACGTCTCGCACTCTGTTGCAAGAGGCAACTTCAGGACGTAACAGTAAGAGAGCTACGAAGAGAAGAGATTCTCTTCGTAGCTCTCTTATGTTACGTCCTGAAGATACCTCTTGTAACATGTGTGTAAAACTTTGACATCTTTATCGTCATTGGCGCGGTTTCCTCCCGGAAATCTAGAACTTAGTGATTCGGACCGAGGAAGTCTCCAATCTAAATATACCTGATTTATGTTTGAAATAATACGATGTGGTACATAGCCCGTGGGTAGGTTCTAACGTCAGTTGGGACTGTTTTGATTATCTCGGCTGATGGTACTTAGACCCTTCTGCAAGGCTCCAAGTTTATAATGACACAATTAAATAGACACATTAACCAAATAACGTTTGTATCACAAATCAAGTATGATAACTATTTGGGAACTATTTGGTACTTAGAAAGTTTATTTTCGAAGCGTCTGGAGACAACTATGGAGACTCATTTATAGAGACTCAATTATAGAGACTCAATTATAGAGACCCAATTATTACGAAGAATAAGAAGAAGTACAACACAAACCAAACCGTGGGCGATATAATCTAGCGAAAACCCATTATTCGCAGAAATTGAAAATAATGAATGCCGATTTGGGTCGTCGACGTCAATTTGTTCCCCCGCCTCCGGGAGATGGCGCTCTTTACCGCGACTGCTGCCCCCCACCACTCAACGGTGATGCAAGGGGAATATTGAAATTTCGACTTGGGGTAGTTTGCTCGGGTGACTTCGTCGTATTTGATTAAAGAACTGGGTTCGTTACGCCCAGAAGTAGCTCGTTTTATTATTTTCTAGTATTATTGTTAGTCCGCGCGATTGTTGACGTTATCAAAATTCGCGAGCCTTTGTGTTATCAGGAACTTAATGAGAATGCTGTGGGCGTTGCTTTTGGGAATTCATATTAAATTCTAACGATGTCTGGATCTAGTTATTTTGATGCTTTGAGGTTTTATATTCTTGGGATATTTTTGGAATAGCGTATTAGCAAAAAATCGATTTATTAGATTCTAATAAATGCTTTTTTGGCAAACTTATCTTTCGTGGTGGAAAGTTGGGGAATATGTGTCAATTTGTATCGCTGGACACACACTCTTGCACAGTAATGCCCTGGTCACACTAGGCTGTTTTACTAGCTGCTAACAGCATAGTGTGACCACTCAGCAGCGCTGTTTTACCAGTTGGCGAGTGAGTTTAGCAGCAGCCAGTCCACCAGCGCTTGTTTAACTTTTACAGCAACCAGCATGAATGTTAACTCAGGAAATTATGTATTTTTAAAATGTGTTTTATAAGTATTATGGGAGGTAATAGTCTCCCAACATATAAAGAGAGCTTTAAGCAATATATTTACCAGTTGGCGAGTGAGTTTAGCAGCAGCCAGTCCACCAGCGCTTGTTTAACTTTTACAGCAACCAGCATGAATGTTAACTCAGGAAATTATGTATTTTTAAAATGTGTTTTATAAATATTATGGGAGGTAATAGTCTCCCAACATATAAAGAGAGCTTTAAGCAATATATTTACCAGTTGGCGAGTGAGTTTAGCAGCAGCCAGTCCACCAGCGCTTGTTTAACTTTTACAGCAACCAGCATGAATGTTAACTCAGGAAATTATGTATTTTTAAAATGTGTTTTATAAATATTATGGGAAGTAATAGTCTCCCAACATATAAAGAGAGCTTTAAGCAATATATTTACCAGTTGGCGAGTGAGTTTAGCAGCAGCCAGTCCACCAGCGCTTGTTTAACTTTTACAGCAACCAGCATGAATGTTAACTCAGGAAATTATGTATTTTTAAAATGTGTTTTATAAATATTATGGGAGGTAATAGTCTCCCAACATATAAAGAGAGCTTTAAGCAATATATTTACCAGTTGGCGAGTGAGTTTAGCAGCAGCCAGTCCACCAGCGCTTATTTAACTTTTACAGCAACCAGCATGAATGTTAACTCGGCAAATTATGTATTTTTAAAATGTGTTTTATAAATATTATGGGAGGTAATAGTCTCCCAACATATAAAGAGAGCTTTAAGCAATATATTTACCAGTTGGCGAGTGAGTTTAGCAGCAGCCAGTCCATCAGCGCTTGTTTAACTTTTACAGCAACCAGCATGAATGTTAACTCAGGAAATTATGTATTTTTAAAATGTGTTTTATAAATATTATGGGAGGTAATAGTCTCCCAACATATAAAGAGAGCTTTAAGCAATATATTTACCAGTTGGCGAGTGAGTTTAGCAGCAGCCAGTCCACCAGCGCTTATTTAACTTTTACAGCAACCAGCATGAATGTTAACTCGGCAAATTATGTATTTTTAAAATGTGTTTTATAAATATTATGGGAGGTAATAGTCTCCCAACATATAAAGAGGGCTTTAAGCAATATAGTAGTTCAAATACTGGTCACATAATGAATAGTCGCCGGCCGAAAAGTTATGCTGCAACGTTGATTGGAATGCAAAATCTGCGGTGGTCACACTACGCTGTTTTAGTATTTGTTGTTGCTGCTAGCTCCCAATAAATGCTTTTTTTGTGTATATCTGTGTATCACAAAATCTAATACATTATGTGGTAATAAACATTATTTTCTTATTATAATGAATATTGGTAATCCTAAATGGGTATGTTTGATTTGTAGGTACAATAACAGAGAAAATTGCCTCGTGGAAGAGATTTTTTTTAGGTTTGTTAAATTTAATTATTTGTTTTATGTATATTGACACAACAATGCTGAATTTATATTTTTATTACTACCGCCGCGGCGGCCTGGGGAAAGGAAATATGGGAAAAATGCGGTGAACACGCACGACCCGTAATAACTCGTTGCGTGGTTATTTTTATATATGTACACATACATACGTATAGTACCTACGTGGGTTCGTTGGGTCTCGCAGCTTGATATACATACATAAAAGAAAAGAACACGCCAGCGTTGAAAGTGGAAAGTGAACATTCTTGGGCCGTAAAATTTGCATAAGGAATACCTTCGGCCGTCAGCGCCTGGAATTAACTCCGAAATTAATGGGTCTAATTATAACTCCATTTCTGCTGAGAGTGATTAAGCATTTTCACTCGACGTTTTCCGCTAACCGGCAGTTAATATCGCGTGGTTTAACGAGGATTCGTTTTACCGGAAAATTAAATGTTTAATTTTTATTTTGAAACTTTCCGGAAAATCAATGTTCTTTCTCTGGTTGGAATAGAAGCAATCATTAGTGTTATAATTCTAAAATTAGCACTTAACCACCGATAAACTGTGAAACCTGCCTAATTAAAATATACGCGATACTACCAACAAAACGATAATTAATGCGTTTATCCCGATAGGGGGCGCTCCGCATCGGTCGGTTTTGAGTAACCCGAACCAGACTATCCAAACAGTCGACTCAAAATTCGAGCCCAAGTTCGATTAGAGATTAGTTTTCGATATATACGCTGAGCGCAAATCGTCTATCTAGTCCGCCCACTCTATTGGTAATCCAATTTTCCTAATTACAAAGTTACAGGCACGCTGAATTGCAGCCGTCTATTCGACGAGGAGGGAAGCAGCGGCAGCAGAGCACTACAAAAGTTGCCCTGCTTTATTTGGTATCGATTTTGCGGCGCGCTGTCCACCAATCTGTACGAACGAAAATCTCCTTAATTAAATTAGTCATTTGATCACTAAATAGCAGTTTTCTTTAATTGGTCTAATTCTAATGACACAAGTCACAAGTGTATGTATTTCTTTTGTGAAGGAAAGGACAAGGAAAGAACAAGGAAAGGACAAGGAAAAAACAAAATTTGAAAATGTCAAAAAAAACTTGTCAAAAACACAGAAAAAGCATGCTCATTTCCTAAAAATACACCGCACGCCATTGCAATTAAAAATTAAACCTCCCATTAAAAAAGTCTATAAACCAAAGGCCGAATGTGCCCGCAAATGTTTATAATTAAAAAAAAGGTTCATAGCGAAAGCGCGTTCATTAAAACATCGACCAGGACCTAGCACCGGCCAGGATAATAACATGAAGAGAGGCAGTAAAAAGTTTCCGCGACTAAAGCTTTTGTGATCAAACATTGGCCAGAGTGGCCGGAAAATAGGAATGCATAAATAATGCTTTTACCGATGGATCTCGAAGAGCAACAGCAAAAAAAGGCATACCATACAAGTTCGTAAGGCTCGCGACTTATTTGCGTCGAGCTCCATCTCGCAGGTACACAAAATTGAATTTTCCGCTACCCATTGCAAGATGCGATTTTGTTGTCACGAGCACAATCCGCGAAAAGCTAAGCATTTGCATATTTTACGGGGAGAGAAATGGCTGCGCGAGTTTGTTTCCACTCTTTACAATCAAACTAAAACATCTCGAAATGACGAGCAAATTTTAAAGCAGCCGAAACATTCCAAACTCCCCCAAACAGACCACATAATCAGCGTACAAGGAATCTCTTAGTGCTTAGCAACACCCCGCAACAAAAAAAGCTAATACAGCAAGGCCCAAAACGACGTGTAACCACTTTGCAATAAATTCCTTGTTTCCGGTTTTGGCTACGCACGGTATGAGTTATGGTCTGAACTGTTCTCACCGAGTCAACTCTCCATGATATTACGCAAGATTTACCACGTGGCAAAAAGAGGGGGCTGGCACGCACCAAGCAAAAACTTTTGCTCTCCCTACGCAATATCCTGCCGCTGCTGTGTATATATACATTTACGTCAGTCTTGTACACGAAATTTTGATGAGCTCTTCCGGTGAGCGCTTCGCGCTTTCACCTGGGAACAGAGCTCGTTTATTTTGTTTGAGCCGTAAGAAAGGTCGACTAGTTGACACAACGATGTAATAAAGTTGTATGTACATGGGGCCGAGAGGTGTAAAATGTAAAACATTGTCTTTACAGTTTATTATTAAGCTGAGTGTACGTGGAAGGACGTAAGAACAAATGGCAACTTTTCGGGCAATTTTGTCAATTTGATCCATTTTTGATTATTTCTTGTTCTATTTGGGATAATTTTGCGATCTTCGATTTTCACAAGGCGCGAGGAGAAAAGGACAAGGACAACAGGACGAAAAGGATGCAAAGAACAAAAGGGCGTAAAGTAGGAAAGAACAAAAAGGACTAATAAATTTTTTATTATAAAAGGACGTAATGAGAAAAGTACGACAGGACGAAAAGGACTAAAAGGACGGAAAGGACTAAAAGGACGGAAAGGACTAAAAGGACGAAAAGGACAGAAAGGACTAAAAGGACCAAAACGACGTAAAGTAGGAAAGAGCAAATGAGACTAATAAATGTTTGATAATAAAAGGACGTAATGAGAAAAGTACGACAGGACGAAAAGGACAGAAAGGACTAAAAGAACGAAGAGGGCAGAAAGGACTAAAAGGGCGAAAAGGACGATAAGGGCGTAAAGAACGAAAAGGACTAATAAATCTTTGATAATAAAAGGACGTAATGAGAAAAGTACGACAGGACGAAAAGGACTAAAAGGACGGAAAGGACTAAAAGGACGAAAAGGACAGAAAGGACTAAAAGGACGAAAACGACGTAAAGTAGGAAAGAACAAATGGGACTAATAAATGTTTGATTATAAAAGGACGTAATGAGAAAAGTACGACAGGACGAAAAGGACTAAAAGGACGGAAAGGACTAAAAGGACGAAAAGGACAGAAAGGACTAAAAGGACGAAAACGACGTAAAGTAGGAAAGAACAAATGGGACTAATAAATGTTTGATAATAAAAGGACGTAATGAGAAAAGTACGACAGGACGAAAAGGACTAAAAGGACGGAAAAGTACGACAGGACGAAAAGGACTAAAAGGACGGAAAGGACTAAAAGGACCAAAGGACAGAAAGGACTAAAAGGACCAAAACGACGTAAAGTAGGAAAGAACAAATGAGACTAATAAATGTTTGATAATAAAAGGACATAATGAGAAAAGTACGACAGGACGAAAAAGACAGAAAGGACTAAAAGAACGAAGAGGGCAGAAAGGACTAAAAGGACGAAAAGGACGATAAGGACGTAAAGTACGAAAGAACGAAAAGGACTAATAAATCTTTGATAATAAAAGGACGTAATGAGAAAAGTACGGCAGGACGAAAAGGACTAAAAGGACTAAAAGGACTAAAAGGACTAAAAGGACGAAAAGAACTAAAAGGACGAAAAGGGCGAAAGGACGGAAAAGACTAAAAGGACTAAAAGGATTAAAAGGACTAAAAGGACGAAAACGACGAACAGGACGAACAGGACGAAAAGGACGAAAAGGGCAGAAAGGACTAAAAGGACGAAAAGGACGATAAGGACGTAAAGTACGAAAAGGACTAATAAATCTTTGATAATAAAAGGACGTAATGAGAAAAGTACGACAGGACGAAAAGGACAGAAAGGACTAAAAGAACGAAAAGGACAGAAAGGACTAAAAGGACTAAAAGGACGAAAAGGACGAAAGGACGGAAAGGACTAAAAGGATTAAAAGGACTAAAAGGACGAAAACGATGAACAGGACGAAAAGGACGAAAAGGGCGAAAAGGACGAAACGGACGAAAAGAGCAAAAAGGACAAAAAGGACAAAAAAGACGAAAAGGACAAAAAGGATGAAAAGGGCAAAAAGGACGAAAAGGACGAAAAGGACAAAAAGGACGAAAAGGGCAAAACGGATAAACAGGGTAAAAAAGACGAAAAGAACGAAAATTGCGAAAAGGGCGAAAAGGGCGAAAAGGACGAAAAGCACGCAAAGGACGAAAAGGACGAAAAACGGATAACAAGAACAAAAAGGACAAACCATGCTAAATCAAAAACAACAAAAAGGACGCAAGAAAGACCACCTTCTCTTATTCTAAATCTAAAGTAACAATGTATTCACGTTTTTCATTGGAACACTCGGTATATTTATTTAATAACTCAGCATTTTAGGATGTGGTAGTCAAGGATTTGGGTGGGGATCACTTACAAATGGATGTGTTGTAATATAATGCGTACCGGATCGTATTCAATCGATATTTTAGTCGTATGTGGCATCGCACCCCCCTTAAAGCGGGCTTTCTAAAACGACCTTATTATTAAACCGGTATATTGTCTATTATAACATCTATAGAGGAAGATGTAATTCTACCCCGTTGTCGACCGGGGGGCCAGCAAAGTTCGAAGTGTATTTGATGGAAACGGATGATTGATGATGCTTTGATAAATTGTAATTACTTTCAAAGAAGGTTACCGTACATTCCAGAGAAGTTAGCTAGTGAAATTATTATACAGATAGATTCAAAAGTTTTCCTTGCGTTTGAGATGTCATTTTGAGATGTCATGTCTTCCCACTTAAAGTAGTGGGAGTGTACGACGTCAAGTAAAAGTTATACGGTGTAGATTAACCTAATTCTGGGATGTAGTCTCACCACCGAAACATACGAAACCTCCCCCTAACACACTAATCTCGACCAGTTTCTCCCAGGTTAGGGCTTTAAGGGATGCACGTGTGCGCGTCAGAGTCGTCAAACGATGTCACCCCCTTAAACTAGGGTGGCGATACGAAACTTACCGGTCGAGATTACGTTTGTCCGAGACTTAAGACAGGGCAAGGGAGGTATCTAGAGTTAGATTGGAAGGGTTTTGCCCTCTCGCCCCTACTCAATGGCGGCGGTCCGAAGCGTTTGATTGCATCAGGCCTAGGTAAATTTCGATTTAACTACGGACCTAACGCCCAGTTTTAGTTTAATTGTCCTCGTGGGGGCGGCAGGACCTG
This sequence comes from Aphodius granarius, assembly GCA_963971325.1. Classification (NCBI taxonomy): domain Eukaryota; kingdom Metazoa; phylum Arthropoda; class Insecta; order Coleoptera; family Scarabaeidae; genus Aphodius; species Aphodius granarius. The sequence continues at coordinate 32,721,704 of OZ020223.1, forward strand.
CCCGGCACGGGACTAGAAGTAGGAATATAAGTGGGGTTCGGGAATTTGTAATTAACTTTGTGACCGTAAACTGTGGATGCTTCAATTCGCATCTCCGTTTTGTGTTGGGTCGATTTGAATTTGTACAGTTCTTGAAATGTAATTGTTGAAGTCATAATTGATGGCTCAAGAGTCTTCAACCTTTATGGTATTAAAGATTAGGAATTTCCTTGGAGAATTTTGTTTAATTGTATTGCTCTTTTGAGAGAACAAGGAGATCAAAGATAGTCCTCAAAGCAAAGCAAAATATTACCCCGTTCATCCACCATTCCCTATGATGAAAGGGAGCTACTTTATATAAAAGGTGAGAAGGAACTCTTTAGTGCATATTCATATGGAATTTAACCTGTTTACAATCAAACGAAGATTGCTGAGAATCCCCAATTTGGACAGATTTTGGGACAATGGCACTTTTAAATATCGTGTCAGAGAACAATGAATCATTTTGATCAATTTTGTTTGTGATTTTGGATAAATTTAAGTCACTTTTGTCTAGCTCACTTACTGTTACGTCCTGTGGATGCCTCTTGCGAATGCTTCCTTCCGGAAATCTAGAACTTCCTCCCAGAAATCTAGAACAAAATAAATAGTATAAAAAAATCCTTCTTTGAATATCCAGAGATGCTTATCGTGCAAAAAATAGCAATCATCTACATGATTGGAAGGCTCTCGCCACAAACAGCATATATTATGTGTCCATGGCTTTTCCTGATAAATATTTCTGTAATTTTCCAAAATTGGTTCACTATCGCTCACCCTGTATACTGTGGCGCCGCGCGCGCGCCGCTGCGACTCGCGTTAATTATGGATCCATCATTTAACGTCACCCACCTGTCCATCATCTTTATTAACCGGCAAACGCTTTAATCTCATTTCGGCGCGCCGCTAGATGGAGCAGCCGGCGCGCGCGTGGGCCGACGCCGCAGCCACGTTTTGTTGCCATATTCGAACGCCCCTATTTGCATTAGATATTAAATTTGCGCATTAAGGATCTCCTAGATGGCTAACGGCCCTCCCTCTCTCGCTTCTCACACCTCCACCCCTATCACCCGCCACCTACCACCATCCCTATCCCAACTACTACCTACAATTCTATTACAAGTAGTAGCGTTGCCATATCTCGAAAGTTCAGTGAAGTTTAATGATTAATTTTAATCATATTTTAAAATTCTTTTTCCGGTTTGGAGTTTTGAAAAATCTAAGGATATTTTGGTTAAAAAAAAAATTAAAAACAGGGCGGTGGAAAACGCGAATTTCCGCTGAAATCCCCACATTTTCCGTCGATTACAATATATTCGTTCCTTCTCAGGTACTAGAGGGTAAGTAAAAATTAATTTTGGGAACATTTCGGGAATATTATAATAATATAATAACGAATTATCACTGGAAAACTGGCAACACTGACCTACAGCGACGAAGGAGAACTGCAGAACATTTCCAGCTATTCCCATTTGCATATTATAACGCGTAACTGCCTTGCTGATGCCTTGAATACTGCAAATGTTAAATAAGTCGATTGTCGTCTGTGATGGCGCTACTTCCACCCAACTAGTCCACCCCTTATCAAAATCACCATGACAATCATGCAAAACGCATTATACATTAAATATTAACAATTACTTTACACTGTTCTACTCTACGTATGTCAATTTCAAACAGTTCAAGTCAAATTACTTTGAATCAAAACAACGGTTGATCTCCATATCTACGAAATATTATGTCCACTTCAGCCAAGACAAAATTTTCTCAGTAGAAGCGGGTTAAGTGCTTGATTCAAGATAAATTTAGTTGCAATGAGTAAATTATTAAGTCACACCAGTCATCAACTACAATGGACTATATGTAGTTTTGAATGAAACTTTGTAGTATTACGTCCAATATTTAAACATTTCGACCAAATTGATATTGTTTTATTTCAACCATTGGATGGATTAAAGAGAATAATAATTATTAGAATAAGTAATTGGTTGTTTTGCTTGGAAAAACAAATGTTTCATCAACTACAATGGACTATATGTAGTTTTGAATGAAACTTTGTAGTATTACGTCAAATATTTAAACATTTCGACCAAATTAATATTGTTTTATTTCAACCATTGGATGGATTAAAGAGAATAATAATTATTAGAATAAGTAATTGGTTGTTTTGCTTGGAAAAACAAATGTTTCATCAACTACAATGGACTATATGTAGTTTTGAATGAAACTTTGTAGTATTACGTCAAATATTTAAACATTTTGACCAAATTGATATTGTTTTATTTCAACCATTGGATGGATTAAAGAGAATAATAATTATTAGAATAAGTAATTGGTTGTTTTGCTTGGAAAAACAAATGTTTCATCAACTACAATGGACTATATGTAGTTTTGAATGAAACTTTGTAGTATTACGTCAAATATTTAAACTTTTTGACCAAATTGATATTGTTTTATTTCAACCATTGGATGGATTAAAGAGAATAATAATTATTAGAATAAGTAATTGGTTGTTTTGCTTGGAAAAACAAATGTTTCAGAAAAAGATTTGACGTGTATCTTGCATCAACCAACCAATTTTACTTGTTTTGAAGCTCATATTTTATATATGTGATCTTGAATCAATGCAATGGTTTTACTTACTAGAATATATAGAATTTTTCAATGCTAAACACTATATTCTTAAAAGAACTCATAAGAACATTTAAAGATATCCAACATAGTTTTATTTGGAAACAAAATCTTATCGCTTCAAAGGAGAAATTTGTGAGTATGTATGTGATGAACTATCTCTTTTTCGACATTCCTTGTTCTTTCAGTGTAAGCAGTATTGTTGGTTAACATTAACTATAACAAACTAACTAGTTGTCAATACGTATCCTAGAATTATCAGCTGAAACTACTATTTCATTCGTTCGCATCGTTAAATTCAGAATCACAGCGATTGCAAAGCATTAGTCAGGTGTAATCACTTCGCCTACGAACGGTTAGACCTGCAGATAATGCTCAAACAGCACAGTAATCAAATACACGCGTTCCACTAGCAACTGCATTAAGCACAGTAATCCAGAAAATTATCCGTAATCCGAAATCGCACCACTTAAAAATAACAACCAACCATTACTTACCAACGGATACCGTAAACTGCATACGACACGGTATTTGACCGTTAGCTAGCATTTCGAAAATGACCAGAAACTGCAGAATACTGTATATCTTGTGTATAATATATATCTTAGTTCAGGTATTCCCGATTCGTTACAAAAAATCGGCCCATTGTTGAATGATTTGGTTAAAGACTTATGAGCAGTACTTTTCTCGTTATCGCGGCGCAGGTGAGTTGACTGTTAATTAGAAGATCTCCGGGCTAGTTAGGCGTACGAGAGTGACGTTTACCTTGGCAAAGTTATAGGACTTTCACGGGCGGATAGAGTGATGGCTCACCCTGTGTACATATTTAACGAAGGACCGCCGTAATTTTCAGCAGCGCCGAACGGATATACTGGACCGCAATCTCTACCGCTGAGGTTGCTCTACGGCATTGTGGGCGTATTATAGGATGTAGGCATACAACTGGATGAATCACCAAAACGTTTGAAGTTTAATGGGCAAGTTAAATGTCTTAATTTTTAAGTTGTTTTATTAACAATAACTTTTGAAATCTATGGTTCTGATTCTTTCACCAAATCATCAAAATACACCAAATTTAATAAAAGTTTTTGTTTTCTCAAAACATCTGTTTTGGAAGGATGCTTTTTGGGTGTCAGTCAATATCCTAACTGGGTCTTAGGTCTTGACCTTCACACACAAGAACACTGACTTCTTCCTCTTCGTTAAGTTAAGAGTTACAACTTGATTAATCACCAAAACGTTTGAAGTTTAATGGGCAAGTTAAACATCTTAATTTTTAAGTTGTTTTATTAACAATAACTTTTGAAATCTATGGTTCTGATTCTTTCACCAAATCATCAAAATACACCAAATTTAATAAAAGTTTTTGTTTTCTCAAAACATCTGTTTTGGAAGGATGCTTTTTGGGTGTCAGTCAATATCCTAACTGGGTCTTAGGTCTTGACCTTCACACACAAGAACACTGACTTCTTCCTCTTCGTTAAGTTAAGAGTTACAACTTGATTAATCACCAAAACGTTTGAAGTTTAATGGGCAAGTTAAACATCTTAATTTTTAAGTTGTTTTATTAACAATAACTTTTGAAATCTATGGTTCTGATTCTTTCACCAAATCATCAAAATACACCAAATTTAATAAAAGTTTTTGTTTTCTCAAAACATCTGTTTTGGAAGGATGCTTTTTGGGTGTCAGTCAATATCCTAACTGGGTCTTAGGTCTTGACCTTCACACACAAGAACACTGACTTCTTCCTCTTCGTTAAGTTAAGAGTTACAACTTGATTAATCACCAAAACGTTTGAAGTTTAATGGGCAAGTTAAACATCTTAATTTTTAAGTTGTTTTATTAACAATAACTTTTGAAATCTATGGTTCTGATTCTTTCACCAAATCATCAAAATACACCAAATTTAGCAAAAGTTTTTGTTTTCTCAAAACATCTGTTTTGGAAGGATGCTTTTTGGGTGTCAGTCAATATCCTAACTGGGTCTTAGGTCTTGACCTTCACACACAAGAACACTGACTTCTTCCTCTTCGTTAAGTTAAGAGTTACAACTTGATTAATCACCAAAACGTTTGAAGTTTAATGGGCAAGTTAAACGTCTTAATTTTTAAGTTGTTTTATTAACAATAACTTTTGAAATCTATGGTTCTGATTCTTTCACCAAATCATCAAAATACACCAAATTTAGCAAAAGTTTTTGTTTTCTCAAAACATCTGTTTTGGAAGGATGCTTTTTGGGTGTCAGTCAATATCCTAACTGGGTCTTAGGTCTTGACCTTCACACACAAGAACACTGACTTCTTCCTCTTCGTTAAGTTAAGAGTTTCCAATTAGGAATAATTTGTATCTCAGGCCCCATTGTTGTTTATCTCGCCCTTTTCTCTTCTGCGTTATTAAGCCCCGCTTTGCTAACCCTATTAGCGTCCGGGGAGTCTTAAACATGCTCCATAGACCTCCATTAGCAGGGAGTTAGATGTTCCAGCACAATTATGTCTTATGCGAAGGGAGTGGTACCGCTTTATTCCGCTGGTGATAACTTTCTGACGTAATGAAAATGTTACTTTGATATCTACATATATTTTCCGCAATGGTGCACAGAGGGAAAAATTTATTCGATACAACACGAATATCTTTGAGTGAAGGATATCACTTCTTTCTATATCCGCAGAAAGATGGATGGTTCAAGTAAAATATAAAATACGAATATGATTTTTTTTATGTTCCCAGTATTACGTTTTCTTGTTTTAAGTATGAAGGAACTCCTCGAAAGGAATTACGTGTGTTTTAAGCGATACGTACGTATACTTTTGGGTCAAGAAACTGTTTGTTCGTTGAAGCATGTATACTTTTCACCCAATTGATGTAAAACGAACGTCTTACTCTTTTTATATGTAGAAGAATAACATTTTTTAGTTATTTAGCTGTTTTTTTAAGAATTGAAGTTATTATCGTTCAATTTACTATGTTTGTCTTTTTTCGTTTTGTTGGAAAGTACTGCATTGCAGACTAAAAGCAATTACTTAACTTGAAGTTAAAATTGTGTCGTCTAAACTCTAAAGTAATGGCTGAATTGTGGTAAGCCGAATGCATCGATTGGAGTGGAAGCTATATTTAAAATTCTGCCCACTGGAAAAGGATAAATGAATATTAAGATCGCGGTAATATGAAGAAAATTTTACCTAAAACCATGCTCAAAGAGTATAGACTGTATTTAAGAAAACTGAGTATAGTATTAATAGCTTTGAAGTTTTATTATCAATGTATCTTCTGTCACATGTAGCCAACAACACATTTTAAGTATACAAAAAATACAGCATTGCAAACAGATTTTCCTCAATATATCTCAAATAGAAAATTATTATTGAAAATATCTCAATAAGAATTCAATTCTGATTTATCTATTTCATAAAGATACATTGCTGGTTTGCCCTACTGTGGCTTACACATAGATCATTTGCTTTCCGATGTTCGCTTTTCTTCGATAGCGAAGTACATGTAACACAAGAGAAAGAGAGGCATCAAGACAGAGAGAGAGGGAGGCAAAGATAAACGTTGGTCGCAAGATCTCCAGTGTTGCCAAAGTACACGAACCCCTTGAGCCTTACATCCCCCATACTCTGCTACGAATTGGAGGACCTCCAAACTACCTAGTATAAAGGTATATAGGGTTCATAAAATACCCTTTCCCTTCTTTTCTCCGGGGGAATTTATATACTTATTCGCAATGTTTCCAAGAATGTCTACAGAAGACGAAATAAGGTAGGTAATGCAAAAATAGGATTGAAACTCGCTCCCACCAAAAAAAAATGTTATTACCATCATTTAAGCTAAACAGTTTATAATTTCGATGAATTATGTTCAGCGAATACCTTTTCTTTTTAACTTTTTACCCGAAACTTAATTCTTTTTTTAATTTATTTCGCCTCTCCTGAAGTAAAACATAAAAATGTCATGATATATCATCTACAAAGGACAGAAAGGTGTTTCACAGCGTGAGAGAAAATAAATTAGAAAATGCCTACCTCGCACAATTCGTATTAGAAAGAAAACTCAGTTTTAATGCGAAATATCATATTTAGTAGTATTAAATATTAAATTACTACTAATATTGAGTTTTAAAGAGACATAGGTACATTTTCTTAAAGATTATTATTATTAGTATTAAACTAGAAACTGAAAGTAGATTTATTGTAACAGGTCTATATGACCCATCCAATCTGGTCGCTCTTTGACATAATTAGCAATTAAAAAATCAGCTTATACACGGCAAAATATTACGAATAATAAATTAATAAAAGAAACTACTCACAGAATTGGTGGCCGACTTTGTAGTCTCCGGCCTCAGGTTCCGTTCCAGTCCGAAAGAAGTGCTTGTGCACAAATAATATCAAGGTATTTTCACAAATTTGGCTTTTGTCTTTAGTGTGTGGAATATTATAGCTAAAAATTTTCGAAAAGAAAACCGACAGGTTAAATCACTTGGCTCAAATGCATTTAAAGTTACTGATGAGTAACAGAAATTGGTACACAACGAGATAACAAGTAAGGGGCACAGTGCAGGGAAAACAGTCACGTTTTGCTGACACGAGGGCATCGTGTCAGCAAATCGTGAATAAAAAAAAAACCACGACACTTTACGATGAAGTAATTTCGCAATTTGTCTTGCCTTTTTTTAGAAGACGAATTTTATAGTTTGCAAAAACATCATCCCTTACGAAAATTTTAATACACATAATAAACTTATTTATTATGTTTTTTTTTTAGAAGGCAAATTGTAGAATCTGGAAAACCATTATCAACTACGACAATCTCAGTAACATAAACATACCAATAAACACATTATTATACTGCCAATGTGTCATATTTGATGATGAACTACTAACTGAATTGCATAAAACTAATGCAGCAATTTGTCTCCTTATTTTTTTTTTTTTTTTAGAAGACAAATTGTAGAATCTGGAAAATCATCATCAACTACGACAATCTTAATAACATAAACATACCATAAAATACCTACATTATTAAACGGACAACGTGTCATGTTTGATGATGAACTACTACATGAACTGCATGAAACTAATTCAGCATTTTGTCTGTTCAACAATTTGTATTGCTTTCTTTCTTTTTAGATGATAAATTGTGGAATCTGGAGAACCATCATCAACTACGACAATCTTAATAATATGGACATACCATAAAATACATTATTAAACGGCCAACGTGTCATATTTGATGATGAAATACTAAATGACGTGCATAAATCTAATGCAACAATTTGTATTGTGTTTTTTTTTTAGAAGACAAATTGTAGAATCTGGAGAACTATCATCAACTACGACAATCTTAATAACACAAACATACCATAAAATACAGTATTATACGGCCAATGTGTCATATTTGATGATGAAATACTACATGAACTGCATGAAATTAATTCAGCATTTTGTCTGTTCAAAAATTTGTCTTGTCTTTTTTTTTAGAAGACAAATAATTGTATAATCTGGAAAATCATCATCAACTACGACAATCTTAATAATATGAACATACCATAAAATACATTAGTATACGGCCAAGGTGCCATATTTGATGATAAAATACTATATGAACCGCATGAAACTAATTCAGCATTTTGTCTGTTCAACAATTTGTCTTGTTTTTTTTTTTTTTTTAGAAGACAAATTGTACAATATGTAAAACCATCATCAACTACGACAATCTTAATAACATAAACATACCATAAAATACATTATTATACGGCCAAGGTGTCATATTTGATGATGAAATAGTAAATGAACTGCATAAATCTAATGCAACAATTTGTCTTGTGTTTTCTTTTCTTTTAAGACAAATTGTAGAATCTGAAAAACTATCATCAACTACGACAAGCTTAATAACATAAACATACCATAAAATACATTAGTATACGGCCAAGGTGTCATACTTGATGATGAAATAGTAAATGAACTGCATAAATCTAATGCAAAACAATTTGTCTTGTGTTTTTTTTTCTTTTAAGACAAATTGTAGAATTTGAAAAACCATCATCAACTACGACAATCTTAATAACATAAACATACCATAAAATACATTAGTATACGGCCAAGGTGTCATATTTGATGATGAAATAGTAAATGAACTGCATAAATCTAATGCAACAATTTGTCTTGTGTTTTTTTTTTTAAGACAAATTGTAGAATCTGAAAAACCATCATCAACTACGACAATCTTAATAACATAAACATACCATAAAATACATTAGTATACGGCCAAGGTGTCATATTTGATGATGAAATAGTAAATGAACTGCATAAATCTAATGCAACAATTTGTCTTGTGTTTTTTTTTTTCTTTTAAGACAAATTGTAGAATCTGACAAACTATCATCAACTACGACAATCTTAATAACATAAACATACCATAAAATACATTAGTATACGGCCAAGGTGTCATATTTGATGATGAAATAGTAAATGAACTGCATAAATCTAATGCAACAATTTGTCTTGTGTTTTTTTTTCTTTTAAGACAAATTGTAGAATCTGAAAAACCATCATCAACTACGACAATCTTAATAACATAAACATACCATAAAATACATTAGTATACGGCCAAGGTGTCATATTTGATAATAATAATAATAATAATAATAATAATCTTTATTGGTGCTAGTTACAAAAATGTTTACACAGGTCAGATAGGAAGATTAGTATTACAAATCCTGAAAAGTACAATTCAGAAATTCATCAAAGCTATAAATACATTTATTCAGCAAATACTTTTTCATGGTTAATTTGAACTTCTGGAGAGAATAAGCCCTTACTGCAGCAGGCAGAACGTTGAAAAATTTTATGGCCCAATAATTAGAACCATTTTGTGATCTCTTCAACCTCAGAAAAGGCTGGCGGTATTGCTCTCGCTCGCGAGTGTTATAATCGTGAATCGAATTCGATGTTATGAAACTGTCAGCATTTATTTTCGCGTACAATAAACATTCTAGTATATACGCTGACGGCAGAGTTGGTATACTAAGGCCACGGAAGAAGTGCCGGCAATCATCCTCATACCCTGCGCTGCACAACACTCTTAAACATCGACGTTGAACCGCAAAAATATCACCACTGTGGCATGAATGACCCCAATTAAACAATGCATATGTCATGACCGAGTGAAAGAAAGAGAAGTAAGCAATCCTGAGATATTTAAGTGACAACGATTCTCTTAGTACTCTCAAATAATATACCACTCTAGACAGCCTTTTTGTTACACAATCGATGTGATCCTCCCATCTCATCCCAGAGTCAAGAATGACACCCAAAAACTTTACTGTTTCAACCTCATTACTAATTAACGGATCTTGTCGCAATGTAAATAGCAATGATGTACACTTTTCCGGGTTAACTCGTAACTTATTAGACAAAAACCATTCTTTGATCTTTATGTCGGACAGGTCGACTGAGTTGCATAGCTGATCATAGTTTTCGCCACCCTCAATCATAGTGGTGTCGTCTACAAAGAGAACTAGCTTAGGGGAGGTAGTTGCATTAGTAGTTGCATAAGTAGTTGCATTAGTAGTTGCATTAGTAGTGGTTGGGTTAGTAGTTGCATTAGTAGTTGCATTAATAGTTGTATTAGTAGTTGCATTAGTAGTTATAGTAGTGGTTGCGTTAGTAGTTGCATTAGTAGTTGTATTAGTAGTTGCATTAGTAGTTGCCTTAATAGTTGCATTGGTAGTTGCCTTTGTAATTGCATTAATAATATCGTTAATAAATATTAGAAACAATAGCGGACCCAAAACTGAGCCCTGGGGGACACCATATTTGCACAATCTATTTGATGAAATTTTGCCATCGAACTTAACGTGCTGGTATCGATCGCTTAAATACGATCTCAACAACTGAATGCTTGATATGGAAAATCCATATTTGCTGAGCTTTTCTAACAGAATTTCATGTGCGACGCAATCGAAGGCCTTCGTGAGGTCATAGAATGTGGCAACCGAGTGATGACCCCGCTCAAAGTTGTTTAAGATTTCAGTAATAAGTGCATCTATAGCCATAGTAGTCGATTTGCCTTGTCTGAAACCGTACTGCGATTCAGTAAACATGCCATTTTTTTCAAAATGTAGATAAATTTGTTTCTTCAAAATTTTCTCAAATATTTTAGAAATGATAGGTGTCAAAGATATGGGCCTATAGTTATTACAGTCATGTGTGTTGCCTTTTTTGTGTATTGGAACCACTGTTGATATTTTGAGACTTTTAGGGAAGTAATTTTGTTCTATGCAATCGTTGAAAATATTAGTAAGAGGATAAACAAGGATGTTCTTTAATGTTTTTATTACTTTTACATTGATACCGTGGTAGTCCTTGCATGCCGAGTTTTTTAGTTCGACTATTGCATCTCGCATGACATTAAACGAAACGGTGTTAAATTCGAAATGATCATTTGCTGTTGTATTCAAGTAATGCCTTGGATTAATATCACATTTATTTAAATTTTCCATTATGTCCTGGGGAATATGCACAAAAAAGTTATTAAATTCCTCAGCTGTTGGCACAGTTTCAATGATAGGTTTTGTTTTCTGGGAGTTATGCCTGATAATCTTCCACAATGAAGCTGTCTTATTTCCGCCGCGACTGATGTAACTATCATAAGCTGATCTTTTTGCCTCGGCCAGTTTAGATCTGTACATACCTCTAAAGGACCTTAAATAATTTGGTGAAAAGAGACCTGGATATTTATTATTGAGAACGTTCATTGTACGCATTTGTTCTCTGATTGCATACAATTCATCATTGAACCAATTTACCAGTGGTTTATTTTTATATATTATCTTTGTTTTTAGAGCAAAACATGTATCCATAGCATCAGTTATTGTTTTTATAAATTTATCAGTTTTTAAGTCAATATTCATCGACTTATCAAGGGTGAATGACCAATTTGCAGCTTCAAGAGCGTTATACAGCAAAAATAGGCCATAGTCAGTCAATGGTCGGCAAGAGATCTTTTCGCCACATGCTTCTTGCTGTAGACATTGAAACTCAGCCATCAAACCAGAATGGTCTGTTGATAATGAATCGTCATTATGAATGCCATGAAGAAAGAGAGAATCCGTCACAAAAATATTGTCCAAACAAGCATTTTTTCGTGTATTTTCTTTATTTATTGGGTTCATTCCATAAGCCTTAAAAGTGTTGTTTAAAAGCATCGCGTTTGCATCGTGAGTGTTAAAGTGAACATTAAAATCTCCACAAATGATAATTTTAGTGCTACTGTGATGGTATCGGTTTAGTAGATACGTTAATTTATTAAGAAATGTTTCAAAATTACCATTTGGAGACCTATAAATGGAAACGATTGTGACCCCCCCATGCCTTACTCCCGTAACCTCAATATCCAACTCCACCGAGAGATCTTCCAAGTTCAGTTTTTCAAAGGGGAGTCCAACCCTAGCAAAGATACATACGCCACCGTGCCTTCTCTCAGATCTACAAAAGAAATTTGCGAGTGTATAATAAGGAAGAACAGCAGTTAACAGTTCTTCAGATCGCAACCAGTGTTCATTGATACAAATAAAGTCTACTGATGATGAAATAGTAAATGAACTGCATAAATCTAATGCAACAATTTGTCTTGTGTTTTTTTTTCTTTTAAAACAAATTGTAGAATCTGAAAAACCATCATCAACTACGACAATCTTAATAACATAAACATACCATAAAATACATTAGTATACGGCCAAGGTGTCATATTTGATGATGAAATAGTAAATGAACTGCATAAATCTAATGCAACAATTTGTCTTGTTTTTTTTTTCTTTTAAGAAAAATTGTAGAATCTGAAAAACCATCATCAACTACGACAATCTTAATAACATAAACATACCATAAAATACATTAGTATACGGCCAAGGTGTCATATTTGATGATGAAATAGTAAATGAACTGCATAAATCTAATGCAACAATTTGTCTTGTGTTTTTTTTTTTTTTCTTTTAAGACAAATTGTAGAATCTGAAAAACCATCATCAACTACGACAATCTTAATAACATAAACATACCATAAAATACATTAGTATACGGCCAAGGTGTCATATTTGATGATGAAATAGTAAATGAACTGCATAAATCTAATGCAACAATTTGTCTTGTGTTTTTTTTTTCTTTTAAAACAAATTGTAGAATCTGAAAAACCATCATCAACTACGACAATCTTAATAACATAAACATACCATAAAATACATTAGTATACGGCCAAGGTGTCATATTTGATGATGAAATAGTAAATGAACTGCATAAATCTAATGCAACAATTTGTCTTGTTTTTTTTTTCTTTTAAGAAAAATTGTAGAATCTGAAAAACCATCATCAACTACAACAATCTTAATAACATAAACATACCATAAAATACATTAGTATACGGCCAAGGTGTCATATTTGATGATGAAATAGTAAATGAACTGCATAAATCTAATGCAACAATTTGTCTTGTGTTTTTTTTTTCTTTTAAAACAAATTGTAGAATCTGAAAAACCATCATCAACTACGACAATCTTAATAACATAAACATACCATAAAATACATTAGTATACGGCCAAGGTGTCATATTTGATGATGAAATAGTAAATGAACTGCATAAATCTAATGCAACAATTTGTCTTGTGTTTTTTTTTCTTTTAAGACAAATTGTAGAATCTGAAAAACCATCATCAACTACGACAATCTTAATAACATAAACATACCATAAAATACATTAGTATACGGCCAAGGTGTCATATTTGATGATGAAATAGTAAATGAACTGCATAAATCTAATGCAACAATTTGTCTTGTGTTTTTTTTTTCTTTTAAAACAAATTGTAGAATCTGAAAAACCATCATCAACTACGACAATCTTAATAACATAAACATACCATAAAATACATTAGTATACGGCCAAGGTGTCATATTTGATGATGAAATAGTAAATGAACTGCATAAATCTAATGCAACAATTTGTCTTGTGTTTTTTTTTCTTTTAAGACAAATTGTAGAATCTGAAAAACCATCATCAACTACGACAATCTTAATAACATAAACATACCATAAAATACATTAGTATACGGCCAAGGTGTCATATTTGATGATGAAATAGTAAATGAACTGCATAAATCTAATGCAACAATTTGTCTTGTTTTTTTTTTCTTTTAAGAAAAATTGTAGAATCTGAAAAACCATCATCAACTACGACAATCTTAATAACATAAACATACCATAAAATACATTAGTATACGGCCAAGGTGTCATATTTGATGATGAAATAGTAAATGAACTGCATAAATCTAATGCAACAATTTGTCTTGTGTTTTTTTTTTTTTCTTTTAAGACAAATTGTAGAATCTGAAAAACCATCATCAACTACGACAATCTTAATAACATAAACATACCATAAAATACATTAGTATACGGCCAAGGTGTCATATTTGATGATGAAATAGTAAATGAACTGCATAAATCTAATGCAACAATTTGTCTTGTGTTTTTTTTTCTTTTAAAACAAATTGTAGAATCTGAAAAACCATCATCAACTACGACAATCTTAATAACATAAACATACCATAAAATACATTAGTATACGGCCAAGGTGTCATATTTGATGATGAAATAGTAAATGAACTGCATAAATCTAATGCAACAATTTGTCTTGTGTTTTTTTTTCTTTTAAGACAAATTGTAGAATCTGAAAAACCATCATCAACTACGACAATCTTAATAACATAAACATACCATAAAATACATTAGTATACGGCCAAGGTGTCATATTTGATGATGAAATAGTAAATGAACTGCATAAATCTAATGCAACAATTTGTCTTGTGTTTTTTTTTCTTTTAAGACAAATTGTAGAATCTGAAAAACCATCATCAACTACGACAATCTTAATAACATAAACATACCATAAAATACATTAGTATACGGCCAAGGTGTCATATTTGATGATGAAATAGTAAATGAACTGCATAAATCTAATGCAACAATTTGTCTTGTGTTTTTTTTTTCTTTTAAGACAAATTGTAGAATCTGAAAAACCATCATCAACTACGACAATCTTAATAACATAAACATACCATAAAATACATTAGTATACGGCCAAGGTGTCATATTTGATGATGAAATAGTAAATGAACTGCATAAATCTAATGCAACAATTTGTCTTGTGTTTTTTTTTCTTTTAAGACAAATTGTAGAATCTGAAAAACCATCATCAACTACGACAATCTTAATAACATAAACATACCATAAAATACATTAGTATACGGCCAAGGTGTCATATTTGATGATGAAATAGTAAATGAACTGCATAAATCTAATGCAACAATTTGTCTTGTGTTTTTTTTTTCTTTTAAAACAAATTGTAGAATCTGAAAAACCATCATCAACTACGACAATCTTAATAACATAAACATACCATAAAATACATTAGTATACGGCCAAGGTGTCATATTTGATGATGAAATAGTAAATGAACTGCATAAATCTAATGCAACAATTTGTCTTGTGTTTTTTTTTCTTTTAAGACAAATTGTAGAATCTGAAAAACCATCATCAACTACGACAATCTTAATAACATAAACATACCATAAAATACATTAGTATACGGCCAAGGTGTCATATTTGATGATGAAATAGTAAATGAACTGCATAAATCTAATGCAACAATTTGTCTTGTGTTTTTTTTTTTTTTTTCTTTTAAGACAAATTGTAGAATCTGAAAAACCATCATCAACTACGACAATCTTAATAACATAAACATACCATAAAATACATTAGTATACGGCCAAGGTGTCATATTTGATGATGAAATAGTAAATGAACTGCATAAATCTAATGCAACAATTTGTCTTGTGTTTTTTTTTCTTTTAAAACAAATTGTAGAATCTGAAAAACCATCATCAACTACGACAATCTTAATAACATAAACATACCATAAAATACATTAGTATACGGCCAAGGTGTCATATTTGATGATGAAATAGTAAATGAACTGCATAAATCTAATGCAACAATTTGTCTTGTGTTTTTTTTTTTTTTTTCTTTTAAGACAAATTGTAGAATCTGAAAAACCATCATCAACTACGACAATCTTAATAACATAAACATACCATAAAATACATTAGTATACGGCCAAGGTGTCATATTTGATGATGAAATAATAAATGAACTGCATAAATCTAATGCAACAATTTGTCTTGTGTTTTTTTTTTCTTTTAAAACAAATTGTAGAATCTGAAAAACCATCATCAACTACGACAATCTTAATAACATAAACATACCATAAAATACATTAGTATACGGCCAAGGTGTCATATTTGATGATGAAATAGTAAATGAACTGCATAAATCTAATGCAACAATTTGTCTTGTGTTTTTTTTTTTTTTTTCTTTTAAGACAAATTGTAGAATCTGAAAAACCATCATCAACTACGACAATCTTAATAACATAAACATACCATAAAATACATTAGTATACGGCCAAGGTGTCATATTTGATGATGAAATAGTAAATGAACTGCATAAATCTAATGCAACAATTTGTCTTGTGTTTTTTTTTTCTTTTAAAACAAATTGTAGAATCTGAAAAACCATCATCAACTACGACAATCTTAATAACATAAACATACCATAAAATACATTAGTATACGGCCAAGGTGTCATATTTGATGATGAAATAGTAAATGAACTGCATAAATCTAATGCAACAATTTGTCTTGTGTTTTTTTTTCTTTTAAGACAAATTGTAGAATCTGAAAAACCATCATCAACTACGACAATCTTAATAACATAAACATACCATAAAATACATTAGTATACGGCCAAGGTGTCATATTTGATGATGAAATAGTAAATGAACTGCATAAATCTAATGCAACAATTTGTCTTGTGTTTTTTTTTTTCTTTTAAGACAAATTGTAGAATCTGAAAAACCATCATCAACTACGACAATCTTAATAACATAAACATACCATAAAATACATTAGTATACGGCCAAGGTGTCATATTTGATGATGAAATAGTAAATGAACTGCATAAATCTAATGCAACAATTTGTCTTGTGTTTTTTTTTCTTTTAAGACAAATTGTAGAATCTGAAAAACCATCATCAACTACGACAATCTTAATAACATAAACATACCATAAAATACATTAGTATACGGCCAAGGTGTCATATTTGATGATGAAATAGTAAATGAACTGCATAAATCTAATGCAACAATTTGTCTTGTGTTTTTTTTTCTTTTAAGACAAATTGTAGAATCTGAAAAACCATCATCAACTACGACAATCTTAATAACATAAACATACCATAAAATACATTAGTATACGGCCAAGGTGTCATATTTGATGATGAAATAGTAAATGAACTGCATAAATCTAATGCAACAATTTGTCTTGTGTTTTTTTTTTCTTTTAAAACAAATTGTAGAATCTGAAAAACCATCATCAACTACGACAATCTTAATAACATAAACATACCATAAAATACATTAGTATACGGCCAAGGTGTCATATTTGATGATGAAATAGTAAATGAACTGCATAAATCTAATGCAACAATTTGTCTTGTGTTTTTTTTTCTTTTAAGACAAATTGTAGAATCTGAAAAACCATCATCAACTACGACAATCTTAATAACATAAACATACCATAAAATACATTAGTATACGGCCAAGGTGTCATATTTGATGATGAAATAGTAAATGAACTGCATAAATCTAATGCAACAATTTGTCTTGTGTTTTTTTTTCTTTTAAGACAAATTGTAGAATCTGAAAAACCATCATCAACTACGACAATCTTAATAACATAAACATACCATAAAATACATTAGTATACGGCCAAGGTGTCATATTTGATGATGAAATAGTAAATGAACTGCATAAATCTAATGCAACAATTTGTCTTGTGTTTTTTTTTCTTTTAAGACAAATTGTAGAATCTGAAAAACCATCATCAACTACGACAATCTTAATAACATAAACATACCATAAAATACATTAGTATACGGCCAAGGTGTCATATTTGATGATGAAATAGTAAATGAACTGCATAAATCTAATGCAACAATTTGTCTTGTGTTTTTTTTCTTTTAAAACAAATTGTAGAATCTGAAAAACCATCATCAACTACGACAATCTTAATAACATAAACATACCATAAAATACATTAGTATACGGCCAAGGTGTCATATTTGATGATGAAATAGTAAATGAACTGCATAAATCTAATGCAACAATTTGTCTTGTGTTTTTTTTTCTTTTAAGACAAATTGTGGAATCTGAAAAACCATCATCAACTACGACAATCTTAATAACATAAACATACCATAAAATACATTAGTATACGGCCAAGGTGTCATATTTGATGATGAAATAGTAAATGAACTGCATAAATCTAATGCAACAATTTGTCTTGTTTTTTTTTTCTTTTAAGACAAATTGTAGAATCTGAAAAACCATCATCAACTACGACAATCTTAATAACATAAACATACCATAAAATACATTAGTATACGGCCAAGGTGTCATATTTGATGATGAAATAGTAAATGAACTGCATAAATCTAATGCAACAATTTGTCTTGTGTTTTTTTTTTTTTTCTTTTAAGACAAATTGTAGAATCTGAAAAACCATCATCAACTACGACAATCTTAATAACATAAACATACCATAAAATACATTAGTATACGGCCAAGGTGTCATATTTGATGATGAAATAGTAAATGAACTGCATAAATCTAATGCAACAATTTGTCTTGTGTTTTTTTTTTCTTTTAAGACAAATTGTAGAATCTGAAAAACCATCATCAACTACGACAATCTTAATAACATAAACATACCATAAAATACATTAGTATACGGCCAAGGTGTCATATTTGATGATGAAATAGTAAATGAACTGCATAAATCTAATGCAACAATTTGTCTTGTGTTTTTTTTTCTTTTAAGACAAATTGTAGAATCTGAAAAACCATCATCAACTACGACAATCTTAATAACATAAACATACTATAAAATACATTAGTATACGGCCAAGGTGTCATATTTGGTGATGAAATAGTAAATGAACTGCATAAATCTAATGCAACAATTTGTCTTGTGTTTTTTTTTCTTTTAAGACAAATTGTAGAATCTGAAAAACCATCATCAAATACGACAATCTTAATAACACAAACATACCATAAAATACATTAGTATACGGCCAAGGTGTCATATTTGATGATGAAATAGTAAATGAACTGCATAAATCTAATGCAACAATTTGTCTTGTGTTTTTTTTTTCTTTTAAGACAAATTGTAGAATCTGAAAAACCATCATCAACTACGACAATCTTAATAACATAAACATACCATAAAATACATTAGTATACGGCCAAGGTGTCATATTTGGTGATGAAATAGTAAATGAACTGCATAAATCTAATGCAACAATTTGTCTTGTGTTTTTTTTTTTTTTCTTTTAAGACAAATTGTAGAATCTGAAAAACCATCATCAACTACGACAATCTTAATAACATAAACATACCATAAAATACATTAGTATACGGCCAAGGTGTCATATTTGATGATGAAATAGTAAATGAACTGCATAAATCTAATGCAACAATTTGTCTTGTGTTTTTTTTTTCTTTTAAAACAAATTGTAGAATCTGAAAAACCATCATCAACTACGACAATCTTAATAACATAAACATACCATAAAATACATTAGTATACGGCCAAGGTGTCATATTTGATGATGAAATAGTAAATGAACTGCATAAATCTAATGCAACAATTTGTCTTGTGTTTTTTTTTCTTTTAAGACAAATTGTAGAATCTGAAAAACCATCATCAACTACGACAATCTTAATAACATAAACATACCATAAAATACATTAGTATACGGCCAAGGTGTCATATTTGATGATGAAATAGTAAATGAACTGCATAAATCTAATGCAACAATTTGTCTTGTTTTTTTTTTCTTTTAAGACAAATTGTAGAATCTGAAAAACCATCATCAACTACGACAATCTTAATAACATAAACATACCATAAAATACATTAGTATACGGCCAAGGTGTCATATTTGATGATGAAATAGTAAATGAACTGCATAAATCTAATGCAACAATTTGTCTTGTGTTTTTTTTTCTTTTAAGACAAATTGTAGAATCTGAAAAACCATCATCAACTACGACAATCTTAATAACATAAACATACCATAAAATACATTAGTATACGGCCAAGGTGTCATATTTGATGATGAAATAGTAAATGAACTGCATAAATCTAATGCAACAATTTGTCTTGTGTTTTTTTTTCTTTTAAGACAAATTGTAGAATCTGAAAAACCATCATCAACTACGACAATCTTAATAACATAAACATACCATAAAATACATTAGTATACGGCCAAGGTGTCATATTTGATGATGAAATAGTAAATGAACTGCATAAATCTAATGCAACAATTTGTCTTGTGTTTTTTTTTTCTTTTAAAACAAATTGTAGAATCTGAAAAACCATCATCAACTACGACAATCTTAATAACATAAACATACCATAAAATACATTAGTATACGGCCAAGGTGTCATATTTGATGATGAAATAGTAAATGAACTGCATAAATCTAATGCAACAATTTGTCTTGTGTTTTTTTTTCTTTTAAGACAAATTGTAGAATCTGAAAAACCATCATCAACTACGACAATCTTAATAACATAAACATACCATAAAATACATTAGTATACGGCCAAGGTGTCATATTTGATGATGAAATAGTAAATGAACTGCATAAATCTAATGCAACAATTTGTCTTGTGTTTTTTTTTCTTTTAAGACAAATTGTAGAATCTGAAAAACCATCATCAACTACGACAATCTTAATAACATAAACATACCATAAAATACATTAGTATACGGCCAAGGTGTCATATTTGATGATGAAATAGTAAATGAACTGCATAAATCTAATGCAACAATTTGTCTTGTGTTTTTTTTTCTTTTAAGACAAATTGTAGAATCTGAAAAACCATCATCAACTACGACAATCTTAATAACATAAACATACCATAAAATACATTAGTATACGGCCAAGGTGTCATATTTGATGATGAAATAGTAAATGAACTGCATAAATCTAATGCAACAATTTGTCTTGTGTTTTTTTTCTTTTAAAACAAATTGTAGAATCTGAAAAACCATCATCAACTACGACAATCTTAATAACATAAACATACCATAAAATACATTAGTATACGGCCAAGGTGTCATATTTGATGATGAAATAGTAAATGAACTGCATAAATCTAATGCAACAATTTGTCTTGTGTTTTTTTTTCTTTTAAGACAAATTGTGGAATCTGAAAAACCATCATCAACTACGACAATCTTAATAACATAAACATACCATAAAATACATTAGTATACGGCCAAGGTGTCATATTTGATGATGAAATAGTAAATGAACTGCATAAATCTAATGCAACAATTTGTCTTGTTTTTTTTTTTCTTTTAAGACAAATTGTAGAATCTGAAAAACCATCATCAACTACGACAATCTTAATAACATAAACATACCATAAAATACATTAGTATACGGCCAAGGTGTCATATTTGATGATGAAATAGTAAATGAACTGCATAAATCTAATGCAACAATTTGTCTTGTGTTTTTTTTTTTTTCTTTTAAGACAAATTGTAGAATCTGAAAAACCATCATCAACTACGACAATCTTAATAACATAAACATACCATAAAATACATTAGTATACGGCCAAGGTGTCATATTTGATGATGAAATAGTAAATGAACTGCATAAATCTAATGCAACAATTTGTCTTGTGTTTTTTTTTCTTTTAAGACAAATTGTAGAATCTGAAAAACCATCATCAACTACGACAATCTTAATAACATAAACATACCATAAAATACATTAGTATACGGCCAAGGTGTCATATTTGATGATGAAATAGTAAATGAACTGCATAAATCTAATGCAACAATTTGTCTTGTGTTTTTTTTTCTTTTAAGACAAATTGTAGAATCTGAAAAACCATCATCAACTACGACAATCTTAATAACATAAACATACCATAAAATACATTAGTATACGGCCAAGGTGTCATATTTGGTGATGAAATAGTAAATGAACTGCATAAATCTAATGCAACAATTTGTCTTGTGTCTTTTTTTCTTTTAAGACAAATTGTAGAATCTGAAAAACCATCATCAAATACGACAATCTTAATAACACAAACATACCATAAAATACATTAGTATACGGCCAAGGTGTCATATTTGATGATGAAATAGTAAATGAACTGCATAAATCTAATGCAACAATTTGTCTTGTGTTTTTTTTTTCTTTTAAGACAAATTGTAGAATCTGAAAAACCATCATCAACTACGACAATCTTAATAACATAAACATACCATAAAATACATTAGTATACGGCCAAGGTGTCATATTTGGTGATGAAATAGTAAATGAACTGCATAAATCTAATGCAACAATTTGTCTTGTGTTTTTTTTTCTTTTAAGACAAATTGTAGAATCTGAAAAACCATCATCAAATACGACAATCTTAATAACACAAACATACCATAAAATACATTAGTATACGGCCAAGGTGTCATATTTGATGATGAAATAGTAAATGAACTGCATAAATCTAATGCAACAATTTGTCTTGTGTTTTTTTTTCTTTTAAGACAAATTGTAGAATCTGAAAAACCATCATCAAATACGACAATCTTAATAACACAAACATACCATAAAATACATTATTATACGGCCAATGCGTCATATTTGATGATAAACATATAGGCATTTCCACCTTACTTACAATAGCAATTAATTTTTTTTTTTTTTTCAGAAGACAAACTGTGAAATTTTGGAAAACTATGATTTAGAGATTTAGTTCGTTATGTCATTTTTAGAAGGTACCAAGTATTTTCTGAAATTGTTATTTCTATCATATACTTTATCGGCATTGTTGCAAACGAATGGGATATGAGACATCCGATCAAAAGACATCTAACAACTATGGCCAAAACTAAATAAATACAAGAATGCCCTCAACACCCACCATAATCTCGAGAC
Organism: Aphodius granarius; assembly: GCA_963971325.1. NCBI lineage: Eukaryota > Metazoa > Arthropoda > Insecta > Coleoptera > Scarabaeidae > Aphodius > Aphodius granarius. The sequence goes on from OZ020223.1 coordinate 32,744,484, forward strand.
AGTCCAACCAGCCATTCTCGAAGGACGATTATATATGAAAAAAACAAATAAATCAATCTGTGGTAAGATTGCATATTAAAAGAAATATTAGGGTGATGTTACAGCTATACCAATTCTTGCTTTAGGCATTTTATGCAGTTGAGCCAATATAATATCAAATTCAAAACATTTTCGAACTACATAATCCAATTTAAGGCACAATACAAAGCCAAATTGTTAAAATACGATAATAATATTGTGATCAAACACTTACCACGAGTCCGTCTTGTTTTTCGCGAGTAAAGTCCGAGAAAATTAAACTGCGTAGTCCGTATTTCACATCGCGGTATTAGAAAACGATAATAAAATAAATAACTATTGGTTAAAAGTTGGTAAGTAGAATAAAATAAAATAGATACCGAATCGTAGACAAAACAGACAATACAACTACGTAGTAAACGGAAAATTGCCAAATTTCGTCTTAAATAAACAGAATAATTTAGAAAAAAACCTTTATAATCAATAGTATTGATTCATTATCCATTTTCCCGATGTTTTCCAAACCGTTTATGTTGTTTCCGACGCGAACACGATGCGCGAGAAAAACCGGCAGTTAATACAAAGAAACCCGGCGAAAATCCCCGCGAAAACCTGGGAAAATCGCGAAATCACATCGCCGAGGCACTTGGCATAGTCACTGATCACTTGTTTTAATTAAGCCGTTGATTAGTTAGCGAATTTTAGATAAAAATACGAGCAAAATTATAACTACGTGCGCACACAGCGACCCGAACGACACATTGGTCATGCATTTTCGATATCGAGCGCACCGATATACTGGTTTGCTGGACTGGGGGCTGTTTTTTGTAGGTGTGATTCAATATATTCAAGTCGAATATTCACGACTACATACAGCGATAACAGCATTTTCGTACCTAAATATGTCAAAATTTTCCTTAGTAATTATAACTTTATTTTTCTATATGGCTTCTCTCAACCTTAGATCTGTAATAATTCGGAAAATCATACTATAATCTACGCGTTAGCGATATCTAATCATTTGTCGACAAGAAATAGCTCATAAATGGCTTTCAATACAAGTGCTGTGGACCGTTTAGAGTAAACAGACCTAGATTGCTGGTTAAATTAGAGTTTGAGCGATTATCAACAGCTTGCGCCGTAATTTTCGTGACTAATTAATTATGTAATCTATCTGCAAAGCAGATCAACGAAGAAACAGCTATTATTTTGCCAACAAAATTTCCCTAAAACAACTTAAAACCGCTTAATTGGATTTAGTACAACCGCATGTATCTACAATCATATTAGGCAGTTCTTGTTATTGGAATAATACCGTTGATGAAATTAGTACTGGCAATAGTTATAGGCAGCAACCTTTACTTAACATTTCATTTAACAATGCCAAATTATTGAGCGTAAAAAAAGCATTGTAGGCATCCCCCAGGTCATCAAAAATTTAGCCTTCTCGGTTCATTTGCATTTCTAACCCGTTTTTTCCGACGTAATGACTGGACTACCAGCCCAAATTTCGAATTAGTCCTTAGTTGCGCATACACTTTTGTGCATTTTAAATAGTCATAAACACTAGTGTAGGTAGACCGCATAGGCGCACGCACCACCTAGTTGGTAGACCGCCTAGGCCCATAGAACGCCTAGGCCCATAGAACCCCTAGGCGCATAGAACTCCTAGGCCCATAGAACGCCTAGGCGCACGCACCGCTTAGTGGGTAAAATGTTCGGAAAAAACACCTGTATACTATAAAAATATTTTGTAGGTGATAAAGAAACATCCTGTATACGGTTCATTGCGAGTACCTTGTATATTCTAAAAGAGATAGCTTGTATATGCGCCCTACACTTGAAAGTTCGTAATTAGTATAGGTAGAAGATAAATTAAATTTTCTTACATATGGAAAGCGAAAATGGCCACCTTAAAATTATTTTTCTCTTTACAGGATGGTCCATAAAATATGTAGTACATTGTTCAGTGTTCTAAAATTAAACCAACCCTAACTAAGTATATAATTGATAATTCATGCGAATAACTGGAAAGGTAGTACCATCATTCGAAAGAAAGAGTTAATGAAGTCTGTCGGATTGCAATAAAACCGTCCTCAATTAACACATTTCCTATTAACAAAGTAAACAGGCAATTATAAATTTTGTACAAGCAATTAAGAGCCGGAGGAATTCTTTTTTACCGGCCGCCTGCAGTAATTAGTGGTGCTCGGCAAGCAGCGGACGATAACCGACCGAGTCAAACGGCTCGCGAGTGGCGGCGTCCCCTGGCGCCGTTTCTGAAAATTAATTAAATACAAACAACGCTGATATATAGATATATAATATAATTCAGTATCCGACGGTCGAATTACTCCGGCACAGTTGTTTGGAAAACTATTTCCCGGCGAAAACCGCGGCGAGAACTGACGACGAAGAAATTTTAATTAAAACTTTCATAAACGCTGAAGAGCGAGAAATTCCGCGCGATAGTTTGAGGCGAGAAGATTCCCCAGAAATTTGACGTGGCTCGTCCTTTGTGGCGAGCTGTCAACGGCGCCCCCTACCGGGATTTTCCATTACGAACGGTAGGTACTGAAATAAAGTCTGGATGAACACAATAGCTTTGTTACATCGAGTGATAATAGTGATTTTGTTTGTAATTTGATGAAAAAAATCTTAGTTAAGTAGAGCTCAAACAAAAACTAACCTCAAATTAAGACTAACCGAAAATTGGGCATCGTATTGACCTTTAAAAGCGTTGATTTATTAGGCAATAGGGGTAAAAGGATGTATAAGGGTTGGATTCCAGTGAAAAATTCGTCGTATTTGGAGTATTTTGTATTGTAAATGCGGAAATAGAAGCAAACTGAAAGAGATTGAAACGTTTAATGCGGGCGTTGTAGAACAAAGGCGCTGCCTGCGAAATTTCAAGGAAATGTCATTTCGGCAGAATTCGTGGGGTTGGGAGGGGGAAAGGGTTGTTTAGAAGTGTCAAGGATAACACAAGGATAACTCAAGGCAAACACAATACCTCGACAAATGAGTTCTTTTAAAAATATAGTGTTTTGCATTGAAAAATTCTATATATTCTAATAAAAAGAACCATTGCATTGAATCAAGATCACATATGTCAAATATGAGCTTCAAAACAAGTACAATTGGTTGGTTGATGCAAGACACGTTTTGTGTGAAACAACTATACACATACTTAGTTTAAAATATCAAAAAAATCACAACGTTAACAACGCAATGCGATTTTGGTAAAGCCTATCGGTTAGCAGTCTTGTGCGTGTTATACGGGGTTGTCGGGCTTTGATATACGCATGATTGTATTGTGACTTATCCTTATCAGTTATCACATGCGATAATGGACAGCGTGGATGGTTTTTTAAAATCAATCTCATTAGATCATCTGATACCGATATTTGACAGTAAGTATGTGCGTATAACTACTTTTTATGAAAATGTTAATACACTATGTGCATTCTATATTTTCAAGGCAATAAAATAACTATGGAAAACATAAGAAAACTTACAAAGGAAGGAGTAAAAGAACTTATTCCGGCTATTGGAGATCGAATTGCTTTCCGGGAAGCTGTGAAGCTATTAGATTTGGAAACATCTGAGGTGAGAAACCGTATATATCTATCATATGTATGTACATATTATATTTCACCACAGGTGCAAATGATGCATTACTAAAGTTCCTACAGTACTGCATACAATGGACCAAGGGTTTTTTAGCATGGTCCAAAGTAAGAGATGCAAATCAATGACAACAAATTTACCAGAGGTATTATTTAATTATTATATGTATTTAATACTTTGAAATGTATCAGATAACATTTAATTCTTTTATATTTTTGAATGTATTTTGTACTTATTTCAAATGTATTTTTTACTTTTATAATAAATTACTGCATTGGTATATGTGAACTTTTTTACCCTTTTGCAGCAGCGGTAAATAGATTGAACAAAACAACAAAATTATTCACTTCAAATCAATATATTATGTTGAATGTAAATTACTATTGCTTACTTTGAATAATTGATCGTGTTTCATTTAAAATGACAGTTACTTGCAGTGAGAATGAAATACTCTATTCAACACACAGAAGATGTTGAATCAAACCTAAAAATCTTTTTCTGAAACATTTGTTTTTCCAAGCAAAACAAGCAATTACTTATTCTGATAATTATTATTCCTTTTAATCCATCCAATGGTTGAAATAAAACAATATTAATTTGGTCGAAATGTTTAAATATTCGAAGTAATACTACAAAGTTTCATTCAAACCTACATATAGTCATTTGTAGTTGATGACTGTTTGATGTGACTTAATAATTTACTCATTGTAACTAAATTTATCTTGAATCAAGTACTTAACCCGCTTCTACTGAGGAAATTTTGTCTTGGCTGAAGTGGATAGTTATTTCGTGGATATGGAAATCAACCGTTGTTTTGATTCAAAGTAATTTGACTTAAACTGACCATTCTTTTCTCTGTGTGTGTAATTAATATCTAACCTAAAAGATGGACACGATTAAGAACTAGATTAAAAACTAGATTAAGAACAAGAAGAATAAAAGCTAAAAGCTAAAAAACAACACCTTTTTCGGAAAACCATAACAAACACAAAATAATCACGTCCAGTCTGCAGATCAATTTGGAATTTTGCGAACGAAAGCGAACGAAGCGTCATCCCATATGCGGGTATCTCACGCACGGCCGCCAGATGGCGCTCGAGTTATTGAACGCGTATCGCCGCGCCGGTGGAATCGTTCGTAAAAAATACAGCACCGTGCGTCGTAAAGGGGTGTAGTAAAAATTGCGAAATAAAAAAAAGAAGGGATACGGGCCGTATAGTGACGTGATCCGTAGTGGATATATTTAGGGGGAGAAGGGGAAAACGCCGTTCATGCGTCGTTTTGGGATGATATTGCCAGCAGGAAGATTTATTATTTATTTATTTCTTTTTTATTTGATCATAGAAATGAAAGAGGCAGTTTCGTGATTATTCAATGTTTGTATGGCAAGGCCGTTTTGGGGTAGAGAAAATTTATAGGTTAGATTTCGTTTACTACTTTAATTTTTTAATTTTTCTAGAGTAGAATAGTCCTACTAATAAAACATGAGTATACATGTGAGTGATTAATTACATAGTTGTTATCATTAAACGCTATTCTTTGTCCACCACTTTTGTGTCATTTCGGTAATGCCAAGCTTGATATGTGGTTACCTATACACCACAACCTTTGATACGTCAATGTAAGGTGCAGTAGTTAGCATCATCGACGGTACACCAATGTTTGATTAGTAAGTTCTTGAATTTGTATGTATTTGGACATCAATTACGTACTTTGAGACCGTATGTTTAATACGCGTCATTTCGGTAATGCTCTATGTGATTAGCGCTTATTGAATGAAGAAAATCTAATGTAGTGATAAAACTTGCCATATAAGCCTGAATAAAGCCTCATTTCTATTCTAAAGAATTATCATATGAGAAGGTGATGTCGTTCACTTTTATATAGATTGTCATTTCAGTAATTGTTCAACATTCCACATGACGTAATTAATCCCGAAATAATAATTTTGAAATACATTTCACAAATTATCCCAATACGTAACATTTACCCGTAAAAATTGGGATTGTCATAAATGGCGAAGGCGCCGGAATGATCTTAATTAGTAGAACTTTTTTAATATCTCGAAAAATACGCATCGTACAGAAAATTTTGTCGAATCCAAATTTTAATATCTCCACGGGGAGCATCCGTTAGTACTAAACTACGCCCACCCCCACACACCCTGTGGGCGGGGCGGGGGGCAAATATGAAAATTTAAATAAGAACCCCTATTTTTTATCGCAGATTCAAATTCTACGTCAAAAACTACGTACGATTTGCCCAAAACATTCTCTTCGATTCGCTACAGATGGCGCTGTAAACGCAGGAAACCAAAACAAACAATAATTTCAAAAAGGGATCTTTTTCAAATCATACTTTTTCTCGATAGCTGGACACAAAAAAAATCAGATAAAACAACACATAAAATTTTACCGCTGTTTTGTTATACGTATGGAAAATTCGGTTTTGTCCTTCACCGAAAATTTTACGATAAAACCCTCATCGGAAAACCAATTTCGAACGCAAATCCATAAAAACGATTACAACCCTCGGCATGTCATTTGCATTAATGAAAATTTTATGGTATTTACCGTATTTACCCGTGATAACCCTCGATTTCCAATCGGAAAATACAAACATACACCTAGCGACATCTCGTGGTCGTAACCGGCAGTACAAACCTAACCTCATTTACTAGAAAAACTTAAAGTATAGCGACGACATCTATCGCCCAGTGGATGAGTTATTGTCACGTAACCTTGATCGATAATTTTAATAACGCCGGGTACGCCCTCTACAGGAAATTAACGATATTACCGGATAAATTTTATTTTCCCGTCTCGTACTGCGTCGTCAATCATTTTCTAACGGTGTTAGCGAGTAGTGAGAGTGCAATCCTGTTAACAAAATGCCGTGTAATTGTTTCCATGTTACTGCTGCGATCATTATACCAAATGCAGGTGGTTTAATAAACAGTATGTTCCTTAGCAAAAAATTCAGCCCTGTCTATGATAGACTGGTCAAGCCTAGCTGGTGTCCTAAACCATGGATGTTTGGCCCAGCATGGGTTGGGGTGTACTCCACCATAGGTTACGCCTCTTATTTAGTTTACAAAGAGTGTTCACCGGGTTTCAGCGAAGGTAATACGTCGTAATATCACGAAATTCGTATTCTCCAAAAAAAAAATTGATTACAGGTTCACTTGCTGATTATGCTTTATGTATGTACGGTATGAATCTGTCGATCAACTTGTGTTGGGCACCGGTTTTCTTCGAAAAATGCAACATGAAAGCGGTAAGTGGTTTCATTTGATGTAGTGATGTAAATTTCCGTAATTTATCATTCCAGGCGTTTGTTATAAACATTATCGTAGATGCCACTGCAGTCGCTACAGCTTATATGTTCTACAAAGTCAATAAACCCGCCGGATGTTTAATCATTCCTTACCTCCTGTGGCTAGGATTTGAAACCACTTTGAGTTATGTTCTTATGAAAAAGAATCCGCTAACCAAAGATGTCACCGGCGAGAAAAAGAAATAAGTGAATGTACCTACATTGTAGTGGTGTTATTAGCGAATTTTATAGGCTTTAGTGATTGTTTCATTATTAATTGTGTGTAGCGGTGTATCTCGTATTTTGTGTTCTAATAAATATATTTAAACTGGCGAATTTCGAGTTTCTCGAGTTTCTTTCTTCTCTCATTTCTAAATCAAATTTACACTGCAGTGTTTAGTCACTGAAATATGTAAACATATTTGAGTGATATACAGTGGTACAAAAAACGTCTTTACTTTAATATTAATATAAATGTTCTAACTAAATTTTGGTTGTAATTCAAACTCCCCAAAACTGTGAAAACTCGCATATATTAGTACAAAAAAGTCTCCGTACGATATCTAGAAATACCGGATCTTTCCCACACATGGTGTGGCGATCTTGCTATCTCTCTATAAATTGTGACAGTTAGTTCTTCCTTGCAACGAGGACAATATTTATTTTAGAGAAAACTTAAAATGCGTCCGAAAAAACGCGAATTGTGTGAGGATATGCGTCAATTAATTCTAAAATTATATTCCGAGAGGAATTCTATGCAAAAAGTGACAAGCATTGTTAAAAAATGTATATAGATGGTTCAATATGTTATCGAACACAACGGAGACACAGGCACAGTGAAAAATTCTTGTCGATCTAGAAAGAAAACTCAGTTTTAATGCGATATATCATATTTATTAACATTAGATATTAAATTACTACTAATATTGAGTTTTAAACAGGTATATACAGGAGGGTGTTCCAATAGTGCGATGTCGAGAGATGGTACATTGCCTTAAATCAAATCAAATCAAATCAAATATATCTTTATTCACTAAATACATCAACACATTAATGTGCAGTGAACATGCAAAGAGATATGTTATGTTTGGGTTTCAGTTCCCATTGACCATATTAGTGAATTCTACCATGCTGTAGAAGGCTCCGTCCAGGAGCAGTTTCTTCAGGTCTCTTCTAAACTTATTGGCGGGTTTCCTGAACCATTCGTCTGGAAGGTTGTTCAGTAATTGATGGTGGCTGTGCTGGGCTTGGGTAGTTGTTGTTGGATGGAATGGAATGTGGATTCTTGAATTTGTTCGTAGATGTTTCCCTGTTTTCTCTTTCCTTGTTTGGGTAGTAGGCATCTCTTCCCTAGCAGACAAGAGTTGCTGGTAGATGTATGTTGCAGGTTGCGTCATAATCCTGAGCTGTGTAAATAGTGGCTTGATCCCAAACACACATCTCGAATAGTAAAGGAGTGGCTTCTATATAGGACCAAAGCAACACTGAATCACCCTCCTCAATCACCAGATCTCAACCCCATAGAACATTAGTGGGAAGAATTGGAGAGAAGAACCCGTAAAATATGTAACAAATATGTAACAAAAAGCTCCAAGAAGTGTGGAATAAAACTGAACCTTCGGTCACGACAAAACTGGTTAATTCTTTGGAACGAAGATTGCGAGCAGTAATTACATCAAACAGAAAAACCCTACCAAATATTAATATTCTGTTTCTGAGTATAATTTTTTACTTGAATCAATAAAATTGTTTAATATTCAGTTAGAATTTTTTTAAAATTTTACAATATTTGTTTAGAACTGCTATCGTACCGAGACTTTTTTGTGCCACTCTATACACGTGACATCTAGCGGTAATACAACATAATTTAAGTACTGAAGATTAGTCATGGCTGTCACACATGACAGCTAAAAACGCGGGTGATTTGAAATAAACCAATGATTATTCTTGGTGGTTATTGTCGGTATCCCCTACTGACATCTAGTGGTTAGTAGCTGTAACAAAATCCAATTTGCGTTTTATCTTTTCAAGATTTGCAGATTTCTACAATACATACTCATATCTAAGTTAAGAAACAGATCTTTATTATCAATAATATCTGGTGATAATATAAATCGTTGCATCAGCTACCTAGTTATTAAAGCACATCGCGTAAGTTTGTTTTAATATGCCGTGGCCAGGATATTCGATTGCAGTTGCAATTAATATTCCAAACGTAGGAGGTTTAGTGGGCAATTTACTTCTAAGAAAACGAATTAAAAACATCTACGAAAACCTGGATAAACCCAGATGGTGTCCGAAATCTTTAGTTTCTGATGTAACATGGACGGCAGTATTTTCTGGAACAATATACGCTTACTATTTAGTATCCGAAGATGGTGGCGGCCTGGAAGGTAAAGCAAAAAAAAAAATAAGCGTCTCAGCAGTAATGTTAATATTTTATAGATTTGCACTTGAGTTGTTAGAAAAACGTGTTTAATTTGATTATTGTGTAAACATTTACTGCTGAGACGGATTAACAACTATTAGGAATTTCGAAATCTAAAAAAAAAAACGTGATACAGGTGTCGCCAAAATTCCTTTGCTTGCTTACCACTCAACCTTAGCACTGTCACAATGGGTACCGATTTTCTTAGCATATCGTAACCTCAAAGCTGTAAGTAGGCTTAATCGTTTTCTGCGTGAAAATTTCTGTTATAAAAAATATTTAATTTTGCAGGCATTCGCGACAACAATCATTCATGATGCTGTGGTACTCACAACAGCGTATTTATTCTATAAAATAAACAAAACCGCTGGATGTTTATTCATTCCATTTTTGGTGTGGTCAGGATTCGACACAACGTTAGGTTATGTTATAATGAGAAGAAATCTGAAAATTAAGTGTAATTTCGAAGAAAAAAATAAATAATTTCTGTGACATCTATCGGTAATTTTTGGAACTACATACCAACTGTATCGCTTCTTAAAGCTCTCTTTATTGTATTTAGAATATTACCTCGCATAATATTTATAAAACACATTTCAAGTTGTATACATATTTCCTGGTCAAACAGCGCAGCTGAGTGGTCACACGACTTATTCGTGAAACATGGCGCTCGTGTGTACACCGATCGTCGCCGCAGTAACAATTCCGAATGCGGGAGGTTTTGTTGGCCGTTTTCTCCTGAGGAAAAACATTGGGCCATTTTACGAAAGTCTCGAAAAGCCTAGCTGGATTCCGCACGGTTGTGTCTTCGCCTCAACATGGTTTGCTTTATACTCCGGCATGGGATACGCGTCCTATTTGGTTTACAAGGACGGTGAAGGTTTTGCAGGTATAACAATGAAAAACGAGAAATTTTCAGATCACCAAACTCAAATAATGACTTACAGGTGCCGCTAAAATCCCTTTGATTGTTTATGGTACAAATGTGGCCTTGAATTGGGCGCTGACGCCGCTTTTATTTGGATGCCATAACCTCAAAGCGGTACGTCAGTTGTAGTGATGTGTATTTCTGATTTTTTTTTTGATGTAGTGATGTACGTTTCAATCTTTATTACAGACGCTAGCCAATTACGTTCTTGTTGATGCAACAGCCGTGGCGACTGCATGTTTGTTCTATAAAGTAAATAAAACCGCTGGATATTTGTTCATTCCTTATTTGTTATGGTTAGGATTTGAAACTGCTCTGATGGGAATTCTATTGAAATCAAATCCGAAGATAAAAGAAATCACTGAGGAAAAGAAGAAGTGATCTGAACAATGCATAATTATTAGTAGTTATTAGTAATTTGTTGGTTTAATGGAGAATATTTTATTTTGTTATCAAATATAATTCTTAGTAGTACTGGTCTTAGTTTTTAATTACAAACTTTCAACAGTATTTAGACGCTGAGGTGGTGAAAATATTAACTAGTGTCTTTGGGATAATTTTCATAATTTATATGGTGTGGTATAGGACTTTGAGTATAATTTCGCCGGTATTTAAATTTAAAAGATGAAAAAACGACAAAAAGGAAGCAGCAGAAGTAAGACCTATTGTTACGTTCCACAATGCAATCATATCGCAGCGAGATTGTCATTTCACAAGTTTTCTAAAGGGAAAAGGTTCCACAGTGAGTGGCGACGTGTACTAAAAATTGGCAAAAATGTCTGAAGACATGCTAGTGTGTTCAAAGCATTTTCTAAAAGAAGATTTGTACACGAATAAATCAAGTTGAGTGTACAGTAAAGGAATCGTATTGTTTTTAAGTTTGACATATTGCGGATCTAACCTCAAAATGAAACGTTTTTATTAACAAATCCACCTACAGTCACATTTTCCTGCCGCAAATAACTTTTCTCCTTCTTCAAGGGGTTGTCTCTGATAATATGTATACATATTTTTTCAATCAGGGTTCCGAAAATACTTGGAAATACACGTTAGAGTAATTAAAGTCATATAGCTATAACCATGGTTAATTTAAATTTTATCCCGACTCATGTCTTAAAGACTGAGACTGATATATGAAATAGAATGAACATTTATTTTATGTTCCTTTGGATTTGTTTATCTTGTATGCAGCTATATTATTTACATTTAAGTAACTCTCAATGAGTATGAAAGCAGGGCCGCGTTATGTTTATTATAAACATGTTTAAAGTAGTGTTTTAAAACAATTGTTTTTAAACATTCCAACCAAGATAAAAAGCACCCACGCCGTCACAGTTCTTTGGCAAAAATAGTGTCTTATTATGATTCAAATCGTTGGATGTGAACAACGAACTGCAGGAGTAGGCTCATGCCTCATATACAAGTGTGCTTGTACGTTAATTTAATTAAAATAACAGTGTGGTTACCATGTAAATTGGTGAAAACACATATTTTCAACAATCGAATATTCAAGGTTGAAGCCTTCACAGCAAGCGTAAATCATTAATAAAAACATACCTTTTCCGCACGAAAACGTTTTCCATGTCGAAAACAGCGGCCGTCACTACATTATCAAAGAGTCCGACACTATATGTTTAATTTTTTGTTGACAATTGGCACTTATCCACAATTTCAAGTCCCGAAAACACATTTCCGCACCGTTTGGTTAATTTTGATCGAGAAACTGGCCAAAAGAGGTTAACCACCGCATCGCGTACGACACAAGACTCGACTGACTCGAGTTGCAAGAATCACGGACCAGCGGTCATTGCGTTGCAGCGGCGCGAAATTTGACATTGTGTTCACCGACTAACCGCGTGAAAGACTTTGATATATGAAATAGAATGAACTTTTATGTTCATTTGCGTTTGTTTATCTTGTTGTAAGCCATATTATTTACATTTAAGTAACTCTAAATTAGTATAAAAAGGTATGTTTTAGTTTCTTTTTTATTTTAATAAGACGGTCATCCAAACAGAAAATGTACACAGTATTTTCGTTGCAGTATACAGTATAGAGATTTACAAGTTTATTTTGCAGTAGTTATCCTTTAGTTTTGAATCTTTGTTTGGTTTAATAATAAAGAATAAATAAAAAAATTAGATTCCTCGGCAAATTTAGCACCTACAATGTCCAAACTCATCTACGTCATTAAATAATTCCTCAAGACGCTGAAGAAAGCTTTTGGATAAACACCAATCAAACTTATCGGGCACACTCAATTTTCTAAAAGCAAATACTGCACGAATGAATGTCCAAAGGGTTATACACCTGAAGAAATTTCCTCAAGAGGCTGAAGCAATCTTTTGGACAAACACCAATCAACTTCCTCGGCAATTGTAGCACCTACGAGTGTCCAAACTCATCTAAATCATTAAATAATTCCTCAAGAGGCTGAAGGAAGCTTTTGGATAAACACCAATCAAACTTATCGGGCACACTCAATTTTCTAAAAGCAAATACTGCACGAATGAATGTCCAAAGGGTTATACACCTGAAGAAATTTCCTCAAGAGGCTAAAGCAATCTTTTGGACAAACACCAATCAACTTCCTCGGCAATTGTAGCACCTACGAGTGTCCAAACTCATTTAAGTCATTAAATAATTCCTCAAGAGGCTGAAGAAAGCTTTTGGACAAACACCAATCAAACTTATCGGGCAAACTCAATTTTTTAAAAGCAAATACTGCACCAATGAATGTCCAAAGGGTTATACACCAGAAGAAATTTCCTCCAAAGGCTGAAACAATCTTTTGGACAAACACCAATCATCTTCCTCAGCAATTGTAGCACCTACGAGTGTCAAAACTCATCTAAGTCATTAAATAATTCCTCAAGAGGCTGAAGGAAGCTGTTGGACAAACACCAATCAAACTTATCAGGTAAACTAAATTTTTTAAAGCAAATACTGCACCGATGAATGTCCAAAGGGTTGTACACCAGAAGAAATTTCCTCAAGAGGCTGAAGCAATCTTTTGGACAAACACCAATCAACTTCCTCGGCAATTGTAGCACCTACGAGTGTCCAAACTCATCTAAGTCATTAAATAATTCCTCAAGAGGCTGAAGGAAGCTGTTGGACAAACACCAATCAAACTTATCAGGTAAACTAAATTTTTTAAAGCAAATACTGCACCGATGAATGTCCAAAGGGTTGTACACCAGAAGAAATTTCCTCCAAAAGCTGAAACAATCTTTTGGACACACACCAATCAACTTCTTCAGCAATTGTAGCACCTACGAGTGTCAAAACTCATCTAAGTCATTAAATAATTCCTCAAGAGGCTGAAGGAAGCTGTTGGACAAACACCAATCAAACTTATCAGGTAAACTAAATTTTTTAAAGCAAATACTGCACCGATGAATGTCCAAAGGGTTGTACACCAGAAGAAATTTCCTCAAGAGGCTGAAGCAATCTTTTGGACAAACACCAATCAACTTCCTCGGCAATTGTAGCACCTACGAGTGTCCAAACTCATCTAAGTCATTAAATAATTCCTCAAGAGGCTGAAGGAAGCTGTTGGACAAACACCAATCAAACTTATCAGGTAAACTAAATTTTTTAAAGCAAATACTGCACCGATGAATGTCCAAAGGGTTGTACACCAGAAGAAATTTCCTCAAGAGGCTGAAGCAATCTTTTGGACAAACACCAATCAACTTCCTCGGCAATTGTAGCACCTACGAGTGTCCAAACTCATCTAAGTCATTAAATAATTCCTCAAGAGGCTGAAGGAAGCTGTTGGACAAACACCAATCAAACTTATCGGGCAAACTCAATTTTTTAAAAGCAAATACTGCACCAATGAATGTCCAAAGGGTTGTACACCAGAAGAAATTTCCTCCAAAAGCTGAAACAATCTTTTGGACACACACCAATCAACTTCCTCGGCAATTGTAGCACCTACGAGTGTCCAAACTCATCTAAGTCATTAAATAATTCCTCAAGAGGCTGAAGGAAGCTGTTGGACAAACACCAATCAAACTTATCAGGTAAACTAAATTTTTTAAAGCAAATACTGCACCGATGAATGTCCAAAGGGTTGTACACCAGAAGAAATTTCCTCCAAAAGCTGAAACAATCTTTTGGACACACACCAATCAACTTCCTCAGCAATTGTAGCACCTACGAGTGTCAAAACTCATCTAAGTCATTAAATAATTCCTCAAGAGGCTGAAGGAAGCTGTTGGACAAACACCAATCAAACTTATCAGGTAAACTAAATTTTTTAAAGCAAATACTGCACCGATGAATGTCCAAAGGGTTGTACACCAGAAGAAATTTCCTCAAGAGGCTGAAGCAATCTTTTGGACAAACACCAATCAACTTCCTCGGCAATTGTAGCACCTACGAGTGTCCAAACTCATCTAAGTCATTAAATAATTCCTCAAGAGGCTGAAGGAAGCTGTTGGACAAACACCAATCAAACTTATCAGGTAAACTAAATTTTTTAAAGCAAATACTGCACCGATGAATGTCCAAAGGGTTGTACACCAGAAGAAATTTCCTCAAGAGGCTGAAGCAATCTTTTGGACAAACACCAATCAACTTCCTCGGCAATTGTAGCACCTACGAGTGTCCAAACTCATCTAAGTCATTAAATAATTCCTCAAGAGGCTGAAGGAAGCTGTTGGACAAACACCAATCAAACTTATCAGGTAAACTAAATTTTTTAAAGCAAATACTGCACCGATGAATGTCCAAAGGGTTGTACACCAGAAGAAATTTCCTCAAGAGGCTGAAGCAATCTTTTGGACAAACACCAATCAACTTCCTCGGCAATTGTAGCACCTACGAGTGTCCAAACTCATCTAAGTCATTAAATAATTCCTCAAGAGGCTGAAGGAAGCTGTTGGACAAACACCAATCAAACTTATCAGGTAAACTAAATTTTTTAAAGCAAATACTGCACCGATGAATGTCCAAAGGGTTGTACACCAGAAGAAATTTCCTCAAGAGGCTGAAGCAATCTTTTGGACAAACACCAATCAACTTCCTCGGCAATTGTAGCACCTACGAGTGTCCAAACTCATCTAAGTCATTAAATAATTCCTCAAGAGGCTGAAGGAAGCTGTTGGACAAACACCAATCAAACTTATCGGGCAAACTCAATTTTTTAAAAGCAAATACTGCACCAATGAATGTCCAAAGGGTTGTACACCAGAAGAAATTTCCTCCAAAAGCTGAAACAATCTTTTGGACACACACCAATCAACTTCCTCGGCAATTGTAGCACCTACGAGTGTCCAAACTCATCTAAGTCATTAAATAATTCCTCAAGAGGCTGAAGGAAGCTGTTGGACAAACACCAATCAAACTTATCAGGTAAACTAAATTTTTTAAAGCAAATACTGCACCAATGAATGTCCAAAGGGTTATACACCAGAAGAAATTTCCTCCAAAGGCTGAAACAATCTTTTGGACAAACACCAATCAACTTCTTCGACAAATTTAACACCTACGAATATCCAAACTCGTTTATATCATTAAATCAGCCTTTCCCAATCAGCTCTTAGATTTAAAATAAAACAAAAAAAAGTACTGTAAACCTTTTATACTTAGGTACATATAACAGAGTATTAAAATTTTCATTAAAAACACATTCTGCAACATCTCAAAAACGGACGGTACAATTACAAACGTCACACTAACCTAAATACACCGAGAAAAAAACAATAATAGCCAAACCAAAGCATAGGAACGAGTACATAATTAACAACCTAACATTCTTATTAAACTCAACACGTTGCTCACGCAATGATTCCGGATACTTATGCACTACCTTAGGCAACAATAACGGCTCCAAAAGCAAAACATTTTTCGAAATTTGCTTCTCCTTCTTGGGTGGAGTTTCCAGCATTTGAGGGAAAATCCGGACACACTTTACCGGTTTAATATCTTCGATGCAACAGGGAGATATCGCTTCCAAAGAGGCCCCACTACGTAGTGGAGGTACAATCTTATTAGACCCGTAAGAGACCCGACTTAATCTAAAATCCAAATCCAACCGGGGAAAATATTCCGTTGTCGATGAATACCTTATCATCGGGGTGTAATTCTTAAAAGAATTTTTAGTGACACGGTATTTAATGTTTTGTAAAGTAAAAGATTTTTTTATGTGAGCGTACGAAGACACTAATAAAACCCCAGGGATGTTAGAAATCGTACGATTTAAGATCGGCATGTACCGTGTAACCTCTTTGTTCCTATTAAAGCCCGTCGGACCACAATCGACAACCGCAACGTGGTTATCCGTGTAAAAAATCCTATTAGACTTAATAACTTGGCCGTTTAAAACCTTGCCTTGCTTAAAATACAAATCACTGTAGATTTTCGGTTGGCAATATTGCGTAGGTTTGGAACGTCTCTCGAATGAGATATTCTTGAAGACAGTGGGTTTATGGATTTTTGGGTTATATTTTAGTTTGCGTTTGAAGAAATATTTGTTAAATTTGAAGACTTCTTTTTTGGGTACGGCCCGTGAGGACCGCGGAACGTAACGGTGGTGGTTGTGGTGGTATCTACGGGCGTGTGGGCGGTACGCGTCTCTCAGCTGTTTCCCCTCAAGTACGTGCAGTCAATTTGTCGAATGCCGTTCGTTTCCGTCTATTTGCGCTAGGTCATACAAAACCTGAAAAAATTTAAGGAGGTAAATCAACCAACGATATAAACTATCACTTATACACGAAAAATGAAAGAAAAGGAATGACAAAGGTCCGTTTGTTTAATTTTACGTTCAGGCTTTAAATTAGGCTTTGTATGAATTGTATTTATTTGTAGTCTAGAGAGTTTCATGAAGTGTACAGTTGTGACAATGACTCCTCAAAAAGGAATTTCAAGTTTCAATCCAAAACTTGGTATAAAATATAGAAATAAAACAAAATTGTTTGGTGAAATTTCAAAATTGTTCAATTTCAACAGTTCAAATCTCTAAATAAATCAACAGTTCTTAGATAGCAGAAATGGGGGTCGTACAAAGACTTTTGTTGCACTTACCTCTAAAATGGAAGACATACTCCAAGCTTGAGTTCTAGAGCTATCCTTGCAATAGGTACCGTTGGAATTAGTAAGTTCCGGTAATCCCTTCCAATCGGACATCTGCAATTCGGCGTAATGTCTCGACAGAGCAATCTTTGTGCTGTCTATCGTCTCGTCCAATTCATCGTTTATCTTGGAGAAGTGCAACTTTGCCCTCAAGAAATACCCGACAGGCCAAACCCATTCCTAAAGAAAGTAAAATAACAGTTCAAATCTCTCAATAAATCATCGTTTATCTTGGAGAAGTGCAACTTTGCCCTCAAGAAATATCCAACAGGCCAAACCCATTCCTAAAGAAAGTAAAATAACAGTTCAAATCTCTCAATAAATCATCGTTTATCTTGGAGAAGTGCAACTTTGCCCTCAAGAAATATCCAACAGGCCAAACCCATTCCTAAAGAAAGTAAAATAACAGTTCAAATCTCTCAATAAATCATCGTTTATCTTGGAAAAGTGCAACTTTGCCCTCAAGAAATATCCAACAGGCCAAACCCATTCCTAAAGAAAGTAAAAGACCTCAAAATAAATAAAATCTAAATAAAATCACTAAAATATCTGGTGACATATTTTCAAGTGATTCTTTCTACCGTAGCCCTAACATAGCCCCAAAAATTTATTTATTACTCACCGGTCCTTGATGATAGTTGAATCCGTGCGAAACTTTAATATCATCGGAATCATTAGAATTATCGTAATCTCCACAATAAGCCCAATCATCCGGATCCAAAGTTTTCATTCCCAAGGGCCCCAATAAATTCTTTTCTGCATTTTGCAAAGCAATCCAAGCGTGTTTTGCATCAAACAATTCCGGCGCCTAAAAAACCAAAAAAATTTCAATATTTTCAAATTTTTTGCATCAAAACAACTTACGATCGCCATGGCAATTGAATAATTACACCGTAGTTGATAATCGGACCAATCCTGGCTGGCCCCGTGGCAATCCTTGTATATTCCCCTCTTATGGATCAAATCCGGCCGTTCTTCACCTTTGAGCGGTTCAGTGTTCACCCAGAAGTGTCTCTCAAAGTTGTTCTGGATTTTTTCCGCCCACTGTCCGAACGTCCACTTGGTGCGGACGTTGCTCTTGCCTACTCGTTCCACGCCGTCGTAGGGATATTGGCCGTCTATGTTCATCTCGTGCAGCCAGCTGATCACCGTCTTGCTCAGAGCTACGATTTCTATTGCCGAACCGTCCCTGGGCGTCGCCGGTTTTCCCCGGTTTCCTGCTTTGTCCGATGAGCCCATCTTGTCCATCCATGTTCCACAGTTGGCGTCGTTTCCGCCAAATACAAAACCTAGAGACAAAATTAAAATTTTAGTACTTTTTTATTTTATTTTAATTCAGTTCTTTCAAATCATTTGCAATGAACAATTCACTTCAATTTGATTCGATCCGTTTTAGTTCATTTCAATTCATTTCAATTCATTTCAATTCATTTCAATTCATTTCAATTCATTTCAATTCATTTCAATTCATTTCAATTCATTTCAATTCATTTCAATTCATTTCAATTCACTTCAATTCACTTCAATTCATTTCAATTCATTTCAATTCATTTCAATTCATTTCAATTCATTTCAATTCATTTCAATTCATTTCAATTCATTTCAATTCATTTCAATTCATTTCAATTCATTTCAATTCATTTCAATTCATTTCAATTCATTTCAATTCATTTCAATTCATTTCAATTCATTTCAATTCATTTCAATTCATTTCAATTCATTTCAATTCATTTCAATTCATTTCAATTCATTTCAATTCATTTCAATTCATTTCAATTCATTTCAATTCATTTCAATTCATTTCAATTCATTTCAATTCATTTCAATTCATTTCAATTCATTTCAATTCATTTCAATTCATTTCAATTCATTTTAATTTATTTCAACTACCAAATAACAAAACTTACCTGTTTCTGGATGGACTCCAATTTGAACCGTGAAGCCCTTGTCTGACATATGCTCGTCAATTTGACGACCGGCATTCCTTTCCCTGAATATCAAACCTTGGAAATGAACCCTGAGCGCTTCTTGCATAACATCGCAGAGTTTCTCCTCAGGCATAAAATCTTCGTCCCTAGATTCGTCCGTAGGGAACATCCTTAGGACGGGATCTTTTAGGATATTAAGGCCGGACGGGGCATCTTCAACATAGCACTTGATGCAGTACAGCCACCACCAAACTGCATCACGACAATTGTACCTAAGAATACAGAAAAATGAAAAAAAAAAAATTGTAGCATTAAAACAAAAGTTAAAACCTTGCGTTCTTTCCTTGATTTAAAAGGTTAGGAATTAAACCGTGTCGTAGGCAACCGGCGTAAGCTAGAATGTGGTAACGGGCCTCGTCGTAACAACCCGTCAACATGAATAAACCTCTGAGGGCTATGAAAGTGTCCCTTCCCCAATTTCTCATATAGCCAACAGAAAAATGTGGTAAACCTAAAAATATAATGAATTACCAAAAATTATATACTAAAAGTATATAAAATTACCAGCGGCTAGAGAAACACAAGCTTGAATCAAATTTCCCCGCTCATTTCTTCTTTGCGGAGGCCTAGGAGGAGTTATATCTGGTGATAATTGGGGTAAAGCTGCCGATCTGATGTAAGCCCCAAACTGTACTGAGCCCAGCGATAGCGATCGAACAAATGTCGAACCGTTTTGTACAAAACTACAATTTTAAATTGACTTTAATTTTAACCTAATCTAAAACTGTCAAAGTTGCATTGTAGGTTAATTTGGGGTTGTTACTTTGACAGGTTGAAAACCTAATCCACACCTGTCAAAGTAAAATACAGCGAGAAATCTGGGGTTTTGTTGCTTTGACAGTTTGTGAACTTAACCTACACCTGTCAAAGTCAAATATAGCGGGCAATTTGGGGTTATGTTACTTTGACAGTTTGACATAACTTACTCCGACATCAAATTAAAGGCATGTTCCAGCAAAACCATGTACAGACCGGTGATTATCCCGTCAAAATAACACGGAATTAAATAACGGGGGAGATGTTTTAGTTGAATGCAATGTTCCTCGAACCAAATTCCCAACGGTTTTGTACCTTCGTCCAGTTGTAATCTCCTCCATATATAATCTAAGGTGGTACGCAAAATTAGGCAAAATATAATAGTTAATTTTGACACCTTACCGATTAACCAATCGCCTTCTCGTAAATTGCAGCAGAGCGGGTGTCCCAAGTCATTTGTCGGTCTGATCTTCGCCAAGAGAGACATGACTCCTTGCAGGCCGCAGTAGACTAAAGGGCCATAATCGGGGATGCTGTACACCCCGCAGTTATGCCCCTCGTCTCTCTCTTCTTGGTCGCAACGATACAACGCCCTGTTGAGGTCAGCTAGGGTCATCGTGCTGACAACTTGTTGCAATCCCCGTATGTCGTCCCTCGAGAATGAGGTTAGGATATCCCGGACAGATCGAACCGATTCTCGAACTATCTTTGGTGTAGACACCCTGAGCAATATTTTTTAGTTAAGTCTCAATTTGAGATTTGTTTGATGATGTCTTTTTAAAATTTTCAATAAAAACAATTCTGTCAAGATGATGTTAAAACTTGTCAAAGTAAACTTGTCACAATGGCTGTCATATCAGAGAACAATTGTGTCAAATTGAAAGATTCTGTTAAAATGGTTGTCATATTACTGCCAAAGCTACTGTCATAATGGTTGTCAGATGGCAGACAAATTCTATCAAACTGAATAACGATTCTGCTAAAATTGTTGTCAAATGACTGCAACAATTCTGCCAAATCATTATGTATATTTGTCCAAATTACTGTCACAATGACTGTCATATGAGAGAACATTTCTGTCAAATTTAATGATTCTGTTAAAATGGTTGTCAAGTTACTGTCAAAGTTACTGTCATAATGGTTGTCTGATGACAGGCAAATTCTATCAAACTGAATAACGATTCTGTTAAAATGGCTGTCAAATGCCTGCAGCAACTGTGCCAAATGATAATGTATATTTGTCAAAATTACTGTCACAATGGCTGTCACATGAGAGAAATTTCTGTCAAATTGAATGATTCTGTTAAAATGATTGTCAAATTACTGTCAAAGCTGTCATTACTGTCATAATGGCTGTCAGATGACAGACAAATTCTGTCAGTGACTAATAATTTTGTTAAAACTGTTCCTGTTATATGGCAGAACAATTCTGTCAAATTGAATAACGATTCTGTTAAAATGGTTATCAAATTACTGCCAAAACTACTGTCATAATGGCTCTCAGATAAGAGACAAATTCTATGAAATTGAATAACAATTCTGTTAAAATGAATAACAATTCTGGTAAAATGATTGCCAAATGCCAAACAATTCTTTCAAAGTGATTAATGAACACCTGTCAAAATTACTGTTATATGAGAGTTGGTTAGTCCAAATGACGAAACTTACAAAAGTAAACATACATACTTTATAGCAACAATAGATCCCGGTTTAAAGTTCTTAAAACCAAGCACAGTAATATTTGGACGATCAGCATCAATCCATTTGAACGTGTCAGACTCTGCCAGCTGAATATGTTGCCTAATCGTCACACCATACTCTATAAGACCGTTGATATATTGCGGATCCTTGTCAAAACTGCTAATCCTTGCATACTTAGAACCGGTTCCACCCCTAAAATTTACAAAATTGTCAAACAAAGCACAGTCAATAGTAACCGCCATTCTTACATTCCAGCTATATGGGATAGTGACGCTTCCAAAACAATTTCCTCCAGAGTACCCTCAACTGTTAGAGGCTTGATATTCCTCTGGTAGAGTTCTTCATTCGGATCCGGATGACTGAAAGCGGTGAACGCTACTAAAATTACACTTTCGTGCGTGCTCGGGTTATGTCTGGTCACCGCAACTACATCTGCATCCATTTGATCAACATATACCTTAAAAAGTATAGAATGAGACGGTAATTTAAGTTTTCATAACCTCAAAATTTGTTATAGTATGATTTGCTATAACCTCAATTTAATAGAGAATGAGAAATTAAATTTAAGCTAAAAACATGAAACTTCAAATATAATGTTTACAGCCGCAGGTTTTTGTGACAGATTTTCATAACCTCAAAAGTGACAGTTCAGTATAACCTCAAAAACTTACCTGTTCATATCCATTCAACCCCATCATCAAATGCAGGTCGTTCAAAGCCTTCTTTGCAGCGATAATTCCCGAATTTCTAGAGACATATTTTGGGTTATCGTACATTATATTCTTTGGTTCGTCGGTCCATTCCGAATATTCTCGTTTCTCGTCGACAACATGGATCTATAAGAGCTCAAATTATAACAAAAACCTAAAGCAAGAACACAAAACTCGTACATGATGCGGTACCAATTCATCGTAACCTCTGTTTGAGCCGCTGGCACAGCAAGCCATGTTCACGAGCGCCGCCGAAGGTAAAAGGTCACAGACGGAGCGTTTCTGAACAGGCGACGGGTTATCGTGGGTTAAATCGAGGAAGAGGGCGTGCGCTATCGAGGGAACTAACGGCCGGACTTTCGGTTGGTAGAAGGCACCGACCGGACTGCCCCCAAAACGGTAGATTAGACGGCCTTGCTCGTGGGAATCCCACGCTGCCATCGCCTCTGCAAAAATAGTAGAAAATACTAGACTAGATAGAATGTGTTCAAAAGATTGTCAAATGATTGTAATAATTCTGTCAAAATGACATCTGGCAGAATTATTGTCATAATGACTGATGTATGACAACAAAATTCTGTTAAATTGAATAACAATTCTCTTAAAATGGTTGTTAAATGACTTAAAACTTGTGTCAAAATAACTCCTGTCAAAATAACAGTCATATGGATGTCAAACTACTGTCAAAGTTAATGTCACATGAGAAAATAATTCTGTCAATTTGAATAACGATTTTCTTATAATGGTTGTCAAATGATTGTAATAATTGTAAAAATAACTGTAAAAATGATTATGTACATTTGTCAAAATTACTGTCAAACGGTTGTCAAATTACTGTCAAAGTTATTGCCATACAGACTGTCACATGAAATTACTGTAACAATGGCTGTCATATGAAAGAACAATTCTGCCAAATTGAAAGATTCTGTTAAAATGGTTGTCATATTACTGTCAAAATTACTGTCACAATGGCTGGCATATGAGAAAACATTTCTGTCAAATTGAATGATTCTGTTAAAATGGTTGTCATATTACTGTCAAAGTTACTGTTATAATAATTGTCAGATGACAGACAAATTCTGTCAAACTGATCAAAGATTTCATTAAAATTGTTGTCAAATAACTGTAACAATTCTGTCAAAATGATTATGTACACCTGTCAAAATTACTGTCATAATGGCTCACATTTGACAAAACAACTTGAATAACAATTCTCTTATAATGGTTGTCAAATGATTGTAATAATTCTGTAAAAATGATTATGTACATTTGTCAAAATTACTGTCAAACTGTTGTCAAATCACTGTCAAAGTTAATGCCATACAGACTGTCACATGAAATTACTGTCACAATGGCTGTCATATGAAAGAACAATTCTGTCAAATTGAATGATTCTGTTAAAATGGTTGTCATATTACTGTCAAAGTTACTGTCATAATGGCTGTCAGATGACAGACAAATTCTATCAAACTGAAAAACGATTCTGTTATCATGTTTGTCAAATGCCTGCAACACTTCTGTCAAATGATTATGTATATTTGTCAAAACTACTGTCACAATGGCTGTCATATGAAAGAACATTTCTGTCAACTTGAATGATTCTGTTAAAATAGTTGTCAAATTACTGTCAAAGCTACTGTCATAATGGCTGTCAGATGACAGACAAATTCTGTCAAACTGATCAAAGATTTCATTAAAATTGTTGTCAAATAACTGTAACAATTCTGTCAAAATGATTATGTACACCTGTCAAAATTACTGTCATAATGGCTCACATTTGACAAAACAACTTGAATATATATTTTCTCACCTCGAATAAGCGAAGTAATGCCTAATCTGTTCACAAAAATATTATCCTTCTGATCGGAATTCGTAAACAATTCAGCGACGACATACAAATCAGGCTTAATCTTCCTAGCGCAGTCTAACAAGTATTCGGCAACGGGAATAGGCGTAGAGTGACAATTATCCAACCGAACGCCGTCAAACAATTCCGCCGTCTGCTCGACATACCTCCGCATATGCTGCCACAAGAACGGACAATCCTCAGGTTCCTCCCCGTACCGCAACTTCACGCTATCGCCCCAAGCAATCAACTCCCTCCGCAGGTAAACATTAGAATCCGAAGCAGCAAAATTCTTCAAAGGATCCGAATTCATAACCCATCCGTTATGCGCCATTAAAAATTTCGATTTCTCCCCGTAAAGCAACGACTCGTGCTCTTTGATGCTACGCGGGTCGTCGTAGTCCGTAAAATACCGGAAGACAAGCGGATGTTTACCGGAGACTTCTTTGATCCGAGGATCGTCCGCTTGGATCCGGAAGTAGCGTACGCTCGCTATACAGTTATCGACGGCTGCGTTCAAATGCTCGCCAATCTCGTTGATGATCTCGCTGTTTAGCTCGTCGAGTTTTCGTTTGAAGTCCTCCGAGCATTTCTTCAGACGTGATTCTTCATCGAAACAATCAGGTCTGAAAAGAATATTTTATAAAATTTGTTATTTTGCGCCTCTTTGCATGGCTATATCTTTGTCCGACATCGAGGTGGGAGGGTAAAAATGACTTTTAGCCCTAGACACATTCATGTACAATCACGTGGTACTCCACATCTCCGCCAAATAAATTCCGTCCATGCACAAAACGAAATTTAGTAATACCTTGTTTTACGTAAAAATACAATTACGCTACGATGTGCTGCTATCTAGTGGCGGTTAGGAAAAGTGCACAGGAAAATGATTATGTCTGTGAATGTGTTAAACACTAATTTGAAATTCAGGTTAACAATACTATGGTCATTATTTTATTGTCAGCAAACTAGGAGCAACAAATGGTTGTGAAAATTTGGATTCTACTATGTTTAGTAGCGCCATCTAGCGTAAGAGAAGATTACAAACGTTATTGGACATTTCTTTTGGTGTTGAGTATGTTTTAGAACCAACCTGTATATATTGTAGATCTCCAAAGCAAGATCAAGATCAACTTTTGCAGATAGCCGTCTAAATTTTAAATCCTGGGTCAATTTCAACTTCTTGCTCATCTGCTGTTGGTCGGTGTTTGCGGGGCCGGGCGTGCGCTTTCTGGCCCCACTCATAAAATCCGAAACGTACTCGTTCACATCGCAAGTAAACATTTCGTGTATTCTTATCGATGGTAAAACTTCACTATGTAAGGCGTATCGAATTGCCTAAAAAATGATCAAAAAAGAAAACAAAAATTTTAACACCAATCAATTTTTACATACTTTTAAATGGTCCGGTGTGCAAATATCACTGGGAATTCCCCTATTTTCGTAAACACCACGTCCGACGTCTCTCGAGAACTGATATAAGGCAGCGTCGAGAAGATACGCCGGTCTCATGTAGGGACAATCGTGGCAGTTGTAGGTTGCTTCCGGGTGCTCGAAAAGCCAGGGGCTTTCGTTTGCGGTATGGTTGAGGACGATATCGCAAATGGAAGTGATCTGTTTTATGATAGAAATCAGTATAACATCAGAATTTCATAGAAATAACTATTTTGTCAAAAATTAAGCCTTACTTTCCAGTCGGTTCTCATTTTTGTCAGGAAATCGTCGATTTGTTCAAAGGTGACAGACGGCTGACCGTCTTTGAAGATTGGGTTAACTTTCAGTTGATCTTTCAGGCTGTAGGAAGAGTTTGATTCACCCAATTCCTGATAAAGTGATATATATATTTTTAATTAGATTCTCAAACTAATTCTCATATTATAGAATACCAGCCAAGTACAATGTGCTATATAGGCTGGATACAGTATTTTTAGTTGCCCTATTAATCATCATTTTTTATTGAATAATAACATGTTATGTAATAAAAAAATAAAAGGACAATTCAATTCAAAAAACCTTTTGTGTGCCATGGAAAATATTGTAGGTTGGTCACTCTGAAATATGACAATTAAACTTCAAATTTTTAACAAAACAAACTAAGGGCATTTTTGCTTTATGTCATTCCGCAAGTTTTAGAGGTAAGAGTTGACCAGTTTTATTGTTTTTTAAATTTTTCTTGAGAAATAAAAATAACGTAAGCAATACGATGACATTAAAGTCTGACATTTTATATGTCTCTTTCTAAAGGCACAAAAGTTAAAGTTTCTTTTATTAAACTTTTAGTCAATTTTCTCCTTGTATTTGCGGTTATCAAGGGCACTTATTTTCCAAAAATAAAAATGTTTAAAAATCCAGAGTCTAGTAATAATTAAAAATAATAGTAAATTGAATAAATACGCTAATATTTCAAATAACTAAATGTAGATTTGGTAACCATAAAATACGAAACTTATTTGAACATTTGTATGACAAAAATGCTCTTCTGGCATAAAATTTAGCAAATTTAATATAGGTACTTCTGGTTTTCTTTCTTGTTAAAAAAAAAGACAAAGTGGGCAAACTTTTTAAATTAATTTTGTTACAATAAACCAAATACCTGTATTGGTGTAAAATGGACCATATTATACCCAGACTCTTTCGTAACGCGCATCTTACTCTCCCAGGTTGAGAAGGGCCCCATAGACTTAGCAAGAACCGTCTGGCACTGCACGCAATCCAAAGGCAGCTCCTCGTTACGACCATACCTCAACACCGGATCAATAATAAAAAACCCAGAACCCTGCGGATCAGCCAACTCCCTAAAACCAAAAAATTCAACACAAAAACCACAGAAATACAAAAAAACCTTACGCGTCCTCATAACTGAAATAATAATGGAAACTTCCGGCGTTTTCAGCATAGATCTGAGCGTAATAAGCCGTATCATCAATGGCATTCTCATTTCCCTCATCGAGACACCACGGGACCCGATGGTAAGTTTTTCTTTCAAATTCGACCTTTGGAGAGGTTGCTGTTGTCAATGGGTAATTGGTGAAGAGTGACACCCGTCTTCCGAAGAGAGAGGGCCCCAAACGAAACTGCAACACCCAATTCTTCTCCAAACGGTATAAAACCGAATCCTGGTGTTCGTGATCGTTGAGGGTCAACACCCGTACTTGAGTATCGGTCGTCAACTTCATCCTCATCTCACCTTGCAAAATTTTTAAAATTTCCTTTAGGGAATTGACGACTTCCCTTTGACACTTTGTCCCGTATGTCTCCTACCCTAGAAATGGTGAAGTGTCGTGAAACGAAAAGACAGATTTCTAGTTATTAAAACACTTTATTAAGCTCGGAAAAATCTACAACACCTTTTTGTTGCCGGAATGCCCGTTGGAAATCGAGTTTAATTTCGATTTGCCACGTTTGGATTTTTTTCTTCGCGACGGTCCTTTCTTACTTTTTCGTTCTTGTTCTTGAAGTTTCACCACTTCATCTGTGAATGTCTCTTTTATTATTTCCTCTAGGGGTTTTGATAATGTTAAAGTGCACTCTTCAGGATACGCTTGTGGCTCGGTCTTTGTTCGATCAACACCTGTTACCTTGGAGATAGAGAAAAACAAATGAACTACACACCAACAGAACACCGCAAGAGTGAAATAATTTCAAGTAGACAACCTTTTATAACATTATCCATTTCTATGGAAGGGAGTTACGGTTATAGTTAGATATAGAAATATGAGGTTTCTTATAGCTTAACAAAAAGACAATAGGTGTAGAATAGACATATCACTTACACCATAATCACGTTTGCAATACGGCATTCCTTTTATTACACTTTAAATCAAAATATTTCCTAATATCAAATTCCTGGTACCCAATACATATACTTACTTTTTCTAAAGCTTTTGACACACTTAATAACTTCAAAACAAACCAAAGAGTCGTTGAAACTGTAGAATTATACACCAGATTTGTTGATTTTTTAATGAAACTCGATATGTATCCTCTCTCTGTAACAATAGTATTATTTTCTGTGGTCTGCAGCGAGTTACGCTGTGGTATTTGTTGTTCCTGCATTTTGTAGGATGCTCTCGATTGTAATATTATAAAATTTTATGATTTACCACATTGTACGTTACGGATGGTGATTTAAACAGATACCTAAATATAAGTGTGATATGTAGACACGAATAGCGAAATAAATAACATATTTGATAATATATAATTGCATTATATCTCGAGTTCGTAAGGTCAAAACTTCACCGATATATTAATTGGTGTGTACATTATGAGCACACGTTTTTAATTAATTGATCAATTGTTTAAATTTAAATTATTTCGGTTGTTGTGAATTATAATACGTAAAAAAATATACCAAAAATAGAATTAATATTTACCTAAACATCTTGCGGGTTCTTCTAATAATAAAACTTTTATTAATGATATAATTATTTAGTAAGGATTTCAAACTGATTATTTGGCTCATTTGGATCGGCAAGGTGACATTGACAAGTGTCAAAGTTGATAAACAACACAGAGTATTCACACACATAGACGCCGTTAGAAAATTTTATATAAGGGTACCAAACATTATTTTTTTTTCGTTAATTTTTCAACGTATTTTATATGCGTATAACCACACCATATAAATTACGAAAATTATCCCGAAGACACTTAATGCGTTCACCACCCGAGCGGCGACTCTTTCCCTCGTTGAAGCGAATTTTTACCCTTTGGCCGATACGAAACGCCGCCCATGTCAATAATTGTAAGAATTTATTAAAATTTCTTACGATATGAATCCCGAAGACGAAAATATTTCATTATTTCTTATGAGATTTCGCGTTATTCTTATTTATTTACCATTTAAATCAAAAATAGTCTTTCCAAGTAAAAAAAAATATAAACTAGGGGAATGTAGTCTAAAAATTGTATGTAACCAAAACCAGCTGTTTTTTGAAGAGCATGGAATTGTCTAAATTAAAACGTCCGTCTCCGCGTGAAAAATGTGTACGGTGCCAGTTTACCTATCTAAACAATTAAGTGAACAAACACCAACTTGAACTTAGGCCCCCAAATCTCCTTATTTACTATGGACAACGGTAAAATGTGCAAAATAAACACGATAGAAGATGAAGACAACACAAGTGAGGTTGAGCAAGAACTCAATAATAGGATATTTAGTGTTGAGAGTGATGAAGAGTTACCAGTGCTCACTTTAAGCCATCTGAACGACAGCGAAGATTGGCTCGAAGACACGGGCGGTGCCGGCTTCTTAGACGATGATCTCGAAAATGTTAACATAAATAATTTCTTCCATCGCGTCGACAGTGACCAAATTATATACCAGGCGAAAAAGAGACGGTTAAAATTAATCGGGAAGTATGTTATGGGGGATTTACTCGGCGAGGGCTCCTATGGAAAGGTCAAAGAAGCCCTCGACTCCGATACTTTATGTCGTAGGGCTGTTAAAATTTTAAAACAGAGAAAATTACGTAGGATACCAGGTGGTGAACAAAACGTACAGAGGTAGTAGTATACTAATTTCTTCTTTTTTTTTGTTATATTTAATTATTAGGATAAAATATGCATATCTGCAGCTGTTTTAGCTATAAGTGTGAATTTAGTTACTGTTAATGTTGCTATTTTGTTTCTAACCTAACACTTTGACAGTAGTTGTCAGACTTGTCAGTTCAGTAATAAAAGTGAGGTTAGTTAATTATTCTGACCTTTTCAGGGAAATAAAACTCCTAAGTTTGCTTAAAAAGGACAAACACAGAAACATCTGCAATCTAGTCGATTTATTCTTTAACGAGGAGAAACAAAAGATGTACTTAGTGATGGAGTACTGCGTCGGCAGTTTGCAGTGCATGCTGGAGTCGACGCCGACGAAAAGATTCCCCATTTTCCAGGCGCATGGTTACTTCACACAGCTGATTGACGGACTCGAATATCTGCACGGCATGCGAATTGTACATAAAGATATTAAGCCGGGAAATTTGCTGTTGACGCTGGAGGGAAGCTTGAAAATTTCTGATCTGGGTGTGGCTGAGGTAAGCTATTAAGCTTTGATATTGTTTTTGTTTAGTTTGACAAGCAAACATAACCCTACTTTGACATTCTCTTCCATAAAAGATATTTTGACAGTTCTGTGTAGGTTGACAAGTAAATTTATTCTTTGACAATTTATCTTACTGTATTTATTGCATAGTTTGAAAAGAAAGTATTACTCCAAATTAATATTTGGACTGTTATTGTTACATATTGCCATTGCATATTTTGACAGGAAAATTCAAAATTAATGATAGGAAAGACGGTACAAGACATATGAAATTGCAGTTTGACAAGCGCCCATAATTAATAGTTGAACTAAAAATTCCTAAAATTAGTACTTTTGTATTTTTCCTTATTATCTTGGTAGAGTTTGACAAGAATGCCTAAAATCTGCGGAGTTTGGTAGATTAATACTTTGACAGTTCCACATTGTATGTTTCAACAAACTAGTACAGCAAGATCTCATAAAATTAAAACTTTAACAGTATGTTGTGTTTATTCATTTTGACAAGAATGCATGAACAAGCTAAATACTTGCAAAAAAATGCATTTGTAAGTTTGACAAGTCAAAATAATCCCAGCAATAGCTGCTAAGGTATTGACAAACTTTTTCATTCAGTCTGTGTACAAGGAAACATGAAAATAATACTTTGACAGTTATTCTTATTGTTTTTTTATAGTTTGACAAGCAAACATTATCATAGATTGATACTTTGACAGTTTTTGTTTGTGTTTTTTTGTATAGTTTGACAAGAAAAACACAGATTTAATAATAGTTTGACAGTTATTTGCACTGTATCTATTCAATTTGATAAGGATGCATGAACAAACTAAATATTTTGGAAGATTTTATTGCATTTATAAGTTTGACAAGTCAAAATAACCACAGCAATAGCTGCTAATGTATTGACAAACTTTTTCATTCAGTGCGTGTAGAGTTTGACAAGGAAACATGAACATAATGCTTTGACAGTTATTCTTATTGCTTTTTACAGTTTGACAAGCAAAACATTATCACAGGTTTGTTGGTGTTTTTTTTTGTGTAATTTGGCAAGAAAACCACAGATTTAATAATAGTTTGACAGTTATTTGCACTGTATCTATTCAATTTGACAAGGATGCATG
Organism: Aphodius granarius; assembly: GCA_963971325.1. Lineage (NCBI taxonomy): Eukaryota > Metazoa > Arthropoda > Insecta > Coleoptera > Scarabaeidae > Aphodius > Aphodius granarius. The sequence goes on from OZ020223.1 coordinate 32,776,045, forward strand.
AACAATCTAAATACAGTAGAACTCCAATTATCCGGATTAATTGGGACCAGACCCGATCCGGATAATCAAAAATCCGGATAATTGGATTTTTCAATGTAATCGAGTAGAGATGATGTCAACCTTTTCCTATCATAAGCAGTGGAAGTTTGTGAGTTCCTGTTGAATTTCCGCAAGTCAAAATAGTAACACGGTCTTTGCTCATTTTATAGCCAGGTGCCGTAAGTTCTTTTTTTGAAACCAGAGTTCTCCTAGGCAGTGCTTTCCAATACAAACCAGTTTCATCGGCATTGTATATAAAATCTTTATCGAATTGTCCTGAAAACTTTATTGTGAATTCAGAAACAAATTTATCTGCGGCATGCTTATCGGCAGACATTTTTTCGCCGTGAATTTCAAGCTCACGAATTCCGTGTCTTTCTTTAAAGTTTCTAAGCCAACATTGAATTGCCTGGAATTGCGGATTCCCTCCTAATTTTTCATTGAACATTAATGCTTTTTCTGAAAGTACAGGTCCAGATATAGGCTGACCTTGAGAACGTTTCTGTAAAAACCAAGTGTAACCCGCATCCTCAACTTTATCATTTATAGGCCCTTTCATAGATTTCCTAGATGAACTTCCTTCTTCAGATTCAATTTTTTTAGAAACAAATTTTTTAATGAATCCGCATTTCTTTTTATATCGGAAATCGTTGAAGTTCCGACACCATACTCATCCGCCAGCTTTTTCCCAGATTCACCTTTTGCTAAACGATCAACGATTATCATTTTGTCCTTCACAGTTAAAACAACATGTTTTCTTTTTGGCGCCATCACTCAGCACAATTTATCAAACAATCTTATCAAACAATTTTACAACTGCACCAGAGATCACAACGAAAGCAAGGTAGGGAGTTCCCCTAAGTATGTGTTGGAACTACGAGATTGCGCACGTATATTATTGCGGGATTTCCCGAATTCATCCTTCCAATTCAGCTATATATGTATGTAGTTGCTTTTATCTGGATAAACTGAACTAAGATTTTTTGCTGTTAATATCGTTGCTATTCTAACCTTCAATCTATTAAATAAAATAATTTTTTAGCTATGAACATGAACAATTTTCGAATCCGGATAATCGGATATCCGGATAATCGAGGTCCGGATAATTGGAGTTCTACTGTATTTTGGAAGATTTTATTGCATTTATAAGTTTGACAAGTCAAAATAACCACAGCAATAGCTGCTAATGTATTGACAAACTTTTTCATTCAGTGTGTGTAGAGTTTGACAAGGAAACATGAACATAATGCTTTGACAGTTATTCTTATTGCTTTTTACAGTTTGACAAGCAAACATTATCACAGGTTTGTTGGTGTTTTTTGTGTAATTTGGCAAGAAAACCACAGATTTAATAATAGTTTGACAGTTATTTGCACTGTATCTATTCAATTTGACAAGGATGCATGAAAAAACTAAATATTTTGGAAGATTTTATTGCATTTATAAGTTTGACAAGTCAAAATAACCACAGCAATAGCTGCTAATGTATTGACAAACTTTTTCATTCAGTGTGTGTAGAGTTTGACAAGGAAACATGAACATAATGCTTTGACAGTTATTCTTATTGCTTTTTACAGTTTGACAAGCAAACATTATCACAGGTTTGTTGGTGTCTTTTGTGTAATTTGGCAAGAAAACCACAGATTTAATAATAGTTTGACAGTTATTTGCGCTGTGTCTACTCACTTTAAATCAAATTAGTTGATTGTACACTTTATTTCATTTGTTTAGTTTGACAAGAAAAAATAACCCTACTTTGACACTCTCTTGCATAAAAGATATTTTGACAGTTTTCCTTTATAGTTTGACAAGCATATTGATGCTTTGACAACTAAACATTACCACAAATTAATATTTGCAGACTTTTTGTTATTGTGTTTGCATTGTTTGACAGGAAAACTGATTTTTAGTTTTTTAATACTAAACTCTTTTCTAGACAATAGACCTATTTGCCGCGGATGACACCTGTCACAACGGGCAGGGATCGCCCGCTTTTCAACCGCCGGAAATTGCGAGCGGTTCAGAATCTTTTCCTGGCTTCAAAGTTGACATTTGGAGTGCAGGAGTTACCTTGTAAGATTTTCTGAGAGTTTTATATTGATTTTATCGATTCTAATTATCTTTCCCTAGATTTAATATCACCACAGGTATATATCCATTCGAGGGCGATAATATTTATCGCCTATTCGAAAATATCGCAACCGGCGAATTTACGATACCCGACAATTTAAGCAATCACCTTCAGGGCTTACTGGGTGGAATGCTTAAAAAAGAACCAGAGGAACGGTTTTCCCTGCAGAATGTCAGAGAACACCCGTAAGTTTTTTTTGTTTGCCCGGAAAAGTAAAAAAAAAAATAATTTATTTTTTTTTTCTACAGGTGGTTTACACAAAAACCGAAACGAGATTGTGATCCAGTGCCTATACCCCCGCTTCGGGGTGACGAGTTGCACTCGATGACGGTTTTACCGTATCTGATGGATCACTATTACGAGATGCATAGCGATGGGGGTACAAGCGACGTGCAATATTTTACAGAGCACGAACTGAACGAGCAAAGGAAAGAGGAACAGCAGAAACGGAAGAACCACCAGCTGGCGAAAAGACGCTGGAAGAAACCGATCTCCTGTATAACGGTGAAGAAGTTCCCCGGTTGCAAGCAGTCGTGACATTTGGCTGCTGGAGGAATTCTAACCTATTTTCGGTTGACAGTTGCCTTATTAAAAAAAATTGTTGCACACGAGATGGACGAACGGGCAAAAGGACGGTTCTTTTTTTCGTTGTATCCTTGTTTTGTTTTTAGATTATTTTTATTATTGATTGATTGTTGTTATTGTTGAAATTTGGCGTGTTTAGCCATCTCGTGTCGATATTCCGCTCAAAATGTAGATTGTTACAGTTTAGAAAATCCTCTGGTGTATTTTTTTTTTTTTTTTTTCGGTTTAGTTAATTTGTCGGACGTTGGATAGTTTCGTGAGGTGCAAGGAAGAGTGCCATACTTTGTGTATTATGTATATTAGCAAGGAAAATTAAAATGCGTTGATTATGGTTTGTTTTTTTTTTTTAACACCGCCAGTAAAGTTGGTGAAATAATGCAAAGTAATTAAAACTGCAAGGTAAAAAAAAAAGATTTTATTGCATTTGTAAGTTTGACAAGTCAAAATAATCACAGCAAATAGCTGTTAATGTATTGACAAACCTTTTTGACAAGAAACCATTAAAATAATACTTTGACAGTTATTCTATTGCTTGTTTACAGTTTGACAAGCAATCATTATCACAGATAGCTACTTTGCACTGTGTCTATTCAGTTTGACAAGGATGCATAAACAAACTAAATACTTTGGAGATTTTCCTTATTGCATTTGTGTGTTTGACAGCTAAACATGACAAAAATTGATGGGATGAAAATTATTTCTGTACAGTTCTACCTCGCAGATAGATTGGTTAATTAATCCTGAAAATTACAGTTATTCTATTGCTTGTTTAATTAGTTTGACAGGCAAACATTATCACAGATCGATACTTTGACAGTTTTTGTTGGTGTTTTTTGTAAAGTTTGACCAGAAAAACCCAGATTTAATAATAGTTTGACAGTTATTTGCACTGTATCTATTCAGTTTAACAAGGATGCATGAACAAACTAAATACTTTGGAAATTTTCCTTATTGCATTTGTGTTTTGACAGGAAAACAACCAAAGTTGATGGGATGAAAATTATTTCTGTACAGTTCTAGTTCGTAGATAGATTGGTTAATTAATCCTGAAAACTACAGTTATTCTATTGCTTGTTTACAGTTTGACCAGCAAACAGTATCTCAGATCGATACTTTGACAGTTTTTGTTGGTGTTTTTTGTAAAGTTTGACCAGAAAAACCCAGATTTAATAATAGTTTGACAGTTATTTGCACTGTGTCTATTCAGTTTGACAAGGATGCATGAACAAACTAAATACTTTGGAAATTTTCCTTATTGCATTTGTGTGTTTGACAGGTAAACATGACAAAATTTGATGGCATGAAAATTATTTCTGTACAGTTCTACTTTGCAGATAGATTGGTTAATTAATCCTGAAAATTACAGTTATTCTATTGCTTGTTTAATTAGTTTGACAGGCAAACATTATCACAGATCGATACTTTGACAGTACTTCGACAAGCATTATCACAGATCGACACTTTGACAGTTTTTGTTGGTGTTTTTTGTAAAGTTTGACAAGAAAACCCCAGATTTAATAATAGTTTGACAGTTATTTGCACTGTGTCTATTCAGTTTGACAAGGATGCATGAACAAACTAAATACTTTGGAAATTTTCCTTATTGCATTTGTGTGTTTGACAGGTAAACATGACAAAATTTGATGGGATGAAAATTATTTCTGTACAGTTCTACCTCGCAGATAGATTGGTTAATTAATCTTGAAAATTACAGTTATTCTATTGCTTGTTTAATTAGTTTGACAACCAAACATTATCACAGATTTATAGTTTGACAGTTTTTGTTGATGTTTTTTGTAAAGTTTGACAAGAAAAATCCAGATTTAATAATAGTTTGACAGTTATATGCACTGTGTCTATTCAGTTTGACAAGTATGAAAGAAGAAACTAAATACTTGAGCCACAGCAAGGTAATCATTAAATAAAACATGTCCACATCTAACATTAATAAATTTTATTAATAAATTTACAAACTAAAATTAAATAAAAAACACATCACGACGACCTAACCTAAAAAAAAAACATCACTTGAACACAACGATCGGATTGAACATAAAATTCAAAACGCACTTAAACCCCGCGTAGACCGCCCCCAGCACACTCGAAACCGTCACGAACCCACCCCTAGTGTCAATCTTCACATCCGTCAACGTGATATCGTGGCACGCGAGACACCCCACCTCCTCAAGCCTCACATGCGGCCTCCTCCCACCCAACACCCCATCCACCTCATCATTCCTCAACACCCCCCTAAACCAAAGATGATCATTCGCGTGCAGATCCAACGTGAAATTCTTAAAATTCGAATCCGCATCCAAAATAATCTCCTCAGCCCCGCCCCAGATACTAGAATGCATCCGAATCACAATCTCAAAGCTATACACGTTATACGAATCCAAAGTGCAACCGCCAGTTTTTGATTTGACGATGTTTAGGAACGTTTGACAGTCGTTGTTGTTTGACAGGACGCAGGTATCTTTAATCTCATCACCGTAGAAACAATAGAGGTAGTTTGCGATGACAGTCGGTAATTTATCGATTAGATTTTTGAGGTTATTTCTTACGGATTTCAAACGGACGTCGGCGAAATGCCCGTCCCAGTGGATGTGGTGTCCGTCGAGAGCGGAGCAACGGATTTGGGTCACCGCGGCGTTTTCCGCCTCCCAGGCCTGCCGATGGCAGAATTTCTGGTAGATCTCGTAACTAAGAGGTTTGACGTTGACGTTTGTGGCTAACTTATTAACGAAATCGTTTTCGATGATCGAGTTTAGCAAGAAATAGATGGATATTGCGGAAAATACGACTTGGAATAACGGCGTGAATCGTTTATATTGGGATTTTGAGAGGATATTGCAATACATGAAGCCGATTGCGGTTAAAAATATGAATAACCCGAGCGTGTAGATGAAGTTTGTTGCGACCAACCATTTTGCGATAGCGGCGGCTGGGAGGAACACCGTGGTTAGACCCATTAGGGGTAGAAATAACACAACCCCGACTAAGGCTAACGTTCCGCGTAATAGGCCGAACATCGTGGCACCCTGGGAGGAAATGATGACAACCTGCAACCAGCTTAGCGTGACGCAATGCGGGAGGAAATACATGTGAATCCCCCGCCATTTTTTCCTACTGGCGATCTTCAACAACAAAACTGGGATGAACGCGTAGAGCAACACGCGAAAATTAATACAAAACTCGATACCGTTCCCGATGACGTAAGTCGCGAATGTAGGGATTTTCAAATCTAAAAATCTCCAACCCTGCGTGACGACCGGATCCGTTTCATACGGATATTTAGCTAGGACGTTAACGGCAAAACTGAATAAAATCAAGGAATCGTATAAGATTTTCGCCCGGCGCTTGTACATAAACCCAAAGAGCGTCATAAAGGTTAGGAAAAACGCCGCTACCGCCATCTCCGACTGCGGGATGTACCGTTCCGAAATAACCGGATACAGCATCAAATTAACCATCAACGCGATGAAGAACTGCCAACACGGCCTCAAATTATTCATTATGTACTGGTACTCCGCCTCTTCCGCGTTCAAACCGCCGCCGGAATACGTCAGGAACAACCCTGACCATAACCTAAAATCGTAAAACTCCCGCTTCGTCTGCAACATCTTAAACGTCGTGACGACCATGATAACGAACGTAACGCAGTACAAAACGATCGGAACGATATAAAAAACGCTCTCGGTCGTCCCCAAGTACGAATAAATAACCAAAAACACCAAGAGTTGCACCTCGGTGACCGGCAAGAGACCGCTCCACGCCCTCCGTCCGAAAAACCGGATCAATTTATAGTATAGGATGCGTAACGCTAAGAACGGGTGTAGGATCGGTCGCTGCATTACCGGCACGTGGTCGAGAGCGTTCAGATTCGGCTCGGAAAGGCAAAGGATGCGATTGACTAGGGGTATTTCGCCGTGCGAATAATTGACAGCGGCTGCTATCAGGTGGTCCTCGGTGAGTTTTTCGTTTTGCAGGCCGACGCGTTGCGTCCAATCCGTGTCTTCTTCGGAATCGCTACTGAATTCGTCGTAGTTGTTGACGAGTTCGCCGTTCGCGGCGTCACCGGCTTCCGGGTGTGACGTGGACGGAGCCGATTGGTGGTCGTATTGCTCGCGGTCAATGGCTAACATGCGGCGTTGAAGTTGTTCAGAGGTTATGTAGTCTTCGCCGTTTGAGAGGCTGGAGGGGAATAAAAACAGAATAAAAATACGAATTTCCTTCGGAAAAAATGTGTAGATTTGTAGAATAACCGCGCTACGATGTGCTGACATCTGGTGGTGGGTAGGAGAACTATCGCGTTACTGCGGGTTACCGACTCTGTACCCGCTGTCAAAAATGACAAGACAACTTATAACGATAAAATTCCCTAAGTGCGCAAGGAAATGATACATCATTTTGTCCGTGAATGTCTACCTATACTAATTACGAACTTTCAAGTGTGGGGCGCGTTCAGCGGAATCGCCCATTTTGGCCGACATTTGCGATCGAGTAGCAGCAAAATTGGGCTTTTCAATATTACTTTTGACCCTCGAATTAAAAAAAGGACACAATTCCGCGTGGACTGCGCGATATTTTGTAAATTAAATGCGTCAATTTTGAAAAAAATCACGTTTTTTCACCTCGTCGAGTGAAGGCGAACCTCGAGAAAATGTCACGTGACGTCTAGAAATTCCGACAAGCGGATCGATGAACGTCAAAAATTTACATTTTTTATCCGTTCCTGCCGACCTTATAAAAGCCGCTCGCTCTCATGTCTTACGATAAGATCCCTCTAAATACCCTTCGCAAAGAGTTTTGAGCAAAAAACCGGCCTTAAAAACAATTTTCGATCCAAAAAATCGATTTTTGTCGACCCGTGTTTTGCTGCTATTACCACAGTAACGTCAAACCCGAAACGCCCCCTGCCGGACATTCGTAACAACAGTAACAGATAGCAGATAACCTAAAATGTATCCTAAAATGTCCATATTGCGAATGTGGACAGGTGGGAAGCCTTAACCACATATTTCTAGAATGCCCAATAACTAAAATCGAAAATTTTGACTTATACACAGAGCTAGTGTTTAATACTAATTTGAAACTCAGGTTAACAATACTATGGTCATTATTTTGTCGTAAGTAATCTAGGAGTAATAAATGGTTGTAAAATCTGAAAATTGGATGACAGTACGGGTAGCGCCATCTACCTACATCTAAGTAGATATTTGAAATATTCAAAACACAAAATCATCCTGACACTTTGATATTTGCATCAATTATACAACATTATCAGATTCTTGTTACTTTTTCAATAATGACTCATTACAATCTTTAAACCGACTCATAATCGTTTTACAAACATTAGTACAATACGTTTTGTTAAGCACGACAACAGTCAAAACATTTTTGACATGAATCACGAAATTACAAACATAATTTTTATCAAACTAAAGCGTGATATATGTACTAACCTAGCAAACATTTTTCTGGCGGCTTTCTTGGCAATTTTCTCATCCTGAGTCATGCTTATGCATGCCTTAACGTCTAAGTAGTTTTGTTCGGTAATACCTTTCCCATCTTCAAGGCACTTTTTCAAGAGGTCCGTTGCTTCGGTATTACCCTGTTCGGAAGCTTTAATAAGCCAATAGACCCCCAATCGAGCATTCTCCTTTTTATCTTCCGGCTGGAACTCTAAAATAAAAAAATTTCAAATTTATTGGTTATGTGTCAAAGATCCTGCATATTTACCGCAATGGTCTTCCAAAAGTTGCTTGGCGAGGACAACTTGGGATTCTGGGCACCCATCGCTGGCTAACTCGCTCCTAAGTCTTTTCAACGAAGATCTGGAACCATCTAAAAATAATTTTAGATATTTTAATTGTGTCTCAATTAAAACAGGTGTGAAATTTATGGATTTTACCGTGTATTGACCACTGCTTTCGGCCAGATGTGGACCGTCTTGTGGGCACGACGCCGGCCATCGTATAATTGAGTGTTTTAATTCGAGGCCATGAAAATATTTAGGCAAAAATGTCAGAGAGCATTGTTGATGTTGACAAATAAATAAACGCGGGCTTGTTGGGTTGTATAACCCGCAGGCGGAAATTATGCGACGAAGAATTTTTACGAACGTTGGTAGAATACGTTGTATCTTTTGTCAATGGGGGAATAATTAACGAATGCTTAATTCAATAAGTCAATTCCTCAACATCAAAATCATCACCCAATATTTTGTTGTTGATAGAAAAAATGGATAGACAGGTAGATAACACTGTTTGCACTATAAGAGATATTTAGGTTGCATAAGCAACATTCTCATCTGAATATTTTGCCATAATTATTGAATATAATGTTTTATAATTGATAACTTACGATATGTTAAGTCACATAATATGTGATACCTACATAATAGGTATCATAATTGGTTGACAATTGCTTTCTGGTGATAAACTGGTGATAAAGGTGATATGCAATTACTTGAATTAATTGCTATAATTCAAGAGTTATTTTTTCATCATTATGCCAAATAATTTACACAATTAATTAATAATTACCCAACAATCTCACGTACGTTTTAATATTTTGTAAATTGGCATTGAGTAAACGTCTTTTCACATAATTAAAGCATAAATTAAATTGCCAAAATTCTGAATTCACATCCTTTATAATATCGTAACGAAACAAAAAAGACAGATCGCCAATGGAATTTTCTTGGTTAGAATATATACATACTTAGGTACCTTATATCTAGAAATAGTTAATAATATTTAAATAATCATTTTCAAGGTAACGACTGCGCGTTTCAGTTTTCCATCTTCGAGATCAGCATTTGCATCGATCAGAGGAGACAGGTAAAAGTAATCAAACCCTTTGATCTTGTGGTACGGGATTCACCAACGAGTGCGCGTGTACATACTTCGAAATAGACTTGAGCGGTACTATTTTGTATTCAGTTTGTGTATTGTGCTTTTGACTGTGCGTGTGTACAATTTTTTTAAACAGGATATAAATTTATGTAAGTATGCATTTCTTATTTATTAGATACTATTATTATTATATTATTGCTATATATTGTTGTTTCCTGTTGTTTTACAGTTAGGTACATCTAATTTTCTTTTCCTCTTTCATTTCGTTACTTTTTTTTCTGATTACATTGCTCCATATCTTTTACTGCTGCTTCTTGTCCAAAGTTTCCTTGTTTTAATATTTTGACCATATTGTATTTAGTTACAACATAGAATTTTAATCTATTGTGAGTAAAATTATAGTTTATTTTTTTATTGACATTCAGTATTTGATAGACACTAAATTGTAATTACATAATTATTACTTTTGACTGAAATGCCACACAAACAAAGTGAAACTGGTCATGCAAGTTTTAAATATAAGGCAAGCAATGTCAAATTTTTGACACCGTAAATTTATCAAACCGAAGTAATATTCTTTGTAAAAAATACCATTTATTAATGCTAAACATGTTTCCCATTATAGAATCATACAGTATGGATGAAACTGGTTTCAAAAGGTAATGATAGGTGTTTGTGTTGTCTTTTATAGTAGTTTTTGTTCCACTCATAGTGTATAAACTTGATATGAGAAGGAATTACTAGACAAATATATGTCCAATTTTACTTTTATGTCTGTGAACACGATAGCGTCCAAGCGGTACAACGTATCGGGCTGAAATTTTGCATACTTATTTAGAATTGTCGGGGAACGAACTGGATTATTTTTGGCCACAATATGATAACCGTAAGTGGCAAATGTTACTTGCGTCTTCTTCGGGATTTATACGATTTTGGCCAAACTAATATCAGCTCATCCTCTAGTGATTTTAAATAAGTATACTAATTTACAGATCAATGGGATGAATGGTTTAGGTGCTATTAGCTTTTATAGAAGACATTTCTTCGTCATATGTTAAGATGACGCGAGTAAAACATACAATTTTGTATATACCACACATTACTTGGTGTTTATGTCCTTGAACAACTAAAAAGTATGTTTCCAACATATAATAGTTGATGTAAGTGACGTAACTGTGACTTAACGACATCACAGCACTTGCTGTCTAAATATTTTATTGACCCAGTACAGGTTATTGGTAAAATTATAATTATAGGTGTATATTTAATTTAGGGAAAAAACTGTTTATTGATCTGTTGAAAGAAGAGATAGAGGATACTTAACTGTCAATTTTCGACATAGGAAAATTCATTGATTGGCTTATTTTCACCTGAATAATTGAATTATAATTTCTGTCCTATTTATTCGTTGGTTGGAGAGGTATTTTTGAAGTTATTAACTTATTTATAAATCCAATAATGGCTTATTTAATTATATGATGGATCGAAATTATTCCATTTCAAAAAAAAAACGTATACAGAGAGAACTCTATTCTTAGATATCAAGAACAATTATTCTTGCGTATATAGTGTAGCATGAAGAGGATTTTTTTTCTGTACAAATAATATTTTTGTTCCTTCATACTCAAAACAAGAAAACGTAATACTTGGAACATCAAGAAAATCATACTCTTACTCAGAGAATTTCTTTAGTATTGCAGTTTCATTAATATTGCACCCAAGTAATTCTTCTATATTGTTATATTCATTAGTTATATCCATGTTTATTAATTTCTAGATTGCAAAAAATAATGGAGGACTACGCTGTATATGTTAAAAATGTGGATAAATCTTACGGCAGCAAACAGATTTTGAAAAATTTTAACATGAAGGTCAAAAGAGGCAGCATGTAAGTATTATGTAACCAATGAATTTTTAAAATTAAATCTTTCATACAAATTGTGTTCAAAAATTGTTTTGTTAGATTAGCTATTTCGCGTCTTTTCTACTCGTTTTAGTTATGGATTACTGGGGGCGAGTGGTTGTGGAAAAACAACATTGCTTAGCTGCATAGCAGGCAGGAAAAGTGTCGACGCTGGAAGCATTTGGGTAGTTGGGGGAAGACCAGGAACAGAAGAAAGTGGAATTCCAGGACCCAGGGTTGGCTACATGCCCCAAGTAAGACATTCTTCCCTCTATCCTTACAGGCGAGGTTAAGGTGATGACAAACTGCACACATGTGCTCGTGTGGAGTCTGTCATCACCTCGACATAATTTATTTGTTGAATTTCATTACCAAATTTTAAAATTTTCAATACGTAATCGTCTTCAGGATATAGCATTGGTGGGCGAGTTTACTGTGAAAGGTGCTGTCTACTATTTTGGCAGAATTTTCGATATGAGCGAAGAACTTATTCATGAACGCTACCAACTGTTAAGGACACTTTTAGATCTACCTCCGGACGATCGAATGATAAAAAATTGCAGTGGCGGCCAGCAAAGACGGGTTTCTTTCGCAGCAGCTATGGTTCATGGTCCGGAACTGCTTATTTTGGACGAGCCAACTGTTGGACTTGATCCTGTTCTACGAGACAGGTAATTATTGCTATTACACCCATTTTATATTTAATTTTAAATAATAGTACTATAAAACACATTAAAAAAGAAATATTTTTAATCCTCATCATCGGATGATAAATCTTCGTCACTAAGTAAATCGAAGTGATCGAGTAAAGTAAAAGGAATATCGCTTTCCAAAATATCTGGCTTTCCACATACCACAGTATGTGAAACATATAATTATCTATATCTTTTACATGAGAAGTAGGTTTCCTAAGACTAGATATGTATGGATCTGACCGTAGCAATAATATTTTAATTAGATCCCTATTACAATGTTTTCTTGATGTCTTTCTTGTATGACTTAAACGATGCGTTCGAATTTCTTTGTAGGCAGCTTCTAAGGTCTCTGCAGATAAAATTCCTATAGGTAACTCAAAAGAAGAAAGCCCAAGTATCGAATAATTCACCATGAGTAATTTTGACACTTGACTCTACAAATAATAATTTCATTACTATCTGCACGTTTCTGCAAACATTATTTATGTGCACAAGTAGTAAAATAATAGAGCTATAATATGGCGTCAAAATCCCAGAGAGCCCTTTTGAGCTATTTTTCAAAAGCTTACATAAAGTTGAAGTGATGTTGAAGCTATGGGACGCAGCCCTGCGTGGTAGGGACGGCATCATAGGGACGTTACTTGTTGGGCAGAGTGTACTTACCACACAATAAAATCATTGGATAAAAACTTCCTGTGGCGACTATATTCGCCATATTATGATTCTCACTCACAACTGAGATCCAAAAACCTAAGAAAACATAATTCTTGAATCATTCTTACCTAAGACCATCCCACGAAAGAATAGTTCTTACCAAAGACCATCCCGCAAAGGCCTTGAAGTACAACCATAACAGTTATGAGGGCAAGGCTTCCAACATATGCTGTTTTGTACACAACAAAAGTTAAAACCATAACTTCTACTACTTGTAGACAAATCACAAACACTTGCGTGGCAAAATGGGTTAATACAATAATATTTAGCAATAATATAATAAAACAATAGCAATAAGATTTTAATTAGATCCCAATTACAATGTTTTCTTAATGTCTTTCTTGTATGACTTAAACGATGCGTTCGAATTTCTTTGTGGGCATCTTCAGATAAAATTCCTATAGGCAACTCAAAAGAAGAAAGCCCAAGTATCGAATAAATCACCATGACTGATTTCAATACATTGCTCTAAAAATATATGCTTTAATTACTATTTGCACGGTTCTGCAAAAATTATTTTTGTGCACAACCAGCAAAATAATAGAGCTATAATATGGCGTAAAAATCCCAGAAGCCTTTTTGGGCTATTTGACAAAAACATACATAAAGTTACATAATTTAATTTTGTGTACTGCACTTCATAGATAATACATTATTTTAAAATCTTACAGAATGTTTCTAAAAATACGTGTTAGTTTCAATGTTGCATACCTCCATATTAAACAAAAATCAAAAATTCAGACACCAACTGTCTGATACTTTTAAACCGGGCCGATCCAAACGAAATAATACAACAATTGAGATGTTTGATTAGTTATTTAGCTATTTTTTACGAAATGAATTTATTATCGTTCAAGTCATTTATTGCAATGGGACTGTAAATACAATATGTAAGATTTCTTGCAATCAAATGTCATTCACACATTCATAAAATTTTGCCAAATGTCAACAAATACATAACTGCATAGATTTAACCGAGCAAAAAAGCTTGTGTAATATGTAAACATAATTAAATAACATGTTATTATAATGGGTGATTTTTGATTATGATCCAAAACGTGTATTTTCCTTAAAATATAAATGATTTATTATTTCTTTTTCAGGATATGGCATTATTTGGTGGAAATTGCGCATAAGCAAAACACGGCTATCATTATTACAACCCATTATATTGAGGAAGCCAGGCAAGCCGACATGGTAAGTACATACATAATAAAAAATAAACAAAATGTCATTTTAATGTCCTAACTAAAAGTTAACTCGTTAAAATAATTGCTAACATTAAAACAAATTGTCGACAATTATTGGAAAACTGCACCAGTGTGAAAAAACATAACTTCTGCTCGCTTTTTTATGTAACATGTAGTAGTAATCTTATTCTTAATGTGTCGTTAAAAAAAGTGCAAGTTAACGATCAAACATGTTATATTTTTTTAGTAATTAAAACCTTTATTATTATTACTTATTACGTAGCATGAATTATTTTTTAAAATTATTTTTGTTTATACACATTTTTATTGCAGCTTGGACGCTATCGTGTTCACAGACATAAAAGTAAAATTGGACATATATTTGTCTAGTAATTCCTTCTCATATCAAGTTTATACACTGTGAGTGAAACAAAAACTACTACAAAAGACAACACAAACACCTGATCATTACCTTTTGAAACCAGTTTCATCCATACTGTATGATTCTATAATAGGAAACATGTTTAGCATTAATAAATGGTATTTTTTACAAAGGATATTACTTCGGTTTGATAAATTTACGGTGTCAAAAATTTGACATTGCTTGCCTTATATTTAAAACTTGCATGACCAGTTTCACTTTGTTTGTGTGGCATTTCAGTCAAAAGTAATAATTATGTAATTAAAATTTAGTGTCTATCAAATACTGAATGTCAATAAAAAAATAAACTATAATTTTACTCACAATAGATTAAAATTCTATGTTGTAACTAAATACAATATGGTCAAAATATTAAAACAAGGAAACTTTGGACAAGGAGCAGCAGTAAAAGATATGGAGCAATGTAATCCAGTTGTCAGATTGTTGCCAAAAACAATCCAGTTCGTCGTTTTTTTTTTTTTTTATTTAATTGATGAACATTCATTTACATATTATACACATTTATTAGTTAAACATTCGGCAATGACCGTGTTTCTGTAGATAGAGAAAAGATAAAAAAAAAAACAAGAACATCTGCTTCCACATTATTCTAATTTTGATTACTTTTTTATTAGTCAACGTGTCAACACAAATTATTATGGGTTACGAGTTCATTAATTATGTGTATTAGTCATGGAACACAGCAGTTGTT
Source organism: Aphodius granarius (assembly GCA_963971325.1). Lineage (NCBI taxonomy): Eukaryota > Metazoa > Arthropoda > Insecta > Coleoptera > Scarabaeidae > Aphodius > Aphodius granarius. The sequence goes on from OZ020223.1 coordinate 32,791,295, forward strand.
GCAGAATAGAGGAAAATATATGCGAAATGAAGAGAAGGGATCTGATTGTCAAGGTTTTGTGTTCACGTTTCACAATTAACTTTATTATATGCTAATCATTTATGAATAAATTGTAATTACAAAACAATTTTCCATTCTTACCTGCGTATGTATGTACATTCTTATATAGTAATTCGTCAAGTCATTCTTTTCCCTTATTTACATAATTTTCAAATTTTTATATATATATATATATGTATTTATTCTTTATCTATTGATACACAGAGAGAATTCTATTCTTGGATATCAAGAAAAATTATTCTTGTGTATATAGTGTAGCATGAAGAGGATTTATTTTCTATACAAATAATATTTTATTCTATGTTAAGTATATTTTTCTCTGACGAAAAAAGTTATTCTTCTATAAAAAAGTAGACGTTTGTCTTACAACAACAAAAATATTTCGTTGGACGAAAAATATATATGCTTCAACGAAAAAACAGTTTCTTGACGCAAGATTCTTACTCTGAGAGATACATAGAAAGTTGGGCTATTACTTTACAGATGGCGCTAACAGTTTCTCGCGTCTTTTGCCACATATCACAGCTATATAAGTTTGACGATATTGAGTGTTCGTATATTGTTTGTTTATATCTATGCATAAGTGTTTTATTTCATGGGTGACTTACAACGATTATGAGGAAAACCAGGATTGTAGTCGAATAGCCTACACAGAAAGAACTCTATTCTTGGATATCAAGTAAAATTGTTCTTGTGTATATAATTATACTATAGAATTTTAGTATATGCTATAGTTATTTGCTCTGACCAAGAAAATGTTATTCTTCTACATATAAAAAGAGTAAGACGTTCGTTTTACAACAACAATATTTTGTGGTGTGATAAAGATATTTTGTGGACATACAGAGATTATTTCGATTCTTTAGATTGGTCTGATGCGCGGTGGTCATCTACTAGCCGAAGAATCCCCAGAAAGATTGCTGTCAATTTACCATACAGATAGTTTAGAAGAAGTGTTCCTCAAGTTAAGTCAGCAACAAGAAGATGGCATTCTTACCGACTTGGAACTTATCACTGATAACGATTCAAATAGAATGTTTACAGCTCACTCAGAAGCTAGCATTGCCATGTCAGAATTGGGACATGGGTCCACAGATGTAAAGAATACCACAAAACAACAAATAAACATCAAATATAGGGCAGTTTATTTCTAGCTACTGGCAAAGAAGTCCACTGGAACAGTGGAAAAGAAAAAGAACGCGTTCACTATTAATAAGAACCATTTGAAAGCTTTGATGGAAAAAAATTATTTGCAGTATTTTAAAAACACAGCGTAAGAATTATATTTAGTAATGTTGCCACACACGTTCAGTTATATTGTTCAGTTGACGTGTGTGGCCGGCATAAAGCATTGTAAATTGAAAAAATATATGAAATTTCTTTTGAAATTTAATTTGCAGGGGCATTACTTTTAATTTGATATTTCCCATATTGGAGATGTTATGTTTTCTGACAGCTATTGGCGGTGATGTAAGAAACATAGGTCTTGCTGTTGTTAATGACGAATATATGCAAGATGTATGCAATAAATATGTGCGTCAAAATACGGCTATTCCCCATGATTTTGTGGATTGTGATTTTCAACAGCTGAGTTGCAGATTTTTAGAAGACATAGAAGATCCCATGATAGATAAGGTATTTATTTTAGACGTATACCCACACAAAACATATCTAATTACCTGTTTATTAGTCATGCAATAACATACTTAATTGTGTCCTCAAGCATAATGCGGTATTAATTTATCTCTAGATTGATATATACATGTACACCTTTATGGGTCCACATATAACTGCCAATCAGATATTGGAACTTGGAACAATAAACAAACGTATTAAATTAAAACGAAAAAAATATTTTCAGATATTCTACGACAGTGTAGAATCTGCACTGGAGGACACAACTCATGGAAAAGTTGTGGGAGTGATGTATATTTCAAATAATTTTTCAAATGCTTACCAAACTAGATTGGAAAAAGGAAACAGCGTGGATAATGAGTCCCTGGATTTGAGCGAGATCAAAGTTTGGCTGGACATGTCCAGTGAGTATTACTTCAAATTAAACTTAGACAGGGTTCTGCAGAATAAACTATGCTTTAAAAGGTTCGTTACGCCTTGTAAATGAAGACACTGTCACACCTCGTGCGAAAAGATTCCATTCCTGTAGCCTAGAACCCAATAACTCGGCTTTTTCTTTTGATAAACCTAAGTCTTTAAGCCTGAATAACCTAAGTCCGAAATCATTCAGTTCGCACTGGTTTATAAGGTGATTCAAGCGAAATATGTGACTTCAAATAAAATGGGTATTAGACCTGTCATTCAGAATGAGCCGAAGGCGAGTGTACAATGAAAAAAAGCAAAAAATTCTTATTTTTTTGCAGATCGCCAAATAGGAAGCACGATAAAGTTCAAACTTCTCAGTAAATTTCTCGATTTTCAAAAATCATTGATCGGAGATTGTAAACTTTTAGAAAAACTAGCCGACATTCCAATCGATTTCAATTACGAATACGGCGACGATCAAGAAACCTACACAGTTTACATGACACCAGGAGTATTGCTAACGTAAGTTCTTTATGCAAAAAAAAACTTTAATTTTTCAATTTTGAGCAACCACGGTACCGAATGATGTTGCGGCTACTGCCATACTGCTATGCACACTTATAGTGCCCAAACCGTTGATCCCATTGATTTGTAAATTGGTGTATACAGGCTGACACGGAAAAATGAGAAGTTTTGACAATGAATATATATGTATACCAAATTGCAGATCGATCCGTTGTACAGCTAGGCTGCTATGTTGTCGATTGCAATACTTTCTTTCTAAATACTATTGCTTTATTTTAGAATCATGTTCTTTATGGGTACAACTATGACATCAAACATCATCATCCAGGATCGTCTGGAAGGAGTATGGGACAGGTCAATAGTAGCAGGAGTATCGTCAGTTGAAATAGTATTAACCCATTTTGCCACGCAAGTGTTTGTGATTAGTCTACAAGTAGTAGAAGTTATGGTTTTAACTTTTGTTGTGTACAAAACAGCATATGTTGGAAGCCTTGCCCTGATAACTGTTATGGTCGTACTTCAAGGCCTTTGCGGGATGGTCTTTGGTAAGAACTATTCTTTCGTGGGATGGTCTTAGGTAAGAATGATTCAAGAATTATGTTTTCTTAGGTTTTTGGATCTCAGTTGTGAGTGAGAATCATAATATGGCGAATATAGTCGCCACAGGAAGTTTTTATCCAATGATTTTATTGTGTGGTAAGTACACTCTGCCCAACAAGTAACGTCCCTATGACGCCGTCCCTACCACGCAGGGCTGCGTCCCATAGCTTCAACATCACTTCAACTTTATGTAAGCTTTTGAAAAATAGCTCAAAAAGGCTCTCTGGGATTTTGACGCCATATTATAGCTCTATTATTTTACTACTTGTGCACATAAATAATGTTTGCAGAAACGTGCAGATAGTAATGAAATTATTATTTGTAGAGTCAAGTGTCAAAATTACTCATGGTGATTTATTCGATACTTGGGCTTTCTTCTTTTGAGTTACCTATAGGAATTTTATCTGCAGAGGTCTTAGAAGCTGCCTACAAAGAAATTCGAACGCATCGTTTAAGTCATACAAGAAAGACATCAAGAAAACATTGTAATAGGGATCTAATTAAAATATTATTGCTACGGTCAGATCCATACATATCTAGTCTTAGGAAAACTGCTTCTCATGTAAAAGATATAGACGATGATATGTTCCACATACTGTGGTATGTGGAAAGCCAGATATTTTGGAAAGCGATATTCCTTTTACTTTACCCTATCAGTTCAATTTACTTAGTGACGAAGATTTATCATCCGATGATGAGGATTAAAAATATTTAACCATCTTTAAAATTTAGATTTTGATATTTTTATAATCGTTTACGCAATTTCAGCACAAAATCGAATAAACGTCGAAGTGTCTACTCAACGAAACACGATAAAATAAAATAGTTCTCGACGATTTCTTTTTTTGAGGATAGAAATATTTATTCTACGTTTCGTAGGTTTGGTTTGGCCTCTAGAAGCACAACCTCCCATACTACGGTTTATCTCAAAATGCTTACCATTCACAATCACCATCGAATCCCTGAGGAACGTCATGAAGAAAGGATGGAACGCTCAACACTTACAAGTACTAAACGGCATAGGAATTTCCCTATTATGGATCGTATTCCTAAGCATAGTCTGCGTATTTCTAATAAAAAAGAAACGGTAAATTATCAATATAGTTTCTAGCTGTCAAATTGACATTTGAAATATTTGAGGTTAAGTCAGGCGATCTTCTATGTACCTACTTACCTACCTATAGTTAGTCGAAATATGGAACCAAATAAAGAACGAGTTATTTATAAAATTGCTTTATTGTCTTCCAAAATATTTTACACAATTGAAAACAACAAATTCAACATGTGTCAGTCAACCCCCCCTACATTCCTGCCAGATCGTCTCCGAGAACCGCTGAATAGGGGGCGTGGCTTATATAAGTCCTCGCTCGAGTACCTCTGTTTCTTAGCAGGCGCTGAAAATATAAAAAAAAAATAAAGGATTTCTCTACCTATACTAATTACGAACTTTCAAGTGTAGGGCGCGTTCAGCGGAATCGCCCATTTTCGCCGACATTTGCGATCGAGTAGCTGCAAAATTGGGCTTTTCGATATTATTTTTGACGCTCGAATTGAAAAAAGGGCACAATTCCGCGTGGACTGCGCGATATTTTGTAAATTAAATGCATCAATTTTGAAAAAATCACGTTTTTGCACCTCTTCGGGTGAAGGCGAACCTCGAGAAAATGTCACGTGACGTCTAGAAATCCCGACAAGCGGATCGATGAACGTCAAAAATTTACATTTTTTATCCGTTCCTGCCGACCTTATAAAAGCCGCTCGCTCTCATGTCTTACGATAAGATCCCTCTAAATACCCTTCGCAAAGAGTTTTGAGCAAAAAAACGGCCTTAAAAACAATTTTCGATCCAAAAAATCGATTTTCGTCGACCAGTGTTTTGCTGCTATTACCACAGTAACGTCAAACCCGAAACGCCCCCTGCCGGACATTCGTAACAACAGTAACAGATAGCAGATAACCTAAAATGTATCCTAAAATGTCCATATTGCGAATGTGGACAGGTGGGAAGCCTTAACCACATATTTCTAGAATGCCCAATAACAAAAATCGAAAATTTTGACTTATACACAGAGCTAGTGTAAATTCTAACCTACAAAATCTTACCTCTCAAATTGCGTTTCGCTTTATCGACATCGCCGCCATCTTTTCGATCGGAAGACTCTGAAATGTCCGACTTTTTATCGACGGAGTTGTCACTTTCGGCCGGACTAAGCGGCAAGGGGAAGTTTTCGTGTACTGTAAGACGAGAGAATTATGTTTTTGTTGCGTGTTTGGGAGCTAAGATGGCTACCTTCGATGTTAAATCGTTTATTGGATTGTTTCACTGCTGTGTTGGTGTCGATGAGTTTACGTTTGACACCTGTCGTGAGGTCTTCTTCTTTTGACTGAGGGCTCTCGAGTCCTCGCGAGTTATTGGAGGAATTCTCGACTTTTTCGATGTTCTTTTCTAATTTTCCGACGAGGTCTGAGACGAACTTGACGTACCTGGAAATTGTTTAAGGTAGAAATCTACCTCGTGATATAAGGCACAAAAACGTGGCACTTGAATTTTTCAATTCGTGAGGAAATTAGGTCATGTTTTAGCAGGGTGTTTTCGCTAATGTGTTTCGGAGATGTGTGGGAAGGGCGGAAAGTTGTTTTCAAGTCACGAATTTGGGGTTTTAGCTAAAAATAGTAATTTTGTAAGTCTTTTTGTGTGACATTGGGGTGAGAGGACAAAATAGCTCAGACACATTTATGCACAATAAAATATCTAGAATAATTACTGTGGATTACTGGTTTTGTAACCGAGGATAAAAATGACAAAGCAACAACGTTTGGTTCTAACCTTATCTAGTGACATCAGCGCCTAACTAGCGGCACCAGAAGGTATTAATCGAGAGCAGGCTTCAACGTTAAGCTTTTCATTTCAATCAAAACTCTAGTATTGATTGTTTCTTGAAAATTTTTATCAGTATTTAATATTTAAATACCAATATTTGTATAAAATATCGATAGCAACAGAAAATACCTACATTTTTTATAGTAATGAAATTTATATTGCATTATTGTGCGCCTTATTGTGCAATATCGATATTTCTTAGAAACAGGGTAAAATCAGAAAGTTTCTGACAAATAAAAAAGATTCTGTTGTTTATATTCCAATGACTTATATTTGTTTCTTTTGACATTTTACAGTAAAATTATAGGAAGAGCACGATAAGTAATTACAAAACATATTGATATTTCTAAAAAAAAAAAATATTTTTCTACTTTGCATTCACAATGCACACATTGTAACACTGTTTTCGGTGTTACAATTAGCAAATTGTAACACCGTTCTTAGTAACTTTTTTCTAAGATTGGTGACATTGATATCAAATGCATGTCAAACGAAAATACACATAACCACAAAAGTAAGCACAAACTGATTTTTTAGAATCGCACAAACTGCGAAGTATGTATATTTTTATACATATTTAAACATGCGTGTTGCATCCTAGGTTTCGTACTACTAGTATATGATGGTATATAATAATTATCAATAATTACTTATTCACAGATATTTGAATTTAAGTGACAGATGACAGTGTTACCAACGGTTGCACCCATAAATACTCTAGATTGGAATTTTACCTAATATACTTCTAAATTTTTATAAAATTAATGACGCAAAGTAGAAAGAATAGTATATTACACTCGTTTTATAAGACATATTGACGCATTCGTTCATTCATAAATGAGAGTCACAGGGTGCAATACTTTGTTCCGGTAGTTGCGCTCAAAACTTTAGTCCCAGTTATAGCGCCAGTGAATTTGAATTGCTTGGAGAGTTTTTATTGGCCCAACTAGGTCCAACAACTCGTAAATAGTGTGAAGTTGGACCTAGTTGGACCAATAAAAACGCTCCATATAACTGGGACTAAAGTTTTGAGCTAAAAAAATCGATATTTTACACAAACATTAATATAAAAACACCATACCCGTTTAAACAAATACAGTGGAGCCTCGATAATGCGAACTCCGCTAATTAGAACATTTGCTGATCAGAATGCCCAAAAAAAAAAAAAACGAAACGCAATACGACATTGAATCAAGTGGAGGGGGTGGAAGAAGTACCTTATTTTTATCAATGTCACAATTTGACAAACAATATTTGAGATCATATTAGCAAACAACCGCAAGATAATTAGGAAATTTGTTGCGACAGTAACTAAAGATGGTAAAGTATGTCGATTTTCCACTTTTTTGAAAAAAAAAATGCCAATTACCACTCAACTAAGTGGATTTTTTTTACTATTTTTGCCAGAATGTACATAAACCACCCTCTCTCCTGGCGTCCGCTTGACGTTGAGTTTTGGGACACCTTGTATAGTCTAAGATCCCAACCTAAATCAACCTTCCTTCATACTTCTTCTTAATCAAATCTATACCAATAATATAAATATAAATCCACCCCATACCCTGACGAGTCTCTTTTTTTTTTTAATAGTTGCAATGTAATAAGTTTTTTCATTCATAATTCATAAAATCACACACTTTGACAAAAAAAGCCACATTAAAACCTCCGACAAATCAAGACAAAACGTCAGACCAACCTTTCAGTCTTCGAGCAGCTCCCCTGCTCAAAGTAGTGACACTCGTCGCCACCAGGCGGGGCAACCACCGTTTCCTCCACAACCGTCACCTTCTCCACCCCCGTCACCTTTTCAGGCGTCTCTGTCGGAGAATCATAATAACTCCGCTGGTAATACTGCTCGTTAGCGACACTCTCATTCAATTTTGCCTCCAACGCCTCCCAACTAGCAGCGCTAACAGCCACAGACCTCAAAGGCGGTGATTCCGGCACCGCCTCCTCCGATTTATTTTCCTTATTTTCCTGCTCCGCCTCCGTATCCGACATGATCCGATTTCTCCGCTTCGACAAATTCTTCACGGATTGCGCAGATATCGAAACCTCATCGTTTATTTCCTCGAGAACCGTGATATTCAAGTCTTCGTGAGCGTCGGAGTTCCCGGAATCCCCATTATTCGAGTTCGAATTCGATTCTTGGCTCTTCTCCTGTTGGGAAACCTGCGAGGATGTTAAGGAGTCAAAAGAACCCGAGGAACTCTTCAAACCAGACTGTCCGTCGTTTGAATCGCGATCCGTGGACCGACGGTCGATCGAACGGCTGTCGGAGCGTTTCTTGCAGGCGTCGGAGCGCTCCGACGAAACTTTTTTCGGGTCTTTTTTGGAGCTTCGAGAACTCGATTTCGACGAATGACTGTCTCTCTTGTGTCTATCGGAGGATTTTGACTCCGAATTATGACTTTTCCTTCTTTCATCTTTGTTTTTGTCTCTGGAGGAGCGTTCTTTGTCTCTATCTTTGCGGTCTTTTGATTCTTTGGAACGGTGACTGGAGGAATGCCTGTGACTACTGGAATTGTGACTTTTGCTACGTTCTTTATCACGGTGATCGCTTTTACCATTCTTTCCGCTCAATTTACTGGAATCTTTTCGTTCTCTTTCACTTCTTGATCGACTTTTTTCGTGATTTTTTGACTTAGTTTTCTCGTCTTTTCGAATTTTCTCGCTTAAATTCTCGAAATTTTTATCTCCGACGTCCGTTTCGGACATAACGATCGACAATCGACCCTCGGAGCTCTGTTTCGAAGCCATCGAGTCCTGATTGGAGGTATCGATGACCATTGGTTTTGAGCTCATGTTCGAGTCAATCTCCGAAAGTCCAGAAATATGAGAATCGACGGAATTGTCTTCGGGGGGTACATACGTGATTTGTTCTTCGAGTGGTTCAAACGGGGGTGATTCGTCTTCGTCGATTTTGCTATCGTCCAGGTTTGAGTCTTCCAGATGCTTTTCCGACTCGGGAGATACAGCTTCTAAGTCGGTAGGTAGTAAATCCGAGGTCGTTTGTTGATTTTTCGTTTCCGTTTCCGTTTCAATACCAAAAAATTTATACACAACTTCGGTGACTTTCGGTAGGAATATAGAATTGATTTTTGGGTTTACCACTTGGTCGACAATACGTTCGACGCCAGTTTCTAAAAATCCCGACCTGGAATGATGATTGCATGCGTTAAAAATCGTTTAAAAATCATGACCGGATACTTACTCGTAAATATTCTTGCGTAGCATCTCCCGTACTTGGTTCTTGTTCATATCGGGGCTCCATTTTTGCTTGCTAAGAAAGCCCCCAACGCTTCCTTCCACTCTCTGCCTCAAGTTTTGATACGCTGGTTTCGTATCAACATCTGCGATGCACTCTTTCCTGAACTGATCGAATATACCTTGCGATTTCAATTCGTACACTATCTTATCTATCAAGATAGTATCTTCTTGCATGTAATTCTGTACAACGGCCATCGCGTAACATAACAGGTATCATGAAGTATTTTGGAGGACTCCTTCAGGATTGTTTTGTTCAGTTTGACGTTTTTTGACAGATGACAGTGCGTGGTATTTAATTTTGACAGATTTACAGCTGGAATGGGGGAGAATGCGCGTTTCCTATTGGTTGATTTTACCGCATGGTGGCGCTGATGATCTGTTTATCGGATTTGATAGATTGAGAGTAGAGGTTATGTCGGGTATGGTGAGGTTATGTTTCTATTTTCCCTTTTAAGTTCCCTTTTATCATAAAATGTCTACTAATGAAGTAATAGGAATAAATATGGTGAAAAGCGAAGAATTCCCGTGGGGTGTTTGTCGAATTTGTTTGGTTGAAACTGATTGCCAAGACATATTCGAGTTAGTTTACGAGGGGCAGAATATTGTCGATATATTCAACGTTTGCACTGGGATAAAGGTATGTGAACTTAGATTATTAATTATTTTTTTGTTATAATGGTGTTTTTTTTGTAGTTAGTTAGGAAATGCAATGATCTAGATTATGTTTGTATATCTTGTATTTCGGAGCTAATCCAAGCATACGAATTTATTAAGAGATGCCAAACTTCGAACGAATTTTTAATTTCCGGAGAAGGAACTGTAGAGAAAAATATTTTAGAGGATGACTTGATAAAAACTGAGGAGATATATATAGAAATTACAGATGAAGAAATTATTAAAAGCAAGCAAGAAAACGTCGACAAAAACGAGATAAAGTTAAATAATTATGACTGTCCAATATGTTTGAGGAAATACGCAACTTGGACAGGTCTTAAAAGGCATTCAAGTATACACGAAACATCGAATGAAAATGAAGAAAAAGCAATCAAAACTGAAGAAATAAACGTACATTTAGATAGTTATAAATGTACAGAATGCACTAAGGAGTTCTCAACGTCTGCTGGGCTTAAAAATCACTCCCGTCTACACGAAAATACAGAAGAAATAACGACAAATACAAAAGAAATTACCAAGGAAGAAATAAAACAGAAGTACGAGTACAAATGTCCATTATGTCCCAAAGAATTTTCAACTTCTGCAGGTTTTAAAAATCATTTTAACACACATGAACGCGCAGAAGAAAGGAAAAATGAGAAAGATAGCGCCGAGAGAAAGATTCTTGACGAGGAGATAAAACAGTTGAAGAGTTGTCGGAAATGTCCAAAGTGTGGAAAAGATTTTTCGACGGTAGCCGGATTAAAAATTCACTATCGTTCGCATTCGAATAAATCCCGTGCCTTCACTTGCAAAGTGTGCTTGAAAACGTTCAGTTCGAAGAAAAACAGAGGGCAGCACATGCTAACGCATTCTAACGAGAGGCCGTTCCGTTGTCATGAGTGTCATAGAGGTTAGTAAGTTTATTTTAGTTAAAATAATTAATTTTGTCATTTGACAGTAGAAAGTTTAACCACTGAGTTGTGCTAGCGCCATCTAGGTGAGAACTAGCACATAGATGGCGCTAGTAGTTACTTTTCAAACGAAGGTTATGTTATCTGTCATATTTAATGCTTAATTTCGATATTTTGTTATGCAGTGGATTAATTAAGTAAACTAAAACCATGTTCTGTAGGTTTTCGACAGAAACATGCTTTACAAACACACATGTTGCTTCATTCTGGAGAACGTTCAGTAATTTGCGAATTTTGTGCGAGCAAATTCAAAGAAATCAAAGATTTGAAGTACCACCAAAGTCATGGCGATTGTGCGACGGTTACAACGGAAAAACTACAACCGAGAATGTGTAAAATTTGTTTAATACCCTTGATATCGTACAGAGCGCTCCAGCAACACAACTCCAAGGTTCATACAAAGAAGGAATTTCATTGTAAGGAATGCGGAAATGGCTTTATTTCGCTTTGGGGCGTAAAACAACACATGAAGACACACAATTTTGAGAGACCGCATGCCTGTACGTTTTGTGATAAACGATTCTTAACAAAAAATAGGTAAATTTAAATTTTCCTCACTTTATCTTGATATTTTTATTAAATATATATCTAGCTTGCAGAGGCATACTCATCTCCACACGGGTACGAAACCATTTCACTGCGAGATCTGCAAGAAATCTTTCGTGCAAAAGCACCAATTAATAATACACATTCGGTCGCACAAAGGAGAACGGTTGTACACCTGCCAAATTTGCTCGAAAAGTTTTTCCCAGAAAAATTACCTTACAGTCCATATAAGGACACATACTGGCGAGAGCCCCTTCATGTGCGATGCTTGTGGTGTGAGATTCCATGATTTAAGCATGCTAAAGAAGCATCGTCTCAAACACGAGCTTGTGACAGTGAAGACACCAAATAAACTAAAGGACTTTAAATAGACAATAGTATTTTTATATAATTATGTAACTGTTTTTTTATATTAATAAATAATTTATTCAAAAAAAATGTTTTTGTAGTTTCTATTTGAATAGAAACTTCAACCACTGAACTGTGCTAGCGCCATCTAGGTGCTAGTTCCGAGAACTATCAACTAGATGGGGCTATTACGCTTTGTTGTTATTACTTTCAAAACTTAGGTTATGTTATCTGTCATTAATATATATTTTCATTATTTCCTGGATTAATTACTTAAATTAAAACCATGGAAAGTGATATTTTAGTAAAAACAGAACCACATTCCACCGAAACTTGCAGAATTTGTCTGAGTAATTCCGAATGTCAAAACATCTTCGATTTAAATTATGATGATCAGAGCATTGTCGATATCTTAAAGTCTTGTGTTAAGGTGGAGGTATGTGCGTATAATTTATTCCTTAAGTTATAACCATCTCAATTATGTCTGATTTCTCTTGTTATTTCAGTTAGCCAAAGAAAAGCACAGCCCTGACTATATTTGCCTCTCCTGTGTCACTGAACTGATAGAAGCGTACGAGGTTATCACAAAATGGCAGAAATCGTACGAATTCTTAAAACCGGCCGAAGAAATTTATATTCTTCTCGATAATATTAATACAGAAGACAAAATTGATGAAACAGTGCAATCTAACCACAAATGTCAATTATGTCCGAAACAGTTTGTAACGTACTCCGGCTTGAAGAAACACGAAAAAAGACATGAAAATATACCTAGTAAAAAACCGACTGAAAGCCCCAAAGATATAGAAACAAAAAAGATAATAGACGATGAAGTAAAACAGCTAAAAAATGGTCGTAAATGCCCTAAGTGTTCGAAGGAGTTGATGTCATTGGCTGGACTGAAGGTACATTACCGCAGGGTGCACGCAAACGGGGCCAAACCAAAGATTTTTACTTGTAAAGTATGCGGGAAGAGCTTAAATACACGGAAGAACTTTGTCAGACATTTATTGGTGCATACTGATAGTAAACCGTGGAAGTGTGAAGTATGCGATAAAGGTAATTGTTATTATTATTATTATTATTATTATGAAACTGGCTGTCAAAGTGACATTTTTAGGTTACATGTGTCTCTGTCGGTAACAAAGTAATCTTTAATGACATTTGTTTAAAAGTTATTTTACACTGTACACTTTTCATAGTATTTTCAAAAAATAATACATTCTTTCACAGCTTTTAGACAAAAGAATGGTCTACAAGTACACATGATGATTCATACAGGCAAACTCGGAACCTACATCTGCGAAAATTGCGCAAAACCCTTCAGGAGAAAGCAAGAACTTACGAATCACCATAACAATAATCTTTGTACGAACATTGACGATGCTAAAAGCACTCCAACCAATTGCAACCTCTGCTCTGCTCCGTCAATATCATATAATGCGCTCCGACAGCACTACTCCGTCGCTCATTGCGTAAAAGAATACCTCTGCAACAAGTGTGGAAAAGCTTTTGTAACCTCGACAGGCCTAAGACAACATCTGCGCTCCCACAGCGGCGAGAGAACCCACATTTGCAAAGTCTGCAATAAGAAATTTGTTAAGAAACAATCGTTAAAATTTCATATGTATATCCATACGGGTGAACGACCGTATTGTTGCGAGATATGCGGGAAAGCTTTTACGCAACAACACCATATGATGATACATAAGAGGCGGCACAGCGGGCAGAAGCCGTATACGTGTCATATATGCGGGAAGTCTTTTACGATAAAAGGTAATTTGACAGTTCATATTCGAACGCATACCGGGGAAACCCCTTACGTGTGTCAGGTTTGCGGAGCGGGCTATCACGATTCTAGTTCGCTGAAAAAGCATGTTGTCAAACAACATTTAACTAGTGGGGTAACTGACGGTAAAGAAAATGAAAAATTAAGTGATAGATGATTTTTTTAGTGTATTTTATTAATTTTTATATGTTACAATGTTTATTTGAGTAAATGATTTCTAATTATTTCACTTTTATTGAAAGAATTTCGAGTTTTTGCTATACGACTTTTTGCACATCCATATTTTTGTCTGACATCGTAGTGAGAGGATAAAAATGACTTTTAGCAACAGACACATTCATGTACAATCGCGTGGTACTCAATATTTACGCGAAATAAACTCCGTCGAAGCACAAAATGAAATTTAGTAATGCGATGTTTTGCGAAATAAGAATAATTGCCCTACGACGTGCTGCTATCTTGTGGTGGTTAGGAGAACTATCACGCTACTGTGGGTTACCGACTCTACCAGATGTCAAAAATGACAACCATTTTATCTATGAAGACAACATATAACGATCAAATTCCCTAAATACACAAGAAAATGCCCGATTGTTTTGTCTTTGAATATGTTTAATACTAATTTGAAACTCAGGTTAACAATACTAAGGTCATTATTTTATTGTAAGTAAATTAGGAGCAATAAATAGTCTGAAAATTGGATTGTAGTGCATTTGGTGGCGCCATCTAGCGCAAGTAGATGCTTGAAAACATCTCCCTTCTAAAATAATTTTGTTCAAGCTATAGATATAGTACTGAATCGAAATAAAACAAATCATAAAATATTTTTGAACGTTTATTAAAAAGAAAGCAATCAAACTTCTTTCGCTATCGGCAATATTAAAAAAGGTCCTCATCATATAGTCGAACATTTAAAAAATACAATTAATTATTTCGACAATAAAACAAACATCAATCCTCGATATCAGGCGGCCAATCCAAATTGATCGAAGTCACGTCTAACGCTATAAGATCAACCTCATCTTCAATAATTTCCTGTAAATTTGGGCTCGTCCGATCAAAGTCCCCATGAACAAACTCCTTAACGTAAGTCCCAGCTTGTGTATTCAAAAACAAATTAATTAAATTTGGATAACCTACAAAAAACAATATTACAATAACCTATATCTGTCAAAGTGACAGGTGAACAAAACTAGGGTTATTTTTATGTTTTCTAACCTTCAACTGTTTCTGCTGTCATCTTATGGATAGTTCTCGGTCTGACCGCTAGGGGTCGCCTGTGTAAGACCCGAATGGGCGTGGCCTGCGAAATCTCGATGGGGTTTGCTCCGATCTCGTTGATTTTCTCGATTTGCTCCTGGGTGACGGGGTTTTTTGTTTTGCAGAGGGCGTTGTAGTCTTTTGTTTTGGATTCCTCGCCTTCTTTAACCTTGCTCAGTTCGGATCTTTGGACGTGCTGGAGAGACGTCACCCGGATATCAACCGATTGGTTAATCGCCGTCTCCAGAGCTCTGAATTCGTCGCGGGAGAATTGTTTCTTGGGATCGGCGATTTCTATGTAGAACGGTCGGCCTTTGCCCAAACAGCGTACGTCGCAGTCTTCTCGGCCGCTCGATGAGAATTTTAGATCAGTGTCAGGCAATCTGCAAGAAAAAATTTAATTTTTACGAATATGTCTATGATTTTCTGAAAAAAAAATAATCTAAATCTATCAAATCTACCAACATAAATTTGAAAAGTATAAAAAAACCTGCTCAAAAATGTAGATGGCCCTATTTATCCCGAACTGTTTAAATCAAATTTCTCTCTTTCGTTTGTTGAGGCGAATTTTATTTATTTATTTGTTATATGTACTTACCCAAATACTTTCAAGACATTCTCGAATATGATTTCCTGTACGGAAGAAGGTGCCATTTTGACCCCATCTATAACCCATGGACTTTGACTTAACTCTCTAGAAAATTTCAAATATCGTCCGGCAAAATAAATAGGGTTATGTTTACTCTCGATACTTTTCAAGGAGACAAACTCCGTGCCTATTTCTGGTGGTACCGGGCAGTATTCCCTAAAAGTTTCCTTGCTGGTTTCTTCTAACACGCTCGTGACGCATTTTCTCCCAAATAATTCCCCGTTAAATTTTCTACGTTGCATCGCACGTCTTTCGAAAATTGCAGGTTGCATAAGCTTCAAAACACTTAATTCCTATTTGGCAGCACAATTATTACTCCAATGCCAATATTTAATAGTTTAGACTTACCGTTTCGTCTTTCGGATGGTCAAAACAAATGTTTATAGAAAACTCGCAAACTTCGGAATTTTCGTATTCTTTTCCTAAGTAATCGGCTAAAGGCTTTCTTACAAACATTTTCCAAGCCCTGTTTAAAGGAATTTCGTTATTTTCTGTAAACAAAACGATGAAAAGTGTTCATAGTATTATAAAGGTTAATTTTCTTACCCAAGATATAAAATTCGGGAAATTTCTCGTGCATATGTGCTCGTACGCTATGCTCGCGAAGAATTATACAAGCGGGCATGCTTATCGAACACGTAAACACCTTACTATCGTAGGATAAAGCTTCTTTGAGTTTCTCGTGCGCTAAGATTTCGTCGATGGAGTTTTCTTGTAGTAAACCAAGGCATACCAAACAAGGGTTGCTCTTAACCTTTTTATTACCTGGTGAGATATCCTGTGGTGCTTCTTCGCCACTAATATCATTCTGTAAAGTATAAAGCTTAAATGTGAACAATAAAAAAGCTACAAGCTACAAAATAGAAAAGGAAAAGTTATAGAATAAACCTTTTGTAATACAGAACCAACCTTTTGCAAGTATTCGTCTACATACGCCAAATCAATGGATTTATTACTGAAATAACGGACGCTGCAAATTTTGCAGCAGCCTATTTCGCGTAAATGTTCATATATTGACTTTTCCATTGTAGATTTTTAATTACTTTGCACGCGTCTCGATACACCATGACGTGTTTACAAATTGAGGTTATTTGGTTATTCCATGGTTATTCGTCTGAAGGGGCGAATGTAGAGGGCGCTAACATCGGCGCATGAGTCTGGTAAACACACAAGCATATGTCTTTAGACGTTATTCTTATTGCCAATTTTTAGTACACAAAAACCAGATACAATAAAACAGCGGGTAGTTCCAATAATAAATAAACTTGTCTTAGGTCAGGAATATTGTATTTTATGACTAGAAAGAATTTAATTCGCAAAAAACTAGGAGCAATAAAACAGCAGGTTGTCCGAAAATAAAAACTTGTCTTAGGTCAGAAATGTTGTATTTTATGACTGGAAAGAATTGAATTCCCAAAAACTATGAGCAATAAAACAGCAGGTAATCCGAGAAAAATAGTCTTAGGTCAGGAATGTTGTATTTATGACTAGACAGCAAAAACCAGAAGCAATAAAACAGCAGGTAGCAATATTCAAGAAGCATGTCTTAGGTCAGGAATGTTGAATGTTATGACTAGAAAGAATTTAATTCGCAAAAACTAGGAGCAATAAAACAGCGGGTAATCCGAGAAAAATAGTCTTAGGTCAGGAATGTTGTATTTATGACTAGACAGCAAAAACCAGAAGCAATAAAACAGCAGGTAGCAATATTCAAGAAACGTGTCTTAGGTCAGGAATGTTGAATGTTATGACTAGAAAGAATTTAATTCGCACAAACTAGGAGCAATAAAACAGCGGGTAATCCGAGAAAAATAGTCTTAGGTCAGGAATGTTGTATTTATGACTAGACAGCAAAAACCAGAAGTAATAAAGCAGCAGGTGGGAATAATCAATAAACATGTCTTAGGTCAGCAATATTCAAGAAACGTGTCTTAGGTCAGGAATGTTGAATTTTATGACTAAAAACGCAAAAACCAGAAGCAATAAAACAGCAATAAAGTTGCCCTAGGTCAGGAATGTTGTATTTTGTGACTGGCAAGAATTTATTTCGCAAAAAGTAGATGTAATAAAACAGCAGGTAGTCCCAATAATAAATAAACTTGTCTTAGATCAGGAATATTGTAGTTTATTACTAAAAATAATTTAATTCCCTAAAACCAGTTACAATAACACAGTAAGTAGTCTTATTTAGAAACTTGTCTTAAGAATATAATAAAAAACACGGTTGTTATTCACCATGTTCTTTTTTATTTAAGAATTCAGAATGACCTTATTTGCGATTTTTAAATAAAGATATTAATAATTGATAGTGTTTTAACTTAAATGCATTAAAATAAACTTAAACTAAATAAACTAACAACAACTTAGAACAAACAATGCGGGTAACTCAGTTACTTCGCATTGTGGCTTTGGAGGCCATTTCATTAGCATGGTCATGGGAGGGTTTTACTTTGCATGCCTTCTCAAATGCTTATTAAGGTCACTTTTCTGTGCACAACCATAGTCACATATATTGCATTCAAATGGTTTCACTTTTGCATGCCTTCTCATATGTAAACTAAGACTCTGTTTATATGCACTAGTAAAATCACATAGGTTGCATTTAAATGATTTCGTTCCTGTATGCTTTGCCATATGCGCCGTAAGGCAAATTTGTTGTACACTAGCATAGTCACACATATTACATTTAAATGGTTTCACATTTGCATGGCCTCTCATATGCACATCAAAACTACCTTTATATATACTAGCAAAATCACATAGGTTGCATTTAAATGATTTCGTTCCTGCATGCTTTGCCATATGCAACTTAAGGTCACTTTTTTGTACACTAGCATAGTCACACATATTGCATTTAAATGGTTTAACATTAGCATGGCCTCTCATATGCAAAGCAAGACTACCTTTATATATACTAGCAAAATCACATAGGTTGCATTTAAATGATTTTGTTCCTGTATGCTTTGCCATGTGCGCCGTAAGGCCACTTTGTTGTACACTAGCATGGTCACACATATTGCACTTAAATGGTTTCACTTTTGCATGCCTTTTCATATGCAAACTAAGACTAAGTTTATGTGCACTAGCAAAATCACATAGGTTGCATTTAAATGATTTCGTTCCTGTATGCTTTGCCATGTGTGCCGTAAGGCTATTTTTTTGTACACTAGCATAGTCACACATATTACATTTAAATGGTTTCACATTTGCATGGCCTCTCATATGCACATCAAAACTACCTTTATATATACTAGCAAAGTCACATAGGTTGCATTTAAATGATTTCGTTCCTGTATGCTTTGCCATGTGTGCCGTAAGGCTATTTTTTTGTACACTAGCATAGTCACACATATTGCATTTAAATGGTTTAACATTAGCATGGCCTCTCATATGCAAAGCAAGACTACCTTTATATATACTAGCAAAATCACATAGGTTGCATTTAAATGATTTTGTTCCTGTATGCTTTGCCATGTGCGCCGTAAGGCCACTTTGTTGTACACTAGCATGGTCACACATATTGCACTTAAATGGTTTCACTTTTGCATGCCTTTTCATATGCAAACTAAGACTAAGTTTATGTGCACTAGCAAAATCACATAGGTTGCATTTAAATGATTTCGTTCCTGTATGCTTTGCCATGTGTGCCGTAAGGCTATTTTTTTGTACACTAGCATAGTCACACATATTACATTTAAATGGTTTCACATTTGCATGGCCTCTCATATGCACATCAAAACTACCTTTATATATACTAGCAAAATCACATAGGTTGCATTTAAATGATTTCGTTCCTGTATGCTTTGCCATGTGTGCCGTAAGGCTATTTTTTTGTACACTAGCATAGTCACACATATTACATTTAAATGGTTTCACATTTGCATGGCCTCTCATATGCACATCAAAACTACCTTTATATATACTAGCAAAGTCACATAGGTTGCATTTAAATGATTTCGTTCCTGTATGCTTTGCCATGTGTGCCGTAAGGCTATTTTTTTGTACACTAGCATAGTCACACATATTGCATTTAAATGGTTTAACATTAGCATGGCCTCTCATATGCAAAGCAAGACTACCTTTATATATACTAGCAAAATCACATAGGTTGCATTTAAATGATTTTGTTCCTGTATGCTTTGCCATGTGCGCCGTAAGGCCACTTTGTTGTACACTAGCATGGTCACACATATTGCACTTAAATGGTTTCACTTTTGCATGCCTTTTCATATGCAAACTAAGACTAAGTTTATGTGCACTAGCAAAATCACATAGGTTGCATTTAAATGATTTCGTTCCTGTATGCTTTGCCATGTGTGCCGTAAGGCTATTTTTTTGTACACTAGCATAGTCACACATATTACATTTAAATGGTTTCACATTTGCATGGCCTCTCATATGCACATCAAAACTACCTTTATATATACTAGCAAAATCACATAGGTTGCATTTAAATGATTTCGTTCCTGTATGCTTTGCCATGTGTGCCGTAAGGCTATTTTTTTGTACACTAGCATAGTCACACATATTACATTTAAATGGTTTCACATTTGCATGGCCTCTCATATGCACATCAAAACTACCTTTATATATACTAGCAAAATCACATAGGTTGCATTTAAATGATTTCGTTCCTGTATGCTTTGCCATGTGTGCCGTAAGGCTATTTTTTTGTACACTAGCATAGTCACACATATTGCATTTAAATGGTTTAACATTAGCATGGCCTCTCATATGCAAAGCAAGACTACCTTTATATATACTAGCAAAATCACATAGGTTGCATTTAAATGATTTTGTTCCTGTATGCTTTGCCATGTGCGCCGTAAGGCCACTTTGTTGTACACTAGCATGGTCACACATATTGCACTTAAATGGTTTCACTTTTGCATGCCTTTTCATATGCAAACTAAGACTAAGTTTATGTGCACTAGCAAAATCACATAGGTTGCATTTAAATGATTTCGTTCCTGTATGCTTTGCCATGTGTGCCGTAAGGCTATTTTTTTGTACACTAGCATAGTCACACATATTACATTTAAATGGTTTCACATTTGCATGGCCTCTCATATGCACATCAAAACTACCTTTATATATACTAGCAAAATCACATAGGTTGCATTTAAATGATTTCGTTCCTGTATGCTTTGCCATGTGTGCCGTAAGGCTATTTTTTTGTACACTAGCATAGTCACACATATTACATTTAAATGGTTTGACATTTGCATGGCTTCTCATATGCAAACTAAGACTATGTTTATATGCACTAGCAAAATCACATAGATTGCACTTAAATGGTTTCACATTTGCATGTCTCCTCATATGCACAGTAAGAGTACCTTTTTGTGCACAAGCATAGTCACATACTTTGCATTGAAATGGTTTCAGTTTTGTATGTCTTTTCATATGTTTAGTAAGATGACGTTGATCTTTACTAGCAAGGTCACATACATTGCACTTAAATCCACGAGCTCCTTTCTTCTTTGAAGGCGTTGTCAAATGCAGTTTAATGTTAGAGATAGTTCCGTCGGTTATGGCGTAGTTATCCGATTCATTGCTTTGATTCTCGCTGATTAGGTTGTTCTGGTTTTGAGTATATGTTGTTGTTGATGTTTCCGGTTGTCTGTCATCGAAGTCCGAGACTTCAGTTTCCGTAAAATCTAATATTACATGAATTCTGAAATAAAACAAAAATAAATTAAATTAGTAACTAAAGATGTATGTTCGATTATTAATTGACGCTCCCGCATCAAATAGGCTAAACCAATTTTTCATATTTACATTGGTCTAATTGGATCATCCGAAATCACATTGTTGCTCTGCATTCTTTCTCCGAATGGTTCATTTTTAACAATATCTAAAAAAACAGGAAAATATGAAAATACAATGTGAAACCCAAATAAAATTATAAAAGATTCTTACTTAAACCGGTGCCCAATCGATCTGAGGGATTTTCGACCATCTTGCAGAGGTTGCAATGATTTATTAAAAACTTTTGTTTGCTAAATTTGAAACCGCACAAATCACAAATATACTTTTTGACGCACGAGTCAAAAGTAGCCATTGTACTATTTTCTGATCTAAATAACAAAGTAGAATACATAGGTGATCATCAGGTTTGTTCGAGCAGTCAAAATACTAGTTGACAATTAGTTTGACAGGATAAACCAGATATTTCTCAAGAACAACTGCATTATAAATATCATAATATCAACGACAGATTATTTGTGTCATCTGATGAACTAATTCTGAACTAGTTCTTGGCAGCTGCTCGAACAAAACTATTAGACAGGAGCCACGATAGGTGCCGTGTAAACTGCAAATAAATATTCAAAACAATACTCACTGCATTTTTGTGTGTTTAACAACAGCCAAACGTATAAAATGTAAAAGGGTACTGGCGTCAGTTCGATAGTCTTGCGGAGGTCCAGGTAAAGCGTCTGTCCGTTTGATGACCTCCAACATCGTCTCAGATGGTCTCAGACATGTCCGCTTTATCCGGCACGGTAGCGGGTGCGCCATGAACCGGATTCGGAAGTTACCTAAAGATGACCTGAAGTTAATTGTAAATTGCAAGTTATATAGAGACGATACTGAGAAATCCTGAGTGAAATGTGTACAAATTAAACATGCTTTCTCATCTATTAACAAAAGTATCCAACGTACGTTTAATAATAGCATTGTTTATGTATTTCCTCTTGCGGGAACAGAAAAAAACGAATTTGGCTTGCAAACACTGTTGTAGCGGTCGCCATCTAGCGGCGGCTGGCACAAGAACTCATTAACACCTCATATGTCCCTCTATCGGAAACATTTTGAGCGACATCTGCTGAAGTAATTCGGTACTATGAGCTTTATACCATCATTCTACCCTTGTGTGAGATTGTCGTGACCATTTTAGTTTTGATTTGAGACGTTTATTTATTTCTTACCTGTCTTAGGTCAGGAATGTTGTATTTATGACAAGAAAGAATTTAATTCGCAAAAACTAGAAGCAATAAAACAGCAGGTAGCAATAATCAATAAACTTGCCTTCGGTCAGGAATGTTGTATTTTATGACGAGAAAGAATTTAATTCGCAAAAAGCAGATGCAATAAGACAGCAGGCAGACCAAGTAATAAATACACTTGTCTTAGATCAGGAATGTTGTAGTTTATTACTAGTAATAATTTAATTCGCTAAAACCAGTTGCAATAACAGTAAGTAGTCCTATTTATAAACCTATCTTAAGAATGTCATCAGCAACACAAACTACAACAACCTCTGCAACTAGAATTACCCGTTCTAGAAAGAATAATATTTAGACAGGTGGGATTAGATGAGGTAAATGTGCAAGATTTCGACGAAATATTGTAAGAAACAGCGAAAGTCTTTCTAATGATGAGCTCAAGGAATTAGCGGACCAAGAAGAACACGGATATAATAGAGATAGCGATTCTGAAGAAGAGCAAAAGGAACTTTCAACGGCATTTCTAAAAACCAGTTTAGCCTCTATAACTGACCGTAATGTCATTAAAGATATTAATAAGTGGTGGTTTATTGCAACAATACAAATAGCAGCATATATAGCCTGCTGGTATTTTCAATGAAGGCTATTCATATATTTTGAGTACTATGAATATGTTAGGAATTATCATTGACAACAACAGCAGAATCTTCGCCGAAAACGCTGACAAAAAGCGCATCATCGCAGAGGAGAAAGAATTGTCGGAACTCGCAAAACAGGCCAGGATTGAAAAAATAGGCATGAAAATCCAAAAGAACATACTCTTCGAAGAACAAGAAGGGACTGGAATAGCTGATTAAATATAAGTTGTCACAAACTAACGTTAAATACGAGTTTTTTTTACGTTAAACTTCAACGCAAAAGCGCGGTACGCTCTAGAGCTTCGAGGAATACACCGAATTCAAAGTTTTACCCCTCAAATTAAAGCTAATTTAATTTAGGGGGGCCTATCGAAAGGGGTTTTCCGAAAAACATATTGTAAATATGTTTTTTAACGTTAACGCAAAAAAACCATGAAAAAATGAGTTTCTTTTTTTTTAAACAGCCGCCATTTTGTTCCTAAGTAATTATTTAAAAATCGGAAAAACGATAGGGCCCCACAAATTTTATCTATTTTAAGAATCTTTTTGTGTTTTTGGCTTCAGGTCACTTGGCGAGGGTGTACAAGGTACCGCGCATATCAGTTTGCGCCGGGAGCGGTTTTGTTGGCGGAGAGCTGGAGCCGCCATTTTGAATTATTTTTTTTTTGTTAATATTCAGGATAATACTTCTTTTGTATACAAATAAAACCCACAAAAACATTTTCCTTAAAAAATTTATTTTGTATCAAAAAAAAAAAATCCTGAAATTGAGTTATTTTTGGGGCCTCTGAACAGGAAGCTCCCCTCAAATGGTTTCACATTTGCATGGCCTCTCATATGCGAACTAAGACAATGTTTATATGTACTAGCAAAATCACATAGGTTTCATTTAAACGTTTCCACATTTGCATGGATCCTCATATGCACAGTAAAAGCACCTTTTTCTACACAAGTATAGCCACATACATTGCATTTAAATGGTTCCACTTTTACATGCCTTTTCATATGCAAACTAAGATTACTTTTATATATACTAGCAAAATCACATAGGTTGCATTTAAATGGTTCCACATTTGCATGTCTCCTCATATGCACATTAAGAGCACTTTTTTGTGCACAAGCATAGTCACATACATTGCATTTAAATGGTTTCACATTTGCATGTCTCCTCATATGCAAACTAAGATTACCTTTATATATACTAGCAAAATCACATAGGTTGCATTTAAATGATTTCGTTCCTGCATGCTTTGCCATATGCAACTTAAGGTCACTTTTTTGTACACTAGCATAGTCACACATATTGCATTTAAATGGTTTAACATTAGCATGGCCTCTCATATGCAAAGCAAGACTACCTTTATATATACTTGCAAAATCACATATGTTGCATTTAAATGATTTCGGTCCTGTATGCTTTGCCATATGCGTCTTAAGGCCACTTTGTTATACACTAGCATAGCCTCACATATTGCATTTAAACTGTTTCACATTTGCATGGCCTCTCACATGCGTACTAAGACAATGTTTATATGCACTAGCAAAATCACATAGGTTGCACTTAAATGGTTTCAGATTCGCATGTCTCTTCATATGCACAGTAAGAGTACCTTTTTGTACACTAGTATAGTCACATACATTGCATTTAAATGGTTTCACTTTTGCATGCCTTCTCATATGCAAACTAAGATTACTTTTATATATACTAGCAAAATCACATAGGTTGCATTTAAATGATTTCGTTCCTGTATGCTTTGCCATATGCAACTTAAGGTAATTTTTTCTTACACTAGCATAGTCACACATATTACATTTGAATGGTTTCACATTTGCATGGCCTCTCATATGCAACCGAAGACTCTGTTTATATGCACTAGCAAAATCACATAGGTTGCATTTAAATGGTTTTATTTTTGCATGGTTTCTCATATGCGAACTAAGATTATGTTTATATGCACTAGTAAAATCACATAGGTTGCATTTAAATAGTTTCACATTTGCATGTCTTCCCATATGCAAACTAAGACTATGTTTATATGCGCTAGTAAAATCACATAGGTTGCATTTAAATGGTTTGATTTTTGCATGGCATCTCATATGCAAACTAAGATTACCTTTATATATACTAGCATAATCACATAGGTTGCATTTAAATGATTTTGGTCCTGTATGCTTTGCCATGTGTGCCTTAAGGCCACGTTGTTCTACACTAGCATAGTCACACATATTGCATTTAAATGGTTTCACATTTGCATGTCTCCTCATATGCACAGTAAGACTACCTTTTTGTATACAAGCATAGTCACAAAGATTGCATTTAAATGGTTTCACATTCGCATGTCTCCTCATATGCACAGTAAGATTACCTTTTAGTACACAAGCATAGTCACATATATTGCACTTAAATGGTTTCACATTTGCATGTTTCCTCATATGCACAGTAAGAGTACCTTTTTGTGCACAAGCATAGTCACATACTTTGCATTTAAATTTTTTCATTTTGGTATGTCTTCTCATATGCGTAGTAAAATAATGTTGATCTTTACTAGCAAAGTCACATACATTGCACTTAAATCCACGAGCTCTTTTCTCCTTTGAAGGCGTTGTCAAATGCAGTTTAATGTTAGAGATAGTTTCGTCGGCTATGGCGCAGTTATCCGATTCATTGCTTTGATTCTCACTGATTAGGTTGTTCTGGTTTTGAGTATACATTGTTGTTGATGTTTCTGGTTGTCTGACATCAAAGTCCGAGACTTCAGTTTCCGTAAAGTCTAATATTACATGAATTCTGAAATAAAAAGATTAATAAATTAGTAACTAAAGATGTATCTATGTTCAATTAATTGACACTCCTGCATCAAATAGGCTAAACCAATTTTTCATACTTACATTGGTCTAATTGGATCATGCGAAATCACATTGTTGCTCTGCATACTTTCTCCAAATGGTTCATTTTTAACAATATCTAAATAAAAGAAGAAAATATAAAGATACCACGTGAAACTCAAATAAAATTATAAAAGATTCTTACTTGAATCGGTGCCCAATCGATCTAAGGGATTTTTGACCATCTTGCATAAGTTGTAATGGTTTATTAAAAACTTTTCTTTGCTAAATTTGAAACCGCACAAATCGCAAATATACTTTTTGACCCACGAGTCAAAAGTAGCCATTGTACTATTTTCTGATCTAAATAACAAAGTAGAATTCATAGGTTAACATTAGGTTGTTCGAGCAGTGTAAAAAACGAGTTGCGTGTAGACTGCAAATAAATATGCAAAACAATACTCACTCCATTTTTGTGTGTTTAACAACAGCCAAGTGTATAAAATGTATAAGGGTACTGGCGTCCGTTGGATAGTTTTGCAGAGTTCGAGAGGTAAGCGTCTGCCCGTTTGATGACCTCCAAGATCGTCTGACATGTCCGCTCTATCCGGCAGTTCCGGTACGGTAGCCGGTGCGCCGTGAACCGGATTCGGAAGATACCTGAAGGTGGCCTCAAGTTAATTGTAAATTGCAAGTTATCTAGAGACTATAAAGAGAAAATTTTATAATATGAAAAATCCTGTGTGAAATGTGTACAAATTAAACATGCTTTCTCATCTATTAACAAAAGTATCCAACATACGTTTAATAAATTAGGTTTATAATGATTATTATTATGTTTTTATTACATCTCAAGTTTATTTGTTGCGGGAACAGAAAAAAGCGAATTTGGCTTGCAAACACTGTTGTAGCGGTCGCCATCTAGCGGCGGCTGGCACAAGCACTGTTTAACACGACATATGTCCCTCTATCGGAGGTCTTGTACAAGTATAAATATTTTGAGCGACATCTGCTGAAGTAATTCGGTACTATGAGCTTTCTACACTCATTCTACCCTTGTGTGAGATTGTTCTGACCATTTCAGTTTTGATTTGAGAAGTTCATTTATTCTTTGGATTTATAACACAATCAATTATAATTACATACATGTCGGTAATTTTTATTCTTATGGTTAAAGGACTATATGATCCCCTGTAGGGGTAAGACCTACACCATACCTACACAATATCTCCGTTACGACGTCCCACTCCTCGAATTTGCAGAGCAATATGGTAGTAGCCCCCTTGGCAGCACCCAGCATTCCGCATTCTTTCCCAATATAAGCGACCCATGTTAAATTCACGAAAGAAATGAATAATTTGGAAGCCGCTTCTTTCTTTTTTTTTCAGACTGATAACGGAGAAGTATATTTAAGGGCACAATTTTATGCGGTTCCGCTGAGAGCCAAATTGAAAAACATATTTTAGGTCGTTTTATTTCGCATGCACGCGTGTTGTTATCCACGGCTTGCCGACAACATATTTTTCGCTTATTTATTTCACTCTTCTCCCCTCTCTTTGTTCGTTGTTTCGCGAACGTAACGTATATAGGTATTGTATTTTTGTAGGAGAAGTTGTAATGTCTAAAAAATTAATACACGCGGATAGTCGGTGAACATAATTTCAAATTTCGCGCCGCTCCAACGCAATGACCGCTGGTCCGTGATTCTTGCATTTCGAGTCTTGTGTCATACGCGCCACACCGGTTAACCTCTTTCGGCCAGTTTCTCGATCAAAATTAACCAAAAGGTGCGGAAATGTGTTTTCGGGACTTGAGATTGTGGATAGTGCCAATTGTCAACAAAAAACTAAACATATAGTGTCGGACTCTTTGATAATGTCGTGACGGTCGCTGTTTTTGACGTGGAAAAGATATCAAGGTACGTTTTTATTAATGATTTACACATGTTTTGATGGAACAGGTGCTCCTGTTATGATGTGAAAGCTTGAACCTTGAAAATTCGATCACCAATTTACATGGTAACTACAAGTCTTTAAGATATTATTAAAACACAAAAGGAACTAAAACAAAACGCCAGCAAACGTTATTGGAGAGCAAAATTTGTCACATTTTTTGGATGGCGTTTTTTTGTCGATTAGTATAGTTTTCATATTGTATATGGTACATGCGACCGCCGCTAGAGAGCGCATGGGGCGTATTGGAAGCGTTCCAATCTTACCCTGCCCTAGATGAGATGATAAACATAACGTAGATCAATATCTGTCTACCCTAAAAGACGAATTGCTATATATATTTGGCAGGAACACGATGGACGCTTTACACCACAACTTTATACGCACTATAGATGCAGGAAAGGAGACCAAGCGGTTGCTTTTGCGTCATAAAATTGTATTTCTGTATTTTTTTCGTCGTATGTTGCACAAAACTAGGTTTTTACAAAGCTTTTAGTGAACTTAACTAATATATATGCAAATAGGGATTTCAGTTGCACTCATTTTCGTGACAGTTTTGTTGATATTGATATTAGACCTTTAGGACGATCATTACAGTCATTTTATCTACCTATACTAATTACGAACTTTCAAGTGTGGGGCGCGTTGAGCGGAATCGCCCATTTTCGCCGACATTTGGATCGAGTAGCTGCAAAATTGGGCTTTTCGATATTACTTTTGACGTTCGAATTGAAAAAAGGACACAATTCCGCGTGGACTGCGCGATATTTTGTAAATTAAATGCGTCAATTTTGAAAAACAAATCACGTTTTTGCACCTCTTCGGGTGAAGGCGAACCTCGAGAAAATGTCACGTGACGTCTAGAAATTCCGACAAGCGGATCGATGAACGTCAAAAATTTACATTTTTTATCCGTTCCTGCCGACCTTATAAAAGCCGCTCGCTCTCATGTCTTACGATAAGATCCCTCTAAATACCCTTCGCAAAGAGTTTTGAGCAAAAAAAACGGCCTTAAAAACAATTTTCGATCCAAAAAATCGATTTTTGTCGACCCGTGTTTTGCTGCTATTACCACAGTAACGTCAAACCCGAAACGCCCCCTGCCGGACATTCGTAACAACAGTAACAGTTAGCAGATAACCTAAAATGTATCCTAACATGTCCATATTGCGAATGTGGACAGGTGGGAAGCCTTAACCACATATTTCTAGAATGCCCAATAACTAAAATCGAAAATTTTGACATATACACAGAGCTAGTATTATGCTATATGTTAAAATTACCTAAAAGAGAAACAAATTTCCCTCTTGTCTGTCATCCAATTTTAACGTGAAGAACCATTAAAGTTGTCAAATATTGACACAATTTCGAAAACGGTTTTTTATAACACATGTTATAAATCACCTTTCGGAAATCAAGTTATAGTTTGGGGTCCAGTGTCGGAGTAAGGCCGGTGAGTATGCACGGTCCAGGAAAGTGCGACCGCAGGCCGGCCTGCAGTTCGATCCCTACTGGGTGTGTAACTCTCGTCCTGCAACCCGACGGTGGCTGGTGCCTCCGCCACCGCCGCCGCTCCACAGCCCCGCGCTTACCCCTCCGGCACAGGGTAGGGCCGGGGTAGCTCCACGCGCACGATCCAGCATCCGCTAGCTGGAGACCGGATACGGGAACCGTGGAGTGCAGGGCTGCGCGTATGCGCCCTGAACGCGTTCAGGAATATGATTTTTCGAGCTGATTTTAATTACACAAGGGAAAAAACTTCCAACTTTCTGATACAACAAAAAAAAAATTTGTTCCAGATTATTTTTTCCTTACCTTTAACTAGAAATTGAAAGTGAATGTATTGTGTCATTCAAAATATTCGATATATCTATCTACCTATACTAATTACGAACTTTCAAGTGTAGGGCGCGTTCAGCGGAATCGCCCATTTTCGCCGACATTTGCGATCGAGTAGCTGCAAAATTGGGCTTTTCGATATTACTTTTGACGCTCGAATTGAAAAAAGGACACAATTCCGCGTGGACTGCGCGATATTTTGTAAATTAAATGCGTCAATTTTGAAACAAAATCACGTTTTTGCACCCCTTCGGGTGAAGGCGAACCTCGAGAAAATGTCACGTGACGTCTAGAAATTCCGACAAGCGGATCAATGAACGTCAAAAATTTACATTTTTTATCCGTTCCTGCCGACCTTATAAAAGCCGCTCGCTCTCATGTCTTACGATAAGATCCTCTAAATACCCTTAGCAAAGAGTTTTGAGCAAAAAAACGGCCTTAAAAACAATTTTCGATCCAAAAAATCGATTTTTGTCGACCCGTGTTTTGCTGCTATTACCACAGTAACGTCAAACCCGAAACGCCCCCTGCCGGACATTAGTAACAACAGTAACAGATAGCAGATAACCTAAAATGTATCCTAAAATGTCCATATTGCGAATGTGGACAGGTGGGAAGCCTTAACCACATATTTCTAGAATGCCCAATAACTAAAGTCGAAAATTTTGACATATACACAGAGCTGGTATTTATATAAAAGGAATTTTTAAATACTAGCTCCGCTATCGAAACCTGCAGTTTGTTGGTAAAACACTTCCCCGTAACTTAGCAACGGCACGTAGACCTCGATACAAGCAAAAACGCGAGCCGGTTGCGCAGGCTATTCGAGCTGCAAAGTCGTACGCGTTGCCACGTGTGATAAAACTGATCAGTGATAACTTAAAAATATCTATTAATTATTGCACTAAATCGAGTGATTAGTGTTAGTGTACCAGTGGAAATGTGGACCATCAGCTCAAGTAACCTTTCAAACACTTTGAGTACACTTTCAATCGATCATAAGGTACGTTTTTTATGATTTCTAGAAAATGTATGTATGTGGGTATGTATGTGTGTATGTCCGTGAACGCGATAGCGCCCAAATGGTACAACGGATCGGATTGAAATTTGGTACATTTATTTTTCTACTTTGCATTCACAATGCACACATTGTAACACTGTTTTCGGTGTTACAATTAGCAAATTGTAACACCGCATGTCAAACGAAAATACACATAACCACAAAAGTAAGCACAAATTGATTTTTTAGAGTCGCGAAACTGCGAAGTATGTATATTTTTATACATATTTAAACATGCGTGTTGCATCCTAGGTTTCGTACTACTAGTATATGATGGTATATAATAATTATCAATAATTACTTTTTCACAGATATTTGAATTTAAGTGACAGATGACAGTGTTACCAACGGTTGCACCCATAAATACTCTAGATCGGAATTTTACCTAATATACTTCTAAATTTTTACAAAATTAATGACGCAAAGTAGAAAAAATAGTATATTACACTCGTTTTATAAGACATATTGGCGCATTCGTTCATTTGGGGCACTCGTCGCTGGCGCTCTTCGTGCCCCAAACAACTCATGCGCCAATTTGACGTCTTATAAAACTTGTATAATCTCTACCTATACTAATTGCGAACTTTCAAGTGTAGGGCGCGTTCAGCGGAATCGCCCATTCTGGCCGACATTTGCGATCGAGTAGCTGCAAAATTGGGCTTTTCGATATTACTTTTGACGCTCGAATTGAAAAAAGGACACAATTCCGCGTGGACTGCACGATATTTTGTAAATTATATGCGTCAATTTTGAAAAAAAAAATCACGTTTGTGCACATCTTCGGGTGAAGGCGAACCTCGAGAAAATGTCACGTGACGTCTAGAAATTCCGACAAGCGGATCGATGAACGTCAAAAATTTACATTTTTTATCCGTTCCTGCCGACCTTATAAAAGCCGCTCGCTCTCATGTCTTACGATAAGATCCCTCTAAATACCCTTCGCAAAGAGTTTTGAGCAAAAAAACGGCCTTAAAAACAATTTTCGATCCAAAAAATCGATTTTTGTCGACCCGTGTTTTGCTGCTATTACCACAGTAACGTCAAACCCGAAACGCTCCCTGCCGGACATCCGTAACAACAGTAACAGATAGCAGATAACCTAAAATGTATCCTAAAATGTCCATATTGCGAATGTGAACAGGTGGGAAGCCTTAACCACATATTTCTAGAATGCCCAATAACTAAAATCGAAAATTTTGACTTATACACAGAGCTAGTAATATACTATTAGAATTGTCAGGGGACGAACTGGATTATTTTTGGTGACAATCTGACAACCGGAAGTGGTAAATATTACATGCGTTTTGTTAGGGATTCATCCGCTTTTGACCAAATTAATACTTGCTCATCCTCTAGCGACTTTAAATATTTGTACTAGCGTACAGTTCAATGGGATCAGCGGTTTATGCGCTATAAGCGTTTATAGAAGCACTTTGACAGTATCTAAGCCTTCATCGCTGTGTTACAAATTGACAGATTTTTAAAAACGTCGGTGTCCACTGACGTGACATTTGGGTGGTATGATTAGAAACAGTGTTTACTTTTGCTTTAAGTATGAGCTTTTACTTCATAGTCTTTTGTGAAGTGTAATCTATTACATGAAATAAATACTTCAATAGATAGTTTTTGTTTATATTAAAAGTATAACTAGTAGTAAATGCTAGTAAATACCACGATGCATCCACAGACGTGAAAATTCCTTTAGAATTGCATGTAACCTACACATTAATGCTACAAAATCCTTTACGGTTGAGATATTCTCCCCAATA
This sequence comes from Aphodius granarius, assembly GCA_963971325.1. NCBI lineage: Eukaryota > Metazoa > Arthropoda > Insecta > Coleoptera > Scarabaeidae > Aphodius > Aphodius granarius. The sequence goes on from OZ020223.1 coordinate 32,823,925, forward strand.
AACTTTTGATTTCATTATTTTGATATGGGTACAATCTATAGCTCCTATTGCTCCAGGTATCATCCAACCTACTTTAGCTAATTCAATTTCGTGGGCATTTTGAAGAAAGGAAATCCAAACACTTTTCTTCAACACCTTTTTTGTGAAACTTTATTTTTGAAACGTGGTTTGATGTACCCCAACATCTACACCAACACCTTGTTGAAACCCAGGATCACCTAGATATCTTAAAAATATCTCCATTTTGGCTACATTTTATAAAGATGCACCTCTCGTCTCAATATGATTTCTTTCGTCAGCCATCCATTTTTGCATTGAAGCTAAGAATTTTAGATAACTTTATAAGGCACTGTTCCCCCTATACTATAAAGTTATCTAAAATAATTGACTTAGCGAAATATTTTTCTATACAGTCCCTCTCCATACGTTCTACGTTCACATATTTCCCTTCATTTCCTACGATAATTCATAAAAATGGTCATTTGTAACACTTTTTCAATCGAAGTAAAAGATGTGAAGTTGTTCTATGAGTAGGTTCTTAAAAACTACACAAAACACTCCCAGATGGAGGAAATACATAGACAACATTAGTAATTACTCTGGTAGGTATGGACTTCTATGTACCGAAGTATATAAAGCAAAGTATGAAAGTAATTGTTCCTAGTACTTGCTTTTCTCTTGCTTCAAGAATAATGGAGAGTAAATGCTACAATTTTTGGTATTTACAAATTTCCAATAAATTTTAGTTGTATATATTTAGTTAAAAATAAAAACAAAGAAGCTGTTTGTGATTTACTTTATAATGGTCTCCCTGAAAATTACTTGTAAACAAGAATTCTCACTTAGAAGTATAGAATTCAGGAAATTTCTTAAATTGCCTCTCTTTGACGATATTTTTTTAGACTTTTTATTTAGATTTTTAGAAAAGTTTTTGTTCCTTTTACTTCTTTTAAGGGATTATTTTCAAAAAGTAACAAATTCCTTTCAAAATTCGTCTTCAAAAACAAAATTCTCACGAATTTTCGTTACAAACCGGGCGTGCGGCGACGCGAAGCCGCTCACTCTGGTGTCGGTAGCTGGCGGGGGGGTGGCAGCACGCTCCGGGTGGCAGAGACGCTCTCTCATACCGCGATGAGGCTTGCAGTGCTGAAGATCGCTGGGGGTGCGTGTCGTAGTCGTGGCGTGAACGAGGAACGATCGGTCTGCTAGATAGTATATTTAGTAAAGAATCACCTACCTTAACATTAATTTTTAGTTGTCACCGTAAATATAATTGAGAACGAGAAACGATGGCCGCGAAACATGCAGTTTGTAGGTAAAAAATGTTGTGGTTACACTGTGGACTGGTTGCGGTGGCGGTTGCCTCCAGCATTCTTGCGGGAAATGTGCACGCAGCGTCTAAAAGAGGTGAGTGGTGCGAAAAAGCGACGTCTTGGCGGTGAAAATTATTGGTTTTCTGTTGTGTGTTGGAGTCGGTCAGTGGTACAGTGTGAATTTGCCTTTGTAACGGTGTCGCGTGCGTTACCGATGTGTGTGAAGTGTCCTTTAATTAGGTTATATGGTATTTAATTGTTACGACGAGCCGGTTTTTGCTTGTATACCAATTTAACTTGTGATTTGACAATGATTACCAAGTGCAAATCTAGAATTAAGAAAGTTATAGTGGTTATATAGAAATAATAGTGATTTGCTAATGATTTTCTGAAATAAGTTTGTTGGTATTTCATGATTTAGTTACATACGTACATCATGATATATTTCTTGAATTATATTTCATGATTTATCTTATATTTGATGGATTTTGATGATTCTGACTGCAAACTATAGACAAACTTTTCAAAATTCGTTGTTTTTAAAAAAATATAACATGAGATGGTATGATTAAAAAGAATGTTTACTTTTACTTTAAGTATGAGCGTTTACTTCTTAATATTTTATGGAGTAGAATCTATTGTGTGAAATAATTACTTCAATGGGTAGTTTTTACTTATGTTAGAAGTATAAACTAGTACTAACACTAGGAAATGACACGATGCATCCACAGACGTGAAAATTCCGTTAGAATTGCATGTAGCCTGCACATTAATGCTACAAAATCCTTTACGGTTAAAATATTCTTCCTCATGAACGTTTGGTTTCATTATTCTGATATGGGTGCAATCTATCGCTCCTGTTGCTCCAGGTATCAATTAGCTAATTCAATTTCACGGGAATTTTGAGGAAAAGAAATCCATAAATTTTTCTTCAACAACTTTTTTGTGAAACTTTATTTTTGAAACGTGGTTTGGTGTACTCCAAGATCTACACCAACACCTTGTTGAAACCCAGGATCATCTTAAAAATATCTCCATTTTGGCTACATTTTACAAAGATGCACCTCTCGTCTCAATATGATTTCTTTCGTCAGCCATCCATTTTTGCATTGAAGCTAAGAATTTTAGATAACTTTATAAGGCACTGTTCCCCCTGTACTATAAAGTTACCTAAAATAATTGACTTAGCGAAATATTTTTCTATACAGTCCCTCTCCATGCGTTCTACGTTCACATATTTCCCTTCTTTTCCTACGATAATTCATAAAAACGGTCATTTGTAACACTTTTTCAATCGAAGTAAAAGATGTGAAGTTGTTCTATGAGTAGGTTCTTAAAAACTACACAAAACACTCCCAGATGGAGGAAATACATAGACAACATTAGTAATTACTCTGGTAGGTATGGACTTCTATGTACCGAAGTATATAAAGCAAAGTATGAAAGTAATTGTTCCTAGTATGTACTTGCTTTTCTCTTGCTTCAAGAATAATGTAGAATAAATACTATAATTTTTAGTATTTACTTCAGGTAAAAGCTACAAAATGAAGCATTTACTTGAAGTAGAAGTAAATACATACTTTTTTTAATCATACCATTCATGGTGTTTTTGTGGTCTAAATTGTGGAATAATTAAGAACCTTGATAAGTTTTTCTCTACTTTTAACTAAAACCTTATAAATATAACTTTCGTTGTTAACTATACCGAATTACAACTATGCTGGGAACAGAAGACAGACTTCAACAGACTAATTTAGAAATAGCCTATAGAGTAATTAGGTGTTAATCACTTGATTGGCTTTTACATTATAATAAAGCCCTGTCAATTCTAAACGCACTATTGTTTGATTTGTCGCGCTATGAGCAAAGTTCGAGTGAAAGTGAAATGTGCAAGGTTTCTGACGTTTTTTTTTGAGTACATTGAGTCTGAATAAAATTACTTGATAATATTATACCTTTTCAAAATAGTCTTGTATTGAAGAATCAATAATATGTACATCCAACTGTAATATTCTTTTCGGTTGTTACTCTGATTATGGTAGAGAAAAATTGAGTTTTGTTACATTGTCGATGTTAGAAAACATATTTTAATTTATTTGTGTTAACATTTTAGGTGTAAATACAAAATTATGCACAAAAGACAGGTTATGCACACAAAATAATCTGTCAAAAATTAAATAAATTCGTTTTGTTTACTTACAAACAGTTTTGGTAATATATACTTGTACACAGAGGGAAAATTTTATTCGACACAACACGAATATCTTTGAGTGAAGAATATCACTTGTTTCTATATCCACAGAAAGATCATTTGGTTGGTTCAAGTAAAATAGAAAATTCTCAGAGTAAGAGTATGATTTTCTTGATGTTCAAAGTATTACGTTTTCTGGTTTTAAGTATGGAGGAACTGCTTAAAAGGAATTACGTCTATTTTAAGCAATACGTACGTATACATTTGGGTCAAAAAACTGTTTGTTCGTTCAAGCATGTATATTTTTTACCCAACAAAATATTATTGTTGTTGTAAAACGAACGTCTTACTCTTTTTATATGTAGAAGAACATTTTCTCTGTCAGAGCAAAATATGCTCAACATAAACATACTAAACTCTTAAACCGGAAGAAAAACTAGCCGTTGAAATAACTACATATATTGAAATTCTTATAAGCAAGAACAATTTTCTTGATATCCAAGAATAGAGTTCTCTCAGTGTTGGCTATTCCGCTACAATCCTGTTTTCCTCATAATCCTTGTAAGTCACCCATGAAATAAATCACTTATGCATAGATGTAAACAAACAATATACGAACACTCCATATCGTCGAACTTATATAGTGGTAGTATGTGGCAAAAGACGCGAGAAACTATTAGCGCCATCTGTAAAGTAATTGCACAACGTTCTATGTATCTCTCAGAATAAGAATCTTGGGTCAAGAAACTGTTTTTTCGTTAAACCATATACTTATATTTTTCGTCCAACGAAATATTTTTGTTGTTGTAAGACGAACGTCTACACAATGAATTAAACACGCTATAATAAAAGAATATTAACTTTTTTATATAAATAGATTGGATTTAATCGAAATAATGAATTTGACTTAAAAGTAGTAGAAAACTTTAAAAATTAAAAAAAAAAATTTTTACCGGCGCCTCCGCCGAAAATGTAAAATATATTTTTTTAGAATTCTGTAGTCTTTTGTGCAAATCTGGACGTAGCATCTATCAAAAGTGTAAAACGATCGATTAATTTAGAAGTTTAGACTAATAAGTTTCTCCAGAAGATCCAGTACCAACAAATCTAGGTCACCAAACTAACCAATTTACGGTTCCTCTTTTAAGGCTATCCTGAATCATGGCAGTTCCAAGCATAATTTGCTATAGCTAATTGTAAAATCTATATTTTCCATATAATTTTTCTTAGTATTTCATTTCTTCTGTACATATTTGAAGTGATTACGTTGCCTTAGTAGAAATAGAAACGTGTAAAGTGCATACTTCTTACATATTGTAACTTTATTATGTATTATTCTTGTCAGCTTTGACGTAACCGTACACTTAGCTGTAATAACGTTGACATTAAGTACCAGTATTGCACACAGCATAGTGGCAATCTCATCAATCTGCGATAGTGTGGTCTTTAGTGTGAAGTTGCCTCACGTAGCGAGGAGTGAAGCACGCTAACAAATTTTTATTAGTTTTATCTCGTGTAGCGTAGCACGGTGTTCACTCTGCCATTTTTCACTTTCCTTTCCTTTCGCCCCGGTGAAAAATTGCCATCTCGTTCATTGCCATTTATTATTAACGATTTATCGCATATCTACAGCCAGATACGACCCTTAGAATCATTTTGATTAATTCCATTAAATTTGACAGCCTCTATAACACAAATAATTCATCCTAGACGTCTTTAGGCTTTATTATTATAATGGAATAGTCATTATTATAATAGTAGTTGAATAAATTCGTCATACAACGTGTGTGGATTAAAGTTATGGTTGTTTGGTTATTGGAATATTGTTTATAATGTGTGGATTATATACGTGTGTAATACGTGGACAATATTATTATTTAGGTAGCTAATAATACAAACGATTAATCTTGCTTGTGTCACAGTTGTGACAAGCTAATGCATTTCCTAATAAATGTTGTGCATTGTTAATGCCTCTACGCTATAATGCGTCCGGTTATTACATGTTATACGCCCATATTAACCCAACAAAGCAGTCTGTCAATGCGATAATAAATCAATAACAACGTCTGATGATAACTTGTTAGTCATTTTATATGAATTGATATTGTTGTCGCGACAATGTCGGTTCATATTATTCACTTACTCACTGTAATAACTAATAAAAATCACATTACACAAGGGAACAAATTTCCAAAAATTCAAAGGATCGTGGGGGATATACGTAAAGATCCTTCCATTTTAAAATATGCTTTAAAAGAGACACTGTCTTGTGTTATACATGTTATTATTCATGTTCTCCAAAATTGGTAATAACGCCCCAAAAAAGCCGTAAATTAAAAACAGATAATAGGATTCCTTATTTCTCCAATGACGAAACTAAATTTCGAAATCTGTTATTGGATTCGTCGTCGAGGCTACGCCATCTAGTGGTGTATTAAGGAAGCAGCGCGATCTCAAAGCAAGCTTTTGCGTCAGAGGCAGCCGAGAGGTCTCGGTCTTCTCTGATTTTCGACCTCCGATATTATTAAATTCAGACAGTCCCCGGAGCGAGGCTGAAGGGGGATGTAAACTAGGGTAGTGAGGTTGGGTTGGGGGTGGTTGTAATCGCGAACGGAGGTGGGGGATCATCTCCGATCTTAAATAATAATCTCCTATACTTCGGGTACTCCAAGGGTCGCTTTTTATTGCGGGGGGTTGTTGTAAGAAAGAGGCCAGCAAGTTGACTAGAGACAAATCGATATCGAAGACGAATACACTCCAGAAGAAAATAAGTTTTTGTTTGAATGAAGATAATTTATGTTTTTCAAATTATCAAAGTCCTTTTTATTTAAATATATAGAATTTTTCAATGCAAAACACTATATAAACATGTAATTTAACAACACGTAATTTAAAAATTAAATTACGAAATCGGTCTTTCCATGCGTATTCTTTCATTACCTGGTAAAAATATGATAAACGGTGAGAAGAAAACCAAAAAAACAAAGCGAAAATCCCCGAATAATAAACTTGAATGTAAGAACAACATAATTTCTGGGTAGTCCCTTGTTTGGGAATAATTTTTAAGCGTTGCTTTGCCCCCGGGGCTGTGTGATTTATATTTTTAACGGAAGGTATGAAGCGAGGGTCATGATTTACCCTTCTGCCACCCGCTTACAACCCCTATAGTCTGTTAGATGTAGTCCCAAAACCCGCGTTGCCAGTGAACCGAATCCAAACAGCAGTACTGCTATTAGTCATTTTGATTAATTTATCTTTAAAATTTGAAATCAAAAAGTTTTTTTCTAATTTTTACCTTGAGGGCCACCATTTTTTGGTTCACATACTGAATTTCGAAGTGTTTGAATTGAAAAAAATGCTTGTATGTACTTGTATGTATGTATTCATTAATCTTCTTGATTGTTGGTAGATATTTTGTTGTGGTTTACTCGTCGGGTGAAATTGGCCCTTTAATATTTGATGGGGATGTAGGATTAAGCAAAAACGGATCGTTCGAGCATACACAACCTTGCATCCCTAACTCCGCGTTGCTCCGTTGATAATCCACCAAAAAAGTATACAACCTGTCTGTTCTTATACATATTCTATAAGGGAAGCTTTACCAAAATTGCGACAAGCATGAAAGCACACATCCTATTTATTATGCATGTACGCCCGGATATTTTTAGCTGAGGGCTTTGTACTCAACTTTGATTAAAGATTTGATTAATATTTTATTCGATCATTTCGGTAATGTACGTTATTTTATTAAATAGACTATGTTAATACCAACAATGAAATAAACAAAACGTCAGCAAAATATTCTTTTATATCCTTCTGACTCTATAATATCTTCAATTTCAAAAAACAACACTCACAGTTACTCGCTCTTATAAGGATAACGCATTTGATGAAAACGTTATAGTACAAACCAGGAGAGCTGCAAATGACTCATCGCTTGCAAGGTTACGAAACAGATATACAAAACGAAGGCTGTTTCATTCTAACATGGGTAATCGGTCAAACAAGATCTGTCGCGTACGTCAAAAATAACAGCAGAAATCGCTTAGTCATTTGCAGCTCTCCTGGTTTTTACTATAATAGTCTTTTGCTGGACACATCTGTTGATGTTACTGGCGAAGACATTATCTTACATGATGAACAATATGAATATGAGAGCTAAGAAAATTGATTTATACAATTTTTGTTGTCATTACTCTAAAATGTACTTCTTTAAAAAAATCTTTAAAAAAATGTGCCATCTCCGACATTGCACTGTTGGAACACCCTGTATATGTCTGTTTAAAACTCAATATTAGTAGTAATTTAATATTTAATGGTAAAAAATAAGAGATTTCGCATTAAAACTGAGTTTTCTTCCTAATACGAGTATTGCACAGCTAGATCAGGCATTTCGACCACTGTCCGGCCCCGACACATTATGAACGTCGCAGTAGACGTTCCGCGGCCGGAAGGGACGGTGGGGTAGTTGCCGAAGGGGGTGGAAAACCACCACCACCTTCCCACCTCAGACGACAACCCAGTGTTACATATTACTTTATAGAATCGATGGTACAATTACGGGGAAACACATTTCACCCTTAAATTTTAATCACCGCGCCTTTACCTATACGGGGGTGTTGGTGGTGGTTTTAGGGTGAGTTTTGCGTTTTTTTTTGGTTTGAGGGATAATATAGTTTGAGTTGATAATAACTGTAATATGTCCAAAGTATCCAAACTGTGTTTAAAGTGAACTGAAATTGTCCCTTTTTTGAAGACCTCTTTGCTCAACTACACTAATTAACCTAATTTATTACAACAAAAACTCTCAATTTCTCAAGCAACCACACGCGTAAATCGCGTCAAAATTATGTCAGATCCTCCACGAGTAAAGCGAAACCGCTAAAGGCGCGTCACGCAGACGTCAAGACGCTACGCCGCCGACGACGACAGTAAAATAATCACATAAATTACTTTAGAGGGCAACGCTAAGTGGTCTTTCTCTTAATATAACCAGGCGTTCGTCCGCTGCCAGTGCCAAGCAACCAACCAACACTCGTACGACGAAGTAAAGTTGAATGCTGTTTGTTCGTGTTAGGCAAATGAAGACAAATGAGACACCATTATTACCTTAGTTCTGGGGGTAGCGGGCATCTGTCACCCAAGGACGTGCTGACGTAGTACGACTCTCTCGCGTCGTTCGTCCTGTCGCGTAGTCCTGCTGACTCCGAAGATTGTCAAATTAACGTTATGCCCGTCACTTGTCATTTCTTTGTGGTTACCCTCGTCTCGGATACATATTTCAGGACGGGGTGCTCTCAGGGTATGCCTTGAGACACCGCACGGGGTGACGTCACCGCCATCTTGGATTCGCACGGTGCTAGGGGAGATAGGCAGATGAATGGGGACGTTCATTAGCTGAGCTTGGAGCCTTCTGCATCCTGCGATTAATCTTGGGGTGGACGGTCTGTTTATATCAGAGATTAGGGTAGTGGGGTGGCGGTTTAATGAGATAGATAAGGACGGATGTTATTTTTAATTATTTTTTCTGTCTTGCCAGATTTCTCTATCAAAACAACCAACTTGCTTCAACCAATCAATTTTACTTTTTTTGAAGCTCATATTTTACATATATGATCTTGATTCAATGCAATGCCAATGGTTGTTTAATGCAAAATACTATATTCTTAAAAGAACTCATAAGAACATTTAAAGCTATCCAACATAGCTTTATTTGGAAAGAAAACCTTTAAAATTGAAGGCTAACATATAGAAATCTGAATATTCTCGTATATACCAAGGCTGGAAGTTTACTTCCACTGTTACATCTTATCCCAGACTTTGAAATTTTCTATTTGGCAAACAACGACACCATCAGCAGAAGGCGGTGGCGGCTGGGAGTGTTTACGACCGTCTCATTTCATACTATCCGCACTTTTCCAACGGAGTTTTCCGAGAATAAGAGAAACTGTTCTACACAGTGGCAGCAGCCATTTCCAGACAGATTCGTCACACGTCTCCTTGAAGAGATGCCATCCTGCAGCAGGCCGGTCATTTCTCATACGCTTTATATATAGATATATATTTGTCACGAGTGTACGCCGAGTGGAGAAGAGCCGGAATGGGAATTCTCGAGAAAAATGGAATCAAAATATTGTAGGTGTACGCTCGCGTCCGACAGGGGTCGCCCTTGATGAATTCCGTATGTACGGTACTATCTAGAAAAATTGTACTTCAGTAATACACAAAATTTGAGGGATAATGGGGTTTTTTGGCTAGCTGATAACAAAATTCTTATATCACCAGCTTGGCTAATATGTGTTTTCTTTATTTTCAGGTAAGGAACCCATTTTCAACCACACCTCGACACTATGTTACAGTAAGTAAACCAACACCACAAAAACAAAGCTTTTAACAGCAACGGAATTTCCTTTGACTCTGTGTTTAAATATGTACACTCTGTGTACAAATATTTATACAGAAGACATGTTATATCACGAACTATCTTTAGTTTTGCGCCTTTTGGCGATAAAGGTGTCGGATTTCTTACTTCGACGGACGTTCACTGCAACTGATACTGTATTTAATTGACTGCCACGCTGGCATGGGCGTGCCCTTTGGGACAATGTTAACAGATCTATTTGCATTAGAGAGCACAGACGGTGCTATGTATCTCTGTGTCTGGTAGGAAACGCCCAGGGTTTGTAGTTGACAAATATAGGATCGAAATTTAGTGCAAGCTTAAGTAAAAGGTTGAATAACGCAAGAGATTCACACAAGTGATAACACAAGCTTAACTGAACCCCAAAATACTATTTTATCATTGCGGATATATTCCTTAAAAGATGTCCTTTAAAATTTACATTTCAAATTCCCAAAACAATTCTTACGTCCACCGAAAAAAAAATCATAGGAAGAAAGTAAGTGATCCGGCATTTTACCCTAATACGAAAATACTCACCGATCCTGTAAAAGGAGCCGATTGGGAAAACCGGAAGGATCAAATCAATACGTAACGAGCCCCCCGAAAGCGAAGGTAAGTCGAAACAAGCTTGGCCAAGAGGATTGCTCTCTCTACATGTCTCTCTCTTGCTCTTTCGCTTCGTACCGTCGCGCGTTTGAAGAGTTATAAAAATAAATTGCGTTATCCTGCGAGATAAACGTGCCCGGGAGTGATTCCTCCTCCGGCTGACTTTTATCTAAACGTCCGAAAAACCGTATAAAAAAAGGAAAACGCTCGCGTCAGACCGGACGGAGTTTTATGGGCGACGTAATTAAAAGCCAAAGGAAACCTCTCCCTAAGTGATTTGCATACTAAACTTCTTCGCGGGGTACGCGGGTTGGTTTCGTTTTGGGGTGTCTGGGTGTCCGTCCCCCGCCCCCCTAATCGGGTACACAACTTTTCAATTTATACGCCTCGAGGCGACGAGATCCGCGGGCCTATGGCGGATTTTTTTTTTATTGCGGAAGCCGCCGGTCTTTCGGTGTACTCAAGGATCTCCCTACATAAAACATCCGGCGAGGAGAACTAACCTTCATTTCCTGGAGTGGCGGCGGAGAAAGGAAACTCACCCTAGGGAGGTTCGCGCGCTTTTTTGTGTCTGAAGTTTATTTTTGGACAAAAACAGAAATTTAAAATGTAATTATTTTTTTTAATGTTGGTTTAGACGTTGAAATAGTATGAAATGAACTCATTTTCATTGTTTCTATATCCGCGGAAAGATCATTTGGTTGGTTCAAGTAAAATATAAAATTCTCAGAGTAAGAGTATGATTGTCTTGATGTTCCAAGTATTACGTTTTCTTGTTTTGAGTATGAAGGAACTGCTTGAAAGGAACTACGTCTGTTTTAAGCGATACGTACGTGTAATAGTAGGATGGTGGGTTCTTGGAATGTGATTAGTGCATGACAAAAAAATGTTCTAAAACATTTAAAGTCAAACACCATGACCCCCCAAACACACTCGCTCTGCACGTGAGTTCTTGCAATGGGACTAGTGCAGCATTTTAGCAGGCAAAACTAATTAAACTACTCATATTGATATTTAACTCAAAGGAAAACACTTCTCAACAAAATAACAAATTTATTAAATTAAAAAAAAACATAAAAATGAATGAATAAAAAATATAAAAGAGACACTTAATTCATCCTTAAAATTACCATCTAGAGGAGCTGTTAGATTCTCGTAAAAATACAAAGAAGTGAAAACACAAAGGAGGAAATAATAATCAGCTTACCATTTACAAAACACAAAACACTACACTAAGTTACATTATAAAAATAAATGAAAAAAGACTACATCTTAAGTAGAATGCCGAATGTCGGCTGTTAATCTCGACTGTTCTCTACAGAATGTTTTTTTCTTCATCTTTGTGACTTGAATTTATACCTCTCATGTATAAACTATCTCGGTCCACGATACCATAATTTATAATTAAGCAAATAACACACACCCAAAATATCAAGACACAAAGCACTTAACGAAAGGGCCCTACTGATTTGGGCCATAAAAAAGAAAGATTTACGAGTCTTCTAAGTATAACTAAGTATATATCTAAGGATAATATAACAAATCATACGCATGCGTGTGAAAAGGTCAGACAGTATCACCATTCACATATCCGGCATCACATACAATTTATCTCAAATTACAATGAACAAAATATGGATGCAGCTGAAATCCCCAATTATTACATACGTATACTTTTGGGTCAAGAAACTGTTTGTTCGTTGAAGCATGTATATTTTTCACCCAATTGATGTAAAACGAACGTCTTACTCTTTTTATATGTAAAAGAATAACATTTTCTTCGTCAGAGCAACATATATCCAACATAAATATACTAAACTCTTAAACCGGAAGAATAACTAGCCGTTGAAATAATACATATTATATTGAAATTCTTATTACTTATCTAAGAATAGAGTTATTTCTGTGTAGGCTAGTCCACTACAATCCAGGGTTTCCTCATAATCCTTGTAAGTCACCCATGAAATAAAACTTAAAACACTTATGCATAGATGTAAACAAACAATATACAAGCACTTAATTTCGTCGAACTTACATAGCGGTAATATGTGGCAAAAGACGCGAGAAACTGTTAGCGCCATCTGTAAAGTAATTGCACAACTTTCTATGTATATCTCAGAGTAAGAATCTTGGGTCAAGAATCTGTTTTTTCAATGACAACCATGAAAACCCAAAAGAAACCGATAACAAAACCAAAAACATTATTTGTAAAGCCAGTAAACACGCTCGTCAGTTAGCACGTTTCATTTTCGGACTGTCCATGCGGCGAAAATCACCGGACGAGTCGGTGAAATTCGTTTTTTCGGTTTTCGATTCGCCTCCTATGCAACCGCGCGGTTTGAAGCGGAACGAAAACAACTGGAGGCGGTGATGGTGGCGGTATCAGTGGGATATACCGCAAATAAAAAGACTACGCACAACACGAGGAATGAGAAACAACAACGGCCCAGAGCGGGACTGTAAGCGGGCATGTATGCCCTGTATATGCAAATACTGGACGCAGCCGATAGATCTGATTTAACGACTTCGATAATTGCTTTTTCCCGGAGTCAGATTTAGTCCGGGCGTGTGTTTTACACCGGCAAAAGTTCCACTATTTGATGGATTCGTGTACACGGTACAGGGTTTTCGCGTTTGTTATGTTTCACTAGTAATTAAAGGTTTTGTTGCGGGGGAATTTTACTGCTGAATGCAGCGTTTACAACAAAGTTTTGTTTTTGAAATGTTGACACTGACGGTTGGTTAGTATGACGACAGAATACTCCAGGCATTGGTGGTTAACAAAAATATTTTATGTACTCTCTAGCAGTTTGTCATTTCTTTTAACTATTTAGTTTAGTATGTTTATGTTGAGTATATTTTGCTCTGACGAAGAAAATGTTATTCTTCTATATATAAAAAGAGTAAGACGTTTATTTTACAACCACAATATTTTTTTGGGCGAAAAATATACATTCTTCAACGAATAAACAGTTTCTTGACCCAAAAGTATACGTACGTATCGCTAAAAACAGACGTAATTCCTTTCAAGCAGTTCCTTCATACTTAAAACAAGAAAACGTAATACTTGGAACATCTTGGGTGCAAAATATCCATGCTTTAACGAACAAACAGTTTCTTGACCCAAAAGTATACGTACGTATCGCTTAAAACAGACGTAATTCCTTTCAAGCAGTTCCTTCATACTTAAAACAAGAAAACGTAATACTTGGAACATCTTGGGTGCAAAATATCCATGCTTCAACGAATAAACAGTTTCTTGACCCAAAAGTATACGTACGTATCGCTTAAAACAGACGTAATTCCATTCAAGCAATTCCTTCATACTCAAAACAAGAAAACGTAATACTTGGAACATCTTGGGTGCAAAATATATATGCTTCAACGAACAAACAGTTTCTTGACCCAAAAGTATACGTACGTATCGCTTAAAACAGACGTAATTCCATTCAAGCAATTCCTTCATACTCAAAGCAAGAAAACGTAATACTTGGAACATCTTGGGTGCAAAATATATATGCTTCAACGAACAAACAGTTTCTTGACCCAAAAGTATACGTACGTATCGCTAAAAACAGACGTAATTCCTTTCAAGCAGTTCCTTCATACTCAAAACAAGAAAACGTAATACTTGGAACATCTTGGGTGCAAAATATCCATGCTTCAACGAATAAACAGCTTCTTGACCCAAAAGTATACGTACGTATCGCTTAAAACAGACGTAATTCCATTCAAGCAATTCCTTCATACTCAAAACAAGAAAACGTAATACTTGGAACATCTTGGGTGCAAAATATATATGCTTCAACGAACAAACAGTTTCTTGACCCAAAAGTATACGTACGTATCGCTTAAAACAGACGTAATTCCATTCAAGCAATTCCTTCATACTCAAAACAAGAAAACGTAATACTTGGAACATCTTGGGTGCAAAATATATATGCTTCAACGAACAAACAGTTTCTTGACCCAAAAGTATACGTACGTATCGCTAAAAACAGACGTAATTCCTTTCAAGCAGTTCCTTCATACTCAAAACAAGAAAACGTAATACTTGGAACATCTTGTGTGCAAAATATCCATGCTTCAACGAACAAACAGTTTCTTGGCCCGAAAGTATACGTACATATCGCTTAAAACAGACGTAATTCCTTTCAAGCAGTTCCTTCATACTTAAAACAAGAAAACGTAATACTTGGAACATCTTGTGTGCAAAATATCCATGCTTCAACGAACAAACAGTTTCTTGACCCAAAAGTATACGTACGTATCGCTTAAAACAGACGTAATTCCTTTCAAGCAGTTCCTTCATACTCAAAACAAGAAAACGTAATACTTGGAACATCTTGGGTGCAAAATATATATGCTTCAACGAACAAACAGTTTCTTGACCCAAAAGTATACGTACGTATCGCTAAAAACAGACGTAATTCCTTTCAAGCAGTTCCTTCATACTCAAAACAAGAAAACGTAATACTTGGAACATCTTGTGTGCAAAATATCCATGCTTCAACGAACAAACAGTTTCTTGGCCCGAAAGTATACGTACATATCGCTTAAAACAGACGTAATTCCTTTCAAGCAGTTCCTTCATACTTAAAACAAGAAAACGTAATACTTGGAACATCTTGTGTGCAAAATATCCATGCTTCAACGAACAAACAGTTTCTTGACCCAAAAGTATACGTACGTATCGCTTAAAACAGACGTAATTCCTTTCAAGCAGTTCCTTCATACTTAAAACAAGAAAGCGTAATACTTGGAACATCAAGAATTTTTTTTTCTTGATATCCAAGAATAGAGTTCTCTGTGTATAACTTCTAATGTATCCACCATCATATCAGATAATTCAGACAATTCTGCTAATTCTAAAAAAAATATTCTGTCGTTACCATAACTTTATATAGTCCATTTAGCCTCATTCTAAGCACACAAAAAACCTCGTCCCACTCTATAAATTCGATAACCAGCCCTTGATTTACTAGCAGGGGTCTTTCTCAGAGCCCATACTATACTATCTCGGCGAGTGTAAATTGCCCTGAACCCGGTCTTCAGGCCCTGACCGTTCCGGGCATCTCTTTACGGTCGCGGGACTTAATCGAGTTAACGGCTGCATGGAATTAGGTCATATCTGTCACCCGTTCTCGCTGAAAAGAAATTGGGACCGCCGCCCAAAGTTTAAACACTCCACGAGCCACCCTCTCGGCTCCTCAAACTGGGTGATTCATGGCGCTCTTCAGGCTAAATTTACCGACAGGAACGCGATTTTGGTTATGTGCCCCTCTGGAGATGATACAGCCAGCTTCCATAGGCTTCGTTAGCCATCATGGTGCCGAAAGTTCTAAATGTAAAGTGGGAGATTAGAGAATTATTTGGAAACAAAATCTTGTCGTTGCAAAGGAGAAATTTGTGTGATAGCCACCCTGTAAACAATATTTCTGTAATGAATTCCCAAGTTCTGCGTTCACGTGAAACTACCTGAGGTAGTGGTTACGATTGGGGAGCTATTTATCATAAGGGGCGGCTGGTAAAGGTGATAAATGGGTGGTGGGTCTCAGCCCCCCGTTCGGTAATTAGTTAACCCCGCGCGGCATAGGAGAGGGATTTTCTGGGTAGCATAATCGCTTGGGTTTATTACGCGCGCTGGCAAAACTTACGCCGACTTCTGTCGAACTTCTGAAGCCGCCGCCCGCCGCCTCCGCCGCCGCCGAACGAAGTCAACAAAATAAATAACGAGCCGATATTGTGAAAGTTTTCATTGGTATAACGACGCCCGGACGCGATTTATGTATCTGCTCTACGTAGGGGGTGTGGGGGTCCATGGGGGTTCACTAAGATCAATATTACGTCTTCCTAAAAGTTAAGTGTTTATTCGCTGAATCGCGGATTTCGAGTAATTACGGGACGGGTTGAGGTTGTGGTCGTTATGACTCATCAGAAGATGATTTTATTTCTATTTGATGAAGTGGTGTTCTGTGTTCTTTACTTTTCCAGTGCTACCTTACTTCAAAACTTGAGTTTTGCTCACAAAATTGGGATTTTGACGCCATATTATAGTTCTATTATGTTACTACGAATGCACATAAATAATTTTTGCAGAAACGTGCAAATATTAATGAAAGTATATATTTTTAGAGCGATGTATTGAAATCACTCATGGTGATTTATTCGAGCTTCTTCTTAAGCTCTTTTGCTCTCCATACATAACAGACCTATAGATTAGATAAACATCTCATTTCCATAGTGTTTGTTAGGTACGTTTTCACTAATTTTAACGCAGAAGAAGTTAAACTTTGGACAAAATGTTTTGTTTATTACCAATTTCGTAATAAATATTCAATAAAATTAAAAATTCTATTATTTTTGAAATATACTCACCCAATATTAAACTGAAATCTTTCGTTATTCAGAGCTAAAAATGATTGGGGTTGGGAAAAAGGGGTTTGTAAGGGTGGAAAGAAATCACTATTGGGTGTCCGCTGCGGTCGACAGAATCGAATAAATTAGAGTAACGTACGGTGATAATGCCATCAGGCACAATTCGGCATATTTTATGAAAGTTTCAAGAGAGAGAGAGAGAAAGAGAGGTAGAGAGAATGATCAAGGTCGCGCCGCCACCCCTAAAAAACGAGCCCCCGCGAAACGAGCCGCCGCGCTCAGCGCCATCTAGCGCTAGCCGACTCAGTAAATTTCCGCGTGAACGCACGCGAAACGGCACGTAAATCAGGGATTATGGCCTGGAGAATACGGACGACAAAATGTAACGTGAAAAAAGAACCATCGCCTCCACCAAAAAATACCACCGCCATTTAAAGCCTCGTTCACATTTTACCAATTTTGATGTTACTATAGGAGATCTCGGTAACTATAAGAAATATCGAAAAATATTTGCACATTCTTGATGTACTTTTTTGATTAATTACCGGGGAAAAATATTGCGGATTTTAGTATTTTCTCTTCAACTGAAAATTCTACACTGTCTTACTTTAGAGAACATTTGTAATTACGGGGAAATCGGTTAAGGTGGAGGGTGGTAGATTATTGGGTAGGGTGGTTCGAAAGGAAGAAGAGGAGGGCGTGGGGTGGCACTTTATGACGGATTCCGAAAATTTAATGGACACGGATTTGGCGAGGATTATCCCCCGGAACGATTGGTCGCCAGGCAGGGAAGTTTATTGCGAAAAATTGGGTTAATTGTCGAGGATTCGATTAGCTGTGTTATATGGGGACGGCCGACCCATTCACTCAATGAACGCGAGCGACATCTGCAGCGGAAGTTGGGCCAATCAAATCGAACAAAAAAATCGACTCTTAAATTGCCCTGTGACGGTATTTCCACCTCTCCCAGATTACCTTCGGTTATTTTAGTGGAAATGAACCATTTTCATCTTTCCCCCCTTTTTAAGGATATGCCCAATTTATTATATCAGAAAGGATTATAAAACATCCTGCAACCAGAACAGGGATCACATATTTTTGTTGACCTAACATCACTTTTCAAAGATCAAGTCATTGTAATAATTGGGGATTTCAGCTGCATCCATATTTTGTTCATTGTAATTTGAGATAAATTGTATGTGATGCCGGATATGTGAATGGTGATACTGTCTGACCTTTTCACACGCATGGGTATGATTTGTTATATTTTCAACTTAGAAGACTCGTAAATCTTTCTTTTTTATGGCCCAAATCAGTAGGGCCCTTTCGTTAAGTGCTTTGTGTCTTGATATTTTGTGTGTGTGTGTTATTTGCTTAATTATAAATTATGGTATCGTGGACCGAGATAGTTTATACATGAGAGGTATAAGTTCAAGACAAAAAGATGAAGAGAAAAACATTCTGTAGAGAACAGTCGAGATTACCAGCCGAAATTCGGCATTCTACTTAAGATGTAGTCTTTTTTTCATTTATTTTTATAATGTAACTTAGTGTAGTGTTTTGTGTTTTGTAAATGGTAAGCTAATTATTATTTCCTCCTTTGTGTTTTCACTTCTTTGTATTTTTACGAGAATCTAACAGCTCCTCCAGATGGTAATTTTAAGGATGAATTAAGTGTCTCTTTTATATTTTTTATTCATTAATTTTTATGTTTTTTAATTTAATAAATTTGCTATTTTGTTGAGAAGTGTTTTCCTTTGAGTTAAATATCAATATGAGTAGTTTAATTAGTGTTGCCTGCTAAAATGCTGCACTGGTCCCATTGCAAGAACTCACGTGCAGAGCGAGTGTAAGAGCAATAATAGTGGTGGCTTGTGTTTGGGGGGTCGTGGTGTTTGACTTTAAATCACATTCCAAGAACCCGCTATCCTACTATTACATCATCAAAGTGTTGTGACAGGTCTAAGATTAAAATATGGGAAGTGATCAAAGAATATGTTGTAAAAATTCACCAAATAAGTTTTGTGACATATGCGGTTGTTGTAGTGACACATTGAAAATATAAATAAATTTGTGGTACATAATAAATAACACATCTGTGTCTGATACTGAAATACTGTTTCCCTGCTTCTACTATTCCCAATTTTTTTGTTATCTGCATATATCCATCTATGGAATAACATATTCCACGACCACCCTGCTTGGGGTTGTTTTTTGTCTCGCAGTGAAGCTATAACTTGACGCTTCGGTGCCAGTTGAGTTTATCAAACGCCGTTTTCGAAAATAACAGCGAACCGGAAAAAACTTTTCTCGAACGAAGCTTAAAAAACGAGCCTCCCCATCACATATTTTACGCAAGCTCTCGAGTTGTATGCGCCTATTTCCGTCCTTAACAGCTCTCCGAACTTTGATACATAAAATATAGGGTACTTTTTTTAGGATTTATGAACTAAATTTGAATGACGTACAGCAGAATTATTTGATTAAATTATAAGTGAGAAGGAATTAGTTGACATGGTATTTCTGTAAACTAATAAATGGCGTAGTTTTTGGTAAAACGTTTGAAATGCATAATTATATGGGTGGAGACATCCAACGTTGGCTTGGTCGTTTTTCCTTAGACGACGCTTCCAAACTTTGATATCGATTGATTTAGTATGCACGAGTAGTTTCCCTTGGCAGTGGCGTCTCCCGCTAGTTTTTGGACCATTTAAATTTTGCTTAATTTACCGGGACATAACAAGTTGCCGAAGTTCTCGGAAGAATTCAGGGCTGAATTTGCCCTGTGCACACTTCCACTTCAGTTAACGACGACTTCACGAACCATTCGCTCACCCCTTAATACTTCACAACCAGTGGCGGCTCGTCAAGATGATTTATTTTTAAACTTTTTCACACTGAGGTTTTTTAATAAAATTTAGTCCTATTCTTTCAGATTTAATACAAAAAAATAGTTGATAGACTATTTTTACAAAATATAACGTCGATATATCATTGACAAGTGGGACGTTAACGGTGGGATAAATGGGTCCTTAAAGGTGAAACATTAACGAGGTCCCGTTGCTGGGGGCAGTTATAAAAATGGTCGTAGTCGGTGGCGGTTAGATGGAATACCTCTACGGGGTATTGGGAGACTGTAGCGCTCCCTGTCGGCCGCAATATAAACATTCTTATGCGTCCCAGATGGTCGATAAATAAAAATTTGCCGCGGGCGCATGTAAATGCGCGATCAGGAGTTACGGCTCTTCTGGTCGTGGTCGCTTATTTCGTTTTTTCGTTCGCTTTTTTATTTCTCGCGAACCGATAAGTTTTGATTACCGTTAAGAATCTTGCTAGCTTACTGTCTTTTACTGTTGTCAATATTACACACACAGAGAAAATGCTCAGTTCAAGTCAAATTACTTTGAATAAAAACAACGATTGATTTTCATATCTAAGAAATAACTATCCACTTCAACCAAGACAAAATTTTCTCAGCAGAAGTGCTTGATTCAAGATAAATTTAGTTGCAATGAGTAAATTATTGAGTCACACCAAATAGTCATCAACTACAATGGACTATATGTAGTTTTGAATGAAACTTTGTAGTATTACTTCAAATATTTAAACATTTCGACCAAATTAATATTGTTTTATTTCAACCGTTGGATGGATTAAAGAGAATAATAATTATATCAGAATAAGTAATTGGTTGTTTTGCTTGGAAAAACAAATGTTTCAGAAAAAGATTTTTAGGTTTGGTTCAACACCATCTGTGTTGATGGCTATAGCCACTATTGTCAGTGTCAGTTTTCCATCATTTTAGCATTTACTGCATTTTTTCATCAATGTAGAAAAGCAACTTCTGACGAAATCAAAAACAACTTGTAAGAACGAGGTCATTATTTATTGAAGAAATCTTTCTAAATTTGTACAAAGAACCCTAAAGAGATTCTGCTAATTGTTGCCCACTTAATATCGGAATGGAAACCGAGAAACTTGAAACAAACATTTCATGAAAAAAAAAAAAAAGCTTCAACATTTTTTTTTTTATGCCTGGCCCCATTATAATTGCGTATCGTTGGTTATTTTTTTGTGTCGACTGAATCGAATGCTCAACTATGCATATCCTGGTGTGGAGTGGGTTGCGATATGAAAGCGAGAGATAGAGACATGGAGCGCGCTGTCCATCGTTAGC
The DNA here is from genome assembly GCA_963971325.1 of Aphodius granarius. Classification (NCBI taxonomy): domain Eukaryota; kingdom Metazoa; phylum Arthropoda; class Insecta; order Coleoptera; family Scarabaeidae; genus Aphodius; species Aphodius granarius. The sequence continues at coordinate 32,844,993 of OZ020223.1, forward strand.
GGCTCGGATTGTTCTGCCGTCAACGCGCGGGAAACGCACAAAGGACTCATAGTTTCGAGAATCAATCAACTGTAACACCTGTGCTTTTGTAATCACCTGTCGTTCTGGGCATTATTCGCCCCCGCCCCCCACACCACACGGAAAATGGCCGATTGCCGCCCCCCTTATAATCTATACGCTGTATTGCGAGAGAAAATAAGCCGAAATATACAACTTTTACCCCTCGGTATTTTGTTTTTATTCGGGCGAGCAACGGGTCAGATATAAATTCGACGTTGTGTGAAATTTTGTTGATGTAAAATTTTGTTGGGTTGAAAAAGGGTAAACATACGATATTTTGGGGTGGGGTTTTGTCGAAAACCCCATTCCCGATTCCGATTATTTTATTTAACAATGTTAAATAAATGTTATGTCATTTTTGAAATCGTTACACCCTTAGAAATAAAATTTTATCAAATTCTATCAACTCTTTCTATTTTTGTCCAACATTTGTATTGGGTCGATGCACTGTGCGGCGTACAAAACGACAAAGTCGGATAACAAACTCTTACACATCGATTCAAATCGAGTAAACTCCAGAATGTCTCTTCCCTTTGTATCTACCATACAAACTGAGAAGATGTGTCAAAATTATCACTGAACAAGAAAAGCGGTTGCTTTTGTGCAACTTCTGTACAACTCGGCACAACAAACTCTTACACATCGATTCAAATCGAGTAAACTCCAGAATGTCTCTTCCCTTTGTATCTACCATACAAACTGAGAAGATGTATCAAAATTATCACTGAACAAGAAAAGCGGTTGCTTTTGTGCAACTTCTGTACAACTCGGCACAACAAACTCTTACACATCGATTCAAATCGAGTAAACTCCAGAATGTCTCTTCCCTTTGTATCTACCATACAAACTGAGAAGATGTATCAAAATTATCACTGAACAAGAAAAGCGGTGGCTTTTGTGCAACTTCTGTACAAATCGGCACAACAAACTCTTACACATCGATTCAAATCGAGTAAACTCCAGAATGTCTCTTCCCTTTGTATCTACCATACAAACTGAGAAGATGTATCAAAATTATCACTGAACAAGAAAAGCGGTTGCTTTTGTGCAACTTCTGTACAACTCGGCACAACAAACTCTTACACATCGATTCAAATCGAGTAAACTCCAGAATGTCTCTTCCCTTTGTATCAACCATACAAACTGAGAAGATGTATCAAAATTATCACTGAACAAGAAAAGCGGTTGCTTTTGTGCAACTTCTGTACAACTCGGCATAACAAACTCTTACACATCGATTCAAATCGAGTAAACTCCAGAATGTCTCTTCCCTTTTGTATCTACCATACAAACTGAGAAGATGTATCAAAATTATCACTGAACAAGAAAAGCGGTTGCTTTTGTGCAACTTCTGTACAACTCGGCACAACAAACTCTTACACATCGATTCAAATCGAGTAAACTCCAGAATGTCTGTTCCCTTTGTATCTACCATACAAACTGAGAAGATGTATCAAAATTATCACTGAACAAGAAAAGCGGTTGCTTTTGTGCAACTTCTGTACAACTCGGCACAACAAACTCTTACACATCGATTCAAATCGAGTAAACTCCAGAATGTCTGTTCCCTTTGTATTAACCATACAAACTGAGAAGATGTATCAAAATTATCACTGAACAAGAAAAGCGGTTGCTTTTGTGCAACTTCTGTACAACTCGGCACAACAAACTCTTACACATCGATTCAAATCGAGTAAACTCCAGAATGTCTCTTCCCTTTGTATCTACCATACAAACTGAGAAGATGTATCAAAATTATCACTGAACAAGAAAAGCGGTTGCTTTTGTGCAACTTCTGTACAACTCGGCATAACAAACTCTTACACATCGATTCAAATCGAGTAAACTCCAGAATGTCTCTTCCCTTTGTATCTACCATACAAACTGAGAAGATGTATCAAAATTATCACTGAACAAGAAAAGCGGTTGCTTTTGTGCAACTTCTGTACAACTCGGCACAACAAACTCTTACACATCGATTCAAATCGAGTAAACTCCAGAATGTCTCTTCCCTTTGTATCAACCATACAAACTGAGAAGATGTATCAAAATTATCACTGAACAAGAAAAGCGGTTGCTTTTGTGCAACTTCTGTACAACTCGGCATAACAAACTCTTACACATCGATTCAAATCGAGTAAACTCCAGAATGTCTCTTCCCTTTTGTATCTACCATACAAACTGAGAAGATGTATCAAAATTATCACTGAACAAGAAAAGCGGTTGCTTTTGTGCAACTTCTGTACAACTCGGCACAACAAACTCTTACACATCGATTCAAATCGAGTAAACTCCAGAATGTCTGTTCCCTTTGTATCTACCATACAAACTGAGAAGATGTATCAAAATTATCACTGAACAAGAAAAGCGGTTGCTTTTGTGCAACTTCTGTACAACTCGGCACAACAAACTCTTACACATCGATTCAAATCGAGTAAACTCCAGAATGTCTGTTCCCTTTGTATCAACCATACAAACTGAGAAGATGTATCAAAATTATCACTGAACAAGAAAAGCGGTTGCTTTTGTGCAACTTCTGTACAACTCGGCACAACAAACTCTTACACATCGATTCAAATCGAGTAAACTCCAGAATGTCTCTTCCCTTTGTATCTACCATACAAACTGAGAAGATGTATCAAAATTATCACTGAACAAGAAAAGCGGTTGCTTTTGTGCAACTTCTGTACAACTCGGCATAACAAACTCTTACACATCGATTCAAATCGAGTAAACTCCAGAATGTCTCTTCCCTTTGTATCTACCATACAAACTGAGAAGATGTATCAAAATTATCACTGAACAAGAAAAGCGGTTGCTTTTGTGCAACTTCTGTACAACTCGGCACAACAAACTCTTACACATCGATTCAAATCGAGTAAACTCCAGAATGTCTGTTCCCTTTGTATCTACCATACAAACTGAGAAGATGTATCAAAATTATCACTGAACAAGAAAAGCGGTTGCTTTTGTGCAACTTCTGTACAACTCGGCACAACAAACTCTTACACATCGATTCAAATCGAGTAAACTCCAGAATGTCTCTTCCCTTTGTATCAACCATACAAACTGAGAAGATGTATCAAAATTATCACTGAACAAGAAAAGCGGTTGCTTTTGTGCAACTTCTGTACAACTCGGCACAACAAACTCTTACACATCGATTCAAATCGAGTAAACTCCAGAATGTCTCTTCCCTTTGTATCAACCATACAAACTGAGAAGATGTATCAAAATTATCACTGAACAAGAAAAGCGGTTGCTTTTGTGCAACTTCTGTACAACTCGGCATAACAAACTCTTACACATCGATTCAAATCGAGTAAACTCCAGAATGTCTCTTCCCTTTGTATCTACCATACAAACTGAGAAGATGTGTCTAAATTATCACTGAACAAGAAAAGCGGTTGCTTTTGTGCAACTTCTGTACAACTCGGCACAACAAACTCTTACACATCGATTCAAATCGAGTAAACTCCAGAATGTCTCTTCCCTTTGTATCTACCATACAAACTGAGAAGATGTGTCTAAATTATCACTGAACAAGAAAAGCGGTTGCTTTTGTGCAACTTCTGTACAACTCGGCACAACAAACTCTTACACATCGATTCAAATCGAGTAAACTCCAGAATGTCTCTTCCCTTTGTATCTACCATACAAACTTAGAAGATGTGTCAAAATTATCACTGAACAAGAAAAGCGGTTGCTTTTGTGCAACTTCTGTACAACTCGGCACAACACCAGCAGCACCCTACTTTATCTTATTATTGCGTTTTCCGTTTGTGTATATCGCACCCATTACTCTTGCGTTAGGAATGGTAGCCACCAGGCTAGGGGGGGTGCTGCTGCTGCTACCCCCATACCTTACATTCAATTCTTTCTGATTGCGGCACAGACAAAACACAAAAGAAACGACATCACTCCCACCCCACCAAAAAAAAAACACCCCCCATTTTTCCCGCCTTTCAAATATATTTAGGATTTATGGCATTCGGCATATCCGCACGTACCCGCGAATTTTTGAACGTATCCAGCCAACATAACCGGTCCAGTTTTTTCTTTCTATTTTTTTTTCTTTCTCCTTTTTTTTCCAGCGCCGTTTATCTCGCCGGGGGTCAGTATATATTTTTCGCGTTCCTTTTTTTATGGGCCGTTAAACTGAGTGTGTGAAACGGTGACGAAGAGGCGCGCGCTCTTTTGTTTTTCGAATGGTGGCAGCTTTACGCGGAGCGTATAGAAAATGTCGCTTTTTTGCGGGGGTGGCGGTTGTCGTAGGCGTCCGTCGTTGAGGGAAATGGCGCGCGGGGCTGTTTTGCCTGCATGCTGATGGTGTTAAATGGATTGTTAATGTTCCCACGTCTTTATCTTACTTTAGTAAGGCAGTATGTTTGGAGATCTTAATATTGGACGTAAATGTTGCGTAGGCTATTTGTTAGGCTTATGGTTATGGTTTTTTGCATTGTTAAACAAAACTCACTCAATTCGCGTTTTTTCGGACTCATTTTAAGTTTTCTCTAAAAGCAAAATGGGGGGTATATTTCTGATTATTATTCATATCCATTTGAATCAAAAACTCCCCGGAGAAATCAACCTACCCTCCCGCAAAATCAGAAATTAGCCACATTCCGTGGCCACGTAAATACGGGCACATTTCTGTGTCGCAATTTATCAGCAAATAACCAAACACGACCCTGTCCGGTACTTTCAGCAATATTGCCATCCCGAATATGATTGTCGACGGATTTCCATGGATATTGAACATACCCAAAAACGAACTGTAAACCGATTTTGCATTTTCATTTCGGCCGACGTGCTGTCTCGACCTGTATGGCAACGAGCTTTGTTGACCTCTGCGCAGCTCTACCACCCTCCAGCAGTGGTCCCACCCCATCCCGTTAACACTCGATGTGATTTGTAATTTAATTGGAGGGTACGCTTGTTACATATGCGCTTGTTAACGCAAAAATTCGTGTTTTCTACAATTTTCTCTACAAAGTTTACCTTTTTTTTTATTAAGTATTACTACATAAACCAAAAGGGTATGATGAGGAGTACCAACATAATGTACCTACTAAAGAAAGTAGGGTGTATACAAAATCTCTTGTTAGTAACAAGACCGAAGTAAGTGGTTCGCTTATTGGGCAATTTCCAGGCGGGTAAATGAGCTCGGGGAACGAGTTTCCCCTGGTTTAAGGGAGGGTTTTTGTTGCTCAATTCGAGTGCACCGCTTCCTACACTGCAGCCTCTTTGCTCCAGAGCGGGCGAGCACAAAGAAATTTATCTTACGGCGGGCGGCTGACCACTCGATGGTCGAGGGGCACGCTAGACGGCCATCAGCGAAAATTGTTGATGTATTGAAGACGAGCCGTTCGGGAAATCCCCGGAAAATTTGTAATCGTCACGCGGACGCCGAAGGAATTTGTCCCGGATAAACTCGTCCGCGATCCGTTGAGTCCGGGGTACATCCATAAAGCCTGGATTTGCACCGAAATAACTATAAAACATACCGCCGGAGATTCAGGTTCAAGTCGATATCGAACAGGATCGGTTTGAATCGTTCAGGTTTGAGTTTTTTTGGGGCAAAAATGAGTTACATTAAACACCAAGTATTTGGTTTCTACCCTATATTCTGCATGAAATTGTCTATAACACAATGAAAAGTACTAAAAGTATTGCTTTCAAGATGAATCGATAAAAAGCCACCGTTCAGAAGGATCGTGGGGAATATCAAACTCGTTCATAAGACCCTCAACATCGTGACATGCACGTAAAGATCCTTCCATTTTAAAATATGCTTTAACAAGTTCTATATTTCCGGGAGAAAACCGCGTCAACGATGATAAAGTTGTCAACGGTTCGCACTCTGTTGCAAGAGGCATCTTCAGGACTTAACAGTACGACAGCTACGAAGACAATCATTCTATATTGAAGTTGATGTTTAACTCTTGTTGTAGTTGTTTTGGGTGCGGTTTATTCCGCTGCACTTAGGCCAATTCTTGGCTCTTTGTGCTTACCCATTTTTACATACTGTTTGATAACGACAACCAGAGGTGTTCAACTGGTTGCCGGCACCCACGGCTTTACGCCTCTTGCGAAAGGCGGTGGGACGAGGATCTTCAGCTGATGCCTGGATTTGAACCCAAGACTTCCTAGCAGGAGAGCAGCACTCTACCGCTAGAGCCACTCGCCCCATAAAGAGCCACTCGCCCCATAAAGAGCCACTCGCCCCATAAAGAGCCACTCGCCCCATAAAGAGCCACTCGCCCTATGTTTATGATGTTTAACTCGTACCTGCATCAAAAACTACACCAACATTAATAAAAGGCGTCATAATCTATCTTCTGGAATTTGTTGATGATTATCATCAAACACCGTGGTTAATATACAAAAAACGTCGCTGACATTTAACATATTCAGTATACTAAATCTAATTTAGTGAACCTGGTGCATCACATCACTGGTTACGGTATAGGATGAAAGTGGCTCGGTGCTTTGGTTGGACCGAGCCGTGGCCACAATATGCCTTGTCTGTGTAGGTACTCGTAAAACTGCTGTTTACCGTGCAAGCGCCACAGCTTTTATTACCTCGCCAAAAGCTCTAAAATTTGATAGTGCATCCGCACACGTTTCCCTATATCCACGATATTACCTCACAATTGCATCTGGCTTCAATCGTTTCGCATCAACTTGCAAATTGTCAACCGTGAATTTGTAAATAATTGACTGAATGGACAGCGTAAAAATTTGAACAAATTGCGTTACATAAGACTACATATTTGTACATGTGTTTAGGAAATTAGTTATATTTACTTCGACTTTACCACGTTGGAGATTTTGAATGAATGTTTTCGAAATGATTTTTGGCCGAAAACACACAGAGAAAAAAATTGAATGAAATGAATTTGCTTCAAGTCAAAGAAAGATCAGTGTTAAATAGTGACAAACAAAGCTTTGGTTGCCGCAAAGAAATCATTTCTTTGTTAAGATTTATTAAATTCAAAACTATCGTATTTGTATGAACTTGAATTAATTTAAATTTAATAACATAATATTTTCAAAAGAAATGATTTCAAGAACCCTACGTCCCTTTTAAATAAAAAATCTTCCTTTACCGTTTAACAATTTAGTACTTGACTTAATAATCTTTTTTCTTCATCAATTTTCGTATTCGATAGATTACAGACATATCCCAATGTTTTCTCTATTGATGATCATCCAAAGTTCTCAATAGTTCCATGCACCGTTTAGTCCCGAAAAAACTAAATCTCCAAATTATCAAGATCCGTGAGGATTCCAAGTTATGTGATTCTGTCTTTTAGAGCAGGAGATGCCCCTATTTGAGCCTGGCATTTGGGACTTACGCCGTATTCAGCGGGCTTGTTTGAAGTAGTCTTACGTAACCCACTTGAAGTTTAAATTAAGTTCTGGTGAACTCCGTCGTCTAACCACTGGCGCTGTTGTTTTTCAGCCACCAACCCCTAGCGTCCGCCATCCCCTATCCCTAAGAAGATCAACGTCAGCATTTATTAAACCCCGCGCAATTCACGCGCGCTGAAACCCGTTTTCAGTTTCACGAAAGGGCAGGGGAAGAAAAAACAACAAAAGGAAGCATATTTTCCGTGTTCTATATCTAGTCGTTTGTTTTGTATGCACGAGTGTAATTTTGCGGGCATTATTAAAAGTTTTGGTATAAAAAAGGGAGTAATAAAGTCGGTAAATGTGGAATTTGTAAACTCAATTCTGAAACCTCATCTCTTCGCCGGTCGGAATTGCTGGAAGTGGAGTGTCCTGATTATCGGCTTTAGGGTGTAGGGGGCGCTGTATTAAATAAGGATTAAGGGCACGAGGATGAGAATGAAACGTAGAATGAATGTTTTTTGGGATGGACGATTCTGAACTAGGTTAAAATTACCCACAAAGTAAGTAATTAATCAAGATTTTGTTTTGATTCAAAGTAATTTTACTTGAACTAAGCATTCTTTTCTCTTTGTGTATTTAACAAACCAGACTTATGGTTAACTAAGAAATAATCATTTGCCTTATGGATAAACAACATAAAACATCCATCCAACCCATCACCTTCGAAAAAGGATATAAAACCCGTATTCTAACCACCCGATACACCGAATATATCGAAGTTAAAAGCCATATAAGTTATTTAGAGTTTATAATAAATCACACCTCTAGACATAATGGCCCATTCTGTGGGCGCTGCTATAAGTGTGGGGGGGGAACAAAACAACCCTCAACCCCTCGTGTTTTGGCAGGACGGGCGCCATAATAGCGAGAAATGCAAAGTGATGCCAATAACTGGCGCCCGCCCCGGATCCGCACCTGTTTCTCTCCACAAAAAAGCCCTATACATCAACCTAGGGAAAACAGTACGTCGTCATCGTCAAAGTTTACTTTATAGCGTCAAGGGCTGCCGAAGAAAGGGTGGGAAATATAAGACGCCGAGATAAAAAACATGTGTATATCTGTGGGTGACGTACACGACAAATGAGGGGATGTTTTTCAAGGTATTATGGGAGATGGGATGCAAAGCTATCGTATTTGTATAAACGTTAATTAATTTATATTTAATAACATAATATTTTCCAAAGAAATGAGCATTTTCTTTCAAGAACTCTACGTTCCTTTTAAATAAGAAAGCCTCCTTCACTGTTTGACAATTTAGTACACAGTAACAGCATAATTACATATACCTAAGAGGGTTATTAAACTAGATGCACTCTGCCATTGAGGTCGAAAAGAGTGCTGGATAGGGTTGGGGTAGTTAGCACCCTTCTAATTAAAGCTACTCTAAATCCTTTGAGCTCAGCATAGGTACCAACAGTAAGATCGAAAAGTGCCCTTTGTAAATAACAAAACGGGGTGTACGGTCTCGCTGCTATGCTGTCAGGGTAAGAATGAAACGGGGGTGACACATTTTACACTGTGGGAGGTCGAAGGTCGCCATGGTGGGTGGATCGACCAAAAACGAAACGACAAAAAAAAAAGAAACGACGAAAACATCTCCGAGTCCGCGACACCAGACGAAGAACAATGCGGCTTACCGTATTTATTTCTGGGAATGTTTCTTTTGTTGTGCGAGAGCTAGCTTTTGATAACGCCACACCCTACCCGCTAGGAAAGAGAGAGCTTTCTTGCATTTACATATTTCTACGGGAGCTGTCCGTATGGATGAAAAGAACACGACCGAGAGAAAAACGGTATAAGTTTTTCCAAGTTTACAGACTTGGATTTCTATCTGGTTTCGACGAGGCAATTTTAGACTGCACACCCTGTTTTACTAGCGTGCTATTTGCTACTGGCTGCTGACAGCAGCTAGTAGCAAATAGCCAGATCTTTTATGGCTATCTTCTCCCCGGTTAATATCCTCTGTAAAGTATACCGGATTTTTTTCTACCTATACTAATTACGAACTTTCAAGTGTAGTTGCTGCAAAATTGGGTTTTTCGATATTACTTTTGACGCTCGAATTGAAAAAAGGACACAATTCCGCGTAGACTGCGCGATATTTTGTAAATTAAATGCGTCAATTTTGAAAAAAAAATCACGTTTTTGCACCTCTTCGGGTGAAGGCGAACCTCGAGAAAATGTCACGTGACGTCTAGAAATTCCGACAAGCGGATCGATGAACGTCAAAAATTTACATTTTTTATCCGTTCCTGCCGACCTTATAAAAGCCGCTCGCTCTCATGTCTTACGATAAGATCCCTTTAAATACCCTTCACAAAGAGTTTTGAGCAAAAAAACGGCCTTAAAAACAATTTTCGATCCAAAAAATCGATTTTTGTCGACCCGTGTTTTGCTGCTATTACCAGAGTAACGTCAAACCCGAAACGCCCCCTGCCGGACATTCGTAACAACAGTAACAGATAGCAGATAACCTAAAATGTATCCTAAAATGTCCATATTGCGAATGTGGACAGGTGGGAAGCCTTAACCACATATTTCTAGAATGCCCAATAACTAAAATCGAAAATTTTGACTTATACACAGAGCTAGTAATTATATAAATTTAAAATTATAAATTGTATATTATATTTTACTTAATAACTTGGACGGAAGCGATAAAGAAAACTGATTGAATTACTTTTGTGTTTAAAGTTGATATTATAAATAAAACATGAAATATAAGGTAGAAACTAAATTACGGATGAAAGCAGTAACTTTTGAACAATTTGTTATTTAGAAATATACTGGGAAACAATTGAAGATCTGAAAGAGATTTTTTTTATGAAAATATATAATTTAATTCATAATAATTGAAATAATTTTGTAAATAACTAATTGTAGTAGGGCTTTTCAACTAAATACTTTTAAAATGTAGAATTTCTAATTATTGTCATCGTGGCCTTGGTTATGTCATTTACACTCAAGTACATTGCTTTCAAAATTTATGTAGCCAGCTTCGAGGGCAGGTAGTCAATACCTAAAACCCCACAATATAAGTATCAAATATAAAATATTTTATGGTTGCGACGCCTTCACCTGACAAAAGACAATACATTGTCTCACTGTTATATGTACCTACCTAGTGACTTATAAAATGCACCAGAAATAATTCACCTTGTAGTGTGTGATATTAATAGTTTTTTCTTTGATTTACAGGTAAGGACATCTCCTATTTGTTAAGAACTTCTTCGCTTAGTCAAAAGTACGGTAAGATATTCAAAAGCACATTTTTTCGCATGGGGGACTTTTTCAAGCATCTACTCACGCTATATGCCGCCACCAAAGGCTGAACAATACAATTTTCAGAGTCTATAACGATATCTGTCTCTTAGTTTACGTACGACAAAATAATGACCATTTTCTTGCGCATATAGGGAATTTTATCGTTATATGTTGTCATTTCTTATCAATTTCTCCACTAACATTCCTATATATTTTTAGTATTAGATAAAGCAGATAATGCAAATTGTTGTTCCAAGTTTGAAACAAGCCTAATCGGTCAAGTACCTACAAAAAAAGGTTTGCTCCTGGGTCGTTCATCTCAAAATCCGTTAACCGTAGCAGAAATTCAAAAGTGGGAGACGATCCTCGTCCCCGAACGTTCTAATTTCAATTAAACTTTCGCGAAGGAGTTGATAACGGATGCCCTTCACGTCCGTGCCGGTAGATGGCGCACAATGGCGGTCAATGGGGGAAACCGACCCCTCCGTCCCCCTCGCGCGTCCCTTTGCTCAGCTGGCCTGGATCCAGGTCTTCTTCTTCTTCCCCGTTACGCTTTAATTAAAAGCTGTCGAGTCGCGTACGTGCTCCGACGCTTTTCGCACCGGGAAAGACCGCCGACATTCTGAAGACGATCTCCAGTCGGCCGTCGAAACGTCGAGATGCGAACCGTTTTTGCTCCGGAGAGGCGCGGCTCAGGGGATTCGCCTGACAGCGGCTGGAACTTCACTACCTACTTCGTACCATCAGTTATTTGTTTCGTGTGTCGCAGTTTCTACCTTGGAAACTTCTGTCTCTCATATTATAGCGTTTTACTAGTAGATACTTCCAAAAAAATTGTAGGGTAAGTGTCAGGTATTGGTACAGGCATCTCTTCTGTCAAAAATCAATGTAAAGTTTGGCCAAACACGTTTACTATTGTGCATGAATGTAGTGTGACAGAGTTTCTGTACAAATATCTCAAGATTAAATGACCAATATATATGATTTCTTGTTGTCGTTAATACATTTCACAAATTATCCCAATACCTGACACTTACCCATATAAGAATCTCTCTAAATCTTCTATACAAGTTTGATTTTCTCTCATAATTCACCACCAAAGCATAATCTACAATGTCGTTGCAAAAAAAACCAGAAAACGTAAACTGCATCGTAAATTCGCGCACAAAATCCTCTACAGCGTACATTCATCCCTTGGCCGTGGAGGAAGTTACGTAAAGATCAACGAGGGTGGCAACAAAATCATCCCCCGAAAAGATACCACGAAGGGTTGCAGTTTTACGCGGACGCCGGTACTAAATATAGAAATGTGACAGCCGTAAAGTTTCTGCTTGTTCCGCTAGGCGGCGCGCGAACGACGTCCGGAGAACATCGTGTATAGAGGATAGAAATAGGGGTGCAATTCACCCACCCCCCGCCACGTAACCACCCTCTACTCGGACGCCCACATACACCCCGAAAACTTTGAAACAATCGCTCGAAGGCCTTGCTAAGGTACATGACTTTATCACGGAAGCTGCAAGAAGCGTTTCAACGAGGGGCTGGAGAGGGTGCGATGAGAGAATGATTGTTTTAAAAGGGTGCTTTTTTTAGTTGGTCTCTTACGATATGGGAAGTACTCATTTTGAAATTTTATATAAATTTTGTCAGTTTTACTTTTAACTAATTATTTGCAATTCTAAATTAATTGACTAAATTTTGTAAAATTTTTTGGTACCGTTTTTTTTCTACACTGATTTTATTTTGTCCGTTTTGCAACCTGGGAATTTAACATCCCCAATTTTGTAGTAATTTGTCGAACATTTTAGAATTTTAATAAGACAAGCTTTATTACCTGTTTTCTGCCCTTGGCAACGTTGAGCGAACAACAAAGTAATTTTTAATTTCCCTTGAGCCGAGCCACCCTACCCTTAGGGGGGCTGGGGTGGTAGGTCTCCACAATATACGGTTTCCTCTTCCAGGCTTTCAGCTTTCGGTAATTTTTAGACCGTCTTGCCGTCATTAGTATTATATTATTATTAAATTGACGACGGACTCCTCTTGTCAGCGACGTTACCGAATTTTAATAAATCTCATCCTCCCCTCATACCCCACCCCCGTAAGTATTGCACCCCCGACGATATAACTCATAAAAGAGGCATTAGATGGCGCTGGCGTCCGCGAGTAAAAATAGCCATATTTATGTACAAGTGAATCTGCATGAAATTACGGACATTATACTTTGAAATTGTTCATCCCCGCGCGCGGGTTCAACCCCTTAAGTTGGAGGGTTGGCGCGAAACAATGCCCGGTGGCTGGCTACCGAATTAAATATTGATAAAAGCGAGGAAAAGCAAGGGCCACGGGAGTTTATAAAAGAAATTGAATTTCTTAATTTCCTTCGTTATTGTAGCTGTAATTACTTTCCTGGGATTGCGAGGAGGGTGGAGTGTCCTCGGGCGTTGCCAGGATCTCAACGATGGTCCTGACAAACGCGACGTAACGGTAGATATCAAAAGGGATGATTCCAGATGATTCTACACAGCTACCCCTATTTTTTAAAGCAAAATTTTTAAATTGTTTTTTTTTTTATGATGAGTAGGTATATTATACTGAAACAAAAAGATTGAGAACCTTGACAAGTCAAAACCTGTCAACTAAAGAACACCACCAACGGCATAAAATGTATTATCAGGCTGATATCCAACTGATATCCCCGTTGTTTCGCTAGTATGTGATGCTCCGAAGTTGGTCGAAGAGTCTCGAATAATTGATGACGTTTTTGCTGTCACGTGTCAAGATGGCGACGTTTTGCTTTCCGGTCGTCGCCGCCAGGTGGCCAAGGTTAGAGAAGAAAGTCTGCTCCTCCTCCACAGAGCGTATTTGCATAAGTAATGGAAATGTCTAAGTGAATGCCAGACTTTGAGAGAGAACGATGGAATGAAACCAGGAAGTGTCGGGTACTTCGGAATGGACACTAATGGAAAATAACTTTCGCTCGTCTTCCAGTCCATCAAACGCTCTGGAAGTTTTAGTTGTTGGTGACTTTAGACAATTCGTTTTGTGAATATCCTGTTGACATCCTGGGATGGGAATTCTATATCGAAGCTCTCGTGTTGTGGCTTTGTTTATCAGTCACTGAAATTTTGATTGTACGTATTAATAGTATTGTCTTTTTGTTAGATTTTGTTTAAAATAACTGGTTACATAAGCTTTCAGCGGCTTTATTTGGGCCTGCCTCTATCAATCGAGTGAGAGGTCTCCATACCTGTAGCCTTCATGATCCTGACATTGTTCAGGAATATAATTCATAGCATTTTCATGATTTCTTCCAGGAAATTATAGACAAATTCTTCAAAATTGTTCCTAGCTGACAACTTTTCCTATACAGAATTAAAGTCAAATTAATTAGCATGGTACTGTCTTTCGATTTATTTTGATAACAGCAACCAGCGGCTATTTTGTTGTCGCATTACGCTGTTTACCAGCGAAAGTACTGCTGCCGCTGGTGGCTACTACCAGCAAGCCTCAGTTCAAACTAAAAGGTCAACTATTTCTGGTCCATTTTATATGTCATCAGGTAGTGAGACATACAATAGTGAGATAAAGTATTGTCTTTTGTCAGGAGGATGTGTGGCAACCATAAAATATTTCATACTTGATACCAATTTGTGGGGTTTTATTGACTACCTGCCTTGAACTTCATTACATAAATTTTGTAATTCAGTTTCTACTTTTATTTATATTAACTGCAAACACAAAAGTAATTCAATCAGTTTTCCGTCCAATTTATTAATATATTATAATATAAGTGATATAAAATACGTATATTATTAATATACAAACAATGCATGTGTTGTTCCAAGTTCATTACTATTGTGAAATAATTAGATTGCAAATTAAAAACTTGATCAAGGTTTTCTTGGCGTTGACGACATACAGCCCTCCTTAGGTTATGCTAATATTGTTCAATACCGACTCATTATTCCAGATAAAACAGTTTCTACATTTTCCGAGTAAAATTAAAATTCTATAATCTTATCTTATCTTGGGATGACAAAGTCGTTGTAGCGTAGTCTTTATACAATAATATAATAAAATTTTAAGTATGATAATAGAGGCTTATAAAGCACCCTAAAGCGTAGAACACCCTCTGAAAGACTACCCTTTATGATAACTTGATAAATTACTCGTTTACTGAGGAACTGTTTATCGCCAAATCAAATTTACCATCCGTCCAAAATCCATTACATTTCCATTAATGATTTCCACCACAGTTTTGCCATAATGTCACGGTAATGTCCTGTTAAATTTTAGCCCTAATAATAATGGATGTTGGCATACGCTGTCCTCGTACCTTTCCAGCAAGGACGAAGGACTTCTGAACGCACCTTACCCCGGGAATTACCCTTAATCTCCATCCCCCATTTAAACTTTTAATCCGTCATTAGGGAAACGAAGCGCATGGAAAACGCTCGTCGTCGGGCAGTTTCTGGTCGGGTTTGTGGGAAAAGATGGTCCTGGAGTCCTGGAGGACCTGCAAAAATCCTTAATGGCGGGCGGCGTTCGCATTTTAAGGACCTCATTGGATGGTTTTGGGCGATATTTAGTCGGCTATCTAGATGCTCTTGAGATTTTTTCTTGAGGTTTTCCTTCGGTTTTTTTTTTTAATTTTAAGGCTATAATAGGCATCAGCCTGACTGGTGTTAATCTTCATAATTATCTGGGGATGATTATGTGACTTAAGGAGAATTTGCGAGGGTACTGATTAAAAATTTTGTAATTAAAAGATAGATGAGGGTTTTGTATCAAAAATGCTTAACATAGACGTTGTTTGACTATTTTTCAACCATAAAAAAATTAAAATCTATATAAAAGTGAGGCTTTATTCAGGCTTATATGTTTTATCACCACATTAGTTTTTCTTCATACAACAAGCGCTAATCACATAGAGCATTACCCATATGACGCGTATTAAAAATACAGTCTTAAAGTGTAACATTAACTACGTAATTGATGTCCAAATACATACAAATTCAAGAACTTACTTATCAAACATTGGTGTACCGTCGATGATGCTAAGTACTGCGCCCTACATTGGCACATCAAAGGTTGTGGTGTATAGGTAACCACATACCAAGCTTGGCATTACCGAAATGACACAAAAGTGGTGGACAAAGAATAGCGTTTAATGATAACAACTATGTAATTAATCACGAACGTGTATACCTATGTTCTATTAGCAGGACTATTCTACTCTAGAAAAATCACAAAATTGAAGTAGTTTTTGACAGAAGAGATCAAGAGAAGAGATCAACAGAAGAGCCTGTTTCGATCACAGAATAGCATGGGACTTATATTCTCCCAATACCTGACATTTACCCATAAGTAGATTTTGTGAAAATTTGGGATTTAGTTACCCAACCCTGTATATACACTTACACACAATAAATAAGAAAACAATGTGTATTGTATAAGATTTTTCTTAGAGTTTAAGCTATAACGTCATTGCAAGATAAGATAACATTGCAATTTTACTCTGAAATAAAAAATGTTGAAATTGTTTTACCTGGAAGAGGTGCCATTCAAACAAGTAAAGGTATGCGAGGCTGACTTAACGTGCCTATTAAACTTGAACCAATTTAACATTTGACAATAACAATGGAAAGTTAGCGTAATACAACTAAAACTCATATAATTTTTTAAATTTCTATGTGTTATTTCCTATATCCTATATTTTATTAACTAAATCATTTGAAAGCAATAACATTTGAACACAGAGGGAACTCTATTCCTGGATATCAAGCACGAAGAGGATGTTTTTTCTATCCAAATAATATTTTATTCTAATAAAAATTTCATTATAGTTGTTTCAACGGTTAGTTATTCTTACGATTTAAGAATTTAGTATGTTTATGTTAAGTATATTTTTCTCTGACCAAGAAAAAGTTATTCTTCAATAAAAAAGGTGAACGTTCTTCTTACAACACAAAAATATTTCGTTAGAGGAAAAATATATATGCTTCAACGAAAAATCAGTTTCTTAACCCAAGTTTCTTACTCTGAGATACATCGAAAGTTGTGCAATTACTTTACAGATGGCGTTAACAGTTTCTCGCGTCTTTTACCACATATCACCTTTATATAAGTTCGACGATATTGAGTCGTGAGTGAGTTTGCATATTGTTTGTTTACATCTATGCATAAGTGTTTTATTTCATCGGTGACTTACAAGGATTATGAGGAAAACCAGGATTGTAGTGGAATAGCCTACACAGAGAGAAGTCTATTCTTGGATATCAAGAAAAAATGTTGTTGCATATATAGTGTAGCATGAAGAGGATATTTTTGCTATCCAAATAATATTTTATTGTAATAAGAATTTCAGTATATGTTATAGTTATTTCAACGGCTAGTTATTCTTCCGGTTTAAGAGTTTAGTATGTTTATGTTGAGTATATTTTGCTCTGACGAAGAAAATGTTATTCTTCTACTCTATAAGAAGAGTAAGACGTTTGTTTTACATCAATTGGGTGAAAAATATACATGCTTCAACGAACAAACAGTTTCTTAACCGAAAAGTATACGTACGTATCGCTTAAAACAGACGTAATTCCTTTCAAGCAGTTCCTTCATACTTAAAACAAGAAAACGTTGATGAAATAAGTCTAATGTTCATCTTGATATTATAAGGATCTCAAAAATCTCAGAAAAAGATAGTAAATACTCCTGTATAACATATAGATTTCCAGTCTGATCTATGTGATAATTACTATAGAAAAAACTGAAGCCTAATGATGCGTTCATAATGCTATCACTATGTTCGCTTGAGTTGGATCCATCCTTTAATTAAGTTAGTGGTAAATTGATGAGATTTTTTATATCTTCTAGCTAATCTATTTTTTATATAAGTACATACACTCCTTGTATTTTTTTTATTAGTACATACACAAATAATTCTTATCGCATTCTTAGAAGGTAGACAATTAGAATCTTTTACGGCATTACCTTGACGAATTTACGAACTATTTACATTTTAACATAATATATAACTCTGTTCATTCAAAACGCACCTATCACCATACTTACCGAACAGAATTGCTGAACCCAGCCACAATGAAGGTCCTACTCTTCACATTTGTTGTAAGTTTGAAATTGTTATTTGTTTTGTTAATTTTTATCGATTAATTTTATCGATTTTAGATCTTAGGCATTGCGCTGGTTTGCACAGCACAAAGTGCAGTGGACACTACCAGTGATGGACAACCAGCAAACAGATTTTTGACCGATCTTTTGAATTCTATAAATAGTTTACTTCGTGGTATGGTCGACACTTTTATGGATATGCTTAACACGGCTACTCTTAACCAAGCAGGCGATGCCATTGTTAATTTACAAGCGTTTTTGTATGGCCTCATAGACAGACTTGTCCCCAGAACACTATAAGTCTACATATTTTTATACCTAGCATATATATGAATTATGTATACAAGAATTATTAATACATGAATGATGTATGTATATATGAAAAAAGTTATTTATGATTACGTTCTATTTTATCAAACAAATAAATAATTCAGCAATTTTAATTGAAATTGTTTATTTAACACGAACTTTACAACACGGCATCGTTCGATAAATCAGCAATTGCAAAAGCGGTTGAATATTTAATGGTTTTTAACGCGTCCAGTGTTCGAAAATAACAAACCAACAATATCGAATGAGAAATTGCCGCGGACGTTACGTTTAGGCTAAGAACACACGAGGCGGCGCGCGACGAAGCGGCCGCCGATTCGTCTGCCGACTTGACAGACAAATCCATTTGCAAGTACTTGTAGAGGACACACGGCTCAGCAGCGGCGCGGCGACGAATCGTCGAACCAGAATACAGCAACGAAATGTCGCCGCCTGCGTTCGCACACACGCAAGCGTCGGACGAATCGGCGCCGCGCCGCCTCGTGTGTTCTTAGCCTTATAGTAAATTCGGACGCATCTGTCGACGTTACTGTCGTTTAAATGCAGTCGCTAATACCATAATACGCGTTTATCGGCCCTATTCAAATATTTATAGCGCCTGTCATTCATACACGGTATTTAAACAGAATATGTAGATGCGATTATTTTAGATAAACCTAACAAAATGTTATGGAGTATCTACACACAGTGAAAAGAAATGTAAAATGGAAGGAAAGGAAAGAATTTATGCTTGAAAAGATGATGTATTTGAATAAAAAACGTGCGGTTTCATTAAAAAGTATCGCTATGTCTACTGGCGGGGAGATGGCGCTGACGTCTCTAGCACACGTTGGCTTAGTTTGAGCTTATATAAGCTCAGCTATACAACGTATTCTGATTTCTCTTCATTTGGGAATAAGTCTGTAGTCTTTACTAAAGATTTCCGTGGAGAGAACTTTATTGTTTGATAGAAGAAATATATAAGAATAACAATGTTTTACACTGGAAATACACTGTTTTATACTGCTATTTATTATTTGTTGGATTCTCAATTGAAAAAAGTCTGTCAATTTCTTCGAATAAAGCGTTTTTTATAGCAACAATTGCGTCGGTGAATAAACCATACGTCACGCTGTTCAAAGTCATCAATAATTGCTCAGATTCGTACTTTATTTTTGGGTTGATGTTGACGTTTATTGGATCCAGGGACCTCGGTTCAATGCGTGTTATCATTGGTACACTCTGCACTGATGAAATTGTTAAAATCTACAAACAAAGAGTTAGTAGATTTTTCTTATTAGAGCTAATATTATTATAAATAAATAATGTATGTTTGATGTTTGTAAAAAACAACAGAGTAAATATGAAAGAAATTTACTTACCAATAGAAAAAGAAGTGCAAATGTTACTTTCTTCATTTTCAATGATTATTTCATAAAACAGCTACTCAACAAAATGTTGTTTCTAGTTCTGCTCATATCATTTATATAGCGACTTAACTTTATGATGTATGAACAATTCTTGTGCAATATTATGTGTCGAAATGTCAATACTAAATTGTCTCGTGCAATATTTGAAAAACATGTTTTTATTCTGGGTTCTGGGGAAGAGATATCAAATGATTGTTATCTCAATCATTTTATAATTATTTCTTTGTGGGCAGCTTCTAAAGCCTCTGCAGATAAAATTCCTATAGGTAACTCAATTGCTATAAAACTAACCTAACCTAATTATCTTTGGAATCCTAGTACACAAAGTGCTGCCAGCATAAAAAAAATATATTATACGAAATTCTTAATGTAATAATATAAACGTCGAAGGACCAAAATGTCCGGAACTTTTAAAATTGGATCCGTAACAATGCTACGTGTAGGCAATCAAAAAGTTACCGTTTTTAACGTTGGCTATAAGGCAGGGAAATTATTCTGTCGGATTTCTGCTTAGCGAGCAGCAGCGATATAGGTACGATATATGCAAATTTATTCGAATTTTGGGAACGAAATCGCGGTTACGTCCATCGTTCGGCCCGCAGAAAAGTGATGGCAAACCCCTTGGGCCTTAGAATTTATACCTACAATCATTGCCGTGCGTTTAAATTTAAATTTGATGCGTAATTTTCCGTATGCAGCGACGTACGGGAAAATTTATTGTTCAGTTACAAATGGTTTAAATTTTCCAGACCAGAAATACATTTAACTAGTTAGAAATTATATAAATTATCATAAAAGTAAAGTCCTTGATTCGTTAAAAGATATCTATCTGTTTTGTCGAGTTCTAGTTTATATTCGAATTAAGCCTCATGCGAACGAGGACGCCCTCTGGTAATTCGTTAATAAAGCAAAGTAAACGAGAAGCATAAATAATCCTTGAGTTGAAATAACGAATCGCCAAACAGAGACGTTCACTTCAAATATTTATTTTGAGTTCTACAGCATTGCCTTTGGTCCTACGTTATGGCGCGTAAGCATTGCAGATGTTCAAATACGAAAATATAATAAGCGGATATTACCCTTATTTCGGCCTTCGGGAAAGGTTTAAAAAATTCACCGTTTACACAAGGAAAAATTAATAAATCTACCTATACGAATTGCGAACTTTCAAGTGTAGGGCGCGTTCAGCGGAATCGCCCATTTTGGCCGACATTTGCGATCGAGTAGCTGCAAAATTGGGTTTTTCGATATTACTTTTGACGCTCGAATTGAAAAAAGGACACAATTCCGCGTGGACTGCGCGATATTTTGTAAATTAAATGCGTCAATTTTGAAAAAAAAAAAATCACGTTTTTGCACCTCTTCGGGTGAAGGCGAACCTCGAGAAAATGTCACGTGACGTCTAGAAATTCCGACAAGCGGATCGATGAACGTCAAAAATTTACATTTTTTATCCGTTCCTGCCGACCTTATAAAAGCCGCTCGCTCTCATGTCTTACGATAAGATCCCTCTAAATACCCTTCGCAAAGAGTTTTTAAGCAAAAAACCGGCCTTAAAAACAATTTTCGATCCAAAAAATCGATTTTTGTCGACCCGTGTTTTGCTGCTATTACCACAGTAACGTCAAACCCGAAACGCCCCCTGCCGGACATTCGTAACAACAGTAACAGATAGCAGATAACCTAAAATGTATCCTAAAATGTCCACATTGCGAATGTGGACAGATGGGAAGCCTTAACCACATATTTCTAGAATGCCCAATAACTAAAATCGAAAATTTTGACATATACACAGAGCTAGTGTTTATTCTAATCTTGTGATTACGCTTGGTGCTGATAGCAGTAACAGCAGCCAGCGGCTATTTTGTGGTCACATTACGCTGTTTACCAGCAAAAGTACTTCTACCGCTGGTGGCTACTACCAACAAGCCTCAGTTCAAACTATAAGGTCTTCTATTTCTGGTGCATTTTATATGTCAACAGGTAGGTACATACAGCAGTGTGACAATGTATCGTCTTTTGTTAGGTGAAGGCTTTGCTACCATAAAATATTTCATATTTGTTACCAATTTGTGGGGTTTTATTGACTACCTGCCTTGAACCGGACTATATAAATTTTGAAAGCACTGTACACGAGTGTAAATAACATAAGCAAGGCCACGATGACAATAAAATTAGAAATTTTAGAAGTACTTTGTTGAAAAGTCAATGGCTCAACTGCAATTAGTTATTTACAAAATTATTTTAATTATTAATTAAATCATTGTTTCAATTATTATGAATTAAATTATATATTTTCATAAAAAAAATCTCTTGTTTCCCAGTACCTATATTTCTAAATAACAAATTGTTCAAAAGTTACTGCTTTCATCCGTAATTTAGTTTCTACTTTATATTTACTGTTTTATGTATATTAACTTCAAACGCAAGAGTAATTCAAACAGTTTTCCATCCAATTTATTTATTAAAATATAATATACGATTGTATAATTATATGATTTAATATAGAGTTGATATAATTAAAATCTGATTTAAAAAATTTCATAATTTCCTGAGTTAACATTCATGCAGGTTGCTGTAAAAGTTAAACAAGCGCTGGTGGGTTGGCTGCTGCTAAACTCACTCGCCAATTGGTAAAACACAGTGAGTGGTCACACTGTTAGCAGCCAGTAGCAAGTAGCACGCTAGTAAAACAGCCTAGTGTCCGATTTCTGGTTGAATTCCTCCCCCACGCTAAAAATTCGATCAAGTTTTAAATATTCACGACGGTCCCGCTTGGAAGTTCGGAACTAAAAAAGGACAAAGGACCTCCGCCTCTCCCCGACTCAGGTCCGTAATCCTGAGTTTCTGCGGTGTAACACGCACGCCAACAGACAGATTCCGACGGAACGTGCTCGCCCTAGTCCAGCACTCGTGTTCCTCAAAAGAGGGGATTTCAGCTCTCGGTCGATGAAAAAGTTCTCCTTCGTCCTTTTTAAGGAGTCGACGGATGGTGATCGATCATCCGGATATTCCGCGAAACTCGTCCTCCAGAGTTTTCAAGAAATTTGTTTGGATAGTCTTCTAAGGAGTTTCTAAAATCTTGATATTTAAACTAAATAACTCAAAGATTTCATCCAATTGTTATTACAAGAAGTATAATATTTAATTTATCTGAAAATCTGTAGAGTAAATATATATTAGTCCTTCGTGACGAGCATCTAGTGTGACTGGAAGGATTATCTGGACGCGTGTGGGAGCACAGCTGGCGCCCCCCAACCCTCATCCAGGGTAGTGCTTATGCTCCCCACCAAACTCCATAAAACAAAACACAATCTACGTTAACTATAATGTCGTTATGTTGGCGCGCGTGTGTGTTATAATAACAACGTGGACGATAACGGTCCCGGCGATATGCTGGGGGGATGAAACGTTACCAGAATCTCGTGAGGGGATAATAGTTTTTTCTCCCTTTCTATCCCTCCGCGTTCCCTTCTATTCTCCATCCCTTTCGCTCAACCTCGCTTTTTTGTCGCGTCGCCGGCCGGTTAGTTCTATTTATTGAGGTTATGTTGTGCATTTAGGTCCTTGCCAAGGACAAATTACATGGCGCACTTAACCTACAATCCTTGTTTTGTTGCGGTTCGATTTAGTTTTGGCCAGATTTACTTTTGCTGATTCATTTTCTTCTGTAATCTGAGTATTCTGTTAACTGTTGTGCCATTTGATGCTAATCACAATTTAATCAAAGTTTTATACGTAAAATTCATCCGTAAACTAATGTGGCGCAATCTAACCGCAGACCGCGGCGAAATATTAAATTTTTCACCGCGACCGGATCGGACTCGTTCCGCATAACCGCGGCGTAATAGTGTAGGGGTCCCGTAGGACGCCGAACTTTAAGCTCTGCGGTCGGCAGGGCATTAAGTTTTAAAATTCAATACGGGGGCCGGTGACCGCCCCCCGAAATCTCGAGTTTTCAGGTACCCTCGGGACCGCGAGCCCGCCCACCCCACTACCCTTTACACTACACAATCGATCTTGAGATCGCCAGGCTGGCCGGTAACGTACGCCACTGGACTCGCCGGCCGTGGGGTTTCGGGGGCATGCCGAACTTTTGTCCCCCCCCTCCCCATACACCATTCCACCTCCAGGAAGTAGAATAATGTACTTTACTTTCGGTCATCCCTAATGGTATTGGAATTACTTTTTTTTGGGGATGGGTTGTGGGATTAGTTGTGCGATCGCCTAAAGTTGGTGATACTTTGGAAATGTTACTTGAAAAGTGAACGTAATTTATTGCTGGTTTGTCCTTTTTTTTAATATGGAAGATCATTATATACCAATAACAGAATGAAACAAATTTCCAACTGCTTTCTTTCAAGGTGTATTTTGATGAATGGATAAAAAGCCCTCAGAAGGATCGTGGGGAATATCAAACTCGTTCATAAGACCCTCAACATCGTGACATACACGTAAAGATTCTTCCATTTTAAAATATGCTTTAATAGACTTGTTACTGACGAAGACAGTCACATCTCGTGCGAAAAGATTCCATTCCTGTAGCCTAGAACCTAATAACTCGTCTTTTTCTTTTGATAAACCTAAGTCTTTAAGCTTGAATAGCCAAAGTCCTAAATCATTCAGTTCGCACTGGTTTATAAGGTGAGGTGTTCCTAAAACTTCAAATGGTGAATCTTCACGACTTGCCTGATTTGACAGAGTGATTTCAGAAACTCTGCCCAACCAGGCAAGTTTTTTTAAACAGGTGAAATTTCTTCTGTGTCAAAAATCGAAGATGATGAAGTGGATGGCACACTTGGGAGAGGATGGTTCTCTCCATGGGGGAGAGCTCGCGATGCTGATGGCAAATTTTGATATTTTATTTCATGCTTATCCTTTTTTGCAAAAACAGCAATCATCTACATTCTACATGATTGGAAGGCTCTCGCCACAACATGGGAACAGCAAACGGCATTTTCTTTTGCTTGCCTTTAAATTGTAATGGGTCGCAAACCCATTATTTATTTATTAAGATATGATCAAATTAAGCGAGTTCTTTGTAAGAACATTCGGGAATGTCAAAGGTTTTTGCTAGGGCTGAACATCTGGTTTAGGATTTGACCGCGTGTTATAAGTTTAAAATTGAAGAGTTGTCATTGGCTAAGAAGAAATGCTTCCGGCTTCTTTTGGGGTCGAGGGATGCAAACGAACAGATCTCGCTCTTCTCATTTCAACCACCGTCATGTAAAGTACACGTTTTTGTGGAGCGTTCTTAGGCGCTTAAGTTTATCCCTGGTAAGTCTTTTCAACTCGTCTCGCATT
Organism: Aphodius granarius; assembly: GCA_963971325.1. Taxonomy (NCBI): domain Eukaryota; kingdom Metazoa; phylum Arthropoda; class Insecta; order Coleoptera; family Scarabaeidae; genus Aphodius; species Aphodius granarius. The sequence goes on from OZ020223.1 coordinate 32,869,904, forward strand.
TCATTGTAAATTAAATTATTCATATTTCTGCTAAAAGTGTGTCTGTCTAAATCAACTCCTAGGTTTAATTTAAAAGTCAATATGTTCAAAGCTTCATTCATTTTTCTATGTAACCTATCAAATGGGATTGTTGATTATTATTGTTAATAGATGTTATTGTTTTGATAAGTGTTTCGTTTCATTTGAGTAGTCTTGCTTTATCAGCCCTTATTAAATGTTAAATACTTAAACGCGTCAGTTAGTAGTCAGAAAATGTGTTCACAAGGTTCAAGAAAAAGAACCCAGTTAGTTTTGCCTTCGAATAAATTGGAAGAGATTTGATGAATTAGAATTTTGACCAGTAATTAAGTCCTTAAACCGCGCTTGGCCAAAATGCTACCATGTTGGGGAGTCGTTTGACTTCCTACAAAATGTGTAACGCAATGAGCAATAATCTTTAACATTTTTAACACCAAATTTAAATATATTTGAAATGCCAAGTAGAACATAAGCTATTGGTAAATATTACATGCATTTTCTGAGAGATTCAACCGATTTTAACCAAATACGTACAAATGACATCTTGTGTTGTTTGGAATATGTACATCCTGTATATCGCAACAGCCTGATATCCTTAACTTGTTCCAAAACTAGCTTACACATACCATACCAGCTTTATATGTGAATTTAATATTCGAAACTTCGCTAGTTCTAGGCCAGTCGAGGCCGAAGTTCTAAGGGCCAGTCTATCCCATGACGTGGCGATCGAAACTGTGTACGGCTGGCCCTTTAGGGTACTCTATAACCCATAATCTCGCAACCCGTTTAAAAGGCCTTCATGCTAGGCTCACGTAAGCTCATTGCGTTACACATTTGCCCATAACGGCCTTGCCGTGCCACTAAAGCAGCTTAACACACCGAGTTTATATTTAATTTTGGTGTAATGTATATTTTAGGACGATTTCGGTACATTTCGGCACCTAAAATGTTTAATTATGACAAATTGTGCTTCGTCCAGACTATATGTTTATGTAGAATAGAAGAAATTTTATTTCATTGGTCGAAAAATATATATTCTTCAACGAAAATACAGTTTCTTGACCCAAGATTCTTAATCTGAGAGATACATAGAAAGTTGTGCAATTACTATACAGATGGCGCTAACAGTTTCTCGCGTCTTTTGCCCCATAGCACCGCTATATAAATTTGACGATATTCATTACGTAATACCTTAGTAAAATTTACTAGCTCTGTGTATATGTCAAAATTTTCGACTTTAGTTATTGGGCATTCTAGAAATATGTGGTTAAGGCTTCCCACCTGTCCACATTCGCAATATGGACATTTTAGGATACATTTTAGGTTATCTGCTATCTGTTACTGTTGTTACGAATGTCCGGCAGGGGGCGTTTTGGGTTTGACGTTACTGTGGTAATAGCAGCAAAACACGGGTCGACAAACATCGATCTTTTTGGATCGAAAATTGTTTTTAAGGCCGTTTTTTTGCTCAAAACTCTTTGCGAAGGGTATTTAGAGGGATCTTATCGTAAGACATGAGAGCGAGCGGCTTTTATAAGGTCGGCAGGAACGGATAAAAAATGTAAATTTTTGACGTTCATCGATCCGCTTGTCGGAATTTCTAGACGTCACGTGACATTTTCTCGAGGTTCGCCTTCACGCGAAGAGGTCCAAAAACGTGATTTTTTTTTTAAATTGACGCATTTAATTTACAAAATATCGCGCAGTCCACGCGGAATTGTGTCCTTTTTTCAATTCGAGCGTCAAAAGTAAAATCGAAAAGCCCAATTTTGCAGCTACTCGATCGCAAATGTCGGCGAAAATGGGCGATTCTGCTGAACGCGCCCTACACTTGAAAGTTCGTAATTAGTATAGGTAGATAATTGTGATTCACCGAACACAAACCACATTGATCTATGTACTACGGGCTCCGGTAATTTATTAGAAACTGGCGGTCCACTGCCACTACGAGGGATGAAAAAAAAATCAATGGGCCCACACTACATCATCTATATTTATGATGTTTTCATTCGACAGAGGGCGCCAGGGATTGAGATACGACCGCAACCGAGCCTGCTTTTGTTAATGATCCACTTCGACGATATTATTAAAATATTTCAGAGCGACGCAGTTCTGCGCTTGACAGCTATTGTCAGTCGAACCCACCAGATGTCAGTTTAAATATAGACGATTACCAACCCCGCGGGGCGTGCATATCACTTCTTATATCTTATATTTGTTTTGATTGTATGGTATTTACAATCTTGGGGGATGATAATATGGTACAGTCGAGATGAACTTTTTTCTCAAAAATGCGAAAATTTTATCCCCTGGCTAACAAGGTGATTTGATTAGAGTGTCAAGGGGCGAGGTAATAACTTGATTGGTCCTATTTTTGAATGTGAAATCGCCCGGTGACGTCATTGGCGTCCTTGGCGACGTTACTTTCCGATTGGGTCTTCCTTCCAGGCGGGATAATTTGTTTTCTGGAGGAGTAGCGGATCGAACGGTGACAGTGTAACGTCACCGCCCGCGGACTCTCACTAATTAAATTGGACGACGCCGAGCGGCTTGTCTGCCTGGCTCCCGGTCGACGAACGCCACTGTGCGGTCGTCACAGAACGACGTTGCGAGCACGACGCTGTCGTCGGCCTTAATTCGAACTAATTGCTTGTATTGGGGGATGCTCTGAGGGGAGTGAAATGTTTCGTTAAGGGCAAACTGTTGGCCATCGTCAGTCATAAAGTATGTGATTCTTGCGAGAGATGTATGAGTGAAATATAGACACATGAATTTTGATTGTCGATAACTTTTGCAGTCTCTGGAGGATTTTGATGATTCTTTCAGGAAATTATAGAGAAATTCTTAGTAGAAGCGGGTTAAGTGCTTGATTCAAGATACATTTAGTTGCAATGAGTAAATTATTAAGTCACACCAAACAGTCAAGGACTATATGAAGTTTTGAATGAGACTTTGTGGTATTACTTCAAATATTTAAACATTTCGACCAAATTAATATCGTTTTATTTCAACCATTGGATGGATTAAAGAGAATAATAATTATCAGAATAAGTAATTGGTTGTTTTGCTTGGAAAAACAAATGTTTCAGAACAAGATTTTTAGGTTTGGTTCAACACCTGCTGTGTTCTGAATAGAGTATTTCATTCTCACTGCAAGTAACTGTCATTTTAAATCAAATACGATCAATTATTCAAAGTAAGCAATAGTAATTTACATTCAACATAATATATTGATTTGATGTGAATCATTTTGTTGTTCTGTTCAATCTATTTACCGCTGCTCCAAAGAGGTAAAAAAAGTGCATATATACCAATACAGTTATTTATTATAAAAATAAAAAATACATTCTAAATAAGTATAAAATACATTCAAAAATACAAAAGAATTAAATATTATCTGATACATTTCAAAGTATTAAATACATATAATAATTAAATAATACCTCTGGTGAATTTGTTGTCATTGATTTGCATCTCTTACTTTGGACCATGCTATAAAAACACCTTGGTCCATGGTATGCAGTACTGTAGGAACTTTAGTAATGCATCATTTGCACCTGTGGTGAAATATAATATGTACATACATATGATAGATATATACGGTTTCTCACCTCAGATGTTTCCAAATCTAATAGCTTCACAGCTTCCCGGAAAGCAATTCGATCTCCAATAGCCGGAATAAGTTCTTTTACTTCTTCCTCTGTACGTTTTCTTATGTTTTCCACAGTTATTTTATTACCTTGAAAATATAGAATGCACATAGTGTATTAACATTTTCATAAAAAGTAGTTATGCGCATATGCTTACTGTCAAATATCGGTATCAGATGATTTAATGAGATTGATTTTAAAAAATCATCCACGCTGTCCATTATCGCATGTGATAACTGATAAGGATAAGTCACAATACAATCAAGCGTATATCAAAGCCCGACAACCCCGTATAACACGCACAAGGCTGCTAACCGATAGGCATTTACCAAAATCGCATTGAGTTGTTAACGTTGTGATTTTTTTGATATTTTAAACTAAGTATGTGTATACTTGTTTCACACAAAACGTGTCTTGCATCAACCAACCAATTGTACTTGTTTTGAAGCTCATATTTTACATATGTGATCTTGATTCAATGCAATGGTTCTTTTTATTAGAATATATAGAATTTTTCAATCAAAACATTATATTCTTAAAAAAAAAAAAACTCGTTGTGTATTACATTATACTAAGCAAGTGGTCAATTTCCCTCAAACATTTCGTATACATATCCTTCTATCAAAAACCCACTGACTATAAACGCCTCATCGGGCCTTGGGTCATATTTCAGCGCTGGAATCGAAGCCCGTTTACCTTTTTTCGGTTCTTCCCGTACGTAACGTCCAGTTGGGAATTTTATGCGCACTCGAATCCAATCGACGGACTGCATTAGCAATTTCGGATACGCAGAAAACCGCCAAACTTTTTTCTCCGATGGCCGATGCTCGTAAATAAAATGCAAATCGATTTTTTCCTAGTCGGACCAGCTCATAAATACTTCAAAATCGGACACCGGACGCTATAGACCGGCACAGCTCGCACCCGTACCCCCCGAAGATACGCCACTGATGTATAACTGACAACCGCAACTTTTCCTGATGATTTATACATTTTCTACCGACCGTATATATGGATATTTTATCTTGTTGGGTGGGTGGTGGAGTATTTATGGTATTTTGCAATGTGTGGCATGTTTACTTTATGGGGGCTGTTAGATTTAGACTGTACAGTGTGCATCGGATAATCGAATAGTGACTTGAAGTAATGGAATTACTGTATATATCGTAAACGATTGACGTATAGGGTATGTTTTGTATTTTGTGTCTTGTTGTTGTGTAGATCCCGAGTCTTGTTCCATTATTTTTTTTGTGGTGGGGTGCTCAGGATAGACGGACAGAGACAGGCGGACACAGAAAATTTGATAATCTCGGACGATATGGCAGCAATGATTCAATCAAAAGTGAATCGAAGCACTACAGGAACAGGAGAAAATGCGACGTAGTACTAAATCTAATAGCATCTCTATTATATTTTGTTAAACGTTTTAAATTCTAAAATGATATTTCTGTTTTATATCTATACGTACATAAGTTTAAACAAAGCTGTCTGTATGTAATAATTGGGGATTTCAGCTGCATCCATATTTTGTTCATTGTAATTTGGGATAAATTATATGTGATGCCGGATATGTGAATGGTGATACTGTCTGACCTTTTCACACGCATGGGTATGATTTGTTATATTTTCAACTTAGAAGACTCGTAAATCTTTCTTTTTTATGGCCCAAATCAGTAGGGCCCTTTCGTTAAGTGCTTTGTGTCTTGATATTTTGTGTGGGTGTTATTTGCTTAATTATAAATTATGGTATCGTGGACCGAGATAGTTTATACATGAGAGGTATAAGTTCAAGACAAAAAGATGAAGAGAAAAAACATTCTGTAGAGAACAGTCGAGATTAACAGCCGACAATCGGCATTCTACTTAAGATGTAGTTTTTTTTTCATTTATTTTTATAATGTAACTTAGTGTAGTGTTTTGTGTTTTGTAAATGGTAAGCTGATTATTATTTCCTCCTTTGTGTTTTCACTTCTTTGTATTTTTACGAGAATCTAACAGCTCTTCTAGATGGTAATTTTAAGGATGAATTAAGTGTCTCTTTTATATTTTTTATTCATTCATTTTTATGTTTTTTTTAATTTAATACATTTGTTATTTTGTTGAGAAGTGTTTTCCTTTGAGTTAAATATCAATATGAGTAGTTTAATTAGTTTTGCCTGCTAAAATGCTGCACTGGTCCCATTGCAAGAACTCACGTGCAGAGCGAGTGTAAGAGCAATAATAGTGGTGGCTTGTGTTTGGGGGGTCGTGGTGTTTGACTTTAAATGTTTTAGAACATTTTTTTGTCATGCACTAATCACATTCCAAGAACCCACCATCCTACTATTACATGTAGACATACTCTGCGCTATGATTACTTCATCAATTGCCATTTTCTTTCTATTGGTATAAAATGTTTTGAGAAAATAGCTATCGAAAGATATGTTATAATTGATCACCATTCTAACAGTCAATTACATACACTATTCTGCGGAAACCGCCATCTATCCATCTATCAATACTAATTACGAACTATCAAGTGTAGGGCGCGTTCAGCGGAATCGCCCATTTTCGCCGACATTCGCGATCGAGTAGCTACAAAATTGGGCTTTTCGATATTACTTTTGACGCTCGAATTGAAAAAAGGACACAATTCCGCGTGGACTGCGCGATATATTGTAAATTAAATGCGTCAATTTTGAAAAAAAAATCACGATTTTGCACCTCTTCGGTTGAAGGCGAACCTCGAGAAAATGTCACGTGACGTCTAGAAATTCCGACAAGCGGCTCGATGAACGTCAAAAATTTACATTTTTTATCCGTTCCTGCCGACCTTATAAAAGCCGCTCGCTCTCATGTCTTACGATAAGATCCCTCTAAATACCCTTCGCAAAGAGTTTTGAGCAAAAAACGGCCTTAAAAACAATTTTCGATCCAAAAAATCGATTTTTGTCGACCCGTGTTTTGCTGCTATTACCACAGTAACGTCAAACCCGAAACGCCCCCTGTCGGACATTCGTAACAACAGTAACAGATAGCAGATAACCTAAAATGTATCCTAAAATGTCCATATTGCGAATGTGGACAGGTGGGAAGCCTTAACCACATATTTCTAGAATGCCCAATAACTAAAATCGAAAATTTTGACTTATACACAGAGCTATAATACATCCTATTACAAAAAAATATTCTTCACACAAATTCTATCAGTATTGTGTGGGGAGAATTTGGCCGTGTTATGCAGAGGCGTCCCCGTACCGTTTACTTTGCTTTATGGTAGCTCAGAAAGGATATTTGTATTCGTTCGCTGGTTTATTTTTGGAATAGATAATGGCCGACCTAAAGTGCCCTTTATTTGCGAAAACTGTTTTACATCATCCACAGACCTAATGGAACCGTAAGCCTCCCGGTCTCCCTTATAATCCCACCTCCTTTGCTACAAACCACCCCCCCTGGAACCCCCCCTACCAAGAGAATATTAAATATTCATAGAGGTTGGAATTTCTGGCAGAAACGGAATAATCAATCCCAAAGATTCATATATCATGCAATGACCTCGTGTGCACATTATATAGAACTGAGGAAACTGGCGATTCCTTGGAGAAAACAATGCTATTTAAGGGCCCCGTCTCCTACCCCCAAAACGCGCAAATTTTTCCAACCTTTGTCATCATTGTTGGCGTTTAGACAATGCTGCCCACCCATTACGATTTACGATTCAGTACGTTTGTCTTCCTTGACCTAACCTATATTAGTTTTCAAAAATGGGTTGAACAAGGTTAACCACCTCGACGCCATTACACAATCGAAGCGTTCTGCAGCGTATAGTAAAAAACGGACATCAATTGCTGGCGTGAAAAGAACAACCGTCTTTAGCGACGACGGGGCTTAGAGATAACCCAAATTAAAGCGACGTCATAGGATCGAGTGGAGTTCTCCAGAAATGGGACGATTCTAGTGCCCGAGAGCAGTGAATGAGGGAGACCCACTTGCAGCATTGTTATTCAAGGAACGGGGCTACGCCACCCTCCCTTTACGAGCGGCGGTGCATGGGGGATCGTTCGCGCTGAAGAGGTCCGTGATAAACGACCTGATAGGGTTAAAATGCTAGCGGTTCGCGTCAGGTGCATTGTGCCCCTTACAACGGCTACACAATTGCCTCTTTCCGTTGCACAAAAAATACTTATCGGGCGGGGAAATGCAGTCGAAGGGGACCAAGTCACTTTGCGGTTCAAGTGACACGACCTGACTTCTTCAAGAACAGTGAAAATTTCGTTAAAAATCTCTAATAGTTTCCGAGTTACGTCAAAATATCTAGTTTCGGGTGCCAGCGCGCGGTAGGGGGCGTTCGTGTCGTCGTTCCATACACGGGCAAGCTGTGCCCAAAATCGGATCGTAAAACTTAAAAGCGACGTTTAATTTACTTATACAGCCGTTCGCGAACAATTTACGTGAGTGAGGGATCCGGCAAACACAACTAGGCGGAAACACGGAAACATCAGATCGGGGTGCTGGCTGGCTGCTTCTGCGACACAAGCGCCTCTCTCCCATTTATTAGGTACTAAAACATCGGGCGATACACCCATAGACATAACACCGCGATTTACATAACGACCCAAAGTCACGCTCAAACTGATGTTAATAAACTCGATCGTTCAAATTCAACAAGAATATTATTGAATTGATACTTTGTTTCTTGGATATTACCTGTTCTGTGGGTTTTGAGAGCAAAAAAACTTCGACTCATTATTCGAAACGTGGACGTAATGAATTTTGTGGCGCCATCTAGCCGTCGTGGAAAAGAAATGGACGGTTGAATGGCTCCCCACGCTTTCAAGTCGAAACAGCTACTAACTAAGGCCCCAAGTTAGTACCCCTCGCAAATAGGGTAAATGAAGTAGACTCGGAAAAAAAGGGCTTCTCGCAATCTTAGGTGTACGCTTTACTGGCTAATAAAACTGGAGTAGTGGACTTTTCCGCGATGTGGACTGAACCCCGAAAGGCGAAAGTAACGCAAGAACCTCGTTAAGTCATATAAAAAATATATAAATGTCCAGAATACATTTTCGGTACATCACAACATGAAAAACCCGACAAAAATGTGGGATTTTATAGTAAAAATCAAGATGGAAGAAAGCTTCTTTACCGATGACGGCCTAGCGCTCGTAATGTTGGTTGCCGAGTCATCGCGTCCAAGTCCCGATATCAAATAATATAAATAATGTAGATTTGTCATTAGATCTTTAGATTTTTAGATAGCTATACACATTTTTAATTTAACACATTGATTTAACAATGGTTTTAAATATTTACGTTCTAAATATTGACGTTCTAAGTTGGGATGGTGCTAATACATATAAATATAATATAATAACTGATATTTACCCGCGCAGAGAGGAGTCAAAAATAACGCTGTCAGATATTATAGTTTTCCAAAACAACGAAAGAAATATAAAAGTAAATAGATATGCAATTTACCTTTGTCGCCATCGGATTTTAATACACCAATTAAATAAAAAAGTTTAGGTACGAATGTTTTACTAAACAGATGTTTTTAGTGACTTTGAAGTCCTTAAACAGATTATATTGCTCAATTCAAAAGAAAAGGACATTGATTACACGTTAAAAACAGATTAATCTTTTGCAGTGAGTGACTGATAAGATACGCGTTGTCATTACAGCCGGGGATTACCCGACCGACGTACTAACCTAAAATTAAAACAGCTGCGACCTCTATTCGCACTGTGCTATTCGAAGAACCGAGTTAAAAATGAGCGACGGTGACTCTTCCAGTGATGATTGCGATGATCAAAGTTTGGACAATTTATCAATCACCACAGATGAAGTGGATTTATCTCAACCGCTCGACAAGGTACGTTGTAACACTTCTAAAGCCGTATTCGTAATAAATTATTCTATTAAAGAACCTATCCGATGTGGAAATCTGCAAACGGATCATCGAGGTGGGAAATCAACCGATATTCGAAGACATAACCCCCATGGTAAACAGTACCGTACCGTTTTTAATCGACTGCGATATGCTAATGCTATCCGCCGTGCAACAAAGCAGTCACGACAGCCGTTTCGGCAACCAAACCTTACACGTCGTCTACACTTGCGAAAGAATACTCGACGTTCTCTTACAGAAAGGCGCAACGTTTGTTTTAATCTTTGTAGACGCTTGGGAACTAGCCTGGGATAAAAATACTTCCCTATTAGCTTTACGGAAAATTATCCATCAACATTTCACTTACAACACAACGTTTCATATTAGAAGTTTTCCGTCGTACTTTTCCAGGGAGTTTCGGTTGTTTTTACGCGAGAAAAAACCCCGTTGTATTCTCACAGACTTAAATATCGATATAAACGCTTTAGAGCTTCAAGATAACGTATCGATCGGTGATACCGTTGCATTATTTGCCGGGCAACTTGTTATATGCTTGTTTTACAATCTCCCGATGATTGATGTACGAAGTTTGACTCCTAAAGTTTCTCTTATTAAGACTTTTCACTTAAAAACGTGTCCGTTGCATGCAGATTATATGGAGAGACTCTCAAAAATTACTCTCTCTATCTTGCCTAGCGTTCGTAAGCCACACGACGATTCCGTAGATTTTTTAAGTGGTGACGCGATGCGTTCTATTATTTTGAAATCGTGTCGATTATTTCTTTCGAGAAAAGGAGAGAAACGTGCCTTACGGTTAATTCTTTTGACGTATGCAGCAAAATGCGTACCGATAGGCGATCGAGCAACGCCAAAATTAAGATTCAGCCCTGAAATATTAAACACTTTGCAGTATGTAATATTTTTTTGGCACAACTGTTTGAATGATGTACTTTCTGTTTTGTACTACAACAAGGAACGTGTTAACGGTGTTAATTTTGATTGTGTATCCGATATATGGCAAGGAACACTTTTTGCGACAATTTTGTATCACGTGTTGGAAATTATTGAGAACGGAGCTGGTTTGGGTACCTTACAAAATGCGTATGAGAGTTACGTAAACGATTTAAACAAAACGTTAGGGGATAACGAAGTTTTTGAAGCCTATCCAGTTTATCCGTTAATTGAGAACGTTGAGGAGTGCGTTGAGGTTGAAAACGTAACTCAGGGACGTCAAGGTATTTCTAATGTTGTTTTTAATTGTGTCTTAGCTGTATTATAGAATTACCGTATCGTAGAATTGGTTCCTTTGCAAAAAATAAACAACCCCTTGATCGAGGCATTCTGCGGGGATGTTTTTGATCAGGTTCTTTGGCACGATCCAAAAAAGTATACTAAGAAGAAAAAATTTCTTGAGGAGAGACATTGGCACAACCGAAAACCTCTAACGGAGGAATACGAGCAGGTCAAAGATAGTGGGCGTAAAATCTTGGCTACCAGAAAAGATCATAGAGAGTAAGTCATATATTAACAATTCTTATGCCCGATTGCAACATTTTTCCTTAATAAAATAATAATAATAATTAATAGTTAGTGGGATGAGATTTATTAGTCAATCTTAATTCTGGTCCACTAAATATGATAACTAATAACAAAATATTTGTTAAATTGACTCCACTTTTTGAGATAAAGGCAATCCATTCGTATTCTAAATAAAGAAATAAAATAAAAACAAATTTAAATTAAGAAAACGTTTTGTGTGTGGTTTTTTATTGTATTTTTGTTCAGGACAGTCCCTTTATAAGATCCAGTAGTACATAGTCTGCCATTATATGGCAATGCCATCAGCCTTCATACCTTTCCTCTGTAATCTTGATATACTTCTGAAACCGTTGCCCTTGTTCTTTATTATAATCACTCAGATTGTCACAAAATTTGTCTAAATGACTATGAAAATAATATAACTTGGTGTACTCATATTACTTTTTTAAAATTTTGAAGCATTTTGTCAACGATTTGTACTGTTAATATTGTTCAACTTGGTGATTTCCCAAAAAATTTTTGATAATAATAATAATAATAATAATTCTTTATTGTACCAACAACATATATACAGAAAATCAACAATGTGGTATGTACTGTGTGGAGGTAAGGTCATATTGTATAGAGTATCGCAGGTGGAGCATCAGATTAGGTTGAGGAACTCTGCCACTGAGTACACAGGCCTGCACAGCAGCATTTGCTTTACCTCCCTCTTGAAGGCACGCATAGGTAACTGATACAAAGGTTGTCCAGGCTTCCAGTTCAACCTAAGTCATGTGATTTGTGGTCCATCAAAGATACCGACTTCTAATTTTCCTGTATTGAGGTCAGGAAATGATTAACTATATTTGGAACAAACATCATTCTTATATAAAGCTTTCACAAACTGTTTAATCAGCCCAAATTTAATATGTAGTGGTAAAAGAATTATTTGTTCTCGACTTATCAATGGTTCATGAACGATGTTAGCTTTTCCTACAGTCATATTTATTCTCGATGGCCAGTTTTTCCTATCCCAATGTTCATTTTTTGCACAACTGTCCCACAGACAAAGAAAACAGGGATATTTAGTGTATCCATTTTGCTGACCCAATAAAAAAGTAGCAGCAAGTTGTAAAGTAACATTTACATTTTAAAAAGTTAGTTCCAAGATTGGTTTTGATAAATAAAGACTTGCTAGTCGCACAAAAAGCAAAAATGTATTTTTATTGAGATTTACATTAAAATAATTTAACTTATACTATACTTTTGATTGCATCGTTTATCACGAGAACTGGAGTCAATTCAAACAAACTAATTATTCAACGAGTACTTCATAATCATAGTCTATCAAAATTGATTACACAAACTTGTGACTTGTGTTGCAGTCATATGAGAAGTGCAAAATATTTAAACTTCTACGGTGAGAACTTGGAAGGTAGACAAAGTTGTTACGACCCAATCGTTTACCAAGACCCGAATAAACGAAACACGGGCACCAAGAAGAAACAAACAAACAAATCGAAAGAGTTACAGAGGAGCATCATAAAAGAAAAGGCACGTGAAACTCTAGCGAAAGAAACCAAAGAGCTAGAAGATCTAAAAAAGACAATAAAGGGAGCAAAATTTGGCGAAGACCCAAAAGCAATCTTAAGAGTGGTCGACACATTTTTGTCCAAGATTACCCAACCAGAAAGTAAATTAAAGACCACCATTCTGAAGTTAAAGATCCTTGCAAAGGCAGCCAAGTTTGACGACCAGCTCTATATGGCCAAAGAGATGTTTTTGGCTATTAGAGATATCTTGCTCGGCGATACTAGAGAAGGACTTTCTGAAAAGGATAAGTCACTATTATCAAAACTGCTTCGACAATTTGGGTTTAGGGAGATTGCTGACAAGAATAGTTTACCCAGAAATGTCACATATGAAGAGGTATACTTTGCGTTTGACTAGCAAATACAAATTAAATAGAAACTAACATCTGAAAGTAATCTAAAATTGTAGGTAACAGCTTTCAATTGGATTCGTTTCCAACTGGAACATGTAAGCTGTGATCTTTTACGCAAAACGGGTACTACTTTCGATCCAGATGTGAATTTTACACCGGATGAATGGCAGGAGGAATTCATAGACGCCATTCGTAAGAACGAATCTGCTTTAGTGGTGGCGCCCACGTCAAGTGGAAAAACGTTCGCTTGTTATTACTGCATGAAGCGCGTACTGCAACAGTCAGAAGACGGTGTAGTGGTCTACGTATCGCCCACGAAGGCTCTAGTCAACCAAGTTGCCGCTACGGTTACCAATAGATTCAAGAAGACCACTCTACCGGATGGCGTCGCCCTAGTTGGGGTTTTTACCAGAGATTGGAGCGTGAACTGTTTAAATTCCCGGATTTTAATCACTGTCCCACAGTGTTTGGATATATTGCTGTTGTCGTCGAAGCAGTATAAGTGGAGTGCACGCATCAGGTACGATTACAAGAGGGAAAAATTCAGTTTTTGAGTAAAAAAGAAAATAATCTTTAATAGGTATGTCATCTTCGATGAAGTGCACAAACTGTCCGGCGACGAGGAAGGCCTAGTTTGGGAACGTCTTCTCCTGATGATAAACTGCCCGTTTTTAGCGTTATCGGCCACTATAAGCGAACCGCAATACTTCCACGAATGGTTGCAGTCCTTAGAAAATGCCAAACGCGAAATGGACTTGAAAAATAAATGCGCAAGGGAATCTTATAATGTTCGGTAAGAGTTGGGGAAATACACTCAGCTCTCAACCTAAAAATTCGATGATTCTTCCACAAAGTTCTAGATTTTCGGGAGGAAACCGCGTCAACGACAATAAAGTAGTCAAAATTTGCAACTCTGTTGCAAGAGGCATCTTGATTCTCTTCGTAGCTGTCTTACTGTTATATCCTGAAGATGCCTCTTGCAACAGAGTGCGAAACATTGACTACTTTATTGCGGTTTTCTCCCGGAAATCTAGAACTTAGTGATTCGGACCGTGGAAGTCTCCAATCTAAAGATTGTTTTACGATTTTGTGTAACATTTGTTTCATTTTACGAGATGCATTAGCTAGCAAGAATTTCAAAGAGAGTCTCTATAATTTACTGAAAGTATCATCAAAATCCAACAAAGACTTTAAAAGTTATCGAAGCGAATAACTTTTAAACAATTTCAGGTTTGTCATTCATTCTGAGAGACATTCCGATTTGACGAAATACGTCTTCCTATCTAACAAACTCCACCACTACCACCCGTATGCCGCGCTACACGGGGTGGTCCTTAGAGACAACGATGGTATTCCTGAATCCATCAGTTTGTCTCCACGCGAAACCCTGCAATTGTATGATGTGCTCTGCTCTTACGAACAATCGAAACGTCTAATTGATCCCGAAACACATTTGGAAGAGTATTTTGCGTCTCGCACCGAAACCGGTTTTGTAACCAGAAGTAGCGTTGCCGAATATGCCAAGGTGCTGGGCCGGGTGTTCTACCGGGTTTTTCTTGAGCATGAGGATGTCTACGAGGAAATCCTCGCTGGTTTTAATCCACCAAGTGATAATGACCGTTTCGGTACACGTGATCAAAATTTACGGAGCGCCCACACGTTGCTCAATCGCTTGGCGGATGATAATATGTTGCCGGTTATTGTGTTTTCTTATAATAGAAAACTGGTTGAGGCGCTGCACTTGCATATGGTGAAGGAAACTATGAAAGAGGTAATTTTTGTTGCTTAGAAAACGGTTTACTGTAATATGACTTGTACTAGATTACTAGAAAGCCTATATCGGCAAGTCAGAAGAGACAAACTGTTAATGCAGTTCTACAAGAGGAGAAAAGTGAGACAAGAAAAGCAAAGGAGAACACCTCTCGTGTCTTACAGCGCGCCACGAACTATTTTAACGGTAACACAACCTCGTACAGACTATTTGGGAATTTGATCTCACCTGTTACATTTTAGAAAACAAGGGTGGTCTCGAAGGGTACGTAATGTACATCCAAAATAAATTTAGCCCCCGCGTGTCGCTCCAGAACGCATCATTGAACCCTCTGAACATCCTCAAAGATCTGAAGAGCAAATTTAAAGGCATCGGAATCGCCGACAGCACAGACATGCAATTCCTCGAGGGCCGAATCCATGGAAAACTTACTAGAAACGAAAGCAGTAAACCAGATAATTACTCGGCTATTGTAAAAGGTTACCAACTGGGTATTGCTTACCACCACGCCGGTGTTACCAAATGCCTACGCGACACCACGGAGATGCTCTTCCGTATGGGTATATTGAAGGTTGTCATAGCTACTGGTACTCTGGCATTGGGAATCCATATGCCGTGTAAGAGCGTGGTGGTGTTTGGTGATTCCCCCTTCCTCAACAGTTTAGAGTACCATCAGATGTCCGGAAGAGCCGGCAGGAGAGGGTTTGACAATGAAGGCAATGTGATCTTCACGAAGTTAACCAAGGAGAGGAGAGACATGCTGATGACCGATAAATTACCGAAGATGTTAGGCAACTATCCGATGAGCGTGACGGTAGTTGCAAGGCTGCTTCTCTTGATCACAAAAGTCGAGGACGGTGGCCAGAAAACAAAAGAATCGAGGGATAGAGTCCTTTCTAGGGCTCTGATTCTCTTGGAGAACAGTCTTGTGTTTAAGTTAAAGCCGCAGTTAAAGCTGCAGATAAAGCAGTTTGTCGGATTTGCTGTACAGCTCTTGTTGATGCAGGTAAGAATAATAATAATAATACAAACTTTATGAGTGCTACCAATTTCGATTTTAGAGTATTATTGATCAAACTGGTGCACCATTAGCCCTGACGGTTTTTGTGCACCATCTACACTATCACGAGCCCGCAAATTTGATATTTTCGTACCTCATCAAGCACGGCGTCATCAGGAAGATGCTGAACGACATTGATGACGACGTTCTGGCCCAGTATGCCCTAATGGTTGTACTGACACACCTATTTTCTAATATGCCGTTGAGTAGGAGACTGTTTGAGAAGAAATTTGACAATTCAGTCGTTGTTTTGGAACCACTTCCAGACATTATAGTTGATGTAAGTTTTTTATAGGATTTTTTTAATACAAATATCTATTTAGGATTTTTTTTTTTTTGGTACAAACATCTGTTTAAAAGATATTTGTATTGAAGTATCTTGGTCATATTGTTCATAAGTGGTACTAATATTTGGTACTTTACCCTTAGTTAGCACTTTGACACAAAAACTCTTTGACATTTGATGCTTTAACATTTGACACTTTGACATTTAACACTTTGACATTTGACATTTCACACTATAACTTTTGACATTTCACACTTTGATATTTGACACTTTGACATTTTATACTGTAACATTTGACATTTCACACTATAACATTTGACATTTCACACTACAACATTTGACATTTCACACCTTGATATTTGACACTCTGACATTTAACACTTTGACATTTGACATTTCACACTTTGATATTTGACACTTTGACATTTTACACTGTAACATTTGACATTTCACACTATAACATTTGACATTTCACACTACAACATTTGACATTTCACACCTTGATATTTGACACTCTGACATTTAACACTTTGACATTTGACATTTCACACTATAACTTTTGACATTTCACACTTTGATATTTGACATTTTACACTGTAACATTTGACATTTCACACTATAACATTTGACATTTCACACTACAACATTTGACATTTCACACCTTGATATTTGACACTCTGACATTTAACACTTTGACATTTGACATTTCACACTACAACATTTGACATTTCACACCTTGATATTTCACACTCTGACATTTAACACTTTGACATTTGACATTTCACACTATAACTTTTGACATTTCACACTTTGATATTTGACACTTTGACATTTTACACTGTAACATTTGACATTTCACACCTTGATATTTCACACTCTGACATTTAACACTTTGACATTTGACATTTCACACTATAACTTTTGACATTTCACACTTTGATATTTGACACTTTGGCATTTTACACTGTAACATTTGACATTTCACACTATAACATTTGACATTTCACACTGCAACATTTGACATTTCACACCTTGATATTTCACACTCTGACATTTAACACTTTGACATTTGACATTTCACACTATAACTTTTGACATTTCACACTTTGATATTTGACACTTTGACATTTTACACTGTAACATTTGACATTTCACACTATAACATTTGACATTTCACACTGCAACATTTGACATTTCACACCTTGATATTTCACACTCTGACATTTAACACTTTGACATTTTACACTATAACATTTGACATTTCACACTACCTATAACATTTGACTCTGCCATCTGTCACTTTGACATTTGATAAATGCTGATAACTAATAATTAGGTGGTTGTTTTTTTGTTGTATTGTTGCTGAATCTATTTTTTAAAGGACAATTTGCTATTTATAGGCTGTGAAAGCGTACAATGAAGAAGTAAATTTTGTTTTCAACGAGTATTTTATTAGTGTTGCAAGACTTCTGTTGAAAGATCGAGGTAATGTACCGGAAAAACTACCTCTGTCAAATGTTGAGTTTGCCACAGGGGGCGGTGAAGAAATTTCACCAATACCAGGTTTGTGATCGTGTTTAAATTTCTTTTCTTTGCATTTTGATCAGTCTAAATTAAGCTTTTTAACGAACAAATGCATTCCATATAAGAATTGTTACGATTATTGAAAATTGTGGCACATTTTTTAACTACATAGATAAACTTATGTACAACTATCTTCTCAAAATTTTATAGATTCTCTGTCCGAAAAGCTGAGAACAACATGCGTACCACGCCTAGTAACATCACCTTTCGTAGCATTGTCGAGTAATGACGACACAGAATTAAAACTTGAAGAATTAATCAGCAATATAAGACATGAGGTACATACATTTTCACTCGATTAAATTTATAACTGTTGCCTATTTTTAAACTACGCGGACAAAACCAAGGAGCCAGGTTTCCTCTAGAACAACAATCAATAGAAAATCATTAGAAATAGGTTATTTTGATAGGTCATTTTGGCAAATAAATTTGAATTATTTTGAGGTTGAATAGAATGAGCTAAAAACTATTTAACAACACCAGTTTTTTGTGTGTAAAACTCCGTGTAGTTTAAAAATAGGGGTTAGCCTGGCAACATTACTTGATGACATAACCTATATAAAGCAGTGTACTGTAAATAATCTCTGTGCCTGTAATCTTAATCTGTTTTTACGTAGATGTCATCGGAAGTAAAGATTGTGCCGACGTTTGACTTTGATAGACAATTGAACGCTTATCCTTTAGACTTCTACAGGCATGGGATCAAGAAGGCCATCTCAGAGGATAATGGATTGAGGGCTGGAGAAGATTTTACTTTGATTAAGGATTTCTACCTCATCTTGAAAGTGTTGGTGCTTGGTTTGGAAGATCTTGAAGCTAAGAACGAGAATGATATCCTTTTGAAGCACATGAAAGCTATTCATGATCAATATTCTCATTCTTTTCGTTCGGCTTACTGCCTATAATACAATGATCGTCAGAGTAATATTAATTTCGTATTGTCAGAAGAATTTTAATTTTGCATTATCAGAGGAATTTTAATTTTTAATTTTAAGAAGTAATTTTGATTTTGTTAATTGTGGTTTTTTTGTAAGTACAAATTTGGTTGTGCTGTCAATAAAGTTTATACATTTATACTTACTTACTGTTGTTTTTATATTAATATTTGTCTTTTAGAAGATATAAAAATTGATGTCATTTTAGAGTAGCAAATTTGGTATCTTGTTCTTGTCCTAGTTTAAAAATAGCTTTCAGTACCCAATAACCAATACATGAAAACTTAGAATACAGGCCCATAAAGATAATTGTATCACTTTACACCACCACGAACACGGTAAAATTGCATAAATATACGGTGCATGCGGATGCCAACGTAATGGCCAGTGTAAGTTTATGCGCTCGTTGCGCCCTGTGGGGGGCCGTAAAGCGTTCGAAAACAACGCGTCCCGAGCTCATAAAACATTCATAAACGTTAATATGTTCGTTATAGGGCGATAAACACCGGCTCCGATGTGTGAAATATCAATTTATAAGTGTAACAACTTAATTTCTAGCCGGTGCGCGCTGCAGCCAGTAAAACGTGGCCATTACCGCGATTCACTTTATCACCGTCGGTCGGCTGCCTTGCCTGCTCGTAATCTTTACGTATATACACGGCCATTTGCCGTGAGGTTTACCGAGCGATTGTGGCGCCACCGACGATGATGGTTTTACTGCACCGGTTATTGCAGCTAACCGGACATACGTTATAGACCGTATACCGTACGTCCAGTGTTAAGGCGCGACAAGATTAACGGTAAAACAAGATATGAAGTATAAAAATAACTAGGTTAAGTATAAAAAATCCCAAGAAAACATGCAACAACTATGAACGAAAGAAACTATTCATTTAAATAACCAACCGGAAGAGGTGTACAGACCTCTTCCGGTTTGAGCAGACGTGTCGCATCCTGGAGATCTGAACCTAATAAAATCTTTTAATACAAGATATGAAGTATAAAAATAACTAGGTTAAGTATAAAAAATCCCAAGAAAACATGCAACAACTATGAACGAAAGAAACTATTCATTTAAATAACCAACCGGAAGAGGTGTACAGACCTCTTCCGGTTTGAGCGGACGTGTCGCATCCTGGAGATCTGAACCTAATAAAATCTTTTAATACAAGATATGAAGTATAAAAATAACTAGGTTAAGTATAAAAAATCCCAAGAAAACATGCAACAACTATGAACGAAAGAAACTATTCATTTAAATAACCAACCGGAAGAGGTGTACAGACCTCTTCCGGTTTGAGCGGACGTGTCGCATCCTGGAGATCTGAACCTAATAAAATCTTTTAATACAAGATATGAAGTATAAAAATAACTAGGTTAAGTATAAAAAATCCCAAGAAAACATGCAACAACTATGAACGAAAGAAACTATTCATTTAAATAACCAACCGGAAGAGGTGTACAGACCTCTTCCGGTTTGAGCGGACGTGTCGCATCCTGGAGATCTGAACCTAATAAAATCTTTTAATACAAGATATGAAGTATAAAAATAACTAGGTTAAGTATAAAAAATCCCAAGAAAACATGCAACAACTATGAACGAAAGAAACTATTCATTTAAATAACCAACCGGAAGAGGTGTACAGACCTCTTCTGGTTTGAGCGGACGTGTCGCATCCTGGAGATCTGAACCTAATAAAATCTTTTAATGCAAGATATGAAGTATAAAAATAACTAGGTTAAGTATAAAAAATCCCAAGAAAACATGCAACAACTATGAACGAAAGAAACTATTCATTTAAATAATCAACCGGAAGAGGTGTACAGACCTCTTCCGGTTTGAGCGGACATGTCGCATCCTGGAGATCTGAACCTAATAAAATCTTTTAATGCAAGATATGAAGTATAAAAATAACTAGGTTAAGTATAAAAAATCCCAAGAAAACATGCAACAACTATGAACGAAAGAAACTATTCATTTAAATAATCAACCGGAAGAGGTGTACAGACCTCTTCCGGTTTGAGCGGACGTGTCGCATCCTGGAGATCTGAACCTAATAAAATCTTTTAATACAAGATATGAAGTATAAAAATAACTAGGTTAAGTATAAAAAATCCCAAGAAAACATGCAACAACTATGAACGAAAGAAACTATTCATTTAAATAATCAACCGGAAGAGGTGTACAGACCTCTTCCGGTTTGAGCGGACGTGTCGCATCCTGGAGATCTGAACCTAATAAAATCTTTTAATACAAGATATGAAGTATAAAAATAACTAGGTTAAGTATAAAAAATCCCAAGAAAACATGCAACAACTATGAACGAAAGAAACTATTCATTTAAATAATCAACCGGAAGAGGTGTACAGACCTCTTCCGGTTTGAGCGGACGTGTCGCATCCTGGAGATCTGAACCTAATAAAATCTTTTAATACAAGATATGAAGTATAAAAATAACTAGGTTAAGTATAAAAAATCCCAAGAAAACATGCAACAACTATGAACGAAAGAAACTATTCATTTAAATAATCAACCGGAAGAGGTGTACAGACCTCTTCCGGTTTGAGCGGACGTGTCGCATCCTGGAGATCTGAACCTAATAAAATCTTTTAATACAAGATATGAAGTATAAAAATAACTAGGTTAAGTATAAAAAATCCCAAGAAAACATGCAACAACTATGAACGAAAGAAACTATTCATTTAAATAATCAACCGGAAGAGGTGTACAGACCTCTTCCGGTTTGAGCGGACGTGTCGCATCCTGGAGATCTGAACCTAATAAAATCTTTTAATACAAGATATGAAGTATAAAAATAACTAGGTTAAGTATAAAAAATCCCAAGAAAACATGCAACAACTATGAACGAAAGAAACTATTCATTTAAATAATCAACCGGAAGAGGTGTACAGACCTCTTCCGGTTTGAGCGGACATGTCGCATCCTGGAGATCTGAACCTAATAAAATCTTTTAATGCAAGATATGAAGTATAAAAATAACTAGGTTAAGTATAAAAAATCCCAAGAAAACATGCAACAACTATGAACGAAAGAAACTATTCATTTAAATAATCAACCGGAAGAGGTGTACAGACCTCTTCCGGTTTGAGCGGACGTGTCGCATCCTGGAGATCTGAACCTAATAAAATCTTTTAATACAAGATATGAAGTATAAAAATAACTAGGTTAAGTATAAAAAATCCCAAGAAAACATGCAACAACTATGAACGAAAGAAACTATTCATTTAAATAACCAACCGGAAGAGGTGTACAGACCTCTTCCGGTTTGAGCGGACGTGTCGCATCCTGGAGATCTGAACCTAATAAAATCTTTTAATACAAGATATGAAGTATAAAAATAACTAGGTTAAGTATAAAAAATCCCAAGAAAACATGCAACAACTATGAACGAAAGAAACTATTCATTTAAATAACCAACCGGAAGAGGTGTACAGACCTCTTCTGGTTTGAGCGGACGTGTCGCATCCTGGAGATCTGAACCTAATAAAATCTTTTAATGCAAGATATGAAGTATAAAAATAACTAGGTTAAGTATAAAAAATCCCAAGAAAACATGCAACAACTATGAACGAAAGAAACTATTCATTTAAATAACCAACCGGAAGAGGTGTACAGACCTCTTCCGGTTTGAGCGGACGTGTCGCATCCTGGAGATCTGAACCTAATAAAATCTTTTAATACAAGATATGAAGTATAAAAATAACTAGGTTAAGTATAAAAAATCCCAAGAAAACATGCAACAACTATGAACGAAAGAAACTATTCATTTAAATAACCAACCGGAAGAGGTGTACAGACCTCTTCCGGTTTGAGCGGACGTGTCGCATCCTGGAGATCTGAACCTAATAAAATCTTTTAATACAAGATATGAAGTATAAAAATAACTAGGTTAAGTATAAAAAATCCCAAGAAAACATGCAACAACTATGAACGAAAGAAACTATTCATTTAAATAACCAACCGGAAGAGGTGTACAGACCTCTTCTGGTTTGAGCGGACGTGTCGCATCCTGGAGATCTGAACCTAATAAAATCTTTTAATGCAAGATATGAAGTATAAAAATAACTAGGTTAAGTATAAAAAATCCCAAGAAAACATGCAACAACTATGAACGAAAGAAACTATTCATTTAAATAATCAACCGGAAGAGGTGTACAGACCTCTTCCGGTTTGAGCGGACATGTCGCATCCTGGAGATCTGAACCTAATAAAATCTTTTAATGCAAGATATGAAGTATAAAAATAACTAGGTTAAGTATAAAAAATCCCAAGAAAACATGCAACAACTATGAACGAAAGAAACTATTCATTTAAATAATCAACCGGAAGAGGTGTACAGACCTCTTCCGGTTTGAGCGGACGTGTCGCATCCTGGAGATCTGAACCTAATAAAATCTTTTAATACAAGATATGAAGTATAAAAATAACTAGGTTAAGTATAAAAAATCCCAAGAAAACATGCAACAACTATGAACGAAAGAAACTATTCATTTAAATAACCAACCGGAAGAGGTGTACAGACCTCTTCCGGTTTGAGCGGACGTGTCGCATCCTGGAGATCTGAACCTAATAAAATCTTTTAATACAAGATATGAAGTATAAAAATAACTAGGTTAAGTATAAAAAATCCCAAGAAAACATGCAACAACTATGAACGAAAGAAACTATTCATTTAAATAACCAACCGGAAGAGGTGTACAGACCTCTTCCGGTTTGAGCGGACGTGTCGCATCCTGGAGATCTGAACCTAATAAAATCTTTTAATACAAGATATGAAGTATAAAAATAACTAGGTTAAGTATAAAAAATCCCAAGAAAACATGCAACAACTATGAACGAAAGAAACTATTCATTTAAATAACCAACCGGAAGAGGTGTACAGACCTCTTCCGGTTTGAGCGGACGTGTCGCATCCTGGAGATCTGAACCTAATAAAATCTTTTAATACAAGATATGAAGTATAAAAATAACTAGGTTAAGTATAAAAAATCCCAAGAAAACATGCAACAACTATGAACGAAAGAAACTATTCATTTAAATAATCAACCGGAAGAGGTGTACAGACCTCTTCCGGTTTGAGCGGACGTGTCGCATCCTGGAGATCTGAACCTAATAAAATCTTTTAATACAAGATATGAAGTATAAAAATAACTAGGTTAAGTATAAAAAATCCCAAGAAAACATGCAACAACTATGAACGAAAGAAACTATTCATTTAAATAACCAACCGGAAGAGGTGTACAGACCTCTTCCGGTTTGAGCGGACGTGTCGCATCCTGGAGATCTGAACCTAATAAAATCTTTTAATACAAGATATGAAGTATAAAAATAACTAGGTTAAGTATAAAAAATCCCAAGAAAACATGCAACAACTATGAACGAAAGAAACTATTCATTTAAATAACCAACCGGAAGAGGTGTACAGACCTCTTCCGATTTGAGCGGACGTGTCGTATCCTGGAGATCTGAACCTAATAAAATCTTTTAATACAAGATATGAAGTATAAAAATAACTAGGTTAAGTATAAAAAATCCCAAGAAAACATGCAACAACTATGAACGAAAGAAACTATTCATTTAAATAACCAACCGGAAGAGGTGTACAGACCTCTTCCGGTTTGAGCGGACGTGTCGCATCCTGGAGATCTGAACCTAATAAAATCTTTTAATACAAGATATGAAGTATAAAAATAACTAGGTTAAGTATAAAAAATCCCAAGAAAACATGCAACAACTATGAACGAAAGAAACTATTCATTTAAATAACCAACCGGAAGAGGTGTACAGACCTCTTCCGGTTTGAGCGGACGTGTCGTATCCTGGAGATCTGAACCTAATAAAATCTTTTAATACAAGATATGAAGTATAAAAATAACTAGGTTAAGTATAAAAAATCCCAAGAAAACATGCAACAACTATGAACGAAAGAAACTATTCATTTAAATAACCAACCGGAAGAGGTGTACAGACCTCTTCCGGTTTGAGCGGACGTGTCGCATCCTGGAGATCTGAACCTAATAAAATCTTTTAATTAAAACTTTGTTTTGTTTATATTAGCCTAGTTTTAATTAGCTTTCGCCCTTCGCCGCTCCGGATTAAATAGATATTTTCGGATTCCGACTAAAATTAATTACTCTGCCTACCTACGTTCTAAAACCTCGGTATATAGAGAGAGAGAGACAGAGGGAGAATCAGTATGCGGTACCCTTTCACCGAAATGACACATTCTAATCTGAGGATGTCTATTTCATTTCGCGCGTTTAAAGTCCAAACTATCTCTAGTTTCGAATATGTAGTTATTTTCGTTATATTTTGTATAATGTTGCTATTTAAAAATATGCATTATTGATCATCAAATATACTATTCATTATACATAAAATGGTACAAAAAAGAGTCTCCGTACGATAGCACTTCTAAGCAAATTTTGTAAAATTAAAAAAGACATTTCATTTGCATTTAGAGTAATTGCCCTTAATCATACAGAAGGATGTCGTTTTCTATAAATGTGCTAATAAGGATAATTCTAAAATGATCCCCAGAATAAAAGAAATATTTTATTAAATAAACATTAAATTTATTACAAATAAGTATCCGTACGAATAAGACAACTTGACTGAATATTAAACAATTTTATTGATTCAAGTTTTCAAAGTTTTTACATATTTGGGATCTGTTTGAATTACAAGCATAATTTAGTTAGAACATTTACATTGACATTAAAGCAGGGCCTAATACAGACCTCTTCCGGTTTCCGTATTATCCATTAGGCAATGTAGGCAACTGCCTAGGGGCCCACAGTCCTCTAGGGGCCCACAGCTTAGGGGCCTGCGACTTACCTACTTACCTACCTGAGAAGACAGAGGCCCCGAGGCTTGCATTGCCTAGGGGCCTCTATATGGCTTAATCCGGCCCTACATTAAAGTACGGAGATAAAAATTCATGCAAAATTAATTGTATTTTTAATTTTCATATAAAAATACGCCATATATTCACAAAATACCTATAGAAGTACTATCGTACGGAGACTTTTTTGTACCACTGTACATATAAACCAGACTATAGCTTTATCAAGATTGACTGAAGCCGGACTTATGGCCCAATTGACAGATGCGACATTTACGTCTTGTCACACAATGTCCTATCTATATCCTATAGGTGCATCTATAGGTGTAATTGCTCGTAGGTATCAATATTGAGTTACAAGGTCCTCATCGTGTTCTGGTCTTGGTCACTTGGTGGATATAATGCATCCCCAGTGACCCAGATGCCCCTTCAACCGGCGAAACAATGATATGACAGCACAAGATGCATTACGACAGCGTATACCGGCAGATGTCTGCTGTAAAACGTTTTGTGACTTGTTTTTAGGGGAAGGGTGTTATATTTAATAGTGTTCTCATTAGATAAAGTAGTCTGTATAAAACTGGTTCATGTTTATTGGAAAAACATCATTTTTTCCAAATGTTTACCAGGTATACGTTTGGTTGATTGGTTTGGTATACAATTTTTAATCGCGTGCAATGGCGCGTATGTACCCTCCACTATATTATTAAAAAAAACTAATTAAAAACAAATCTATATGCAACAGCGCGAAAAAATATCCACAGTAACAAATAAAACCACACTAACAAAATGACCAATATCCCGTGGTCGGTATGAATTATTTCGGCGTTGATTTTGCCGATTTATTTTTCAAAACCGAATTTTAGCGGATGTTAGAATGTAAAGTTCGAGATTAAAAACACAGTTTTGATCGTTTTGTCTGTGTGGGCAAGTTCGGGTATGCTGTGGGGTGGATCGTTCCGGATTAAGGGTAATTTAGGGGTATGAAACGAGAGCCTGGTACTTTGACGCTGGTAATGTTTACAAAGTACACTGTTCGCCAGCTGAATCCATTGTTATCTTTCGTCTTTAGTCTACTGCCTTGGGTAGACGGAGGATTTCAATGTTTTTGACGTTGAATGTTACGGGTTTGTGTGAATTTGTAACGAGATAGTCGGATAGTTGGGTGAGGGATAATATTTAATGATTGGTCTAAGGTTATAAAACACATTTCAAAAATACACAATTTCCTGAGTTAACATTCATGCTGGTTGCTGTAAAAGTTAAACAAGCACTGGTGGGCTAGCTGCTGCTAAACTCACTCACCAACTGGTAAAACAGCACTGCTGAGTGGTCACACGATGCTGTTAGCAGCCAGGAGTAAATAGCACGCTAGTAAACACTCAGGCTGTGTGACCAGGGCGTTAGTGACGCAGTCTTTGCCACCTTATCGTAAACGGTCAACTTTAGCGACGTAACGGTCGCAATTTTTCCAGCGACCAGCCTTATCTTTACACCTCAGAGCGTCTGGAATACTTCACACGCTTCTGCCTGCATAATCGGCAATGCGGTGCACGCGCGGGCACTTCATGAAGTGCACATGACACTGTCCTATCTCTTGAATACGTTGGTAAAGTTTTCCAGGAAAATTTGTTCCGAGAAAGTATTTCATACATATATTCCGGAGATTTCGGAGTCCTAAAATAACCAATAAATACAGTTTTCAATAATTTTTAAGAATTTCAAGACTTTCCAAAAATTTACAAGTAGAAACGCTAGTAAACGAACATAGAAAGTTTCCTAAAGCAAGAAAAATGGTCGAAACGCTAAATTGTGGGGCGCTAGAAAGATATATAAGGCAATAGCTTACGGAACCGGACGGTCTTTGTTAAAAATATTATTGCTGGCCGGCCAGGAAGCGCCGCTACAGCGATATTTATCGCTACCGGCTAGTCGCCTGAAAATCCAAAGAGTTACGATGTCATTTCGAGTTCATTATGCGCGCTTAGAGGACGCTACCGTCGCACTTACGTCGCATACCCTGCTGATGGTACGATGTAGCTATAACTTAAAACCTCTATAACTTAAAATCTGTACGAAGAAAAAAATCCTCTTGGTTCTTTCTATACTTACAATCTCACAGAATAATCTTTGATTTTCAATATAGTTGTTTCAACGGTTAGTTATTCTTACGATTTAAGAATTTCGTATGTTTAAGTATATTTTTCTCTGACAAAGAAAAAGTTATTCTTCAATAAAAAAGTAGACGTTCGTCTTACAACAAAAATATTTCGCTGGACGAAAAATATATGCTTCAACGAAAAAACAGTTTCTTGACCCAAGATTCTTACTCTGAGAGATACATAGAAAGTTGTGCTATTACTTTGCAGATGGCGTTAGCAGTTTCTCGCACCTTTTGCCACATATTACCGCTATATAAGTTTTTGCGATATTGAGTGTTCGTATATTGTTTGTTTATATCTATGCATAATTGTTTTATTTCATCGGTGACTTAGAAGGATTATGAGGAAAACCAGGATTGTAGTGGAATAGCCTACACAGTAAGAACTCTATTCTTGTATATCAAGAAAAATTGTTCTTGCGTATATAGTATAGCATGAAGAGGATATTTTTGCTATCCAAATAATGTTTTATTGTAATAAGAATTTCAATATATATGCAGTTATTTCAACGGCTAGTTATTCTTCCGGTTTAAGAGTTTAGTATGTTTATGTTGAGTATATTTTACTCTGACGAAGAAAATGTTATTCTTCTACATATAAAAAGGAGTAAGACGTTCGTTTTACATCAATTGGGTGAAAAATATACATGCTTCAACGAACAAACAGTTTCTTGACCCAAAAGTATACGTACGTATCGCTTAAAACAGACGTAATTCCTTTCAAGCAGTTCCTTCATACTTAAAACAAGAAAACGAAATACTTGAAACATCAAGAAAATCATGAGAATTTTATATTTTACTTGAGCCAACTTCACTCAATGCAGTATTCGATCATTTTAACGATACCTACGCACGTAAATTAAAATCACCGTTAAGTGCGAGGGTTTGGTGATGGGGGTGTGCGCTATAGGGATGTGTGTCAAATGCAGGGTAGGCACGGACGTGCAGGAGACACTTCGCGATTTATACCACTCGAACGTTCAGCGGCGCACAAAGGGGAACATCTTGAATTTCAAAACTGGGCTCCCCAGCTGAATAAGATGCCCCATTGATTTACAGGCCCCAAGTCTGTGAACTGAAGTGGCCCAGTAAATGTTTTGTCATTGTTCGTGAGAGCCCTATCAAAAATCTGCTCAAAAAACGTCCCTCTATATCGGAAAGTTTGCTTAGAATGAGTCGAGTTGATAACATAGGAAAGTACGGTACCCTGAATCGATTGCAATGATTTCTGGAAAGAATTAACTAACCTTTGGCACTCATTTCATACAATGTCCGTATGAAAAACAGTAGAAAAATGCGGTAAAGTTTTATTAACACGTTGGTCGTTAGTTTTACATAAAAACAGTGCCCTCTCCCGTTGGGAAAGCTGGAACAACACCGGGCGAGCCGGTTAATTGGAACACGTTGTTTAACTTCACACGTAAATGGAATAAGTCACAATACACACAGGAAATAATGCCATCCTGACATGACGCCTTCACACACGTATATAATATATTTTAGTTGGAACAGTGGCCAGCATTTTTAATCAAATTTCACGAGTGTCACGAGAGAGGAGAAGAGGGGACGTACCGACACGACGCGACGTAGAAAAATGCAAATTACACGCCGAAATTAATTTTGCAAATGAATGCTGCGCTAAGCTCAACTGACAAAGAACTATTCTCTGGGCGGCGTATTAAAGTTCATAGTGTGATATTGTAGACAAAGTCTTTTTTATGGGGTTTCATTAGGACATACGGTATAAAATAAGCTAAGATAAACTTTCGTAGTTTTTTGACACTTTATTGGGAGAGTTTTGACTATTTTTCGCAGCATCTTGTTGTCGAGTTGGGCGCAGCATCTATTTGCGTAAGTACGCAGTTTAACCCGGACCAGGCCATTACCAGAGCGATGCTTGCGAAATAATAGTGCGATGTTTGGGGTGTAGGGTTGTAGGGGCGCCATATTGCTTCCTGTGTACGCTCCTCCCTAATGGGAAAAATTTATATCCGCAATAAACTGCATGACCCTTAGCGAAGGGACAGTCGACCCGCCCGTATATACAGGGGACCTTTTGCGGTCTCGTTTAAAGTTTATATGCCTTGTACGGTGCGATATATACGGCTGACTTGAGAGTTGACTGTTATACAGTACTTATTTTTTTATTACGTGATATAGAAGTGTTTTTAATGCTTCTCTGATTCAGAAGAAAACTATAAGAAATGTTGATATAAGCGAATAATATTCCGAATGATATAAGGCTGACACTCCTCTCATGTCAAAAAAGATAACAAAACCAAGTAATGCCTTAATAACGTTTGGAACGCGCTCATAATAAATTCTAATCGGCCGTCTGACGTTTTGACGTCGACAAAAACTTGATGGAGCGCATTATTACCGGCTTATAAATAAGCAGGCCCCGGCGGCGGCGGCGTCCGCGGGCGTGATGAAGACAGCGTCGCCTATCGGGGAAATATCGCGCCAAGACTTCGGGCGGAGAAACACTGCTCAAGCTCAATCCATCATTAACCGCCCAAGAGATTATTGCATACTTTAGCGATTCGCCAGTATTCCGCCTTAACGTTTACATAGTTCGCAGTCAATTAAGACTTAATTCAGAGAATTTGCAAGTATTTAGGGGAATATACATAAAAAAACACAGTTTCCAGGCATGGTGTCTGATATAATACAATTATCATGTCCTTCCTGTGTTAGATTCGTGATCCTGATTAGATTTTCGGGAGGTTGTGGAGCGACGACCATCGAGTTCGCTAAGCTTGTTTATATGTATCCAATCAGTGATGTTCTCTCATCCTAAAGTGAATTGAATTTGCCTTCGCATTACACGGGGTGGCGCTAATGCATTACGATTGACTACGCGATATTTTCGAGCTTGGCTACTCCCCTTGTAAACCGGCACGGGAGATATTGTTCCAGCCTCGACAAATGGATATGTACGTTTATGCCTCGGTCGATATTCTAGATGAAGTTGGCACGATGCTAACGCCTAGGCTCTATGCCCTTTGACCCTTTAAGCGATACCACACTATCCTCCACAGTTGCTGACGGTGCTCTTTTAACGTTTGCGTTTATCCTCTTTCTGGTGTACACAATATTACAGATAATGTTCAATAAATATATAAAGAGTCTTCCAAAATTCACTCAATATTTGAATTTAGCGCAACTAGAAGAATTTGAAACACCATCTTGCAGTTTTGATAATACTACACAGAGAGACCTCTATTCTTGGATATCAAGATAAATTATTCTTGCGTATATAGTATATGTTGCTATGTCAACAGCTAGTTGTTGTAGTTGTTTTGGGTGCGGTTTATTCCGCTGCACCTAGGCCAATTCTTGGTCCTTTGTGCTTACCCATTTTTACATACTGTTTGATAACGACAACCAGAGGTGTTCAACTGGTTGCCGGCACCCACGGTTTTACGCCTCTTGCGAAAGGCGGTGGGACGAGGATCTTCAGCTGATGCCTGGATTTGAACCCAAGACTTCCTAGCAGGAGAGCAGCACTCTACCACTAGAGCCACTCGCCCCACAAGAGCCACTCGCCCCACAACAGCTAGTTATTCTTCTGGTTTAAGAGTTTAGTATGTTTATGTTGAGTATATTTTGCTCTGACGAAGAAAATATTATTCTTTTACATATAAAAAGAGCAAGACAAACACACTAGTCCATATTTTCTATTTAATTCAAATCTTGCGCAAGTTTTGTCACACCCTTTAGTAATAGTAATTTTTGGTGTACGTCTCATAGACCATAGAACCCGTAATTCGTGAACGAGGACAATTCTGCGTGGAATTTAGGCTGTTCTGAATAAATTAGGGTAAACTTTCTGGTTTACGCATCAAATCACGCCCTAATAACAACGCCCCCCCGTCCCTGCACCCCTCGTAACTAGTACCCTTTTCGCTGGTCCACGGGTAAAAGTCAAGTGTTGACTAATCACATAACCGGATTAGTAACAAGCCATTGCTCGCAGAGGGCGTCCTCGTTCCGTGTCCTTTCAAAGTGTGCCCAACTGCGATGACAAAGTTGGGGGATAAAGCACCCGCCGTGGCGGGGGGGTTAAGAAAAAGGATGATAATTGGGCCACGGGGCAAATTGGGAACTTCTCCGAGGAACCGGCGCAGAAATATATTTGATAGCTTCCGCTTGGATTTCGGATTTGACTTTCGAAAGTTTAACTACCGGAGGAAAAGTTTTCAGATCGGCTTATGGGTATACTTTTTTGGACTACCACTAGTCAACCGTGTCCTCACAATATTCCAAACATTTGAGAAATCAACGAACAATTCATGCAATTCCTCGACTGAAATGATTTCGCATTCCAACATGCGCTGATGTACTTATCCGTTTTGGAAAGCGCTGCACTAGTACCCGGCGTGCATAGGCGCACCTGAAGGACGCTCGACGGCAGTTGTACAGTCCTCGTGCTCCTTTGCGGTCTTCGCAAATGGGAACGGAATTTGCAGATGCCAAAGTGGAGGACCGATGATTTTTCAGATGCCAAAGTGGAGGACAATAAAAGGAATTTCTCGTGCAAAACTTTGACGTTGACAGGACGACTTCAAGCGGTTTCTGGTGCATCCCAACGTAGCTGAAGTGATAGTAAAATAAACTTAGTTGAGTGATAATTGGCATGTTTTCAAAAAAGTAGAAAATCGATACCTTTTACCACATTTTTAGTTACTGTGGCAACACATTTCCTAATTCTTTTGCGTTTTTTTGCTAATATGATCTTAAATAATAGTACCATTAATCGCAGTCGCAATTCGATCAAAAAAAATGGTGACATTGATAAAAATAAAAAGGTAGTTTGTTTTTTTTATCACAATCGGCGGGATCCGTGGGTTCTCTGTAACCAAACATACCGAAATTCTAGGATTTCTGTACTTTTGCATGGCTAGATTCTAAATCAAACAATATTCTTCAATTAATTTTTAGCAAATGATATCGACAAATTGCACTAATTTAAAGCAGTCTCGCCTTAATTCATTACATCAGAATAATTCCCTCGACGTCTAAGATAAACTCGTTCGCTCCAAACTTTTATCACATCCTTAAAATTAACGATGAACAGTACCTTTCTCGCGACTACCGACCGAGACGCGAATAATTCTCATGATTACCCGTTGTCTGCTGTCCCCTCGCCCCGACAATTACGTAACATTTACCAACCGAGAATGCAGACTTTCCAGACTAGATGAAGAACCGTCATACCAATTACCCGAGACAAATTTGCATGAGACGCTTCCACGGATCCTGCTCGTCCTCCACAGGAAAGTTTAATTGGTTCACACTGTGCGGCCATCGTTTTCTTATTTTCAGAAGTAATAGCACCGAAGTATAAGGAGCGACAGAGATGGTTCTTCATAACTGCCGTCATAATTGATGCTAGTCGCTTTTGTGAAGTGGTCAGAGATGCAGGTAGCGAGGAGGAGGGATCCGCGAACTTTGTCCTAAGCCTTATTAATTGAGGAATTGCCCCACCTACCTTCGTTTCCTTGCTTACTCCGGAACTATTTAATTTGAGGCGACAAAAATTCGTTTTCTGTCTTTATATTAGCTGAACTATGTAATTTTCCATCTCCTAATTCTCATATTTACACTCAATCGTTATTATCATCGACAGAAGGGAAGGGGTTTGGTGAATTATCTTGGGTCAATACACCTACCCACCTACCTTCGTTTCCTTGCTTACTCCAAAACTATGTAATTTGAGGCGACAAAAATTCGTTTTCTGTCTTTATATTAGCTGAACTATGTAATTTTCCATCTCCTAATTCTCATATTTACACTCAATCGTTATTATCATCGACAGAAGGGAAGGGGGGTTGGCGAATTATCTTGGGTCAATACAGACAGTAAAAGACGTAATCAGGGGTACAATGGCTGGACCGTAGGCTGGTACAGGAAGGCCTCTCTGGTCGGTTAAACCAGTTTAATTGGTCACTCAAGTATGCGGTGCCACTGGGACAATTGTATTAATAATTGGTCGCCACCTCACACCAGACAGCGCCCTGCTATATCGACAATTGTAGTCGCCTTAATGGCGGGTAGCTCTCGGGGTAAGGGGGAGGACGATCTGCGCCATTATTACTGCGCGATAAAGTTGAGTTAATTAGGGAGGAATTAGCATAGTTGGCATTATTGCCGAGTGTCGAATGTTGACCTTCGAAACAGGCAGTTGAACAACAGTTGGATGTGCATGGTACTTGGATAGCAACAATATCCTTCTTCATGCTACACTTTATATACAAGAACATTTTTTCTTGATATCCAAGAATAGAGTTCTCTCTGTGTAGGCTATTCCACTACAATCCTGGTTTTCCTCATAATCCTTGTAAGTCCCATGAAATAAAACACTTAAGCATAGATAAACAAATAATCAATATCGTCGAACTTATATAGCGGTGATATGTGGCAAAAGACGCGAGAAACTGTTAGCGCCATCTGTAAAGTAATTGCACAACTTTCTATGTATCTCTCAGAGTAAGAATCTTGGGTCAAGAAACTGTTTTTTCGTTATATTTTTTGTCCAACAAAATATTTTTGTCGTAAATCGTAATCTTTCTCGATATAAAATCTTCATTACTCTATTTAGTCTAAAATTGTCTTTTCTTTGTTACAGGTAAGCCTAACATACGACTACATACCTTCACCCATAGAAACGCTTGTAAAATTTAGTAAGTACCTCTCGCTGCTACTTTAAATTCTTTGTAGAGAAAAAAACGAATAGCGTATAAGCATTATTCATCGTGTTCTCGGTAGTTCGATTTTTCGCCGCCAGACGTGTCCTTGGCGCCAGCGGTCGGTCGGTTTGAAGGTGTAAGGGGCTTCTTCTGATGATTTCTCGGGGTGAAATATTATCCAATCACGCCGGGATCTAAGAGTGCTGACGTAACGATCTATCAACAATATTGCAGTTTAAAAAGTGGAAAGGGATACTGGCTCTCGGGAAATGACGTTGCTAGGACTCTATCCCGCCAAAGGGGGTGGTAAAACTTCATCGATTTTTCGTATTTCTCCTCCTGAATGGATATCGAGAACGATTGAGACGCTAAATAAATTTCTAGGAGGTGAGTTTTAGTTTTATAGTGGGACGATTGGAAAAATCTGCTGACTCTAGGAAATCTTGGTGACTATTTTTGAAATAAATTGATTTCAAGCGCAAAAAAGTGCAACAAAGTTAATCCAGAAACCAAAGCAAGCACCACAATGAATATCGGAACTGAAAGGATTGCGCTATCCTATCGAAATAGAGCCTTTCGTCCTGTCCGTTTCACAGCCTGCTTCACCACGGATCGACGCTGGAAAATACTCGGCTCCGCACTGCGGAAATATCGCCTGTAATTGCTCTTTTGTTTTACTTTTATTAGTTCGAAATAACCTGAACTGAGCAGCTTTTCCGCCTTGGAAAAGGATTCTTTTACCAACTGAAAAAACCTGCACGAATTGCATTCATAAAAAGTATTGAAATACGAATCATTTTTCGTGTCTTTTTCAAAAAATTGGTAGAGAACTGCTTTGGAATGAAATGAACAAAAATTCGTAACCTCGATGTCAAAAAAAATCAAATTAGGCTTTTGGTGATCGATAAGTAAGGTCTGTTAATTAAAAATCTGCTTCAATTGGGTCGAAGGGGCATTGCGAATATAATAGGATGCCTATTGGGCAAGCTTGACGGGTCGAAGCAATCAGCGGCACCCAAATTATCAACGGGCAAAAATTAATTATCGTTAGAATGAAACGGGGATGCAATAATTCAGAAGTTTTAATTAGCATATTTTATTGGGAACAATAGCTCAATTAAGGACAAACGGCCGCTGAGGTCCTTCCGCCTGAAAGGCGTAACACCCTTTCCCCCCAGTAGCGTTAAGGCGTACTGTATATCGGCGAATATTAAATTAGGTGTATAATGAAGAGTTATTGAGTGATCAAGATCATATTTTTAGTGAAAGTCGATCATTATCATATTTTATCAATACACATAATTTTTGTCCAGCATTGGTATTGGGTCAAAATAATATTACATATTCTTTATTGAAAATACAAGCTGCACGTTATAAAATCTCTAATAATCGGACTCCCATAAACACGTCTGGCATATTCCTCCCTTAAAAGTCACCCCCGCACCCCGACAACCACCCCATAAAATTTTACCAACTCCCCTCCCACTAAAAATTACAACCTCCGCGCAACCTACAGTCATAAACCTCGTTCATGTACTCCAGTTTTTACCATACTCGTTCACAACAACACCCCTTGCCGCCCTTCGCGCCCCTCGTCAAGTCCTCTCCCTCTCCCCGTTTCTTATTTGCGCCCTTTTTCTCACCAACACATCCCAACGGTACGTTTGCCAGCGCCATCTACAGAACGAGTGCGAGATCATTTTACTGCTTATTCGCGCGCATAAAATAAAGGACTTATACCGGGCGAGACCTAACACGGTATTAAATTTTACGACAGGGGGACTGTTTCGCCCCGTACCCCTCCTAGAAGAACGCTTTTTATGCCGCGCGCGCCAGATTTGCAACCAGTTCGACATGGCTCACCTTGCATAATTTTATGTAACGTCAACGATGAAGGGATGGTCGGCACCGGATGTCACGGCCGTCCTGAATATTAGCACGACCTCCCTTCTATCGGAGAAGTCGGGAATTATGACAATCGAGGTGTTTTTCGGGCTTCGAACGCGTTGAACAGATTTGGCGGATGCGCCGGGAGAATTTTTTTTTTTACTGAATATTTCAAATATGTAGTAATATTCTTTCTTATAGACACGTCATCGTAAAAAAATCGTGCTTTGCCCAAGGTGGAAGGATGGATGATGCAATTTTTACTGTCAGGTCGTACCTGTCGAAAAAAGGGGGTCCTTTTCCTTCAGCGATGGCAGTTTCTCGTTGATACCGGTGTACGTGAGGAAATTTCCGAATTGTTGGCCGGCTAGTATCCTTGCGAGGATCCGTCGTAACGTAGAGATCTTTATTTATGATAGCACTTCCGCTGATTCGGGTAAATAAGTGGCTGTTGTGAGCGGTGAACGGTAGATGGCGTGTTAACTGCAATATGTCACGAGAGATGTCGTCGTCCACGAACAAAACGTTTTGTCTAACCGGTTTGCCACCATAAATATGAACCAGGACTCTCTATAAATGTATATATATTTTCTATATGATGACTGTAACACTGCAAACATGATACATATATCTAAACCCTAGAATATTCTCTTTGTTTTCGGCTTAAATTTCAGTAATGTACGCGAATACTCAAAGAGCAAATACAATAAGTAAAGACACCGAGAACTAGTTTCGTCAAGTAAACATCCCCGGTTCCAGCGGTTCATTCAATATGTAAATGCATATCAGACTAATTACCTAGCGTAGGAGTGCTTCTTTGAAAGCTCTGGCGGTGCATTTTCGCAAAATAACCGTGGAATTAAATTGTGTACGCGACGGAAAAGAGAACGCTGTGGAAGATACGAGCAACCATGAAGTGTGTAATAGGATTGGCCTAAGAAAATTGTATTTGGACATTGAAATGGAACACATAACCTTTTCACTAAAATCTATATGTCTTTCTCTTATTAATAATTTCAAATTGAATATTTATATATCTCAACGTCGGTCGTCTTTTTAAAAAGTCACATTAAAAAAGATATCTTTTAGATATATTTGTTCCATACGGGTAATTCTTTCAAGACAAACACTTTGTCCAAAGACAAATTGAATATCCAGCAGAGACAGTTCACATAGTGGGACATTCTGGGATAGGATTGCATTATTGCGTCCCGCCTCGTTCGCCAGGGAAGGATCCCTCTTGCAGGATATAAAACTCTGTCCCTATAAAGTTATCCGATCCTCTCGATTGCTGCAACTGCTATTGGGAGCCAAAAGACGTCACAGTGGGAAAGGATTCTCTTCCACTTTTGTTTCGACGCTGCAATTTTCTCCATTCGTCTATCTCTCCTCCACTCACGCTCTCTCTCGATAGCAATTTTCTAGCGTTGCAACTTGTGGAGCTCTATTAGTTCTGTCTATTCGAAGTCCTTCGGCTTCGTCTCGCCTGCTGCCGCCGCATTTGTTTTGCACCATTCAAATCTCATACTAGGATATGTGACACCTTCCGCTCTGCAGTTGAAAACATCTTTTCGCTATCTCTCTTTAGCGCGCGCCCTCTTAGATATTTTTATCTACCTCGAGAGCACTCGATAGTCTCCTGGTGTCGGCGATATCGTTATATTGAACATCTGGCTTGAGTCAAGCTCTGGAAAACTTTGTTTTATTGTTAATTACTTCAAATATTTCCCAAAACACTATATTCTTAAAAGAACTCGTAAGAACATTTAAAGCTATCCAACATAGCTTTATTTGGAAACAACTTGAATTTTTCAAGTATTTTAACCGCAGGTTGGTTTTTCAAAGTTTTCCAATCACTGGTACGTAGTATCTACGTTGAAGCTCTGGTCATGAAGGCATGAAGTTCAAATGGTCGCTCTGGGCTTCAGTGCAGACTCGTGCTGGTCTGGTCGGAGCTAAATCCCAGTTTATAAAGTCTCTGAGTTAGTACGCGGTACGTCCGCGGAGCGGCGTTATCCTTTCACCGTAAATTCGAAGATCTAAGCGACGCCATGGACTAGTAAGAATGTTATTGAGTATATCACTTAAAGATAAAGATATCACTTTATATCTCGGATTTACGCGATTAAATTTATGAAGAAAAAAATCACCCGGGATTCCGACATACGCGTGTTGAGATAGCTCAGTGTTAACAAGGTTTAAGCGGAAAAAAATTGTAGTTTATGAAGAAATGTATGAATAATCCTTTGGGAAAGGAACTTGTATTTGGTAAAACGATAGAAATTTATAATATAAAGTTTATTTATAACCACAATACAGTAAGAAATACTTTCTCTTCATTTCTCCCTATATATAATACTATCCTATCGACTGCGCCATCCTATAAACGAAATACACGTCAGTTCACATCCGATCACCTCGATATATCGCAAATCCTTGGCACGGAAGTAAACAGGAATTGCCGTCGGACAGGATTGGAAGGACTCAGGATGAGGACTTCGCATACCTCGCCGGGCTTTGCTCTTAAATCTAAAATAGAAGGACGAGGTGACCTCCCTACCACCTCGAGGGGCCAGGAAGGCATGTCTATAGAATTTAGTGTGGTTGGAGGAGTCACGTGCCCGCGGGGAATTGAAAATGTCACCGCGAGATGTCGTATCGATCGGCGGAGAGCGCGACCACCTTTCAATTGTCGGAAGTCGGTTAGCAGGGTCCGAGTTGGCGGCTGTTTTCGTAACGGGGGCGGCGAAATGAAAGAGATCGCCAATAACAGATAGTTATTAATTAAAAGTTTCGCCGCCTCGGCGGTGGGTGTGCTCAGGTCGACGGCATCGGTCGATTTATAATGCGGGACGACACAAGTTTCGTTAAGTTATACGTAACGTTTATAAGGCACCTCTATATAGCATTCTAAAGGAATTTTACTTAACTTCTAATACTGCAGTTTTTACTATTTACGTACTATTTTTGACGAAGGCAGTTTTTGGGGTAACAGGACTAAGGACTAAGGCTGTGGTTACTGTCATACTGTTTCTATAACCGCTTATAGTATCGAAATTTTGAACTTACTTGCACCACTGAATAACTAATTAGCAACCCTTAAACACAGTAGCGCACAAATTGTCAATAATCACCTATTTAAAGCCCTACGAACCGGTGGAAACTTTAAAATAGAACTCGTAACACAATACACAGCAGAAACTCGGCTAAACTGAATATGAAACTTCGTATACGAACTGAAAGGGGGGCCCGCCCTAACTACTTCGGTTAACCCCTAAAAGGGGGCGTAATTCGCCAGTTAACCTGCGGTTCCTTACCTGAGAAGTCCGCTCCCAAACTTTCCACAAACCCCCTTCAAAACCCTGCGTACTGGGTTGCCTACAAACCCAAATAATTCAGACCTCACCCGACTAATTGTTTTGATTTAAAAACACTCGGTTTCCCTTTGTTGAACAAGGCCGCAGAATTTACCCGCTAGGCGGACCCATTCCAAAATATTAAAACCCTTGTCTCTTTTGTTTCGAAAGCGAGGGTCGCATTGATCGCGTTCCCGCTAAAAAGAGCTTTTAGTTGCACCGTAATTTACTTTTATACTATGCAGGAATTGAATTATAACGTATTTTTGATGGTTCAGGTTCTTTAGGGGGCTTTCTAGCATCTTAACATCAAAGTTGGTAGGTAATACTTACTCCATCCTACATTAAGTTTATTATCAAGTTATGCAGTAATAACTGCAGCCAGTACATCAAGAGCAACCGCCACAGATGTTATATGGCGGTAATTAACGTAATCGAATCTTGTTAGAAGCATTTACAAGCGAAGTTCAAACCGCTTCCAGGAACTTACGCAACGAATGCACTTGGTAAATCGATCTTATACACCATATAAGTTACAAGCAAGATTTAGATTGGTCTATTAGAGTAT
This sequence comes from Aphodius granarius, assembly GCA_963971325.1. Taxonomy (NCBI): domain Eukaryota; kingdom Metazoa; phylum Arthropoda; class Insecta; order Coleoptera; family Scarabaeidae; genus Aphodius; species Aphodius granarius. The sequence goes on from OZ020223.1 coordinate 32,910,070, forward strand.
TATCCGCTTGGGGTTTGTCTGTCATTAATTGCAGTCTTGTGTATCGGCAGTCTTGTTGTATAACACGTGTAATTGCATAATCTCTAGAGTGAGATTAATCGTGGATTTGTTTAAATGTAAAATAACGTCTGGGATATCTGATAAAGGTGTTTGATGTAGCGTCTTCTTGTAGATGTCTTGTAAACTTATATTAATTTGTTGGACTTTAATTTTTCCTTCTTTTCCACGTTATTATTATTTTTTCAACCTGCATGGTTGTTCAACATAAACCATTCCTTCCATTGTCAACCGCAAAATGGAAAACACTCCACTAATTCGAGCTATTTTACCCCATGACCAGCGAAGGGCTGTTTTGTGGTTGAATTCTCTCCCTGCAGCAATAAGGGGTGCAGAATACGAGAGGTTGTATGCTAAATGTGTATATATGCGGTCCGTTGGTCGTGTTTTGTTTGACGCAAAGACCCAACCGCAAATTTACGTTCGCATTTGGCAATAGATTACTATACTGGCAAAATATTATTTCAGTTTTGTTGTAGTTCAAACCTTCATAAACATTCGATGTATATAGTACATTGTTATATTATAGCCAGACGTAGATGGGTAAGTGTACATATACCCATGTTCATGGACTATTCTACTCTAACACTACATTCATGCATAAGAGTAAACGTGTTTGGCTAAACTTTACCTTGATTTTTGACAGAAGAAATGCCTGTTTTGATCACAGCATAGCATGGGACTTATATTCTCCCAATACCTGAGACTTTGAAGTCCTTTGAAGTACTGAATTAATAATTTGTGGTGGTCACTGAGTGACTACTGACGTTCATCAACATATTCCAGTTTGCAACTAGAGCGGCCAAGGTTGTCATGTCAATTGAACCCATAGGAAAACGCATGTAATACTTGCCACTTCCAGTTGTCAGATTCTAAGTACCTATATCAAATTTCACAGACATTTTCAGAAAATTATAGCGACGGATTTGTTCAAAATACTGCTTTAAAATATACCTACGATTGTTTAATATCAACGCATACAACAAGAAATATACCTACGTGCCTAAGAATCCACAAAGGCCAATTGAATCATCGAAATTCTATAAAACAAATCAGAATTATCGAAAAACTAGTAGCAGAACTGTTAGAGCGTTCGTTTCCGAAGCCAAAGATGGTTCAAGTTGTCCCTTGTAATAGTTGTTTTCAATTGAAACCGAGTCCTCTGAACCGTATTCATTTAGTTCGAACTTTGTTCCGGAAGTTATATGAGGTCGAAAAGTTTCGAGTTCTATAGTCGAACGCGTTCCCCACCGTACAAAAATAAAATATCTAGCCTTGTTGGCGTCGATTTTCATCCAAAATAGTATAAAATACTAGCTCTGTGTATAAGTCAAAATTTTCGATTTTAGTTATTGGGCATTCTAGAAATATGTGGTTAAGGCTTCCCACCTGTCCACATTCGCAATATGGACATTTTAGGATACATTTTAGGTTATCTGCTATCTGTTACTGTTGTTACGAATGTCCGGCAGGGGGCGTTTCGGGTTTGACGTTACTGTGGTAATAGCAGCAAAACACGGGTCGACAAAAATCGATTTTTTGGATCGAAAATTGTTTTTAAGGCCGTTTTTTTGCTCAAAACTTTTTGCGAAGGGTATTTAGAGGGATCTTATCGTAAGACATGAGAGCGAGCGGCTTTTATAAGATCGGCAGGAACGGATAAAAAATGTAAATTTTTGACGTTCATCGATCCACTTGTCGGAATTTCTAGACGTCACGTGACATTTTCTCGAGGTTGGCATTCACCCGAAGAGGTGCAAAAACGTGATTTTTTTTTCAAAATTGACGCATTTAATTTACAATATATCGCGCAGTCCACGCGGAATTGTGTCCTTTTTTCAATTCGAGCGTCAAAAGTAATATCGAAAAGCCCAATTTTGCAGCTACTCGATCGCAAATGTCGGCGAATATGGGCGATTCCGCTGAACGCGCCCTACACTTGAAAGTTCGTAATTAGTATAGGTAGAAACAAAATACAGCTCATTATCAAATAATCTAGATGATTATGTATAACAAATTGACAAAAACGTACAATAACTTTGACTGAATCATAATTTTTTAACTTCAAACCATTCAAAATGCAAATTTTGACGTACAAAAGACAATAAACAACTTTTCAACACGCAAACAATACCATGAATTTACAACAGCCGACAATATACCTTCTCATAGTGACTGTTCATTATTCCTAACGCTATATAGACTCATCGACGCGCGCGCCCTCACCGCGGTGCAGTGGAAACTACGGGAAATAGTTCGGTATTTTGTATTGTCATAGAGGGCGCTGTAGTCGACGTACATAGCCGTCGTTTCTGACGGTATGCATTCGTATATACCGTAATATAATATAGGTACGAAATTGATTTTAACATTTTGCAATTTCAATACATCTGCAACGGGATGTAGGATGTGGGCTACGATGTATTTCTCGTCGCTTTTGGGGCAAAATGCGAAACGGGGTCGAAATTGCCGTCGAACGCTGGCGACATTATGAACTGCAAACCATATCCGGCCTGTGGCCCATATAGAAATCTTACTGTAGGTGCTCCGGTATTGTATAGTATGTATATTTTGGTATGGGGGTTGGTACAAGCGAAAATTGAATGGTAGTAGTTGTTTTTTGGTGCGGTTTATTCCGCTGCATCTAGGCCATAGGTAACGACAACCAGAGGTGTTCAACTGGTTGCCGGCACCCACGGTTTTACGCCTCTTGCGAAAGGCGGTGGGACGAGGATCTTCAGCTGATGCCTGGATTTGAACCCAAGACTTCCTAGCAGGAGAGCAGCACTCTACCGCTAGAGCCACTCGCCCCGTTATGTTATGGTAATTTTGTTGTTAAATAAACTAAAACCGCACGTTTTTGATTCAAGCACATAATTTTTTCGGTTAAATCTATGTCTTTCTGTTCCAAATAATTTCAAATAGAATATTTATTTCCCTCAAGGCCGATCTTTTAGTTTTTCTAACCGTTTTGTTTATACATTACGCTCATATTTCGAAAAATAAACGTTGTTACGTAAGTCACCACATTTACGTAATTAAATTATGTAATAAAACTACACGAATTTCCATGGTATAATAGCGACGAAACGGAAGTAATTTCATAATTAGTAGCCAGCTAGGAATACCATAGCGAAGCATATACGACGTATTGCAGTGGGTATTGCCTGCAGCCAAGCGCAGCGCGCAGCGCTTTAGTTACAGCATCCAGGTAAGTTAGCGCTTGAAAAGTTGTTGTAAAATCTGTCACGTCGTTTGCCGCAATCTCTATTTAATTAAAAACTTTTAATGAGAGCTAGCCGCCCACTGGAAACCGCACAGTGCGCTTTTTTGTTCGGACACAGTCGGAATTATAAAATTGAAATTTGTTATTTTTACCTTTGCGGTAATTTGTACCATTAATACGTAATTGAAGCTATTATGTGTTCAGTTCAAGTCAAATTACTTTGAATCAAAACAATGGTCGATTTCCATATCCACGAAATAACTATCCACTTCAGCCAAGACAAAATTTTTCGGTAGAAGCGAGTTCTGGGCTTGATTCAAGATAGATTTAGTTGCAATGAGTAAATTATTAAGTCACACCGAATAGTCATCAACTACAAAGGACTATATGTAGTTTTGAATGAAACTTTGTAGTATTGTAATAATTGGGGATTTCAGCTGCATCCATATTTTGTTCATTGTAATTTGAGATAAATTGTATGTGATGCCGGATATGTGAATGGTGATACTGTCTGACCTTTTCACACGCATGGGTATGATTTGTTATATTTTCAACTTAGAAGACTCGTAAATCTTTCTTTTTTATGGCCCAAATCAGTAGGGCCTTTTCGTTAAGTGCTTTGTGTCTTGATATTTTGTGTGTGTGTTATCTGCTTAATTATAAATTATGGTATCGTGGACCGAGATAGTTTATACATGAGAGGTATAAGTTCAAGACAAAAAGATGGAGAGAAAAACATTCTGTAGAGAACAGTCGAGATTAACAGCCGACATTCGGCATTCTACTTAAGATGTAGTCTTTTTTCATTTATTTTTATAATGTAACTTAGTGTAGTGTTTTGTGTTTTGTAAATGGTAAGCTGATTATTATTTCCTCCTTTGTGTTTTCACTTCTTTGTATTTTTACGAGAATCTAACAGCTCTTCTAGATGGTAATTTTAAGGATGAATTAAGTGTCTCTTTTATATTTTTTATTCATTCATTTTTATGTTTTTTTAATTTAATAAATTTGTTATTTTGTTGAGAAGTGTTTTCCTTTGAGTTAAATATCAATATGAGTAGTTTAATTAGTTTTGCCTGCTAAAATGCTGCACTGGTCCCATTGCAAGAACTCACGTGCAGAGCGAGTGTAAGAGCAATAATAGTGGTGGCTTGTATTTGGGGGGTCGTGGTGTTTGACTTTAAATGTTTTAGAACATTTTTTTGTCATGCACTAATCACTTTCCAAGAACCCACCATCCTACTATTATAGTATTACTTCAAATATTTAAACATTTCGACCAAATTAATATCGTTTTATTTCAACCATTGGATGGATTAAAAAGAATAATAATTATCACAAAAAGTAATTGGTTGTTTAGCTTGGAAAAACAACTGTTTCAGAAAAAGATTTTTATGTTTGGTTCAACACCTTCTGTGTTTTGAATAGAGTATTTCATTCTCACTGCAAGTAACTGTCATTTTAAATTAAATGCGATCATTTATTCAAAGTAAGCAAAAGTAACTTACATTCAACATAATATATTGATTTGAAGTGAGTAATTTATTATAAAAATAAAAAATACATTCCAAATATCGGTATCAGAACCAATTTGTACATAACTTGTAAACTTATTGCAGATACTCTCTAAAAACAGCCCACATCGTAAATTTATGTTTTCGCCATGGGGTTTGTTTTTAATCTACAACACAGCATGACTTCACGACACAAAACAAACAAAAAATATACACACACACAAACATATAAGCTGCGTCGGCAATGTTTTAAAAAAAGAAGCCTGAGCGACCATATTTATTAACAGCAAGAAGTGAAATCTAGCGTTGGCACTTTGCCGAGGTCGCTAAGAGATGGCGCTGGCGGCGTAGCGCGCGCCAAAGGCGGCGTCCATGATTGATGATGACAAAGGAACATCGGGGGCGGCGCGAAAGTGGAATTTCCCCGGAATTAAATAACTAATTGCCGCCGGAATCCGGTAAACAACTATCAATTTGAATGCGCGCGCGTGGGTAATATTTATCTCCGGAGAATTTTAAAAATTCCCCTCCCCCCCGGCCGCTAATGCCGGCGGATGACTGTTGTTTGTTCAACTGTCGTGATTCGCAGTCGAACATCCGTCAGCAGTTAAGTGATTTGATAGCTCACGCGGCGATGTTTGAAACTGAAAAATTGAGCTTTTAAGGACCATTTTAGTGTCCTTTCAGTGTCCAGACTAAAGAGACATAGCTAAAAAAATCATTTTATTAAATAAGCATTAAATTTATGACGAAGACTGAAGGATTACTATCAATAACAAGGCACAAATCATTCGATGTTCTCAAGGACCCTAGTGCCAAAACGACTTATCTGTTTCGTGGCTAAATATGGTTCGGTATTGTCCAAAACTAAACTCATAACTCACGCCACTTCGACACTAAGGAGGCCTATTAATAATCTTAGAACAAATAGGGACCCTTCAGGCGCCTCTCCAGGGTCGCGGTAATCTCCTCTGGGATAAAATGGTGAGGTCAAAGGGTTGCGGATCCACTGTCGAAAGGCTTACGTCGCCTCTGCGGATCTGCGGATCCATCCATAAGTACGGCGTCTGGTCGCCAGAGGGCACGCGAATCTAATCTAAATGTATAATATGTAGTATATTTGACGTCGTCTTGGATTGTGGGGGATTGATCCCCCCCACGACCCTTGTCGGCCGCGCACGCCACTGGCCTGAGGCGCTGTCCCCTCAGAGGATTCGCCGAGATATACAAGACGCCTAATTTGATTTATAGGAAACAGATATGTGGGCCTTACAGTGGACGATTTCCTGGACTTGGGACTTCGAAGTCTTGCCTGTAGCCCCCGGGGACCGACGGGGGATTATCTCGGACCGGATGGCCGTCTTATTTCCTTTAATGTCTCACGTAACCGGCCGAAACTGATTACCGCTTCGGGTACATTGGCGGAAATTACATCCCGTATACGCTAAATGGACATTTGAACGATTCAATCCAACACTTACGTAAACATGTGTATGTTTATGTCAAGTATATTTTTCTCTGAGGAAGAAAAAGTTATTCTTCAATAAAAAAATAGACGTTCGTCTTACAACAACAAAAATATTTCGTTGGACGAAAAATATATATGCTTCAAAGAAAAAACAGTTTCTTGACCCAAGATTTTTACTCGGAGAGATACATAGAACGTTGTGCAATTACTTTACAGATGGCGCTAACAGTTTCTCGCGTCTTTTGCCACATATCACCGCTATATAAGTTCGACGATATTGAGTGTTCGTATACTGTTTGTTTACATCTGCATTTAGAATTACCACATTATGATCATTCAAGGTGTGTTATCGAGTGAGCATAACTTCGAGCTTTCGAGGGTAGTTACTTCTATTAATTACCTACAATTTGACGTATGACTCAAAGTTATGCAAGAACATTTACAGAAGTTATTAATGGTTTTATTTCTCTGCCCGTGCATTCCTTCTTATTGGATAGGTCCACATTATGATCATTTAAGGTGTGTTATCGAGTGAGCATAACTCCGAGGTTTCCAGGGTAGCTACTCCTATTAATTACCTACAATTTAACGTATAAAGCAAAGCTATGCAAGAATATTTACAAGAGTTATTAAACATGTTATCTGTCTGCCGTCGTATTCCTTGTTATGGGGTAGGTCAACATTATTGTCATTTTAGGGGTGTTATTGAGTGGGCAAAACTCCGACCTTTTCAGGGTAGTTACCCTTATAAATTACCTACAATTTGACGTATAAAGCAAAGTTATGCAAGAATATTTACAAGAGTTATTAAACATTTTATCTGTCTGCCGTCGTATTCCTTGTTATGGGGTAGGTCAACATTATTGTCATTTTAGGGGTGTTATTGAGTGGGCAAAACTCCGACCTTTTCAGGGTAGTTACCCTTATAAATTACCTACAATTTGACGTATAAAGCAAAGTTATGCAAGAATATTTACAAGAGTTATTAAACATTTTATCTGTCTGCCGTCGTATTCCTTGTTATGGGGTAGGTCAACATTATTGTCATTTTAGGGGTGTTATTGAGTGGGCAAAACTCCGACCTTTTCAGGGTAGTTACCCTTATAAATTACCTACAATTTGACGTATAAAGCAAAGTTATGCAAGAATATTTACAAGAGTTATTAAACATTTTATCTGTCTGCCGTCGTATTCCTTGTTATGGGGTAGGTCAACATTATTGTCATTTTAGGGGTGTTATTGAGTGGGCAAAACTCCGACCTTTTCAGGGTAGTTACCCTTATAAATTACCTACAATTTGACGTATAAAGCAAAGTTATGCAAGAATATTTACAAGAGTTATTAAACATTTTATCTGTCTGCCGTCGTATTCCTTGTTATGGGGTAGGTCAACATTATTGTCATTTTAGGGGTGTTATTGAGTGGGCAAAACTCCGACCTTTTCAGGGTAGTTACCCCTATGAATTACCTACAATTTGACGTATAAAGCAAAGTTATGCAAGAATATTTACAAAAGTTATTAAACATTTTATCTGTCTGCAGTCGTATTCCTAGTTATGGGGTAGGTCAACATTATTGTAATTTTAGGGGTGTTATTGAGTGAGCAAAACTCCGACCTTTTCAGGGTAGCTACCCCTATGAATTACCTACAATTTGACGTATAAAGCAAAGTTGTGCAAGAATATTTACAAAAGTTATTAAACATTTTATCTGTCTGCAGTCGTATTCCTTGTTATGGGATAGGTCAACATTATTGTCATTTTAGGGGTGTTATCGAGTGGGCAAAACTCCGACCTTTTCAGGGTAGCTACCCCTATGAATTACCTACAATTTGACGTATAAAGCAAAGTTATGCACGAATATTTACAAGAGTTATTAAACATTTTCTCTGTCTGCCGTCGTATTCCTTGTTATGGAGTGGGTCAACATTATTGTCATTTTAGGGGTGTTATTGAGTGGGCAAAACTCCGACCTTTTTAGGGTAGTTACCCCTATGAATTACCTACAATTTGACGTATAAAGCAAAGTTATGCAAGAATATTTACAAGAGTTATTAAACATTTTATCTGTCTGCAGTCGTATTCCTTGTTATGGGGTAGGTCAACATTATTGTCATTTTAGGGGTGTTATTGAGTGGGCAAAACTCCGACCTTTTCAGGGTAGTTACCCCTATGAATTACCTACAATTTGACGTATAAAGCAAAGTTATGCAAGAATATTTACAAGAGTTATTAAACATTTTATCTGTCTGCCGTCGTATTCCTTGTTATGGAGTAGGTCAACATTATTGTCATTTTAGGGGTGTTATTGAGTGGGAAAAACTCCGACCTTTTCGTGGTAGTTACCCCTATGAATTACCTACAATTTGACGTATAAAGCAAAGTTATGCAAGAATATTTACAAGAGTTATTAAACATTTTATGTGTCTGCAGTCGAATTCCTTATTATGGGGTAGGTCAACATTATTGTCATTTTAGGGGTGTTATTGAGTGGGCAAAACTCCGACCTTTTCAAGGTAGTTACCCCTATTAATTACCTACATTTTGACGTACTAATCAAAGTTATGCATCAACTTTCGCAATAGTTATAATCATTTGTATAAACAATTTGAGAAGCCGCACACCAATTTACAGCTTTACTTATGTAAGAGGGGTTGTAACCATAAGGGTAGTGTCGTATAGATACCATTACTAGATGCAGAATTTCATGTAGATTCCGAATTTGTTATCCCCGATGTTCTACGGTATCGGCGGATGGCGTTATTTGCAATTCTATTTGAGGACACCATGAGCTGATTTAGATGACGCGCTGGTAATTAAATCATTTTTTTTGCTAAACCGTCTGATATTTTTTGTGGGCAAAACTCTGGGGTATACTACTCCAATAGCTCTATCGATTGACATATGTTTCATTAAGAAATTCGAACAAAAACAGTTATGGATATATTTTATGGCTATCTTCTCTCCGGTTATGAAATCGCCAAACGCGACGAGGAGTTTGGAAGGTGTTGAGAGCGACAAAAAGCGTAGTGTCCATGGCAACGAAGCAGCTGGCTCATGCGTTGTTGATTTCAGCCGCTGCGAGTTTGGTTTTGTCGCCATGTTTGCCGTATTTTGTACGTGGTGTCAAAACGTTGTCCTTGCGTTTGCCGTTTTTATCGGATTTTGATCGGAAAACCCGCGATTTATATTGTAAGACGTTTGTTAAAGTGTTCATCAACGATTTCTGATCGTTAGTGAAGTGTTTCCAGTGGACTGGCGGCGTTTCTCTACAGAATTCCTTGTGTGCCTTCTGAGCCGGTAAGGTTATGTTTTGTTATGTAGTATGTCTGATTGATTTTGTATCGATTTTTGCCGTTTAGGGTATTGAAAACGTGTACGTTGACGGTTTCAATACAGATTTAGCGTTTTTGCTTTCCAACTAGGTCGCCAATAAGAAATATAATGTTTTTTTTTGAAAATTTGTGTCTGTATGTACCTATAGGTGCCTGTATGTATGTCTGAACACGATAGCGTCCAAACGGAGCAACGGATCTGGCTGAAATTCGTGATAAATAGGTTTATTATATCACAAACAATGAAGTACGGTAATATGTACCAAATTTTCTCTCTTTGGAGGCATTACACACCACGGAAAAGTGTATACATAATCCGCACGTAATAAAAGCCCGCTTCTTGTGTTGTATCGAAAACTTGGATCATTGTAATTCCAGTGGCGCCCGTGAGCCAGTAAAATGTAACGATAATACCGTTGAATGGCAATAATCATATTTTGACGACGTAATTGTGCTTTATCTGTGCTCTATCTGCGTACGTTGCTATACCGGCTCCGCAAATAAACCCTTGCCTTTATTGATATGGCCTGCAACACCCCCCCAGGGTTGTACAATTTTCCCCCAATGACCCTACTTACGAATTGGGTTTTTAGAGTTCTACACGCATTTTAAATTGCAAGGGGATGAATTAGATTGTTTCTTAGGGATTCATCCGATTTTTATCAAAAATATAGATTACTGGGAGTTTATAGAAGTAATTTGACAGAATCTACAGAATCTGTGGCTTCACGAAATTGAATAATAGTAAATAACAGTGAATAATAGTAAATTGTGAAAGTCTGTTTAACTCTAGATTATTTCATTGCTTCAAATACACACAATCGACATCCAATTTTAACAATTTAAATTGTAAAATAGAGTTTATTTGTGTGAAATTTGAGTATCCTGTCGATAGCCACGCAGAATTTTTCATGGTGACGTAACGCATATCCAATTTTCAGTTTTTGTTTTCGGTATTGTTTGGCACGACAATGAAGTGGTTTGCTATTCGCTCGTTGAGCGGCGCTGTATTGTTAGTGAAAATCGACGCCGGTTCTGTCTGTCGGCCGTTCACTGTTTCAAACAAAGATAATTTAATAAAATAATTTAAATTCGGATGCGTTTTTATTTCGGTACGTAGTGCACTCCGAGCATTTTTTGCTTGGTTTTAAATATTGATGATTAAAAATTACGCTGTGCGTTTCGGTGTGGAAAAATTCACGTTTTTTTTATTAAATAAATAAAAAATCGACGTAAATAAATTTTAAATTGCATTGTTCGAAATATTTTATTGAGAGCTTTTATCAATTATTACCGCGGGTTTATTGAGTTGCAAATGGATCGGTGCTTTTTTAATTAAATAACTACAGAAAGTGTGGTTGAACATTTGTTACTATTTAACAATGAAAAAGTTAAATTATGTTCTGAAAATAATATAAGGCAGAGGACGTCCGGTTTTTTTGCAATGCGCTGCGTATATAGTGCAACATGAAGAGAGTAGTAAAAAGTAAACGTTCGTCTTAAAACAACAAAAATATTTCGTTGCACGTAAAATATATATGCTTCAACGAACAAACAGTTTCTTGACCCAAGATTCTTACTCTGAGAGATACATAGAAAGTTGTGCAATTACTTTACAGATGACGCTAACAGTTTCTCGCGTCTTTTGCCACATATCACCGTTATACAAGTTCGACGATATTGAGTGTTCGTATATTGTTTGTTTACATCTATGCATAAGTGTTTTATTTCATGGGTGACTTACAAGGATTATGAGGGAAACTAGGGTTGTGGTGGAATATCCTACACAGAGGAAACTCTATTCTTGGATATCAAGAGAAAATGTTCTTGGGTATATAGTGTAGCATGACGAGGATATTTTTGCTATCCAAATAATATTTTATTGCAATAAGAATTTCAGTGTTATTTCAACGGTTAGTTATTCTCCCGGTTGAAGAGTTTAGTATGTTTATACTAGCTCTGTGTATATGTCAAAATTTTCGATTTTAGTTATTGGGCATTCTAGAAATATGTGGTTAAGGCTTCCCACCTGTCCACATTCGCAATATGGACATTTTAGGATACATTTTAGGTTATCTGCTATCTGTTACTGTTGTTACGAATGTCCGGCAGGGGGCGTTTCGGGTTTGACGTTACTGTGGTAATAGCAGCAAAACACGGGTCGACAAAAATCGATTTTTTGGATCGAAAATTGTTTTTAAGGCCGTTTTTTTGCTCAAAACTCTTTGCGAAGGGTATTTAGAGGGATCTTATCGTAAGACATGAGAGCGAGCGGCTTTTATAAGGTCGGCAGGAACGGATAAAAAATGTAAATTTTTGACGTTCATCGATCCGCTTGTCGGAATTTCTAGACGTCACGTGACATTTTCTCGAGGTTCGCCTTTACCCGAAGAGGTGCAAAAACGTGTTTTTTTTTTCAAAATTGACGCATTTAATTTACAAAATATCGAGCAGTCCACGCGGAATTGTGTCCTTTTTTCAATTCGAGCGTCAAAAGTAATATCGAATAGCCCAATTTTGCAGCTACTCGATCGCAAATGTCGGCCAAAATGGGCGATTCCGCTGAACGAAAGTTCGCAATTAGTATAGGTAGATATATGTTGAGTATATTTTGCTCTGACGAAGAAAATGTTATTCTTCTACATATAAAAAGCTTAAGACGTTCTTTTTACATCAATTGGATGAAAAATATACATGCTTCAACGAACAAACATTTTCTTGACCCAAAAGTATACGTACGTATCGCTTAAAACAGACGTAATTCCTTTCAAAACGTTTCTTCATAAACAGAATATAACTTTTTCATTGTTAAATGATAACACCTAAGCTTTACTTTTTCTTTTTATTTAAATCAAATTTCAAAGAATTGTATATCGATACTATCCCTTCAAATATTCCGACCTATAACCTAAAAAAGTTCGTAAAAATTTATCTCACACCCCAGAAAATGAAAACTATCAGTAATCCTCAGTATCGCCTCTCACCTATTCCGCAAAATGGAAAAAATGTACAAAACGAGCGAGGGTTTCCAGGTTTAAAGCAACGTGGGGGTGGTTCAAATAAAATAGGTGAGCGGGGAGTAGAGACACGCATATCTCTGCGTGAAAATTTACGAGACTAGAGACGAACAATCCCCCAACTCCGACGCTCATATATTTTTGCGCCGTTTTTTTTTCTTTCTTTTTTTTTTGCTATACGCAGCGAGCGCTCACAATGCCACTGAAAATATCCACGGCCGGAATGAAAAGGACTCGAAGCGCCTAGCTAATTTTTAAACGCCCTCGTGGTTATCCGGGCATATTTCAGGCGATACGCCCCGTTTTACCGCCTCCCTCCTCACTCACCCTCCCCGTCATCATCCGACTTTTTTATTCAGGGCATTCAATACTCTCGAAACCAAAGTATGCCTGGTGCGAAGTGCACCCACCAAATGCTCGTGTGAACTTTTTTTTGGGCGGATCCAAAAAAAAAATTCCGAGTTTTTGGTGTGAGAATATCCTAAATTATTGTAATAGTAGGATGGTGGGTTCTTGGAATGTGATTAGTGCATGACAAAAAAAATGTTCTAAAACATTTAAAGTCAAACACCACGACCCCCCAAACACAAGCCACCACTATTATTGCTCTTACACTCGCTCTGCACGGGAGTTCTTGCAATGGGACCAGTGCAACATTTTAGCAGGCAAAACTAATTAAACTACTCATATTGATATTTAACTCAAAGGAAAACACTTCTCAACAAAATAACAAATTTATTAAATTAAAAAAACATAAAAATGAATGAATAAAAAATATAAAAGGGACACTTAATTCATCCTTAAAATTACCATCTAGAGGAGCTGTTAGATTCTCGTAAAAATACAAAGAAGTGAAAACACAGAAGGAAATAATAATTAGCTTACCATTTACAAAACACAAAACACTACACTAAGTTACATTATAAAAATTAATGAAAAAAGACTACATCTTAAGTAGAATGCCGAATGTCGGCTGTTAATCTCGACTGTTCTCTACAGAATGTTTTTCTCTTCATCTTTTTGTCTTGAACTTATACCTCTCATGTATAAACTATCTCGGTCCACGATACCATAATTTATAATTAAGCAAATAACACACACACAAAATATCAAGACACAAAGCACTTAACGAAAAGGCCCTACTGATTTGGGCCATAAAAAGGAAAGATTTACGAGTCTTCTAAGTTGAAAATATAACAAATCATACCCATGCGTGTGAAAAGGTCAGACAGTATCACCATTCACATATCCGGCATCACATACAATTTATCTCAAATTACAATGAACAAAATATGGATGCAGCTGAAATCCCCAATTATTACATTATCATATCTGGTCATTTCGGGGCCGTTAACTCAACTAACAAAGTTTCTGGAATTGAATTGGCTACGTATTTTGTTGGCTACGAACCAACAAAATATTGTTGTTGATGTAAAACGAACGTCTTACTCTGTTATATGTAGAAGAATAACATTTTCTTCGTCAGAGCAAAATATACTCAACATAAATATACTAAACTCTTAAACCTGAAGAATAACTAGCCGTTGAAATAACTATAACATGTTGTTTCTTTATATCCAAGAATAGAGTTCTCTCTATGTAGGCTATTCCACTACAATCCTGAAGCATATATATTTTTCGTCCAACGAAATATTTTTGTTGTTCTAAGACGAACGTCTACTTTTTTTATTGAAGAATAACTTTTTCTTCGTCAGAGAAAAATATACTTGACATAAACATACTAAATGCTTAAATCGTACGAATAATTATACTATATTGAAATTGATATTAGAATAAAATATTATTTGTATAGAAAAAAAATTCTCTTTATGCTACACTGTATACGCAAGAATAATTTTTCTTGATATCCAAGAATAGAGTTCTCTCTGTATATGGTACAGGGGTGACACGCTAACACAGAGAACGACGCACGTGCCCATACAGAGGTGAGGGCGCGGCGTTTGGCTAGCCCCGGGGCTGTTTCCCTAGCAACCGACGCCGCTGCAGCCTCCGCCAGCTCAACAGACGACGCGACAGCCGCGCCGCTCCACGGCTAATGTCCGTACGACTAATAATAATTAACAAATGGCAGGTATTAGATATGGGAAGAATAACGTACAGCGTCCTGCAGCTCATCCCCCGTCTGCAGCTTATTTATTGACTGAGTTGAGATTTTGATATATTACAGGTGATCAGAATGAATTTCAGGAAATTATTTTTGATTATACAAGATCACAAATAGTGCCTTGTTGTGGAATATTTTTTTATTTCAAAATTTACGAGAGATTATTAATGTTACTGGAGATGTTTGTACATAGATCGTACCTAATTTGAATGAAAAGCTCTATTTGTGTTGGAGCTTTTCCCGGAGCGAATTGTTTTCATATTAAATTACCCTTTTACAGTGCCATACTTTTAAAATAGAGCAGCGTGCATTTCAGGAATTTCAGAAACACATTCCCCCCTCATAGAGGGCGCACCGTTTCGTCCGTCTCGCATGGATTTATAATATAGGTGCCCGACCAAGTAATGCCGACGACGCAGTGAGTATATAGCGTTTGGAAGCTTGGAAGGAAATGTGTTCACGTACTCTGGGGTACAAATGGACCGTATTTTACGGGGAATTTAATAAACCCGACCGGCCTTACTTGAAAACTGGCCGCCCGTAGCAGCACCGCTCGCTCGCTCCGCAATATTTCTAAATAGTTTCTCGGCGGGGGCAAATTTTTAACGATACTTTCGCCGAGTTGCGCGCAGGCCATTAGCATGATGTAATTTTATTTTCGCCGACCGAAGATTTAGACCTTCCGTATGAAATCTCGTTCCTCCCGTTTTGTAGTTTTATTCTGGACAGCCATTAATCCAGCGCAGCCAACTTTACGGTCTCAATAACGAATTGAATTCGCTCTTATTTCTTCTCTTTTTTTTTGGGTGTTTATGGCGCACGCTGAAGAAGTCCCTTCTTGAATCTACGACTTTCTAAATGACATGATAACTGGAGGTAATGACCCGAACAAATTCACTGGGAGTATATACACCGAAAATTTAAAATAATATATTGTTGTTGTAAAACGAACGACTTATTCTTTTTATATGTAGAAGAATAACATTTTCTTTGCCAGAGCAAAATAATTACATATATTGAAATTTTTATTACAATAAAACATCATTTGGATAGCAAAAATATCCTCTTCATGCTACACTATATACACAAGAACATTTTTTCTTCATATCCAAGAATAGAGTTCTTTCTGTGTAGGCTATTCCACCACATTCCTGGTTTTTCTCATAGTCCTTGTAAGTCACCCATGAAATAGAACACTTATGCATAGATGTAAACATACAATATACGAACACTCAAATCGTCGAACTTATATAGCGGTGATGTGCGGCAAAAGACGCGAGAAACTGTTAGCGCCATCTGTAAAGTAATTGTACAACTTTCTATCTATCTACCTATACTAATTACGAACTTTCAAGTGTAGAGCGCGTTCAGCGGAATCGCCCATTTTCGCCGACATTTGCGATCGAGTAGCTGCAAAATTGGGCTTTTCGATATTACTTTTGACGCTCGAATTGAAAAAAGGACACAATTCCGCGTGGACTGCGCGATATTTTGTAAATTAAATGCGTCAATTTTGAAAAAAAATCACGTTTTTGCACCTCTTCGGGTGAAGGCGAACCTCGAGAAAATGTCACATGACGTCTAGAAATTCCGACAAGCGGATCGATGAACGTCAAAAATTTACATTTTTTATCCGTTCCTGCCGACCTTATAAAAGCCGCTCGCTCTCATGTCTTACGATAAGATCCCTCTAAATACCCTTCGCAAAGAGTTTTGAGCAAAAAAACGGCCTTAAAAACAATTTTCGATCCAAAAAATCGATTTTTGTCGACCCGTGTTTTGCTGCTATTACCACAGTAACGTCAAACCCGAAACGCCCCCTGCCGAACATTCGTAACAACAGTAACAGATAGCACATAACCTAAAATGTATCCTAAAATGTCCATATTGCGAATGTGGACAGGTGGGAAGCCTTAACCACATATTTCTAGAATGCCCAATAACTAAAATCGAAAATTTTGACATATACACAGAGCTAGTGTATCTCTAAAACTTGGATCAAGAAACTGTTTTTTCGTTGAAGCATATACAGCGTCGGCCAGTTCCAGCCGCCGCATCAGTTTTGTGCGAGAGAGAACGTTTGAAATATATCCCCACCAATTCAGGCACCGCGCTAGCACGGCCTCGTGGTTGGTTCATGTCGCTTGGTGGGGGCATGCAGTGACCGCCTTTATATTGCTTTCTTGCTGTCTCTTATGGGGTATGCGGCGTCTGGAACTGGCCGAGACTGTGTATTCTTCGTCCAACGAAATATTCTTGTTGAATAACTTTTTTTAAACTTTCATAGTCCCATTTAAAGTTGATTTATTGTTAATTTACCGTTTCTTGTACCATCACCGTTGAAAACTGCATAATGTAACATATAATGTAACAGGAACCGATTTAATTTGGAAATTAATCACCCCAGAAATTGAATATAGCCGCGTATAATTAACTCGCCCTGCATAAATACTAGATTTGCATTTGCAAATGTTGCATTTGCTAATTCATCTCGTTAATACGCCCTAATGGACTTTACATGGCGGACAAACTGGGTGTGCTCTGGTTTTCCTACAAATTCTAGTCGACAGCAGCAAAGCCGTAACAACGACCCTAACGCACGTTTTGTCAACTGGACACAACTTTAGTGATGGGGGGAGGGGGTGTTCCACATCATCCCACTGCACCGCACATCATCCCATCACATCATTCCATCACATCACTCGACTCATAAATATATCTCCAATTATTTAATAATATTTGACATGGAGTTAATATTGTCACAAATGAATAACCAATTATTACAGAATTCGTACTGGCGCAATTATTGCGTTAGTAATTTGCGGTTTAGTCAGCTTTGGCTGGCTCTACTCGAATATTGCAAATTGCGTCCGTAATTTCGATTCTGGGTTTTCATATAAACGGTGAATTGGTCGTTGCACATTTCATGTGCTATGTGGAACATATCATTGTCTATGTATATATTTTACATGAGAAGTAGTTTTCCTAAGACTAGATATGTATGGATCTGACCGTAGCAATAATATTTTAATTAGATCCCTATTACAATATATTCTTGATGTCTTTCTTGTATGACTTAAACGATGCGTTCGAATTTCTTTGTTGGCAGCTTCTAAAGCCTCTGCATATAAAATTCCTATAGGTAACTCAAAAGAAGAGAGCCCAAGTATCGAATAAATCACCATGAGTAATTTTGACACTTGACTCTACAAATAATAATTTCATTACTATCTGCACGTTTCTGCAAACATTATTTATGTGCACAAGTAATAAAATAATAGAGCTATAATATGGCGTCAATATCCCAGAGAGCCTTTTTGAGCTATTTTTCAAAAGCTTACATAAAGTTGAAGTGATGTTGAAGCTATGGGACGCAGCACTGCGTGGTAGGGACGGCGTCATAGGGACGTTACTTGTTGGGCAGAGTGTACTTACCACACAATAAAATCATTGGATAAAAACTTCCTGTGGCGACTATATTCGCCATATTATGATTCTCACTCACAACTGAGATCCAAAAACCTAAGAAAACATAATTCTTGAATCATTCTTACCTAAGACCATCCCACGAAAGAATAGTTCTTACCAAAGACCATCCCAAAAAGGCCTTGAAGTACGACCATAACAGTTATGAGGGCAAGGCTTCCAACATATGCTGTTTTGTACACAACAAAAGTTAAAACCATAACTTGTACTACTTGTAGACAAATCACAAACACTTGCGTGGCAAAATGGGTTAATACAATAATATTTAGCAATAATATAATAAAACAATAGCAATAATATTTTAATTAGATCCCTATTACAATGTTTTCTTGATGTCTTTCTTGTATGACTTAAACTAAACGATGCGTTCGAATTTCTTTGTGGGCAGCTTCTAAATCCTCTGCAGATAAAATTCCTATAGGTAACTCAAAAGAAGAAAGCCCAAGTATCGAATAAATCACCATGACTGATTTCAATACATCACTCTAAAATATATACCTTCATTACTATCTGCACGTTTCTTCAAAAATTATTTATGTGCACAAGAAGTAAAATAATAGAGGTATGATATGGCTTAAAAATCCCAGAGGACCTTTTTGGGCTATTTGACAAGAGCTCACATAAAGTTACATAATTTAATTTTGTGTACTGCACTTCATAGATAACACATTATTTTAAAATCTTATAGAATGTTTCTAAAAATACGTATTAGTTTAAATATTGCATATCTTTTAGATTCGCCTCCATATTAAATAAAAATAAAAATGCAGACACCAACTGTTCAGCTTTAGGCCTTGCCCATCGTTAATATCTTAATATATATATTTAGCTGTTTTTAAGCACTGTGCGACAGGTGTAACAAAGTAAACTTTCGCGGCAATTTTGCATGCACGCATCAACACGTCCAAAGCCGAAGTAAAACAATTAGTGAATACCGAGCGTCACCAAAAAGGTCGCACGGCATTAGTTCGCTAAAATCTCGTCGTCGGAAGCGCCACGGAACTTCTCCAAAGTTAATTAACACGGCGGCGGGGCAGTGGCGCTCCCTAGGCCCGCTTAATTCGAACGCGCGGAATTTCCGACTGCGCCAGCGATATTCGAACTATCAAAGTGGCGTTAAGGGGTGGGCAGGGGGAATCGCGTGTGGCGGGGGCAGGAGGTGGAGACCTTATGTAATAATGGCACCGGTTAGTCGCTCGGTACCGATGGAATAATTTAAGCGCTAAATACAAGAGCGCAACACGTGCGGAACAATTAATTAGCGGATATACGGGGATATCGTGCTATATCTATATCGCTGGTGGAGAAACAAGGGCATATTATGTTAGGGTTTTAGGGGTTTGAGGGTGTTTTTTAATGCTAAATGGGATTTTCCCGTCAATTATTTGATAGAAGGAAAATTTAGCTTGTTCTTTCTTTTTGACTAAGATCCTTAGAAGGACTTGCAAAGAGTAAATTGTTAAAGTCATGGTGTTAAAGTCACACCAAACAGTCATCAACTTCAAAGGATTGTATGTAGTTTTGAATGAAACGTTGTAGTATTACTTACAAATATTTAAACATTTCTACCAAATTAATATTGTTCTATTTCAATCATTGGATGGATTATGGAGAATAATAATTATCAGAATAAGTAATTGGTTGTTTTGCTTGGAAAAGCAAATATTTCAGGAAAAGATTTTTAGGTTTGGTTCAGCATCTTCTGTGTTCTGAATAGAGTATTTCATTCTCACTGCAAGTAACTGGCATTTTAAATGATATGCGATCAATAATTCAAAGTAAGCAATAGTAATTTACATTCAACATAATATATTGATTTGAAGTGAATAATTTTGTTGTTTTGTTCAATCTATTTACCGCTGCTGCAAAGGGGTAAAAAAGTTCACATATACCAATGCAGTAATTTATTATAAAAGTAAAAAATACATTTGAAATAAGTACAAAATACATTCAAAAATATAAAAGATTTAAATGTTATCTGATACATGTCAAAGTATTAAATATATATAATAATTAAATAATACCTCTGGTGAATTTGTTGTCATTGATTTGCATCTTTTACTTTGGACCATGCTATAAAAACACCTTGGTCCATTGTATGCAGTACTGTAGGAACTTTAGTAACGCATCATTTGCACCTGTGGTGAAATATAATATGTACATACATATGATAGATATATACGGTTTCTCACCTCAGAAGTTTCCAAATCTAATAACTTCACAGCTTCCCGGAAAGCAATTCGATCTCCAATAGCCGGAATAAGTTCTTTTACTTCTTCCTCTGTAAGTTTTCTTATGTTTTCCATAGTTATTTTATTGCCTTGAAAATATAGAATGCACATAATGTATCAACATTTTCATAAAAAGTAGTTATAGGCATATACTTCCTGTTAAATGTCGGTATCAAATGATCTAATGAGATTGATTTTAAGAAATCATCCACGGTGTCCATTATCACATGTGATAACTGATAAGGATAAGTCACAATACAATCAAGCGTATATCAAAGCCCGACAACCCCGTATAACACGCTCAAGACCAATATCGCATTGAGTTAACCTACTTGTTAACGTTGTGACTAGTTTGTGAATAACTGAGGATCAAGTTAAATTACAGGGAAAGAACAATACATCAAAATTAAGCACCCAATAATTTTCACGGAGTGCATTGTTTATGTATTGAAGTATTCTGTTATCTTGCAGAAGCTGCATCGCATACATAATAAATTCAGCGAGAAGCCTGCATTCGGCTAACAACCCTTTCGCTAGTCGTGCTCATAAATAATTTTATCCAATATTTACGACTCATCGACGTACTTGCCCCCACACCCATTGAACCTAAGGTCCGTAGACGGAATAACAAGTGAATTATGCACGAAAACGAGTTTCCTTTTACTGGTTTTCCATTCTCGCAGTTGCGAGGAGCAGCGCGCAGGCCTTTCAATTATACAGCAAACGGTTGCTATCCAGGGCAACGGCGACGGTACAGACCGTTGTGTGGGAGAGCGGCCTAAACTGCCTCTCAAAAGAATTTATTTTTATGTGTAGCGACGAGGCTTCCCGCCTGCCTGGTTGCCTGGCTAAGGTCCTTACGTTGAAAGGATATTTAGGTGGAAGCGCGAATAAAGGAAGGCTTTTCTATAGCGTATTCCCCGCCCCCGGACACTTTATAGAAAATATTTTTGATGGGTTTGGTTCCAAATATTTGCCAATTTGTCTGCGTGGTTATCGGATTTTAAAGAGGGGCAAAATTTTTACATTTTTATATTAAAGATTATTATATTAAAGAAAAAATTCAGAATTCTAGAACTACCCGTTAATTGTTCCACACTTATAAGACTTTCTTCATTGTCTCTTTTGTCTCTACCTCTAAGGTCTGTAATCTTCTGCATGTTTTCTTTTGCTGTTGCGACTCTCCACTTCTTCCGCCTAATACGCATTTTTCTTGCATCACACTCCTTTATACTTTTTATCAGTCCCAGTTCTTCAGACGTTTTCTTCCGAAATTTTCTTTAATCTTGCTATTTTTCTTTGACTTTTTTCACTTTTTTCATATTTAGTTTTAAGCTGCTGTAAAAACATTTAAGGGAAAACCATAAAAAAAGTGGCAAACTTTACCGCCAAATTTTACTTTGTTTTTTTTTTTTTGACAGAAGAAATGCCTGTTTTAATTACAGCATAGCACGAGACTTATATTCTCCCAATATCTGACACTTTTAGGAGCAATTTCTCTTCCGTTACGATTAAAATGTATATTCTAAAAGGATGCTTTATAAAAATATTTCAACGACTAAATAAATAAGCACCAAACAGATGGTGTTATGCCCAATTAGAGCCATAATATCCTTAGGCTTTTTCTCGATCGTCTGCCTCATTAGCGGTCCCTCCCACCGGTTGATACAATATTCCCACCCCGATACCCTACCCCCCATTACTGTAACCCACCTCGTCCCTTAATTTTCGCTCATTTCCTTTTGATAAAAATTCAACAAGTATCCCCTTTCAAGTATTCAACGCGCGTACCATTTTAAAACAATAAAAAATTCACCTTTTCAACGCCGCGTAGCCAAGAACCGGAGCCGCCCGAATTAGCATAAGTTCCTTGTTGTAATTAGGGACACGCAGGCCCAAATTGGGCAGTAACGTCGGCCCTTCCTTAACTTGGGGCTAACGCCTGAGCCGTTTTAAAATTTAATTGCGGACGAATTCGCCCCTTTTTTCCTCTAGTTTAGGGGCGGACGTTGAAGGGTGCCAGCCATTTAGATGGCTTTCATTAATTATTGTAACTTTTTAATTGCATTTTTCGACGCAACAGGATACAGATCCGTCGCTCTAATTGAATCGGTGGGCTATGTAAAAGAAAATAATGGTTTTATATATATATATATATATATATATATATTATATATATATATATATATACGTTACTTCTTGTCCTCAAATCCGAGGATGTCGTGACTGAAGCTCCAAATGGTGACGTTGGTCTCCCTGATTAAGGTCCCTTTTGTTGAGTTCTCCATTGAGTTTCCATCCTTTCTCTTTGGCTATACCGTACTGACGAGGACTAATAAGTCCGAAACACGCGTCTACGGTTGCATTTAAGATAGCGGTTATGCCCAAAAAAAGATAATCCTTTTTACTATATTTATATTTAGATTTCACCGCAAACAATACCTTTTTTCCTTTATATTGTACCAGGGCTAAGGTTGCACCTCGGGGTGTACTTGTTGCCTCGGCGCGACGTTACTTCTTGTCCTCAAATCCGAGGATGTCGTGACTGAAGCTCCAAATGGTGACGTTGGTCTCCCTGATTAAGGTCCCTTTTGTTGAGTTCTCCATTGAGTTTCCATCCTTTCTCTTTGGCTATACCGTACTGACGAGGACTAATAAGTCCGAAACACGTGTCTACGGTTGCATTTAAGATAGCGGTTATGCCCAAAAAAAGATAATCCTTTTTACTATATTTATATTTAGATTTCACCGCAAACAATACCTTTTTTCCTTTATATTGTACCAGGGCTAAGGTTGCACCTCGGGGTGTACTTGTTGCCTCGGCGCGACGTTACTTCTTGTCCTCAAATCCGAGGATGTCGTGACTGAAGCTCCAAATGGTGACGTTGGTCTCCCTGATTAAGGTCCCTTTTGTTGAGTTCTCCATTGAGTTTCCATCCTTTCTCTTTGGCTATACCGTACTGACGAGGACTAATAAGTCCGAAACACGTGTCTACGGTTGCATTTAAGATAGCGGTTATGCCCAAAAAAAGATAATCCTTTTTACTATATTTATATTTAGATTTCACCGCAAACAATACCTTTTTTCCTTTATATTGTACCAGGGCTAAGGTTGCACCTCGGGGTGTACTTGTTGCCTCGGCGCGACGTTACTTCTTGTCCTCAAATCCGAGGATGTCGTGACTGAAGCTCCAAATGGTGACGTTGGTCTCCCTGATTAAGGTCCCTTTTGTTGAGTTCTCCATTGAGTTTCCATCCTTTCTCTTTGGCTATACCGTACTGACGAGGACTAATAAGTCCGAAACACGTGTCTACGGTTGCATTTAAGATAGCGGTTATGCCCAAAAAAAGATAATCCTTTTTACTATATTTATATTTAGATTTCACCGCAAACAATACCTTTTTTCCTTTATATTGTACCAGGGCTAAGGTTGCACCTCGGGGTGTACTTGTTGCCTCGGCGCGACGTTACTTCTTGTCCTCAAATCCGAGGATGTCGTGACTGAAGCTCCAAATGGTGACGTTGGTCTCCCTGATTAAGGTCCCTTTTGTTGAGTTCTCCATTGAGTTTCCATCCTTTCTCTTTGGCTATACCGTACTGACGAGGACTAATAAGTCCGAAACACGTGTCTACGGTTGCATTTAAGATAGCGGTTATGCCCAAAAAAAGATAATCCTTTTTACTATATTTATATTTAGATTTCACCGCAAACAATACCTTTTTTCCTTTATATTGTACCAGGGCTAAGGTTGCACCTCGGGGTGTACTTGTTGCCTCGGCGCGACGTTACTTCTTGTCCTCAAATCCGAGGATGTCGTGACTGAAGCTCCAAATGGTGACGTTGGTCTCCCTGATTAAGGTCCCTTTTGTTGAGTTCTCCATTGAGTTTCCATCCTTTCTCTTTGGCTATACCGTACTGACGAGGACTAATAAGTCCGAAACACGTGTCTACGGTTGCATTTAAGATAGCGGTTATGCCCAAAAAAAGATAATCCTTTTTACTATATTTATATATATATATATATATATATATATATATATATATATATATATATATATATATATATATATATATATATAATATTTACAGTTGAAATTTCAAGGATGGTTGTTTCCGGGCCCATGGCAGGACAAGACCGGATTTAATTTAATGGGTTACGCATCCTTCGGTAATTCGCGGTTTTGCCTCCACCGTGGTGGCGCTAGTGAAGACGTCTGGATTAATAATTGCGCCCGTGGTGTGAGAGGACGGCCCAACCCAGTTATCAATTATGAGTGTCTGGTTTGGGCGCAACTCCGCTGAAATTAATTGGATTCAATTCGTGTTAGGCTGAACATCTGAGCCGCCCCTGTCTACCACAAACCCAACAACCCCTCCGTTCGTTCTATAGGTAGTTCCGCAATGCATCGCATATTATTTAATTAGTATTATAATTACTATTACATTACTTAAATCGTAGGTAACTTTATGTGAGATTTTGTCAAATAGCCCAAAAAAGCCCAAAATTTTTTATTGATTCCACGGAGATAGGGAAAATTTAATGAGATATTCTCCCAAACAGCCGTCCTCAAGAAGTAAACATCTTGTACACTATTCCACCAATTTCTTTCTCATTCTCTATTGACAGAGAGCAAAAATCTAAAAATTCGCAACAAATTTCATAGTACAAAGCATATATACGACATCCGTATAGCTATATACAGGAAAGCGGTATTAGATTTTCTCTTATACATTCTATATATACTTATAAAAGAGGGGAATTCTCGGAAATGAGCTCCCTTGGAGCTCGTGTGCCGCCGCCGCCGCCCTCCGAGACCCCCTGAATATGTAACATTGAGGATATGGCCGAATATTGTAAGATTGTGTATCGGTTTATTGATTTCGGTTCTGCCGCTATTCGCAAATGTATAAGAATTGTTCCGCGAATGTGCCCTAGCGACTTGCCTCGCGCCGCTTTATTTGCATTTGATTGTGGCGCAAATACGACATAGTCGACATGTGTTGTTTGAAACGGCGGGGCATGTTATTTCGCTATTTCAACACGTATATTTTCCTCGTGCAAGTTCTGTTTGTGTACAATGTGTGTATTTATTAATCTGTAGAAATATTATTGTGAATAAACGTGTACTTTCTTTACAGTGATAGTGTGGTGGAAGGCTAGGGGAATAATTCTTTCAAGCATCTACTTATGCTAGATGGCCTCACCAAAAACATAATTACAGTTTACAGTCCATATCATCAGGACGTAACAGTAAGACAGCTACGAAGAGAAGAGGTGTCTTACTGTTACGTCCTGAAGATTCCTCTTGCATCAGAGTGCAATGATATAATCAGTCCTTGAAATAAAATGTTCACTTCTTTTGAAAATACATATTATTATGTTATTAAATTTAAAACAATTTACGTTCATACAAATGCGATAGCTATGACTTTACCACTATTTAACATTGGTCTTTCTTTGGCTTAACACAAATTCGTTTCATTCAATTTTATTTTCTCCGTATACAGGACCTTTTATAAAATTTGCATTGTCAACTACTAGTACTTTTTTTTCTTTAGTTATATTTTCATAACAGAAGATGATTAAAAATTCGACAAGCGTTCTATGTTGTATCGCTACCGACAGGCGCGCTTGTTCTCTTCGTTAACGCTCTCGAAACTTTTATTGGTTACGAGCAGCGGGCGCGAAACTTTTTTCCATGCCTTTTAATTGAGTAATTAATCACGTCCTTGTCACAGGTCGGTAATGGAACGTTCCTGTGACGTCACCAACACGCGCCCGTTACTTTCCCCCCTTGACATCCAGACAGGCAACCGACCGGCCCGCTTAAAATGTAAACACGGCCCTTACAGCTCGTTTACGATCACTACTTTTCAACTTTTATCACTTCTACAAAGCGAAAGTTCACGTACCCGTCGAACAAGTACAATTTTTTTATTAAATCGTGGAACTGATGTAGCAAAAATGGTGGAGGCGCTTACATAATGCTTCAATCTTTCTCGGATTCTGTCATTTTTACGCGTAAAAATCCCCGAAATGGCGTTTAATCTTGACTCGGAATTACGTCAGGGCTCTTAGAAACAAACGGCGCAACACAAACAGCCTTTGATACAGTTAAGTGTATCCCTGAAAGCTTTTATTTCAACGTGAAAAATGATCTTCCTCCGGGGAACGGGGGGGGGGGGGGGGGGGGGCGAGGAGATATCTCGGACAGAGGTCGACCTTAGGCAACCCGCCTTGCACACCCAGTGGCTTCCGCCTAAGCGGATGTTAAAATAAAACTGATTTATTTAAGGGATTAAGTGTAGGGTTGAGCAGGGGGCGGTTTGTGCATCCAAACCAACCCCTAATGGCGGGCGCTCTGCTTAAAAGGTTTGCACTTTACAAATGGCACAGTAGACAGACCATCCCTAACATAGCTAGGTAGAAAAGACGTTGTTTGTTTACATTTTTAACAGTTTTGCTAGATATTCTGTAATGGGTTAATCACGTTACAAGATAACATGACAAGAATGACTGGTAAAACAAACATATTTCCTAATATTTGGTTATGGTCGTTATTATAGTTTCTAGAGGAGCAATTTCCGCCACGTCAGCACTGTCACGTCATTTTGCGAGACCGCGTGCCCATACAAAGGCAACCCAATGCCTGCCGTCGCGGTTTGTGTGTGTGTGTGTGTACACTGCGTTTGGCAAGGGGTCTGTTGCATGCTGTGGGTGTCAGTTGCAGCAACTGCTACCCAGTTTCGACACAGTTGGCGCGTTATATCGGAAATAATGCTGCCCACCTGTCCTGCAGCTCGCCTGTCACTTGTACTTTATATTATTTTACAAGATTGTATTGTGGTCGGTATTGTGTATAAGATTTTTATTAAGGTTACGGATTAGTTTGAACAATTACGAATGGATTTATGAATATATTTTTAAAAGTCTTAATTAATTAACTAGGAGATAAGCTAGCTGGTTTTCAAGAGACTGAGAAAATGATGCGTATTAAACATACGGTCTCAAAGTGTAACATTAACTACGTAATTGATGTCCAAATACATACAAATTCAAGAACTTACTAATCAAACATAGGTGTACCATCGATGATGCTAACTAATGTACCCTACATCGACGTCTCAAAGGTTGTGGTGTATAAGTAACCACATGCCAAGCTTGGCATTACCGAAATGACAACTATATGATTAATCAAGGACATGTTCTGTTATTAGGACTATTCTGCTCTAGAAAAATCACAAAATTAAGGTAGTTAATGCTCAGGTGTAGAAGAAAATAAATAATACTACATAATAAATGAGGTTTGTGCACAAGATACTTGTACGCAAACTCTAATATTTGTATGAACTGCATGTAGCACTACATTCACGCGCAAGAGTAAACGTGTTTGGCCAAACTTTACATTGATTTTTGACAGGAGAGATGCCTGTTTTGATCACTTGTTATACATAAAAATAACTAATAACTAATACCCCATTCTTTTATTCCAGGTAAGGAAAGTTTCTATTTTTCTTCAATTTATAGAACTAGGTAAGCACTACAATATAGATATTATAATATCAAGTATATTTGGTTGTACGTGTTTACGGTTCTTTTCATACACATGTGTTCTCGTTTGTCCTTTAGGACTGACAAGAATCCTTGAATCATTGGAAAACTCTTGAGTTTTGTTATCCCAAATTAGAACAACTGTCTATGAAACGAAGTGTAAGCTTATGGAGGCTAGTACTTATAAAACTATAAATCAAATCCAAACAAAGTATTCGTTTCATCATTATTTGCATCAAAGATGGGCTCACATCTACGTCCCTCAAGATAAAAACAAGAACACTACTAACCACAGAATGACTATAAAGAACCAAGAAGAATCAAACATATTTATTTCCTAAAAACTATTAATTTACGTAAATTTGAGGGACATGTATCCTCCACGCAAGAAAATAAATTTATTGCAATATTTTGCTAAAATAATTTAACGGTGGTACCCTGCAATGTAGGGGTAAACTTCAAGGATAAATATTTCCTCGATCCTTGCTGGGTCCAGGCAACATATTTCCCTCCAGTTTGCATATAAATACATTAAAAATTTCTCGTTGTTTTGATAGCCCGGTGCTGCAGCGAAGATTTGTGAAACATAGCAGAAATAAGCAAATGCCCGGGAACATCGCCTCCGGGCTGTGTGAACATTCCGGGTCGTAAATCCATGCCTCATGTTTATGCTCTTTATGGTTCATGTATTACGAAGTCTGGATGGTCTGTACCAATATTGACTGCACATATATAGAGCCATTTCTTACGGCTGTACGAACGAACATTCTCACCGAATGCATTTTTAGCTTGATCGAACATCACAGTTTACCCTCGCGTTATTTATTTAGAGAAAATTGAAGCTCGGATAAACACGGAGGGGGTGGCGAACCGGAAAAGGGTGGACCCCACCCCCACTCACATCGCTGTAAACACGTATTCGACTAAGAGAATCATATGTACGTACTTGCTAAGGGAAAATCGTTTCCGTACGTCCGTGCTGAAACGCTTATTTGCGTTGTCGGGGGCTTGTGTTAGCTTTTTTTTTTGTTTGATCTTTACAGCGAAAATTCGATTCGTTAGAATGTAGAATTACGAGGGGTAATTTTTAGGGAGAGCGAAGCGAAAAAGAGGGAATTTTAAATGGCCGGAATTATTTTTAAATGGCTGTGTAAATTGGGGAAGGTCTAAAGGGGGATGAGATTATTTAGACATTAAAAGAACGCTAATGAGATGTTTAAAAATCTAGTACAATTCATCCCACAAAAATAAAAAATCATGTGATTATTGAAATACTCAAAGAGAAATATGTACTCAGTTCAAGTCAAATTACTTTGAATCAAAACAACGGTTAATTTCTATATCCACGAATAAACTATCCACTTCAGCCAAGACAAAATTTTCTCAGTAGAAGCGGGTTAAGTGCTTGATGCAAGATAAATTTAGTTGCAATGAGTAAATTATTAAGTCACACCAACCAGTCACCAACTACAAAGGACTACATGTAGTTTTGAATGAAACTTTGTAGTATTACTTCAAATATTTAAACATTTCGACCATATTAATATTGTTTTATTTCAACCATTATATGGATTAAAGAGAATAATATTTATCAGAATCAGTAATTGGTTGTTTTGCCTGGAAAAAGAAATGTTTCAGAAAAAAAATTTTAGGTTTGGTTCAACACCTTCTGTGTTCTGAATAGAGTACCCTAAGCTTTCCTCACAATACAGTATTGAACAAGTGTTGAATTTCATGTATAAAATCATCCTCTTAAACAGAACAACACTCTCAATAAAAATATCACCTCGAAAAAGCGTCAACATCGATAAATATTGTCCAAAACGCCCCAAAAGTTTCGGGAGAGTTTACAATCGTAATAAGTAAGCTTTCCGCGCTGGAAAATATTTTCAGCCCGGACGCGAAGCTTTCATAAATATAACCGAACGGCGCAATACACAAATTGGTAGCTCTCTTAAATCACAGGGGAGATGTTTTGCTCTCAGAGCTTACGACCGCTAAATCATTCGCGAAATGTTCACGCATTTTAATAATTTAAGAAGCCCATAGAGTGGGACTGTAGACCTGGAAGGGAGACCTCAAAAGTCAACTTGAAAATGATGCGCGTGTCTTGAAATGACAGGTATCACGGCCCCAAAAAAAGCGCCCGGCCTCTTTTATTATTTACGTCGGTATCTCCGAACTAAAGCTTCAAAACCCGTATGCTTATTTACGCACCTTCTGCAACCCCTCGCTTGCTATATCCAGAAATATATATGGGGTCGTTTTTTTAGGGAAATGGTCTCGCGTTTTTCCACGAAGTTTCAATTTTCTTGGTGATATTTCAAAAAATATCTGTGGCACCAAACAGCCAACTTTTGGAGGAAGAAAAGGCTTCTCAGTCACTAAAAACGATCCAGTTCATCCCTTGATAATTCTATGTACACCAAATTTAAGACATTCAAGACACAACCTTTATCTTGCAAACACTTTATTCTTGCTGGACATCAACCCATAATGAGACATGTCTAGATGCATCGCTGGACGTCAGACTGTTTTTTCGCAGGTTGTCAGACCTGTTTAAGCCCGCTTTGTCTTCGCGTGACGAGGGCCCACTTCGGTCTACCTGTTGACGCCGGATTTTGTTACCGAGACACGCAAGATTATCGATTTCCTTTCACTTTTCCGAACGGTCCGAATTGCAAAAATCTGCGCGCAAAATAAATGGGAAACGCCCATAACGCACTAACTCTGTTCGAGAGTCGAAACAGTCGCGTATTCTACTGCAAATCCGCAGTATAAAATTGATTTTGCAGTATAAAACTGTTCGAGCAAATATAAGTTAGGGATTCTATAGTTAGTAGACCGTTTGAGCGGTACTTTAGACTGATTGGTTTTGTGGTTTAGGACGCGTTTTAACAAGAAAGTAAAGGGTAACAAGGGTTGATTTATCAACAAAAATTATCCCACTAAATCTACACTAATCCACCATAAAATATTCCTCCACCCCAAGAAAGATATGATGATATTATCTCTAACATTCTTTCACGTACTCTTCTTCCTTGTGACTATTTATCTGTTCCGTAACTTTTCTCGACTCTTTGGGGTCATGGTATCGAATTTCTAAGACTTCTACTCCTTCTGAAAGTCGCGTGATACCTTACACCGACCCATAAGCTCTCGCAAACATCACAATATTGAAATAATTCATGCATATTTGCGACGACGCGCGCTGTCCCGTGATTTTTCCGTTTTGAAATTGCAGCGTTCGCGAACCGCGTAATCCGATAAGTCTGATCAACCGAATACGCGTTTGAAATGGGTTTGCGTATCCCGCCGGATATATATGCGGATATTTGACGAAAAAGTTTTGCGTTACAACTGTTTGTGATAATAACTTTTCAGGGGATATGTAGGGATGAAATCAGGATGGCGAATGGCATGTTTTGATAGAAATAAGTTTGACAGCAAACTGTTGTCTTGCATCAACCAACCAATTTTACTTGTTTTGACGCTCATATTTTACATATGTGATCTTGATTGAATGCAATGGTTTTATTTATTAGAATATATAGAATTTTTCAATGCAAAACCCTGTATTCTTAAAAGAACTCATAACAAAATCTTGTCGCTTTAATTTGTTTGGAGTAAATTTCCGATGACTCCGAGATCACTATAAAGGTATCTAGTCACCATAAAGCCATCTAGTGCTCTCAAATAGAAATCAGGATGTAACGTGTAACGTTATCCTTGCCGATAATGATGTCATCAAGGATCAATATTGCCCAGACCTCGGGTTTCGAAAACAATGGGGTATCGATTGTCACGATACGTAGTCAAACTGTTGTTTTTATGGGACAACGAATGAATGTGTATAACCTTCTTTTGATCTGATATGGGATACACTATATTGTTGCGTAACACTTTGCACAAATACATACATGCATCTTGTAAATATAGCCTTCATGTTGGTGACGCAATATAATGATATGTAAACGGAGGAGACGAATTGATATAACAGGAAATTTCCATATATACGGCGTACTGAAAACCGCACGTTTGAAAAGCTCTTCCTATCCATTAAGCGAAATAAAAAGTCTTTTTTCTTGTTGAGAATAGCTTTAGGAATAGCTTTGAAGTGAGTCTATTGGTATTCGATAAGGGTTGTTTTTTAGGAAGGCAAAAAGTTTTCACCTCCACGCGCGGAAAGTTTTCCATAAGAGTAATGCAATTGACTTACTGGAAGTTTCCTGTCCGGTTTTTTCTATGTCAATCGCTTTTTGGAACTCTCAAACAAACCTGGTGGGCGTGCTACACGCACAGCATATGGTTGGAGGGTATATTATCTCGGGAAAATTCTACCTCATCCCAGGGAAAGTTTGATTGGGTTAGCAGGCGTTTCTTTTGCCATTAGTTTGACTCTTCGAGACGGTAATTTGGACGTGGTGATTTGGAGATATAGCAACTTGTTGATAGGAGATTTTGATCAAGTAAATCTAAATCAATCTATTTTTGAGAAAACGCAACAACAAAATCTAACTTATCTACCTTATATACATGATTTATGATAATAACTCCGTTCCTCTTTCTCTTGGTAGCCCTATCAATATACTTCATAATACTGATATTTTTCCATCCTGATTTTTACCATTTAGTAATTTAACTTATGACCAGAGCTAGATCGGCAAAATACCCCAAGTGTGCGGTGTGCGTTTCCGCGTCGCCGCCCCCGGTATAAGCGGGCGACGGTACACATCTCCCGCCAGGTGACAATATCTCGAATTTAAAGGAATCGATACAGCAGTCGATTTTGTTTACCGGAGGCGAGTCGCGCCCCGAGCGGCGTTCGTCGGCGGCGCCGGAGGCGGGCGAGAAAAAGGAGAGCAAAGTGGAGCGAGGCCCGGTGACCGGGAGTCCGTCGCCCTAGCAACGGCGGCGGCGGACTGATTGCCGGCATGACGTCATCGACGGTGCAACCTCGTTCGGGGAGGCCGCCCCGCCGCCAACGGTGACGTCATCCCGCGCGGCGGCAATGCACGAATTGTGCACACATTGTGCAGGCACCCTAGCCAGCCTGCCCTACATTCAAATTGACGCAAACGACCTATCTGGGAGATGCACTACGAAGGGCTACAAATAAGCCTGAGTGTGGCCTAGCGGTAAGACGTTGGCGTTGCACTCATGAGGTCTCCGGTTCGAGCCCGGGGACCTGTTTCCAGGGTGAGGTTTTCTGTGGTTTTCCTCACTCCTTGACGAATGCTGGGAGCCAAACATCTTAAGACGTTCCACAGGCGCGGGCGATAATAATAATACTCTGGCCTGCCGATGCCCCCTGTAATTGGCGAAAGCTGTTGGGGGATGTTAAGGCTTGGATTATTATTATTATTATTAAATAAAAAAATAATAATAATGCTATATTGGGATTATAACAATACAAGGCACTTCTCGATACAAATAACTATAATATACTGTTACGTATCCGTGTGTTTTTCTACGAGGTTTGTTTCTCTACTTCTTGTTCTGTAAGATAATAATTTTCTGATAAATGGATAATATTTTTGTTTATTTCATGTGAATTTTCCTGGCACACTGTATGTGTCCCCCCCACATGTGTGTGTTAAATCAGTATAAATAGCAGGGCTTGCCAGATTGATCGGATCCGCTTATCCTGATTCGAGATTTGGTTAAGAGATGAGTCTGTCCCTCGAGGGGCAAGAGGCTAAATTGTTCCTTTGTTTTTAGCGCTCGGTGGGTTTTCGAGGGTGGAACTTGGGGCTTGTCGGGGTTAAGGGGGGCGGATGGACGGCAGCGTTGGCCGCCCCGTTGGCCGTCGCCGATAACGTAACGAATCGCTGTCGGCAAAATTTCCTCAGCGAAAGCCGGTTAGTCTTAATTCTGCCAATTATAAAACGGTTCGTTTTCCGACAAACTAACTGCGAGCTGTCAATAAACTTAAGCCCGCTAATTGGGACACCCCAATTGATTGCTACCACCCACCCCTTCTACTATCTTGACCAGCCTTTGTCCATTTCGCGATGTCTTTTTTATATTAGTCGATTTCTTTGAGTACAAATAGATCTGTTATAACTTTGTTTGCAATATTGCAAAGATAAAAAGTTTTCTAAACAAATTTTGTAAAATTAAAAAAAGAAATTCTAATTAAGGATGACTCTAAAACGATCTCCAGAACAAAAAAAAAACAATCATTTTATTAACTAAGGATTAAATTTATTACAAAATTAATTAACGTTCTGCGCTTCTAGGCTTATAGTTTCGCCCGTACAATCCATCCATACATATTATACGATCCATCGTGGCGGTATTATACCCAGTTGTAATTAAAGGCGTTGTTGTTTACGATACGAACCTTGGTCGCCTAGGTAACACACCTACGTATATGACACATGATTACAGCGATGGATTCCCTTTGTTTCGCGTCAGTCCTCGCAGTTGTTGGGTCTCTTTGTGCGGCACCCAGTCAACGGTAATAGAATGTAACCCCCTCGCAATTCCCCCCTCCAACCCTCGAACCAAAATGCCACCCCTTAACCGACCCCCATCGCAAACAGATCAGGATGGATTTTACTCGATTCGTATTCTCCGTGTGCCAAAGGGAAATGTTTGTCCTTTCCCTCTCATTGTCATCGAAACGTATCCAGATTTAGTTTTGGGTGATTAATCAGCGGTTGAATACACGGCGGCGGCGGCACGACTTTCTATGGGGGTGGGTTTGGTTGAACTTGCCTTAAGGGGCGAAAGGTTACATTCAAACAGTTTATAACTCGGTGAAGGTTTGACTGATCATAAGTTAAGGGGGCTTTGTGTTAGTCCCTTAGGTGAAATTTCTTTTCGTTCGTGATGTATGTTTAGAGGGCAGTGTGTGATGCATTGTGAACCCAGCTTATAGTACATAAACAATCATCCTTAGCGGTAAAAACGATTAATAATAATAATAATCCAAGACTTAACATGCTACCAACAGCTTTCGCCAGTTCCAGGAGACATCGGCAGGCCAGAGAATATTATTATCGTCCGCGCCTGTGGAACAACTTACATCTTGTATTAAAACGTTTAGAACGCAATTCTCTGTTAAACCTCAAACCTAATCCAATCGGAGGGAAATCGGTGGAAATCCCGTAACTCCATCTCCACAATTGCCCACGAATAATCAACCCTTAGGTAAGCGGTACGCATCTCGCCCCCAATTTCGGCCTCCCAATTTCGCAGAGAGCCATCAAGCTCTCTCCTCAACCTTGTGTCGTAGCCGCCTCGTGAGAATTTCCTTATTTCTTCCTTCCTTTTCCGGGACAATTTCCACTCACCCACAATTATTTTCATTATCAGACCCGACACCTTTTATCACATGCTTCCCTCGCACGACCCTTCCCCGTTCTCACGACGTCGGATATCACTGCTTGTTTGGGGATTATTTGTTATTTCTGTATTATCTCTTACCTACATCGTTGAAATTTCGTCCCCCACACCATCAACCCTTGCTAGAATTTGTAAAATTAAAACCCTGATTGCTTCCCGTGTCAATCAGTCGCGCCAATGACAAGGGTTAGGTTAAATATAATCAGAACTTCAGCTACTCGTTGAACGGCAAATAACCCACGAGTTTGGTGGCGCGCCCCCACACCCTCTTCAAGGAATTGTGGGGTGAGATCAAAAACCGCTTCCCCACGCGCGCGCGACAAACTTCTTCGGCGAATGGTGATAGGAAGGAGGACAGGGGAGTGTAGACCGCATGTCAATTTCGCGCCAGAGAACTTTAATTAAATCAAATCGAGCCCGTTTTTCGATCAAAATCGTTAGATAATATTTACTGGGGGTTAACGTTCGAAATCATTAAGGAACTTTACAAAGGATTTCGTCCTTTGTATGTAATGTAACCTAACCTTGTTTGGGGAGAGGATTTGTAAGTGCTTGTTCTGTGCATTGGTTTATATATCTAAAATCACTGGGGTTGACCTGGTATTAACCATTTAGTCGAAACTGCATGAATTCATAAGAAAAGCATGTAAATAAGCGCGTTCTAATGATTTAAATATAGATATTTTGGAGTGTGGGTAGCAATTTGAGATGTTGGCCAGTGTCGGTCGGTAATTCAATCGTACCCCACGTCCCCTTCTCCCCCCCCCCAACTCCCCCCCCCCCACTGACATTGATAGATTGACGTAGAAGGAATAACAATATTTCTACATTATCGCCCGGTTGTTTCTGGCAAATTTGAAATAGTAAGAGGCCTCGCTACTGCGCTGGGAGACCCCGGATTCATGATTGATGGTTGTTTTAAACTCAACCGGGCGGCATATAATTGAAAAATTGAGTTTCATTGGAAGAAGGCAGTAGGCGGCTGACCTCGATCCTATTTTTAGAAAATATATCCAACGCCAAAAAAAGAACCGACCGAAATCTGTTAGTAAATTGATAGATAACAAACACCAAGAAAAATGGTTTTCCTGATCCATAAAAACCCCAAAAAAAAAAACACTAAATAATTACTATAATTTAGTTTAAATACACCCCTTGTAATAAAACAGTGCAACATCTACCACAATCCAGCTCGGTGTCGGACAAATAGCGCTCTGTAGCAATTCTGGCGGAGGCGCCGGATCTATTCTTCTACTTCTACCAGCGGATTCGACTTGTCCGACCGCAAAATTCGAATCGTTAGCCGTGAGAGTGATTACCGCCCGGCGAATGAACGCTCGCGGCCTGTCGATTCGCGCTAATTGAACCGAACGGTCAGATGGCGCTACGGCGCAATGAAATCGCCGAATAATGACGGCGATTTGTCCGTCCTTGGCGCTGTTATTCCTTGTTTTATCCGCGCTGTATTAGGCGATTTGTTTTGCGGGGTGGTGGTCTGCGGTAGAGGGGTGGAATAGCGCACCCCCTTTTATCTTTATTGAACGCATTAATTTGAAATATAGGCGCGCGACCGCCGGGCCCGCCATTGTTTCGTAATGGCCGTTCGTGGGCCGGCCAATGGACGGTGCTGGTACCGCGGCAAAAAGATTCGCTTGCAAATATTCATTATTGCGTTAGGATGAGTCTGGGTGTAAATAACCGTGGGTTAGGTGGGTTTTATTGTTGCGGGGTTGTCGTAAATACTGGCGAATAATTGTTATGATAATTGAGGCGGTTGTAAGAAAAAGTATTTATAAAATAGACTGATATTATTTGTGTCACTAAAACACGAAAATATTAAAAAACAACTTTACCGTTTTTTTTTTCAGTAAAACCCCCACTAAAAAAGCGATTTTATCCCAATTTTATTTCGGTACAAATCTGAGCGTTTTCCAATATTTTTGCGGCCCTGTTGGCAAACAGCCGACCAACCCCCCACGGCAAGCCCAGATTTATACCGCAGGCAGGACTGAATTAAGCTAATGGAAATTCCATGGCCGTATATCACACACGCGGAAAACTTTTCACGGGAAAAAATAACATCCCCGGAACAAATAACGAAATTCCCTCACAAGCACGGTTTATGGGGTCCGAATGGGCCGAAATACATCTCTTTCTTTCGCTTTATTTACTATTCATAGTACGTTAGACTTCGGCTGATCGAAACGCAAATTACCGAGATCAGAAGTGGGACGGATGAGTCAGCCTGATAGAAACATTTCTAGTTCAATTTTCAGAGCAGGCTCGACTGTACGGGGTGGGTTTTTAATCGGAATTCAACCCCCCGGACTCCGTCATCGATCGACGTACATCAATTAAATGTAATTGGACATCGAGGGGGCCGTATTCTGCCCTCTACACCACCGCCATCTACCGGATAACCCGTGAAAATCGGCGTTCCAGTCACGTCTACCCCCATCGTCGAATGCCATGATTTTTAAAGAGACCACCTCAACTCTCCAACCCCCTCAACTAGAAAAGAAATAAAGAATCAAATTAACTTAACAAAATTTCAATATCTGCATGCAAGATACAGCACGTTCTCTAATCATATTTCCATATAAAAACATCGACATCAGTACACACCCCTTACACGTTCCAAATCCAATTTCTTCGATAAAATATCGGGGATGGAAAAAAGGGTCCTTATTCTTTAGACCGTGCTTTATCGTCGATGAAATTCATTACGTAGCTCTCGTCGCATTTTGCGAATACTAACTGATATTGAATTTGTTGAAGCGATACCGGCGACGCTCAAGATTGCTTCACTCAATTGGCGCGGGAGGGCGCTGGGGACGGGATACGACGCCGCGGGGCCGTCGAAGGCCCAAATCATACGTTATTTAACGACACGCCGCTTCGCTATTAGGTTATCTTTCCATCACGACGTAACAACTTAAGCGTGACGGAATATACAGACAACCTCTTCTATGCATTTTTAACAGCTTGAAAAATGAAAAAGGAAATGAACAAAATTGACTATTTTTTTTACCGGGATATGAGTACACATTATTAACACTCTGTATATTGACAGGGGTGGATCGAATTTATTTTACGATGGTCCGTCAACCAGCGGGTGGGTTGTAAATTTTAGTACACTGTGGTAGATTTCTGATAGTGGAACATGTGTGTGTACATACATGTTCCATTCGCTCTCGTTAATTGTATCGTAAATTTACGTTAGACATCCGTTTTCTGTTTAGCGAGTATGTTATATTAAGCTAAATTGTACGCAGTTTGAAGATTTATTGGCTAGGTTGAGGAGATATTGGTTCTTTTGAGATTATATTACAGGTAGAAGAAAACTCTTATGCCACTGTCGCACTACGCTGTTTACCAGCAATAGTACTGCTACCGCTGGTGGTCAACTATTTCTGGTGCAACAAAATAGCACGCTAGTACAATGCAGCTTACAGAAACAAACTTTAACGACTGTTGTAATAATAATAATAATAATGATAAAGTTTATATTTCACAAAAACTTCTAGACGACTTTCTGCATAGGATTGTCCTGGGAATATAATTTTACAATTAATAGACACACATCCTCACTCAATTCGCGTTTTTCGGACACATTTTAAGTTCTCTCCAAAATAAATATTCGTCTCGTTGCAAGGAAGAACTAACTGTCCCAATTCATAGAGTGATAGCAAGCTTCACACACCATGTGTGGGGAAGATGCGCTATTTAGTACGGAGACTTTTTTTGTACCACTATATATCTTAGATTCTATAATCTATAGATACAAAAATAAGAATTTCTTTCTTATCTTTGTTCGCATCTTCCCTCCCAAACATTTAACCGTTTTAACCGAGCTGTATACCGAACGGACCGTATCTGTCATCGTTGACAGCTATTACCGGCTGACAATATTTATATAGCCGATTCATTTGCGGGTTGACGTCGCCTCCTAACTACCCCAACCCACCGCCACCCGCCCAACCATCCAGTTATTGCGTTTTTATTGGGCCTGGCGCGCGCCCATTATTAATGTGCCGTTGATAAAGCACAGCTTTTAATTCTGTTCGCAAACGGCTGTTGGCTGGCTGGCGTTCGAATTCATCAGCTTGTTGCTGATTTTTCGCTTTGCTCTGCCATGCCTGCCGCACACTAACTCGATTTTACTGGTCCAATCATAAATAACCTCCCGCGGAAGAGTGCTGCCTGTTTTGAGGGATAAAGCCGTTGCCGTTTTTTGGCGAATGTTTTGCTGCAGTTATTACTTCGTTGTTTTGGTTGTGATTTTTTGTTTGGTGGCCATTAGTGTTGTTTGCTTTTCATTTTCGAATTGCTTAATCATGTAACGCTGATGAGGATTGGCTAAAATTTCAAAGCTCAAAATACATAGCGCTTGTTTCAGACTTTAAAATGTTCTACCTCCATAACTTTTTAATTTAGACAGGATTTTTATAAAAACTGATTTAAAAATACACTGGCTTGTTAAGTTTTGTAAGTGTTTTGTTCTGTTGTTTATTGAAATTAAATTATTTTATCGTATTTAAAATAAAAGTGATATTTGAACACTGCAATATTCTACTTTTACTAGGGTCGTATTTTAGCCCACATTATTTGAAACAAAATATTAATTGAAAATTTAGTTTGTGTTTACTCGTGTCCATTAAAATAATATGTATACGTACATTAAATATATACGCACACGATAAATAGAAAATGACAGTTTGTGGCAATATATGTTATGCATTTTGTCGCCTGAAATTATTGCATTTAAATAATATATATTTTACATTAAACAAACACGTATAATATTGGTAAAAAGCCAAATAACTAACCAAACATCTCATTTGTTGGATTATAAACTTATGCATTCCTGATTATCGCAATAACGCAGAGTAGTCCGTCACCGGTTCACAAATAAGCTGAACAGTTGGTGTCTGCATTTTTGATTTTTATTTAATATGGAGGCAAATCTAGATGGTATGCAATATTTAAACTAACACGTATTTTAAGAAACATTCTATAAGATTTTAAAATAATGTATTATCTATGAAGTGCAATACACAAAATTAAATTATTTAACTTTATATGAGCTTTTGACAAATAGTCCAAAAAGGCCCTCTGGGGGTTTTACGCCATATTATAGCTCTATTGTTTTACTATTTGTGCAGATAAGTAATTTTTGCGGAAACGTGCAGATAGTAATGAAAGTATATATTGTTAGATAATATATTCGATACTTGGTTACAAACTTTCTACAGTACCAATTCATCAACGAAAAAAAATAAACTTTATTCAAGATGCAGCCGAGAACTTATTCTCAGATTAAATTTATGCGAATTGGAAACGTAATCAACAACTTCGTTTAGCACTGCACCGAAACGACGTAATATATTCAACCCTCTCCGCACGCCATCCCTCCCCTCCGCCCGGCCAAGTTACCGAACAAACGTAGAGGTCCAAAGTTTCCACCTTGCGGTC
This sequence comes from Aphodius granarius, assembly GCA_963971325.1. Taxonomy (NCBI): domain Eukaryota; kingdom Metazoa; phylum Arthropoda; class Insecta; order Coleoptera; family Scarabaeidae; genus Aphodius; species Aphodius granarius. The sequence continues at coordinate 32,950,910 of OZ020223.1, forward strand.
GGACCGCCGCCGAATTAAGCGTCATTGTTGTCCAGAATTGAAGCGGGCGCTCGCGAAATTTTTCCCATTAACCGCGTCTGAAACGGACACGCAACTTTCAACTGTTTAGAGTAGACGGTAGGGAATCCATTAAAATGTCGGCGCTCCTCTCTCGTCCTTAATGGAAGGACCTCGACTGGTCACGACAGGGAATCACTCCACGGGAAATGTTATCCTGCAGGTAGAGGAATTCGCCGAGAAAAGAATATCCTTTCTTGTTGGTGTTGTTGTTGTTATGTATCTTTTGGTGTTAGGGGAGGTTAATAATAGCTAATATAATTTATAATCATCACAACTTCATATACACAAATCTAACCAAATTTCACTTCAGCCAAGACAAAATTTTCTCAGTAGAAGCGGGTTAAGTGCTTGATTCAAGATAAATTTAGTTGCAATGAGTAAATTATTAAGTCACACCAAACAGTCATCAACTACAAAGGACTATATGTAGTTTTGAATGAAACTTTGTAGTATTACTTCAAATATTTAAATATTTCGATCAAATTAATTGCTTTATTTCAACCATTGGATGGATTAAAGAGAATAATAATTATCAGAATAAGTAATTGGTTGGTTTTGCTTGGAAAAACAAAATTTTCAGAAAATGATTTTTAGGTTTGGTTCAACACCTTCTGTGTTCTGAATAGAGTATTTCATTCTCACTGCAAGTAATTGTCATTTTAATGAAATGCGATCAATTATTCATGTCTTGCATCAACTAATTTTACTTGTTTTGAAGCTTATATTTTACATACGTTATCGTGATTCAATGCAATCGTTCTTTTTATTAGAATATATAGAATTTTTCAATGCAAAACACTATATTCTTAAAACAACCCAGAACATTTAAAGCTATCCAACATAGTTTTATTTGGAAACAAAATCTTGTCGCTTCAAAGGAGAAATTTGCGGGCGTACAGCCTTGAGCGTAGTCTTATCTGAAACCGCTTTGTTATCAACACAAACCAACAGCGTGTATAATTTGTAATAATTTCTGTCTTGTAATAATCGCACAACATAGAGCGTCGAGATATGTTTTTGGGAAATGATTACGAATAACATAACAAACTTGGGCAGAATTAACATAATCCGGTGCTGTGTCGCGGCAACGATAGCTTCTGACACTGGTTTCGGAGCTTTGCCTCATATAACTCGATAGCTGTCATTATCTCATAATACCGCCAGATCCGGACTAAGCTGCTACACTGTTTTGGATCGACAAACTTGAGCTAAACGATGCGCACAGACTAAGAATGCCCTACTGAAGGCGCTACGCCATCTATGGATCAAATTATTGCCTGAGTGTGGCCTAGCGGTAAGACGTTAGCGTTGCACTCAGGAGGTCTCCGGTTCGAGCCCGGGGACCTGCTTCCAGGGTGAGGTTTTCTGTGGTTTTCCTCACTCCTTGCCGAATGCTGGGAGCCAAACATCTTAAGACGTTCCACAGGCGCGGGCGATAATAATAATACTCTGGCCTGCCGATGCCCCCTGTAATTGGCGAAAGCTGTTGGGGGATGTTAAGGCTTCGATTAATATTATTATTATTATTAAATTAAGTAGTTTAACAAAGAAATTCAAACTTTAAAATGTTCTTCTTGCCAAATATATAAAACATTTTATTATTACGATCCCTTTCCCCGTCGTTCCCGTCTCCACTTTGTTTTTAATATTGTGGCAATCAGACGTAGCGTAAACATTCATCATGAGGGTACGGTTTCCGGCGCCGAAGAGGGAAATATTAATATCCGGGGCGAATACTTGAAAGGCAGTTTTTAATATTGCGTATCTCCGGGTGTAGCGATTAGGAGAAGATGGCGCTGCGCGCGGTACCGACCGACGATGCGGACGTCGGATTTGCGTCGAAATGAAATTACTAGACCTAGACTGCAACGGTGGTGTTTCTCTTTTGGCGTGTTTTGTTCTAAAATTGTTTTTGTAGTGCGAATGACGAATGCAACGAATATGTGGAGGAAACTGACGTGTTTTACAGAGAGAAAAGAATGCCCAGATCAAGTCAGATTACTTTGAATCAAACAATACAAAATTTCATCAGTAAAAGCGGGTTAAGTGCTTGATTCATGATTCTATCTATTACCAATTCGGCATAATCCAATACACATGTCCATTGGGCCTTCGAGCGGCTGGACCGTGTACGTATTATTGTTCGATGATGTCGTTGGAACATTCTCTGCGATTAAATAACAAATGACGCCTTCAATTCGACAACGGTACGGTCGGAACCAGCCCCAGATTATCGAATCATGAAGTGCTCGCGCACGATTGGCGTTTGCTAAATTGTCAATTAACTGCTGAATCAATAATATGCACTTCCGCACCTACACCCATCTTTTCATACCACCATGACAAATAGCAAACGTTCTGTGCTTTAGTAACAGAAAACGCAATGTTTTTTGATATTTGTTTTACCTACTTATGTTAGAATAATTTTATATGACAGATATTATTTCACCCTTCATAATTTCCGATCCATTTTCCTTTTACGTGGGTTTGATATGACCTACGCGAGATCACTCCGCTATTCGGTATCCCCCGTCTTCTGACAGGCTAGTAATAATTAATAAGGCCGAACCTCGTAACAGATGATTGGACGTAGACGCGCTGAGGTAAGTAGCGTCTCTCTTGAAGGTAGGCGAGGGTGTGCAATGGGGTAGGTGGCTTCAAAGGACCTTTGTCTCGGCGATACGCGCCCGCCAGTCTCTCGCTCTCTCTTCCTGCTCGGATGACGGTAATTGAGCTTCAGAAACGTCGCTACTTAGGACGCCACCTACGAGGATAGGACGCGACGGAGGCGGCCGGCTATGCTACCGCCGCTGCCGCGTCGCGCGGTAATCCTGTTTCATCCCTGGAACCTCACACCCCGCTCCGGGAGTACCCGTGTTTGTAAATGGCATTGCCGTGTTCCAGGAATTCGATTACCTATATATCGGTGCGTGCCGATTTCCACAGTAGCGCGATTCAGGCTACATCCTACGCAAGCACTTTTAGCTGGAAACGATGGGCTTTTGTTCAAGTGATCGATGGGGTTTATATATAGGTAGATAGTTATGCGTCTTTAGAAGGACTACACCGGCGCATCCACCATTTTTTACATTTTGTCATTTTTTTGGTCAATTCTCATACTTGTTTTTTGGAAAGGTAATAAATAGTTCGAGTGTTTAATTAGAGATAGTAAGATAAGTATGTATAGTGAAAAGTTTTCACTTCGTCTTCGATGTTTGTCGCGGTCCTCAAACTTGGAAACTTTATCGAGGAAAATAGGGCTTAACTCGATTAGGCAACCACTGCGCGCACCGGAAATATGAACTAAAATTTGCGTGGGAGCACCCAAAATCACAACCTAATCGAATTAGCTACCGAGCAAACCCCCCTGTGCGCTATTCAGACCTCCAACCCCTTCATTGACACGCATCTAATGACTGAAGTAGAGATACCATTAGCTTTCTCGAACCAACAGCTGCGTTCACAAACTTACTTAATTTAATGATCACATTCTAATATTAGAAACTAAGAAAAATACTTGGGGTTGTCTAGAGATCATTTGGTTGGTTCAAGTAAAATATAAAATTCTCAGAGTAAGAATATCATTTCTTGATGTTCCAAGTATTACGTTTTCTTGTTCTAAGTATGAAGGAACTGCTTGAAAGGAATTACGTCTGTTTTAAGCGATACGTACGTATACTTTTAGGTCAAGAAGCTGTTCGTTGAAGCATGTATATTTTTCACCCAACAAAATATTGTTGTTGTTGTACAACGAGATTAAACAATGAGATTAAACAAACGTCTTACTCTTTTTATATGTAGAAGAATAACATTTTCTTCATCAGAGAAAAATATACTTAACATAAACGTACTAAATTCTTAAATCATAAGAATAACTAACCGTTGAAACAACTATATTGAAACCGGAAATTAAAAATATGTGGGTTAGAAATATTGTTAGAGATAAGACCTTTGCAACCACTACTAACAACCACTAGCAACCACTCATACAACCCCATGTAACAATCTTCTACAAATATAGCGACGATTAAGTGGCTTAGGGATTAGGTGGTTGATCCTATTGGCCACATAGACTCGTCAGGACACGTAATTGAATTCGTGGACCGTGATAGCCATTTTCCAGCATGCAGCGGACGCTGCTGCAGGCCGCGCTGTCCCGGTGACGTCACAGAATCAATCAACCCACGACAGCAATCAACCTATGCCCTCTGTATCTCTATTAAAGTGCCGATTCAAACCTTGTTAACCTTATGTAAAATATATATCGAAAATAATAGGATTATTCAACTTTAGAAAAATCAAAAAATTAAGGTAGTTAATGCTCAGGTGTAGAAGAACATAAATAATATTACATCATAAATGAGGTTTGGGATATTACCGAAATCATATATAATGGTAATTTAATCATGAGATGTTTGTAAATAGACTCTAACATTGATTTTTGACAGAAAATATACCTGTTTTGATCACAGCATAGCATGGAACTTATATTCTCCCAATACCTGACACTTACCCATACATATTGTAATAATATTATTTTTGTTACAATTCCCAATAGATAGTCCAAAACCCGATCAAATTTCCCACACACAGATCAAATATTACTCTCCTACAACTTCAAGAGGCAATTACTTCGAACAAACGTCAAATATTATCTTTCAAACGGCACAATATTGTTCCATCGTATGGATACGTCTCTTCTGAAAAATTATGGTTGGTTTGTAGAAGTTTCAACACTCGGTCGGACAAAAAGAGCGGATTTATGAAATTCAGGCAGCCAGGGGGGTTGTTTTCAGGGCGGTGGGGGTAGCGCCTTCGGGGAACAATAGAGGGCGCTCGTTTTACAGTTTATTTAATGCGACCGTGGAGTTAAGATAATGGCTCTACCCACCAGCAGTAAGGGATAATTTTTAATCCTGCATTGTGGATATATTTCGTGGCTAAAAGTAGGTGCAAAATCGACCAGGATTAACTAGGATTAAAATATAAAAAGTAGGTTTTAAATTTATTGTTTAATACAATTAATATGTATTTTGTAAAAACTCTAAGTTTACTATGCGGAAAGAACACCAAGTGGCGTAGTCAACCTGATGCAAATATATTTGTACTGGTTCTGTTCAATTTGCACTAATTAATTTTTAATTTCGTTACCGGGCGGGCACCGAAAAATACAGACGCCAGAGTATTTAATTAAAACCTGGATCAGTGCTCGAGGTCCCAGAGCAAATTCCATCCAGTCCGGATGTAAATTGCCAATGGAATGCTCATAAACGTAGTACAGTCATTGTGCAGTTTTTCATTAGGTATACAGAATGTGTGTGAAATTCATTGTAAATTAACTAAGCCTTTTAGGGTATTCCAGTCATGACTTTTATTAATTAATGCGGAATCCATTGCAAATTAGACGGATTGTTGGATCAATAGATGTTAAAGTAAAGCTTAGATGTTACCATTTAACAATGAAAACGTTAAATTATGTCCTGAAAATAATGTAAAGCAGATGATGTCCGTTTTTAGCAATGCACTACTCTAGTTGTTCCTCAAAATAGTTTTTTATGTGGACACCTAAAGGCAAAGGTCTACGTCGATAGATAAACCTCAAAAGAGTTGAAAGAAGCTATCACAACACAACCCCTAACTTCCATTATGTCATGTATAAAAGGAAAACAAAGTCTTTCATATAATTTGAATAAATGTAGGTAATAGAAAAACGAAACTAATTATAACGATTTCAAACAACTCAATAACTTCTTTAAAGATCGCACAAACTGTTAAGTACATTTTGCAACGCACAGCTTTTCATCAACGTCTCTTTTCCTCCCCAGTTATAAATTGAAATAACAAATTTTCGCTCTCGAATATAGACCGAGAATTAGACGTCGACGGGAACAAAAATACAAGCGAGCGCTCGAATTTCCTAGGCGAATAAATGCATCGTAATGAAGGAACCTTGTATTCGCCTAACCTGGGCACCGCCAATAGCTTGTGTACGCTTTGCATTAATTGAAACTTGCTTCCGAGTGCGAGTCCGCCTTGCACGCGAACGTCCCCTTGCCCGAACATCACCGCCCGGCCACCCCCTACGGCTCGCTGAAACCCATTTCAATTGTTTATGAAACGATTTAGCGCCGAGACCGCAAACTTGTTCGACGACACACAACTACAATTCAATACGTGGCTGACTAATGCAATTACCCGCGTCAAGTTCGTGTACCAGAGTTTGTAACCGGTTTAACATGGACGTAGAACGTTCTACGTACATTGAAGGTTCTATCCATCGAATGACGTTTCATCTCTGTTTATCTTTGATGTTACGCCTGATGGTTTTATGGAATGGAATTTTTTTGATTTTGTACATTTTGTACATTGTACGAAATGCAACATCACGCTCTAATTTTATCCGATATTCACAAATAATCGTATATCTTCTCAAAAATAAACACACACCCTCTGTGGAATCCTTTCCGCCCGATCTGGTACTTTTTTCTGCGATGTTCGCTATTAGGATTTATGTAGCGATAGGGGCGGAAATAGCGCACCCGATACCGTTACGTCTTTATTACGATGCATAAATCTATAGACGATATCGCCTTGTGTATCTATTCAATTCTCATCTTTTTTCGCGTGTTTGGCTTCCCTCCCATTTCCCCGAAATCGGTACGATATTGTTTCTACAGTGCTGATTTCACAATTCACCCCATATCACAATCTATTCCTATCGATACACGAGAAAAAAAATCGACTGCGCCTATTTATCCAATGCTCAAAGCATATTTTCGCGACTGCGCCAATTTACTAGCATGTTTCGGAGGTATTCCCAACTTGACGATAAATCACAACTCCTTGAAAGCTCAGACCGCTAACAGCGGTCCCAAACACGTCCTGGCTAACCCTAAATATCAATTATCAGGACCGCTCTAGCGCCCACGTAATCTATATTATCGACGAAAGGCGATAGGGATAACATATACTCCGTTATATATTCCCTTTAACGTGCTACGGAGCCATATCTTCACCACGTGAATGGAAATTTTGTGCGAACGAATCGCGACATCTGGTGGCCGTGTGCGGTTCACCGAGTTTTTCCGCAGTTCCCAAGCTTATTTTCGAGGTTTTATAACCATATGTTAGGGGCTTCCCCTGCCTAAGGGGGATTTAAAAATTGTTTCCCGTCGCCTCCACCAAATTGGTCGAAAACATTTTCTTTTAGTTTTTACAGGTTTTTACTTTTCGACTTTCGTAGATGTTTTATTTTTAGCTTCTCTTCTATTTTTTTTTATCTCAGGATATTAGATTTTCTGTGGTGTTCTTTTGCGTATAACGTAAAGCCTAGTTTGGGGGTAAAGAGAAGCATACGTGAGGGATATGTTAGTCATCAATGGGACATTCGATGGAATTAGTTTGTGTCTTTTTGCTTCTTTGGATTCGTCGCGTAGGCCTGGCTGTACTAATGAAGGGCTCTGTCCGCCGCGTATGTGGAATGAACCCTTACGAATACGAGACCGAAATGCGGAAGGAGAGGAAAAGTTATTTCCTCTCTGAAATCGGGCGGTTTGATTAAAATACATGTCCTGGTAAATCTCCCCTTTGGCTCGCCGATCTTAGGAATAATGATTTTTTTTTCAGGGTAGGATATAGTAGGGTTGGATGTACACTTGCGTGGTTATGTATGTATCTACTTTGAGTATTTGCGCATATGGGACGTATTTCTTAGACGTATTTGCCGGCATGCTTGGGGTCCCGCTGCCGGAACGGATGATTTACGATATACCCTAGTTTTACCTGATTGAACAGCAATAAAACAGGCAAGTCAAAAAGTAACCCAAAACAGGTAGAGAGGACACAATCCCTCATAGCACTATTGGCATTTTATGTAGCCGACGATGAAGTTATGGATGTGTTGGATGCTTGTTTCGCAAGATTTGCATTTTTGTCGGAACTTAGCACAGTACTAACTCTTCACATGCAAAAGAGTCAGATATGCCATAATTACGACCGTTTCAACATCTCTTCTTTCTCTCTCTCTATTATACATATAGATATTATACCTTTTATCTCGACAATTATACTACATATTTTGTTTCATTATTCGTCGTCGGTAGTCGTGATCGTTTTTTTTTTCTGTGCACGGTAACTACTTCGTGGTACATAATAGCTATGCCACTGAAAAGCTGAAAAGTGCAGTGGCGTCGCAAAAGCGGTACGAAACGACGCCGTACATCAAAGACCCTTGTGCGGCCTCTTCTGATTTGCAATTAGAACACTGGCGTACGCACGTTGCTTTGATCAAAGGGCCTTACAAAAATTAATAATACGAGAGAAACGTTGAGAAAAACTTTCTCAAACATGTTCTCGGTAAACTCTTTCAACATTTCTACTATTTTGTGAAGCCACACCCAACATTATGTCAGTTGCCACTGACACTTTAGTCATAAAAAATAATCTTGGTTGAAATTAACTTATTGGCATAAATGGTGGAGGTGCTGCAAATTAATTTTCTCGATCTTTACGCGACAGATACTCTATTGTTTGCTGAAAACACACACCAGGGGAGCGCTGCGTACTGCGAGGTCGCATACGCAACTCCCTATACAAACAAATTATTTAAATGAACTAATTAAAGTTCTCAGAACTCAATTTATGAACGCGGTCTCGTCTGTATTGTCGCGTCGTCGTCGTCGGCTCGCGTATAATGGGCCAATTCACTCGGGCGACTACGATGCGTATACAAATCGGTGGAAATAAGAAGGCAGGAGAGACGGTGGCGGTCGGTCCGTCGGTCGGTGTTTGCGCGTCGCGGCGGCGAACAATGCGGAAAAGTTCAAACAATAATAATCGAATTTAATCGGTTACGAGGTGGGTCGTTGGAGCGTCGATTCCATTATCCTGCGCTGAAATGAGATCCCGAGAAGCTGCTGCCTCTGCCACCGCTGCCGCCGCCGCCGCTGCTGCTGCTGCTGCTGCCGTTGGATCGCCTCGTTGCCTCCTCGGTAATTATGTAAAATACACACTCGACCCCACCCCTGGATGTTGTTATCACCGGGTGTGTTAGCTAAACTAAGCCAGCCAGATCGAATCACCACTCGTCCCTGTGAAACGTTTTTGATCATCGGATTCTACAGACTGCGCCATATATATATACTTTATCCTACCGACTGCGCCGTGCTATACATTGCCTTTAACCCTCTATAACGCTGTCTTGACTCTCTTGTACTGTTTTCCATTGGGTTGTTGCTTTCTGATCAGCGTGCCGATTCTGCAACTTGCCAACTGAGCAGCGTTTATTACACACCTCACTACGGTCTTGTACTGTCTTGTTACTATTTTGGACTGTCTTGTACAGTCTTGTACTCTCTTGTAGGGTCTTGCACTGTATTGTGCTGTCTTGTTACTATCTTGTGCTGTCTTCTGCTGTTTTGTACTATCTTGTGGTGTCCTGTACTGTCTTGAGCTATCTTGTAGTGTATTGTGTTGTCTTGTTACTATCTTGGAATGTCGTGTACTGTCTCGTACTATCTTGTACAGTTGTGTACTCTCTTGTAGTGTCTTGTACTATCGTTTACAATCTTGTAGTGTCTTGTACTGGCCTGTAGTGTCTCGTACTATCTCGCATTATCTTGTACTGTCTCGTACTGTTTTATACAGTCGGCTGTCTTGTTACTATCTTGGACTGTCTTGTACTGTCTTGTACAGTTTTGTACTCACTTGTAGTGTCTTGTACTATCGTTTACAATCTTGTACTGTCTTGAATTGGCATGTAGTGTCTTGTACTGTCTTGTACTATCTTGCACTATATTATACTATCTCGTACTGTCTTCTACACTCTTGTACTGCCTTGAACTATCGTGTACTGTCTTCTGTTGTCTTGTTACTATCTTGTATAGTCTTTTGCTCTTTTGTTACCATCTTGGACTGTCTTGTACTGTATCGTACTGTTTTGTACAGTCTTGTACTGTCTTGTGGTGTCTTGTAATGCCTTGAACTATCGTGTACTCTCTTCTGCTGTCTTGTTACTATCTTGTACTGTCTTCTGCTGTCTTGTTCCTATCTTGGACTGTCTTATACTATCTCCTACTGTCTTGTACAGTCTTGTCATCACTTGTAGTGTCTTGTACTATCGTTTACAACCTTGTACTGTCTTGTACTATCTTGTACTGTCTTGTACAGTCTTGTACTGTCTTGTGGTGTCTTGTATTGCCTTGAACCATCTTGTACTGTCTTCTGCTGTCGTATTACTATCTTGGACTGTCTCCTATTATCTTGTACAGTACTCATCCATCATTGTCTTCCTTCAGATCAAATATGTCAACCCTACATTGTAGATACAGCTACATAACCACACCGAGTAACGCCAGCAAAGCTATAACAATACAAATACATCTCAACCACGATACGCGATCGCAGCATCGTTAGATAGTACGAAACGGTCCCAGTAGACGATGTTTGGCCACATCCATTCTTCGCGACGCGTCGTTACACCAGCGGGATTTGCAGTGGCAAGGACAGTGCACTGGAGCGTGTATCGCGCGCATTATCACGTTCTAGTGTCCCCGGGTGCAGATTAAATTACCGAGTTGCGGAGCAGACGTCCGCAGAAACGGAAGTTATGTAATTGTGAAGTTGCGGGCAGCCACCCGCCGTCTATCCGATTTGCGCGTTTTTCCACGGCGAGCGCCGCACCGCGACATCGCCTCAGGGTCCTATACGTTTTCACAGAACGACGACGACGCTGACCGGCCAAATGGGGACCGCTTTGTGCGACCGTTTGAGGTGTTTAAATTGTGTTGAGAACAGTGTTTAGAACGTTGGAGTTTGTTTGGAAGGAGTTATGTTAGTTTTGTACTTTTTTTTGTTGTTGCTGATTGGAGCTTGGAGGTTTGAAATATATAGACCAACCCTCCAAAATCCATCATTATGACTTTCCTCTAACAAGATTGCCGTTTTGTTTGGTTGATACACCGCCTTACCGAAAGTATGGGGGCGGGATGGATCCTTCATAAAGGATAATAAACCGTCATCCTTCATTCGTAGAATTCTCATCGTTTATTCCGCTCGATCGTTCGCATCCTTCCGATCCTGTCGTCCAAATCGACGTTCTCGCAGAGGACACATCAACCCATAATAAAAATCCCGGCGGGCCCTAGATTGAATCGCCCGTCGTGTTTGCACCGGCGACAGGGGAGAATTTTCGACTGAATGGGTCCGTCCTGCAAGAGGACCGGGTTTTCACTAAAAAGTTCGCATTGTGTACACCGAACCCGGTAGAGGGCCTAGAGCCCTAAAATGTTCAAAACTCGAGCTGACCCCGCTCAATGTGACCCATAGTACGTCCGGTTGATGTTTTAATGACAAGATTGTATGATTTTCTCCGAGAATTATGTTCAATTTAATTTGAGGTGATATTTTGATATAGTAGACTAGACTTGCGCATTTGGTTGCTTTTGGGTTGCGTCAGTTTTAGTTTTAGTACGCCAGGCGTTATAAGAAACAGAATAAATGTCATAGCTCAGTACAAGCCACAAGACAGCACAAGGCAGCACAAGACATTACAAGACAGTATAAGACGAAACAAGACAGTACAAGATAATACGAGACAACACAAGACAGTACAAAACAGTACAAGACGAAACAAGACAGTACAAGATAATACTAGATAGCACAAGACAAAATAAGACAGTGCAAAACACTATAAGACAGTAGAAGACAATACAAGACAGCACAAGAGAGTACAAGACGGTACAAGACAGTAGAAGACAGTACAATACAATATAAGACAGTACAAGCCAGTAGAAGACAGTACAAGATAGTACAAGACAGCAGAAGACAGCACAAGACAGTACAAGATAATACTAGACAGCATAAGACAGTACAAAAGAATACTAGACGAAACAAGACTGTACAAGATAATACTAGATAGTACAAGACAAAACAAGACAGTACCAAACACTATAAGACAGTAGAAGAGAATACAAGATAGCACAAGAGAGTACAAGACAGTACAAGCCAGTAGAAGATAGTACAAGATAGTACAAGACAGCAGAAGACAGCACAAGACAGCACAAGACAGTACAAGACAGTACAAGATAATACTAAACAGCATAAGACAGTACAAAAGAATACTAGACGAAACAAGTCTGTACAAGATAATACTAGATAGTACAAGACAGCAGAAGACAGCACAAGACAGTACAAGACAGTACAAGATAATACTAGACATCATAAGACAGTACAAAATAATACTAGACGAAACAAGACTGTACAAGACAATACAAGATAACACAAGAGAGTACAAGACGGTACAAGACAGTAGAAGACAGGACAATACAATATAAGACAGTACAAGCCAGTAGAAGACAGCACAAGACAGTACAAGACAGTACAAGACAGTACAAGACAGTACAAGACAGTACAAGACAGTACAAGACAGTACAAGACAGTACAAGACAGTACAAGACAGTACAAGACAGTACAAGATAATACTAGACAGCATAAGACAGTACAAAGGAATACTAGACGAAACAAGACTGTACAAGATAATACTAGATAGTACAAGACAAAACAAGACAGTACAAAACACTATAAGACAGTAGAAGACAATACAAGATAGCACAAGAGAGTTGCAACCGTTTCACGTTGTTTACCACCGAAATGAATGACTTTTTTCGATAGGCTCACGTATTATAGTTGTTTTTTCTTAAAACGTTCCACATGGTTTCATCGCTGCACTTCATCACAAAGTCTTAATTCTTTAGATATTTTGGTAGCACTATTCCTCGGATTTTCTTAATCTTTCGTAGAATATATCGTTCATGATGTTGATTCAAAACTTTTGGAGTAAATCGACGACAATTTTTCACTGTGCCTGTATATCCATAGTTTTCGATAACATATTGAACCGTCTATTTACATTTTTTAACTATGTTTGTCACTTTTTACATAGGATTGCCTTCGGAATATAATTTTATATTTATCCTTACACACGAGTATCCAGAAAACCCTCTTCTAACTTTATTTTCTCTTCTTTCCAGGTGAGTCAGACAAACCGATAAACTCCTGCACAAAAAAAAGGGTTATTACGATTTCCACTCCATTGCACCACCGAGAGAACATCGCAGATCCGAACACGGGTAACGAATATAATGAATATTAATGGTATTTAGTAGAAAATTATTTTTTAAACTTCTCGACCTGTTTTTGCCGTCTCGTCGTTGACCGGCGACGATTCGTTAGCATTTCATACGTAAAAGGGGAGTGCTCTTGAAGTTCGCCACCCCTCTCAATTAAAATTATTATTCTTTCCTTGTGAAGCCGTGCAGAAGTTGGCGCATTGCACACCGACCAAAATGAATATTTATACCAGTTTTGTGTACTTTGAATTGGAAATCTCGAGTTCTAGATATGGTGCGAGACCAATCATTTCGGTGATAAAAAGAAATGTAATAATTAATTCGAATATTATTCCGAGGGTTCATGAATCTCTGCAGTCTTTATTCTGCATAAAATAATTCATAATAGACGCATCTCAGACTATATATTATAAAAATGTATTGAAGAGTTGTGCTATTTTTATGTTTTTTGAGGTTTTTGTGTCAATAGGTTCTACAGGCTACCCTCAGTAACAATCAAAAGGATCTATGACTATATCAATTCGGGGCTTTTTTCATTTACAACTCTTAAGCTTTAATTGGTCAAAAATCTTATATATCTAACTGAGGCGTGTAGCGAGTCGGCTCTGATATAACCTATTGTTAAAACTTAACTTAATTAAACCCGTAGTAAAAACTGTGATCGTCCAATTCTCGATTTTATTCAAAAAACATTAATAAATTGAAATCCCGTACGCTCTTTCGTTCGGAGACCGACGTGTTTCATTCGGTCCGTTATTTGTTTTCAATTTATGCTGCCGGGAAACCGGGGAAAAAGTCTCGATTTGGCCGACCCAATCCAATTAGGCGAAATACAATATTGGAATTTCGAATTACGATGCTGGACCGGACCCAGTCCGAACCAATATCGGGAAAACGCAATTTATAAATATATTAATTAGCGCGGAGTAAAGCCATATTTCGGGTTCGCAAATTTCGATTTATTCTGCTGATTATCACTAGGCCTTTTATCATAATTACAACGCGAAAATACAAATAATTTTCGGTATATAAATCATTTATTTGATACGTGATTTATTGATGGATTGAAACATGAGTGCATGGACAGAGGGAAAAATTTATTCGATACAGCACGAATACCTTTGTGTGAAGAATATCACTTGTTTCTATATCCGCAGAAAGATCATTTGGTTGGTTCAAGTAAAATAGAAAATTCTCAGAGCAAGAATATGATTTTCTTGGTGATCCAAGTATTACGTTTTCTTGTTTTAAGTATGAAGGAACTTCTTGAAAGGAATTACGTCTGTTTTAAGCGATAAGTACGTATACTTTTGGGTCAAGAAACTGTTTGTTCGTTGAAGGATATATATTTTTCACCCAATGAAATATTGTTGATGTAAAACGAACGTCTTACTGTTTTTATATGTAGAAGAACAACATTTTCTCCGTCAGAGAATAATCAGAGAATAATTTTTCTTGATATCCAAGAATAGAGTTCTCTCTGTGTACTATGTGCAAACAAAACCCCAGAAGAAATTGTCAGAGCTTTGTTTAAATCCCTAGGTGCCAATTCATTACGACCATTATCAACGAAACACGACAAACACACCCCATATCATAATTTATATATGATAATTTTATTGCTGTACCCGTGCTAGGTATAAATTACCCTTGGTTGTTCTAAATCTGCAGTGAAAGAGGTCCATAATTAACGGAAGACAAGCGGGTACGCAGCTTTCTGTGCGTAAAATCTACTAATCTAACGCCAGGTATACTTCATCGTAACTTTTGATCGTAACTCACCCAGGTAGAGTAAATTATACGTCTATTTACATTAGCACAAAGCGTTTAGATTTGATCGTATTGTTCGTATGCGCGGAGATAGATAATATTCAAATTGTTTTGATAACTTCCGGTAGGTTTACGAGTTGGGGTTAGGCAAATAAGAGAATCTTTAATTATGTGGGTAAGGATGTAGTTATAGAGATATGGGTTGCGAATAGATATGATTTCTTGTGTAATGATATAATGCAAGGGGTTGATGGGGTTTCCTTTGAGATTGTAAGTACCTTTTCTTCATTATTAGAGTGAATGTTTATTACGTTTTTAGAATATTTTATATATCTCGCGATGGAAATCTCACTATGCCCATCTGGCTTAGTAAATAAAGTTAGGAGGCATGTAGATGCTAGTCAGTCATCAGAAGAGAGTCTGTTGTTGCACTCTAACTTTGTATGTGGTGAGCTCATAAAGACAATTAGGAAAATTAGTTGCCTAGGGTATGTTCTGCTTGACATGCTTATTTTAGCGTCGAAAGTAGTCTGTTACATATATACTGGATATACTGGCATATACTGACATATACTGGATTCTTGCGTACATAGCTAATTTATATATAATGAACAACAGCGTGTAGACATACAAAGCCGGCTTAGTATCCCGATTGAAATACAACAAAATAGACGCACATGTGTTCTTCAGTGGACAGAAATTACCGCCCGGTCGTATATTAGTGCAGTTGCAGCAATTAGGGTAGAAAATTAATGCAGCACACGTGGGCCGCCTCCCAGAATGAAGCACTAACTTTATACGACCGAACGGGCCTCACTAAATGGTCCGTACATTACTGCTAGATTTATAATTCCCTGCATTCCGCCGTATGTGCTCCCAGGTTGCAGCTACGAGAATAATTCAGGCGCCTTCACAGGAATAACTTCCCTCAACCCACCGTTGCTTGGCTGTTGCGTCCGCAGGATAATGCAGACGCAAACCGCGCACGGATTGAATCCACAATGAACAATGCTTTGGCTCTTATCTTTACTGCATGACACACAATTTACAATAGAACATAATTTTTAGAGGTAGATACAGAAATATTTACGAATAACTCAAAAAGGAGATCACTTCTGATCAGGTCAAAACAATTTTTGTCGGTACGAATCATTTCTGATCACTTCAGAATCATTTCAGATAAATCCAGATTAGTTCAGATCAGTTCAGATCAGTTCAGATCAGTTCAGATCAATTGAGATCAGTTCAGATCAGTTCAGATCAGTTCAGATCAGTTCAGATCAGTTCAGATCAGTTCAGATCAGTTCAGATCAGTTCAGATCAGTTCAGATCAGTTCAGATCAGTTCAGATCAGTTCAGATCAGTTCAGATCAGTTCAGATCAGTTCAGATCAGTTCAGATCAGTTCAGATCAGTTCAGATAAGTTCAGATCAGTTCAGATCAGTTCAGATCAGTTCAGATCAGTTCAGATCAGTTCAGATCAGTTCAGATCAGTTTAGATTAGTTCAGATCAGTTCAGATCAGTTCAGGTCACTTCAGATCAGTTCAGATCACTTCAGATCAGTTCAGATCAGTTCAGATCAATCCAGATCAATCCAGATCAGTTCAGATCAGTTCAGATCAGTTCAGATCAGTTCAGATCAGTTCAGATCAGTTCAGATCAGTTCAGATCAGTTCAGATCAGTTTAGATTAGTTCAGATCAGTTCAGATCAGTTCAGGTCACTTCAGATCAGTTCATAACAGTTTAAAGGTCAGTTCAAGATCAGAAATTGCATGTTCTTCTGGTGTGATTTGAAAAGATTTAAACTTCAGCCGCTAGTTGCTGATGCTGCTAGCAGCAACAGCAGCCAGCGGCTATTTTGTGGTCACATTACGCTGTTTACCAGCAAAGTACTGCTGTCGCTGGTGGCTACTACCAGCAAGCCTCAGTTCGAACTACAAGGTCAACTATTTCACATAATATTAATAAAACACCTTTCAAAAATACATAATTTCCTGAGTCAACATTCATGCTGGTTGCTGTAAAAGTTAAACAGGCGCTGCTGAGTGGTCACACTATGCTGTTAGCAGCCGGTAGCAAATAGCACGCTAACGTCTAAACGATTCAGAAATTATGTATTCGTGGCGGAGAATCGGCAAGTAGTGGTGTATAGGGGTGGAATACACCCTGATAACTCCTAACTATGATGAATGCTCGCCGGTGCTTAGCAAGTCTTAAAGTTTTCCAGCTTCCACTCCACTCGTAATATCTGCAAATGTACGGCATAAATCGCCCGAGAACTCACACCGCAGACCCACCCAGATGGCGCTACGACCGGTTTCGCGAATCCACTCCACTCTGCGCAGTATTTCGAGGTTATTTTTATACTTTAAGTTCCCACACTTTCCACAAATGAAACCAGACATCGAATAAGTACGAAAGAATATAGAGATCAGTTATATACAAAATGACTGTTTTAGAAAATTGTAGAGAGTAGAATTATTATCATTTCGAATTAATTTTGCTTTGAAACTGAGTAAAAGACAAAATCCCAATTTCCAAAAATAATTTTAATTAAACATTCAAAGGCGCGAAGTTACTCGATTAAAAAGCACTCGAGAAGTGACACTTTAAAATTGAATAAGCCGTCGTCCAATTCCGTCGGACCGGAAGTGTTTGGGGGCGAAAAGGGCGCAATGCGTGCTGTTTCGCGAGACCGGATGTAATCTCGCTCGGTTCATCCTGTACCCTCTGTTTCGTCCTTTGTACAGCCTAGCCGCCTCATCTCGTGGATTCCAGTCCTTTAAATTAAGTTTGAGGAGCCAACGGAAGCTGCCCAAGCATCCTCTTCAGCTCTCACCGTTAGACCACTCTGTTAACTTAATATTGAAGCCCTTAATAACCGAGAGACAAAGAAAAACTTTTGACGTTGACAAATTCGCGCTGCTTTAATTTTTTTTCTGAATAATATGTTTCTCCTTAGTACTAAGGCAATAGTACTGCTGCCGCTGGTGGCTCCTACCAGCAAGCATCAGTTCGAACTACAAGGTCAACTATTTCTGGTGCATTTTATATCTCACCAGATAGGTACATACAATAGTGAGACAATGTATTGTCTTTTGTCAGTGATCTTTAATGAACAGGAACCAGACGCATGATGCCTTGCGTCGAGTTTATTGTATCTTCTTCGAAAACTTTGACAAAACTTCTTCGCAACTTGTGCTGCTACATATACTCTAATGCAGTAACTTTGCAGGCTACAATATATTATATACTATATATCCTGTATGAACTCCTCTATGTTGCTAAAGTGAAGTCCCAGGAAGTATCTGTTATACTTCTGCTAAGACTTAATTAAATATCAAAAGAAGGAAGAACATGAATCTAAATTTAGACCTATACCTATAATTTCCTTGGGATAAAACCCTCTCCAAGTAAAAACAAAACGTAATTTTAGTTCCTAAGCCTGTCACCGAGTTAAAAAAGGCCTTCCGCTTCTCAGCCGACCTAATTGAATAAGAAACCTCAACGGTTGCGCCACTTTATACCTTTTATACCACTTTATACCATAAAGTCTTTAAGAACGCCCACTTGCGGCTGAGATATTTGAATTTCAACTGAGGCTGAAAAACAAGAGACCTCATTAATATTTCCGGTGTTATCTTTCCGTTCGACAGGCACGTGTGCGCGATCTGAAAGTGAAATTTCAGGATTGGGGACAGACCGGAAAGGGGGACGAGATTGCATAAAAACCGCTATGACATTTGGGCGGAAAGGCAATGAATTTGTTATTTTATGGGAGGGATGTTGACGATCAAAATAGATTAGCTGGGGAAATAAAACTGTAGGTTATATTTGTTATAATGTATGATTATATTAATAGGTACACTTGCGTGGTTATGTATGTATCTACTTTGAGTATTTGCGCATATGGGACGTATTTCTCAGACCTATTTGTCTGAGAAAGCTTGAGGTCCCGCTGCCGGAACGGATGATTTACGATATACCCTAGTTTTACCTGTTTGAACGCCGACATTTTTACACAGTTTGCAATATTTACACGTTATGTAGTTCTGTAGGACTGCCCAAATGAGTTAATGAGTTAAGATATTTTTTGTTCATGGTGTACAAGATGAAAGTCACACATTTTCTTTTCTTTCAAAGAACCACACCCAAACAATTTACAAAAATAACATAATATCCGGTCAAAACTCATCACGAATACCAAACTCAAATTATCCATTCTTTAGTAAATATTACATTAAACTCAAATTTAAACTGTCTACCCCGAACATGGCTAAACTAAATAACGGCTTCTATAATATTATCCGGCTTGGTTATGCAGCAGAGTAGAGATAGTGGGTACTTAATTAAACACTCTCCGCTCCACAGCGAGCTTACTTTGCATTTATAACAATTCACAGATTGTATAAGTTATTAATAACGTAGATACTTAATAATTCATCCAGTTGTACGGGCAGTTTCAAACTCTGCTCCGTTAATCCAACAAAAACCAGAAAAACAACCCAAAAGTACCGGATGAAGAAGTTTTGCTAGCGGTGGAAAGTCTTAGGGCACACTTATTTGTTTAATACAAGGAAATTAATCATTCATGATCGTAAAGAGAACTTGTACATACCCGCTTGAGGTGTTTTGAAGAGCTTAATGTTGAAAAGTTGCTTATTTTAGCGATTTGTATATTTGGCGGAGGCGCCGGATAAAATTCTGACTTATCATCTTTTATACCATCAGTAGGTGGCAATAGGCTATGAAAATCTTTTTCTCAATTAAAATAAAATTGGTACCACTGTATGGTGACTTCTGGTGATCGTGTCCAGTGGCGTTCGTGATTTTCTTGTCCCGGTGGACCGGAACAATGTCGTGGTGGGACTTAGTGTGACATAACGAGCGGGCGGGGGGTTTGTCGTGTCGCAAATATATGAAATAATTATTTAAATTTAACGCGGCGGCTTCGGCCGTGGTCGTACCTCCAGCCATTGTTCCTTTTGTTCGCACTGTGCGACCTCAACACTTCTCCAGGGACGGTAAGCGGTTTTGCGAGTTGCACACTGGTCGCCCCCTACCCCTTCGACCGCCCGACCGTCGTGTCGAGTTTACCCTCGACGCTATTCGAGAGGTTAAAGTTGTTCGTACTTAAAATCAAGCGACCCTTGTGCGTCCGCAACGCACGCCCATGGAATTTTAAAATTAAATTTTTTTTAATTTTTCCAATCAAGCTTAGTATATCTTTGCTCTGAACATGTAGGGTAATTTAATTTGTAATTTTTGTTGATTATTTATCATTATTATTATATACAGTTGCCCAGGAAAGTCCGCACCATATGGGAAATTCTTTATGAAAGTTGGCGGTAGATTTGAAATCAAGAATGCCATCAGAAGATCTTAAAAATATCGAACCATATACAGCAAGTTTGTTTCATCCATTTTTGTGCATAAGAAACAGCACAAAAAAATGGTCAAAATTATGATTTTCGTTTATCTTTAGAAGGAATAGAATATCAAGCCGATAAGAACCTTGGAGATTTTGATTATGCAACGTAAGACTCCCCTACCTAACGTGCAATTTATTCTTATTTCGTTGGTCCAAACGTAAATATTTATCGGAAGGCAGCGAGGCTGTCGACGAAAATAATTACGAAAATTGGATTGGATTTCGCCTCTGGTGCTTGATATCACCAGTTTCGGATTACACTTGCCACAACTTCAATCCCCCTCTGCACCCTCATCCCCCAGTATCTTCATTTTCTCTCTTTTTAAGAAAACGAACGTATTGGTTTCTCAGTCTAGATTTCTTATCGCGTATCTCGTTTCTTACGTAAACAAGATGGTAAGCGTAAATCGAAAAATCAGGTTTCAACCACCAAACCCTACCTAATAGTTTGACTAGCATTCATGTATAGAAAAATTAAAAATAGGGATGAAACATCCCCCAGGAGCTATTAATAACTTTCCCATCTGCTGATATTTATTTCCTGAGCTTATAAATCGTAGTAACAGAGACCTGATTGCTTCTGCTTCAAGCCTCCCCGGCCTCCCCCCTTCCACACCACCAAATTTCTCTCCACCGCCCTCACGTTCGCCGCCACCCCACTTGGATGAGAACCGCGCGCGCCGCCACCCCACATATCTCGCAGATAAATAAGAGCGTTTTACCTCGAGATTTTGATGGAAACTGTATGGGATTTTCTATATAAAGCTTTTTCCTTTTTTTGTAGCGTTTTTTTTCTGCTGATGCGGAACATTATTGCCGTGCCACGACATGTTGTAATATCTTTTTAAAGGAAGGTATTGTGTACGACAAGGATGTATTTCCGTTATGTTTTGTGGTATGAAAATGCCACCAGAGGGTTTGTAGATGTATAAGAATTTATTGATTGATGGTGAAGTTATATTATTATTATTATTATTATAAATGACGTATTGATATTTGGTAGTTTGTTAACTAAATTCTGCTTTTGACGTGAAGTAATTAAACTTGCCAAGAATCCATAATTGCTATGTCGCTATAATTAAAATTAATATTGTGATGTATAGCAAATAAAATGTATTCACAACGTGAGTTCATGAAATAAACAAAACGTTAATGAAACAATGTATTAAAGATAAGAAAATATTCAGCCATATCTGTAATAATCCAACCTCAAGGTCTAGATTTATAACACCAAAACTTATTTAGGAATTATCATAAGGTCTTAATACAGACATCAGAGTGCAATTTATCCCGGTAAGAGTAATTTCCAGACGTCTTAGTCTGCAGACATTACAATGAATTTTATCTCTACCTAGTGGAGTTCACAAAATTTGCATAGCCCTTTACCCGGTTGGGGTACAAGTATGAGTAGTAGCGATTCTTGGTGCGGCTAATCGGGGTCGACCACTTTTGAAGCTCAACCCAAGTCCAACGGAGACTTTTTTACATTCTAATTGCGCCCGTTTTGCATAACTGGCAAATCCCGATATTAAAAGTACCTTCAGAGTTTCAGACCGCACCCACAGCCGCATAGGTCACTGCGTTACCTCTTCTACAAAGTTACCAACTGTAATTTTCTTCTAGAGGCCGGATTTGCTCGTAGTTTGGCCGGGAAAGTCCACTTTTCTCTTGGTTTTGCGGACAACGTGCAATAATTAACAATTTAAATTGTGGTTTATGATCCTTTATGATGATTTTATGGTCTAAAATATTTAACAACATTTTGCATTTTAGTGTAGTGTGTTTCTTCGTACAATTGAGTATATAATTAATCATAATTTCAAAAAGTTTCATTCCCAAAACATTAATCGTAGATCCAACTGGTAAATGAACATTGTTCTGGTGTAGCCTATGGGGAAGAATCGGGATCATGTGCTGACAAAACTGACGACCAGGGTTGGCATGGGTTAACCTTTTGGCTACCAAATCACGAATCCCTTGACGAGGGAACGACTACCAGTGACTCTTCCGGGGCGAATCGGGTCGGATTGGGCCGTTCAACCGCATAAAACAGCTCCCACTGACACTTTAATTCAAGATTTACTGTTTGCTCGCTTCCGGTTCACACAATAGCGCTTTTGTCTACTCCTGAAACATCCTCAAAGGTCGGCTAATATGAAAAACAAATTTTATAGGTTGTGTTAATTTTATACTTACATATTTTACCATTGGTATTGACCAGCAAAGTGACCTTAAACTAGCTAAGACTTCTCAATATTATATTTTAATTGAAATCAGTAAAGGCTTCAAACACAAATTTACGAGTTATATATGGCGTCGGTCTTACCAAATTACAATAGTATACAATATAATATTACACGGTTATGTGCTGTTGCACAAATTATAACCGGTATAATGAACATGTTGTACTTCATATGTAAATTAATACTGAGTGAACGGAAAGTTTTGGTTCCGCTAATGTCTTTAGGCGCTTAAGACTCAATACGCCAAAGTTTACTGAATTCAGCTAAACAGTTACGAAGCTACATATAAGACAGTAACGTTTCCCTCCATACATTTGATAAGTGCAAAGTTTCGACAGATGTTTTGCACATCATGATTACAGATTATAATGTTAATTCAACAGCTTCCAAATAATAATCTTGCGAATGTTACCTTTAAACTGCCAGAGCGTGTTTTTATGTTCAATGTGCATTTTATTTTATTAGTTTTATATACGATATTCTTTCAGAAATCCAAATCCACAAAAGACGCTTTTAGCAATAGCTTGTTGGAGCATATCCTAGACTAGAAGAAGCTTTATCTTGAAGGACTCGCTCATAAACAACAGTTACCTGATGCAGTATTCTCTCCTCTGAAGTACAAAATATTTCACACTAAGGCTTCTTTATTGTCACCGAATAACTTTGAAATATTACATTCGCTGTTCTCCGCACAGTGCATCGACCCAATAGATATGTTGGACAAAAATAGAAAGGGTTGATAGAATTTGATGAAATTTTCTTTCTAAGGGTGTAATGACTAGCTGACTTCAAAAATGAATATGATTGAGTACCAGTTACCCTAACAAAAATGAAAATTGTAGACACTTAAAAATAAATTTTACGTTTCTTTGCTAAATTTACCTCCAAATTGACTATATCAAATTTTGACGTTTTTCATAAAGTATAATGAATGAATTTTGTTTCGTAGAGGTCGTCTGATGTTCGTGTGTGACGGTTATTCATTATTTTAAGTGAGGACGGATTAAATTAAGAACGACGCTTCTCGTTCGCACTACTGCCTGCTTGCAGCGCTCCCTTTTAATTATGAGCAAGTTTAGTACCGGTACTCCCCCTGTCGGCAGTTATAGGAACTCGCATATACGGCGTACATGACGAAATTAATTTTCTTTGTCCTCCCGGGTCGAAGTCTGCAGCAACACACCTAATCACCTTCCACTGTGTTCATTATATATTCTCCTAACTACGTATTTTCTATAGAATCTATTCATGTTGTATATTAATTTATTAAATTAACAATTAGTTAACCTTATGACCATTTTATAGGACCAATTTTATTCATAGGAAATATACAAAATTTAGGAGATTAACCATCATAAGAGCTTGGATAATTTGTGAAATGTATTTCGAAAACAAAAATATTTAGAAAAAATTAAAAAACGATGTACATATTGTATGCATCTCTATCGTTAGCAGCGATCAAAATAGGAAACGTTTGTAATATTTCTATAATAAAAAGAAATTATTTCAGTAACAGCATAGCATGGGACTTATGTTCTTCCAATACCTGACACTTACCCGTATATAATATACAGAGAACTGGTCCTAAGACTCAGCCCTTAGGCACCCCAGCTTTGCTTGTGTTAGAACCGAGTATCAGTTTTAAATGATTGTTTCATGGTAAAAGTCTTGTCGTTGTCGATCCGTAGAATATGTCAAATTCCCGTACCGGATGATCGACGTTGTCCGTCCTTCGCGTCGCGTTGTTGTTTTGTTCGAGTTGGTCGTTTTGCATGGATGCGACGGACGGGCGATGCAATTGCGCGTACGTCGAACGATTCAATTCCGTAACATTTCACGGACAGGCGGAAGGAATAACGAATAACGCCACTGCCGTTGCTGTTGTCGTTCCCAGTCGTAGGCGTCGGGCCTCATTGAACCCCGCTGCTCACCAACACGCGGCAAATTGATTTGAATACACGCAGCCTTACCTCGGTGAGGAATATGCAACCATTGTTCGATGTATTGCGATGAAAGAGGTTTAAAAATTGTGATGGGAATTGGTTTTTGAAGACTTATTTTTGGAAGAGTTATTTTGGAAGACTTATTTTGGAGGATTTATTTTGGAAGACTTATTTTGGAAGACTTATTTTGGAAGACTTATTTTGGAAGATTTATTTTGGAAGACTTATTTTGGAAGACTTATTTTGGAAGATTTATTTTGGAAGACTTATTTTGGAAGATTTATTTTCCAAAATAAGACTTATTTTGGAGGATTTATTTTGGAAGACTTATTTTGGAAGACTTATTTTGGAAGATTTATTTTCCAAAATAAGACTTATTTTGGAGGATTTATTTTGGAAGATTTATTTTCCAAAATAAGACTTATTTTGGAAGACTTATTTTGGAGGATTTATTTTGGAAGACTTATTTTGGAAGACTTATTTTGGAAGTTTTATTTTCCAAAATAAGACTTATTTTGGAAGACTTATTTTGGAAGATTTATTTTCCAAAATAAGACTTATTTTGGAAGACTTATTTTGGAAGACTTATTTTGGAGGATTTATTTTGGAAGACTTATTTTGGAAGTTTTATTTTCCAAAATAAGACTTATTTTGGAAGACTTATTTTGGAAGATTTATTTTCCAAAATAGGACTTATTTTGGAAGACTTATTTTGGAGGATTTATTTTGGAAGACTTATTTTGGAAGACTTATTTTGGAAGACTTATTTTGGAAGACTTATTTTGTAAGACTTATTTTGTAAGACTTATTTTGGAAGACTTATTTTGGAAGATTTATTTTGGAAGACTTATTTTGGACGACTTATTTTGGAAGACTTATTTTGTAAGATTTATTTTGGAAGACTTATTTTGGAAGACTTATTGTAGAATATCGCCCCAGAACAAACACATTTCCATCATTCCTGGTCATCGACTGATTTATCAAATATCGATGCTTCCGCTAATTAGTAAGATCCGCGGTAATTAACGTAATTGGAACGACTTTGATGCCATATCATGCGACTCACCTCAATCAGCGTCGGCATGCGCATATTTGGCAAATTCAGCTAGCATTGTGGTATTGTAGCCGGTCGGTAACTAACGTACCGGTTTCTCTGTACACTGGTACACATAATCACCATTGACATGTAAAACATATTCATTTGCGCCCCCCGCTTCATCACAATGTACACGTACATGTTGGATACACAAGCCGTAAACCTACGTCCCGCTTTGTCAATCAGAAATATCAAATGCCAGGCCTAATCAGTCCTAAACATACAGAGTTCTATTTACCCAAGCGGCGGTTGTCATAACTACACACCTACCGTCTCCCTGTTCCTGCGACTTGTTCTTTTATGGACGCTTTGATGTTTGGGGGACAATATTGTTTGTGTACTACCGCATATAGGTAATGATTATCGTGTGTATCGACTTTACACCATGATATCACGTCTACCAACTGTATAGAGCCGAGTATACATTACAACTGTCAGATAACGGCGAACATGACCTGGCGGCCAGGGACCGCCACCTGCAGTAGAAGTTATCTCATTACTTGTCCTATTTACGCAGATAAATCGCTTTCAATCAAAGGGAAGATGGGCCGGGCAGGGTCGCGACCCACGGGTCGGTCTCCTTCCACCGCGCCGACCATTAGCAATGACTTATGCCCGCCAAGTTGATAAGAGAACTCTTGGAAGTGGCCCAAGTTATCGCAAGGGTCTATTGCTAAGTTCTGTCTAAAGATTTCCTAAACAAACTTCAGTTAAATTGAATGTTGGTTAGTTAAATGTTGGTTTTGATGAATCCTTCTGAAAACTTCAAATAAAATCGATCTTAGACTTGTCACAACACTTTGATCTATAAAAAGTGATGCTAGATCAACAAAAATATGTGATCGCTGTTCTGGTTGTTAGACCCTTGTTCCCTTGTGTTATCCTTACTAGTAGGCTAATGCGGTATCAAAATACGACACCTCCTTGATCCGAAACAACTGCCGTTTACGTGCCTACAGTTCAGGGACGTAACGGTCGATTGTTACAATGTAATTTACGGGCCGCGTGCGGTGCTAGATAACACGACATGGCTTGCGATACGCCTTAATGGTTATCGTCTTCGTAAAATACACTGCCTGTCGTGATCCTGCCAACGCTCGATGAGGATCCTGCAGACGCACGGTATCACCCGTTGTTTCTAAAGCTTCCCAGCAACTGATGTTTTCTTTAGCGAGGCTTAGCAAGCTGCTTCTTGTCGTTAGAGTTAAGATCCGGTGCTTATATCAGGTGATTTGAGTGTAAAATTTGTGAATTTTTGTAATTAACGTTTCTTGTAGAAACATGAGTGGTTTTGTCTTGTCATATAGAGAAAAGAATGATCAGTTCAAGTCAAATTACTTTGAATCAACGGTTGATCTCCATATCCTCGAAATAACTATCCACTTCAGCCAAGACAAAATATTCTCAGTAGAAGCGTGTTAAGTGCTTGTTTCAAGACAAATTTAGTTGTAATGAGTAAATTATTAAGTCACACCAAACAGTCATCAACTACAAAGGACTATATGTGGTTTTGAATTAAACTTTGTAGTATTACTTCAAATATTTAAACATTTCGACCAAATTAATATTGCTTTATTTCAACCGTTGGGTGGATTAAAGGGAGTAATAATTATCAGAATAAGTGATTGGTTGTTTTGCTTGGAAAGCCAAATGTTTCGGAACAAGATGTTTAGGTTTTGTTCAACACTTTCTATGTTCTGAATAGAGAATTTCATTCTCATTGCAAGCAACTGTCATTTTAAATGACATATGTATATGTTGATCAGCAAATATGCGACAAATCAGACTTATTTTGGAAGATTTATTTTGGAAGACTTATTTTGGAAGACTTATTTTGGAAGACTTATTTTGGAAGACTTATTTTGGAAGACTTATTTTGGAAGACTTATTTTGGAAGACTTATTTTGGAAGACTTATTTTGGAAGACTTATTTTGGAAGACTTATTTTGTAAGACTTATTTTGGAAGACACCAAACAGTCATCAACTACAAAGGACTATATGTGGTTTTGAATGAAACTTCGTAGTATTACTTCAAATATTTAAACATTTCGACCAAATTAATATTGCTTTATTTCAACCGTTGGGTGGATTAAAGGGAGTAATAATTATCAGAATAAGTGATTGGTTGTTTTGCTTGGAAAACCAAATGTTTTGGAACAAGATGTTTAGGTTTTGTTCAACACTTTCTATGTTCTGAATAGAGTATTTCATTCTCATTGCAAGCAACTTTCATTTTAAATGACATATGTATATGTTGATCAGCAAATATGTGACAAAACAGAGCTATAGTTTTGTCGAAACAAATAGAAAACAATACAGCATCAGTGCTATGTAAAACCAATCAGGTCTTAGGTCACTGCTAGTTTCACAGCAGTTATTCCACAGCCATTATAAATTGGACAAGTTTAGTACATAAGATGATAATTTCGTTAGTAATCAAATAGACTACTTCCTCGAACTTTTCACAATGTTGTTGTTTTTTACGGTCGTTTTTTCGTTGTTCCTGGTACTCATTTTACAATTCACACTGGTAAAAGCACTCCGCCCGAGCGACAAGTGTTGATTTGTATGCGCATATATTCGCCAGCGGATTTGCATATGTGCACAATACGTGTTTTTGCGAATTCGCAACTGTGTAGGTACCAATCACGGTTCACGTACCTACGATATAATTAATATGTTATGGATCAAATGCTACTACGGTTGTGTTTTGCAATATTCGGCGACCACACGCTGTGGTGCACCACAATAAATATTTGCTGTCGGTTCGACACGTTTTTATGTGCATTTTGAGTGATTGAAGGTGGTTTTTGTAATAATTTTCGTGTTTGTGAATTTAATTTTGATAGTGGACATACAAGATATTTTGCTGACCGCATTTATAAATAACAGGATGGACAAGGATCCTACAACAAGAACAGCAAGTTTTTTTGTGTTGTTTTATCAAGTTGGGGTATACAGACATTCTGTACATTAAAATATGGGAAGTGATCAGGGAGATGTTCAAGAGATCTGGAAAAGCCATGGACACCTTATATATGCTGTATTTCCTGTTAGATCGGACTTTTATAGTTCATGAAAGGGATGCAAAAGAAAATTTTATCGATTCATCAAAATACAGCTTGAAAGCAGTCCTTTTGCATATTCTTTGAATTTATATAATTTGTTAACTAATTTTGTTGCAGTTTTCTCAGTTTTGTACCAATTAAATTACTGGTGGTTTTAAAATACCAGAGATAGACTGCGCAAAAACATGAGAACTCATCGTGTGACGTCTCCTGGTTTTCGTCTAGAGGCGCAGTTGCGCGCCACAAAACTAATTGCGAACAAAGTTTTCAATAAGGGCCTACGTGTTGGCGGGCGGTTAGCTTTGACATTTCCAATTATAAACTAAATAATCGCCGAGTCGCTTCCATGAAATTTAATTAGCTCAGACATTTTGGGAATGCCAGCTACTATTACCCCACCTGCGCGCAGCGCACTTTCACGGGAAGTCGGCCACAAGATGTCGCCACCAACCAAACTCTCAAACGAGCTCACCATCTTAACTATTAATAGAATCCTAATCAAGGAAATTACATCGAATTATTCAAAACATCCCTCGGTAACAATCAATTTTATGAGTACAATATATTAGTGTAATATAATATTAGGAACATATCGTCAAAATACGTTTAACGAGGGGTCTTAAATACGTCCCGAGATTGGTCCAAAACCGTCATTATTATTATATAGCCCAATAATCCTCCAAGCACTCAAAGATTAACATTTTATTACGGATCCGGACCCATCCAAAATACTCATAATCACCGGGGTAACAAGATACGAGAAAGAAAAATGCGAATTTAATTAAAACTGGTCTCGCTGAAGGACCACCGCGTAAGGACTCCGTAATCCTGGGCAGGAGGAGAGACATGGCGCCATTTGTTCAACTCAAGGTTTCTAATAATAACTTCTCCTGTTGTTTTACGGGCTAAATTAACAACAGTGTAAACGTAGGCGGGAGCCGTTACAACGGGTCCGGCAAGGATTCGACGTCCTCAGCTGCGTCTCCTAATTACAAGGACTACCACCGTCAGGACGAAGACCGGTTGTAGAATATTAGACCTATTATTCTTGGTTCATTAGGGATTTCGAACATCGTGAGTTAGAGCGTGCAGATGTACTGGCGGCAGGAAGCATCACGTGCCAGGACCAAGGATAATTCGCGACGATAAAGTGTGTTAATATTATTATTAATGTGTAGATTGGATTGTTATTCGGGTAATTGAGTCATTATTATAGACCATTTAGCTTTACTTAATATGGAATGATACCATTTCAAGATTACCTCTTACTTTTTCTGTTTACATCAATCATGAAGGTAATCATAATACTGGCCGTATAAATCCACCATAAAACCAATTTTGACACGACTTCTTTGCTATTATCAATGCATAAGGTTGCCATCTTGAATAATAAGAACAGAATGTTTTACTGCCTTTCTTGTCGCCTCTAAGAAAAATGTGATTTTATGTTGTCGTACTGTGGACGAATAAAATGGGAGCCTCTAGTGGTGAGGGATGTAAAGTGACGGGTTTATGGTCGGACACGTTTATGGTTGGACAAAAATAGAAAGAGTTGTTAGAATTTGATGAAATTTTATTTCTAAGGGTGTAATGACAAGGTGACTTCAAAACTGAATGTGTTTTTGAGTACCAGTTACCGTGAGAAAAGAAATTGTTTTATTGTGTTTCGTTGAGTAGATAAAAATAAATATTATAGACACTAGAATGTCGCTTTCCAAAATATCTAGCTTTCCACATACCATAGTATGTGGAACATATCATTGTCTATATCTTTTACATGAGAAACAGTTTTCCTAAGACTAGATATGTATGGATCTAACCATAGCAATAATATTTGAACTAGATCATTATTACAATGTATTCTTGATGTATTTCTTGTATGACTTAAACGATGCGTTCGAATTTATTTGTGGGCAGCTTCTAAACCCTCTGCAGATAAAACTCCTATAGGTAACTCAAAAGAAGAAAGCCCAAGTATCGAATTAATTACCATGAGTGATTTCAATACATCGCTTTAAAAATATATCCTTTCATTACTATCTGCACGTTTCTGCAGAAATTATGTATGTGCACAAGTAATAAAATAATAGAGCTATAATATGGCGTAAAAATTCCAGAGGGCTTTTTTGGGCTATTTGACAAAAGCTCACATAAAGTTACATAATTTAATTTTGAGTACCGCACTTCATAGATAATACATTATTTTAAAATCTTATAGAATGTTTCTAAAAATTCGTGTTAGTTTAA
The DNA here is from genome assembly GCA_963971325.1 of Aphodius granarius. Taxonomy (NCBI): domain Eukaryota; kingdom Metazoa; phylum Arthropoda; class Insecta; order Coleoptera; family Scarabaeidae; genus Aphodius; species Aphodius granarius. The sequence continues at coordinate 32,981,898 of OZ020223.1, forward strand.
ATAATGCATACCTTCCAGAATAATTGAGATGTTTGATTAGTTATTTAGCTGTTTTTTTAAGAATTTATTATCGTGTAAGCCATTTTATGATATATTTTGCTATGGGACGCAACACTGTGCATCGCTGCGCTGTTATTTACCAGGTGAAATTGCAATTTTGAAATTAACGTCCCGCGTAAAATCTCCTCAAATCAAATATTTATCGTCGGTTAATGCAATTTAATGTTTTTGCGGTCTGGCGCACTTCAATCCGTTTGTTATTTGTTTAACTGCGTGGTGCACCACTACTACGGCTCCCTTTATCAAACAACAACACATTAACGTGATGGAATGATAGCGTTAATTTTTTCGGTATCCATATATTTACTTTCCGACCAGGACCCCTAAAAGGGATGCGGTATAATGGACGGAACTTGTATGTGAACGCGATAGCGCCCAAACGGTACAACAAAGTGGGCTGAAATTTGATACACTTATTTAGAATTACCAGGAGACGAACTGGATTCTTTTTAGTGACATTCTCACCATCGAAAATGATAACAACTTGTTCTCAAGTGCCTTTAAGTCTGTAATGTGGAAAAAAATCTGGGGCCCACATTGTTGGCAGAATGAAGTGTTTGAATACTTTTGAATTATTCAACTTTGTAAAGCCAGAGCCACCTCTGGACGCTACCTAACGCCAGTTGCTATGAAATACTGTAATTCTGTTGTTAGTCGTTAGGCTTTAGGGTATTAAGTGTTAGGACATGAAATTTAGCACTTTCCAATAGTTTTAGCGTTCATATTATAGAGTATAAACGACATTTTTGTTGTTTTATTTCCGTTTTTAAATCACTCTGGAACGAGACACCTATCGATCCCGTCATATAGAACTATTCAAGGTAATATTTCAAATTTCAACATAACTATGTAGTTTGAAATCTCTCTATGTTAGCATTTTGTATCGGTGATTTCATTTGGCCCGTGTACGAAAACAATTTTTTGTTTGGACATTATATTTCGCAGTTTTCAATAGGTAAAAATTCCCAGATATGTATAAGAAAAAGTGTTGCTTTTTCGTTTTAAAACCTTTGTGAAACGCGCACATGTGTGGTACGAGAGTGTTCAACTTTACAACACTCGACGAAAACAATTTTTTGTTACCTATTTTGAACTCGAGCAAGCCGTATTGGTGGACGTGATGCGTATTTTTACTGTTTATATACATAGAGTGCGATACATTTCCTAAAATTATTATGGTTTGAAATAATTTGTACAATATTATATGTTGTTGTTATTAATTGTTAAAGAAGAACATAGTACATCCGATATACAGTGTCGGCCAGTTCCAGACGCCGTATACCCCATAAGAGAGAGCAAGAAAGCAATATAAAGGCCCCCACCAAGCGACATGAACCAACCACGAGGCCGTGCTAGCGTGGTACCTGAGTTAGTGGGGATGAGTTTCAAACGTTCTCTCTCGCACTCGCACAAAACTGATGCGGCGGCTGGAACTGGCCGACACTGTATATCTTTACATAATAATATTGTCGGTTACAATATTACTTTGTACATACATGTGTAATTGTTTATTATAAACTTAAGTAGTGGGAAATTTTCTTCTGTTTTATAGCCAAAACAAGGTCGAAACAAGTCCAAAAAAAGTCTTTAAATTATTATAGAACCGTAGGCTATTACGTTTATCAAAGGGGTGAAACTTATGTGTCAATTTGTTGTATCTAAATTGCATTACAATTAAACCACTATACTTATTAAATGTATATAGAACCTTAACACTAATTTACGTTTAATAATAACCTAAAAATACACTTAATCGTCGCACACTTAAGCATATTTCCCCCTCTACGTTTATAGATTCAAAATTAATATAGAGAGATAGCCATCAGTGGCAATTAAAGACCGAAAAGGCTTCGATAACATATACTAGAGGTAATCATATCAAAAGATCTGCAAGAACACTTACACGTCTAATAATCGTGACAAATATTGCTATAAATATCTGGGTGACCCTCACCCTACTTTCCGACTACGTCGTTGGTACAATAAAATATGTAAACACTTTTGCAATTATTCAATTTTGTAAAACCACAGCCAATCTGACAATCTGTCATGTCAAACCACTTCTATAGAAGTTTATAGCGTCTAAAGCGTTCATCCCATTGATCAGTAAATTAGTATACTTATTTATATTTAAAATCGTTGGAAGATGAGTTGATATTAGTTTGGCCGAAATCGGATGAATCCTGAACAAGACCAGTTGCCAGATTGTCACCAAAAACAATCCAGTTCGTCCTCTGGTAATTTTAAATATGTATACCAAATTTTTTTGATAGAACTAATAAATTTACGCCCTGTAGACATAATATTCCATTTAGTTATTCCCAGTAACAAAATTATCGTCAACTAGTCAACTCGAAAACTCCAATCGCACAAAAAAAGGGTTCGTTCTTTTAACGAACATATGCCGTTGGATATCGGGCGGGGTTCTGTAACGAGATTTTCGGTCGGCAGTTCTTTGAAGTTGTCGAGAGGGCGCTGGCGTTCGGAATCGGGATGAGGGCCTGATCCCTATCGGCATTACCGGGACTCCTGCTTAAAATTCGGCCGTATTTGCCGATCCGATCGATTCGGGAACCCGACAATGGCGACAATTTCCTGTTCATTAGGGAGGAAAAGCGCAGACTAACCTCACAGGAGAGAAACATTTGCAAAAGTTTCAATTTATTATACAGTTTCTGCAAAATACTAAAATATTATTGAAAATGGGTTAACAAAGCCTCATTTAACAAGGATATCATCAAACTGGAGTGTGGAAACACGCCACTATGCCATTAAAACCATAAACACAGCTTGCCGTGTAATTTAAACTTGCGAACTCGTCAATGTCGGTCCTCGGACAAATAACCATCGGCTCTCAAAGCCTGGGTACAAGTATTGAGTGGCCATGGCATGGTTAATGAGAAATTTCACTAGACCGCCTAGACTGTGATAGCACAAGGAACTATCACGTCGGCGTCGGCGTCGCCGCAACTACGACTATGCACCAGAGAACGCTGTCTGGAGTCAGCGCCCTCTGGTGGTGCATATTCGACGTACCACTCGGCCAGTAATCCCTGGCGCCGAGGACGGGTCCTTGATTAATTGGAGCACTAATTAACACCGATGGAAAAATTAACGGGAGATTAAGTGGTGGGAGGGTTGCCAGTCAGTTTATCGGATCGTGGTGTCTCGGATGGAGAGGGAAAAAAGAGGATGAGACGGGGACGGTAGTAGAGGATGGTAATTAGGCAGTTGGAATTAATATTCATGTGATATAGTCGAGAAAAATGACCGGTCGTTACGCGCGACGGAGGTTACTATTACTTTTCCGGCGAGATATTAAAGTCGGCGTTTGGTCATTGTGACTTATGCTAATTGGTGTTATTAACGTTGACGTGACATAATTAATACAACCGGATAATTTGTCATCGGGATAGAGAGTTTCCTTCCATGTAAAAACACTAGTCAACAATCTAAATGTACATTGGATGCGACTATTTTTTTATATACACTAAGGCCCTCTAAACTCAAAAATCGCCTAAAAAAATTTTTAATGGATACGTTTTCGAGTTACAATTTTTTTCTTTTTTTTGTTTTTTTTTGCGGAGGTAGTTCGACTATTTGGAGCATATCTCGAGTTAGGAACGTCCAATCTGGTCGCCCGGCACATAAAATTGAAGCTAATTGTATCACCAACAATTTTCACTCATATAGTTTTTCAATCGCTTCAGTAGTTTTAACGCAATAGGCCACGATATTATAAAAATTTGGCCAAAATGAAAATGGAAGATTTACTCTATCACCTGTGAAAAGTAGAAATCGTGGAAATATAGTTAGTTTAATATTTTTTGCGTAGAGTTTGAACTTTTACGAAGAGAACAAGGTATTTACGATTAAAATCTATGCAAAAATAGCGAAGTTATGGTCATTTAAGATTGATAGGTACCAAACTACCAGAATTCTACTTTTTCTCTGTTTACAAGTTTAATTCATTGTGCTTAGTTTTAATGTGATGTTTTCAATATAAAGGAGATTAGAAGTGAGTTTGATTGCTGCTTCGCCTTATATTCTTGTCGACATATGTTTTTCTTATGAGGAACCAGATATAGTTGCCTATCATTTTTTCAATCCAAAATCCCTGGTAGCGCCGCTCAAAAGTCTTCATTTCCTAGTGAAACCTGTCACCATGCTCGTCACTGACGTCACCAAGATTCTCAGGATGAAATCTTCTCAACTGCTAGCTCCAGGTGTATACCGTATCCCATGTGCTTGTGGCAGTGTCTACATTGATGAGATAAAGCGCTCTGTCATCGTTGGGGTTTTAGAACATGAACGTTGTACAAGGCTGCGCCAGATCACCAGTTCAGCGCTTGCTGAGCACAGACACAACAATTCTTCTCGACCAAACAAAAATCATCTCCCGGGAATCACGTTATTATCCTCGTAGAATCCGCGAAGCGATCGAAATCTTTAAAGATCCCTCCAATCTCAATCGAGATGACGGTTGGCATTTGCATCATAGCTGAAAACCACTTTTACGACCACCACAGCCAATCACAGCTACCCCAAACCGCCCTCCCAACCAATAGTTGTTTGACTCCCTGCGCAGGCACCTGCGCCAGGTACATATAACGTCGATCGAAACACGTACTGACATATCTGAATATCATTTTTTGGTGAGATATGCCACTACGTGTTTTGAGCGACGATAAATACCCTCACCCTTCCACACACGTTCATTCTCTCCGTTCTGAAGACGCCTCTTGCAACAGAGTGCGAAACGTTGACTAAAAGATGCGCATCTTGGTGCGAATCACGTGACGTACTCGTCTTCCGACTGGATCCGACCTCTACCATGCATTTAAACTGCTATAAATGACGAAAAATACAAAATAGAGAAAAGGCCGAATTTTGGTAGTTTCGTACCCATTGGTCCTAATTGATCATAACTTCGGTATTTTTTCATAGATTTTCATCGTAAATACCTTGTTATTTTCGTAAAAGGGCAAACTCTACGTAAAAAATAAGAAACTGAGGTTATTTTTACTATTTCTACCTTTCCCTGGCGGTTAAATGAATGTCCGATTTTCATTTATACTAAAAAAATTTCAAATTATGGTCAATTGCACTGAAACCACTGAAGCGATTGTAAAACAATATTAATAACATTTATTGGTGATTCAATTGGCTTTAATTTGATGTACCGAACGACAAGATTTGATGTTCCGAACTCGAGATATGCTCCAAATAGTCGAACTACCTCCAAAAAAATTAACAAAAAAAAGAAAAGTTCATAACTCGAAAACGTATCCATTAAAAAAAATTTTAATGCGATTTTTGAGTTTAGCGGGCCATGGTATCTAAGAAAAAAAATAGTGGCATCTAATGTACATTTTTTTATTATTATTTTGTTGACTAGTGAAATTGATGTCATCGAGTTGTGTGAAAAGATACAGAGGTTGTCGTGAGCAAATGTTCAGTTTTGGGGACTGTTTGAATTACAATCAAAATTTAGTTAGAATATTTGCATTGATATTAAAGTAAGGAGATAAAAATTCATGCAACATTTGTTATTTTTTGTTAAAACATATAACTACAATGCTACGCTCTGGCTTTCTCAGCCGCATCTGGCCATGTCTTCATATCGTTCGTTAATTATGATAAATTTCTGGGAATCGATTCGCACGTACGTGGGGCGGTGAAGACGAGGGGCGGGAGGGGTGGCGTTCGCCAGTTTTGGAGATAGCCGGACGAGCCCGCAATTAATTAACGGATATCCGGTGCCATTAATTAGAAGGCGGCCGAGGACGGTAAATCAGCCCAAATTACCTGATAAGACGCAGCTAGCGCCCTCAGATCTATGTGTGTCTGCATCCGTTACGTCACACACGTTAATTACGTCATCGCATCAGCTCAAGCGACAATTATACATAATACCCGATAGATTAATGATATATTATGTAATATTATGTTATACTCATTATAGATAGACGTGTTATATGTCAATACGTTCACTGTACCTTTTCACATAACTTAGTCAGTAAAACTTGCTCACTATACAGGATGAAATTGTGGGCGAGTGGCTCTAGCGGTAGAGTGCTGCTCTCCTGCTGGGAAGTCTTGGGTTCAAATCCAGGCATCAGCTGAAGATCCTCGTCCCACCGCCTTTTGCAATAGGCGTAAAACCGTGGGTACCGGCAACCAGTTGAACACCTCTGGTTGTCGTTATCAAACAGTATATAAAAATGGGTAAGCACAAAGGGCCAAGAATTGGCCTAGGTGCAGCGGAATAAACCGCACCCAAAACAACAACAACAACAACAACAACAGGATGAAATTTGCTGTTCTGGAATGACAAATTAGACGGTCAAATACCTTCTACCTTACACAGAACTCTATTCCTGGATATCAAGAAAAATTATTCTTGCGTATATAGTGTAGCAAGAAGAGGATTTTTTTTCTATCCAAATAATATTTTATTGTAATAAGAATTTCAATATAATGTAGTTATTTCAACGGCTAGTTATTGTTCCGGTTTAAGAGTTTAGTATGTTCAAGTTGAGTATATTTTGCTCTGATGAACAAAATGTTATTTTTCTACATATAAAAAGAGGTTGACGTTCGTTTTACATCAACAAAAATATTCTGTTGGGTGAAAAATATACATGCTTCAACGAACAAACAGTTTCTTGACGATACGTACGTATCGCTTAAAACAGACGTAATTCCTTTCAAGCAGTTCCTTCATACTTAAAACAAGAAAACATAATACTTGGAACATCAAGAAAATTGAACCACCAAATGATCTTTCTGAGGATATAGAAACAAGTGATATTTTTCACTCAAAGATATTCGTGTTGTATCGAATAAAATGTTCCTTCTGTGGAGTGATAGTCAGAATGTTGAAGATTGTTAGTCACGCAATAGCTTTCAGCTGAGATCGCGTGACAAACGTCACCGGAAATGCTCCATCAAACACGATGACGCCTCCCTAGCATGTTTAAACCTTGCACTTGTTGAACCCGATAAAGTAATGGTGTTTGCAAATATCTTCATCGCGATGCCCTATTATAATCTGTTGCTTCTACAGAACCTTGATTAATTATACTTTGACACGACAAGTTGCTGTCACTGCCGATTTCTGTTACATCATGTCCCAAACCTTATCCATTATGTAATATTATTTATTTTCTTCTACACCTAAGCATTAACTACCTTAATTTTGTGATTTTTCTAGAGGAGGATAGACCTACTAACAGAACATGAGTATACATGTCCGTGATTAATTATATACTTATTGTCATTAAACGCTATTCTTTGTCCACCACTTTTGTGTCATTTCGGTAATGCCAAGCTTGGTATGTGGTTACCTATACACCACAACCTTTGATGCTTCAATGTAGGGTACAGTAGTTAACATCATCGACGGTACACCAATGTTTGATTGGTAAGTTCTTGAATTTGTGTGTATTTGGACATCAATTACGTAGTTAATGTTACACTTTGAGACCGTATGTTTAATACACGTCATTTCGGTAATGCTCTATGTGATTAACATTTTTTGAATGAAGGATGTAGTGATAAAACATGCACCATCATCGGACAATGAAGAAAGTCATATAAGTGTGGAACCGATCGAGCACGAGCATACAGACACTTGCAGACAGCTGATTTTATCTTATTTTTAATAAATTGTTTCATTGACGTTTTGTTTATTTCATTGTTGGTATTAACATAGGCTATTTAATAAAACAACGTACATTACCGAAATGGCATTTCATTACTTAATTACCCAAAAGTAGTAATTACATCTAGTATAGTATCTACAGAACTTAATCTCGGAAACATCTCGTTGTTCTAAATTCCTAAATCCCTGATATATACCTAACCCACAAAGGATTATTCTCCTGGCTGGGACCATAATATCCCAAGGAAAAGGACAAACACCGTGTAGGAACAAAGACGCGCCAGGACTCACCATAGCGCAAGACAACCAGAATTAATTTCTGCGTTTCTGTTTAGAATTCCTACGCTTTACCGTGTTTTAGAATCGGCAAAGCGTTTGGATTCTGAATCGAAACGTACGAAGAGCCACCTGGCGTCAAGTCCCGCCAACGACAACACCTCCGCCCACCAAGAAAGGACCCAGACAACAATGGACCCAGTAATTGGTTTCCGAGGCCTACTGCACGGTATTCTTGTACCCTCTTGACTTTGACTGGAGGAGGAGTGTTGATCGAGTGAGATAGCTGGATGAGGGTTAACTAGGAATTAATCTGGAGGAGTCTGCCCAAAACATTTGATCATATATTATACAAGGGAACAAATTTCCTACTTACATAACTAGACAGTGAAAGTTGATTTATTTAGCGATACAAAAACAGCTCTAAACAAGCTGTATTTTGATGAATCGATAAAAAGCCACCATTCAGAAGGATCGTGGGGAATATCAAACGCGTTTATAAGACCCTCAACATCGTGACATACACGTAAAGATCCTTCCATTTTAAAATGTGCTTTAAAAGGCTCGTTACGCTTTGTACATGAAGACACTGTCACATCTTGTGCGAAAAGATTCAATTCCTATAGCCTAGAACCCAATAACTCGACTTTTTCTTTTGATAAACCTAAGTCTTTAATCCTGAATAACCTAAGTCCTAAATCATTCAGTTCGCACTGGTTTATAAGGTGAGGTGTTCCTAAAACTTCAAATGGTGAATCTTCACGACTTGCCTGATTTGACAGAGTGATTTCAGACACTCTGTCAAATCAGGCAAGTTTCTTCAAACAGGCGAAATTTCTTCTGTGTCAAAAATCGAAGATGATGAAGTGGATGGCGCACTTGGGAGAGGATGGTTCTCTCCATGGGGGATAGGTCGCGATGCTGATGGCAAATTTTGATGTTTTATTTTATGGTTATCCTTCTTCGAATATTCGGAAACGTTTATCGTGCAAAAGTAGCAATCATCTAGGTGACTGGAAGGCTCTCGCCACAACATGGGAACTGCAAACGGCATTTTCTTTTGCTTTCCTTTCATCCACTTTAAAAGTCCGATCTAACAGAAAATACAGCATGTATTATGTGTCCATGTCTTTTCCAGATCTCCAGTTCTAAATCCAAAATAGCAACATTAAGCTGCTTTTACCTGTTCGTTCTTTGATCGCTTAACACAAAAAAAACTTGTTGAGAATTTTCTTTTATCCTGTAGTTGAGTTATTAGGTACGTATAGCGTAATGTCTTCTACATAAAAGTAATGAACGATAACTTCTAAAAGCTAGCTGAGCTGGTAATTAATTTTTCTCTGGGCTTAATTAAAAATTTTAAGTTTTAAAGTTTCTGGCAAACTAATTTGTTTCGCAAATAATGCCGATACTAAGGCTGTTCTTGCAGCGGCAACGCTCGACTTAGGTACCTAATAGATATACACGTACACTATTACCCCTTTCACCCTTGCCCTTTTGCCCTTAAAGGCTCCGCAACAGTTACAAACTCGCGCACTAACCGTTAAAGCAGGTCTGCGTCGCACTCTAATTGGAAATCCGAACGGACAAACTTTCCACGGCAAGTGCAAGCGCAAGCAAGCAAACATGCCAGTTTCAGCGTTTTTAATGTCGCGGATAATGTATAAATCAAGCGGGCCACGTTACCGCCGTCGCTACGAAAAGAGAAAAAGTTACTTGGGTCCGCTCGCCTGCTTCGTAATGTTTATCCGACCCACCTAAAACTTCAACTTTCCTGATTAAAGGCAATAATTACAAGCTTTGCGAGAGGGAGGTCGACGATTTCTCTAAAGCTGTGCGCATTTTGCTGTTTATGACAGAAGGGGTTGCAGTTAAAACTTGAATGGATATGTCTTTTCTTCACTGGTATGGCTAGGAGTGACAACAACCAGCGGCTGGCCACATTACTCTGTTCACTAGCAAAAGGACTGCTGCCGCTAGTGGCTACTACCAGCAAACCTCAGTTCAAACTACAAGATCAACTATTTCTGGTGCATTTTATATGTCACCAGGTAGGTACATGCAACTGTGAGACGATGTATTGTCTTTTGTCAGGTGAAGGCGTCGCAACCATAACATATTTCATATTTGATGCCAATTTGTGGGGTTTTATTGACTACCTGCCTTGAACCTGACTACATAATTTTGAAAGCACTTTTTCCAAATTCAATTCCACATTCATGCTGGTTGCTGTGAAAGTTAAACAAGCGCTGGTGGATTGGCTGCTGCTAAATTCACTCACCTTACTCTTAATGACATATCAATGCTCCACCATGAATTTCAATCATCAAACATCAGATTAAATTAGATAGATGTTATTACGATTGCAACTAGGTCAGCATGAATTGAACAGAACAACGGAGAAACGCGCACAGCTAGTCCCGCATCCTAAAACAATTTCTTAATTCATTCGATCGTGAGGTGAATGTATTCAATTGATTTTTGTGACCGGCATCCTCAATTTTTACAATTACTATGCATCGTAAGCCCCACCTGCACGAATAAAATTCCTCAAGGCATTACTTCAAAGATAAGAAAGTATTCTATCGAAAAACCGCTTCGACATAACAGGACAATAAAACAAATCTTGAAGAAATAGAATCTCCGAATCGATATAGCCTTCGGTATGTGAAGAGTGGTGTTGGGGTAGCAGTTAAAATAACAGCTCTTAAATTTCGACGGGCCGACCACCGCGGTCTGGTCGAATTCAATTTAAAATCGTCGAAATAAATTAGAGAAACCCGTAGCAGCGGTCACTTGAGTGGTTTCCGAGGGCTTATTGGCTCACGAACTGTCACTGGCCCTCTCTCTAAGTACTAATATCGCAATTTATAGAGCAGAAGGATACCCGTTTCCCAATACTTCGTCCACGACTACTAGCCTCCGAAAAGATTTTTCTTTCGAGCGCCCCCTATCGAATGAATCCCGTACCTCCTCTCGTCCCCATTGTTGCAGCATTCAATTGAAAGCGAAGGCTGCTAAGTGCAATTAATGGGGGTGATTCGAAGACAAATTGGGAGTATTGGGGATGGGAATATGGCCCAAGAATGATGACGTGGCTCAATTTGATGATAAATTAAAAATATTTAAAGAACTCAACAAACGCTGGTGGGTTGGCTGCTGCTAAACTCACTCGCCAAGTAGCAGAAACCTTCTTTCAAAGTGAACAACTGCTGATTATTTAATCAGATCGTCTCTGATCATTTGATAGGATAACCCAGCTCACGTATGCAACACCCTAGCGGAGATAAAAAGAAGTAACCGCCGCCCCACGCCCATTATCCCTGTAGTCCTGGAAATTGGTCGATTCCCCCCCTTTTCTGGCTTCCTTACCGTTTCACATAGGTTCTTCCCATTGTCCTTAATGTCATCTGGTCCTGGTCGTTCGATTATTCCGACGTTGGTGCTTTGGGGAATGGGGTGGAGTTTCCCCCTACCCCCCATCCTCCGTCCCTTAATAAGGAAGACGGAAGGACCGTTGCCGTTTCGTTAGTTTACCCAATCGACCTTAACTTACCCGATGCCATCTAGCGGAGGCACGTCGAACCACGATGACAATTATTTGAGATGTTATTTTTTGTTCTTTGTCTCCCCGGGGTGAACGCATTGAATGCTAACGTTTCGGGGATGAAATATTTATGAGGGGTGAGTGCTTCTGTTTATTTTGTTTTTGTGGATAACGGTAGATCGTTTGTTCCGAATTTCTAGGTAAAATGAAAAATAAATAACAGGGTTCTGTTTCTCGAAAATACCTTGGAGTTAAGATTCTGTCGGAACGACTTTCAGAGAATCTGTGAGCTTTCGACGAATCCGCGTAGAGAGAGCTGGAACATCCCAAACACTAATTACCGCATTCATAAACTTTGCCAAAAGTGCATAAATGCAAAGGAGCTTTTTACGACCGAAGTGTTATTATGGAGTAAGTCGGCATCAGTGCTCGGCGAGATAAATAACAGTCTTAACGGTCGCGTTAACATTTCTATTTGAATTTTCCCGGATGTAATACAGAGATGAGGTGTTGGAGATGTCAACTGCATCAGGAGATGAAAATTACTCACTTTCTCTAGGGTTTATTCACCGTTAACTTTTGATGAGAATTTTTCTGTGGTTTCTGTGTAAAGTGGTGTGTATTTCACAATTATTCAATTCTTGGCGCTCTAAGTTAGTCCAAAGTTACATCTAAGGTTATGTCTAGGGTCAGAACACAAGGGAACAAGGGTCCTACAACCAGAACAGTAATCACATATTTTTGTTGACCTAACATCACTTTTCATAGAGCAAATCATCAAAGTGTTGTGACAGGTCTAAGATCCATTTCTTTCTGTGCATACGTTCTCATAACAGATTGTTATGTATGGGGTTGAGAACAGTACTTTACAAGAATCGGTTATGTCCACAAGCAAGAACCAGTAATATCATATCTCAACCAGAAGAAAAGGCTTGCACTTCTCAATACATTACTTTGAAATATATGATAAAGACATGCTGCATTCTGTCAAACGTCTTACAAAAACTCACCTGAACACTCAATGCTCACTCTCAATGCAAGCACAGTTCAATTCCATTACGAGATTCGTCTTGCGTAGAATACGTCAACGATGTGTCGCATCGAAGTGTACCGTGGGACAGTGCCACGTCAGCAAATAATAACCCCCAGGTGCTAGCAGCGACCACGATAATGCGATTGTGCACTCCGCTGGAGACCGAAGCGACAAAGCGAGCTGAACCCACATTGGTCGCTTGGCAATACTGCGGACAGTTGTGTATATGTTGGTTGTTCTGGCTACAAACAATGTTATACTAGCTAGAAACAGTAGAAACCAGGTTATACTGGCTACTAACAATGCTATGCTGGCTGCAAAGGGTATGAGAGGGCGCCACAGCGGCCAGTTAGCGTGCTATTGTAAGGGCAAGGATGGTGTAGCTTATTTATTGCGGATACGGCCGTATGACAATGGATTATGCACATGACGGCGCTGTGTATTTGCGTTGCAGGGCTTTACTAGGTGGAGACGGCGTGATGGCTAGGTACGAGTCGTAAATCAGAAACGGCGAAAGTACAAACATTCGCGACAAATAAGGCTTCGCTGGCCGAATAGATCGATATAGTAAATATGTCTGGGGTGTATGCATGAGATATGGGTGACGGATTTTGTGGATGCGGAGCGGACGTATCTTGTAGGACGTGATTTAAAAGTTTGTGTTGGTGGATTGGCCTATTTTTTGTTGATCCTTGATTTGTTTTGTATTAATATTTGTAGAATATTCAAAAGTATTGCTTTCAAGCTGTATTTTGATGAATCGATAAAAAACCACCATTCAGAAGGATCGTGGGGAATATCAAACTCGTTCATAAGACCCTCAACATCGTGACATACAAGCAAAGATCCTTCCATTTTAAAATATGCTTTAAAAGGCTCGTTACGGTTTGTAAATGAAGACACTGTCACACCTCTTGCGAAAAGATTTCATTCCTGTAGCCCAGAACCCAATAACTCGGCTTTTTCCTTAGATAAACCTAAGTCTTTAATCCTGAATAACCTAAGTCTTTAATCCTGAATAACCTAAGTCTTTAATCCTGAATAACCTAAGTCCTAAATCATGCAGTTCGCACTGGTTTAGAAGGTGAGGTGTTCCTAAAACTTCAAATGGTAAATCTTCACGACTTGCCTGATTTGACAGAGTGATTTCAAACTCTCTGTCCAACGAGGCAAGTTTCTTCAAACAGGCGAATTTTGTTTTTTTAATGTGTAATTTATAGCCTCTAAGGAATATTTATAGTTGCCCAACAGTGTATAAAACTACTAACATTTAAAACTGATTTCCATCTCAATCTCTAAACCACATTACGAATTTCGTATTGTAGTTTTGAGATAGAGTACATTCTAATAGGTTTTGAGAAAGGGTACACTCTAAAAGGGTAGAATAGCATCAAAACGTTGCTCGAACTTCATAAATCCATCAAAAGCACTTCTTCCTAACGTGTATATTTCGCAACGTGACGATGAAATACGCGTTCAGTCATGCTGGCTTAGAGCCTTGCCAAAAGGCGCGCGTAATTACCGTGCATAAACATAAAGAATGAACAGTTTAGAGAGGGCCCATCATCTTATTGGCATCGAATCACGTTGTCGGCTAGATGGATACGCCGTGATTTATTATCTTGTTTGCATGCCCGTAGTCGAGTCGACGGGCCCGCCGCTTCACTAATGTATCAACGTGATCCATCAGCTGCCGCCTGATACATTGTCATACCGCGGCACAGACATTTATCTCGCCCGTTAAATCCACATCAGAGGACTGCTCGACTTTTAAATATCGACAAAATTGGCACATTGCCACACACCATCGATTTGTATGGTGAGAAAAGAGTCAAAAGATTTTAATCATGGTAATTTTTCTCCGGTGGAACTAGTCCTGCACGATTTCTGCTTCCAAGTTGGCAATACGTATCCGAAAACAGCGAAAACTTACCGAACTGTGAAAGCGTCTGTTCTCCGAGCGGCGGCGCTAAGTAAGTGGTCTCGCTCGCAGTTACCTTCCACTAAGTCGTAGCAGAGCTTATAACTCGAGAAACTACGTATTCCATTACCAGATGTAATACACAACTATTTGCGATTCGCGGAAACTTATGGCATCGTCTCGCTTTCCAGCTTGCTCCGAACTTACACATAACTTCGCCAAGAGCAAAGAGAGATCTGTTGTTGTGCCCTCAGTTGTAATAAGTCAGTGTAAATTACACTAATAAAGCGACTGGTAAATTGTTGCTGCATCTTACCTGGAAAGCACGACCACCACAGCCAATCACAGCTACCCCAAATCGCCCTTCCAATCAATAGACTTTCACTAGCTCTCTTCATGTCTAAATTTCTTGTATGGTGGCTAGTATAGTTCTCTGTATCCTTAATATCAACGTCGCTATACATAGAGCATTATAGGTGATCTGGGTATAATGATGCAAGGCATTTACGTAATCTGTTTAATCCTGATGAAGGTCCTCGGGCAGGACCATAATAGATAATTATATAAATCCTTATCGCAGGGATGTGTCCAGAGGCCGTGGTGCTGTGTCGACCGCCTCCAGGATGGACAATACCGCGCTAGCGATCTCCCAGGAATAAACCGGGAATTTAGACCGGAAACCACAAAAAGACGAAGAGTGTGTGACACGTTATCCTTTATCCTGGCATGGTAATTTGTCTCGAATCCTGGTTGGCCATTCTAGATTAATCTAAATTTAATAACATAATATTTTCAAAAGAAATGAGCATTTTCTTTCAAGAACTCCATGTTCATTTTAAATAAAAAATCTTCCTGTACTGTTTGAAGATTTAGTACTTGACTTATATTATATATATTTTTTAATATATATAATAATATATAATTAAAATATTTCTTTCAGCCTATGCAGCTAATTTTTTTATTTAAAAATACTTATTTTTTTAAACATATATTCTTTCCTTGAAAGAAATATGTGCAAAAAACACATTTATTTGATTTTGTCGAAACCTGTATCTATGTTTAAAAAATCGTGATCCGTGAAATATCCGTGGGTGAATGCAAGTTCCAACTTGCATTGAAAGCAGGGCACAGCTATGCATCCATCAAAATTATCATTTGGTTGAATTTCTATTGACACGGAACATATCATTAGGGGTATTACATATGCCGCATCTATGCAAATTTGATTCCAGCCAACCAACCATCGCATCGGTCTGACAAATTATAAATGGGAAAATGTATAAAGCCAGTTCGTTGGCAATTATGCAAATTGCTGTTTGCTGTTTTTATTTTACCGATCGACATTTGACGAAACAATTACATCAACTTTAATTTTAATGCTGTATAGACTTTTTTACATTGCAAAATTTTCTAGTTTTGGTATAGAACTTCCACTTCTTTGATATTATAACACAGGGCAACAAAATCAAATTTTTCTGCGGCATCAATTTGTGTAATCAATTTTGATAGACTATGATTATATCGTCATATAATTAGTTTGTTTGAATTGACTCCAGGTCTCGTGATAAACCATGGGATCAAAAGTATAGTATAAGATAAATTATTTTAATTTAAACCTCAATAAAAACATATTTTTGCTTTTCGTGCGGCTAGCAAGTCTTTATTTATCAAAACCAATCTTTGTACTAACTTTTTGAAATATAACATGTTACTCTACAACTTGCTGCTGCCTTTTTATTGGGTAGCAAAATGGATACACTAAATATCCCTGATTTCTTCATCTGTGGGACAGTCGTGCAAAAAATGAACATTGGGATAGGAAAAACTGGTCGTCGAAAATAAATATGACCGTAGGAAAAGCTAACATCGTTCATGAACCATTGATAAGTCGAGAACAAATTCTTCCACCACTACATATTAAATTTGGGCTTATTAAACAGTTTGTGAAAGCTTTATATAAGGATGGTATTTGTTCCAAATATATTTATTAATCATTTCCTGGCCTTAATACAGGAAAATTAGAAGCCGGTATCTTTGATGGACCATAAATGACTTATGTTGAAGCATGGACTAGCTTTGTATCAGTTATCAAAAGTTTTTTGGGAAATCACCAAGCTGAACAATATTAACAGTACACATCGTTGAGAAAATGCTTCAAAATTTTGAAAAACTAATATGAGTACCACGTTATATTATTTTCATAGTCATTTAGATAAATTTCCTGACAATCTGAGTGATTACAATGAAGAACAAAAGTCATGGTTTCAGCAGTATATCAAGATAACGGAGGAAAGATATGAAAGCTGATGGCACTGCCATATAATGGCAGACTATGTACTACTGGATCTTATAAAGAGACTGTCCTGTTATTTTTTTTTGTTATTCTTTTATTGTTAATTTCAGACGTTATTTTCATCTTTCAGGTCAACTGGTTTTTTTTTAACAAACAAGTAATTTTTCCCCTTTTCCACCAGTCATCCCCTTTTTCCACCTCAACCTGTAATCTGTCTCTCTTCTGCCCTCCCCCCCCCCCCCCCCCCCCCCGGTTCACGAAAGAAACATTTCTTAAGATCCCACCAAAGATCATGTTACTAATGCGTTCCGCTTTTGTTATTTCAGAGGCCGACTACACCCTGGATGATTCCTTTTGGATCGACGAAAGCCCGGCCGGTAAGTCAGTAACCGTGTTTTCTATACGTCCATAGTAACGCGCGCCATTTACGGCCGTATTTTTGGAACGCGGTGAAAAGGAGATAAAATACGCGGAAGGGCAATAGCAGTCTATATTTGTAAGGGGAAATTTGGGGTTTTCCGTGAATACTGGGGCTTTATTATGAACGTATTCTGAGATATTATATAGTAGGTATGAAAAGATGAGGTTTTTCCTGAAATACGTCTGTAAAATGCACAGGTATATATAGAATATATATTTAATACACTTTTAATACTTTTATCTTCAACATTTTTTGATAGAACTAATAAAAACTACAATTGCTAACAATTATCTGCTACTATTGCGATTAATTCACGTAGTTATTGTTTGACTATTGGTCCCGGTTGTTATTCTGCTGTGTTATCACGAACGGAAGGGCATGACGCGACGGCGTATCGGCTACTGCACTTGTTTATCTCGATTAATTCGTTCCCATTGGCAACGCAAACTAAATATACCACGTCGAGTACCTGTATTGTTCACCAGGAACACCAGGAACGCAACAAACCAACCAATAAAGGCTTTGTTATCGGATAATCTCCGGCAAGCAGCGAGGTTCTAATCAAAATATTATCGCTGGAATCGATTATAATACATTGTTGCATGGTAAATTCACGTCGTAAAGGGTACCTTTTTCTATCTCACTAGCTAGAGTCCTTTAAATGCAACAAACAGAGGCAGATGTGTTGTGTCGTTACGTTATATATCTGTAAGCAAGTTTCTGACTAGTTTCTGACTAGTTTCTGACTAGTTTCTGACTAGTTTCTGACTAGTTTCTGACTAGTTTCTGACTAGTTTCTGACTAGTTTCTGACTAGTTTCTGACTAGTTTCTGACTAGTTTCTGACTAGTTGTCTGAAAGTTTTGCACACATGTTGCAAGAGGCGTGTTCAGGACGTAAGAGAGCAGAGTGCAAAACGTTGACAACTTCATCGTCATTGACGCGGTTTCCTCCCGGAAATTTAGATATCATACATCAGGTGTTTTATCAAATTAAGCGTCAGCTACTCTTATACTTCAATAAGAAAGGTAAATTAACAAGAATACAAGTTATTTGTTTATTGGTTATGTAAAATTAATTAAGACACTTAATTCAGTATTAAGCAAACTCTCGGATAAGGTCCGAATCAAGGTGTTTAGCTTCTCCTGGCAAGTACTCCATCATGTTCTTTAGGTCTTCTAGTTTATCTCTTTGTATGTGCGGTGCATTGAGGAATACTGTGCACCGGTGGGTGGGTGTGTTAAAGACGACGCCGACGCATGGCACTTTTTGCCATGCCATGCTATCTTTTGACCGTTGTACAGACTAAACTCGAATTGATATTGACATAGACCCTTTTGATTGTTACTGAGGGTGGCCTGTAGAACCTATTGACACAAAACCCTCAAAAAACATAAAAATGGTACTTACACCCTTTTGATTTACAACTCTTCAATTTATGTTATATAATATGCACCGGAAACATTTCATTAACTAATTAAACATGATGGTAGTTCTCGTTTATACATGTAGTAAATGCGTATCTGTGTAGTAGAGCATGCAGCTAGTAACGATGATGGAGCTATGGACTTTGCACCCTGTAATCACCGGGGCTTATATGTTTAGCTTTAATCAGTGTAATGACAGAATGGAAAATCCGCAGCATGTCTGCTACCGAACACAATAGTTCGTTGCTGGTGCGCCATTACGTTGTACCATTGATGTCCTGTTAGCAGTGCTAGCTGCACGGCTAGATGTTTAATTTATACGAGTTATTGAAGCATGGTGGACGGATTTTCCCGAATGACGAATGACATGGAAAGATTTATTTTCAAACGTCGATAAACTCGTGTTTTTGTTCTAAATCTCACATAACGAAGCTAATAGTTATATTTAAGTATATTAAAGCGTATTATTACAAAAAATAGAATCACTATACCCGAATTCGAAGCCAATTTATAGCAGAAATAACGAGTGATTTAAAATCTGAAACCAGAGACATAAACCTGTGTACAAATCTGTTTCGTTTGCGATTTGGGGTAGATGGCGTTGCGGTCGGTTCCGCACGATATACATATTTGATTAAAATTTAGATGGGGTTGGCGAGCCAGATCAGAAAGGAACTCGTGGGGGCGAACTAGGGGGGAAATGGGGGCAACGGGGGAATCGTCGATATTTTTTATGGGCGCCCCGTTCCATTTTGCGATTGATAAATGTCGGGAAAATGCAAATTCGATTCATTGCCTCGCGAGGGATACACATAAATTTCGGGAGGCCGCTACCATGCGAAGGTATGCTACATTTTGCTTGGGACGTGAATAATGAAAATTGGGGGTATGTGATTTTTTTCTGCTCTGTTCTGAGACGGAAGACGGATTTTGTTTTGCATCCGAAGAAAAACTGGGAAGGGATTTTGATCGGAGATTTGTTTATTTGGGTCTGAAATGATAGGGGATTATTTTATCTCTAGGGTTGTGCTGTGTGTCTGTAATCAGATATTGAAATCTAAATTTGGCTTCGTTGCTGTTACGAATTGTCAGATTTTGTCAAACGTCAGTGACACTTAAAAATTTGTGTTGTTACTTAAACTTAACTGCAAGTGCGTAAAGAATTATAAAAATATCTAAATCCAAATTTTAAAGATAGTTAAAACAAATACTTGCTCCTTGTTTGGTATAGAATAACAACAAAAATTCTTACTATTACTCACATTTTATATTTAATTTTAAATAATAGTACTATAAAACACGTTCAAAAATAAATATTTGTAATCCTCATTCGGGTAAATCGGGTAAAGTAAACGGAATATCGCTTTCCAAAATATTTGGCTCTACCACATATCACAGTATGTGGAATATATCATTGTCTGGATCTTTAGTAGTTTTCCTAAGACCAGATAATATGTCTGGCTCTGATCTTGTATGACCTAAACGATGCGTTCGAATTTCTTTGTGGGCAGCTTCTAAACCCTCTGCAGATAAAATTCCTATAGTAACTCAAAAGCAGAAAGTAGTAAAATAATAAAGCTATAATATGGCCTAAAAATTCCAGAGGGCCTTTTGGGGCTATTTGACAAAAGCTCACATAAAGTTAGATAATTTAATTTTGTGCACAAAAGCATTTCAGTTACCTTTTGTTTATTTTTTTTTCAATTGCATATATCATGGAAACTAACCATGGCCTTAAAATCCAAAGATATAAGTTTTACTTGGGCCTTTGTAGTGCATAACGAACCAGTTTCATCGTCCATTGACATTCGTTATAACCGAACACAACCCTATTTGAAATCGCCCGATAGTTACTATTTTAACATCATCCACTTTTCGTCAACGACAAAAGTCTAGCCAGTCTAACAATTCTACAATTTTCCCGATGGTCGCAAATCGGTAATATTCGGACTCATTCGCGCGTATAATTTGGACGGTGATGTACAACGAGGGCGGAAGTACCCCGTGGAATACGAGGCTAAAAGCCTCGCCGAATTTGATCTCGTTTCGGATCCGATATCCCTTGTTACCGAAAGTAGGCGGTGGCGCTGCGGTCGCAGGAAAATTGCACGTTTAAAATGCACTTCGAACCAGACGTCGCGTCGGTCGCCGTCCACATCCATGCCTCGGGACTGTGGCATAACCCGTTTTCCAATTTGGCACGAATCGACGAAACGGCCAAATTTAGATACCCCATTCGATTATATTCCGATCGGATTAACAAAAACCGTATACTGGATGTTTGTATCCATCCTTTGGGGACAAATTAATATGGAGATAGATAGATGGATATAGAAAATAAATGGCTCAGAAAAACTTAAAAAATGAGATCAAATCTCATTTCTTGTCGTCACAGTATTACATAAACTGAAATCTCTTAACTTAACAGGTTAAGGTCACGATGCCTTGACAACATTTCGGTCGCCCACCGACAGATGGCTCTCGGAATACATAATTAGCACGTCGCGGTCGGTGCCTTTGTAGATGGTCAATCGGCTGGCTTCAGCGTCAGCAGCAGCACACAGAAAGACCAAGGACGTGCAGGATCAACTTTACCCGCCTTATCGCGCGTCTGGCCGAAAGTAGCGAACGACGCCGGAATATTTCAGGCGCCCCCCCCCCCCCCCCCCATCGTCCATGCAATAATAGCGTATCCCGACGCGAAACCAGAGGCGTACGTGTGTGCAAGCCGCTCAGAACGAGCTTTGAATATTATCGAACCCAATGCACGGATTCGAATTGCAGTTACCACTGCTTTTGTACGCGTGAATTGTTAATATACAACAGTACGATGCGTTTATGGAATCCTTTATTGAATTTATAGAATCGAAGAGTTGTAGAGTAGTTTCAAACTAAGAAGAGCACAGTTGTATATGCAACCAATCATACCCAGTGTTTGGTTTATAAATTGCCTGTGTATATTTGGTTGCATATGCAACTGTGCTCTTCTTAGTTTGAAACATCTATAAATCAAAAGGGTCTAAGTACCATTTTTACGTTTTTTGAGGTTTTTGTGTCAATAGGTTCTACAGGCCACCCTCAGCAATAATCAAAATCTATGTCAATATCAATTCAGGTTTAGTCCGTACAACGGTCAAATGATGGCATGGTATGGGAGAAGCACCATGCGTCGTCTTTAACACGCCCACCCACCAGTTCACAGGATTCAACAAAGCACCGCATATATAAAGAGATAAACTAGAAGACCTAAAGAACATGATGGAGTACTTGCCAGGCGAAGCTAAACACTTTAATTCGGACCTTATCCGAGAGTTTGCTTAATACTGAATTAAGTGTCTTAATTGTATTTTTGTTAATATACCTTTCTTATTGACGCTTAATTTGGTAAAATACCTGATTTATGATTTCTAAATTTCCGGGCGGAAACCGCGTAAACGAGGATAAAGTTATCGACGTTACGCACTCTCTTGCAAGAGGCATCTTCAGAACGTAACAGTAAGAGAGCTACGACGAGGAGAGAAGAGATTCTCTTCGTAGCTCTCTTACTGTTAGATGTTGCCAAGATGCCTCTTGCAACATGTGTGCGACACTTTGACAACTTTATCGTCACTGACGCGGTTTCCTCCCGGAAATCTAGAACTTAGTGATTCGGACCGCGAAAGCCTCCAATCTAAATATACCTGATTTATGTTTGAAATAATACGATGTGGCACATAGCCCGTGGGTAGGTTCTGATGTCAGTTGGACCGTTTTGATTATCTCGACTGATGGTACTTAGACCCTAAATAGGCACATTAGTCAAATAACGTTTGTATCACAAATCAGGTATGTTAAAAACATTAATTAGGCGTAAAAACAATTAAGGGAGGTACTCATTTTGAAATTTTATATAATGCTTGTCAGTTCTTTTGCTGTTCAGCCTTTTAATTCACAACACACACCAAATCTGTTTTTTTTTTTTTTCAGTTAAATGATAAACCATCCTGTAATTTAAGATAAATGTCCCCATAATAATTTTAATCGTTAAAAACAAGCTTTCCCTTTTGATTTTTCAGTGTTCCGAGGGACTTTTTCGCTACATTTACTACACATTCCCTAGTATCGAACACCGCTCGCTGTGGTTTACTCCACGAATGCATAAACGTTTTCATAAAAGAGATCGTAACGTGCTGGCAACTCTCACGCTTTTGCCATGAGTGGCGAAAGCGTCGCTTATTCTTTTTGATATCAAAGGCGCCCCAGCAAATTGCCTATTTTGTTGTGTGTTACTATGTTAGTGTATTGTATGTGAGTTAGTGTGTTGTATATGGCACTAAATCGAATGAACTGGAAATCAACTAAGTGGAAGGAGGTGTCGTAAATTTGAGGATTGATGATGTGTGAGGGATTTAGTTTGATTCTAGATGTGGGGGATGATTTTCTAGGGTTGTGGTTGTAATGGGGCGGGGAATGTTTGATAAATCGAAGCTATTTTTATTGGGCGAGAGATTTTTCACTGGAAATGAGAAAATATTTTGTAATCAGCGTATTACCAGAGGCCTAGCTTTCCAGAAAGGTGTGGAAACCACTTAAACATTAATTTTAAAATTTTTATTGTTATTTATGCACTATTGCAACTAAGTATCGATGCTTTATGCCACGGTCACACTAGGCTGTTTTATTAGCTCCTAGTTGCTGGTGCTGCTAGCAGCAACAGCAGCCAGCGGCTATTTTGTGGTCACATTGCGCTGTTTACCAGCAAAACGTACTGCTGTCGCTGGTGGCTACTACCAGTTCAAACTATATGGACAACTATTTCTGGTGCATTCTATATGTCACCAGGTAGGTACATACAACAGTGAGACAATGTATTTGTCTTTTGTCAGATGAAAGCGTTGCAACCATAAAATATTTCATATTTGATACCAATTTGTGGGGTTTTATTGACTACCTGCCTTGAAACTGACATACATTTTGAAAGCACTGTATACGAGAGTAAATAACATAAGCAATGCCTCGAAGACAATAAAATTGAAATTCTATATTTTAGAAGTATTGCTTAAGGCCCTCTTCAAAAATACATAATTTCCTGAGTTAACATTCATGCTGGTTGCTGTAAAAGTTAAACCAGCGCTGGTGGGCTGGCTGCTGCTAAACTCACTCGCCAACTGGTAAAACAGCGCTGCTGAGTGGCCACACTATGCTGTTAGCAGCCAGTAGCAAATAGCTAGTAAAACAGTCTAGTGTGACCAGAGCAGAGTATAGACAACGTTATTGCTGTGGACGATGTCTGTGGTCGTTCTCAAGGGCCTGTCAACTTTACAAAACATATTGAGGTCCCACGGGAACGACGGATTTGCATTTCCTACGGAGATGCCTGTCCATCCCCGCCCGATCGAAACAAAGAAAAAGAAACACAGCGTTGAAAAAGATGACGAAGCGGACGGCAGTATCCGCATCGTGGAATTTAAAATTTTAAATCTCGATATTGTCCTGTCGTCGAGGTTTTCAGCTGAATAAGACGTATAAATGCGCCCTTCCCCCAGCACCGTCTATTATAATTCACCGGATGACGATCATTTGACTTGCAAACGCGATTTTGCATAATGTCGCGCGTCTTTCTTTTGCCTTCTCAATTTTTTTACTCCCGTTTGAAATAAATATGAAAATTTGAGATCGATAAATTGTGATTAAGTTTTTTGTCGGTGAGACTTGGACCTAGCGAAGGCTGTAAATTGAAATGAATAATTTTGAAATGTACAAACTATCTACCGCTGCAGCAAAGGCATAACAAAAGTTTATATATACCAATACAGTGATGTATTATAAAAATAAAAAATACATTCAAAATAAGTACAAAATACACTCAAAAATATAAAAGAATTAAATGTTATCTGATACATTTCAAAGTATTAAGTACATATAATAATTAAATAATACCTCTGGTGAATTTGTTGTCATTGATTTGCATCTCTTACGTTGGACCATGCTATAAAAACACCTTGTTCCATTGTATGCAGTACTGTAGGAACTTTAGTAATGCATCATTTGCACCTGTGGTGAAATATAATATGTACATACATATGATAGATATATACGGTTTCTCACCTCAGATGTTTCCAAATCTAATAGCTTCACAGCTTCCCGGAAAGCAATTCGATCTCTAATAACCAGAATAAGTTCTTTTACTTCTTCTTCTGTCAGTTTTCTTATGTTTCCACAGTTATTTTATTACCTTGCAAATATAGAATGCACATAGTGTATTAACATTTTCGTAAAAAGTAGTTATACGCATATACTTACTGTCAAATATCGGTATCAGATGATCTAATGAGATTACATGTGATAAGGGACATTTCTCTGTGTGTACAACACAAATAAAATGCACCGAGTTTTACAGTAAACTGTGATAAACAAGGATCCTATTTTTTTATACGACGATATTAATTCGAGTAAAAGAAATTCGACAAAACGACAAAAGGGCGAACCTCTGGAGCATAAGTAAAGCCTTGTTTCGGTCGGCTTCGCGTCCCTCACAAATTCAACATATTATTTCCTTTTTCGCCGGCTGCGAAACTGAAGAACAAGACAACCTCCTCTTAATTTGAAAACTCTAAACGACCGTTCCGACGACGATTGAACGAACATCCTGAAGGCGAAGAAAGAACGACGAATTTGTCCGCTGGAAACAACTCAACTCAGTCGTGGGACATAATAACAGAAATGATGAAAGGGACGATTTAAATTAAATCCTATTTGGTTGGTGAAGTGGTGTAGGGGGGCAGGGGGCAAGATTTCGGTCCACACCTGCGTTACCAAGCCAACCGAGCGTAAACGACGACGCCCGCGTCGCGTCGCCACCCAATGAATAAAGACGCGATCCCCCAAAGTAGTAGTAAACATCGGTCGGAGAGTTTGATAAATTGGGAAAGAAGTCTCCTGGAGTTCGCTTTTCGAAATTGCTCGGTGGAAACGGACGCACCGGGGCGACTCAAAGTATTTTTTTATGCTCGACAAGGTACTGAATTTAGGGAGACGTACTAAATTGGATTGAGATGCAAGCAGTACCTATAATTTAACACGTTTTGGTTAGTGGTGTTAGGAAATATTATCAATAATGTTAGGTTATTACGATATGTTACTCTATCCGCCCATGACCATACTACGCTCTTATTCACGTTCTCTAAAACTGCTTAAAGTTTTAGTTTTTTTTTTTCCTTTGACAAACAAGACGACGTTAAAGATGTCGTCGTCGATAAAGATTATCACTCACGAGTACTCAAAACAGTACAATATAGCGTACGTGGCGGAGAATCAATCATCGACGGACACAATAGACAAGAGCAAAACCGCAGTGAAGGAAACGTAACATAAACGCGAACCGCCGGGCTTACAAATCTCACGTATACGCTTGTTTCTCGCCCATTGACACCGATAGATGGCACCAGTAGAGCATAAACTAGAGCTACCGGCGTCGATCTCGCATTTCGAGATGCATCCGTATGCTGCCACGATAGGAATCATATATCATAGCGAAGTATGAGGATATAGTGGTGTGTGGGTGAACGAGATAGAGCGAGAGAGAGAGAAAGAGAGTGAGAGGAGTAATATGGTCGGTAATAAAACACACATCTCGGTCGGCGTGTCCGGAATAAATGGACTATCTTCGATTGACGTTGATGAATAGCGAACCGGACCGTGCCCGTATTTCGATTACGTAATTGGCGATGAGTGGCCAAAAGAAGAACGCCGGTTCCTGGTTAAGCCAACGCGGACGCGGGTCCGTTATCTAAAGACGGAATTAATCATCCGGATATATCTGGAACGAACGTGGCCGTGGTCGTGGCGCTTGCATTTCGCGATATAATCATTGAAAGTGCCGGCTGCCCAGTTTAGATCTGTACAAGACAAATGTTGAATACATACAAATATATCCGTTTTTACAGATGTTAAAATAACTATTTTAACTATATCATCGTTACATTCTGCTCCTCTCTCTAAAGAGCCACCTAAATTACTGAATAACGCAGTGTTTGGAAAGACAATAAAGAATTTTAGGGAAAGAAGCTAGGGAAGGAATTACATATTATTTTATTCACACTTTTTGGTGCTAACCCCAGCTGGATTAAAGTTAGTATTTAGATTACTCGGCACTTCTTACGTTTATGTTACATGCAATGTAAATAATAAATTTATTATTTCTTTGTTCTTGTATTTCTTCTATACATTTTAATAAATAGGAATGTTGAATACATACAAATATATCCGTTTTTACAGATGTTAAAATAATTATTTTGACTATATCATGGTTACATTCTGCTCTTCTCTCTTTAAAGAGCCACCTAAATTACTGAATAACGCAGTGTTTGGAAAGACAATAAAGAATTTTAGGGAAAGTAGCTAGGGAAGGAATTACATATTATTTTATTCACACTTTTTGGTGCTAACACTAGCTGGATTAAAGTTAGTATTTAGATTACTCGGCACTTCTTACGTTTATGTTACATGCAATGTAAATAATAAATTTATTATTTCTTCGTTCTTGTATTTCTTCTATACATTTTCATAAATAGGAATGTTGAATACATACAAATATATCCGTTTTTACAGATGTTAAAATAATTATTTTGACTATATCATGGTTACATTCTGCTCTTCTCTCTTTAAAGAGCCACCTAAATTACTGAATAACGCAGTGTTTGGAAAGACAATAAAGAATTTTAGGGAAAGTAGCTAGGGAAGGAATTACATATTATTGTATTCACACTTTTTGGTGCTAACACCAGCTGGATTAAAGTTAGTATTTAGATTACTGGGCACTTCTTACGTTTATGTTACAAGCAATGTAAATAATAAATTTATTATTTCTTCGTTCTTGTATTTCTTCTATACATTTTAATAAATAGGACTTCCGTACTGTCTCTGCCCTCTGCACCAGATCCGACGATTACATTTAATTAAGCCAGTCGCTAATTTGACAAAGTGAAGTCTCTCCAGTTTCCATGCTTCCGCTAATAAACGCGCACTGCAGCTAAGTTCATCTCGTCCTGTCCCAGCTCAAAACAGAAAGTTCCCACTTTCCTAATTTACACGGCAACAAAATTTAACAGGTTGCTTGCCTGTCTGGCACAGAGTGCCCTGTGACGAAACTACAACAGGAATTAAGAGAGTTAACCTAAATATAGCATCACAAAAAATAGCACGATATAATTTTACAATTTACAATTAGAAAAAAATCAGCATATAAATAATAGCAAAACATCTTGTACACCAAAATAACTGCTAAGAACTCCTTTTCTATGCTAGCTAGGTAGGGGAAACAATAAGGTAGATTGTGTTTGACTTCTTAATTACTATTCTCTGATAGAAAAGGTTAACGCCGCCATCATTTGTGCTTATTGTTGCTTCCGGTAGCCAGAGGGGCCGTCTGAGACCTCGTGAAATATGAGTCAATCCCAGTTCGATAAGTTCGCTCGTTTCTATCCGGGTCTGGCCTCAGGAGACCTGAGGCATATTCGATAGTTTTAATAACCTGCCGTTGCTGGCCCAACTGTAAATATGTCACTTTGTCTTCGATACGTAAGTATAGGATTAAGTTTTCCTACCAATTTCTGTGATTGGTAATAATAGTCCTGTTGTTATTGATACTGCTATTGTTGTATGGGATACACTTTTAAATTAAATTGTTAGGTATAATTTGTTATGTTTAATAATTCAAAGAAATCCAGTTACAAAGTTTTTTCCTACTTTAAGGGCGCCGTAATGTAGATTAACGTCCGTTTCCCCCTGGGGGGTGCTCTTTTATTACGAACGTAAATACATAATTTAAACTTTCCTCCTTAAGGGCGCGCCTTTTTCTACCCCAAGGTGGGAGATTTATTAGGGATGTTTAACCTGTAAATACGGGACGGCCCCATTCCTCATTCACCTTGGAGAAATTTTCTTGACGCAAATAACCATTTCGCGAGCCTGAAAGAGCCGGGGCACAACTGTGGGAGGAGATGGGTGGGTCCCTTATTTCGGGACTTATTTCGTCATCTAGGTGTGGCTTTAGCGGCGGCAAACTCCGACGTCGACGTCGCGCAGACATTGTTGTCCTGGCAACTGAATTCGAACAGACTAACCACGAATAAAATATATTTGATTAACTGTCTATCGCTAAAGCATTTTCTCTTCAGAAGAAGCCTTGCAAAATTCACAAATTACTCATAAATTATTTTAATAACTACCTACTCGCTAAAATGTTCGCTCTATTATAAAACCTGGCGTCAACCGTTCTCTTAACATTTCTGTCTAACGTCACCGTGCAGTAAGAAGTTGCATTTGACTTTGGAAAGTTTGGCCGTAACTTGGCGGCGAGTGCATCTGAGCATTCTGCCCGGTCACAAACATCGAACAACAAAGGCCCAGCCTACCAAATGCACTCGCTCGCTGTTGAATTTATAACAGAAACGCAACGGACCGAACCCTAATTGCCCCAGCACTGTACGCCACTGGCCGCTTGTACCGCCAAAAATATCGGCATCGTCAAATTAAATGTCGCTTGTATTTTGTTTTTCTATTTTTAGGGCTTTAGTTCCAAACTTTATCGTACCTAAAAATAAGAATACTTAAATGAAAAAGAGTTCCTAGCAATTATTTTGGTAAGTAAGATGTTTTGGTGTTATTTATATGTGTCGATTATTAACTATTAATGATGTGTCGATTATCGATTCGATTTATTTTTGATGTATGGTAACAGTTGTGTCGTATTTGCATGTATCTCAAATTAGAGCTGTCAAAGTTTGATTTTTGTCATTGCGCTAATTGTGAAACCGATGTCTCTCGCTCAATTAGTATGCAAATCAATTCACCGTCCATGAATTGATTAGTGCCAAACCTGCGCGAAATTAATTTTGCAACTCTGTACTGCCTGATTCCATTACCCCAGATCGAGTGTGTTACATTTTTTGTCATACAAAAAGCCGATGCTGTTATGCGCAGTTCATTTTATGGGTAAATGTCAGGTATTGGGAGAATATAAGTCCCATGCTATTCTGTGATCAAAACAGGCTCTTCTGTTGATCTCTTCTCTTGATCTCTTCTGTCAAAAACTACTTTAATTTTATGATTTTTCTAGAGTAGAATAGTCCTACTAACAGAACATGGGTATACATGTCCGTGATTTTATTATATAGTTGCTTTCATTAAATGCTATTGTTTGTGGTAGAAATACGGTGATCGTGCACGAGCATACAGACGCGGACAACTGTTTGGGGGCTTCAATGTGTCAACAAGTAATGAGAAAGTTGTAAAATATGAACAAGAATAGCTGGACACTCAAATCCATTGAACATGTATAAAACAGCAACGTGTGAAAGAAGCCATTTCGGTGAAGAATGAAATAATGCAACATTCTATACAAATTTAATACAGCATCTGTATCTGAGAGAAGAATTTAATTCGTTCAAGTTCGAAACACAGATCGCTTTTCGGCCTGTATAAATGTTCTTAATTCGTATTTTAATTAAACCCTCGAGATTCAGGATTTTTAATTTCCTGCTTGTTATTGTTAGAAGTCGGTAGGCAAAGGATTCAAAATTAAATTCCAAGTAATCTTGGTAATCTTTACTGTATACATACATAGTTATTATTGATCAGAGCAAGGTCCGCCATACTAACTATACTAACCACATTAATTGTAATATGGGACTTATTATTAGATAAAGTAAGGGTTATTCATGGCTCAAATTAGAATTTATTGAAGCAGATCCAGGGTAGCGATCACAACGCAATTAGTTTGATTTATTCCGGTGTTATTTGCGGAAATTTGTAGTGTTTTGCTTCGGGGGAAACACACATCCCAAATATCCCAAACCCTAATTATACTAATGTTAAATTGTCGTGGTTCTGGGATGAAATTTGATTACGATTTCTTATGATAAACGACCGTGGTTGCATTTTCCTACTGAGAAAACTTCATAATTTTGAACACGTGTTGGTTTAATAATGTTTTTTGTGACTGTCGTCCTCATTATTTTTAACAGACGTGTTATTAGTTCATCACTTGGTACTAAAATTTCAAATATTGCGACCACATGTACAATTTTATGAAAGGATATTAGATTTTGTCGCGTTACAGAGAACCATTTCATGCAGTTACCTTCAACTGCTGCAGTCTTTATACCTACCTTATTAAACTTTCATGTCTTCTAATTGAATATCTTTTCTAAAACGTTCTCGTTACTCATTAATTTGAAGAAATCTTTACCAAGATACCTTAGAAATAATTTGATAACACAAGGGAACAAATTTCTAACTTTTTCTACTTTTGAAAACAGAGAAAACTGCAACAAAATCAGTTAACAAATTATATAAATTCAAAGAATATCCAAAAGTGCTGCTTTTGAAGCTGTATTTTGACGAATCGATAAAAAGCCACCATTCAGAAGAATCGTGGGGAATATCAAACTCGTTCATAAGACCCTCAACATCGTGACGTACACGTAATGATCCTTCTATTTTAAAATATGCTTCAAAAGGCTAGTTACGATTTTGCGTGGTGAAACTCGTGGCAAATTTGCAGTGGGCATTAATTAAGTGCCAGGGGTTTGCCTAAGCAAATAGAACCTCGGATACTATGTATTACAACCCCTGAAACTTTGATTGTTTGCTTGACGCTGTTTGTAGATTACTGAACTTTGCATTGACCAATGAGATGGTTCTGACCATCGTCGGATATTATGCTACCAATGCCTAAGATTGAATTCTTATTTATGAGTATAAAAATTATTTTACAGAGAGAATAAACCAAATTATTATTTACTAAGTAAAATAGGTACTTAGTTCTTAAATTTTTCAAACCATCTTCATCTTCTACATAGTTTGTAGTAAACAATTTAAAAAATTCTTTCATGTATTCACTTAAAACAATAAGTAATTTAGGTACGTCATCGTTGAGGTTGGAGTGAAATAAAAATAGGAGGGGTTGCTTGCAGAGTACGGCAAGCCTTAAGGGTACGCCGTGGTGGAATCATTAAAAAACTTTTATTGAATTCGCGGGCAAACCCGTGGAAGTGTGCGGTGCGAAAAAAATCCGCTCCCGATCTTGTCGACGAAGTTTCGGACTTGCCCGCTAAAACTTCTGACAACGCAAATAGCACGCAAAACCGGATTATCGCTTACGTGGCAAAAGGCACGACCAGTTATTCGCCCAACGCTTCGTTTACACAAGAAAATCGCACTAAATTTAACTTTTATACTAAATTATTTAGTATCATAATGTTGGGTTGAATTAGAGTTGGGTTAAGATTGCGTTAGGATTGAGTTAGGATTGAGTTAGGATTGAGTTAGGATTGAGTTAGGATTGAGTTGGGATTGAGTTGGGATTAAGTTAGGATTGAGTTAGGTTTGAGTTAGGTTTGAGTTAGGATTGAGTTAGAATTGAGTTAGGATTGAGTTGGGGTCGCGTTGGGATTGAGTTGGGATTGAGTTAGGGTTGAGTTAGGATTGAGTTAGGATTGAGTTGGGATTGAGTTGGGATTAAGTTAGGATTGAGTTGGGATTGAGTTGGGATTAAGTTAGGATTGAGTTGGGATTAAGTTAGGATTGAGTTAAGTTTGAGTTAGGATTGAGTTAGGATTGAGTTAGGATTGAGTTGGGATTGAGTTGGGATTAAGTTAGGATTGAGTTAGGTTTGAGTTAGGATTGAGTTAGAATTGAGTTAGGATTGAGTTGGGGTCGCGTTGGGATTGAGTTGGGATTGAGTTAGGGTTGAGTTAGGATTGAGTTAGGATTGAGTTGGGATTGAGTTGGGATTAAGTTAGGATTGAGTTGGGATTGAGTTGGGATTAAGTTAGGATTGAGTTAGGTTTGAGTTAGGATTGAGTTAGGATTGAGTTAGGATTGAGTTGGGATTGAGTTGGGATTAAGTTAGGATTGAGTTAGGTTTGAGTTAGAATTGAGTTAGGATTGAGTTTGGGTTGCGTTGGGATTGAGTTAGGGTTGAGTTAGGATTGAGTTGGGACTGAGTTAGGATTGAATTAGGATTGAGTTAGGTCTATATCATGATTGAATTATGATCAAGATAGGATTAAAACATACTTATGCGATGTTACCAACCTCGACTAATATAGAATAAGCATCTCCATTAGATTTGAGACGTCTTATCTCTATATTTGAGGTCTATCGTTGTATACGGAGCCGTACAAATCCAAGATACGGTCGGGATTTATGTTAGAGACACCGCCCGTATAAATAAAACATTTCGGGGGGTCGATTTCGTATTCGGCGCACGCAAATTCAATTATACGGGCAATCTGTGTGATCGTTAGACATAAAAAAATCAATCAGATCCTGGCGAATCGCTAGGTGGGTCGACTGGTAAACGGAATACAATAAATTTCGCATTATTCGAGTTCGTTAAGCAAGAGAAATACCGTTTGAGATATCTTACAACAACCAAAAAATTATTTGTTCCAAATTATATTTGCCTTACATAACTAAAAAAGCCACCATTCAGAAGGATCATGGGGAATATCAAACTCGTTCATAAGACCCTCAACATCGTGACATACACGTAAAGATCGTTCCATTTTAAAATATGCTTTAAAAGGTATGTTACGCTTTGTAAATGAAGTCACTGTAACACCTCGTGCTAAAAGATTCCATTCCTGTAGCCTAGACTCCAATAACTCGGCTTTTTCTTTTGATAAACCTAAGTCTTTAATCCTGAATAACCTAAGTCCTTAATCATTCAGTTCGCACTGGTTTATAAGGTGAGGTGTTCCTAAAACTTCAAATGGTGAATATTCACAACTTGACTGATTTGACAGAGTGATTTCAGACACTCTGTCCAATCAGACAAGCTGCTTCGAACAGGCAACAAAACTTGATCTTAGGTCAACAAAAATATGTGATCTCTGTTCTGGTTGTAGGACCCTTGTTCCCTTGTGATTCAGGGGACATCAATACGTACGTGTATTTCTGCTAAAATCCCTAAAAAAAATGATAGAAAATAATTTTGAAAGCAGTGTTGCAGTGTAATTAATTATTGAACACTAAATTAAATAGAAACTCAATTAACAAAGCATTGCAACAAACAATTACCGACGCAAATTCTGTTTGTGACTTTGTAATTGCGAGAGCTACAGCATCAACTGACAGCTTTGTGTTATGTGTTTTAGTTAATTAAATAAATTAAATTAAAATTTGTCTTCCATAAATTTTATGGTTAATTTCGCGACAACTGTAACCTAATACCAAAATTGTTCTCTCATATATCGACAACAACAGGTAAAACTTTATAATTTTATAATTAACGAACCAAACAATGCACGAACGAGAGCTGTATATAAATAGTTTTTATTCCACCAACTTCGCACACATTACAGCTAACTTCATATCGCAGAAAATCGACCAAAACAAACACCTCGCCCAAAACTACGCGCAATAAATCTCAACCGCGAAATGCATTTTGAGTAATGATTGGCGTGTCACGCCATATGGTCGCTAATCCAACCTAACGTAATAACGCCTGGAATACTTTGTGCAGAGGGCAGCACAGATGATACCTTAACTACCTGTGCACCGCAATGACAACCGGCATTACTCATTCGCCGCCCCTTGCTACCCTGCTGCCAGGTTACAGTGATTTATAAGTGGCAATACCGAGACCTAACCCCTAAAGGGGTGTGGGTGAGTGGGAGGCGTTGTTCGAATCAAAATGTCCGTTTTATTTCCGGAGGAGTAAAATTGCAGTCGGGATTAATTAGCGCGGTAACCACGGGTCGCAACCGCAAGTACAACAACGTTTCGAACGCGGATGAGTTGTGTAAACTGACGCGCATCGCTAACTTTACTACGGCTTGCATTTGTGAAGAGCCAGCGTCCCTCTGGCGCTGTATGCATTCGCTGTATGTTTCACCAACTTTTCGGATGCTGATCGACGTGTAAACTGGTAGAGCATTGAATTCAATGTTTATCTGGTAATAAGGTTTCGGTAGCGGGAATGGGATTTGCTAATGTAAATAGTATTATGATGTGTTTATGATTATTTAAGGTAAAAGTACTAGTAAAAATATGATGTTGAATATGATGTTTTCACTTTTCAGGTGAGGTGGAGCGTTTGCTGCGTGAGTACACCCAGAACCAGGAGATGGTACGCAACATCGGCTCGCACTACTACCAGATCATATATCCGGTCCAGTTGCGTCAGCACAAGAAGATGGGCATCTCAACCAGGGAGATAGGGTCGTCTAAGGTACGCAAAGCGAGGAGTACGGTATGTCATGCACAAATTCACCCCATATTACACGCCTTTTCGCTTGTGCGGCACGCGCGCGCGGCCTCCACGTCACTCAACCGCCACCGCTTCCCCATTCCGCCACACCCAACCTCGTCCTACATTACGGACGCTGCTCAATGCACTCAACCGTTCTGTTCTCTGCCGTAAACTAATTAGCGGAATTTTCGATAAATTCGCCATCGTAGGGCAAAGCCCCTATGCTACTGAAGCGAGAATTTAAGCAACGTATTAGTTGCTAAATAACAGGTTTGGATGCCCAAAAAATTGAGTTGTACAAGTCTAAGACGTCAAATATACATTTAGTATCCGCATAGACGCAATGATCGCTAACTGCAAGGGTTGAGGGGTGGAAAATGGGGTGGGAGCATCGGTTAGGCGTGTATATCTTTCTGACGGGTCGTAATGCAGTCGTAGCGGGCTTGTGAAACGTGATTTGACTGATGAACGAGTCGCAGACGACCGACGGTGAAGCCACAGTTCGTGCGGAACATTTGTAGATGTCGCCTCGATCGTAGGGAATACTGCAACTCGGATAAATATTCAGTTGAGGTCGCAGTCGAGACTGTATTTTAGGGGTTAGTGGAGCATCATAGTTCACCTTTCAATACTAGATTGTGCAAGGTTTCCATACAAGAGGTTTATTCTTGTAGAAAAGAATGTTTTGGTTATAAACAGTCTCGATATAACATAATTTTCGACATAATATTTGCAATCGTACTTTTTAAGCCTTTTCACTAATTTGTTAATGCTTTTTTGCAATAAATTCATGCGGGAGTGGTGGAAATCTCTATGGTTTTGCATTGAAAATTACATTTTGCCGACCAACCAAAATTATTTTTCTCTTTACAGGATGGTCCATAAAATATGTAGTACATTTGAGGTCGCAGTCGAGACTGTATTTTAGGGGTTAGTGGAACATCATAGTTCACCTTTCAATACTAGATTGTGCAAGGTTTCCATACAAGAGGTTTATTCTTGTAGAAAAGAATGTTCTGGTTATAAACAGTCTCTATATAAAGTTTTTTCGACATAATATTTGCAATCGTACTTTTTAAGCCTTTTCACTAATTTGTTAATGCTTTTTTGCAATAAATTCATGCAGGAGAGGTGGAAATCTCTATGGTTTTGCGTTGAAAATTACATTTTGCCGATCAACCAAAATTATTTTTCTCTTTACAGGATGGTCCATAAAATATGTAGTACATTTGAGGTCGCAGTCGAGACTGTATTTTAGGGGTTAGTGGAGCATCATAGTTCACCTTTCAATACTAGATTGTGCAAGGTTTCCATACAAGAGGTTTATTCTTGTAGAAAAGAATGTTCTGGTTATAAACAGTCTCTATATAACATAAATTTCGACATAATATTTGCAATCGTACTTTTTAAGCCTTTTCACTAATTTGTTAATGCTTTTTTGCAATAAATTCATGCAGGAGAGGTGGAAATCTCTATGGTTTTGCGTTGAAAATTACATTTTGCCGATCAACCAAAATTATTTTTCTCTTTACAGGATGGTCCATAAAATATGTAGTACATTTGAGGTCGCAGTCGAGACTGTATTTTAGGGGTTAGTGGAACATCATAGTTCACCTTTCAATACTAGATTGTGCAAGGTTTCCATACAAGAGGTTTATTCTTGTAGAAAAGAATGTTCTGGTTATAAACAGTCTATATATAAAGTTTTTTCGACATAATATTTGCAATCGTACTTTTTAAGCCTTTTCACTAATTTGTTAATGATTTTTTGCAATAAATTCATGCAGGAGAGGTGGAAATCTCTATGGTTTTGCGTTGAAAATTACATTTTGCCGATCAACCAAAATTATTTTTCTCTTTACAGGATGGTCCATAAAATATGTAGTACATTTGAGGTCGCAGTCGAGACTGTATTTTAGGGGTTAGTGGAGCATCATAGTTCACCTTTCAATACTAGATTGTGCAAGGTTTCCATACAAGAGGTTTATTCTTGTAGAAAAGAATGTTCTGGTTATAAACAGTCTCTATATAAAGTTTTTTCGACATAATATTTGCAATCGTACTTTTTAAGCCTTTTCACTAATTTGTTAATGCTTTTTTGCAATAAATTCATGCAGGAGAGGTGGAAATCTCTATGGTTTTGCGTTGAAAATTACATTTTGCCGATCAACCAAAATTATTTTTCTCTTTACAAGATGGTCCATAAAATATGTAGTACATTTGAGGTCGCAGTCGAGACTGTATTTTAGGGGTTAGTGGAACATCATAGTTCACCTTTCAATACTAGATTGTGCAAGGTTTCCATACAAGAGGTTTATTCTTGTAGAAAAGAATGTTCTGGTTATAAACAGTCTATATATAAAGTTTTTTCGACATAATATTTGCAATCGTACTTTTTAAGCCTTTTCACTAATTTGTTAATGCTTTTTTGCAACAAATTCATGTAGGAGAGGTGGAAATCTCTATGGTTTTGCGTTGAAAATTACATTTTGCCGACCAACCAAAATTATTTTTCTCTTTACAGGATGGTCCATAAAATATGTAGTACATTTGAGGTCGCAGTCGAGACTGTATTTTAGGGGTTAGTGGAACATCATAGTTCACCTTTCAATACTAGATTGTGCAAGGTTTCCATACAAGAGGTTTATTCTTGTAGAAAAGAATGTTCTGGTTATAAACAGTCTATATATAAAGTTTTTTCGACATAATATTTGCAATCGTACTTTTTAAGCCTTTTCACTAATTTGTTAATGCTTTTTTGCAACAAATTCATGTAGGAGAGGTGGAAATCTCTATGGTTTTGCGTTGAAAATTACATTTTGCCGACCAACCAAAATTATTTTTCTCTTTACAAGATGGTCCATAAAATATGTAGTACATTTGAGGTCGCAGTCGAGACTGTATTTTAGGGGTTAGTGGAGCATCATAGTTCACCTTTCAATACTAGATTGTGCAAGGTTTCCATACAAGAGGTTTATTCTTGTAGAAAAGAATGTTCTGGTTATAAACAGTCTCTATATAACATAAATTTCGACATAATATTTGCAATCGTACTTTTTAAGCCTTTTCACTAATTTGTTAATGATTTTTTGCAATAAATTCATGCAGGAGAGGTGGAAATCTCTATGGTTTTGCGTTGAAAATTACATTTTGCCGACCAACCAAAATTATTTTTCTCTTTACAGGATGGTCCATAAAATATGTAGTAAATTTTAGAGTAATGGCAGAAATTCTAAGATTTCTGTTGACTGCAGAATTTGGACTTTTGCACGTCTAGATTGTCAATTTCCACCTTTGTGCAACGTACGGATTTCAAGTGTATTATATTAACGGCAACGCCGGTAATTTTAATTGGAATGTCGTCAGTGCCGGTGATTTTATCCCGGTAATAAATTAACTGTTCCATGTTTGCATTTAATTTCATCGGCGTACGCGGCCACTCGCGTTAGCAGCATTGACAGCACGTCGCCCACAAAATTCGACACTAATTTATTGACGCCAACTTGCCGGCTATCTATCCCCTAATAACACAAGGGAACAAATTTCCAACTTTTTTATACAACCACAAAAAAATTTATTTGTTCCAGATTGTATTTGCCTTACGTAACTAGAAACTGAAAGTGGATTTATTGTAACAGGTCTAGATTTACATAAATTCAAAGAATATGCCGAAGTACTGCTTTCTAGCTGTATTTTGATGAATCTATGAAATGCCACAATTCAGAAGGATCGTGGGGAATATCAAACTCGTTCATAAGTCCCTCAACATCGTGACATACACGTAAAGATCCTTATATTTTAAAATATACTTTAAAAGGCTCGTTACGCTTTGTAAATGAGGACAGTGTCACACCTCGTGCGAAAAGATTCCATTCCTGTAGCCTAGAAGCTAGCAACTGTGCTTTTTCTTTTAATAAACCTAAGTCTTTAACCAAATCATTTAATTTGTACTGGTTTATAAGGTGAGGTGTTCCTAAAACTTTGAATGATGAATTTTTATAATTTGCCTGATTTGACAGAGTGATTTCAGACACTCTGTCAAATCAGACAAATTTCTTCAAACAGGCGAAATTTCGCTTAGCGTGCAAAATTGTAGAATTCTTGTTCCCTTGTGAAATGAATAACGTGGCATTCGGAAAGATAATTGAGGTGGCAAATAAGAGTCACTTGCGCTAGAAGCTGAAACTAGCTGCAATTGGTCAACATAACCTCAAAGACTTTAGCCGGCAGGGGGCGCTGGTGGAGAACATTCAAAGAAAACCGCACGTCGGCGTTAGCAGTCTGGGAAATACACTCGCCGGCTGATAAATTTCCGGTAAAGTGGTGTAATTAATTCAGTGGTGCCAACACATCGCGGGAATTGGAGTCGCCGCCGCCGCGCCGCCGTCGCCGCATTAATGGCGGTTTCTTGTCTTTGGGGCCGGCGATCTGGGAACGGCAACGCATAAAATATTTACTAACTTCTCTGTGGGGAATACGTGATGGTCCAGGTTCATTGCTTACTTAGGATACTTCCTTTCTTCTTATTTCCTTTTTCGTCTATCTTTAATAATGACGTACTTATGCGAAATTAATGTTGGGCTCCCATGGAATTAGATATTACTATTTAAGAGGGGCAAAATGACAAATTGTTGGAAGAACCCAATCAAACATTACAGAAGTTATAGCAGATTATAGATTATAGAAATCGAACTCGATATTGTCGATAGTGTGGTGACGGTATTTGTCGTCCTAAGGGCTTGATGTGGGTGTTATACTTGTCGAAAATCAAACGCATATGTTGCGCAGTACGTCAATCAGGGCTATAAGTTTGCTATATACGTACACCGCACGTGCCAACTACGAGCGTGTGTGACGATGTGTCGCGGACTCGAGGGGCGTATAATACGTCAGTGCGGGATCAAGACCGACGCCGGGACGGGACCCTGTCACCACCATGCCTCACATTAATTACTAAACTGGAACTATACTATCCGATTAATACATATCTCTACAGTACACACGCCGCCATTATGTACGCCTAACCTTCCTTGTCAATGCCCCCCTAACTTCGGCACTTACTTGCAAATTGCGTCCAGTTTGTTACACGCTCGTTTATGTCAATATACAGTGTGTCCAGGACATGTCCAGGAAAGTCCGCACCGTATGGGAAAATCTTTTATTATCCATTTCTCAGTAAATGTTATTCTTTATGAAAGTTGGGGGTAGGTCTGAATCAAGAATGCCATCATAAGATCTTAAAAATATTACACCATATACCGGGTGTTTGCAATTATTCAATTTTGTAAAGCCAGAGCCATCTCTGGACTCTACCTAACAAGACATTTGTCATACTGACATTTAATGGCATGTCATGTCAGTGGCACTGACGTTTGTCAAAATCTGACAATTTGCAACACAGCGACGAAGGCTGTCGATTCTGTTAAATTGCTTCTATAAACTCTTATAGGGCCTAAACCATTCATCCCACTGATCTGTAATTTGGTAAACATATTTAACATCACTGGAGGATGAACAGGTATCAATTTGGTCAAAAACGGATGAATCTTTCAGAAGACACATTTAACATTTGCCACTTCCGGTCGTCAGACTGTCACCAAAATCAATCCAGTTCGTTCCCCGGTAATTCTACAGACTCTCAACCCCGCTTTTTAGAACAGAAGGTGATGGTGCCACTCTGGCTTCGCTCTATACATCTCCCGGCTTTCTTTTGTGGCGGCATCGTATGTCAATATACAGTGTGTCCAGGAAAGTTCGCACCGTATGGGAAAATCTTTTATTATCCATTTCTCAGAAAATGTTATTCTTTATGAAAGTTAGGGGTAGGTCTGAATCACGAATGCCATCATAAGATCTTAAAAATATCACACCATATACCGGGTGTTTGCAATTATTCAATTTTGTAAAGCCAGGGCCATCTCTGGACTCTCCCTAACAAGACATTTGTCATACTGACATTTAATGGCATGTCATGTTAGTGGCACTGACGTTTGTCAAAGTCTGACAATTTGCAACACAGCGACGAAGGCTGTCGATTCTGTTAAATCGCTTCTATAAACTCTTAGAGCGCCTAAACCATTCATCCCACTGATCTGTAATTTGGTAAACATATTTAACATCACTGGAGGATGAACAGGTATCAATTTGGTCAAAAGCGGATGAATCTTTCAGAAGACACATTTAACATTTGCCACTTCCGGTTGTCAGACTGTCACCAAAATGAATCCAGTTCGTTCCCCGGTAATTCTACAGACTCGCAGCTCCGCTTTTTAGAACAGAAGGTGATGGTGCCACTCTGGCTTCGCTCTATACATCTCCCGGCTTTCTTTTGTGGCGGCATCGTATGTCAATATACAGTGTGTCCAGGAAAGTTCGCACCGTATGGGAAAATCTTTTATTATCCATTTCTCAGAAAATGTTATTCTTTATGAAAGTTAGGGGTAGGTCTGAATCACGAATGCCATCATAAGATCTTAAAAATATCACACCATATACCGGGTGTTTGCAATTATTCAATTTTGTAAAGCCAGGGCCATCTCTGGACTCTCCCTAACAAGACATTTGTCATACTGACATTTAATGGCATGTCATGTTAGTGGCACTGACGTTTGTCAAAGTCTGACAATTTGCAACACAGCGACGAAGGCTGTCGATTCTGTTAAATCGCTTCTATAAACTCTTAGAGCGCCTAAACCATTCATCCCACTGATCTGTAATTTGGTAAACATATTTAACATCACTGGAGGATGAACAGGTATCAATTTGGTCAAAAGCGGATGAATCTTTCAGAAGACACATTTAACATTTGCCACTTCCGGTTGTCAGACTGTCACCAAAATGAATCCAGTTCGTTCCCCGGTAATTCTACAGACTCGCAGCTCCGCTTTTTAGAACAGAAGGTGATGGTGCCACTCTGGCTTCGCTCTATACATCTCCCGGCTTTCTTTTGTGGCGGCATCGTATGTCAATATACAGTGTGTCCAGGAAAGTCCGCACCGTATGGGAAAATCTTTTATTATCCATTTCGCAGAAAATGTTATTCTTTATGAAAGTTGGGTGTAGGTCTGAATCAAGAATGCCATCATAAGATCTTAAAAATATCACACCATTTACCGGTTGTTTGCAATTATTCAATTTTGTAAAGCCAGAGCCATCTTTGGACTCTACCTAACAAGACTTTTGTCATACTGACTTTTAATGGCATGTCATGTCAGTGGTACTGACGTTTGTCAAAATCTGACAATTTGCAACACAGCGACGAAGGCTGTCGATTCTGTTAAATTGCTTCTATAAACTCTTAGAGCGCCTAAACCATTCATCCCACTGATCTGTAATTTGGTAAACATATTTAACATCACTGGAGGATGAACAGGTATCAATTTGGTCAAAAGCGGATGAATCTTTCAGAAGACACATTTAACATTTGCCACTTCCCGTTGTCAGACTGTCACCAAAATCAATCCAGTTCGTTCCCCGGTAATTCTACAGACTCTCAACCCCGCTTTTTAGAACAGAAGGTGATGGTGCCACTCTGGCTTCGCTCTATACAACTCCCGGCTTTCTTTTGTGGCGGCATCGTCCAAAGTTGAAACGGAAAGAAGCTGCGGCAACTTCGCCAACTTTAATATAATAATAATAATAATAATAATAATAATGTTTATTGCACCACTATCGATAGAAAAAAAAAAAAATACAAATCAAAATATAACACTGACCATCTTATAAAATAAAAAATAGTATAACAGTCATAATATATAACATAACAGATCGAAGTAGTACAAGAGGAGTAAAAAGCAGACTGACAGCGTACTGTCGTCTGATTGTAATTTTTCACTCCTGAACAAAAGAGACAAAAATAACTTAAAACACCTAGTAACCTAAATTGTACCGACTGTAAAGTGGATAAGTAAGATAAACAAAAAAAAAGGAAAATACTGCAATTAATAACAAAAGAAACAATACGGCTGCATGATTCAATTAACCACCAACAAGTTTCCGCGCCAGTCGCTCACCCAGAATCAATGAAAA
This sequence comes from Aphodius granarius, assembly GCA_963971325.1. NCBI lineage: Eukaryota > Metazoa > Arthropoda > Insecta > Coleoptera > Scarabaeidae > Aphodius > Aphodius granarius. The sequence goes on from OZ020223.1 coordinate 33,024,809, forward strand.
GGAACGCTTGAATGCTAGAGCTGACAGAGCCTTAAGATTGTCAGGTAGGGAGTTCCACAAGGAGGCGATGTTATATGTAAAGGACCCCTCAAATAACCTAGTGCGGTGGCTTGGTATAGTCATCATGTTCTTTCGCCTTAAATTTAAATGATGAACATCTGTTCGGAACGAGATTTTCTTATATAAGTACTGTGGGCACTTCAACCTAATCACCCGAGCATACAGCGTGGCAGCATGTAGCTGTCTTCTGCCCTCCATATCCAGCCAATTGCATAACAGCAGAGTGTGTGAGATTCGCTCGTATTTGCGAATGCCGTAACTGAATCGCAAGCAAGAGTTTTGCACCCGCTGAATGCGCCCGGCCGACTCTGAGGTTATACATGGGCCATAAACTGTGTCACAATGATTAAATCGCGACAAAATCAAAGCGTCCGAGAGTATGAGCCTAGATTTTTGATTGAGGATGCATTTATTAGCGTATAGGACCTTCAAAATGCCGTATGACGAGCGGATTAAACTATCTACATGGGTTCGAAATTTCAAGTCCGTATCGACCCAGAGGCCAAGGCTTTTAATGGTGTCAACATACTCGACCACAGCACCGCCGACAATAATCGGCACTTCCTGCTTAATCTTATGAATATTATTTTTATTTCCAAACATAATTGCAGACGACTTTTGAGGGTTAATCAGCAGACCGTGGTCCCTTGATATTTTTGTAAGCATATTGATGTCCTCATTTATCCGTCTCTGGGCCTGTATGCTATCATCATAACCGAAGCTATACGTTAGCTGGGTGTCATCGGCGTAAGCGTGATAGTTGCAGTATTTAATATAATCTTTAAAACACGACGTATAAGCCGTGTATAATATGGGTGAACAAATAGCACCCTGGAGACAGCCTGATATAATTGGTTGCGCACCTGAAAGATGACCATTCACCCTCACCCTCTGAGTTCTTCCCGTCAAAAATTCTCTGAAAAAAGCGATCGCCCCTTCGCCCAGACCCATATATTTCAAGATAGCCAGTAACAACTCATGGTTTATCATATCAAATGCCTTGCTGTAATCAACACTTACCAAGATTGTGTGTAGGTTTTTATCCCAGCCGATCAGTATGTCATCCGTGATATTTAGTAATGCCGTATCACAACCGTAGCCTGACCGAAAGCCAGACTGGGTACCTGGCAGCAACTTATATTTTTCAAAATGATCTCTAACTTGCCTGTCCACGATCTTTTCCAATACCTTGGACAATACGGGCAGTATGCTTATAGGCCGCAACTGATTGTATGATGTCGGCTGGGATACCTTGGGTAGAGGTATAACTATGGCCTGCTTCCATTGGTCCGGAAATGTATGATCCAACAAGCACGAGTTGATGATATGCGCAACATACCCAATAACAAATGGCAAGCAGTGATGGAGAAATCGCAAACTTATACCATCTATTCCCACTGCCTGCGACTTTATGTTATATATCAATACTTGCAACTCCTCCACACTCACTGTTCGAAATTCTAATAGCTCGTCAAAATGACATTTGTAGTTGTTATTGTAATATTCAAAAAGACCATCATCAACCGGCAATGCAGCCACAGAGTTAATGAAATACTCATTAATTTTGTCAGGATCGGCTATACTGTCCGGAAGTTGTACAGATTTATTGTTTTTCAATGCCAATAGAGAATTGTATCTCTGCCACACTGAGCGTGAATTCGCCGGATTAAACTGAGCATTGATGTACGCTCTCTTTTCCCTTCTAACAGCAAAAGTTACCCAGTTTCGTAAGGTTTTGTAGTAGTCCCTATGTACATTTTCACGGGTTCTCTTAAATCGACGGAGCGCCCTATCCCTATCCCTTATCATAAGCCTGAGTGCCGGAGTGAGCCACGGCGCTGAAGGTCGGGTTATACGTACTGTTTTTTCAGGAACATATTTATTAAATAAATACATCATGCATGAGTTAAAATGAGATACCTTGTCATCTATAGATTCCATATGAACCATGCTATCCCAGTCCAAGTTTCTCAGCTCAAGGTCAAAGTCGTCGCAAGGTAAACGAGAAAAATCACGAAACTTTTTTGAGAATGGGCAAAATTCAGGTACAAATTCACGAATATCGCATGAAACCAGATGATGGTCCGATATATTTGAAGCATCCAGCACCAAGGCACCCCCACACTGCACACCCTCCGATATAATAATTAAATCAATCAGGGTTGATGTACATCGCGACACTCTAGTAGGTGAATTGACTACCTGCGTCAACCCATATGACTCCAGCAAGGAAAGCAAGTGCTCAGTTGATGCTGCGTTAGGATCCAACATATTTATGTTAAAGTCCCCGAGAATAACCAGCTCATTGCAAATTGGTAATATCTCCGTTATAGTTTCGTCTAAATTATCCAAAAAATTTACATAGGCAGACTCAGACGGGAGATAGGTAACCCCAAATGCATATTTCTTTCTGGACAATGTATCTCATCGCCGGGGCTCCACTCACCCCTACCTACATATATATCGCCAACAAATATAATAAACGCTACAAGGGGCCGAACCCACACCGCTGCAAGAAGGCAGGTGACACAAAAGGGCGCCCGTGTTGTCGCCGCCACCACCCCCGTACACCTGCCCCGCCAACGGGAAAGACACGTACACCGAGTTAAGTAGACACAGGTCTCCCTCTGCCGGGAACAATACGTATCACTCACCAGACCATTGTTCCCGCTACTTGTTGTCTTTAAACTGGGGGGCGGTGGGACCGCCACCGCTGAGATTCGAAGTCTCTGCCGCTAGAGAAAATTCTCAACAGCCTGTTTGGTGTAACGTTTGAGGAAGCAGCATCTTTGCACCGACGTTTTTCAACCCCCAATTGGAATTTAGGGGTTTTTTGCTGTGTTCTTCATATGTGATCACGTGGGCATGTCTACCTATACTAATTACGAACTTTCAAGTGTAGGGCGCGTTCAGCGGAATCGCCCATTTTCGCCGACATTTGCGATCGAGTAGCTGCAAAATTGGGCTTTTCGATATTACTTTTGACGCTCGAATTGAAAAAGAGACACAATTCCGCGTGGACTGCGCGATATTTTGTAAATTAAATGCGTCAATTTTGAAAAAAAATCACGTTTTTGCACCTCTTCGGGTGAAGGCGAACCTCGAGAAAATGTCACGTGACGTCTAGAAATTCCGACAAGCGGATCGATGAACGTCAAAAATTTACATTTTTTATCCGTTCCTGCCGACCTTATAAAAGCCGCTCGCTCTCATGTCTTACGATAAAATCCCTCTAAATACCCTTCGCAAAGAGTTTTGAGCAAAAAAACGGCCTTAAAAACAATTTTCGATCCAAAAAATCGATTTTTGTCGACCCGTGTTTTGCTGCTATTACCACAGTAACGTCAAACCCGAAACGCCCCCTGCCGGACATTCGTAACAACAGTAACAGATAGCAGATAACCTAAAATGTATCCTAAAATGTCCATATTGCGAATGTGGACAGGTGGGAAGCCTTAACCACATATTTCTAGAATGCCCAATAACTAAAGTCGAAAATTTTGACATATACACAGAGCTATTATTATACTAAGATATTATTATTATTAAGATATTATTATTAACTTATACTATACTTTTGATTACATCGGTTATCACGAGAACTGGAGTCAATTCAAAAAAACTAATGATACAACGAGTACTTCATAATCATAGTCTATCAAAATTGATTACACAAACTTATGCCACAGAAAAAAATTGTTTTGTTGCCTTGTGTAATCATCATCGTTAATTAAAAAAAAAAAAAAAAAACACAAACATCTGCCTTTGTAAGCCTAAAAAAATAAAAAGTAACGTGCCTCTTCATTTTACTGCACTCATTCAAATAAATCACTCGACTTACTAAGATTAGTTTGTTGGTTATATAATGCTTATGTAAGTCCTTCTTTTTCCAGAGAGGTCAGGGCGATGGTGGCTACTCCGGTCCTGCAAGAGGCCGACAAAGGGTAAGTAATTCAATTACAAAGATCGGTTCTTACACTAATATAATAAATAATCCGTCAATTTCGTATTTCTTACCTAAAAAAAACAGTTAAACCTGTTGCACCTTGTAGAAGTCAGTATCATCTTATATTTTTTCTAGTTACAATCACGTTTTCTCGTCACATTTTCTACGAATATTATCACGACTTTCTACGAATCTGTATATAATATATAGTAGATAGACATACGGATGCTAAGGATTACATGGGGCATTGCATACAATTAAATAGTAATGATTTCTGAACGGTTGGTTTCGCCATCCATATGTGTGCGTTCGCGTTATTGTAATCACGTGGTGGATCGATCTGCCACAGCTAGCCGAGCAATTCGTTGGTGCGTAAACCATGTTCATGGTTTATGTTATCGTGGACGCTACGTGCACTTGTCATGAGGGCCTCTGCCACCCAGTTATAATAGTTTAGAGTTATCAACGCCCAATTTAACAATGCATACAGTACACCGCGGTTTTAACCACAAGAGAATTATTAGTTTTATTATTATCTTAGAGAAGGATTAATGATAAAAATATTCTCAGTTTTTTTAAGAGGAAATCGAACTGTCACTTTCAGTGCTACATCCACTCTTTCAGTGTGTATTGGTTAAAGTATAGGAACCTCCCTTAAGTGCAAATGCTTGTCATCCGGTAGATTTACCCGCTATTTCTTGTTTCAAGGAATAAGAGAGAATAAGGGAAAAACTGGTGGGTAAGTTTTTGTCTTATTCTTGACAGGGATGTTACATGGGATATAAATTATTCCAGGATGTCATGATGTCGAGTACCAACAGCAGACTAAAAAACCACGTATGCTAAAATTACCAAAATACACCCTTGAAATGAAATGTAATACTTAAGATGATCTAAAACTCTTTTTCTTGTTACTTTAGATCTTGGAAAGAATTGTCGAGACTGTCTAGAGGTTAAAGTCTATACTGTAGACTTGTAGAGTGTAGACTGTAGACTGTAGACTCTAGACTGTGAGTGAAGAATATCACTTGTTTCTATATCCGCATAAAGATCATTTGGTTGGTTCAAGTAAAATATAAAACTCTCAGAGTAAGAATATGATTTTCTTGGTGTTCCAAGTATTACGTTTTCTTGTTTTAAGTATGAAGGAACTGCTTGAAAGGAATTACGTCTGTTTTAAGCGATACGTACGTATACTTTTGGGTCAAGAAACTGTTTGTTCGTTGAAGCATGTATATTTTGCACCCAAGATGTTCCAAGTATTACGTTTTCTTGTTTTAAGTATGAAGGAACTGCTTGAAAGGAATTACGTCTGTTTTAAGCGATACGTACGTATACTTTTGGGTCAAGAAACTGTTTGTTCGTTGAAGCATGTATATTTTGCACCCAAGATGTTCCAAGTATTACGTTTTCTTGTTTTAAGTATGAAGGAACTGCTTGAAAGAAATTACGTCTGTTTTAAGCGATACGTACGTATACTTTTGGGTCCAGAAACTGTTTGGTATATTTTTCACCCAACAAAATATTGTTGTTGATGTAAAACGAACGTCTTACTCTTTTTATATGTAGAAGAATAACATTTTCTTCGTCAAAGCAAAAAATACTCAACATGATCATACTACACTCTTAAACCGGAAGAAAAACTAGCCGGTGAATAACTACATAATACATATATTGAAATTCTTATACGCAAGAATAATTTTTCTCGATATCCAAGAATAGAGTTCTCTGTGTGTAGACTGTAGTACATAAATATCTAGTTTGCATTTTAAATCCGGCCCTGCAGGGTACTGTAGCCTCTTCGGCGTATAAGAAACGAAAAACCTTTGCAATTTGCGAATGTAATTTATCTTAATTTTGTGGCGGAGCCGGGCGAAGGAGGAATGAGACGAGCGAGGCCCTAAATGTATGATGTTGCTTTTATTAAAAAGTCCGCTTTTATTTTCTAACATTCGCGATCGAAATAGAACGGGAGCGCCGTTTTCCCCGAACAATGCAAGTTGAATTAATCTTAAATTATTATTATTATTATTATTATTATTATTATTATTATTATTATTATTATTATTATTATTATTATTATTATTATTATTATTATTATTATTATTATTATTATTATTATTATTATTATTATCATTATTATTATTATTATTATTATTATTATTATTATTATTATTATTATTATTATTATTTGCTTATACATATGTACAGGGTTGGGAAACTAAATGAAATATTCTCTATATATAACTGAATTAAGAAGTGTTTAGATCAGATGTTGAACTATGACATTTTGACGTTTTGGTACAGTGTAATAATTGGGGATTTCAGCTGCATCCATATTTTGTTCATTGTAATTTGAGATAAATTGTATGTGATGCCGGATATGTGAATGGTGATACTGTCTGACCTTTTCACACGCATGGGTATGATTTGTTATATTTTCAACTTAGAAGACTCGTAAATCTTTCTTTTTTATGGCCCAAATCAGTAGGGCCCTTTCGTTAAGTGCTTTGTGTCTTGATATTTTGTGTGTGTGTTATTTGCTTAATTATAAATTATGGTATCGTGGACCGAGATAGTTTATACATGAGAGGTATAAGTTCAAGACAAAAAGATGAAGAGAAAAACATTCTGTAGAGAACAGTCGAGATTAACAGCCGACATTCGGCATTCTACTTAAGATGTAGTCTTTTTTCATTTATTTTTATAATGTAACTTAGTGTAGTGTTTTGTGTTTTGTAAATGGTAAGCTAATTATTATTTCCTCCTTTGTGTTTTCACTTCTTTGTATTTTTACGAGAATCTAACAGCTCCTCTAGATGGTAATTTTAAGGATGAATTAAGTGTCTCTTTTATATTTTTTATTCATTCATTTTTATGTTTTTTTAATTTAATAAATTTGTTATTTTGTTGAGAAGTGTTTTCCTTTGAGTTAAATATCAATATGAGTAGTTTAATTAGTTTTGCCTACTAAAATGCTGCACTGGTCCCATTGCAAGAACTCACGTGCAGAGCGAGTGTAAGAGCAATAATAGTGGTGGCTTGTGTTTGGGGGGTCGTGGTGTTTGACTTCAAATGTTTTAGAACATTTTTTTGTCATGCACTAATCACATTCCAAGAACCCACCATCTTACTATTACAACAGTTCGATTTGCTTGGCGGAATGGACAAAAACGGCCACCGCAACCGCTGTGACCACAGACAGAGCAGGCCAGACGAAGTCGGACGCAGCGGCCGATATAGTTTTGCGACTGACGCACGCACACACGTGAACGTCAGCGTATCCAATTTCCCGATAATTAGGCAATCAATATACGGTAGTGAGCCAATTTCTGTACCTATCCGCCTCACCAATATGCCATATTAATGCAGATATTGACATGTAAACCGCAAAAGCCCGAAGCCATCAGTGTACACGACCGCTACACCGCACAGTGCTGCGACCCATAGCAATAAATCACAAAATGACTTAAACGATAATAACTTCAATTCTTAAAAAAACAGCTAAATAACTAACTAGACATCTCAATTGTTGGATTATTTTGTTTGGATCGGCTCGACATTATCGATGAGCAAGGCCTAAACTTATTCATACGTGATTATCGCAATAACGCAGAGTAGTCCGTCGCCGGTTTAAAACTAAGCTGACCAGTTGGTGTCTGCATTTTGATTCTTGAGGTGTTTCTCTCGCCAACGGTACAGATCTCTTTCGCTGTCGCTCGCTTCGTTTGATTGACAAAATTATGGAGTTTTTGAGTTTTGTCGTCATAAAGTATCAATTTTTATTATATTATGTCCAGGCAATTTCCTCTTCGAATTATAGTGGCAGATTTCCAAGTTAAGCCACAATAAAGTTACCAACAAACGTCCAATATAAAGTCCCAAAGAAAAAGTCCCTAAGAGCAACAAGCTCGACTACAGAAAATGTCAAGTTATAGTAGGTTAGAATGGCAAAACTCTCCAGCAATTCTCTGGTATAAACTCCTTACAAACTAAAGTATTTAGTTCGTTCCATCGGAGTACACAATTGTATCAAGTATATCATTCCCTGTCGTACTTTCCTCTCCGTCTTGCCAGTTGAAAGAAAGAAAGACCGGATACAGGGGAAAGCTCATGATTTGAAAACTTGAACGTCACATGGAAGAGCGGGCACTTGTCGTTTCAAAGTTCGGTCGTGCAAAGCTACGCCGCGCCGCCGCCAAGTATCCCCGATAATATTTTACCGACATCTGCTGATGAAATCAGGCGTCCAATTGTGAAATATTGCCCAGTCAAAGTTCGCTGCCAAGTATCCTCGTCCTCGAATCGTTAGCGCGAATATCCTTTGACTGCGGCTGCACACCAATAATAAGGAAGTTTCAACGACACGGTTCAGCTTTTACAGTTTTTCCTCGCCTCCGCTCGGTAACCGTATTTATGAGACTTTCCAACGGCTTCCACTTCGAAATATCTCATGGTCGATTAATAATTTCCTACACAGAGAGAACTCTATTCTTGGAACATCAAGAAAATCATAATCTTACTCTATATATATTTTTTTAGGTGGTAAACTTAGTTTTGCCCTATTAGTTTTGCCCCTCTGTGTGGAGGGAGTGGATATTTTTGTTCTTTAGATAAAGTTTTGTCAAAATTTTGATAAATAACATCGTTATTCTTACATATTTTTTCGGTGGTAAGCTTAGTTTTGCCCATACTTTTGCCCCATCAAAATTATAACAATAACATCATATTCTGAGCAAGGAAGAAGAAAATCAAGAAATCATATTCTTACTCTATATATTTTTTAGGTGGTAAACTTAGTTTTGCCCCTCTGTGTGGAGGGAGTGGATATTTTTGTTCTTTAGATAAAGTTTTGTCAAAATTTTGATAAATAACATCGTTATTCTTACATATTTTTTCGGTGGTAAACTTAGTTTTGCCCATACTTTTGCCCCATCAAAATTATAACAATAACATCATATTCTGAGCAAGGAAGAAGAAAATCAAGAAATCATATTCTTACTCTATATATTTTTTTAGGTGGTAAACTTAGTTTTGCCCCTATATGTGGAGGGAGTGGATATTTTTGTTCTTTAGATAAAGTTTTGTCAAAACTTTGATAAATAACATCGTTATTCTTACATATTTTTCGGTGGTAAACTTAGTTTTGCCCATACTTTTGCCCCATCAAAATTATAACAATAACATTCCCATTTTCCATTTTTTTTTTCTTGGAAATCCTTCAATATCATGAATATTCATGACACAATCATGAAAACTCTCTCGGTATATTAGAAAACCGTTTCGTTTGCGTACAAACGGTCCGACATAACCCTACTTAATCTGTATATCGTATGCAAGAACCTGGCGCAGTGCTACCGCGAGCCTAATGGAGGGGATCAGAGTTGGTACGCTTGCGGCGAACGGATGTCGCCCGAATCCACTTATTCGAGTACGGGAGGGAATTGAGTCGTCTCCGTCGCGACGCCTCTCAGGGACACGAAAAAAGCGGGGCTGACGACACTGACGCCCAGATACGATTAAATGCATGTAGACGAAGACGCGGATGCAATCAATTTATTAAGCGGTCTCTGTTCGAAATGTACAAATTGAATAAAGACAACTCTATTCTTGGATATCAAGAAAAATTATTCTTGCGTATAATAGATAACAAAAATGCTAATTAGGTAGTCTGCTTAATTAACCGGTTTTGCCCATAAACAGCAACATCGTCAGCAATAAATTTCAGGAAAGAATCTCCACCGGATGGTCTACTAGATAGGGTAGTTTGGGGGGTTTTCCTCCCCCGAGTACAGTACTACGTTAGCGGTCCGTCACAGTAATGGCGTCCGCGCCCTTTTACTTATTTATTTTTGTTCTATTCTTTTGTCGGATGGTGGGGGGATGATGGTACTTCCCTTCAGCCCCTTGCCGGACTTATGGCTTGTCGGCACACCTCCCTCACCACCGCTCGATTTATCTCCGACAATAAGAAATAAACCTTGATAAACAACCCTTTTTGTTCACTTACGCTGGATGGCGAGACCCATCTGCGGCTAATGTTGGGGGTAGCATACACCCCGGTGTATGCTACCCACGGAAATTTATAATACCGAAGTATTTACAATATTTACAAGGGTAGCTTGATGTTGAGAGGAAATTTGAAATTGTGCTTTGCCGGGGATGAAGATTATAAATAGTCGATGAATATTTTACGATGCGTTCAAGTTTTTTTTTTTTTTTTTTTTTTTTGTTTATTTCCAATAAAGGATACCTTCTCTCTTTTTGAAGTAGGAAGTAGTTTTATGAACAATTTGGAAATTTGCGTTAAATTCATTGTACATTGGGGGATAGTTTATGTTCTACAAAGCAAGCGAGTTGTGACTTATTGCCAGTTTTATTGCGGGGAAATGGTACACTTGCTACCCCTTATCTATGGTTGGATTCGGGCCGTCGGCACCCAAAATTTGTCCCCTACATGTAGTGCTCAGACAATGTCCTTGCGAATGGGGGTAAGGGGTAAGAAAACTTTCGGGGGCTAATGTTGTCAACTCCTTGTATCTTGTTATAAGTTATGAGTCTTTAACAAGAGACAAGAGACAATTTGATGAGTCTTTAACAAGAGACAAGAGACAATTTGATGAGTCTTTAACAAGAGACAAGAGACAATTTGATGAGTCTTTAACAAGAGACAAGAGACAATTTGATGAGTCTTTAACAAGAGACAAGAGACAATTTGATGAGTCTTTAACAAGAGACAAGAGACAATTTGATGAGTCTTTAACAAGAGACAAGAGACAATTTGATGAGTCTTTAACAAGAGACAAGAGACAATTTGATGAGTCTTTAACAAGAGACAAGAGACAATTTGATGAGTCTTTAACAAGAGACAAGAGACAATTTGATGAGTCTTTAACAAGAGACAAGAGACAATTTGATGAGTCTTTAACAAGAGACAAGAGACAATTTGATGAGTCTTTAACAAGAGACAAGAGACAATTTGATGAGTCTTTAACAAGAGACAAGAGACAATTTGATGAGTCTTTAACAAGAGACAAGAGACAATTTGATGAGTCTTTAACAAGAGACAAGAGACAATTTGATGAGTCTTTAACAAGAGACAAGAGACAATTTGATGAGTCTTTAACAAGAGACAAGAGACAATTTGATGAGTCTTTAACAAGAGACAAGAGACAATTTGATGAGTCTTTAACAAGAGACAAGAGACAATTTGATGAGTCTTTAACAAGAGACAAGAGACAATTTGATGAGTCTTTAACAAGAGACAATTTGATGAGTCTTTAACAAGAGACAAGAGACAATTTGATGAGTCTTTAACAAGAGACAAGAGACAATTTGATGAGTCTTTAACAAGAGACAAGAGACAATTTGATGAGTCTTTAACAAGAGACAAGAGACAATTTGATGAGTCTTTAACAAGAGACAAGAGACAATTTGATGAGTCTTTAACAAGAGACAAGAGACAATTTGATGAGTCTTTAACAAGAGACAAGAGACAATTTGATGAGTCTTTAACAAGAGACAAGAGACAATTTGATGAGTCTTTAACAAGAGACAAGAGACAATTTGATGAGTCTTTAACAAGAGACAATTTGATGAGTCTTTAACAAGAGACAAGAGACAATTTGATGAGTCTTTAACAAGAGACAAGAGACAATTTGATGGGTCTTTAATAAGAGACAAGAGACAATTTGATGAGTCTTTAACAAGAGACAAGAGACAATTTGATGAGTCTTTAACAAGAGACAAGAGACAATTTGATGAGTCTTTAACAAGAGACAATTTGATGAGTCTTTAACAAGAGACAAGAGACAATTTGATGAGTCTTTAACAAGAGACAAGAGACAATTTGATGAGTCTTTAACAAGAGACAAGAGACAATTTGATGAGTCTTTAACAAGAGACAAGAGACAATTTGATGAGTCTTTAATAAGAGACAAGAGACAATTTGATGAGTCTTTAACAAGAGACAAGAGACAATTTGATGAGTCTTTAACAAGAGACAAGAGACAATTTGATGAGTCTTTAACAAGAGACAATTTGATAAGTCTTTAACAAGAGACAAGAGACATTAACCAAATAACGTTTGTATCACAAATCAAGTATGTTAAGAACATTAATTAGGCGTTTTGAAATTTTATATAAAGTTTGTCAGTTTCCACGGAACTAAGTATTTGGTACTTAGACCCTTTTAATTTACAACTCTTCAGTTTATTACTACGAAACATTATTTTAGTAAATATCTTTATGCGAAATGTGTAAACAACAAAAATACGCATCGCAGGCAACATCTGGCTTGGTCGAAGACGACACGGTCAACAAAAAATTGTTTTGAACGTGTTGTGGTGTGAAGAATTGTATGGACATAAAAATATAACGTAGCAAGTACCATTTCACGAAACGAGTTTAATTTTTATAGACGTACTATTCAAAAAGGTGGACAACACTGGCCATAATGGCACAGTGTTCAACAACAATGGCAAACTTGAACGGCCGCGGCCGGGAAAAAAATTGTTTTCGCCGGTTCAGCGTGAAAAGAATTCAAAGAATGGGTAATTTCTTCGGACAGGAAATAACCACTCGAAATTGTGTCGATTTGTCATTCTATTTCTGTCCAGTTAGGTACATACGTACTAATGGCCTAATGCAATCAGTATTGTACGTCACAATAATTGTTCTGGCGAGCAACAACATTTCCCAATGTCCACTAAAAGCAAACCGTTTATAGTAAGGACTAATTGTTCCAGTCATCGATAAATGGTTTCTATTTATATCCTATTGTCCAAGAATGGTAATTTCAGGTTAAAAAATGGTAGCGAAATTTGTAAATATGCCAAAAAAATATATGTTAGACTTACAGGAATAAATGTATACTTCAAAAGGAGTACGATGGATTCTATCAAAACTAAATCGCGTAGGTGCTTATTCCGGTAAAGCGTCCGCTCTTAAAAGCGATCTGAAAACTCGAACGAGATTGCCAAAAACATACACACAAAAAGCGGGAATTTCCAATGCAAATGCCGGGGAAGTGTAATTTCGACGAGGGCGCCCGCGTTTCAATCCCGCTGACGCCCCGAAATAGAAAAAAAAAACAAAATAAGTCTGAGATGCGACAGACACCTCGAATCGACTTTTTCGATACATATTGGATTGATTTTCCATGTGACGGATAAACCCCTCGAATGTCGTTTTCCGTTACTTTTTCACACCTACATTTCTATCTTATAAACTTAAATAGAAAAAAAGTTTATTGTATATGTTATTTTCGGATATTAGCGGTAACATACACACTAAATAAACAGTAATAAAAATAATCTGACCAACTGTTACATCAAATCGGAATAATATATGCAGATAATCATTAAATTGCACCAATTATAAAATGGAACTCACGACTGAATAAACAATCGACACAGTGTATACAAATAATATGCATATAAATAAATTACCGTGATATATCGTTAAATTATAACGTAATGAAGAGTAATGTAATTGGCCTCTTGATATTAATAAAGCACCATCAAAACGAGGTAGAATAATAAATAAAATGTTTGTATGTAAATAGGTTTGAATAAATAATATTCAATACCTACCTGAAAAGCAGTAGTACTCTATCATATAATACTGTTCAACGAAATCTAAACAGTCATAGGTGGGCTGGCCACAAAATTGTACCCTAATGCCCAATCCACCTTCCACAGTATTCTCTGTCAAAAAAATTATGCTCGTTCTGTGAATATTTGGACAGAGAACTGGAAATCCTAACTAAATGGCCCATTTTTTTTAAATAACTTGCCGAGGGTAGTACAGTTTTATTTTGTAATAAAGAACCAACGTTAAGTGACAATTTTTTTTTCAAACCACAACTCAAACAAACTATCTTCTTTTTATCAATGTCACAATATTTTTTTGATCGATTTGCGACTGCGATTAATGGTACGGTTATTTAAGACCATATTAGCAAAAAACCGCAAGAGAATTTGGAAATTTGTTGCCACAGTAAATGGCAACAAAATGAAACAAAATTCCAATTATTACTGAACTAAGTGATACAGATTTTATTAAAGTTTCTGGATATCCTGTTATGAAAAGCTTATCAAACACGTACATTGAATGAAATACTAGTTTTTTAGTTGTTCGTATTTGCTTGGAACGTAGTGTATACGCGCTGTATGGAATTAATGCGAATGTTGTTACTGGCGAGAATTTATTGCGGCTGTAAATTTCAGGTGAAATGGTAAATTAATGCCGAAATTATATCCGGCACAGGTTACAGAGCCCGGCGACAAAACAGTTTTGCCGCAGTCACACTGCTCGCCAGATAGCGCCACCGCAATTTTCAATCTTCGTATTTATTCCGCGGTGCGCTATAATTGGCCACGTAAATCATAACGCGCTGTCCCCCACCCCCGCCCCCCCAGGATAATGATAATTGGACGATTCTCTGGAAATGATCATTCTGTACGATGGGAAATTTTGTCGAGAAAAATTGTTTAAGTTTGCTTATAAAATGTTGGTATGTGAAATTTTTATCATAAGAAGGAATTTAATCTCATGTATCAGATTGTATCTATATACTTATGTATTCATATAGAACTATACATGTGATTTACTGGTATTATTTTGACCAGAAGCATATATTATTATGACCACAAGAACATACCTGACCACACTTCAAACTCAGGGTCAACACTGCTTGAATTTAATTAATTTCCCAGAGTATAGTAGGGGCGCTGCGGTTGCCATAACCGCTGACACTATGCTGACAGCCACCTGACAGTTCATGGTGACTCAAATACGCAATCTGTACAGCCAAAATACGCTAATTTTGAACGAAATCTGCTCATTTATAATCAAAATCCTTTCCTACATGTTTAGCGAGTGAAAATTTCACTTCTTTTTTATTTAAAACCAAACTTAAATACAAAACAACATAAATTCTACAATTACAACTAATACTTCTTCACTGAGGGCACAAATCACCGGATAACGTGCTTCTGGAGTACTCTATTTTCCTTCAACCCCCTACTTAAGAATCGCACACTGCTAGGAGGCAAATATCACTCTAGGTAATTGAACTATTTTACTATCGTTTGGACCGTGAGTAAACTGACGCTGAGGATCGTTTAACGTTCTGTGCACCACCCCCCGAGCGGAAGGGGGTGGTTGAATCCACCCCCTCCCTGCCTGGAATTCATTTACTAACGGACGCTTTTAGGACGAGCTCTAAGAAATTAAAAGAGGAGTCCTCCTGAATGCTCTAACTCCTGCTAATGAGACCAAAAAGTATTACCGGATTTTATGGGCTGCCATTAGGGGCGAGTCCAACTCTGGATTAATAGACGATCGGGGGTACGTACCTATTTTTAGAGGAGACTGTCTCCAGAAGTTGTAAAAGTTATATGAATACGCTAACAGTGTCTTGAAATAATTACTATGATGGTAATTTAATGTTGTAAAGTAGAAATTGTTTGGGTTTAATTGCAGAAAGAAATAAATCTGATTTTATTTAAAATAAAGATCGGCCTTAAGGTAAATAAATGTTCTATTTTAAATTATTTGGAAGAGAAAGATTGAAGTGAAAAGATTATGTGTTTGAATCAAAAACGTGCGGTTTCATTAAAAATTATCGCTATGTCTACTGGCGGGGAGATGGCGCTGACAGTCGCTAGAAACACGTTGGCTTAGTTTGAGCTTATATAAGCTGATCTATAGAAAGCGAGCGGTATTCTGGTTTCTCTTCATTTGGGAATAAGTCTGTAGTCTTTACTAAAGATTTCCGTGGAGAAAAATAATCTAATGAGTCCTCTATAATCTTTTATTGTGTTTTTCGACTACACTATGTTTGGATTATAATCAAGGTCCCATGATTATAATCCAAACATAATAAAATAATGATTTAGTTAAAGTAAAATTATTTATTTTAATTTAACAAAAAAAATTCACGGTCTCGTTATTTATCTAATTTGAAAATAGACTTTACTGAATTTAAACTACTATTTGGTTAGGCATATTAAAAGTACTAAATTATCAAACAATAAAGGAAGACTTTTTATTGACAAGAAACGTAGAAAATATTCATTTCTTTTGAAAATATGTTATTAAATATAAATTAATTAATGTTCATACAAATATGATAGCTTTAAATTTAATAAATCTTACCAAAGAAGTAATTTCTTTGCGGCAACCAAATCTTTGTCTGCCACTATTTAAAACATCTATCTTTCTTTGACTTGAAGCAAATTCGTTTTATTCAATTTTTTTTCTCTCTCTGTTCACAGTAGTTTTTAAATTTGGTTCATTGAATCTCGTTTTAACTTAGTTAATAATTAATTAATATGGAGAGTATAAATAAATATTTCCAAACCGTAATTGGTTTTTAATCCAATTAAATATGTTCGTGCAAAAACGCTATATTTACATTTTAGAATGTTCAGCGCCACATTGCGGCTTAAATAAAACTCCCATAACTAATTGAAACCTAGTTGGAAATTAATTTGAACAAATCCTTCGATAATATCGAACAAATTTGCAAATTTACCGCTGTCTCTCATTTTTATTAAATCAAATATATTCCGCTGTATACGGTCTCTATTGTATAAACCGCTGAAATTTAATTAAAATCAATTGTAGCTATTGATTATATTCTATATAAATTTTCATTTCATGTGTCGACAAGATAATGGAAGAGAAATGAGTATATATAAATTTGGAGAGAATTTTTCAGTTCGTTTGTTTGAAGTTTTTTGTCCAATTTACGAAATTGAACGTGCCTCTGACGCCAGAGCGTTGAAATGCAATTAAAATAATCATTGAGTCGAATATTTTTGATGACTTCTAGTCAAGCATAAATTCCAGTTTCAAGTTCAATTCAGAATAAACGTAAAATATGTAAAATTAACATTTTTTTCCGAATAAATTCTCTAAAATAAATTTCTATAATTTTAAAGTTTAAACAACTAATTTTAAACTAAAAGTGTACCTATAGTATAGAACGTAATCAGAAGCAAGTATACAGTGTCGGCCAATTCCAGCCGCCGCATAAGTTTTGTGCGAGTGCGAGAGAGAACGTTTGAAACACATCCCCACCAATTCAGGCACCGCGCTAGCACGGCCTCGTGGTTGGTTCATGTCGCTTGGTGGGGGCATGCAGTGACCGCCATTATATTGCTTTCTTGCTCTCTCTTATGGGGTATACGGCGTCTGGAACTGGCCGACACTGTATAAGGCATGTGGAATGAGTAAGTCGAAAAAGTGTCACTCGTGCAGTTTGCATCGAATTTCCCGATTATCCACTCCATGGGTATTGCATACGAATCGCACTTTACTAAAATGTAAGTTCGCTATACCGGTATAGAGGGCGCTACGACATAAAACGGACCCGCTACCCGAAATTAACCTATCTCACACAATGGAACTGTACGTTGGGTCTCGAACGAAAGCCGCTATATTTACATGCAGATGAACAATGAAATTTACATAACCCACATGGCCACGTTACATTTTACCGTTTTTAAGGACAGTTTACACTGTGCTCGTCGAACAATGCCTATTTTTCTTGTTATTTATCCTTGCTTTATATTTTTCTGGAGTATTGTCGTTGCTATTTGTAGGTAGCAAAAGTTCAAGCACGTTTAACGTTGAAATTTTGCGCTTACACGCAAATATTTGACCAATGATCCCCTAAGTGCTACCGCACTTCGTTTAAAAGCAGGGATCAAATGGAAATTTAGGGGTTGAAATACGTCCCCTTGAACATTCGATCCTCTCAACGTCACGATTGAGGTTTCCAATTATGCGCCAACACACATTCAAGCATAACAGAATCAGATTTATTTCATACTGGCTAAAATACCTAAGCAAACATCTCAATTGTTGGATTATTTCGTTTAGATCGGCTCGACATTAACGATGGGCAAGGCCCAAACTTATTCATTCCTGATTATCGCAATAGGTAACGCAGAGTAGTCCGTCACCGGTTCACAAGTAACCTGAACAGTTGGTGTCTAATATGGAGGCGAATCTTGAAGGTATGCAATATTTTAATTACCACGTATTTTTAGAAACATTCTATAAGATTTTAAAATAATGTATTATCTATGAAGTGCAGTACACAAAATTAAATTATGAAAATGACCGCTCGTATCGCCACCTAGCGGCAGTTTCTCTTAACCATACGTCGCTAATGCCACCCTTAAGCCGATATGATAATTCCGCGCGCTGGTAGCAGCTCCCCAGATTCAATAATCGCCTAATAAACAAGCGAATCGATCGGCTTTAATTCGCTTATCGAGCTGTAGATGGCGGTAGCGTAGCCAGGCGCGCGGACCGGAGATTTCCGCGCGAAGAAAACAAAAAGGAGACCTTCGATTGGATCGGTAATGCCGCTGTTTGCAGTAGAAATGAGAATCCGACTGGTTTTCCACCTTTTTTTTTTAATTAAAATTTAGGTCTTGCTCGAGTGCGGATGTCAGCGCCCCGCGGTGGGCATCTGCGTAAACACCGGATGAGCGTTTGGATTATTCTTGCTGTTTAAATGAATTGGAAATTATTTTTTTTTGGTCGTCGAATGACTAAATATTTGATATAGAAAGTACTCATTACTTTATTTAATCACAAATGTAATATTTCAATAATTTCAACACGATTTATGGTTATTGTTATTATTACTTAACTATATGGTACTTAACTGTATCTTTATTAATAATGTCTCTCATTTTTTTGAAGCGAAAGACGATAATGCGAACGCTTTTTGGAACTCGACTGGCTGCCAGTATTAATTGTGTAATTAATGGACAAACTTTCGACAACTAATTAATTAAAATCTTGGAAAGTGTCACGAGTGTAAGGGGACCACAAGCCTATCTACCTCGTTGCGAGGATCGCCGCCAGGGGTCGCCTTGGTCTCTCGCGAAAATACGCAAAGTTTCGCGCTATAATAAATTTCTCCGGCGCTTATCAAGAACGAACAAAAAGTGTCACTCCCGAAAGCAGCGAACGGTTCACTAGTGAGTGAGAGTTTATCTTGTTTGCCGCAGCGGTCGGGTTGTCTAAAATACGAGAATTTTCGCTCCCCTTCCTGGGGTTCTGGGGGATACGCGTTTTCATTCCGACCGGCGAAATTATATCTCGGTGGTTTAATAATATTTATCTGCTTTAATTTTATGATATCACTGTTTTTTTATCATTTCTTCTTTTCCTGTAATAGAAATTGTGAAATATGTGCGCAGTTTTGCTCTGTTCTTGCTCTGTTTTGCTCAGTTCTACACTATGTAGCATAAAGAGGATTTTTTCTATCCAAATAATATTTTATTCTTCTAAGAATTTCAGTATAGTTGTTTCGAAGGTTAGTTATTCTTATGATTTAAGAATTTAGTATGTTTATATGTTAAGTATATTTTTCTCCAACGAAGAAAACGTTATTCTCCAATAAAAAAGTAGAAGACGTTCGTCTTACAACAATAAAAATATTTCGTTGGACGAAAAATATATTTGCTCCAACGAAAAAAAAAAAACAGTTTCTTGATCCAAGATTCTTACTCTGAGAGATACATAGAAACTTGTGCAATTACTTTATAGATGGCGCTAACAGTTGCTCGCGTCTTTTGCCACATATCATCGCTATATAAGTTCGACGATATTGAGTGTTTGTATATTGTTTGTTTATATCTATGCATGAATGTTTTATTTCATGGGTGACTTACAAGGATTATGAGGAATGAGTGGAATGAATGTTTCCGATTATGAGGAAAACCAGGATTGTAGTGGAATAGCCTACACAGAGAGAACTCTATTCTTAGATATCAAGCCAAATTGTTCTTGCTTATATAGTGTAGCATGAAGAGGACTTTTTTCTATCGAAATAATATTTTATTGTAATAAGAATTTCTGTATATGTTAAGTTATTTCAACGGCTAGTTATTCTTCTGGGTTTAGAGTTTAGTATGTTTATGTTGAGTATAATTTGCTCTGACGAAGAAAATGTTATTCTTCTACATATAAAAATAGTAATACGTTCGTTTTACATCAACAACAATATTTTGTTGGATAAAAATATACATGTTTCAACGAACAAACAGTTTCTTGACCCAAAAGTATGCGTACGTATCGCTTAAAACAGACGTAATTCCTTTCAAGAAGTTCCTTCATACTCAAAACAAGAAAACGTAATACTTGGAACATCTTGGGTGCAAAATATACATGCTTCAACGAACAAACAGTTTCTTGACCCAAAAGTATACGTACGTATCGCTTAAAACAGACGTAATTCCTTTCAAGAAGTTCCTTCATACTCAAAACAAGAAAACGTAATACTTGGAACATCTTGGGTGCAAAATATACATGCTTCAACGAACAAACAGTTTCTTGACCCAAAAGTATACGTACGTATCGCTTAAAACAGACGTAATTCCTTTCAAGAAGTTTCTTCATACTCAAAACAAGAAAACGTAATACTTGGAACATCTTGGGTGCAAAATATACATGCTTCAACGAACAAACAGTTTCTTGACCCAAAAGTATACGTACGTATCGCTTAAAACAGACGTAATTCCTTTCAAGAAGTTCCTTCATACTCAAAACAAGAAAACGTAATACTTGGAACATCTTGGGTGCAAAATATACATGCTTCAACGAACAAACAGTTTCTTGACCCAAAAGTATACGTACGTATCGCTTAAAACAGACGTAATTCCTTTCAAGCAGTTCCTTCATACTTCAAACCAGAAAACGTAACACTTGGAACATCAAGAAAATCATATTCTTACTCTGAGAATTTTATATTTTACTTGAACCAACCAAATGATCTTTCTGCGGATATAGAATCAAGTGATATTCTTCACTCAAAGATATTCGTGTTGTATCGAATGGATTTTTCCCTCTGTGTGTTACCACATGAAAGTTTTGCCCCAGAAAGTGGCCGATACGTGATATGTTGTGGTGAAATTACCCGGATACTATTAATTTGAACCCATTTAGGTCGTCATTAATAATATGAACCATATGAGTAGATTCTGGGTTAGACGGTAATGATGGTTTATGACTTGCTTATCAGGGCCCTTGAAGAAACTTAATACCCGTGACTGATGTATCTGAATAGTTTAACCACGTCGTTAAACTAATAATCCATGTTCTTGTAGTAATTAATCTCCCAATATATTACTTCAGTCGCTATTATGTTTCGGAAATTACCACAGGAAATCCAAGCTGTTGAATGAACGAAAACAAGAAAATTCTCATTTTAAATTGACGAATCAACGGCTAGAAACAGTGAATAATAAAATAATTGATAATTGATAAAATAAAATTGATTGAAAGCGTGCATGAGATTTTTAGGCAAGCTTTTATTGGGCATGGCTCAAAGTTACATGAAAATTTAAATCTTCTTCTTGCAGACCTAGTCGGAAAGTAGAAATTGATAACCGAAAAGAATATTGGCACCAAAATACCCCACTAAAGAAATAACCAACTAAGAGATGACTTGCCAGTAGTAATAATTACAGCAGTGGTAGCGGCAACAAAAAAGTTTTGCCCCTTGCGTGGCAAAAGTGGGCCTCACCACCCTTCGAACCGGAATAATACAAATTGTTTTTGACCCCTTGTCGACGCCGCCAAAGTTAATGACGCGAGTTTTTCAATTGTTTTGTCGGTTCGGTTTAGCTTTGCCAGTTGGTGTTGAATTGTGTGGATTTTTTTCGGGATTTCGAAAAAAACTTTACCCCTTGGCATCCACAGAGGAATGTCATGGTTATTAGAACGAAAACTAAATGTGTGACCACTCCGCAGCGCTGTTTTACCAGTTGGCGAGTGAGTTTAGCAGCAGCCAGCCCACCAGCGCTTGTTTAACTTTTACAGCAACCAGCATGAATGTTAACTCAGGAAAATATGTATTTTTGAAATGTGTTTTATACAATGCAAATATAATGTAATATTTATAAGTTGCTGTGACGTGGTGAGCTTTATTTGAAGTAGAAATGCATGTATACTAATATATTTTGTAAAATATATCGGATTTTATTTATATCTGAAAACTGAGTGAATTACTTTTGTGTTTGAAGTTAATATAAATAAAACATTAAATATAAAGTAGAAACTAAATTACGGATGAAAGCAGTAACTTTTGAACAATTTGTTATTTAGAAATATACTGGGAAACAATTGAAGACCTGAAAGAGATTTTTTATGAAAATATATAATTTCATTCATAATAATTGAAATAATGATTTAATAAATAATTAAAATAATTTTGTAACTAACTAATTGTAGTAGAGCCATTGACTTTTCAACTAAATACTTCTAAAATATAGAATTTCTAATTTTATTGTCATCGTGGCCTTGCTTATGTTATTTACACTCGTGTACAGTGCTTTCAAAATTTATGTAGTCAGGTTCAAGGCAGGTAGTCAATAAAACCCAACAAATTTGTATCAAATATGAAATATTTTCTGGTTGCGACGCCTTCACCTGACAAAAGACAATACATTGTCTCACTGTTGTATAAGTACCTACCTGGTGACATATAAAATGCACCAGAAATAGTTGACCTTTTATTTTGAACTGTGGCTTGCTGGTAGTACCCACCATTGGCAGCAGTACTTTTGCTGGTAAACAGCGTAATGTGACCACAAAATAGCCGCTGGCTGTTGTTGCTTCTAGCAGCACCAGCAACTAGCCATCCTAGTGAGACCGTGGCATAAATGTCCTTAACTCCAAGACTCAACTCAGACAGTCCAATAATAATAATTTGCACCAGCCACTATCACCAAACTCCGGTACTGGCGGATAGTGTTGAATCTGCAGCTGCAGTCACATAAAGCGGTTTATATTTCGGCGGCTCCATCCCTCGACTAATATCAAACATCAACTTATACTGCGCGGTTCGTCCCACATATCATACTGTGTATGCAAATCTTCCCGAACAATTCTATTATGGTCGCCGGTTCGCGATATTATGTATACGCTAACGTTTTGATGGCTTATGCAGCGCGGCGAATGGGAACTTCGGCTGGCTTGGTACCTACTTGCAGTGGCGGTACGATTATTACGCCCCTCTTTGTGCAAAGGACCACATTGTACGCGAAATTGCGACGAACAATACAGGACCGGTATTTTAGGCAAAATAACCTCAGAATGTTTGCGTTTTGGAAGTTTAGAAAGCTAAAGAACAAAAGAAAATGCCGTTTGCAGTTCACATGTTGTGGCGAGAGCCTTCCAATCATTTAGAATGTAGATGATTGTTATTTTTGTACGATAAGCATCTCTGGATATTCGAAGTTAGGATAAGCATAAAATAAAATATCCAAATTTGCCATCAGCATCGCGACCTATCCCCCATGCAGAGAACCATCCTCTCCCAAATGCCCCATCCACTTCATCATCTTCGATTTTGACACAGAAAAAATTTCGCCTGTTTGAAGAAACTTGCCTGGTTTAGCACCACCTCGGCTTATAAACCAGTGTAAACTGAATGATTTGTTTAGTGACTTAGGTTTATCAAAAGAAAAGTTATTGGGTTCTAGGCTACAGGAATGGAATCTTGTTGCACGAGGTGTAACAATGTCTTCATTTACAAATCGTAACGAGCCTTTTAAAGGATATTTTAAAATGGAAGGATCTTTACGTGTATGTCACGATGTTGATGGTCTTATGAACGAGTTTGATATTCCCCAAGATCCTTCTGAATGGTGGCTTTTTACCGATTCATCAAAATACATTTCATATTCTTTGAATTTATATACCTCTATATGCACTTATAGACCTCTAACTATGCAGTTTCTGCTTGTTTCTGCACGGATTATTTTATTTTTAGAACCATTGTTTTAAGTTGAATGCTATATAGTCGTGCGTCGATCAAAGCTGTGATACTAGCGGTGACCCAAGACCTGTTGGTTTTACATAGCACACGAAAACCTTCGATAGACATTAACATTCGAAGAAAGTTAGTGAGTAGATGCTGCATTGTTTTCTATTTGTTTTGTGAAACAAAAAACTAATATTCAAGGGAAAAAAATGCTTGTAAACAAGATTGTAAGTAAAGATTACACATTTTAGTAGTTTTGGGTGCAATTTTATACAAAATATCAATAGAATTGGACCATTAGAAAACTTGGACCATTACCTCCAAAATCCTTGCCAATACAACCATGTCTTTCGGCGACTTAGGTTTATCAAAAGAAAAGTTATTGGGTTCTAGGCTACAGGAATGGAATCTTGTTGCACGAGGTGTAACAATGTCTTCATTTACAAATCGTAACGAGCCTTTTAAAGGATATTTTAAAATGGAAGGATCTTTACGTGTATGTCACGATGTTGAGGGTCTTATGAACGAGTTTGATATTCCCCAAGATCCTTCTGAATGGTGGCTTTTTACCGATTCATCAAAATACATTTCATATTCTTTGAATTTATATAATTTGTAACATTTTCAAATTTTCATATAATTTCTCGCGTCATTATATTTGTGTCTGTGTCCAAACTCTGCAAACCGTTGATAATATTCCAGCTTTAATTGGATCAACTGACCCGAAATAAATTTAGAATTACTGAATTAACGCGATACGAGTTATACACGAACGAGAAGTTTATAAAGTGTGCGCGGAACCCGTAGATCCGTGAGAACGGTTGGATATATAATTGTTGTGCTTGTTTAGAAGAAGAGAACATCGGGGAGGAACGTTTTCCTCGGATAAAATATCCATATTGCCATGAATAAATTAGTAACCTGCCAAACGCAACGAAGTGTTGTTCTGTTACCCCTTCAAAAACAACCCCTCGTTAAATTGAGCGATAACTTCCACGTATTTTGCATTTTCACAAAATAATGTTTTAATTGTTGTAGGTTTCTAAATTCTTGCGGTGAAAAATCATCAAAATTACTTGTGGATAAAATGGATAAAATTTCCAAATTAAATACCTAAGGGTTTCGTATTGTCTTTAATTAAAATGGGAACAATGAAGAACCAGCTACACCCTTTCCCTTTCTCGAGTACCGTCAAAAAACGTTCGTTAAACCGTAAAAACTGGAAAATTCGAGACTGTTCTTAGCGCGAAGCGAGAGTCCGCCGTTCCGACCGAGGGTTGGTCGAAAGAGGGTTGAAAAAACTCCTCGAGGCAACGAGTAGGGCCTGAATTAATTAGATACGGAATTATAGCACCCCGGTAACGATGGTAAACAAAATGGGCCACCCTTTTTGCCGGCACCCCTTAAGAAAGCCATGAATTTCTTTAGTGTCTCTTCTTTACAGGGGCTGCTAATACAAATGTTTATTAGAATTTGACTATAACGTATTATTTCCATTAAAAATCTGTTTTGACGCAGACAAGACTTCAAATAAACGCATTTGCTGTGTTTGGTCACATGAAAGACATGGTTTAGTATTGTGAGCAGTCTAGTGTCCCGAACTTAATGGGAAATTCTATCACCGCGATTCCAGTGCAATCGTTCATATCCTATTTACTTACCCGACAAGATACTCAATGTAATTTGAATCCTGCAACCCTGTCAAAGGATGCGTTTCAAACGCTTAGCAATCGGACCTCTAACTATGCAGTTTCTGCTTGTTTCTGCACGGATTATTTTATTTTTAGAACCATTGTTTTAAGTTGAATGGTATATAGTCGTGCGTCGATCAAAGCTGTGATACTACCGGTGACCCAAGACCTGTTGGTTTTACATAGCACTCGAAAACCTTCGATAGACATTAACATTCGAAGAAAGTTAGTGAGTAGATGCTGCATTGTTTTCTATTTGTTTTATGAAACAAAAAACTAATATTCAAGGGAAAAAATGCTTGTAAACAAGATTGTAAGTAAAGATTACACATTTTAGTAGTTTTGGGTGCATTTTATACAAAATATCAATAGAAACAGCAGAGTGGTTAAGTGAACTCAGTAATTCTTGCCAACACAATCATGTCTTTCGGCGTACTTGAAGAATCAAAGAAAAACAAGCAAAACAATTCAATAAATAGTTCTATTTGTTTCTTTCTTGGAGATGTACAGCCCATCTCCTCTTACGACTAATTTTTACATCATGCTGGGATCGCTTATATAATTTTAATGATTCTAGAAGCATATGCTGTCGAATAGACCGTTCATTGCTTTTTTTTTTTAATTTTGGTTTTACTTTATTTCTACGCGGTAAATTTTATATTTGCGTCCACTGCACGTTGGTTTGCGATGTCTTTAAGTAGTTGAGTGCTTCGGAAATCTTTCGGTGAATATTTAAATGAAAATTTAAGGGGGGTTGAGTGCGAAAGACAGAGACCGAGGCAAAGGCAGCTGTTAAATATTTATTAGTGCTGATGACGCGTCGTTGTAGGCGTTAAGTGTACCGGTGGTGATTTTTTAAATCTTTCCCAACTCACCCCCCACCCCCCTTAAAACTCGAGAGAATTAGCGACAGAATATAAAATAATTAAACATTCGGTTTACTTTATCTATATTCTACACCAATAACTTAATATTCATCTAGAAATATTAAACTCAGAAAAACGTAAAAAAAATTTGTTAAACTATGCATTAAAAGTGCATATAATTCATGCTAATATAGTAGTAAGTTCGTTGATTATCAACAGTGGATCAATTACTGAATTTCAAATGAATTTTCCATCAAATTAATGGCGCCACCTATAATGCCGTAATTAAATTATCGGACACAATAGTGGCGTACTATTATTTTCGAGTGAATTATAATTTTATAGCAGTGTTAATTAAACTCGATCGCGACATACAGCGCACCAATTAATTAAATCTTGCTGAGTTCTATCAATCACAAGAACCTTTCACGTGGTAGTCACTTTTTCTACAACTTTATCCATTGTTTACATCAAATTTATACCAATAATGCATAATTTGAAGTTATACAGACATTCTGTGCATTAAAATATGGGAAGTGATTAAAGAAGATGTTGTAAAAATTTACCAAATAAGTTATATGTGCGGTTGTACATGTAAAAGCAGTTTACTGCTGCTATTTTGGATATAGAATTGGAGATCTGGAAAAGCTATGAACACCTAATATATGCTGTATTTCCTGTTAAATTGTACTGTTAAAGTGGATGAAAGGGAAGCAAAAGAAAATGCCGTTTGTAGTTCCCATGATGTGGCGAGAACCTCTCAATCATGTAGATAATTGCTATTTTTTCACGATAAGCGTCTCCGGATATTCGAAGAATGATAAGCATAAAATAATATATCCAAATTTACCATCAGCATCGCGACCTATTCCCCACGGAGTGAACTATCCTTTCCCAAGTGCGCCATCCACTTCATCATCTTCGATTTTTGGCACAGAAGAAATTTCGCCTTGCCTGATTTGACAGAGTGTCTGAAATCACTCAGTCAAATCAGGCAAGTCGTGAAGATTCACCATTTGAAGTTTTAGGAACACCTCACCTTATAAACCAGTGCGAACTGAATGATTTAGGACTTAGGTTATTCAGGATTAAAGACTTAGGTTCATCAAAAGAAAACGGCCGAGTTATTGGGTTCTAGACTCAGGATTAAAGACTTAGGTTCATCAAAAGAAAACGGCCGAGTTATTGGGTTCTAGACTCAGGATTAAAGACTTAGGTTCATCAAAAGAAAACGGCCGAGTTATTGGGTTCTAGACTCAGGATTAAAGACTTAGGTTCATCAAAAGAAAACGGCCGAGTTATTGGGTTCTGGGCTACATGAATGGAATCTTTTCGCAAGAGGTGTGACGGTGAACCTGCCATTCGCTCGCTATGGTCTAGCACGAAGTAAATATTTTTTTCTTATCATTGTTTATTCTGTAAGCAACAGTTGCCTTAAAAAACTCCTCTCTTTATTTTTTGCTCGTCATCGTTCCGCGTAAACGGATATACTCTCCTCGGATAATCGCCCTGGCATTCGATTTTAATTAATTCGTTTAGATCTCTCTACCCTCGCCTTTTCAGGCCCAACATTTGAACGTAGCCAGATGAGGCGGTCCAAACTTCGAGTTCCTGAAGCTTTATGGCTTCTTCGTATTATTTAAATTGATTTCCTTCCAATATTACGTACAGAAATTCCTTGTTCGATATTGTAACGAAGTTTCGAAGCAACAAGAAAAACCAAGCAATAATTCTGTCTAAATGTACTCATAGATTATCAAAAAAATAGTCAGAAAAAATCAGAAAAGTAACGAGGTAGTCGGAAAGATAAATGGGGGGCAAAATAAAAAGAAAACCGAAAGAAAATGTTGTCGTATCCGCTCAATAACAATCAAATCGAATGAAACGATTGCAATTAAAATCAATTAGTTGCTGCGGTAACAAACAAACTCGTTGGCCGGTTGTAGTGGATAGAAACTTTTGGTGGTTTCTTTTCTCGGGCGGTAGGTGGCGCGGGAGTCGCCAGAGACTCGCTGATTGCGAAACGACCGCTTCTATACACATCCGTGGGCCTTTCTCTCCGTCTGCGGGGTTTCCCTTTCGCATTTTCTTTTGACATCGGAACTTCGTAACACCGCAATGAGTAGTACTCTTTGTACCGAGTTTTGTATTACTTTTTTTGTCGCCTGTAAAAGTTCAGACTTGTGCTGAAATAAGTGACTGAAATAATCTCAAATAGTGCAGCCTAAGGACAATAAAATAATGATTTACTTTAAATAGACATAATTTTGGTAAGCAAGGAGCGTTTATATAAATACTTTCCCGACTGCGCCATTGTATATGAAATAAACATCGCAGATTAAGACGCCCCCTTTCGGTCGGTCTCCGACTGTTAAAACAAAAGCTCGTGCGCGTTAATTTTGCGCGTAATTGCCACACAGTAAACGCTAATCTAAATTACCCGAGAAGAGACGGTTAACGGCCCAACGAAAATTATTTTTTAAAATGCCCCCGCTAAATGATCTCTAAGTAAATTAAGCGACCATTTCAGAAAATACCCCCCACAAAAAAGGGATATAATGGGTTAGGGACAAACCCCAGACACAAAACGAAACAACAGTCTAATTTAGTTAAAAGTATCTGGGGTGGCACTCGACCCAGAATATGCAAAAGTATTGCGATCCTTCGATTTTAAAATATGCTTTAAAAGGCTCGTTATGCTTTGTAAATGACGAGTCTGTTACACCTCGTGCGAAAAGATTCCATTCCTGTAGTCTAGAACCCAATAACTCGCCTTTTTCTTTAGATAAACCTACGTCTTTAATCCTGAATAACCTAAGTCCTAAATCATTCAGTTCGCACTGGTTTATAAGGTGAGGTGTTCCTAAAACTTTAAATGGTGAATCTTCACGACTTGCCTGATTTGACAGAGTGATTTCAGACACTCTGTCAAATCAGGCAAGGCGAAATTTCTTTTGTGTCAAAAATCGAAGATGATGAAATGGATGGAGCACTTGGGAGAGGATGGTTCTCTCCACGGGGGATAGGTCGCGATGCTGATTGCAAATTTGGATATTTTATTTTATGCTTATCCTTCTTCGAATATCCGGAGACGCTTATCGTGCAAAAATAACAATCATCTACATGATTGAGAGGTTCTCGCCACAACATGGGAACTACAAACGGCATTTTCTTTTGCTTCCCTCTCATCCACTTTAACAGTACGATTTAACAGGAAATACAGCATATATTAGGTGTTCATAGCTTTTCCAGATCTCCAATTCTATATCCAAAATAGCAGCAGTAAACGCTTTTACATGTACAACCGCACATATAACTTATTTGGTAAATTTTTACAACATCTTCTTTGATCACTTCCCATATTTTAATGCACAGAATGTCTGTATAACTTCAAATTATGCATTATTGGTATAAATTTGATGTAAACAATGGATAAAGTTGTAGAAAAAGTGACTACCACGTGAAAGGTTCTTGTGATTGATACAACTCAGCAAGATTTAATTAATTGGTGCGCTGTATGTTGCGATCGAGTTTAATTAACACTGCTATAAAATTATAATTCACTCGAAAATAATAGTACGCCACTATTGTGTCCGATAATTTAATTAGGGCATTATAGGTGGCGCCATTAATTTGATAGAAAATTAATTTGAAATTCAGTAAGTGATCCACTGTTGATAATGAACGAACTTACTACTATATTAGCATGAATTATATGCACTTTTAATGCATAGTTTAACAATCTTTTTTACGTTTTTCTGAGTTTAATATTTCTAGATGAATATTAAGTTATTGGTGTAGAATGTAGATAGAGTAAACCGAATGCTTAATTATTTTATATTCTGTCGCTAATTCTCTCGAGTTTTAAGGGGGGTGGGGGTGAGTTGGGAAAGATTTAAAAAATATTCACACTCTGTCAAATCAGGCAAGTTTCTTCAAACAGGCGAAATTTCTTCTGTGTCAAAAATCAAAGATGATGATGTGGATGGCGCACTTGGGAGAGGATGGTTCTCTCCATGGATAGGGGATAGGTCGCGATGCTGATTGCAAATTTAGATATTTTCTTTTATTTTTGCACGATAAGCGTCTATCGTGCAAAAATAGCAATCATCTACATGATTGGAAGGCTCTCGCCACAACATGGGAACTGCAAACGGCATTTTCTTTTGCTTCCCTTTCATCCACTTTAAAAGTCCAATCTAACAGGAAATATAGCATATATTAGGTGTTTATGGCATTTCCAGATCTCCAATTTTAAATCCAAAATAGCAGCAGTAAACTGCTTTCACCTCTTCCATAATTTTTTTCAGATGTGTCACTAGATAACAACCGCACATGTAACAAACTTTATTTGGGAAATTTTTACAACATTTTCTTTGATCACTTCCCATATTTTAATGTACGGAATACCTGTATAACTTGACTTGATAAAAGCTAACGCAATTTTTATCATCGATACGATAATAACGATGTAGCGATAACGCGTAAACGTTTACGACGCGTGTATACGCCGTTAAGCGTTACAATTCTCCGGAAAGATCCATAAATTAATAAACACCCAATTGGCAAAATTACTATGTCGAAATAAAAATCTCATTTCGCCGGCTCAAAATCGTACATTTCGTTTAGTTATGCCGCGTTGGGAAAAGTACAGCCGTAAAGTGTGTGTTAGCGGATTTCCGTCGAGTATCGGGCCTTTTATTGGCCAATTCCAGTTTTACTGAGGGCTGATTTTATGAATCCGAAACGGCGTACTGTTGCTTATGTTAATGTCCGACACGTAAATAGTAAATCATCGGGGGGAATTGACGTTATGGCAATAAAAAAAAGCTCAGTTATGTTAGCCATGTTACAGAAGACTTATAATATCTTTTAGACAGAAAAGTAATTTCATTAAAACTTAGGTGCTTGCTCCACAAATTCCAGATTAAGAAATTTCATCCCCAACATTCAACCTTTGCAATACAAACCTTACTACCCAAATAATAATAATAATAATAACAAATTACGCCGCCATAATCTTAATTTCAATTTCGCTAATCCCTTCTTTACCCTGCCGCCTCCGATACTTTCCGGGTTTATAACTCACCCCGCAGGAATTCCACGAAATTCGCTTGATGCGAGCAGGTTGGCCTAATAGGATAAATTTAAGATGACGGCAAGCCACCCTCACCCAGTCCCGAATGTAACTGGATGTAGTAATATTTAGGGGTGGCCCGTAATTATCTTCCAGCCGATTCCACCCTGGAAGACGACAGTCGTCGGGCTACGGTAAATCTGGTGAATCTTTATTAGGGCGACCCCCCCGACCGCGGAAAGGTATGTAAAACTCCCTGAAACATGTGCTCTGGCAGCCGGGAGGCATCCCCACTTCAAATTGCGGACGCCAGGGCGCGCTTTGAACGCCTTGATGTACTCCCAAGTCTTCCTGGTTACAGGGCTTCGTCGTCGTAATTGAAAAGTACGGCGTTGAATCGATAGAGGGCGTTTTTTGCAAGGTTTTGTACATTCTATTGGAGGTGGAGGTGCTGGTTTTTTCGTTGCTCTTTTCTAAAATATAATTAGATTTTATGAAAATTTGGGGAAGAAATGGTCAAACAACTTTTATGTTCAATATTTTTTTGATAGATTGCTCAACCCTGTATACAGGCTGTTACCAACGTTGTGACTGAAGAATGTCTGGTAAAATCCCTCATTATGAGTACCTACTTATCTAAAAATATTAAATTTAAAACTTTATTGATTTGTTCCTAGTAAATTTTTGCAAGGCAACATTTCTCTGTGTGTAGATAAACCAATATCTTTATATAAAAATTTGTCAGTTTAATGCTCTTCTGTTGAGTTTTGAAAACGTTTAGGTACGTTTTTTGTGCTTGTCACAACAGCCAC
Source organism: Aphodius granarius (assembly GCA_963971325.1). NCBI lineage: Eukaryota > Metazoa > Arthropoda > Insecta > Coleoptera > Scarabaeidae > Aphodius > Aphodius granarius. The sequence continues at coordinate 33,057,059 of OZ020223.1, forward strand.
CACAGCATAAAACAAAGTTTTAATTTATTTACTGCTTTTTATGTACATAAAACGACATTTTAATTACTTTAGCACGACATTACACTTTTACATCGTACTTTCTGGCAGCGGGCCTAAATGTTCTGGAATGACGCCATGGTATATCACGACCTGCTCCAGGGAATTTTATCTAAATTTTTTATTGGCACCGCGGCCATTTCGCACGGGCCGCCTATATTTTTGAACGCGCTTCCTTAAGCCCTTTGGGGATTCCACGGCTTTGCCGAACCCACGCCAAAAACCGTAGGCAACTTTAGAGCCAATAAATAAAACAAGCATGCCATTACATGTTTTACGAAATTCAGTCGATAACTGTTACATAGTGTCCTATAAAATAGCAATTTTTAGACCAATTATTTAGAGCTCGAACTGACCTTTTGGCATATTTTTTCGGGGTTTTCCGGAAAGGTTTACGAAATCCTGAGTTTAACTAAAAAAACATGAGGTTACGGAATGATTTTGCGTCACCTACTCGCCTCTGAAACGTTCAGTTTCAACCCCCTATTTACTGTAATTACCCTCCGGCTATTTGACTCGTCCAGGATGGCCGGTGAAAGATCTCCTAACACGGGGGGTCAAGTTTAGCCCGGCGGTTATAACCCCGTTCGTAACACATACTGAATTCTATATTAGACAATCTTGGTAAGAGCTGAACGCTCAACGAACCGTCCTAGGGTTATGTGTCTATATATTTCGGCGACGACGGTGAAGGGGTGCTTTTTGGAATGGGTGGCTTGATAGTTTTTCAACTGGGAGGTTTTCGTGATACCGTAACAGCAGCACAGCTATGTAATAATGCGGATTGGATTTTTATTGCTGTTCGTCTGACATCGACACAGGACATTTACTACGCTCTCCCAAGTTTTTGCGAGGTTTGAGTTAAGATACCAGATTTTGATGGACCGTGATTGTGTTTTCTCGATTTTCCTTTCACGTCCATAATAAGAAATGTCAATGGCATTACCGAAATGACACAAAAATGGGGGCCTTATATTCTCTCAATACCTGACATTTACCCATGTATCTTTAAGTAAAATTTAGTGTTTAATTCGATAGAAGGGGTGGGTGGGGGTGTAATTAAGCACCTCCTGGACAATTTACGTTATAATTTAGTTGCCGAAACAACAGAACTGCGACACGGTAACGTTTGCAGCGCTACCTACAATTAAAAACTTTGCAACCGCTCTTCTCGGAGATTCTAAAGACCGTCGGAGGTAACTGCGATATAACCATTTCGGTAAATCCTTAATTGAAATTAAATTCTCTAAGACATTACTGGAGCAGGAGCGATGGAACTGGGACGCTGCCGTTACGCCTCTGTGTGCAGTAGCGTCCGCATTGGCGTTACTACTCCGCCAGCAGCACTACTTCGCTCGAACTCGATCCAATAAAACTCGCTTAATTGAAAGTATTCATCCGGTAATTGTGACGGAAATTTATCCTCAGATTCCACTCTACCCCGCTGCCTCAGTCCGCGTTGCAATTTGCAAACTTATACGGACGAACTGCTGTCTTATTGTTTTAGCGTTACGCTAAAACTGGAACGACGAAATTACGTTATTGTCGTGTCTTGTGCTTCTATTTTATTCGCTTCAAAATCTCTACGATAAATTAATAACTTAATCGCGACTTAAACCCGAAATAATCACGAAATGTTTTAGATTTTAGAGCAAGACCAAAGAATATGATTCTCTTGATGTTCCAAGTATTATGTTTTCTTGTTTTAAGTATGAAGGAACTGCTTGAAAGGAATTACGTCTATTTTAAGCGATACGTACGCATACTTTTGGATCAAGAATCTGTTTGTTCGTTGAAGCATGTATGTTTTTCACCCAATTGATGTAAAACGAACGTCTCACTCTTTTTATATGTAGAAGAATAACATTTTCTTCGTCAGAGCAAAATATACGCAACATAAACATACTAAACTCTTAAACCGGAAGAATAACTAGCCGTTGAAATAAGTACATTACATACTGAAATTCTTATTACAATAAAATATTATTTGGATAGCAAAAATATCCTCTTCATGTTACATTATATACGCAGGAACATTTTTTCTTGATATCCAAGAATAGAGTTCTCTCCGTGTAGCACAAGAGATGACACACCTCATTGTATAAAAACGTGGTGTTCACAAAGGCTTTTTATCATATTGCGTAAAATTTCGTAAGATTTCGTAATATTTCATAATATTTCATAATATTTCATAATATTTCATAATATTTCATAATATTTCATAATATTTCATATTTCATAATATTTCATAATATTTCATAATATTTCATAATATTTCATATTTCATAATATTTCATAATATTTCATAATATTTCATAATATTTCATAATATTTCATAATATTTCATAATATTTCATAATATTTCATAATATTTCATAATATTTCATAATATTTCATAATATTTCATAATATTTCATAATATTTCATAATATTTCATAATATTTCATAATATTTCATAATATTTCATAATATTTCATAATATTTCATAATATTTCATAATATTTCATAATATTTCATAATATTTCATAATATTTCATAATATTTCATAAAATTTCATAGTATTTCATAGTATTTCATAGTATTTGATAGTATTTCATAATATTTCGTAGTATTTCATAGTATTTCATAGTATTTCATAATATTTCATAATATTTCATAATATTTCATAATATTTCGTAATTTTAAGTGTTTTTAACCAAATATAATACCATTATTATATTCAAACGTGAGACTTCGAGTTCGAGATCGTTGGTACCCACTGTTCACCGTTCGTTACAATAGACTTGGCGTATAGGTGGCAGCAGCGGTGGGATTTGTTGAGTTCTCCGCTTCGTAGTATTTACCAACTCCGTCTGCGCGTATAATGGATGCAGTAATTCCTGGTGCAATTCCGGTAGCGCTGTCGTCCTTTCGATGGTGTATTTCGATGCCAGTTGTAAATCTAACAGATAGGGTAATGGCGGAGGAGTTGAACATCTTGAACGTCGCGCCGCGCGCCATCTAGTAGCGCCTCCTAGGATGAATTGCATAGTAAAGGAAGCGCGTGCATTACTTTTCAAAGGATGCGGCAATTTCCTTATGAGCCTGGCTGATAGTCGTGCAACTTCTCGAGACAACAAACGTCTGTTTATTACTTCGCGAGGTTGATATCTTGAACAAGAAGTGTTTTGAACTACTCTGCATGATTGTTTGTTCGCCAGGCGGTAGGTGTAATAAAAATAAAGAGTGTTTTCTACTATTTTTTTGCTTATAAAAGATCTTTCTTATTGGTTTCCAACTCTAAAATGTAAACAAGACTGAGTTTGAGTAGGTTCTGATGTCAGTTGGACCGTTTTGATTATCTCGATTGATGGACCCTTCTGCAAGGCTCCAAGTTTATAACGACACAATTAATTAAATAGGCACATTAACCAAATAACGTTTGTATCACAAATCAAGTATATTAAAAACATTAATTAGGCGTAAAAACAATTAAGGCCAGTACTCATTTTGAAATTTTAGGTAAAGTTTATCAGTTTCTTCGTAACTAAATATTTGGTACTTAGACCCTTTTTGATTTACAACTCTTCAATTGTAACGTGAACAACGCGGTTTCCTCCCGGAAATCGTGAATTTATCGTTAACTTAACCTCTGTTTCGAATATTAAACTAGTAACCTACGTAACGATTACGAATTATGAGAAATAAAAAAACCGAGATTGGGGTGGAAAATTTATCATACCTTCTACTCTCTCCACGTACCTCTGTGCTTTTTTTGTTTTTGCTGTAAACAACGGAACGAAATTAAATAAAGCTACGTCCGCAGGGCCGTATCGTGCATTATTTATGGGCCCGTTGCTTTCCACTTATCAACTGCAGCGTTTTCTTTATTTGCCTCGTCAAGGAATTTGATTTACGGACCTCCGAACCTCCCTGACCAAGCCCTCCGGCAGCGCCCCCTCGCGCCCACCGGCGAAAACGGCGGCACAACGTCGTGTTTGCGTTCCGAATTAACCGAACGCTCTCATTTGTTTCTTGGAGCTCTTGCCAACCGAATTAAACACGTTTTTGAATGTTTTTGGTTCACTTTTCTCTTTTATGTGACCAACAAGGCTTTTTTAATAAAATTTTAATAATAATAATAATAAGCTTATAATAATAATAAAACTTTTTCTATCTGTTATAAAAACAAAAGTAACCCCCGTCGATTTAATGGAAATTCAACAAGTTTGAAACTGTACCGCGGCAGAAACTTAATCTGTGTTGAATTTCACGGGACGGTAGCACTAAGGTCGGCTCTATGCTCTACTCAGCGCGCTGTAATCTTCTTGTAATGCAACTGTATTATTGTTTCAGACGGGAAAACACTTCCACCGCACCTCACTTCTCATTAAGGCCTTCAACCACAAGTTTCGCCTGGATCTTGAGCTTAACACGTAAGTAAAATGTTACAACCTTTCCACAAAAGCGCCTTTCTCTACCTCTACGCCGCGCCGTTCTGTTCTTTGTAGCAATACAAAGTAACGATACTACTTACTGAACATTAGTATAATCGTATACGATAGTGTTTCCCAACGTGGGGCGTACGCCCCACTGGGGGGCAATATGATTGTTGAGGGGGGCAATTGGAACAATTTTGAAAAAAAAACAAAAACCTACCTTAAAGTCTCTGTACCGTTCATACTGCAACCGTTAATCATATCCTTGAGGCTAATTATTAAATATCCCTACACAATTCTAAATCTAAAAAAAAAAACACACAATAGGGAAAAATTTAATTAAGCCATCAATATTTGTAAAAACGTTCTTAGAAAAATATGTCAAAGATGTGATAGCTATGCCACTTAAGATACATTGTTAAGGAACATTTTGTTGAAGGTATGTTATTCTGTAAATTAGAAAGCATCACAACCTCCGGAGATATTCTTCATAAGCAAAATAATTACTTCAATGTCTTTAATATTCCAATACAGAACATAACATCCTGTACTGCAGACTGTGCTCCTAACATGATGGACAAGAAAAGCGGCTGTTTAAAGATAAGAATCCAGAAATGCTTCTTGTGCATTGTCTAATATAGCTCCATAGGGAAAACTTGGTAACCAAAAATGTTTGTCCAATTCTCAATGAAGATTAAATTCGGTTATAAAATATGTCAATTGTATCAAAGCTAATGCCGAATGTGACAAGTTAATTTGTGAAGTACAAAATAATTCATCCTTTTTATAACTAAATTTAATACTTCATTGAACAAATATTTTGGCTACCAAGTTTTCCCTGTGGATTACACAATGCACAAGAAGCATTTCTGGATTTTCATCTTTAAACAGCCACTTTTCGTGCCCATCACGTTAGGAGCACGATTGGCAGCACAAGATGTTATGTTCTGTATTGGAATATTATCGACATAATTAATAACATAGTTTTTTAGCTTAGAAAAAATATCTCTGGAGGTCGTGGTGCTTTCTTATGATTTGCAGAATAACATTTCCTCAAAAAAATGTTCCTTATTAATGTACCTTACATAAGTTATCAACAAGGCCTCAGTGCCTCTCACTCTTGCTCATTTGAACCATTCTTTTTCTGACAGTGTTGTTACTAAGGGGCACAGCTATCACACCTTTGTCATCTTTTTCTAAAACCGTTTTTATAAATGTTGATATTGACAGTTTAATTAAATGTTCCCCTATTTTGTGCTTTTTCCAGATTTAGCAATGAGCACGAATATTTGATAACTAGACTCAAGGGTACGATTAACACTTGCAGTGACAATTTCAGTTTTAGAGTAAATGTTTAACTTTGTGTTGTTATAATAAAATATGGCAGATTTGTGTTGTATTAGTTTTTAAGTGAATGTTTATTTCTATTTTGTTATAATAGAATATGTAGCAAATTTTGTTTCTGCTAAAATGCTTAGTATTTATTTCAATAATCAAATAAATTATTGTTTTATGTTATTATTTTTATACCCCCAATGGCGCAAGTTTTTCATTACGTCACAGAGAGGAAATTAGTCAAAGTTTGTTGGGCAGAATGTGTACCAATGACGAAATGAGAAACGTACACCGTTCCGAGTAAGGTTCATTTCCAACTCTGTTATAGGTATAAAAAAAGACAATATGAAGTGAGGCATGAGATTTTTAGACCAGCTTCGGTGGGGCATAGCTCAAAAAAGGTTGGGAAACACTGGTATACGATCATACTAAAGTAACACAACATAATGTCTTGAAATTCTTCATCGTGATATGATTAACTTTGTTAAATTCGAATTTCCGCTGTCATCCGCAAATTTTGGCGGTGCGATGTCGCGTCGACAGTTCGAGGGACGACGAGGGGTTGCAGGGTGGTGTACAGGGGGTTGTTCCGCGGTTTGTATTCGGAAAAACCGCAAATCGATATCAGCGCTCCGATCCCCAACGAAAATTAAATAGCAAAATTCATTTTGTCGGTGCGCGTCGTTCATCAAATCCTTGCCTCGCAAAACCACCCCCATCACGTATCCCCGATTCACCCCCACCCCCCACCACGCACGATTCACCTCCCCCCCCGCCACGCACGATTCTCATTCATGTCAAATATACAAATTGCGGATAAATTGCTGTATGTTAACGAATGGCGTTTATAAATGTATCGGCAATTTTCCGAATATCAATATAAAGGGCCCCAGGGATCATGGGGGTGTAAAATTTCACGGGGGGGGTGAGCGAGAAATATTATTTGTTTGAATTTGAACACCCGTACGTGCTCCCAACATGATGCCACATACGTGTGACACAGCATTTTGGTACAATTATTAGATGTACGTGAAATATTGGCAATTTCATTTGGCACGTCGCTCATTTTTTATTAATATCGTATCATATAAATTGCTCTTGAGTCCTCTAGATGATCGTTTTATCGTCACAATTATTCAGTACGTATTTATTGAAAAAGATTCTCTTTTAAAGTCTAGAATCCAATAACTCGCATCACTAAAGTTGTCAACGTTTCATACTCTGTTGCAAGAGGTTTTCTTTTTTTCATTTTTAGTTTTAAGCTGTCTGCTTAATCTGTACACAAGTTCTTCTTCCATAATCCTTAGACAGTTTCAAAAGCGCAACTTACATTAAAACAGCAACATATCTAACCAAATCCCCGGCCTCTGGAGTACAGAATAAATCCGTAGTGTTTCGAACGGTTTCGGAGGTCTTAGTTCGCAGTAAAACAAGGAAATCTGCTGGTGAATACGGTTTTCCTGGTGGTCTTCTGCATTATGTAAAGCTTAAGTGTTGTAGGAGCGTATTGTTTCTACACATTGGGCGCTTGAATAATGTAGATGTTGCCGGTAGACGGCAATGGTGTCTTCAGTTCGTACGGGGGCGCCACCTAAGGCGCTTTTCGGTGGATAGAAATTTTTAAAGGCAAGTCGAAGAGCTATAACTTCGGCTACGGTGAATTTTAAATCCGATAATATAGGACTTCTATACCACGGGGTAAATACGTGCCCTTTTCATAATTAACCCGCTCCGTGAATGTGGATTTATTACTGGTGGTGGTGGCGGGGGTGGTACGTATAGAGAGTACCGGGTCTTACTGTATGGAAATGGCGCAAGTATTTATGATGCAATGAATTATTTTAGTGCGGAATGATGGCCTCGTAAAATGGATAAAGTTTTCATGCTAGAGACCTTTTATGTACTTCAGAAATATGCATTGCTTTGACGAGCTGGCTTTGTTTTTGTTCGCGGTTAAATGCAAAAATTCAATTCACATTTCACTATATTTCATTGCGAATTGTTTGATAACAGAAGGGAACAAATTTCCAACTTTCTAATACAACAAAAAATGAAGGCACTGTCACACCTCGTGTGAAAAGATTCCATTCCTGTAGCCCAGAACCCAATAACTCGCCTTTTTCTTTTGATAAACCTAAGTCTTTAATCCTGAATAACCTAAGTCCAAAATCATTCAGTTCGCACTGGTTTATAAGGTGAGGTGTTCCTTCAGATGGTGAATCTTCACGACTTGCCTAATTTGACAGAATGGTTTCAGACACTTTGTCAAATCAGGTAAGTTTCTTCAAACAGGCGAAATGTCTTCTGTGTCAAAAATCGAAGATGATGAAGTGGATGGCGCACTTGGGAGAGGATTGTTCTCTCCGTGGGGGATAGGTCGCGATGTTGATGGCAAATATGGATATTTTATTTTATGTTTATCCTTCTTCGAATATCCGGAGACGCTTATCGTGCAAAAATAGCAATCATCTACAAAACTAGAAGGCTCTCGCTACAACATGGGAACTGCAAACGACATTTTCTTTTGCTTCCCTTTCATTCACTTTACAAGTCCGATCTAACAGGAAATACAGCATATATTAGATGTCTATGGCTTTTCCAGATCTCCAATTCTAAACTCAAAGTAGCAGCAGTAAAGTGAATTTTTACAACATCTTCTTCCCATATTTTAATGCACAGAATGTCTGTATAACTTAACTTGATAAAATAACTCAAAAAAACTTGTTGCTTCGTAATATTTTGAACAATCTGTTATGAGAACGTATGTACAGAAGGCGAAATATATGACTTCAAATAAAATGGATCTTCGACCTATCACAACACTTTGATGACTTGATCTATAAAAAGTGATGTTAGGTCAACAGAAATATGTGATTCCTGTTCTTATTGTAGCACACATTATCGACCAAACCACTATCCATATTGCTTTCCAGTCAACAACCCACTTCGTCGAAAATAACTTGCAGTTCATGTTCTTTAATAGCGCCCACGCAGGCTAATAATAGCGACGCAGAATGGGACGCCATCTATTGAGATGCAAAGAGGCGTAATCTGACATATTATAGCTAATGTATACATGAGTCTGTAGGTGGTTTGTCGTCAACAGCCACATCCCCTATCGCGAGCGTTCGTGAATTCCGTCGTTCCAATATTAGGTCCCCAATGTAGAAAAGAAGTCGACTGTGGAAATCAGTGCGAACGCCGACGACGACGCCGGCGTCGGCGTCGGGAGAATTCAGGACCTCATAACGTAAATTGTGACGATATTGCCATCCTGGGGGAAATCACCATAACAACGATTTATAATTTTTTTTTCTCAAAGAGATCTGCCCACTTACTTTTTCACAATACTTTTCGCAATATGTCTTCTGCTGTCATGTCCCGTTTCTGTCATTTTGGCGTTACCAAAATTGCTATTATATGTTTCTTTGTTTCATCAAGACGGTAAAGAAAAAACAGTACCGATTTTGTTTACCGTATGAACCAATCCGCACTGTGTGAAAGAGCCCTTGTTTACATCCACAAATACCTCCAGCAATGACGTAAGCACCTTTTTTATTCTGATGATTTAAGGACGACAATGCACACAACGTAAAGGCTATTTTTGCAAGGTTCGACAATTCGCTGGTCTAGCCTGTTTTCTGCGACAAGGTTCACCGTCATCTTGCCGTAAATACACAAGTTGTTATTCTTAACTCTCGCTGAAACCTGCAGCGCGGTAATGTGTATAAAATTTATGGCGAACACAAGGAAAGAAACTGGACAAAATAAAGAACTGCGAATCCACCGATTTATGAGGCTTTCTTACATCGTTCTTAGTGTCTGCCACCTTTCCTAACACGATACCAAGAGATTTCCTGTGAGATCGGTAATGATTTCGGTCACAAGCCTCATTTATTATGTAATATTATTTATTTTCTTCTACACTTGAGCATTAACTACCTTAATTTTGTGATTTTTCTAGAGTAGAATTGTCCTACTAACAGAACATGGGTATACATGTCTGTGATTAATTATATAGTTGTTTTCATTAAACGCTATTCTTTGTCCACCACTTTTGTGTCATTTCGGTAATGCCAAGCTTGGCATGTGGTTACCTATACACCACAACCTTTGATGCGTCAATGTATGGTACAGTAGTCAGCGTCATCGACGGTACACCAATGTTTGATTAGTAAGTTCTTGAATTTGTGTGTATTTGGACATCAGTTACGTAGTTAATGTTACACTTTGAGACCGTATGTTTAATACGCTTCATATCGGTAATGCTCTATGTGATTAGCGCTTGTTGAATGAAAAAAAAACTAATGTTGGTAATAAAACATGCCATATAAGCCTGAATAAAACCTCTTTACTTTTATTCTCAAGTATTATCATATGAGAAGGTGGTGCCGTTCACTTTTATATAGATTATTATTTCTTATTTTCATTTTTTTATGGCTTTCCCTTAAATTTTGCAGCTTAAAATTAAAAATGAAAAAAATGAAAAAAGATAGAACTGCGCACAAAAAAAACTGCAAAATAGCAAGATTAAAGGAAATTTCGGAAGAAAAACTGATTTAGAGTAAAAATGGAGAAAATATCGAGAACGATATCGTAAGAAAAAGGAACTGGGACTGATAATAAGTATAAAGGAGTGTGATGCAAGAGAAAAGCGTGTTAGTGCGCGGCCATATTGGAGCTTCGCTCCTAGTAGAGAGCCTAGCTGTGCTCCTCGCGCCGTTGCATAGATACTTGGCGCTAGGCGACTCATTACGGCCATCCTCATAAGGATAAGTTAATCTTTTCTGTTGCGAGGAGCGCAGCTAGGCTCTCTACTAGGAGCGGAGCTCCAATATGGCCGCGCACTTAGTGCTCGGCCATATTGGAGCTTCGCTCCTAGTAGAGAGCCTAGCTGCGCTCCTCGCGCCGTTGCATAGATACTTGGCGCTAGGCGACTCATTACGGCCATCCTCATAAGGATAAGTTAATCTTTTCTGTTGCGAGGAGCGCAGCTAGGCTCTCTACTAGGAGCGAAGCACTTAAGTGCGCGGCCATATTGGAGCTTCGCCCCTAGTAGAGAGCCTAGCTGCGCTCCTCGCGCCGTTGCATAGATACTTGGCGCTAGGCGACTCATTACGGCCATCCTCATAAGGATAAGTTAATCTTTTCTGTTGCGAGGAGCGCAGCTAGGCTCTCTACTAGGAGCGAAGCACTTAAGTGCGCGGCCATATTGGAGCTTCGCCCCTAGTAGAGAGCCTAGCTGCGCTCCTCGCGCCGTTGCATAGATACTTGGCGCTAGGCGACTCATTACGGCCATCCTCATAAGGATAAGTTAATCTTTTCTGTTGCGAGGAGCGCAGCTAGGCTCTCTACTAGGAGCGAAGCACTTAAGTGCGCGGCCATATTGGAGCTTCGCCCCTAGTAGAGAGCCTAGCTGCGCTCCTCGCGCCGTTGCATAGATACTTGGCGCTAGGCGACTCATTACGGCCATCCTCATAAGGATAAGTTAATCTTTTCTGTTGCGAGGAGCGCAGCTAGGCTCTCTACTAGGAGCGAAGCACTTAAGTGCGCGGCCATATTGGAGCTTTGTCCCTAGTAGAGAGCCTAGCTGCGCTCCTCGCGCCGTTGCATAGATACTTGGCGCTAGGCGACTCATTACGGCCATCCTCATAAGGATAAGTTAATCTTTTCTGTTTCGAGGAGCGCAGCTAGGCTCTCTACTAGGAGCGAAGCTCCAATATTGCCGCGCACTTAGGCGGAAGAAGTGGAGAGTCGCAACAGCAGAAGAAAACATACAGAAGAAAACAGACCTTAGAGGTAGAGATAAGAGTCTTATTGAATCGAAATACACCACCATCATCGGACAATGAAGAAAGTCGTATAAGTGTGGAACAATTAACGGGTAGTTCTAGAGGAATGCGTGGTATAAATAAGAAGGTGATTGAGCACGAGGATACTTGCGGACAGCTGATGGCAGTATGCATGTACATAAATCGTGCGTTATACACATCCGATCCATAAATTCGAAAAGTTTCATTGTGTCAACGGTAAGAGCGACCTCTTCGCGATAGATGGCGCTGACGGTCTGCGGCCACAATGAAGATCTCGCAGCGTGTACGTAACAACCGTCGCATCGGGTGGATTCTATTCATGAATTGGGTGGAGCTATTTTAGAAAGTTTTCGAGCTCGTCCGCTGACAGTTATATTCAAGTTGCGGATAGTTGGCAACGCTGAAAGGACCCGCGAATATGGGATTACGGGAAGTAGGGAATATAGGGATATAAATCTTTTCTGGAGTACCATATTTTATCATGGAAAAGGAACCGGTATAGTGCGCTGTACAATTTTCAGATAGGCTTGTTTGTTTCAATAGAAAACTCTAGAAATTTTAGATTTGCCTGTTACTGGGGGACTTTTAAAATGAAAGTAAAAAGCATTTTTGTGATGTCCAATCATGCGAAATCGCACAAATAACCCCCGAAATGGAGATAACCAGTTACCCCAAAACATTTTACAACCGAAACAGCAGTCCAGATTACAGGTCGTATCGTTCGTTTTATTTATGCACGCCTGAACGAGTTCGCTACTTGCGGTGCGTGTTTAACCACGCGGGACTGACTTTTGGTAATAAAACTCGACTGGTTGGGTGGGGATGTTACAGGGGGTGGGCGTCAACCCCGTGCGTACGTGAGTGTACCTCTCGCTCTCTCTCGCGCGCACTCTGTGGCTCTATTTAAAATTCATAGTTACGTACACATGGCAGTAATGTCAAAAGTGGCAGTAAAATATGAATGGTGCATGAATACTTAATGTGGAAAGCGTACGCGTATATATCCTAGGCCCTGTCTACAGTTTTATGCCGTATTTAGAGTTAATAAAAGCAGTGAGACAACTTCTGCTGGTTTGAAGGTGCTCACTGGAATTTATAATTTTGTGCGACATAGGTTTGTATTAACAGCGTTTTAATTTGCACTTCTTGCATCTTAACGAAAATTTTAGTGACATTTAACTCAGAGGATACCGCTGATTTTTTATCTACCTATACTAATTACGAACTTTCAAGTGTAGGGCGCGTTCAGCGGAATCGCCCATTTTCGCCGACATTTGCGATCGAGTAGCTGCAAAATTGGGCTTTTCGATATTACTTTTGACGCTCGAATTGAAAAAAGGACACGATTCCGCGTGGACTGCGCGATATTTTGTAAATTAAATGCGTCAATTTTGAAAAAAAAATCACGTTTTTGCACCTCTTCGGGTGAAGGCGAGAGAAAATGTCACGTGACGTCTAGAAATTCCGACAAGCGGATCGATGAACGTCAAAAATTTACATTTTTTATCCGTTCCTGCCGACCTTATAAAAGCCGCTCGCTCTCATGTCTTACGATAAGATCCCTCTAAATACCCTTCGCAAAGAGTTTTGAGCAAAAAAACGGCCTTAAAAACAATTTTCGATCCAAAAAATCGATTTTTGTCGACCCGTGTTTTGCTGCTATTACCACAGTAACGTCAAACCCGAAACGCCCCCTGCCGGACATTCGTAACAACAGTAACAGATAGCAGATAACCTAAAATGTATCCTAAAATGTCCATATTGCGAATGTGGACAGGTGGGAAGCCTTAACCACATATTTCTAGAATGCCCAATAACTAAAATCGAAAATTATGACATATACACAGAGCTAGTCGCTTATACTGTTTTCTTTCTTCCACACATCAAACAGCACTCGCCGGTATGCGATCACAGCATCTAAAAATATTATGTACCATCATTATATGCAAGTTTCTGCAGCAAATTTCAGTTGTATATTGTACCGAAATATTTTCTCTTTTATTGTACTATTTACAAGCGAATTACACCAAAAAAATCAACATTATTAATAAGTCATTTAGATAAAAACTACTACAATTTTCGTTCTGATTTAACTATTCTCAATCACAATATAACTTGCGTAAAGATGTTGAAAGATGTCAAACTAAATCAAACGTTGACTGTAGGTAGATTTCTCTGTGTCTGCTCTCGAGAAATCCATTCAAAATGACCGTCGTTAGTCGACGTAACTAACGATCGTCCTATCAATTGATCAACGACGCAATTCAGGTCGCAAAACCTAATAATCCGACGATTCAATACATTACGTCGTCGAAGGGAGATAAATATTCGTGGCGGTCAAAAAAGGCGAAGGCGCCGGGGATCGCAGCCAGCAAAAACGTTCGCAATTAGACGTGAGCGGGACCGCAGAAGAAAATGAAAGTGGTCGGGTTAGAGAGGGAGTAGGAGAGTTGGCGGAACAAAAAGGGCCCTTTCTCTCGATGCACCCCCGACTAATGGACTTTTATGATACCCGCACACTGCGTGGCGAAGGAGGTGGACCCCTCCCGTTAATTAATCACTTTTATGTATAAGTAATAATTCATCCGGTGGGTGTTTTTCGGGTACACTTCGACGGTATTAAATTGGGATTACGGGTGAGGGTCTGTCCTAAATTCGAACCGCTATTTCGGCCCGGATGGAACGTTTTTTTTTTGGGACGGTTTTTCCGTCGGCTACATCGATTTTAGGCAAGTTTTCTTCATTGAGAGCCTCCATTAATTTAGTTAAAGCGACCCATTTAAGATATAATTAATTATACACTGCATAATCATTGTTTAAGAAAAACATCCAGTTTTGTATCGAATTTAAGTTGATCTAGAATCCCCTGTCGGTCGCTGATTGTTATTGTTGTAAAAAGGGTTGAGTGTGAAGCTTGTTTTCGTAAGAGGGCGCTCTGTGGAATAGCCCGTATCAGAACCTCTATCACAGGGATCAAACAAACGGTAGGGTCAAGATGACGGTCGGTCAGTCTGACGTTAGTGATTGATAGTGGAAAGAAAATAGGGCGGGCAACGTTATTGCACCCCTTGGGAAATGTTTTCCCACCCTGCAATGCTCACGAGGGCAAATCTCAATCCATTTTACACGTGACGCAAATATAGAATAACTAATCCGGTGTTCCGCAGGGGTCCACTCTTGGACCATTCTTTTTTATCTTGCTACCTATTCTATTTTGTTTCCTAATATTCTGTCTTATTGTTTTATAAATCGATAAGAGGACACTCAGAAGTTCTGAATTTGCATAACCAACAATCCATTGAATTAGATTTGGTATAATACCCGCCATACTGTTATAAGCACCCAGTGGCAGCGCATTATTATCAATTCTCTTCATTACCCTGTGGAAAGCTAGCCGTTTAATAGTTCCTGATATTGCCGCTAACTGCTAGCGACATGAGCACGTCTCGTCAGATGTTTCGTTTATGTTTCATTTCCGGCAAACTGTCTCCGATCGTTTCGGAGCGAAAACTGCACACTTAAGGGTTATTAATATGCGGCCGGGTGAGGCGGGGCAGACATGGGGTTGTCGTACCATCGACCTAGATTGTGCTTTAAATTAAGGTTGCATCATACAGTGCCTCTTAAACGTTAACAACCACGTTTATTTACTTTGAGTGTATCATTCTTGATAGGATAATATACGTTTGAAATGATCATAAGAAATTATTGTAATTCTGGTGGAATTTTATCGTCCTATCAATTATTCATAATTAATTTCGGCCAGCCAGATCGGCAAAAAAATGCCAAACAAAACAGAGAAATTATTTATTTTTCGCTTTCGCCCCCGCGCAGTAACCTCCAAGGGTTTCCCACGATTAATCAACGTGAAGGGCGTTGCTGAAGAAGTGTTGAACCCGTCACAAATGCACACATTCCCGGACAGATCCCGCGTTCGTTTCGTACCCGAATAATTCATATACCATACATATATAGTAAACGTAGGCTCATTTTTCAAGTGGCGAACCCTCTCCACGTCCGTCGCTAGTGGACACTGACAAGTTCAAACTCGACCGAGCATTTATTACACCCCTTGCAACCCCTTGCCGTCCCCCGACCGCCCGGGAAATTATTAATAAAAGGGTCAGAGGCGAGCAACCTTCCTGTTCCAAAATTGCCTGTCCCGAAACATGGTTTCATTCTTTTCGGGGTAAAAGAGGTTTTGCCGTCTAGAGGAGCGAAGCTCGGCGCACTATGTGCCGATGACAGCTTTTTAAATAAGTAGACACAAGGCGTTGACGTTGCTATGGAAGTGAGAAAAAAAAATAGTAAAAAGAGGCGCGGTGGAAGGCATGTCGTGAGCGTTGAACAAAGGCGGTTGGATATTTTACATTTTCGTGTGTTGTGTTGCCTTCTCAAAGCTTTCGGTAGCGCGAAAGGTTTTCTTTGACACCTGCGCAACCTATTTCGTTGAAGACAAAAGGGTGAATTTTTTTAGGGTGGTGGTGGGTGGTTGTGTGCCGTCAGTTCAAGGGTGTAGAGATTGCAGAAACACAAACGATTTTATAGCTTTTTTATTCATGTTAATATTAGTTTCCAACCAAAACAAACTGGATTGTTTTTTGTGACAATCTGACAACCAGAAGTAGATACACCAAAGATTTTGAATTGTTCTATTTTCTGTCTTTTTATGGTATAACTAACTGTTCTTTTTCTTTATTTTCAGGCAACTTATTGCCCCCAACATCATGCAGAAGCATTTTTTAGCGAACGGCGCCGAGCAGGTATCAAAACAAGTAAGTATTCTGAACACAACCAATAAAATATATCGTCTAACTCAATATACAACGATATACAGAACATAAGACAACTTAACGTTTTATTTTCGTTCTTTCCTTTATTCACGTTGTACTTTTGCGCTTGACATTCATCTGACGTTTACTTACGACACCACGTCATCAATATGGCCGCCGACCTGCGCAATATCGTATCTAAAGTCATTATATCATACCCCTAAATAGACAGCCAGCAACAGGTTTCAAACCGACGCGAAAATCAAACTTTCACTCCGCCGCGTCGCGTCACTTGGCCATTCAAACGAGCAAAACATCGCGTTGATTAGATCAGCCGGGACCCAGGGGAGCAGTCCTGCGAAATGGCCTTAAGAATAAACGTATTAGAGGGCCCCAATTTATGGGACGATGAAGTTAGTTAGCCGAACACAGGTTCCAACCCTGGGCTCCGCTCACGACACCCGAGTTTCCTTAATTAAGTTTTATATGAGTTCAGGGAAGCAGGTGCTGCCCTCACAATGTCCTCATTACGGTTTTACAGACACATCTGTAACTAAAATAAATTTATTTAAACAAATATCGGTTTTTGTTAGATATTCGTCAGTGGGTGAATTTTTTGCATAATCTTGATGTTTGGTGTTTATTTTTTAATTTTTCTTTACAGGAAATCGAACATTGTTACTATCATGGCACCGTCCAGGACTACGCTGGTGCGACTGCAGCTTTCCATACGTGCAACGGGGTCAGCGGAGTCATTCACGTCGGGAACGAGACGTTCGTCATCCATCCGTTCTATGGTGGAGACCTTTCGGTCAGTATTTCACCGCACCGCTGTCAGACGCGTTTCAAAGGGCCCTTTGCACTTTGACACACAGCGCGAGAAAAACATCCAATGTAAATTCAGACGTACCGGTTGCTCGTTGAATCGCTGACATGCAAATACTAAAGTCCCACAGGACACAGTGCTGTAGCCTCATAGTGTGTTTGTGTGTATTTGTCCTTTATATGTCCTCCTGTTTGATGATCCAATCTGACACAATCCTTGCTGAAGTTTGTTGTTGCCACGGTAACTTCTGTCCTCGTGTATGGTATTAATTATAAGCCATCTTCAAAGGTAGATGGATTTAAGCTGTTTGGTTCAATGTATGGGTTTGTTAGGTGTGGTTAATGGTCTATTATGGGTGTATATCAGTTCATCATTGGTCATTTTAGTATTATTGAAAGTACAAGTTTGGTTGGACCAAATGATCTTTCTGCGTATATAGAAACAAGTGATATTCTTCACTCAAAGATGTCAAATTTAAATGCCTCTCGATAAAAACCCTAAGATGAAACAAATGGTCCTGAATCTTGTACAGTCTAAACGAGGTACGAAGAGAGAAATTGAATAAGTTTCAAAGTCCCGTAATCCCAAGTAATGGCGTTCACTTTGTTTCGCCGAACACTACTGGCCTGTCTGGCCGATGCCTCTAGAAAAAAGTTTGCGATAAATCAGAAGGCGCAATCTCGCGAAATTCAACAGTTAAAGAACAAGGGATGCAACTGCGTCCACAATTAATCTTGCCTCTTGGAGATTTCCTACGAGGGAATGCAGCTTGGGGAAGGGGGGTGAGTCTGCCAGGATTTTGGGGTCAAAGTTCCCTAGAAAGGCACATCAGACAGAAACACCTTATCTAAATAATTAATACCCTACGCTATATTGCAAAGCTGGTTGTGCCAATTTTGCATTCCGTTTCTATGTAGATTTTTCGTCCAACCAAATATTTAAAAATATACTTAACATAAACATACAATATTCTTAAATCGTAAGAATAACTCTTCTTCTGTATTTACACCATTTTTCCCCACCAACTCTTGTGATTTACACCCTTAAATCGCACCGTTAGACCCTTGTTCTGGAATTCCCGAACAGGGCGAACAGAACGTGTTATCGACAGGAAAAAGGGGTTGACGTTCGTCAGGAGGGGGGTTGGAGGACGCGGTGGTAATTGGCTGTCAGTTGTCATAGCTGCCCCGCAGCGGAGAGGAACGTGTTTATTAAAACTTGGTCCAATTAATTTTAATTAATGCCATCCGTCCACCATGCCCCCCGATTATCGATTTACCCCCCATTCCCCTCACCCCAACCCGTCCGCTCACCGAATCGGTCCAAATTATCGTATCGACGGGCCTGACGCCTATAATCACCCCCCAAGGGGGCAGGAGGTGGTCGGGAAAATCTGTTCCTACCCTGCACCGTGGTTGTTGCCGCCGTTGCTCCAGACGGGGTTAGTTTGTGGCTAGGTATGACACGAACCCTATGCAAGTGTCACACGGTGTACTGTTCAATAATTAACCCCCTGGTACACGGTACTTAATTGATGTAATACAAGAACTTTATGTATACAGCGAAATATCCCTAAAGCGGGCACGGGACCGACCAAAAGTGTCCGTCCGTGAAGGGTGTCCGCCTAAGAGAAATACGAAGACAAAAATCGTTTTTTTTAATGAAAACTGTAATTAAAATATCTGGGGTGGCCCTCACTCAACTTTCTGACTACATTATAAACTATCTAAACGTATAGACTATAGAGGGTGAAACGCCAAAAGCGAATGTCCGTAAATAATAATAATACTATATCGGGATTATAACAATACGACTGACGGACCGCTCGATACAAAAAACTCTAATATACTGTCACGTATCTATGATTTACCATCCACAAACACAAAATCCGATTTACAGTGTACAGGAACAGAAAAAATGACCATTCCGTCTAAAGATCCCAACCAAAAAATGACCATTCCGTTGCAAGATCCGAACCCGCGACCTTCTGCTTGCCGGGCAGGTGCTCTACCAACTGGGCTACACACCTGCCCGGCAAGCAGAAGTTCACGGGTTCGGATCCTGCCATGACAGGTATTTTTCCATTCCTGTACACAGTAAATCGAGATTTTCAGTTTTGGTGTCAACTAAAGAGCAATCTACAATATTCCTCTTGATGATTCATACCTGAACAGCAAGTGACTGCACAGCTCTCTCGTATTTTTCAGCAGAAACATCCACACGTGATATTTGAAGCGCGTACCAAAGCGAACAAGGGTTGCGCAAATTCAGGCTCCATGGACTGGCGAAGAAAGCCGCTGGCTGGTTTCCTACCAGAAAATCACGATCGGATGCGAAGAGACGTCAGGGAGGCCACAAAGTACATAGAAACGGCTTTAATCATCGACAAGGCGATGTTCGAAAAACGCAACGGGAGTACGCGAGCAGAAGTAGTCCACGATTCAATCCAGGTCGCGAATATAGCAGATCTCTACTTTAGAACGTTAAACACGCGGGTCTCCGTCGTCTATATCGAGACCTGGCAAGCCGGAAATCAAGCAGTCATCGATAGAAACCAAGATATTAGCAACGCTTTAAATAATTTTAATAACTACCTATCGCGGAGACTCTTCAAAATAGAGAAAGACACGACGCAGTTATTGACGGGGGAGATGTTTGTCGGTGGCGAAGCCGGTATGGCCGTTCCCGGGAGCGTTTGCGGCCCAAAATCAGTTGGCATCAGTGTTGATATCAACACCTACGAGCCACACCTCCTAGCTGGGACAATGGCCCACATGATAGGCCACAACATAGGCATGGGACACGACGATGGAAGGGAGGAATGCATCTGCAGGGACTGGCATGGGTGCATAATGGCGCAAGCCATCGTTGGACTGGACAATGTCCAGCCGTACAAGTTCAGCGAGTGCAGCAAGTCTGATTATGTCGATCGACTGAGGACAGGAAGCGGAATCTGCCTTATGAATAAGCCAAATGAACTAGAGGTTAGTTGATTTTGCACGACGATATCTTGATGATCTTTCCTTTCTCCCTGCTTTTTTTAGGTTCGTAGAACGTGTGGTAACCGTGAGGTGGACGAAGGCGAAGAATGCGATTGTGGAACCCACGATGAGTGTCCAAACATCGACCCTTGCTGCGACCCCATAACCTGCAAACTAAAGAAGGAAGCTGAATGCGCCAAAGGACCTTGCTGCGAGCACTGCAAGCTGAAACCTAGAGGAATCGTATGTCGCGATCCTTCCAACGAATGCGACCTTCCTGAGTACTGCACTGGTGATAGTGGTTCCTGCCCAACTGACCTCTACAAGAAAAATGGAACACCGTGCAATAGCGACACGGGGATCTGCTTCAATGGCCACTGCCCATCCCTGCAAACCCAGTGCGAGCACATCTGGGGATATGGAGGCCTAGGAGCTGATGATAACTGCTTCAATCAGTTCAATTCGAAAGGTGTGGCCAACGGGAATTGTGGAGTCGATGCCAATGGAGCTTTACTGAAGTGCTCCAATGATAGTCTCAAATGTGGAACGTTACAATGCCAGAAAGGTTTGTATATCGTATCCTTTTCCTGTAATCGTATCTCTTTTCATGATTGAGGTCCTTCTTCACAGGTAATCGAGCCCCACTAGTTGAAGGCAGTCCAGATCATTCCAGGACCATAATATCAACAAAAGGTGTCGAGTATGAATGCAAGTAAGTACCTACGAATACGTATAACTGTATCTTGAATACCGGCTTATCTTAACTTGTGCTGTGCAGATCTGTTGACAGGACAGTGACCCCATCAGGCCAGCTTATCTTCGCAGGTTTGGTCATGGATGGGACTCCATGTGGGGACAACCTGATATGTGTGAATCAAACTTGTTCCTCTACGTTTCCGTTTATCGACCAGACCAAGTGTCCCAGCAGTACTGATGATAAAGAATGCTCAGGAAAAGGGGTAAGTATGCAAATACGATTCTCCATAGAAGCTTTAGAGCTAAATTCCTCTTGCGTCATCGGTGTTCCAATGATATTCGGTCTTTTCTTCTTCAGGATTGTACGAATAAGAACACCTGCCATTGTCATTATGGTTATGGTGGTTCTGATTGCTCCGTAGTGGACGCCCATCCTCCTCCCATAGCGACACCTCCACCTGACACTGGGATTGGGATGGGCAACCTCTCCACGATCATGCAGAAGAAAGAAACCCCCTACGGTACGTGAAACCAATACCAATTAATGCACCAGCCCCAAAAGATGAGATTAGACCTGCACATGAATATACCACTCACTTATACCCACTACTCAAACTACCAATTACATATTTTCACCCTAATTTAGATTTTTAGTAAGATTGGTTGCGTACTAAACCGCCGCGTACCAAATTGTGTGTATATGGTCTAAAAACCGTTATAATCTACAGCGTTGAGTGTGTGGTTTTCGGTATGCAAGCAATCTTTCGTTACCTCGTTGGAAGTATAGTTAACTTATTCTTAGGGAACGCCAATTCGGACAACGTGAGCACGTTTACCCTGGTGATGATGATGATGGCTGTGATGGCAGGTGTCTTCATGTGTTTTGCCTTCGTGGCAGTTTGCTACAGGTACCTGGGTGCGGAGCGATGGGAAATGCATTTGATGATGATGATGATGATGATTAATGATGATGTTGAGATGTTGAGATGATGGTGATGATGACGTAACGATGTTGTCCTGTACATAGGCTTCTTGAGTACTGATCGTTGTTGCCTTGTATATATTATGATGTATTTACTTTCAGTTCAGTGGAGTATTATTCTGTTTTCTATATGGATGGAGTAAAGGTTTTGTCTAATCTTGTCATACCTCGATTCTTGAGACTAAACCTTTATTCTAGTCTTGGTATTGCATTCATGTACACAAGCACACACGCACACTTACATACACATATACCTCACCCACACATCCATAAACTTTAGCTATGTAGACACTGAGTGTCTGAGGAGTGCTGCTTCCCGAAACCACGTACACATCTCGTGCAGGTGGCAATTTGATGCGTTGTTGTTGTTGATTATGTTGTTGATTTTTTTTCTGTGTACCTCCGTATATTTACTGTGTGCTTCCTTCTTTCTATTTTGTGTGTGTGGGCTGCATGGTCGCATCGCACACACACGCGCGCGCACACATGCGTTATATGGTTTGATCTACCCTGCCCGCCCCCCCGCGTGATTCCTGCGCGCCGCTGTCGCTTTGGTGGTGGTGGTGGTTGGTGGTCGTGGACGTACGAAACCTGCAGAAGATTATCACGGCTCGAACACGATATTTCTAGTGGCTACACTCATGTCGGTTGTAGGGGGTGTGTTCATTGTGTTTGCAACTATGGCTCTCTGCTACAGGTCAGTCGTAGTACACAAAAACTTCTCGCTCTGCCTCAGGTTAGTGAGCAAACCATCCAGGTAGAGATCCACGTTCTCAGCATCTGCTCGCTTCTATCCGTACTTTTGTTTCTATATTATTATCTCTATTTTTACTCTCTTTTGTTCTTTGTGTTTTGTGTTTGTTTTGTTCCAACCACCGGTCTCATTTCCAATTCTGCGCAATCTTCGAGCGAGCGCACAAAGATACATTAAATATACTCTCAATATACTTTCAATATGTGTTCAATATACTTACAACATACCTACTCTTTCAATATACATTTAATATGTTTTCAATACACTTACAACATACCTACTTTCAATATACTTTCAATGTACTTTCAATATTCTTTCAAAATACTTTCAATATACTTTCAATATACTTTCAATATACTTTCAATATACTTTCAAGATACTTTCTATATAATTTCAATATACTTTCGATATATTTTCAATATACTTTCAAGATACTTTCTATATAATTTCAATATACTTTCGATATATTTTCAATATACTTTCAATATACTTACAGCGTACTTTCAATATACTATCAATTGACTTTCACTATTCTTTCAATATGTGTTCAATATACTTACAACATACCTACTCTTTCAATATACATTTAATATGTTTTCAATACACTTACAACATACCTACTTTCAATATACTTTCAATGTACTTTCAATATTCTTTCAAAATACTTTCAATATACGTTCAATATACTTTCAATATACTTTCAATATACTTTCAATATACTTTCAATATACTTTCAAGATACTTTCTATATAATTTCAATATACTTTCGATATATTTTCAATATACTTTCAAGATACTTTCTATATAATTTCAATATACTTTCAAGATACTTTCTATATAATTTCAATATACTTTCGATATATTTTCAATATACTTTCAATATACTTACAGCGTACTTTCAATATACTATCTATTGACTTTCACTATTCTTTCAATATACATTCATAATACCCTCAATATACTTTCAATATACTTTCAATGTACTTTCGGTATACTATCAATATACTTTTAATATTGTGTCAAACCAATATACTTTCAATATACTTTCAATGTACTTTCGGTATACTATCAATATACTTTTAATATTGTGTCAAACCAACATACTTTCAATATACTTTCAAGATACTTTCAAGATACTTTCAAGATACTTTCAAGATACTTTCAAGATACTTTCAATATACTTTCAACATAATTTCAATATACTTTCGATATATTTTCAATATACTTTCAATATAGTTTCAGCCAAGTTTTGTAGCCGCGTCCGTTCGAAGATTAAAGCCATTATATTGTACACTCCTTACGAGTGTATAAATGTATTCCCTATTTTAATATTTATACACCGTTATCCGTAAAATTCACATTGATATATCTGCAATTTTAACATTCAGTTGCTCCGCTAGATGTCTGTAGTGTGTAGTACCGACGCCGGTGCGTCAGCACCCTGTTGAGCACTCTGACGCACCCGCGACGTCCAAAGCCTCACGCCTAGTTGCAGCGCACGACCCTCAGGCGTTATGTGACCGTCAGACACCAAAAAAATATATTTATATTTCATCCAGCTGACGGAAAGTTCGCTTTTTTGCACATACATATCCGGAACATATTTTTGTCAATACTTGGAAAATACCGCTAATATACTTTCTGTAGATTTCAGTATACGTCAATATACTTTCAATACATTTTCAAATCAATATACTTTCGATATGCTTTCAATATATTGTCAAATCAATATACTTTCAATATACTTTCGGTATACTTTCAATATACTTTCAATATACTTTCAATATACTTTCAATATACTTTCAACATATTTTCAATATAGTTTCAATATACTTTCATTATACCTTCGATATACTTTCAATATACTTTCAATATTCCCTGAATATATTGTCAAATCACTATACTTTCAATATATTATCAAATCAATATACTTTCAATATATTGTCAAATCAATATACTTTCAATATACTTTCAATATATTTTCAAATCAATATACTTTCGATATACTTTCAATATATTGTCAAATCAATATACTTTCAATATACTTTCGGTATACTTTCAATATACTTTCAATATACTTTCAATATACTTTCAACATATTTTCAATATAGTTTCAATATACTTTCAATATACTTTCATTATACCTTCGATATACTTTCAATATACTTTCAATATTCCCTCAATATATTGTCAAATCACTATACTTTCAATATATTATCAAATCAATATACTTTCAATATATGAGTAATTTTGTTGGTTTTTTTTTTGGTGTCCCAGGTCATATCCCAGGGATAGATTTACAATTTCACAGCCTAACGACCCCCCTACCCCGAAAAAAGACGACGTACGAGCCATGAGTACCCCCTCACTCCCCCACAACATAAACCAACCCGCCCAGCCTAGCCCTCGCCCCCTGCCATCAACCAAGAGAAACGACCAATTGTTGTATACAGCCTGGTAAAATTGTAAATCTTTTGAATGTCGGTGTGGATAGAGAATTGTGATCGATTGTTTAGAAGCATGCGCCGGTATGAGTGCAGCACATCTGTTTTACTGTTTCACTACTTTACTAAATGACATCTAACCTACAAATTGTTAACTGTCAAACGAACTGTCATGTGAAGTTGTTAGCAAAACAAGATATACTTGTTCTTCTAACAACATGATAATTCGACAATGCATTATGCATAACGGTCTTGAAAAAGACCAACCGCAAGGTGGAACTTTCGGACCATTGTTGTTAACACGTGCGCTACACTCGAATGTGAATAAGTGTGATCCTGGCTTTTCGTACAGGTGCCGCACGAAAAAAAAAACCGTGTGCATAGTAGGGGTAGAATCCAGCATGCAGGGTTACCATCCGTACAACAAAAAAAGCATCCCCTTTAGTGCCTGTACTGCGTGCGTGTCTGCCTTTTTTGCGTACACGTGACGTGTGTGTGAATTCCCCATATTCCCGATTCGCGTCCCGAAACCTACCCCCGCCAACCCTTAGCCCCCCAAACCCTCTCACTCTCTTAAACACGACACACTCTATCTTATCTGTCTCCGTGCAACATCTGGACGGCAAAAGAACAAAAGACCATGCGCGATATTTCATATTGGGACCTCAGCGCCCTCTCACGGGGCTGGATGGCACTCCCCTCGTACCCCTAAAACGTTTTTGGATAGGTTTAGACAACCCTTGGGGTTGGGGATGCCATCGGAAAGCGATTTTGACTCACATATTTATATCTATACAAAAAAATACCACTTTGGAAAGTGTACATGAACACAAGCACTTGTACAGTTTGTTTTTTTTTTTTTGTTTTTGACTGTCTCTATCTCTATCTATCTGTTTGTTTTTTTTTTGTATATTGATATATGTCGATGAGCATGAGTATTGTACTTCAGTGTCGTAAGTATTGGAATATCAGTGAAGGTCTTTTAAAGGACTAATTTGTGTGGCTATATGATTACCCATTTTATTGTGGTTATAATGAAACCTTCACTCGAAAGCCTTCACTGATGGTCGTGAATACGAGTGTCAAAGCACGTTTGGCCTTGAAAATGATTACTGTGAAGGTCAACCTTGCTTCGGGACTTTGAATATCAGCGAGTTTTGGAAACAGTACGGAGTATTAATACATTGTTTTCTCTTTTCGTTTCGTTAAAACTTCAATTTACCCACAAACTGACAAACTTGCACAACGGAAGGAAGTCAACCGTTCCTAGCTACGAAAAGCCTTATAGTAAAAATCAAAAGCGGTATAGCGTGGTTAGCCGAAACCATTCAGAAGAGGGGACAAACCAGATGACTTTCACAGATACACCCATCGGGTAAGTTCAACCCTGAGAAAACGCCAGAAGAAAAAGCAATCCACCACATGGCTAAAAATTTGACAAATAATTTGTCATATATGAATGATATGAACTCGGCAGATTATGGATCAATTCTTCCAAATTCTTGTCATTATAACGACAGCATTTGGTGGGCATTTTTTTCTGCAGAAGAACTAATGACATACTGATAAAAAAACGGTGACATACTCCTGAAATAATTCCTCATTTGGACGAGTGGAACTGAATGTTTGTCTCATTCTCCATTTTCTGTGTACATACATATTGTTTTTCGTTTGCATCCCCTTATTAGCTTTGTGACGCAATTAAAGTAATCATATATCAGAAATGCTCGATTTTTGTTGCCAGTTTTTACATCAATAGAGCGAATTAGTGCTGCTTATTCTTTTTAAGAACATAAAACAGGACTTTTTACATCGCCCTGGGCATACCTAGCGAGGTTTTAAGACACAACATCATGTCATAGAACCCCGTATCTATACAACTACCCTGGGTCACACAAAGCAATATTTTGCGAGGTTAATTCACGTCGGGAATGTTACTTTGTGTGTTCGAAGATGCGGAAAGGTCCAGTTTACAATCCGAACCAAGTGAAATAATGTTTGAGTGGCTTAATTTTCTTTTTCAACAGCCGAGCTGATTCTCAACGTGTTCTGTACAGACCTTCAAACCATATGGCAGCTGGAACCACACAACACTTCCCGTAAGTATTCTAAAGATTGTGAGAAAAAAAGACATTACGTTATTGTGACTACACGGATGTATTATTATCGGTTTTCTTTCGCTAAAAATGTTTGTCTTGACTTTGATAATCCTCTTTAGGGACCACAAGATGACACAGCTCAAGAGGATAGGAGGAACCGCAGACGAGGACATCACCCACTCAGGTATTCCCATCCTATACAACAACCAAACATACAAACACTAAACTAGCAATGCTAACTTCTAACAACCAACAACAACCACCCTAACTCTAACCATACCATAATTTCAGTTGAAGACGAATCTGTATCATTTATAGACCTGCCACATAATAGCCTTAAACTGCCATCGGAGAAGAAAGGTATCCTCAAGAAACACGACTACGGCATGATGATCACCGCGGACGGCAAAGAAGACTGGCCTTCCGGCTCGCAAGGAGACCTCAGTCAGGCCGAAACCACCCTGTCCCAACTACTCAGCGGCGGCAACATATCCGAGGTCGAGAGGACATTGATCAGCCTCAACGGCTACCACGACGACATCAGGAAGGCCTTGAGGACCGCCGCCACGCATCGCGGAATCTCAACACCGTCCGGATCGACCACCGCGTTGAGCGAAGAAGTCCTCAGACGGAGTCTACAAGCTGCCGGCGCCATGGAATATCCTGACTACAAGCGATCCGGTAGTCAGGAGAAGATCTGCGAGACTCAAGTAAGTTTCTTTCTAGTTTTATCCTTCTTAGCCACGTCATTGATTTGATCATGAACCCACCAAATATGTCAGGTGAAAGACAATTAAAGGTTAATTGAAGATCAATTGAAAGTCAATTGAAGGTCGAATGAAAGTCAATTGAAGGTCGAATGAAAGTCAATTGAAGGTCAAGTGAGGGTCAATTAAAGGTCAATTGAAGGTCAATTGAAGGTCAATTGAAGGTCAATTGAAGGTCAATTGAAGGTCAATTGAGGGTCGAATGAAGGTTAATTGAAGGTCGAATGAAAGTCAATTGAAGGTCAAGTGAGGGTTAATTGAAGGCCAATTGAAGGTCAATTGAAGGTCAATTGAAGGTCAATTGAAGGTCAATTGAAGGTCAATTGAAGGTCGATTGAAGGTCAATTGAAGGTCTATTGAAGGTCTATTGAAGGTCTATTGAAGGTCGATTGAAAGTCAATTGAAGGTCAAGTGAGGGCCAATTGAAGGTCAATTGAAGGTCAATTGAAGGTCAAGTGAAGGTCGATTGAAGGTCGATTGAAGGTCGATTGAAGGTCGATTGAAGGTCAATTGAAGGTCAGGTGTGGGTCAATTGAAGGTCAGATGAAGGTCGATTGAAGGGGAAGTGAAGGTCAATTGGTCCAAATTCCAGTTTCGGCGAAATTCAGCAATACATCAATCAGAAATTTTGCAGATTTGATCATAAACAAACTCGTTTCGCTTATCCAAACAGGTTGTTGTGGAAGCTGAGGATGAAGAAGAACCTCCGCCGTGTGGTCCTCTTCGGATACGTAACCTGGAGGACCTGATCAGACAGTTGGAGCATCACTCGCGGCACATGAGTCCTAGCGGTTCGGAGGACATTCGTATGTCGGAGACGGAGGCGGATCGTCACTACAGGCAGGAGTCGTCTTCGGCCTGCAGTGAGAGTTCGCACCAGTCGCACAGGGATTCGCGGTTTATGTATGGTAGGTACAGGCAGCCGTCGGGAAGGCTGCCTTACCCGCATCCGCATCACCAGGCCGACGAAGAGAGTATTTACGAGAGCGCCGACCACGATCGAGGTGGTCCGATGGGAGACACGCCTGATAGCGAGAGGTGAGATGATTTGATGATCTGATTGATTAGGTTTGTAATGTGGAATGCTCTGGTCAAGGTAATCCTTTGAGGAGATTGGTCATACTGGATTACCTTGATTTGAAGATTTTAACTTAGGGGAATGTTTCTTGGTGATGATAGGGTAGATACAAAGAGAAACATGTTCCTAATGGGTAGTGCTAGTTGTAGGCAGACAAGCTCGATGTCCACTACCAACACCACTTTTGGTAGTGTTGCTATACTTCTTGTTTTCTAGTGATGACTTTATTCAAGCTCAACAACAGTTAGCCCGGTGGGCAAGTGAGGATACCGTAGGGCAGGCAGGGCAAAGCGGAGCCAGCACAGGCGCCGTGCCGCGCGAATACTTTCCGTCGCCGAGCAGTTCGACCAGCGAAGAGCCGACCAGCATCGTAAGAGCGCCTGCGCCCGTGCCGCCCATGCCTACGACAGCCGCCCATCCGGAACACGCAACAATACACCGCCCCAAACGATACCCGGAATATAAACACTGATGATAGTGAGCGACCCCTATTGAGGCCGCACTAAATTTCACGAAAAATCCGAAAAAACTAAGACAAGTATTAAAAAAAAACCTCCCCCTAATCGTCTGTAATAAACATAACCACAAGTATAACTCCAACACCCAACCCTTAAACAAGAAGTAAAAAGTGTTAAGTGTTATGATTATTATTATTATTATAACTAATTATTATTATTATTATTATTGTGCGATGTCGAGACTTTTTTGTCGTATACGCGATTTATTGAGAGACAAACGAGTAATCGATATGAATAGTTGTTGATGTTTTGCGTTCACTATATAATATAAATATATACCTATCGAAGGGAGAGACACTAAAACTAAATTAAAACGACTAAACGGGGGGGGGAGGTGGCGTGGTGTTAATTCTAAATTAAAATTCGCGAAGTGTGATCGGGACATTCTTTGCGATGGATGTTGTTTCGGTTCTTCTTTTTTTGTAGGATGTAAACTAACCTCCTGTTGAAAATAATTAATTCATTTCGGACGCCTTGATTCAAAATTATAGGTCAATTCAATTTCTTCACGTTATAAAGAATTTATCACGTTATAAAGTTTTGCGTTCCAGTCCAACATTTCAAAAGCACCATGAGCAATAATCAACATTAAACCCTTTTTATGCAATCACCATAAGGAATAATAATCCTTCGAGCATTTTGAACCAAGACGTCCTTCATCGTACCAGAAAAAGAAACGGCAACACGGCTTTAAAAACGTTGCCAAGTCGCGTGCGTCTAGCGACCAACGGGAATCGAGCTTCTCGTGTTGGCCTAACAAAAACACACACAAAAACACACTAAAACTATATTATTATGAGTAATATCTATTATTAATTAATTAATTAATTAACGTTACTATCACGTCGTACCCCCGAAGATGTTTAACCGTTCGAAACTCTGCACGAATCACCAACCGATAACACACGATTCCTACAGGGTTCGACCAACCAAAATGTTTGTTAAATTTAATATTTTTAAGATATCCATCCACTCTTCGATTATTTATATAAGTCGAATTGTACAGTACCTTCTCTTGAGCGGCGATCAAAGTTGGAAACAGGCTTTTATTCGAAAACAAATTTTAAATTGCACCGCGATCACTTGAAGGTCAGTTGAGAATCAATTGAAGGTCGATTGAAGGTCAATTGAAGGTCAATTGAAGGTCAATTGAAGGTCAGTTGAAGGTCAATTGAAGGTCAATTGAAGGTCAATTGAAGGTCAATTGAAGGTCAATTGAAGGTCAACTGAAAGTCAATTGAAGGTCAGTTGAAGGTCAGTTGAAGGTCAATTGAAGGTCAATTGAAGGTCAATTAAAGGTCAGTTGAAGGTCAATTGAAGGTCAATTGAAGGTCAATTGAAGGTCTATTGATAAAAGTACGTGGTGCGCTATAATAACATTCATATCAAAGTATATAACCTAAAGATTATAAAATTCTGAATGACCAAGGGTTTTTATTACTGTAAATATATTCGATATGTGTTAGCCCTTTGTCATCGGTGAGTTCGAATTGCAAAGCCTGTGATCCGCTGCGATGCCGTACAAAAAATAATTCTAAATGCTCAGACTAGCTAGCGTTTGACGACGAATATGTTTTGTTTTTTTTTTCTAGTCGAAGCGAGAGCAAGAAAATTTTAAGCAAAGGAAAGAGTAGTACTAGAGTGGCAGGGACAACTGTGGTGTATATATTATTATTAAAAAAAAAAAACAAGAATGTATGTGATGTGTGTAATACATATAACTAAATGATATAAAACACTGCAAAAAAAAAACGAACGATATAGTTAGTAAAACAAAACAAGACGAAAGCATAAAGTGAAACCGCAAAAACTTTATACATATACGTACCTTTTGTAATATGATTTTGTTCGTAAACTCTTTTCGGTTCGTTGTTGTTATTCATGTTGTTAAAAAAAGTGAAAATGTGGCCGGGAACAGTCGAAAGTAAAATTTTATATACAGTGAGTCCGTACAATCCTGTAACAAAAAGATAGAAGTCTTTCGATTTGTCAAAGGATTGTCGGAAATAACGTAGGGAAATTGTAAAAAAAAAGTAAAACAAAACTCGTTTCTACATAGTTAACAAATCACGAGAACGTTAAATAATACAGGGTTTTTATTAGATATATAGTGTCTGTATAAATAATAACATAAATAAAAAAATAACACCTTTTCGCTAGGCGTACAACTTAGGCAGTAGACTATGTAACACCTTGTATATAATATTTTTAAGCGATAGAAACTTGTTGATGATGCATAGTTTCAAATTGTAATCAGGATGTTTTTTACTTAGTTTCGCGCACAAAAACATCATTACTATTATCATTGTTATTATTATTATTATTATTATTATTTTAGTTGTGATGGTACGTGATATAAACAAAAGAAAACAAAAACCAAGAAATACTAGTAAATATAGCAATACGATTTCGACTGGTCCTGCGCAACTTTTTGTAACGAAATAAGTAAGGGATTTTCGGTTTTGGAAATAATTAAATGTCAATTACAGTGGTTCCCCCTTAAGATGTCAGATTTTCAACCCTAACCCTAATCATTTAATTTTAACCCCCCACCCGTATTATAAAACAAAAAGTAAACGGTGTTTTCGTTGTACGCAAAACCAGAATACAAACACCGAGTGTTAGCTTTAAAACAAAACAAAAAAAAACAGAAACAAAAGACTAGAAAACAAAAGTACGCGATCGCTTCACCTATTGGACGGATGGGAAACCAGCGAAAATTTGATGAAGAGGACGAAGCGAGAGAGTGGAAACTCTCACATATTGCTCACTGTTATTTATTTGTTGAATACAAGAAACAATTCTATCGATATCGGCAATGAGAAACCCTGGATTACAGCATTTCTCTCGGCCATCCAAACGATTCTTATGAAATTATCAGTGAATAAAAAAAAATCATCGTCATTATTATTATTATTATTATTATTATTATTATTATTATTATTATTATTATTATTATTATTATTATTATTATTATTATTATTATTATTATTACTACATATATACAAGATGGTCGAGAAGATGTGTAGTCCCCCATGCAAAAATGAAAGGGTTGCCTTGCGAACACCGATTTTTTGCAAGGAGTTTTTTTCTAAAAAAAATAATTGAAAACGAAAATTTGATGAAATAAAAGTTAATTGTACATATAGTGTTTATGATGATATACACTGCCTAAATAAACAACCTATTATTACCTAAACATTACAATTATTATTTAAACAATTGGAGAAAAATAAATGTAAATACAAACCGTATCCATTGGCGTGTTTTATATCGCGATCTTTTTATTTATACATCCACAATTCAATCGAAATTAAACAAAAATGCAGGTAAGTGATTCTAATTATACTAAATTGCGTTAGTATTGTTCCATTTTTTTTTTTTTCACCAGAGAAGGTAAGAAATTTTATAACTTTATGTAAGCTTTCGTCAAATAGCCCAAAAAGGCACCCTTAAAAATAAAATTTCATCAAATTCTACCCAACTCTTTCTATTTTTGTCCAACATTCGTATTGATTGGGTCGATGGCATCGACTCGATGCGGCGCCCTCTATCGCCGAACGCCAGGAAACCAACACAAATCGATACGTAACCTCAAAATTGTTGCGACATCTATCGACAAATAGCCAAACTAGCCAAAGAAAATCAATAAGTTTGTTTTAGAGTTTTATTTTAATATGAATTTAAAATGTTTACTCATGGTTGGATTAAACTCGATCTCCTTCCATTCCAAGGTTTTAATTTTCTGGGAAACTTCTTGCTTCCTTTCCTCTAAATCCTTGTCTCGATACGTCAGCACAAACAATTGATTCTCGATGTAAAGCAGGGATTTCTCCTGCGTAATCTTGCCTATTATATCAGCTTCAAAGCATTTATCCACGTAGGTAGCGTTGAAGTACACGAAGTCAAAGAAGTTGTCGTATTGTTGCTTGTGCCTCATGGCGGTCAGCGTTGATAAAGATAGAAACGTCACTGAAAAATCTTCAATGTATATACATTTTTGCACTTTTTTCTTTGTGATTTGAGCTTCAGCTCTTGTATCTGTCACTTTGAGATCGTTCAATTGCGTGACGCAATACCCCAAGTTGACTTCACTTGTTTTTTGATGAGTGTACGGACTTTTATTCAAAATCTCGTGGAAGATCTCCCTGAGATTTCGTTCTGTGATATCTGTTGACCTCTGGGAATACATATTGTTGTTCTCTTTGACGAAATCAGGATCTGGACATTCTAATCCATAAGATACAAAAGGCCCAGTGACGATATCACCAAGATAACCATAATGTACGAAATTTTTACCATTTGGTATAACACCAGAGACCATAGATCTATTCGGTTTTGAAACCTCAGACTCTAACCAGGAAAAAGCTACACCAGTGCTTCTAAAATTTTGGTATTCTTGATTGGCCACGTATTTTGCCCCAACGTTGTGGTACCTCATATGAAGATCCCAATCAAACGCACCCTTTTTGTTGTCATAACGCACCCCCAACTGCTTCCTGACCCTTCTATCCCAACAACCGCAAATGTCAAAATCATCGCAACCACTCCAAAACTTGAAAACATTCTCCAGGTAGTCGCGTTCTTTATATTTCATCTCCAAACTGAGAAAAGGCATGATCTCCTTCATATAATCAAAATTCGTGATCATCTCCACGAAGTCTAAAGCCCTTGTGGTTAGATAATTCGCAACAGCTGGACGAAGCATGGTGTTTCCATACAACTCCATGAAATGGCGTGTCTTCTGCACGATTCCCAGCTCGTCTTCTGGTCTGAGGGCGATGTAAAGCAGAAGCATCTGTTTGGCGATCGTTTCCGGACATGCTTCCACCAGATAAAAGTTGTACTTCACGTGTTCACGGGTGTACCGTTTTGCTAACGTCTTCAAAATGTGTCTGGCATCCGTTCCGCCAATAAGTAGGATATTAACTTCGGGTTTTAGCGAGACATGCCTGCTCAACTCACTACCGATGTCCAAAGCTGGTGTCAAACCCCAAAACATGTCTTTAGTGGAGAGAAACTTGACTAAATTGAAAGATAACTGACAGAGTGTAAACTGTGTTGTTTGTTTACATGTTGGTTTGTTGCTATTGGCGACTATTGATCATCTATTGATCAAACTTACACGAATATCTTTCATGTCACGGTTTCTTCTAAAGAAAATTTTAAGGTAGAAGTCTACTTTATTATTTCAATTCATGAGTTCATGTAACGAATTTGGGGATTTTGCTATAAATAAATACGTTAAACATTGGCAATATTTCGGATTTTTTTGATATCTCACATTGTGCAGAGAGAACAAAAATAACTTTTTTCTACTTTGCATTCACAATGCACACATTGTAACACTGTTTTCGGTGTTACAATTAGCAAATTGTAACACCGTTTTTAGTAACTTTTTTCTAAGATTGGTGACATTGATATCAAATGCATGTCAAACGAAAATACACATAACCACAAAAGTAAACACAAACTGATTTTTTAGAATCGCACAAACTGCGAAGTATGTATATTGTTATACATATTTAAACATGCGTGTTGCATCCTAGGTTTCGTACTACTAGTATATGATGGTATATAATAATTATCAATAATTACTTTTTCACAGATATTTGAATTTAAGTGACAGATGACAGTGTTACCAACGGTTGCACCCATAAATACTCTAGATTGGAATTTTACCTAATATACTTCTAAATTTTTATAAAATTAATGACGCAAAGTAGAAAAAATAGTATATTACACTCGTTTTATAAGACATATTGGCGCATTCGTTCATTTGGGGCACCAGGAGCGACGAACTACGAGTGACGAAACAACTCATGCGCCAATTTGACGTCTTATAAAACTTGTATAATAATATACTATTAGCACCAGAGACATTCATGTATGTACAATCGCAAAATTTCAAAGCGAATAATACGAAGTGAAAGCAAGTGACACAAAAAGGTATGATATGATTTCACACGTCGCTCATAGTATAGGATGTTACTAGGTTTCATAAAATCTAACTTACCTTCATTACAAGCCACTCTGTAAAATTTCTTTTCAAAACACTTTGTGCCTTCGTGTAACATCGCAATCAAAACTTGGATATTGCTCAAGTATTTTTTATATCACGTTCCTCTAAGAAAAAAAAATGGCTAGGTACGCAGGTGTTAATTGGGTTGCATATGCCAGTAGGAACAATGGTAGAGTAGTTTTGAACTGAGTAGGTCACATTGACATATGCAACCAATTATACCCAGTGTGTGGTTTATAAATTGACCCCGTGTATTTGGTTGCATACACAACTGTGCTCTTCTTAGTTTGAAACATCTATACACCTTGCTTCTCTGACATTAAGTTAATATTGAATTTCATTTATTTAGTTGTTTTTTTTTCACTTTGTTATCTATGGTTAAGAAATAAAAACACCAACATCTTTTAAAAACCTATTTATTATCCTTCTCTTATAATAACTAACATACAAGATTATGTTACATCCATAACAATAAAAACAAAAACTTGTCCATAGAGTCAATATTTATTTCCCCATCTTTTGTTTTTTCTTGGGTGGTTTCGACTGGCTTTCCGAATTCTGTCGTGACCTATCCTGAGCCTGCTGAACCACATTTCCATTATTTCCATCCGTATTACCCTTATTCTTCTTACCCTTCTGCTTTTTCTTTTCAGTATTTGTCAAAACTTTTTCTCCTTTTTGCTCTGCAAGTTTAGGACTATCGGAGTTTAATGCCTTCTGTTTCTTATTTTGACTATTCGTTTTCGGGCTTGTTTTGGTCAAATCTTTCTGTTGGCTTTTGTCATTTGAAGCATTCGAATTTGTCGATCCTTTCTGTTTATTCTTTTTGCGTTTCAACTTGGTTTTTTGATTATGTGTTAACTGCTTTTCTTCAGTTTGTTCTGCAGAAGTGTTAGACTGTAGACTCTTAGGTTGTACATTCTTAGGTTGTACATTGTTAGGTTGTCCACTGTTAGGTTGTAGATTAACTCTTTTTTCTTGGGCTTCCTTGTTTTTCTTGTGCTTCAGCTTCTTCTTTTGATTTTTTGTCAAACCTTTCTGTTTTTCTGGAACTACTTTAGGGCTTTCAGATTTCTCCACCTTGGATTTCTTAGGTGGGCTCTTTGTTTTATCCGGGGTTGACTTCACATTTTCTTGTGGTTTGTCGGTCTTATTCATCTTCTTTGTTTTGTCAATCGTCTTTTTGCCTTTTGGAGACACTCTTGATTTTGGAGACTCAATAACTTCTACTGAAGTATCCATCTCTTCATCACCATTTTCCACCTCTTCTTCCTCTTCGTCCACTTCAGCATCCCCATCACTCGACTTCGGAATATTATTAGAGAACTTCTTCAACTTTGCAACATAGAAACCATCCATATTATGCGCGTGGGGATAAAAGCGCTTGCTCAACTTCAACGACGGATGGAACCTATGATGTCTATAATTCGTAAACCCCTCAGCCCCAAACTCCAACCCGGTTTCCACCAATTTCACATTACGCTTCCTCAAGGCAAAATCCACAACTGCCTCATTCTCCTCCGCGAGAATCGAACAAGTCGAATAGACAATATACCCCCCAGTACTAGATTTTGCATTAACACAATCAATCGCCGCCAACAACAACTCCCTTTGTAAAGTAAAACATCTCTGTATATCCAATTCATCTTTATTCGTTTTCACGCTTTGATCTTTAGCAATAACCCCCGTCCCGGTACACGGAGCATCTAATAACACCCTATCAAAACCTTTTAAGTATTTTGGGAATTTTCGACCATCCATTGTTGAAGTTATCGAATTAATTACCCCGAGACGATGGAAATTACCCACCACCGCTTTTATTCGATCCCCATTGGCGTCGTTCGCGATTAAGACCCCCGTATTCTTCATTATGGCCGCGATATGCGAGGCTTTGCCTCCGGGGGCTGAGCATAAGTCCAAGATTCGTTCGTTCTCTTGTGGGGCTAAAGCCATAACCGGGAGTAAACTAGAAGCCCCTTGGATGATGTAATGTCCTGCGAAATACTCCGGGGTCGCTCCCATGGGAACCTGGCTTGAGTAAACCACCAAACCGACTTTGGACCATTTCCCAATTGGATCTAAATTGACGCCGCGATTAATCAAAGATTGCGCGAGGTCACGTCTTCGTGTTTTTAAAGTGTTTGTTCTTATGGTTAAAGGACGTTGTACTTCGCTTGCTTCTAAGAATTCCATGAGTTCGGATAAGGGGAATAACTGCATGAGGCGTTCCATTAAAAATTCGTTGTAGCTGTAATACGAGCAGAGGTCTTTACGGAGTAAATCGACGTAATCAGTTCTGGATCGCGAGGGGTCCCGTAACTTCGCGAAATCTGATAAAACGTGCATTATATCACGGATTCTTTGCTGGACGTCTTGTAGATTTTTAACCTCGGCTTCTTCCTCTTCCGTGGGGAATTGGAAGGCTTCTTGCTGGCCGATGTTCAATTGGAGTTCGTCTTCCGCCATTTGGTCTTCCTTTTTCTTCTTTTTCTCCAACGATTTACTCTTTTTCTCGATGGGAAGAAGGTCTTCGTCGTCGTCATCGCTATCTTTTGCGTAGTTGTCATCGTCCTCTTCCGAATCATCATCGGAAACATCATTTAATAACCCAACTTTTAGCTTACCTTCTTGGTCTTTTACTTCTTCTTCGTCGTCATCTTCCTCGTCTTCCGTTTCTTCTTCATCACTTTCATCATCATCGTCTGATTCGTCGTCCTCAATTTTCCTTTTCCTCCCGGTTTTCGGCTTAAGCCAATCGCTATTATCATCGGAAAACCCCTTCGCGTTCGTTTTAGTAACCCCATTCTCCTTTTTAGCGACATCCTGCTTTTTCTCCGTTTGCTTCCTCTGGTGAAGCTCCTCCTGTTTCTTCAAACGTTTCTTCACGCGAGAAATCTGCCTACTACTGAGTTTCTTGTGCTCATCACCTTCACCTGTTAACCAAATTAAATTGAAATAAATGAGACACCCAACAAATGAGATTAGAAAAACGTAACGCGTTTAAGTTAAAATGACTTACCTAGAGCTGTCTTTTTGAATATGGGTTCCTTCTGTTTCTTAGCCTTCCGGCCCGGGCCCTTTTTCACCACGACCCCTTCAGTAAATGTTGCTTTTCTACCCATTTTGATCAATTATTTATAATGCGTGCTGGTCTAGTTGAGGTTATGTGAAAAAAATGTGGCAAGTCGCCGTACCACGTGAAGTTCAAAACGCGTGTGAAGTTGGAGACACACGCTTGCCAATCGTTTGTAATTTATGACTAAACAGTTTTTGCATGCTTTCCGATGTAGAATATCCATCTGAGTATGTTTAATATCGACTCATTTGAAGTATATTTAAAATAGATATTTAAATCTAATATTTAAACACATAAAATATCCATTGTTTATATTTTTGCGAAAAAAGGATTTGTTGGTGTACTCAGTGGCGACATCTGCGTGCTGGTG
Source organism: Aphodius granarius (assembly GCA_963971325.1). Taxonomy (NCBI): domain Eukaryota; kingdom Metazoa; phylum Arthropoda; class Insecta; order Coleoptera; family Scarabaeidae; genus Aphodius; species Aphodius granarius. The sequence continues at coordinate 33,096,067 of OZ020223.1, forward strand.
ACTGCTAGCTTGTCTCATAGTTAATAGATGGCGACAGTAGAAATATTTTGGCGGGGTTGGATGTTGGAATGAACCTACCAATACTGGGAACACCAGTGAATTTTCAAAGTTAGTAAGTTTCTATTATTTACTTTACTACCCATAAAGTCTTTATTTATTCGAGGTAAGGATTCCGGTAGGGTTAAGTGGAATTTTATAGGAAATATTTGTGTCAGATACCAACAAATTTTGTTACTAGGTCTCTAATATCTGTTTGTGTCGCTCGGTATAACTAATACAATAAAAAAAACAATATATAAAGTTATAAAGAATATATTTTAATACGAGATCAATCGAATATAAAAATATGAGATCAACAATACGGCACATCACGATATTTTAATCGTTAATACTATTCATAGCTTAACACATACACATAAAAAGTTATCACATATTAAAATAATACATTTTCAAGCTATTTTCATCAACTTTGCGACAAAACTGCCATCCATACAATCCGCGTGGGGGTAAAAACGCCTCGTCAAAGTCATCTGCGAGGTGAAATATCGCCCCATATACTCGGTCAACCCTTCTGCTCCAATCGGCAACTTAGTTTCAACTAATTTAACTTTACGTTGAGTCAAAGCATACTCAACCACACACTCGTTTTCTTCAGGAAGAATGGAATTAGTCGAATAGACAATTACACCCCCAGTTTTTACACAGTCAATTGCAGCTAATAACAATTCTTTTTGTCGATCTGCCAATCGTTCTATTTCATTTTCGTCTAGCTTAATCCGATAAAGAGGTTCTTTAGAAATAATCCCAGAACCTGAAGAAGGCACATCTACTAAAACCCTATCAAAATTGGATATATATAAAGAATATTTTCGACCGTCTAAATTCGTAATAATCGAGTTTCTGACACCCAAACGGTGGAAATTTATTCGTAAACTTCTAATACGAAAATTGTTGATATCATTAGCAAACAAGGCCCCCGTATTTCGCATCAAATCACAGATGTGGCTCGCCTTCCGTCCGACGCCGGCGCATAAATCTAAGATTTTCTCGTTATTCTGCGGAGATAACGCCAAAACGGGTAAAAGACCGGATAGGTCTTGAGATAAGTAGTGCCCGTGTAAAAATTCAGGCGTGGCCCCCCTTCGTAAATTTTTCGAATGGACCACGAAAGCGTAACGAGTCCATTCGACAATTTCTAAACGAATTTTTCTGTTTGTCAAATCGCGATTTACTAAATGAGGATTCGATTTGTTGTTATTAACACGGATTACAATGGGCCCCCGCGACTGCATCGATTGGAGGAATTCATATAGATCGGATAATGGGAAAATTTGCGGAAGTCTTTGCGTTAAAAACTCTTTGTTCGTGCAATAATAAAAGTGGATGTAATTTTGCATTTTTAAAAGTTGCTTTGGTGGTGATATATTTTTTGAATCCTTGGTAACTTTTGTGTTGTTGTTGTGGTTGTTGTTGTCATCCACCTTATCTACAGTCTTTTGTTTGTCCTCGCTCTCTTCCATACTGTTTTCTATTCCTTTGTTTCCTTCTTGTTTACAAACTGTAGCAAACACAAAGTAAACAATAAAATATTAAATAAAGAAAGGATATACCAAAAAGAAAGACTTACCGATTTGTTGCTTTTCTTCCAATTCTGCCATGCTGATAGTCGATGGCTTAATATACCAAAATACTTATTATCTAAACACAAATATTACCAGACATGGCGCTTGTGAACAAAAGATAGGTTGGAAAGCATGCTGAACTTAAACCGAGAGGTAAGGTTAGGTGGGGATGTGATTGACCAATGAAAAAATTTGATATTGGGCACCTCTTGATGCACACGCAGTAAGAATTTTAAAAATCCACAATCAAAAATGTTATTAAAGTAAAGTAATTAGTGGTTAAATTTGATTTTATCTTTTTATTATTAGCAAAAATTTAAACGCAGTGAGCCACAGCGCCACCTAGAGGACGGTAGTAGCGCGCTAGTATCGCCATCTACTATTGTAATGTCAGGTAAAACGTATTTGCCGTCGAAAATCTGTTTCTGAGAAATTCTTTGCATTATTCAACGATAGTAGTGTTTCTAGGTGTTGTTTGTGATTTGTTATGATCCACAATCATTGTTATAACTTATTAACATCGACTAGATATATCAACATACTACTTCTAAACTATAGAAACAATAATGAGTGATACAAGAAATTACAAACAATTCGATGTATCGATTAACGTCCTCTCTCGAGCTGCTAAAATAATTCTCTCGCAATTACTCAATCCAATCAAATACATCCCAACAAAAGAAAACTTAGCCAGGTATGCAACAACAAAATTTTTATAAGAAAAATTCCACAAGCGTCACATTTTTAGAGATTGGACTGGCTTAGCCGACCTGTTACAATTTAGCTGTGAAGATGTCGCATTCTTCCGTTCGACGGGCGACCCGACAAACACCGTCCTTCAGAAATGGTCCACATTCGAAGACAGCACTATCTCAAGACTACTATGCTGCTTACAAAAGATGGACAGATTCGATATTATCGAAGATATTTTTGATATTATATGTAAGTTATTTGTAAACAAAAGATTAGACATAACCAAGACAACTGTCAAACCAAAACAACTTTTGACATAACCATGACAACTGTTGACATAACCATAGCAACTGTTGATGTCACCATAACAACTGTTGATTTCACCATGACAACTGTTGTCTTAACCATGACAACTGTTGTCTTAACCATGACAACTGTTTGTGTAACCATGACAATAGGCCTATTGAAGATAACCTTATTGTTTTAGATACTGATGTTGGTGCTCATGAAAGAAATAATGCTTGTAACGTCGATACGTCGTTATTTATTACGAATAAGGACTACGAATGTTATAGGGTAGGGTTGCCTCCGATGCAGTATGATGCGTCGATTTTATATGCGAATGAAGATATAGATTTTGCGGGAAAGTTGGTGAGAAAATTAGAGGCCGAAGGCAATTTTAATATATTTGTACCTGAACGTGATCTTTTGGCTGGTATTATCGAGCATAATGCGACGATGCAGATTATAGCTAGCCGATGCAATAAGTTGATTACGATTTTGTCTCCGGAGTTTTTAAAAAGCTCCGTTAATCACTATTTCTTGAGTTTTGCTCAATCAATCGGAATTGGTATGTTTCAGAATGTTTAACTTTGTTTTATGACTTCTTTACAAACTTTTAGATCAACGTGTTAGAAAAATATTACCTCTAGTCTATAAAGATTGTGAAATTCCACCAGAATTAAGACCACTACACAAACTAGTCTACAAAAATTGGATAGAAGGGGATCTTTATAATTACTTCCAAAAATTAGTCGATGCCTTACGTAAACCAGTACGGTGGTAAGTATATAGAAATCTACTTTACCGACCGTTGGAATTAGTCATAGATATGTTTCAAACCAAGGAGAGCACAGTTGTGTATGCAACCAAATATACAGGTATAATTGGTTGCATATGTCACTGTGCTCTACTTAGTTTAAAACTACTCTAATCTTTAACTTTTTTTGTGTTTTTCTTTTGTTATTATTAGCAATTCATCGTCGTTGCCGGAAATTCCGGCGTCTATTTTGCAAAATCCGGCTTCTCCGAGTGGAGAATTGTCGGCGTCGATGATGGATTTCCGGGGTAATTGTCCATTGGATAGTCCCGTGTTTAAGAAGAAGAAACGTTGGCTATCTCGGGTCAATAAAATATTTCGAAAGAAGAAAGATAGCGTTGCTCTGCCTTCGTAAAATACGCATTCTAGCATGGCAATAAGTATTTAATTAAAATATATTTTTCTTAAGTATGTGATGTTGACTGTTTACATATTTTTATAAATAAATATGAATTGTTTTTTTTTTTCAGTGAGTTTTATTTTTTTATTCTATAAGTATGTATAGATGTTTCAAACCAATGAGAGCACAGTTGTATATGCAACCGAATATACAGGTATAATTGGTTGCATATGTCACTGTGCTCTACTTAGTTTAAAACTACTCTAAGTGTCAGGTATTGAACAAAAAATATTTTTGTGTGGTAATAAGAAATCCTTTGCTTGCAGATAGCAAAAATTAAGCCAAAAAATTTCAATACTCAAAAGAAATGAGCAGAATTGACAAAATGTTGTGATTCTGAAATTATTTATATATTAAGTCCAAATTATTAGAAGATATTTCTATACATTTTACCAATAATAACTAGAAAAGCATATTTGCATGTTTTATGGTGAAAATACAAACCAACAGCTTCATTGGCAAAATATGAAGTGTTGTAGTAGGCAACCAGCTAAACTGGGATGCAGCCAATAGTATAATCAACAGGCGAATGATCTAACAGCTCTTACTAGAGAGAAAATCGTTTCAGATTATCCATTAGTATGTTTGCGGTATCCACCTGATGTAATAAATGTTTTCCCCGAAAATCCCAGGGCTGTACTTTAGCAAGCCCACGCTTGTTCACTGTTTAATGTCAAAGTGTAACCCGCCTACGAGCAACCTTTAGCTCAACCCCGAAATTTCGTGCTGCAGAGCCTGCAGAACCACCCGAATTAGCGAATAAAAGAAAATATTTACCCAATGTTTATTGGGCTTGAGGTAACGGACTGCCTGTTGAGTCTCCGTAAACATGACATTTAAATTCCTACCTTCTTATTCCTGCCTTCGTCCAATTTATCGAGTATTTATTATTTGTATTACAAGTAAAAGTATATTTATTTATAGCCATAAGACGTCGAGACGTCGTTCTTTTAAATATCTTAAAACTTAGTGTATAAAAGTATGAATAATCAAATATTTCATGTAATACATATACAGTGGTGTTCGCTTGTAGAGCGCGCTTTTAGTTCAGCTTCCAATTAATAATTTTGGAAGTTTAAGCGTCGATTTGCATAGAAATTACTGTGCCAGAGAGTGTTTGCTTTACACCATGGTCGCATGGGACTTCTCATATAAAGTAATCCAACAAACTACTAGCCAGACCTACATATATACATAGTTAGATGGTGTAATGGTGTAACAAATTCAAATGCTCGAATTCTTTGCCTTCAGCACGAATACAGGGCTCGTCTGCATCGTCTGCATCTTTTTAAAAATGATCGTCTGCTGCTTAGTGGCGCAGTTCGGTGATATTTTGAATAGCATTGGAATTAACTTTTTCCTTTCTGCGGCCCCAGTCAAAGAAATCAATTGGGTTTAGGTCCGGAGACCGCGCTGGCCACAACTCAAACAAACTACCTTATTTTTATCAATGTCACAATTTTTTTGATCGATTTGTGACTGCGATTAATGGTACGGTTATTTAAGATCATATTAGCAAAAACCAGCAAGAGAATTAGGAAATTTGTTGCCACAGTAACTAAAGATGTGGTTTTTGAAAAAAATTATCAGTGAGTTTTTTTTAATATTTTTGCCAGAACGTACATAAACCACCCTCTCTCCTGGCATCCACTTGACGTTGAGTTTCGGGACACCTGTATGTATATATACATGCATGTCCTACTATATAAGTAATTGATTTACCCTCTCCAATGGGGTTGGCTTGGACCGAGAATCTGGGCTAGTGTGCCAGATCAGGGAAGAGGTCACACCCCCTCCCCAGTGAAGTCAATGCCCTCAGCGTGTTCATTTTACCGTGCTGCAGTTTATTGAAAATTCTAGACGTAGGCAATCATCAACCTGTAGTCCAATGAGGTTTGATTTTATTTTTGTTTTTTTTTTTTTAGATGTCTATGACAAATTAAATAGATTTATTGATCACTTACCTTTCTGAGAACGCTTTTCTCGTTGATTTAGTTCACTTACTAACGAAAAATCTCGCAAATTTTATTCACAAACAAAAAAAAGGTGATCTTTAACAGAAAAAAATAGAAATTAACAAAAAAAACGAGACAACGAATAAAGAAAAACAGCGTTAAAAGTCATTAATTGTTTATTTGTTAACAAATATCAATCAAAAAATGATAACATATTATCGAATCTTCGTCATATAAAACACCAATAATGTAATAGTAAAAAATTTTCTTTATCTAATGAACGCAATCGAGCAATCTTATACTCTTTGATCAATTTTTTTGAATCCACGGTCCAGTTTCCCGTCACGGCCTAACGGCGAAAATCTTTCCACTATACAATGAATTTTCCTAAAAATTGTCTGTGACGGAAAATCGGCGAAAAAACTACAAGTCGCGGATTCTAAAACAAACAAAAAACGACAACCAAAAGGACACGGGCCTTCGAAGGTTTTATACAGTGTGTTCCGGAGAAGTTTTCCTGAACACATTGTATACTATATACAAGGTGTCTCTGTCTAAAACAACAAACTCCACTCGTTCTAATCAGCGTTATCTGTCATTAAAAATGTACTGCGAAGTGTTTTAGACCAAAAAACCTTATATATCAACTAATAAAGAACAAAAACGTGAACATTCCGACTATAATGTTTACGATGCGTCGTAGAGAATAAATATCCTCCTTCAATTCATTATTATTTTTATAGAACACTTTGACGCAAATACGTATGTATAAAATTGATTGCGGCCAAAAATTGAAAAATCGACTAATTCTCCGAACGAGAATTTCTCACACGCAAACATGAACATGAAAATTGTAATTAAAATATACTATACCCTCCTGACATCTCTTTGTATCATTTCTTTTGGGTTTTCTATTCGTTTTTTTATCATTTTTTTTTGGTATGTTTTCAATCTTACTTTCGCTTACGAGTTTTCCGACGCTTTCAAACGTGGAAAAGACGAATTGGGTCGCGATATCGCGCGACCCGAAAATTCTACCCGATTTTTGCATCAATTTGTGATAATATTTTTCTTGTATATGAACATGAAGAATGGTTTTTTTTTCTGCCTTAGACTGTACGTAGTTTCTGGGTGATGTGTGTGTTTGTGACGGTGTTTATGTGTATGAAAGGCAATTGTTTTCTTTGTTTGTTAAAATGTTTAGTACATACATCTGTTAAAATCTCTCCTAACAATAATTTCATTAGTTACGAGTGTATCCAGGCTTTCCTGAACACACTGTATAGTAATAACCTATTTTTTTTTTGATTAATTTTTTGTTTGTTGTGGAAAAATCTTTATTTTGTTTTTCATTTCGGAAGAAAACAATTGCCTAACGATCGAATAATTTCGTGTAAAATCAATCAATGATTCATACTGGAATATACAGTGTGTCCAGGAAAGTCCGCACCATATGGGAAAGTCTTTCATTATCCATTTCTCAGAAGATTATAAGATCTTCAAAATATCGCACGACGTAGACGTACTACGTTTCACATTTTTTTAAACACCCAGTATATAGTACAATATTTTTAAGACCTTATGATGGTATTCTTGATTTCAACCCTATCGCCAACTTTCATAAAGAATAAAATTTTCTGAGAAATAGACAATAAAAGACTTTCCCATACTGGTTCCTGGACACACTGTATATAGTAAAATTGCTGTTTTTACATAACACCCTAATATTTACGAAGATTGAAGATAGTATGGTTCAATAATAGCTTTATTTGAGCAGAAGTATAGATGTTTCAAACTAAGAAGAGCACAGTTGTATATGCAACCAAATGTACACAGGAAATTTATAAACCATACACTGGGTATGATTGGTTGCATATACAACTGTGATCTTCTTAGTTTGAAACTACTCTAAAACGTCATGTATTCCACTGCGCATGCGCGGTATAACATTGGTCTTAGAACAAAAATAAGTTAGGGATTCTACAGTCATTCGGCTATTCGACCAGTACTTTAGACTGATTGGTTTTTAGTTAGGCACAACTGGATGTATTTTAACAAAAAAGTGAAGTATTTTAATCCATACGATGAGCAACATCGTCGGACATGTTTCAGCGGTCAGTGAAGAGTTCAAGTAGTGATATTTAATGTAAATTTATCTCAAAAAAAGTGCGGCAAAACCAATCTTTTTTTTTTGTATGTTGGCAGCCTAATTTTCAGTATTATTTTTGAGATTATAAGTCTGAATTAAATCCCATAACCAAAAAACGACAGCAATTTTACAAAATCTCGCCGATTCACCACGAAATTTTCCGATTTTGGCGCCGTAAACGGTCGTTCGTGTAACATGAGTGTAACAGTGAGCATATTCCTGTTTCAAGTAGCAAAAACGTCGGATTTCAAATTCGACACGGGGTTAGGAGTTCAGCAGTCGGTCGATAGGTCTGCTGAAGGGTGCGTCTCGGCCCCGACGGGGGGTGCAACGTACCCCGGACCCCACGAGTGCGAACGGTTACCTTAACTATCTATACGTTAGTGGTATATACATATTATGAGACGGGGGGATGAATTTTAAGGGATGCGGGGGCGGTTTCGGTTAGTAGAGAGGGTGGGGGGTTGAACTGCGGGGGTGGGGGTGTGGCCGCCGTGTCTTCGAACCCCTGTATCCGGGTCAGTAGGTCAGTGGTCCACACCCTAACGGAACACCACCCCTTCGTACAGCTGATCATGAACACAACACATAAACGGGGGTACGACCTTTATTATACGCTAAATAGTTATTTTTGTTTTGTTTTTTGGTTTTTACATGTTGGCAGTGTACTGTTTTTCTTTTAGAACGATAATTTTTTTTTTCGGATGGAGATTTTCGCATTTCAGGTGCTCGCTGTCCCCGGTCTCTTTTGGCCTTACAGGAATCGATAGGGTTTTTTTGGATTAAGAAGATCACCGTGATATATGCAACCAATTGTACACAGTGTGTGGTTTATAAATGGCTCGCGTATATTTGGTTGCATATGCAATTGTGTTCTTCTTAGTGTGAAAACCGTAAGTGGATTGTCAAATTCGTGTTGTTGGTTGCTTGGAGACCGGAGATAGTAGCAAGACGGGTGTCAACGATATCTAATGTAGACCTACCGCGATCTTTTCAAAATGTTGTCGTTTTGAAAAGTTGGTTCCATCCGTAATCGAGGGTTTTTTGTTATACTGCGGATCGGAATATATATATAATATATATCATCGTTACTTATACGGTAAACGAAACGATATAATGATAAAAAATAAACAATAAGAGTTAATTCGAGAAAAGAAACAAAGGACAATTGAGCAATGTACATATTTCAATCCATTTATAAATATCTCAATATCCTAAACAACTTGTTTATAAATATATCCTATACCTTGACTATTTCATATTTTTTTTTCTGAGTGTGTTTAGTTTCTCTTAAAAATAAGTCAACTTCCGACTAATAATACATTCGGGTTATACACATAATATTTATAAAAAGTACAAAGCAATTATTATGATCTAAACTCATTTTTTTTGCATCCCGGTACCGTTAATCCATCGTTTCCATCCGGTCTTATAGATGTTTCAAACTAAGAAGAGCACAGTTATATATGCAACCAAATATACACAGGCAATTTATAAACCATACCACTGGGTATGATTGGTTGCATATACAACTGTGCTCTTCTTAGTTTGAAACTACTCTTTAGTTATTAATTAATTAATTAAGTGGTTTTGCGTTTCTCGATCGAAAAAAAGTCTCCTTCTGTAGTACATAGTAGATTTCTGCCTATTTTAGGTGTGTATTATTTAACTTCCAACTCTGACTAGCTGAGCACTGAACGCTGAGCACTGAACGCTGAGCACTGAACGCTGAGCACTGAAGGCTGAGCCCGCATTTTCTACAATTTTTTTTTTTAATTTTACGTCAAACACACCGTTACGGCCCATTCACTCGCACACGCACACACACACACACTGTTATTAATACGTTAATCATCGGTCCGTCTCATCTCATACCCGTTTATTATATAATACTTTTTTTTAAAATTTCCTAATGTACGTCATCTCCCGACATGTGTTCCGCGGTTCCAACCGATATGTGAACGCGCCTTGACTCAAACTCGAAGCGTGAAGCATCCTTCGAAGCATTCCTTCCACATCATTCCGCAATCTTTGTGCTTTTTGACTGGGTTGATTATTTTTTATTGGTATTTTTATTTGGCAGTCGATTTTTTTTTAGTTTACTCACAGCCGGTCTTCTTCCTCTTCCTCTTCCTCAACCTCCTCAACACCTCCCTCATTCTCTTCTTTATAGCCGGGATGCTCGGATATCGCGTAGTAATTCCCGTTGTAGATAACACCCAACTCCCTCAAGACATCTCCTCGAATAGTCGCCTTGATGGTCCAGTTGTAGCAATCATCGCTCTCGCTCTCTCTATCCAGCCTCTCGACGTCGAGGATCTTCGATGAGAGCCTCTCGAGGATGATTCCTATATCCTTGATGCTCAGGTGACGTTTTTGATCAACACTCAGCTGATCTATCAACAGCAGGAACTTCTCTGATGTGATAGCTTCGTCCTCCATCACTGTGTTCTCGGTTTCGCTTTCTGAGCTTTCGTGGTCGTTCTGAGAGTGGCGGTTGCTCCCTCCGCCACCCTCAATGTCGAGAAATCGCACGTGTCTCGACGGCGGTTGAGGACTCGTCTGTTGTTGCGCGTCCTGTATCGGCGAAGTGGCCACGCTCTTATGCACCGCGATTTTCCGACCTTCCTCGTGCAAGGCGCAACAATGGAAGTCGCACTCGATGCCTCCGTTGCTCTGGGGACTCCCCGCTCTTGGTTGATGGGCGTGGTGAGCACACTCGGGGGTGTGGATGTGAATTGTGGCGCTTTCGAGGCTTGAGCCTTGCTTGAGGAGACGATGCGGCGGTTTGATGTCGTCGTGGTTTATCACAGTGATCTGGGGACTGGAGTATCGCGGTTGTGCGGATGGTTGGTACACGTCGTTGATGACGGTCTCCTTCTTGCCGGGCGCGAGGGAGGTCTGGATAACAAGGGATGGCCGCTTGCTAGGGGAGAACTTGCCTGGTGCTGGCGAGGGCGCCTCCGATGAAGAGGACGTCCTCGACGGCCCAGGCCTCTGGTCCCAATGCAGGACGACCGTGACGCGGCCCTTGTTGTCCATGATCTTCCACGAGGGCGTCTCATCTTGCAGCTCCAGTGCGTGTATCGTCTCGCATACGATCTTGGGGATCGCCGAGATTGCTACTAAAGCAGAGTGGGCGGTGTTAGTTTTAGTTTGAAACTTTTGCATGTGATTCTTTATATGATAGGTTCATAGTGTGCAACTGAGCAAAATCATCATCCAGTTAGCCTATGTTCTTAACATGGGTTGACCCAAAGATTGCGATGATTTGGTGATAAGATTTGGTACAACTCGCCCATGCTTCTTTTTTGACCAGCACAGTTGATGAAGTTCTATTGGCTTAAATCTGTTTAATTATAACTTTTCAGCAACAAGTCTTTAACCAAGATTGTTCCTTACTAATTTACATTTTACATTGCAAGCACCATATAAACATTTCCTGAAACCATTATCAAAATCCAGAAAAGATTACAAAAATTATTGAAAATTCCAAAAATTTAACCCACAATTTTCTGTAAAGCAAGGTGTTGCATGAAAAATGTTACTGTGAATTCTCTGAATGTAAAGGCAATATTCCATATTCGATACATTTTTCTTGGAAGTTCTGTTTTGTTTTTTTAATCAGACGAAGCAACAGCTCGAAAACTGTTGTGTTTTATGGTACTAATATGTTTGTTATTGCTTTGGTTCTATGAAGTAATTAGGCTGTTAGTTCGCTAAATTGATTCTCTGAAATGATTTCATGATTCCTGTAATGTCCTAGTCGTATTTTACAATATTTAGAGATAGCAAGCTTCAAGAATGCACATCAGTACCATTTGGCTGTAGATAAATCATATTTACCAAGATTCAGCCAGATAATAAACCATTAATAGGAAGCATTGTATTATAGATCTGCATCGTACCACAACCCAAAAGTCTTTCAGAAGCTTAATTAAGCATTGAAGACAAAAACAATCCATCATCTTATCTGTTCCTCGATAATTCTTCATTTAATCTATAGTTTTTAGTACTTTTTCCTGTTTCAAACTAAGAAGATCACAGTTGTATATGCAACCAAATACACGCGGGTCATTTATAAACCATACACTGGGTATAACTGGTTGCATATGTCACGGTGATCTTCTTAGTTTAAAACTAGACTAAGGTTACCGAATAACGTAATAAAAACGAGATTTACCTGCTCGGATGACATCGGCGCCTGCAGGAAACCATCGCTCATTTGGCCTGAGCAATAGCAAGATGGTGTTCGCGGGCAACGTCCGGAAGTATTCCGCGTCCTCAACCTGGGTGCCGTCGCTCTCTAGGACCAGGCGAACCGGCTCGCCAACGGAGACGCCGAGCTTGTCCCGACCCCTCTGCACCAGTTCCTCGAGGCTGCCAACCACCAACCCTTTCCTCACGCTACGCCTTCCGTCCCATAACTTAAAAGGTCTCTTTCCACGTGACTCCTGCAAGTATACACACATATTCACATCACTCAACCAACCGAAGAAACACCAACTCTCAATTTATCTTTCATTATCCCACCGCTGCCACCAAATAACAGGTTATTATACCACCGCATCCACCATAAATCACTATATTATCCTTATATAACTTATAAATAATCATCAACCACGTTAATAGTCGAAGATCTGTTACGGGAAACTGTGATTTCTTTGAAATAATCGGGGTAAACGGTTCACGGCACTACCCTGACCTGACCTACTGCGGGTTCGGTGTCCGTCTGTGCTCGCAGTGAACTCTATGGAGGAGGAGGGTTGTTCTTGTGCTATGCGCAACCCACCAGCAGCTAGTGCTGCTGGCGTTGACAGTGCACGGCGCGTTTTGGATGCAGGCCGTCCCGGTTTTGTGTTAGTGGGACGGTTTGGTTAAAGCGCGCAGGGTGTGGGGGGGGGGTGGGGTGCACCTGTGTGTGTGTGTGTGTGCGTAACGGAGGTCGTTGATCGCCCTTTCGTTGGGGTGGTGGTCCGTGGGTGTTTATGAAAAGCGAAATTTTCGGGGGAATAATTTTTAGTTTTTGGTGGAGGCGGCGGATTTGTGGTCCCTTCCTATCACCCTCCCGCTCAATTAGGTTGATTTTAAACGCGAATTATAAGCGAGAATATTGATGATAATTTTGGGTTAAATGTGAGGGTATTAGGTTTGTTCGAGAATAGTTTAAAGACTAGTTAAAAACTAGAAATTTAAAAATAACGATCTATTTCGTGACAGCTGCTCGAACAAAGCTAATAAATCCGACTTTGGTGACAATTATCAGTATTGTTCAATGTTTTCTCCATAACTGTAGATTTGACTATTTTTTTGACAGATGACAGTCATGCGTCCAATGTAGAGGGCGCTAACATCGGCGCTTGAGTCGGGACACAGAAGTCGGGATAAAATTTAAATTAACTACTGTCAGCCATATGACTTTAATTACTCTGACGAATATTTACAAGTATTTTCGGTACGCTTATTGAAAAAATATGTATACATATATCAGGGACAACCCCTTGAAGAAGGAGAAAAGTTATTTGCAGCAGGAAAATGTGACTGTACGTGAATTTCTTAATAAAAACGTTTCATTTTGAGGTTAGATCCGCAATATGTCAAACTTAAAAACAATATTATTCCTTTACTGTACGCTCAACTTGATTTATTCGTGTACAAAACGATAGGTCTTACTTCTGCTGCTTCTTTTTTGTCGTTTTTTCATCTTTTAGATTTAAATAAATTATGAAAATTATCTCGAAGACACGAGTTAATACTTTCACCACCAGGGCGGCGACTCTTTCGCTCGTTGATGCGAATTGTGTTTGATTTATTTGAACGCTGAGAGTTTTCGGATTCAAAATTAAACTATTTTATGTTAGAAATAACTGTGTTTCCTTAACCAGTTCGCAAGTAGTCAAAATACCTCTGTGTATAAGTCAAAATTTTCGATTTTAGTTATTGGGCATTTTAGAAATATGTGGTTAAGGCTTCCCACCTGTCCACATTCGCAATATGGACATTTTAGGATACATTTTAGGTTATCTGCTATCTGTTACTGTTGTTACGATAGTCCGGCAGGGGGCGTTTCGGGTTTGACGTTGCTGTGGTAATAGCAGCAAAACACGGGTCGACAAAAATCGATTTTTTGGATCGAAAATTGTTTTTAAGGCCGTTTTTTTGCTCAAAACTCTTTGCGAAGGGTATTTAGAGGGATCTTATCGTAAGACATGAGAGCGAGCGGCTTTTATAAGGTCGGCAGGAACGGATAAAATATGTAAATTTTTGACGTTCATCGATCCGCTTGTCGGAATTTCTAGACGTCACGTGACATTTTCTCGAGGTTCGCCTTCACCCGAAGAGGTGCAAAAACGTGATTTTTTTCAAAATTGACGCATTTAATTTACAATATATCGCGCAGTCCACGCGGAATTGTGTCCTTTTTTTCAATTCGAGCGTCAAAAGTAATATCGAAAAGCCCAATTTTGCAGCTATTCGATCGCAAATGTCGGCGAAAATGGGCGATTCCGCTGAACGCGCCCTACACTTGAAAGTTCGTAATTAGTATAGGTAGACTAAGATTACTAAAGCGCAATGAACTGCACAAATTTCGCAAAAAAAAACACAAGTGCATAATAAATACACTAGATTTTCTCAATCTATAAGCGGTTAGTTTGTGGATTTAGCGCAAGGTGCAGTGTTGAGTGGGTTACCGCCCTCGTCTTGGCGCGTTACGTAGACCGGTCACGGCCCTTATACAGGGGCAGGTAGCTACCATGTAATAAACCGACCTCTCCCCCTGAGAGTGCAACGAACTCCATCGCCGCTCGAGATGCGCTACAGCAAATTCTAGCCCGCTGAATGCGCCGACTATGACTGACAACGGTTACAGCGGATTTTTAAGAGGTTTGTCAGGTCCGATAACTAACTATTTTGACGCAAACTAGTTAGTTATAGTAACAAACCAGTTAACGGTTGAAACTAACTATCTAACGGTTAAAAGAACGTGTTTTTTGACGTTTGTAGATTTATTACTCTATCCATTAGAATATCAAGGGGAACCTTCAGCCATGCTATATGCTACTGTAGCGCTGCGAGCGCTCACAAAAGCGCTAACACTTGTCCACAACAACTCCTACCATAAAACGCTACGGGTAGCGGTGGCCATTGCATCACAGCAAGAAGACGTCTAACTAACAGCGTTCGCCTGGCTGAATGCACCCCTTCATTACGAGAAAACCAGCTGAATCGAGATTTCAGCGGAAATACTTGTTTTGAGGTCCCCTGAATCAATTGCAATGATTTCTGGAAAATGTATGTATGCATGTGTGTATGTGGGTATGTGGGTATGTCTGTGAACACGATAGCGCCCAAACGGAACAACGGATCGGGCTGAAATTTGGTATATGTATTTAGAATTACCGGGGGACGAACTTGATTGTTTTTGGTGACAATCTGACAAGCGGAAGTGGCAAATGTGCATTCTGAGAGATTAATCCGATTTTGACAAAACTGATACCTAAAAATTATTGGGATAAATACATAAAACGTCGAAAGCAGCATTCTTAAATTCTCCATATGGTATCAAAACAACATAAATCAACAAACCGACAAGAAGTTATCGAACATAGAACGTTAAAGATCCCAACTGAAGTCCAAAATGATATTTTAACAGTTCTGTTTACACTGACAGATTGAAAACAGACCAAAACAGATTTACGCCCATAAAATTTCAAACCACATCAGTGTGTTGTCACAGGTAAAGTGAAAGAAAGAAAGAAAGCATTACAATATTCATGCAGGCGAAATTTACGATCTTAAAGTAATAAAATAGACATTGTTAATGTTGTTTATTTATGGTGACATCTCGTAGTTTCAATTTTTTTTGTCTCTAAGGGTAAAATGTTTTAAAATAGTACTTCTTTGCACAGATCATTTATCTAAAGATGAGTTATCAAAGCAACTCACTGATCATCTTCGCTTTTGGTATTATAAGGGAAGGGTTTTGCCCAATTTCTGACCAAAATTAGACCAATTTTTGACCAAAACCTTCGATGACAGCTCATAGATTATATCAAAATTCTATTTCTTGAGATAGAAACAAAGTCTTGACTATATTTGTTATGTTTAACTTCATCTGCGATAAAACTATGCATTATCCTTACATTGGGTGGTATTTCCTACACAGATTTTACAGATTTATCCTATATTTTGGTGGCAGTGCGTCCTTATATCTAAAATCTACAATAATCTAGCATTTTTGTGGCATCGTACATACCTCTCTTGCCATTACGACATTGCTTTGCAGGGCGGCGCTACTCCCGCCTGCCGACTGCCGTCTCCCTGTCCCTTAATCCTGCTACGCGTACACCTCTGTCACTACACTTGGACACGGCATGATCCCGACGGCACCTGCTTCTTCATTCTTCGTGCCGTTTTCCGTTGGCGTTGGGCAGCTACCGATCAGTTACCCACGGGCAGTCAGCAACCCAGCGAACTGGTCCGATGTGGCGCCCCCTACAATCGCCGATCGATTCTCTCGGGCGAAGGTGCGGCGCGACTGGCGCGCATCTCGCACGCGCACCTCCACAACGCGAACGCTAGCGCCATCTGCCGTGTGGGTGGATGCGCGCGCACGATCGGGAAAGATGAATGAACGTAGTACGGTGGGTGGCGGACGCGTGGGAGGATCGTGGAGGGGCGAGGAGTCGTGGTGGGGATGTGTAGGTGGTGGATCCGAAGGGAAACTTTGGAGATCTGGTGGAATTACGTTTTTTTTTTTTTTGAGATGATAAAGGCAATAAATTATTCTTGCGTTTATAAAATGATTAACACGTTTTTGTTGCAGTTTTATTTCGTATTAATGTTGTTTTTCTATAGTAAACTGACACTGAGTATGTAATTGATCTTATTTCGGTCATTATTTTTAATTTTTAATTATGAAAATTATCCCGAAGACACTCGTTGAGGAAAAACTAGACTTTTTCATATTTTTTTTTAATTTATACGCAATTTATTGCTGGTTATAATAAAATATTTACAGGGATATCACTGATAAGTAATTTAAAAACCAAATGTGAAGTTAAAAGAGTGTTATAATTATTAGATTCGTCTAAATGAAGAACGCGCAATGTGTTAATTTTATCGACAATTATTATTCCTAGATTAATCCTAGGTCAATGCCAATTGACAAATGTTGATCTTTGATGCTATTTGCATGAATCATTAGTAAAACCAACCAAAATATCTCTCAGTACGTACCAAAACAGTATCACGTTTCAAATTAACGTAAACTTCTCGAGTTCAAATCATTATTCATTACGAATAACATCGTATTTTTCTTGTTAAGCAATCTTGGAGTACATCCAACCATATCCTATCACAAAACCGCGATAAATTTTAACATTTCCTGCTACCGTTTTCATAAAATAAGAAATAACACACCACAGGATCTCCACAGTAAGTATATTTATAATTCTATTCAAAATCGGCGTCTCCTTATTTCAAATTACGGGGTTATGTATTATTAGTAGTTAGTACGGTGGCGCTATCTATCGGCGCGTCGCGTAAACACCCCGTACAGCTGTTTCGCAAACTAAACAACAGAATTTCGGAACAGTCGAACGGGGAGTGTTGCGATTGTTTCTCCGCAAAAATGTCAAATCGCGAATCTGTCGCATCAATTGTTTCTCCGTGGTAATGGTGATTGGCGGCGATGCATCACGGCACACTAGATATCAATTCGGCGTCGCTTGGCCCGCTAGATTTCATGAGAAAGATGTGAGCAATTTCGATGAATAACCAGGGCAGTACCGGTATTTCGTACCTTAGGCCCGTGGTAAACCACAGCAAGGTTGTTTTTTATTTTTTGCTTTAGTTTTGTTGGTTAATAATTTAGTTTTTACCAGTTATTGTTTTATTTCTAGGGTCCCCCGTTGTTTTTCATAATGATGCGACTAAACTACAAAGTACTGCTTCTAATATTAATATTTATCGTTATAATAACATCGATGCTGTGGAACACCTGCATTGTTAAAGAGTTCCGGTACGAAGACTCCGATAAAATCGACGGACGTATTGAAGATATCGATTGCGTGATAAACGGAGATTATGTAGTGGATTGTCGAAGGGAAGGTAGCGAGGTATTTCTCCCGTTCTCGTTTATCCGTAAATATTTCGAAGTTTATGGAAAACTAACCTCTTACGACGATAAAGAAAGGTTCGAATGGGCGCATAGTTACTCTCGAGTTTACCAACCGAAAGGTCGTTATGACCCGAGAGGTGTTTTTATGCATTTTGAGAATTATAACGTCGAAGTCAGAGATAGAGTTAAATGCGTTAGCGCAATAGATGGGGTTCCCATGTCGACGCAATGGGAGAGTTTAGGTTATTATTATCCGACGCAAATTGCGCAATTTGGTTTGTCGCATTACAGCAAGAATTTAACTGAGCCTGAACCGAGGAGGAAGAATATTGAGAATGGAGAGAAAGAAATGGCGAGATGGAATGTACCTTTGGGTGCGGTTATGTTGAGAAGTTTTTCGAGTTTGCACAATTCTACTGTGGTTAATTTTACCACGGATGTGTATACTGGTGGGATAAAGTTGAAGATGGATCACGTCTTGGATTTTGTGATGAGTTTGAACGTCGTTCTTCAGGCGAATAGTAGTGTATCGGTTGTTCTGCAGAATCGAGAGAATAAGGAGAATTTTAATTTGCATTATATCTCGTCGGACGTCAATATTAGTACACAGGTATGATATAATTTACTTAATTTTTGACAGATTGTCTTTTGTACATAACCTAGTATTTACATAAAAAGAGTTAAATGGCAATGTAGAATGTAGATGGCGCTATTTATCCCAAATTGTTTAATTCAAATTTCTACCACCAGAGTGGAGTTGCTTGTTGATGCAAATTCTTGACATCTTGTTTTTTTTTGTGCATAACCTAGTATTTACTCAAAAAGGGTTATTAGCTTTGAACAAACGAATGTAGATGGCGCTATTTTTCCCAAATTGTTTAATTCAAATTACTACCACCAGAGTGGAAACTTTTACTTGTCTTTTGTTCATAACCTAGTATTATGCTAGTATTTACCGAATAAATGTTGACAAATAAAAATAATTTTGAAATAAATTTGATGTGATTTTAAAATATTTTTTCTAACATCGATAATTGTTGAGACAAATTCTTGACATCTTGTTTTTTTGTCCATAACCTAGTATTTACACAAAAAGGGTTAACATATTCGCCTTGAACAAACGAATGTAGATGGCGCTATTTATCCCAAATTGTTTAATTCAAATTTCTACCACCAGAGTGGAGTTGCTTGTTGATGCAAATTCTTGACATCTTGTTTTTTTTTGTGCATAACCTAGTATTTACTCAAAAAGGGTTATTAGCCTTGAACAAACGAATGTAGATGGCGCTATTTATCCCAAATTGTTTAATTCAAATTACTACCACCAGAGTGGAAACTTTTACTTGTCTTTTGTTCATAACCTAGTATTATGCTAGTATGTATTTACAGAAAAAAATGTTGACAAATAAAAATAATTTTGAAATAAATTTGATGTGATTTTAAAATATTTTTTCTAACATCGATAATTGTTGATGCAAATTCTTGACATCTTGTTTTTTTTGTGCATAACCTAGAATTTACTCAAAAAGGATTATTAGCCTTGAACAAACGAATGTAGATGGCGCTATTGATCCCAAATTGTTTAATTCAAATTACTACCACCAGAGTGGAAACTTTTACTTGTCTTTTGTTCATAACCTAGTATAATGCTAGTATTTACAGAAAAAATGTTGACAAATAAAAATAATTTTGAAATAAATTTGATGTGATTTTAAAATATTTTTTCTAACATCGATAATTGTTGAGACAAATTCTTGACATCTTGTTTTTTGTCCATAACCTAGTATTTACACAAAAAGGGTTAACATATTCGCCTTGAACAAACGAATGTAGATGGCGCTATTTATCCCAAATTGTTTAATTCAAATTTCTACCACCAGAGTGGAGTTGCTTGTTGATGCAAATTCTTGACATCTTGTTTTTTTTGTGCATAACCTAGAATTTACTCAAAAAGGGTTGTTAGCCTTGAACAAACGAATGTAGATGGCGCTATATATCCCAAATTGTTTAATTCAAATTACTACCACCAGAGTGGAAACTTTTACTTGTCTTTTGTTCATAACCTAGTATTATGCTAGTATTTACAGAAAAAAATGTTGACAGATAAAAATAATTTTGAAATAAATTTGATGTGATTATAAAATATTTTTTCTAACATCGATAATTGTTGGGGCAAATTCTTGACATCTTGTTTTTTTTTGTGCATAACCTAGTATTTACTCAAAAAGGGTTATTAGCCTTGAACAAACGAATGTAGATGGCGCTATTTATCCCAAATTGTTTAATTTAAATTTCTGCTCAATTTTTTTTCTCTCAATTCATTTCCAAGTTATAAGCTTTCAAAAACAGGCACCAATACTTTTATTCCGATAATAAGTAAATACGTCTGTAACATAACATTATTTATTACAGCACAACAACATATACCATGGTATAGGCACGACAGAAAAATGGAAACGCATAACAAGAGACCTAATAATCGACCTCCAAAAGGGTCTCAGCATCCAAGATCGTGACAAATCCAAGACCCGAGTCTCCCGCTCGAAATTAAAAATCACCACGATCATTTTAAGAGGCCGTGGCGCTATCGATAACCTAACCCTATCCTCTTCCCAGCACATCATGCAATTCTACGATTCCGCCGAATGGTTCGTAAAAAACCAAGACCAGAAAACCGGCGGTTGGCCAATTCCCGTCAAACGTAGGTTAGCGTCCGGCTTCCAGGACTTGAAACCAGGTTGGTATTCCGCGATGGGACAAGGACAGGCGATGTCCGTCTTAGCCCGGGCGTATTATCACTCGGGGGGCGATACTCGGTATTTAAAAGCAGGTCTAGCCGCGTTGAAACCGTTCCGAGTCCGCAGCGACGACGGGGGAGTCTTAGCGATTTTTATGAATAAATTCCATTGGTACGAAGAGTACCCGACGAATCCGTCGTCTTTTGTTCTCAACGGGTTTATTTACTCTCTCTTAGGCATCTACGATCTCATGACAATCGCTCCGCCGAATCTCACCGACGAGGCGGAGCTTCTTTTTAGCGACGGTATGACCTCTTTAAAAAATTTATTGTTGCTATTCGATATGGGAAGTACGACTTCGTACGATCTAAGACACTTTACGTTGGGCGTTGCCCCAAATCTAGCCAGATGGGATTACCATTCGACACATATAAATCAATTGTTATTGTTGAGTACGATCGATAATGATTCTTTATTTGCCCAGACCGCGGAACGCTGGAGGGGTTATATGAACGGCAAAAGGGCGGCTCATAATTAGCAGGATTTGATTTTTTATCGAGTTATCGGACCAATCGATCGTACCGTGTCGTTGGGAGCTTGCGAAATTTTGTAAAAGTTGGGTTATGTTGTTCCTAAAAGTTTGGTTATGTTAGAAATTTCGCGATCTGTTAAGGCCTAAATTATTGAGAGATGTAAGCTCCCGAGTTGTTTTTTGTAAGTGATAATAAAAGGTCTTATGTACTTATTTAGATGCTTATTTAATTAGCAAACTTAACATTGAAATAACAGTCATCGTAATATTTCGTCCATTTTTTTTTTATGTTGTGCAACCACCCTGTATATATTATATTATAAACGTGTATATTTTGTATAGTTGTTATCGTTAGTTATTATTATTATTATTTTGGATGATAGGAATTGTTGTTATTTTTCTAATGATTGTTGCAAAATTTATTCGTTTATTTTTGAAACGAAATAATCTTAATTGGTACTGTAGAAACAAAACATTCCATAAAATGTGGTAAATAGAGAATTAATTATTTTTATTATATATTATTTTGTTTTATTTTGTATTTTGTAAATAAATTTCTTTAGATCTGGAAAAAAATTAGCTCTACTTTGCAAAATATGCACTTGCCACTATAAACTTATTTGTTATTACTTATTATTAATCTATTATTTAGTTAACTAATACTAATATTGTTGTTAATTATGCTGCGTTTGTACTTACCATAACAATAAGTTCCATATTGCTAATAGTCCAGTCATTTGATGCTCAAATAAGAGGTTGAAAAAATGGCGCCTAAAAACAGTTTTTTGACAATATCTCCTTTCCGATTCATTTTACAATAAAATCAGTTATATAATAAATTAAACTAGAGAAAATTTCCTATAATTTATGTAATAACCTTTTTTTTGTAAAATGAATAGTTTCAGCGTAAGAGTGAAATATTGTCGAGAAACTGTTTTTAGTCGCCATTTTTTCAATATGGCGGCACGAGCGGCGAAGATACGAGGTGGCAAAGTAGAAATTCGGAAAGAGCACACCAAAATCTATAAAATCACTAATTAAAAAAAAAAAAAAAAGAAACAAAACCACCAAATGACTGAACTATGAGTTGTTTTGACAAATTCACTATACAGGATGATCCAGAAATAATACATGTCCAGTATTTTTTTTCGTTTGTTTTTTGTTTCTCTGTTGTAAATAATTATAAACGAAGACAGTTTCTTTAGATGTGACATCGCAATCATGTGTATCTTTACGCGGTAGTTGTATATAGTTTCTACCAAATATTGTACTGCGAAATATAATCTGTAAAGAGCTTACTAGATTCTTAAACAAACAAAAAAACTATATAAAAAGTACCTAATACGATTTTACGTTTTTTTTTTCGAATTGTCAATTATAACTTTCCTCAAAAGAACGAATCAAATCGAAGGTTTATAGAAAAATTTGGTACGTAACCTTAAACATGTTGTTCCTGTAGTTCGTTTGTTTCGATAGTTTTGTGACCTGGACCAGTGAAAAAAAAAAGAGTTTATAGATGACTTTATAGTTAACTAACTGTTAAAATTGTTATCCTTCCTTCCAGTTGTCAGGATCTTGCCTGTTGTTTCGAAAGGACAACTTGTTGCATGTACTTATTGGTTGTTTTTCCGCAAGGTTTTTTGTCGATGACTCTGTGATTTTGTATTATGTGAATTGTACTACATATTTTTGGGTCTGTTTCTTGCGTTTTTGTTGTCAATCGGAATAATATATTTGTCGAATTGTCAAATTGGAATAATATATTTTCTATTGGAGGAAAAAAATGTCCTTAGAAAAATCACGAACTAATGTGTATGACATACATATTGTATTGGATATTACATTTGTGACTGTGACAATAATATTAGGGAAATATATTTAGTGAAATGATACTACTAAAAACTAGTTTTATTTATTGCTTTTTTATGCCATTTCTATGAAATTCTGCTTAGAAGTTTTTTGGTAAAAGTTAGTTAAATGCGTTAACCAGCGTTTCCCAACCTTTTTTCAAGGGCGGACCCTAGCGCCACCTTACCATGGTCCGCAACCCCCAAAAAACTTTTACTTTCGCCCTTGAAAAAAATTGGGAAGGGCTGATTTAATGATATAAACGAGTTTGGACATTCGTTGGTGTTAAATTTGTCGAAGAAGTTGATGGGTGTTTGTCCAAAAGATTGCTTCAGCCTCTTGAGGAAATTTCTTCCGGTGTATTACCCCTTTGGACATTTATTGGTGCTGTATTTGCTTTAAAAAATTGAATTTGCCCGATAAGTTTGATTGGTGTTTGTCCAAAAGCTTCCTTCAGCCTCTTGAGGAATTTTTTAATGACTTAGATGAGTTTGGACACTCGTAGGTGCTAAATTTGCCGAGGAAGTTGATTGGTGTTTGTCCAAAAGATTGCTTCAGCCTCTTAAGGAAATTACTTCCGGTGTATAACCATTTGGACATTTATTGGTGCAGTATTTGCTTTAAAAAATTGAGTTTGCCCGATAAGTTTGATTGGTGTTTGTCCAAAAACTTCCTTCAGCCTCTTGAGGAATTTTTTAATGACTTAGATGAGTTTGGACACTCGTAGGTGCTAAATTTGCCGAGGAAGTTGATTGGTCTTTGTCCAAAAGATTGCTTCAGCCTCTTAAGGAAATTACTTCCGGTGTATAACCATTTGGACATTTATTGGTGCAGTATTTGCTTTAAAAAATTGAGTTTGCCCGATAAGTTTGATTGGTGTTTGTCCAAAAACTTCCTTCAGCCTCTTGAGGAATTTTTTAATGACTTAGATGAGTTTGGACACTCGTAGGTGCTAAATTTACCGAGGCAGTTGATTGGTGTTTGTCCAAAAGGGTGCTTCAGCCTGTTGAGGAAATTTCTTCTGGTGTACAACCTTTTGGACACTCATTGGTGCAGTATTTGCTTTAAAAAATTGAGTTTGCCCGATAAGTTTGATTGGTGTTTGTCCAAAAACTTCCTTCAGCCTCTTGAGGAATTTTTTAATGACTTAGATGAGTTTGGACACTCGTAGGTGCTAAATTTGCCGAGGAAGTTGATTGGTCTTTGTCCAAAAGATTGCTTCAGCCTCTTAAGGAAATTACTTCCGGTGTATAACCATTTGGACATTTATTGGTGCAGTATTTGCTTTAAAAAATTGAGTTTGCCCGATAAGTTTGATTGGTGTTTGTCCAAAAACTTCCTTCAGCCTCTTGAGGAATTTTTTAATGACTTAGATGAGTTTGGACACTCGTAGGTGCTAAATTTACCGAGGCAGTTGATTGGTGTTTGTCCAAAAGGGTGCTTCAGCCTGTTGAGGAAATTTCTTCTGGTGTACAACCTTTTGGACACTCATTGGTGCAGTATTTGCTTTAAAAAATTGAGTTTGCCCGATAAGTTTGATTGGTGTTTGTCCAAAAACTTCCTTCAGCCTCTTGAGGAATTTTTTAATGACTTAGATGAGTTTGGACACTCGTAGGTGCTAAATTTGCCGAGGAAGTTGATTGGTGTTTGTCCAAAAGATTGCTTCAGCCTCTTAAGGAAATTACTTCCGGTGTATAACCATTTGGACATTTATTGGTGCAGTATTTGCTTTAAAAAATTGAGTTTGCCCGATAAGTTTGATTGGTGTTTGTCCAAAAACTTCCTTCAGCCTCTTGAGGAATTTTTTAATGACTTAGATGAGTTTGGACACTCGTAGGTGCTAAATTTACCGAGGCAGTTGATTGGTGTTTGTCCAAAAGGGTGCTTCAGCCTGTTGAGGAAATTTCTTCTGGTGTACAACCTTTTGGACACTCATTGGTGCAGTATTTGCTTTAAAAAATTGAGTTTGCCCGATAAGTTTGATTGGTGTTTGTCCAAAAGCTTCCTTCAGCCTCTTGAGGAATTTTTTAATGACTTAGATGAGTTTGGACACTCGTAGGTGCTAAATTTGCCGAGGAAGTTGATTGGTGTTTGTCCAAAAGATTGCTTCAGCCTCTTAAGGAAATTACTTCCGGTGTATAACCATTTGGACATTTATTGGTGCAGTATTTGCTTTAAAAAATTGAGTTTGCCCGATAAGTTTGATTGGTGTTTGTCCAAAAACTTCCTTCAGCCTCTTGAGGAATTTTTTAATGACTTAGATGAGTTTGGACACTCGTAGGTGCTAAATTTACCGAGGCAGTTGATTGGTGTTTGTCCAAAAGGTTGCTTCAGCCTGTTGAGGAAATTTCTTCTGGTGTACAACCTTTTGGACATTCATTGGTGCAGTATTTGCTTTAAAAAATTGAGTTTGCCCGATAAGTTTGATTGGTGTTTGTCCAAAAGCTTCCTTCAGCCTCTTGAGGAATTTTTTAATGACTTAGATGAGTTTGGACACTCGTAGGTGCTAAATTTGCCGAGGAAGTTGATTGGTGTTTGTCCAAAAGGTTGCTTCAGCCTGTTGAGGAAATTTCTTCTGGTGTACAACCTTTTGGACATTCATTGGTGCAGTATTTGCTTTAAAAAATTGAGTTTGCCCGATAAGTTTGATTGGTGTTTGTCCAAAAGCTTCCTTCAGCCTCTTGAGGAATTTTTTAATGACTTAGATGAGTTTGGACACTCGTAGGTGCTAAATTTGCCGAGGAAGTTGATTGGTGTTTGTCCAAAAGATTGCTTCAGCCTCTTGAGGAAATTTTTTCTGGTGTACAATCCGTTGGACATTTATTGGTGCAATATTTCATTCAAGAAGTTGAGTTTTCCTAATAAGTTTGATTGGTGTTTGTCCAAAAGCTTCCTTCAGCCTCTTGAGGAATTTTTTTATGCCTTAGATGAGTTTGGACATTCGTAGGTGCTAAATTTGTCCAAGTAGTTGTTGCAGTAGTTGGTGGAATAGTATTGCTACTCCATAGGTATATTATCTGTTGCGTTTTATCCGCAGACCGCCTGGGTTAGACCCACGGACCACAGGTTGGGAAACACTGCGTTAAACAATATTTCGGATATTTTGCACGTCTATATTTTGGTTTGACATCGGGGTGAGAGGACAAACATGACTTTTGGCCCTACCCACATTCATGTAAAATCGTGTCGTACCCAACATTTACGCAAAATATATTCTGTCGAAGCACAAAATGAAATTTAATAATGCCATGTTTTGTAAAAAAATATCTAGAATAATTGCGCTATGATGTGCTGGCATCTGGTGGTGGTTAGGAGAATTATCACGCTACTGTGGGTTACCGACTCTGTAACCGATATCAAAAATTAGAAGCCAAGATATGGTGATAAAATTCCCTAAATGCACAAGGTTGGCAATACTATAGTCAAAAATCTCACTACAAAAAGATGGTTTATTACATCATAAATAGTACAAAACAAATCGAGACACAACAAAAACAAAATTTGGAAAACCAGACAACAACAGCTACACAAAATCACGTACAACAACCGCTACAGAAGATCCACCTGCATAACCTAACAAGACAGCATCTCCGACGTTTCGGCTTCGGTTTTCCCTTTTTATCGACCTCTAATTCCGCCTTGGGACTCAAAAGCGGATCTGATATCCCAGATGCAGAGCTGCCAACCCCAGTCTTCGACGAAGTCGATTTTTTCTTCCTGCAACAGCACCGTCTCTTCTTCTTTTTCTTCTTCTTCTTTTTCTTCTTCCTGCAGCATTTCTTCTTCCCGCCGATCGAAGTCTGCGACGAGGAGGTTTTCTTCACGGGTGGTGGCGGCGGGGTCGGTTGAAGCGGTAACACCGCCAACGTTTGGACGCTAGAGTTCATGGTGTGCTTGCTTGTCATCGTCCCAAAGTCGTATTTTTTCACATCCAACTCGGAACCGCCACGCTTTCCGCAACATCTGCTCGCGCAGCAACCTTTTTTCTTTCGACGTTTTTTGCGTTTCTTTCGGCAGCACGAGCAACTGGTGGAAAATTAAGATATTCGGTTGGGTTGGACTTAACACAGGGCAACAAAGATAAACTATGCAATCAAAAGTATAGTATAAGTTAAATTGTTTTAATTTAAACCTCAATAAAAAAAATAGCTTTGCTCTTTCTTTTAGCAAAATGGATACACTAAATATTCCCGTTTTCTTTGTCTGTGGGACAGTCGTGCAAAAATTAAACCAATGGTGAACCGATAAGTTTAAACAAAATTTTTGGTAGAAAAAAACACACTTTATTTCGAAAATACTACATAAAGCTACACAAAAAGTACATACACAACCTAAAACAAAAAAAAAACACTACAACAAACACTAAAACAAAAATAAATAATCACTAGCAAGGGCAACAGCACAACACCTTGCACAGTCTTATCATACAGTTACGTTTACGTCTCTTCCTCGCCTTGTCATCCCCACTCAAATCACTACTCGAAATGTCACGTTTCCCCTTCTTCCCCCGCTTCTTCTTCCTACCTTTCACGCACTGCTTACAAGCACACGATGTACTCCTATCCGGTCCACAAACATCACACTGCTTCTTCTTCTTGTTTTTCTTCTTCGAACCACCAAACTTTGAATAGTGAGCCTCACCAGCGCCACCCGGAAGAGGACACGGCGAAGATGGAGGCGCTTCCGGTGTAGTGGTGTACATACTCGTCGAGTACTGGCTGCTAGTGCTCATCGATGTATGTCTGGACTTACAACTCTCTGGATAACACACAGTTCTGATCACAACTTCACTTGAAGACTTCTTGGGTTGGTCTTCTAATGGGTAGATGTGTTCAGGTACATGGGTCTTGCTTCTTTTGTGGTGCTGTGGATGTCCAGCATGGTGATGTTCAACATTGTGTTGTGGATGTTCAGTATGGTGCTGTGGATGTTCAGCAGGGTGTTTCGTCTTATGATGGAATGTTACACTGGAGGAACGATGATGGCGTCTCTGGTGGTGGGATAGCTCTTCCGATTTGCACTCACACGTTGTACTAACCGAGGACAGGGCATAATCTGGCTTCTTTTTCTTTTTGCCGCAACAACTGCTCTTCTTCTTGGACTTCTTCTTTTTCTTCCTGATCTTCGAACTGCTCTCTCTTCTCCGCCTTGATGTAGTGGTCGTTGTGGTGGAACTACTGGCTGTGCTATCCGGTACCATCTCCCAGAATTCGCAGGAGTCAGAACACGACCCACTAACGCTTGTCCTCTTGTTTTTCTTCTTCTTTTTCTTGCAGGGACAGCTGAGGAATGACTGATGTTAATAAAACAATAAAACGGTATATATTCCACATTCTTTTACGCGCGCAAAGATCTGCAAAAGAATGTGAAATTTCTATTTGATTCCAACTCACCGTACAAGAAACCGAACACATCAGGATTTCCACAACACAAAAGAACACGTAAAAGAATGTGAAATATGCTGTGAACTAGACAAGTATTCTCATCAATAACTAGACAAGGATTCTCATCAATAACTAGACAAAGATTCTCATCAATAACTAGACAAGGATTCTCATCAATAACAAGACAAGGATTCTCATCAATAACTAGACAAGGATTCTCATCAATAACTAGACAAGGATTCTCATCAATAACTAGACAAGGATTCTCATCAATAACTAGACAAGGATTCTCATCAATAACTAGACAAGGATTCTCATCAATAACTAGACAAGGATTCTCATCAATAACAAGACAAGGATTCTCATCAATAACTAGACAAGGATTCTCATCAATAACTAGACAAGGATTCTCATCAATAACTAGACAAGGATTCTCATCAATAACTAGACAAGGATTCTCATCAATAACTAGACAAGGATTCTCATCAATAACTAGACAAGGATTCTCATCAATAACGAGACAAGGATTCTCATCAATAACTAGACAAGGATTCTCATCAATAACTAGACAAGGATTCTCATCAATAACTAGACAAGGATTCTCATCAATAACTAGACAAGGATTCTCATCAATAACTAGACAAGGATTCTCATCAATAACTAGACAAGGATTCTCATCAATAACTAGACAAGGATTCTCATCAATAACTAGACAAGGATTCTCAGTAATAACTTGACAATGATTCTCATCAATAACTAGACAAGGATTCTTATCAATAACTAGATAAGGATTCTCATCAATAACTAGACAAGGATTCTCATCAATAACTAGACAAGAATTCTCAGTAATAACTTGACAATGATTCTCATCAATAACTAGACAAGGATTCTTATCAATAACTAGATAAGGATTCTCATCAATAACTAGACAAGGATTCTCATCAGTAACTAGACAAGGATTCTCAGTAATAACTAGACAAGGATTCTCATCAATAACTAGACAAGGATTCTCATCAATAACTAGACAAGGATTCTCATCAATAACTAGACAAGGATTCTCAGTAATAACTAGACAAGGATTCTCATCAATAACTAGACAAGGATTCTCATCAATAACTAGACAAGGATTCTCAGTAATAACTTGACAATGATTCTCATCAATAACTAGACAAGGATTCTTATCAATAACTAGATAAGGATTCTCATCAATAACTAGACAAGGATTCTCAGTAATAACTTGACAATGATTCTCATCAATAACTAGACAAGGATTCTTATCAATAACTAGATAAGGATTCTCATCAATAACTAGACAAGGATTCTCATCAGTAACTAGACAAGGATTCTCAGTAATAACTAGACAAGGATTCTCATCAATAACTAGACAAGGATTCTCATCAATAACTAGACAAAGATTCTCATCAATAACTAGACAAGGATTCTCATGAACAACTAAATTCTTACCATCCTCGTTTTTTCTTCTTCCTACGTAGTGTCTCAGTGCTTGAACTTCTATGCCGTCTACGTGGATAATGGGTTAGGCTGCTTGTGGAACGATGTAGTCTATCCCCTTTGGAATATGGTCCTCTGGCTGAGCTAATGGCGTTGTAGTAAACCTGAGCGTCCATGGTGTATAAATTTTTCTTCTTCCGCTTTTTAAGCTCGACAGGTTTGCCTGTCGGTTTGATATTGATATCTTGGAGCATGGACAAGCACTGTTGGAGGTGTGTATTGATCATCTTGATCTCAGATTGCTGCCGGACGAATTCATCCTGCAACTTGAGCAGATCCTTATGGCATGAGCATGTCTTAGGCCCCATTCCTAAGAAAGGCTGGTATGTCGTCGTAGTGGTATAAATCGTGGGATTGGTGATATAGGTTATCTTTCCTGGTTGCTTGAAGTCTTCAAATTTCTTATCAATCGTTCCTATGAAACCTTTCCTGGTGCAAACCACAGCTTGTTTATCCGAATACTTGGTAATCGCTTTACTGGTCAGGGTAATGGATGAAGTAAAAGATTTTGATCTCTTGAACAAAGCTTTAACCTTTTTAAAGACCACTCTGTATCTCTTAGGAGATTTCTGGTTGCTTGCTGAGTGTTTCCTAGCTAAGATGCTTCTGCAATCGACGAATTTATTTTCGACATCTTGCCTTCTGGGGACATCTGTTAAGATGCCGTTTAGGATTTCCACGACCACTTGGTCTATGGGATGTGTGCCGTCCTGTTCGAGTTCGTTATCCTGGATGATGTTTAAGGCTCTGATGATATCCTCGTCGGTGATGGTACTCGTGAAGCTTTCCGAGTAGCGTTTGTTTAACTTTTTCCTGCAAAGTCTTAAGATGTCTTGTTGCTGGGCGTGGATGGCTCTGTAGGCTTCGATGCTTTTGGTATGATCGAGGATGTACTTCTCCAAAATTGGAGTTACGTCATATGGATGATCCTCGCAGAGTTCAAAATCTCCAAGAACTTTACTAAAGCACGTTTTTTAAATTAAAACATTTCGAGGAAGAGTTGTTAAAAGAGCTTACCCGTCTACGAGTTCTGTAAGACAAGACCTGCATTTGGTCACTGATGCATGGCTGTGATTGTGAAATGACGATGACGGTGAGAAGGTGAAGTTTTCGTTAAAATATAACCGCAGTGGACATTTGGACATTGTACGGTTTCGTTAGAATAAAAGGTAAATTTCTATTTTTACATTGTTAATTTTGAGAGACCCGAGAATGACAGACGTCTTTCGCGACCTCTTTGACGTTTTTTTTTTAACTTTTGACAGTTGTCTATGTTCTTTTGACAAACTTTGACAAGTTGGCCTTGCCCTTCAACATGCCTTGAACCTTAAACCACAGAATACGACAAGCGCAATCTTTTTGTATGGGCGACAAGCGCCATCTTTAGAAGATTCCACTGATCACCACGGAATTTGGTGGGCCGTTTGAATTATTATTTTTACTTTCCGACTAGTACCCTAGACGTATAATAAAAGAATATTCGTCAGTAACTGAATGACTCAATTCTGTATACCTCAAAAACCCGTTCAACTGCAAAACCAAACCCCAACTCCACCAGCAGACCAGTATTTCGGCGCATTTATGTCGTTCGGGGCAAAGTGAGCGCGCGTAGTTGTACTTCTGCCGGAATTTTCGCGAAAATCCGCTAAATAAGCAACCGCCTAATTAAAATAAGTGATTAGTGACTATATTAAGTGCTTCGGTGATACGATTTCGCGATTTTCCAAAGATTTTCGCCGGTTTTCTTTGTTTGATCGTGAGAAATGTATGATGGATCAATACTATTAATTATAAACGTTTTTTTTTTTTTAAACAATAGTATTGATTTTATAATCGTTTCCGAAAGTGTTGTGAAATATGGACTACGCAGTTTGGGTTTCTCGGAGTTTTCTCTCGAAAAACACGACGGACTTTCTAGTGGTAAGTGTTTGAACACATTATCATCGTGTCTTGACAATTTGGCTGTTTATTGTTACTTAAGTTGGATACCTAAGGCTGAAAATGTTTTGAATTTGTTGTAATCTTGGTACCAATGCATAATATGACTGAAACAAGAATTAGTTTAGCTGTAATAGCCTCCCAATGTTACTTTATATGCAGTAATACTGCAGCTTCTTTTATTTGTCTTTGCGTATACACCTCAACTATGTGGCTTCTAAAAATGGCATAACGAAATAGAACACGAAAAAAACACAGTACTGTTCTTTGTAAAAGTTTATTTTAAACAACCAAAATATCTTGTACGATTCAAAAATTGTATAACACATCAAAACAACAAACTTAAAAAACGTCAATAATGACACATTGCACAAAAAAATCAACATACAAGAAAATGGAAGATGGTTCACCTAATTTCAACCTAAAGTATATTTTTTGTTGACATCCTTTTCCCTGTTTAAATACTTGCAATCATCTATGGCGAAACTGAAAAGCAAAAATCACATAAAATCTGTTTTTCTTTATCACAAAATTACCCTTTTTATACCTGTATGCTATAGCAGCTATCGGAAAAGTTGCTAAATGCCATAAGGAGTGATAATCGAAAACCCAAAAAATTGGGGGAGCATCAAACAGCTCTAAAAGTGTTGTCATGGCAATTAAAATCACGTAAATTGCTATTTTCCAAACGTGTTTGAGCTTTTTTCTGTTTATCACAGCAAACATTAACCAACCAATTACACACAGTGCTCCTAAAATAGTTATATGAATGTTTTTTTACACAATAAAATAGATTTTGCAATAGATTTTACCTGTTACGATGTTAACTTTCATATTGTAACTATAATCGATACGCCCTGTGAATAAATACATAGTATGGCTTATGAAAAACGAGAGACACAGTAAAGAGACAATGGCTAAAATAAATTTCGACGAACCATATAGAAATCTGGAAAGTAAAGTTATATATTGTAAAAAACTGCGGTGATTTATTTTTTTCGGTCGTACCGCATCAGCATGGTGTAAAAGGAGAATAAAACTGTCGAATAGGCGCAAGAATAATCCATAAATTCCGTAAATTCGTAGTCTCTTGCGTGGAAGATTGCTGACCATACCCAAGCATGCGCACAAACCTATATATACACATAATTATTCATTCAAAATAGCATATTATTATACAAGTTTTATAAGACGTCAGATTGGCGCATGAGTTGTTTGGGGCACGAGGAGCGCCAGCGACGAGTGTCCCAAATGAACGAATGCGCCAATATGTCTTATAAAACGAGTGTAATATACTATTTTTTCTACTTTGCGTCATTAATTTTATAAAAATTTAGAAGTATATTAGGTAAAATTCCAATCTAGAGTATTTATGGGTGCAACCGTTGGTAACACTGTCATCTGTCACTTAAATTCAAATATCTGTGAAAAAGTAATTATTGATAATTATTATATACCATCATATATCAGTATTACGAAACCTTGGATGCAACACGCATGTTTAAATATGTATAAAAATATACATACTTCGCAGTTTGTGCGATTCTAAAAAATCAGTTTGTGCTTACTTTTGTGGTTATGTGTATTTTCGTTTGACATGCATTTGATATCAATGTCACCAATCTTAGAAAAAAGTTACTAAAAATGGTGTTACAATTTGCTAATTGTAACACCGAAAACAGTGTTACAATGTGTGCATTGTGAATGCAAAGTAGAAAAAATACATTTATCATTAAAAATTTATCATTAAGACTACCTGCTGCTTTATTGTAACCTCAAACTGTCAAAGTCAAATCATGAGCTACTTGATGTGTTGCCAGATTTTTATGACAACAAAAATGGAAAAATAACTTACAAAGGCATGTAAATACCACAACCATAAGTTTGGGCTGCCTGGTCTCACGTCTCGTTTCATAACACGGCTCATTTTAACATGAGTGTACCAATTCAGCATAGAAAATACCGTAGATGCTGGCTCTTGTATCGTCAATAATTTAATAAACGGCCACTGAAATGAACCCATTTCATGTATATTGT
Organism: Aphodius granarius; assembly: GCA_963971325.1. NCBI lineage: Eukaryota > Metazoa > Arthropoda > Insecta > Coleoptera > Scarabaeidae > Aphodius > Aphodius granarius. The sequence goes on from OZ020223.1 coordinate 33,130,097, forward strand.
AGACTTAACTACTCGGTATTCCAACCTTTCCGTAGAATTGAGGTATCTGATAGTTTCTCTCCTGGAATAATTCAACGGTCGACCACATACAATCGTAGTTACATTCTGAATCGCATCGCCAGTAAGTTATCGAATAGAAAAAATTGACCAGCGAGGTCGTTTTATAACTTTTTCCATCTAAAATTCAAGAGGGTGTTGTAATATAGTTGAGATTAGGTTTTTTTGCATTGAGATTAGGGTTCTTACCTTCAATACAGTTATCATCGATGCATTTGTATAAACATTTTGTAAAATATTGCGAATTATCACCTACGGAAGCTAAAGAAATACTAATCACAGATAGAAAAACCAATAAACTCCTCATTATTTCCTAGTTTCTTAAAAAAATCAACATAATTTCAAAATTTTGATCCTTTTACTCGTTAATCAACAAAAGTCAAGTTGACACCTAACCTAAAACTTCGATGTCAGTAATTCCAAGATCCACCACTAGTGACGTCATTATGGGTCGCTTCTTCTATCACTTTTACACAACTCGTTTTCTTTTAGATTATTTCACTCGTCTGAATTTCTACAATACTAATATTGTTGCTGTAAATATTGCGCTTAAACTTGGTTTTCTTTCCTTCGTAATTTGGGTGTTCAGGAACGCCTATTGTGACGTCATGGTAAACCCCTAACCCGACAAACCTTGCACGGTAAACAGAGGTACGGTTAACGGCATCTGCTGTAGATGGCGCTGTCGCTGGATTTTTAAACGGTGTACCGTTTTCTGTTTAGTCGCCATGTTCGCGTTCGCTTAGGTTATTCAGTGACACTAGCGCGTATCGAGCGAGATGGGAATAGAGTGCATTTAGCATGTATTTGCAAGTATGTGATTGTTAATTAAGGTGCTATTCAGTGCGTGTTGTTCAACTGTGATTTTTCCGACTGGTTATCGACGCGAAATGGTACCGGTATTAATCCAGGAACATCTGTAGAGTTGACGTTTGCTGCTGTAAGTAGTGTTCTTTTCGTTATTTTGTTTAAAAACTTGCGCAAATCGCTAAAATGTATTAAAAACGATAGCCTGAACGAACGAAGTTTGTGTAAATTCTGTTGTTTAAACGATTGATAACTGTGTTATGATAACAAACGATAACCCCGCGCTGGTATGTTGATTCGTTTGTATAGGTTATGTTGACCCTTGAGAACTGTTTCTCTTGTAAGCTTTCTTTCGCAGGAAAGATGCAAATTTCGAGAGTGAGTTCGTAAAAATTTCACCCAATTAAATCGGTTTTATATGCTAATAATTCGGGGTTTTATGCGAATGAAAGTCTTGGGAAAATGTGATTGATCGAATTTGTTATAATACGAACGGATTAATAAAATCAAATCATTAAGATGAATTAATTGAAAGCAGATAAGACTTTCTCCGCGTAGCGGTCGTTATTGTTAATTTATTCGTTCAGATAAGGTTTTAATAATTTGTTTGTTTCTTGTCGAATGCATTCTTGGGCTAAATAATAATAATAATAAATAAGTATCGCGTTCAGTTGTACCATTAGAAAGTAAATTACATCATATTGCAAGAAATTATGTTAAATATTGATTGGAAACACTTGATAGTAGAATTTTTGGTTGGGGTGAATGTGCAACCCTACAGGTACTTTAGCAGGTGGTGTAACTGCTGTTAGGGTGAATGGACATCTAAATATTACGTGTTATTGCGCAAAAATAAAATACCAAAATAAAAACGATCGATTTTCGGATTTTTGTATTAGAATATGTAAGAAGAGTAAAGTTTATGAATCAAAATCAACACTATTGCATAATGTTGTGTTTACTACGATACAGGAGACAGGAAGTAACGGAATTTTGCCGTTTCCCGTATACATGATAAAAAAAAAACTCGATACACATATAACGAGTGGCAAAAGACATAAACTTTGTTAGCGGTAATTATAGTAGGAAGTTGGCACAGTTATAGAAATCCTGTATGTTTGTGAATAGACGTCACTTTATATCGTTGTTATATGTTGAATATAAACTAGTGTCAGTTTTTATTTGACAGTTGAACGAAAAAAGAATTTAGTAACCCTGCGTCAGGCAATTTTAATCCATAATGACATAATTTTATTCTAACCTAGACAAATATAGGATTTTAGAAGAATTTGAAACACCAACTTGCAGTTTTAATACCTACTAAGAAGACGAAGATAATATCATAATAATATAATATCATAATAATAATATCATAATATCTTTTTTCTACTTTGCATTCATAATGCACACATTGTAACACTGTTTTCGGTGTTACAATTAGCAAATTGTAACACCGTTTTTAGTAACTTTTTTCTAAGATTGGTGACATTGATATCAAATGCATGTCAAACGAAAATACACATAACCACAAAAGTAAGCACAAACTGATTTTTTAGAATCGCACAAACTGCGAAGTATGTATATTTTTATACATATTTAAACATGCGTGTTGCATCCTAGGTTTCGTACTACTAGTATATGATGGTATATAATAATTATCAATAATTACTTTTTCACAGATATTTGAATTTAAGTGACAGATGACAGTGTTACCAACGGTTGCACCCATAAATACTCTAGATTGGAATTTTACCTAATATACTTCTAAATTTTTATAAAATTAATGACGCAAAGTAGAAAAAATAGTATATTACACTCGTTTTATAAGACATATTGGCGCATTCGTTCATTTTTCCTAATATGCGCCAATTTGCAACAACTCATGCGCCAATTTGACGTCTTATAAAACTTGTATAATAATATACTATTGCCACATAAGTTCCAGATGCCGAAATTTGCGTGCAATATCACTGTTATAAGTAACTTTGTTAAGTTAAATGTCGAACAAAACATTGACAAACAAAACTTCTCACATACATATTCATATACTACCTAGATATCGCAGCCAAACATTCTACTCCAAACAAGTAACAAAGTTAGTGAAATGAGAACTAATTGCAGCTGCTTTATCATGCTTGCCGTCTGGCGGTGCATCGCGCACGAAACTTTGTAATCCGAGTAGGCGATGACACATCCGTATCTCGCATGGTTGACTAGATTTTCCCGCTTTCTGTACTGTGGATTGTGTCAGTCTGGTCACTTCAAGGTAGTCACTACGATTCCTATACACAAGTGGGATCTATTGTCTAACGCAGTGTTTCCCAACCTGTGGTCCGCGGACCACTGGGGGTCCGTGGGTCTAACCCAGGGGTCCGCGGATAAAACGCAACAGATAATAGACCTATGGAGTAGCAATACTACTCCACCAATACTGTACCAACTACTTGGACAAATTTAGCACCAACGAATGTCCAAACTCATGTACGTCATTAAGAATTTCCTCAAGAGGCTGAAGAAAGATTTTGGACAAACACCAATCAAACTTATCGGGCAAACTTAATTTTTTTAAAGCAAATACTGCACCAATGAATGTCCAAAGTGTTATACACCAAAGGAAATTTCCTCAAGAGGCTGAAGCAACCTTTTGGACAAACACCAATCAACTTCCTCGACAAATTTAGCACCTACGAGTGTCCAAACTCATCTAAGTCATTAAAAAATTCCTCAAGAGGCTGAAGGTAGATTTTGGACAAACACCAATCAAACGTATCGGGCAAACTTAATTTTTTTAAAGCAAATACTGCACCAATGAATGTCCAAAGTGTTATACACCAAAGGAAATTTCCTCAAGAGGCTGTAGCAACCTTTTGGACAAACACCAATCAACTTCCTCGACAAATTTAGCACCTACGAGTGTCCAAACTCATCTAAGTCATTAAAAAATTCCTCAAGAGGCTGAAGGTAGATTTTGGACAAACACCAATCAAACGTATCGGGCAAGCTAAACTTTTTAAAGCAAATACTGCACCAATGAATGTCCAAAAGGTTGTACACCAGAAGAAATTTCCTCAAGAGGCTGAAGCAACCTTTTGGACAAACACCAATCAACTTCCTCGGCAAATTTAGCACCTACGAGTGTCCAAACTCATCTAAGTCATTAAAAAATTCCTCAAGAGACTGAAGAAAGTTTTTGGACAAACACCAATCAAACTTATCGGGCAAACTCAATTTTTTAAAGCAAATACTGCACCAATGAATGTCCAAAAGGTTTTACACCAGAAGAAATTTCCTCAAGAGGCTGAAGCAACCTTTTGGACAAACACCAATCAACTGCCTCGGTAAATTTAGCACCTACGAGTGTCCAAACTCATCTAAGTCATTAAAAAATTCCTCAAGAGGTTGAAGGTAGCTTTTGGACAAACACCAATCAAACGTATCGGGCAAACAAAACTTTTTAAAGCAAATATTGCACCAATGAATGTCCAAAGTGTTATACACCAAAAGAAATTTCCTCAAGAGGCTGAAGCAACCTTTTGGACAAACACCAATCAACTTCCTCGGCAAATTAATCACCTACGAGTGTCCAAACTCATCTAAGTCATTAAAAAAAATCCTCAAGAGGCTGAAGGAAGCTCTTGGACAAACACCAATAAAACTTATCGGGCAAACTCAATTTTTTAAAGCAAATACTGCACCAATGAATGTCCAAAAGGTTGTACACCAGAAGAAATTTCCTCAAGAGGCTGAAGCAACCTTTTGGACAAACACCAATCAACGTCCTCGGCAAATTTAGCACCTACGAATGTCCAAACTCAGCTAAGTCATTAAAAAATTCCTCAAGAGGTTGAAGGTAGCTTTTGGACAAACACCAATCAAACGTATCGGGCAAACAAAACTTTTTAAAGCAAATATTGCACCAATGAATGTCCAAAGTGTTATACACCAAAAGAAATTTCCTCAAGAGGCTGAAGCAACCTTTTGGACAAACACCAATCAACTTCCTCGGCAAATTAATCACCTACGAGTGTCCAAACTCATCTAAGTCATTAAAAAAAATCCTCAAGAGGCTGAAGGAAGCTCTTGGACAAACACCAATAAAACTTATCGGGCAAACTCAATTTTTTAAAGCAAATACTGCACCAATGAATGTCCAAAGGGTTATAGACCGCAAAAAAAATCCTCAACAGGCTGAAGCAACCTTTTGGACAAACACCAATCAACTTCCTCGACAAATTTAGCACCTACGAGTGTCCAAACTCATCTAAGTCATTAAAAAATTCCTCAAGAGGCTGAAGGAAGCTTTTGGACAAACACCAATCAAACGTATCGGGCAAACTAAACTTTTTAAAGCAAATACTGCACCAATGAATGTCTAAAGTGTTATACACCAAAGGAAATTTCCTCAAGAGGCTGAAGCAACCTTTTGGACAAACACCAATCAACTTCCTCGGCAAATTTAGCACCTACGAGTGTCCAAACTCATCTAAGTCATTAAAAAATTCCTCAAGAGGCTGAAGATAGCTTTTGGACAAACACCAATCAAACTTATCGGGCAAACTCAATTTTTTAAAGCAAATACTGCACCAATTAATGTCCAAAAGGTTGTACACCAGAAGAAATTTCCTCAAGAGGCTGAAGCAACCTTTTGGACAAACACCAATCAACTTCCGCGACAAATTTAGTACCTACGAGTGTTCAAACTCATCTAAGTCATTAGAAAATTCTTCAAGAGACTGAAGGAAGCTTTTGGACAAACACCAATCAAACTTATCGGGCAAACTCAATTTTTTAAAGCAAATACTGCACCAATGAATGTCCAAAGGGTTGTACACCAGAAGAAATTTCCTCAAGAGGCTGAATCAACCTTTTGGACAAACACCAATCAACTTCCTCGACAAATTTAGTACCTACGAGCGTCCAAACTCATCTAAGTCATTAGAAAATTCTTCAAGAGGCTGAAGGAAGCTCTTGGACAAAGACCAATCAAACTTATCGGGCAAACTCAATTTTTTAAAGCAAATACTGCACCAATGAATGTCCAAAGGGTTATACACGGGAAGAAATTTCCTCAAGAGGCTGAAGCAATCTTTTGGACAAATACCAATAAACTTCTTCGACAAATTTAACACCTACGAATATCCAAACCGCAGACCGTGGTAAGGTTGCGCTAGGGGTCCGCCCTTGAAAAGGATTTGGGAAACGCTGGTCTAACATCTGTACCGTACTCGTATGTGTTCAAGTAGTTATTTATACCTAAAACGTTTGGCTATTTTCTTTGGTTGCGTATTTTAGGAATGCACTGTCTTTCTGTCAACGTCTGTTCAACATCTGTTCTTGTTATTTGTGTATTTGTTGGTTATGTAACACTTGTAGATGCACGTGGGATGATAAAAAGTTTATAGAATTATATATTTATGGTCGATTTTTATTGTTGCTTGTGAACTAATTACTTGTTTTGATAACGAATCTATAAAATATTCTCCGCACGCGACCGTGTATGTTTCGGATTGACCATAAACAGCTCCGATAAGAGCACTTTGTATGTCTTTAACAAATATACTGGAGTGAAGAAGCCTATATAGTGGGTTTTAGTACTTTTCTAACCTCAACTTACTAACGGACGGCGTGTAGGTGTTGTGGTGTTGGGATGTTATATACGGCCTTTGGAACATTTTAGTGTGGAGTAGTGTAGGTGAGGTGTATTTTATTATCCCTAGATTTGTATAAAATACCTGTTTGAGTGCACAGTAGCCGTTGACGAGAGGCAATCTGTGAAAATTCGAATTTTCAAGGTTTGGTTTGATAGATTTTGTGTGCTCGTGTTTACACATAGAGGAACCAGAAATAATGTTGTTTGGGTACCGATTCTCTTTTACTACCTGAGTCACTGTTGAACTGATGCCAATAGTTATTACAATGGACGGACTTGTTGAGTAATGCCTACAGAAATATGAACAAATCGCTGACAACGATGAAAACGGTGATTTATTCTAATCGATGAGATTATCTAGTTAAAAATACGAATTTTTAAAATGATACTGCCACTCTGCCACATGGTCTAGCTCCAGCTTATTTCTTCTACTGATATACGTATATGTGTCCGTAAAATATACTGTAGCACAGTTATTGATTACGAGGAATAATAATAACATTGACGTGGTTGAACTGCACTGACACATTTTTTGTATTCTTATTCTAAACTACCTGCAACTTAATTACATACTAAAGCAGCCAAAGAAAAATACCATATAGAGCGAACAGCATAGTTCTGACTTACAACTTGCGTAACATACAACTTACTCTAACAAACAAAAGAATTGCTTTAATGCGGCAGAAACACACATTCACAAGCACTCACGTGTGGCAATGTGATCTGGTATTTTACGCATACTTACGCAATGGCAACGCAACCACTTTTATGTACGGAAAATGGGAAAATGCGTGGACAATGTCCTATTGCTTGACAATGTCCTAAAGCTAAACTATGCCGTCATAGCTTTGTTTCTGTAATTCTAAATTGATTATTTTAATAAATCTGGTTTTATTTGAAATAAGGATCAGCCTTGAGGTAAATAGAGCTTTATCTGGAGTTCCTCAGGGTACCACTTTTGGACCACTTCTATTTCACCATTGTGGGTTCGTTAAATTTGTTCTTACAGTAATTTCTTTATCTTTCTTTTTCAGGTTTCCACAAATGGCTGATGATGGCAAATTTAAAAAGACACAGGTGAGTGAGTCATTCCTGTAAATGCATTCGGTCGCGTTCTCGAGGTTATTGGCGTTCGTTTTCAACTTGAGGTACACGATAAGATATATTAGTTATGAGTGAGTGTGTCTGGCCCACGCCTCTGTTTAAATATAGGTTTTTAACTCGTCTTTTGTACGACTTGTGATGATTTCATACAGAAATTAAGATTGCATCGTTTCTATATCCGCAGAAAGATCATTTGGTTGGTTCAAGTAAAGTATAAAATTCTCAGAGTAAGAATATGATGTTCTTGATGCTCCAAGTATTACGTTTTCTTGTTTTAAGTATGAAGGAACTGCTTGAAAGGAATTACGTCTGTTTTAAGCGATACGTACGTATACTTTTGGGTCAAGAAACTGTCTGTTCGTTGAAGAATGAATATTTTTGACTCGACAAAATATTGTTGTTGCAAAACGAACGTCTTATTCTTTTTATATGTAGAAGAATAACATTTTCTTCGTCAGAGCAAAATATACTCAACATAAACATACTAAACTCTTAAACCGGAAATTCTTATTAGAATAAAATACTAGCTCTGTGTATATGTCAAAATTTTCGACTTTAGTTATTGGGCATTCTAGAAATATGTGGTTAAGGCTTCCCACCTGTCCACATTCGCAATATGGACATTTTAGGATACATTTTAGGTTATCTGCTATCTGTTACTGTTGTTACGAATGTCCGGCAGGGGGCGTTTCGGGTTTGACGTTACTGTGGTAATAGCAGCAAAACACGGGTCGACAAAAATCGATTTTTTGGATCGAAAATTGTTTTTAAGGCCGTTTTTTTGCTCAAAACTCTTTGCGAAGGGTATTTAGAGGGATCTTATCGTAAGACATGAGAGCGAGCGGCTTTTATAAGGTCGGCAGGAACGGATAAAAAATGTAAATTTTTGACGTTCATCGATCCGCTTGTCGGAATTTCTAGACGTCACGTGACATTTTCTCGAGGTTCGCCTTCACCCGAAGAGGTGCAAAAACGTGATTTTTTTTCAAAATTGACGCATTTAATTTACAAAATATCGCGCAGTCCACGCGGAATTGTGTCCTTTTTTCAATTCGAGCGTCAAAAGTAATATCGAAAAGCCCAATTTTGCAGCTACTCGATCGCAAATGTCGGCGAAAATGGGCGATTCCGCTGAACGCGCCCTACACTTGAAAGTTCGTAATTAGTATAGGTAGAAGATTATTTGGATAGAAAAATTAATGTCTTGTCAAATACAAACAAAGCCAGGAGAAGTTTAACCTTGTCCATTCAGAGATTTTCGTATAGGATAGCGTTTTATAATAAACGAAACGATTAAAGCGTGTCCTAAATTAAAAGTATCAAAATCGCTTGCGTAACTTTTAAAACCGTAAAATATCTAGATTGCGCAAGTTCTCTAGTGGTTTAGGTACCAATTATTGAAAGTAACCCAAATTTGAAAATCCCAAATTAAAATGATTAAGGATATAATTGCCCGTTCTCTTTTTTTTTTTTCGAGATGTACCGTAGGTTGCGTTCTATTGTATGTCCGCGATGATTTATTAGAGCGATGTTGTTGTTATTTTATGGGAATTTGTCGTAACAGGATGTCTCGCTTGTTCGTACTATAAATAAACAAAACGGGTTCAATGCATCAAACGCGCTTCGCTACCGTTCACCATTTTAATTGCTTATACATATAGCGGTTGTGCTTAATGACTTTAAATGCTTGGATTGTTTTATGCAGAAAAATGTGTGTTACCGTAATACACGTCTTGTAAAGGCAGTAAAGACTTCACTAAGGCAGTAAAAACTAATCGAAATTTTTATTTAATATTTGGTTGGCCCACTAGGGGCATCTATAAACAAGCGTCTGGGTATTGAAGCAACTAAATTTTCTGTTTCAATGGGCGTTATTCATTGCCATTCCTCTTGCAGCTTCTCTTTTAGAATTGGAGTACTTGCAATGGCATGTTGTCTTATATTACGCTCCAAAATCTACCCAAACGTGCTTGATAACATTTAAGTCGGGGCTTTGAGGTGGTGAGTTAATTGTCGTGAAGGGTAGTAAAGCAACCATTCCTTAACGATGTGTCTTGTTGAAGAATCCAACTTCCTCCAAGGCATAATTTATCGACCGATGCTTTTAAATTATGTACCAAAATATATCCCTTAATAAACACCAAATTTCCTACTCCAAATGCGTCAAATTCCAAGCGAAGTTTCCGTTTTTTTTTGTCGCTTATGAGGGGTTTCTTGTGTGGAGTTCTGCTGTGAAAACTATTATTGTTCAAAGTTCTTTGAACAGTTCGTGGGTACACAATCGTATCTGATGTTATTGCTAGCTATACGGCCAAGATACTGGAACTTAGTTTCGGTTTTTTTTATCAACTTTCTTTTCAAAATAAACGATACATCTCTACGACTTAGCCTCTTTGGGCGACCACTGCGCGATTTATTTTCAACACTATAAGTATTTAAAAGTTATTGAATATGGATTGAACTGTCGATTTTTTTTTAATTTCTTATCGAGGAGTCATTGTACACTTCTTGAAACTGTGTAGACTACAAATAAGTCTAGACTACAAATAAATACAATTCATACGAAGCCTAATTTAAAGCCGGAACGCAAAATTAAACAAACGGTACTTCCCCGTTATTATCCAGCAGCACACAGTAACGTAGAGCCTGTCATGCGGGCCGTATGTAGACTTTCGTCATTCCTTTTCTTTCGTTTTTCGTGAATAATTCGTTAAGTTTATATCGCAGCGAGTTATTTTTTGTTATATAATAATAAAAATGGATTTAAAACAAAGCTGCATCATTATTTTTCTTCGTAATGCTTTCGGACTGGTCAGATAGCAGAAATGGTGGTCGTACGTAGACTTTTGTCGGCCACTGTATACATGTAGTAGGCACGTTTTTCCCAGGTTCACAATCGCTTTAATTTGCGAATTCTGACAAAGTTCGGTCCTCGATTTATTTCGGAACGAGTCGAGATGTCAAACTAATGACCGGGCTTGGCCCATACCAGGCTTCGATATATATTTCTTCGTGTTGTAGGTCTGCTTCTTTATGCATGCACACAGTTTATCATTTACTGCCCGAGACACTCCTGATATTTTATGTCGACGCGGAAATCAGAGTTTCTAAAAAGATTTGGGTGGATGGATAAACAAATAGATAAACTCGAATATAGGACTTTAGTTCCACTCAGGATCATAATTTAATGTCATTGGCCGACTAGGTTTTTATAAAATCCGTCTTTGAAGGTCTTAAGCTGGGTTTATTCACCTTCCCATAAAGTTCTATCTATTTCTTTTCTTCGTAATTCTTTCGGACTCGTCAGATAGCAGAAATGGGTGTCGTACGTGGATTTTTGTCGAAATTTTCTTTCGTGTCGTTTCGTTTCGCGTGCATGCGCGGTGACCGCGGAGCGAAACGCGGGTAGGTACCTAAGATATAATAATAATTCTGGTAGCGATTGTATCGGATTATGGCCGTTCTAATGACGCTAAATCTGCCGTTTTACCGTTGTCGTGCCTGTTTGCCGGCGAGGATCACAGGCTGCAGCGACGGCAGCGCCTCGCCGCGGCTATTTCCGTCCGCCGGCAATTGTTTTATTTACTCCTTTCTTGTTTTATAAATACGTTGGCGGCATTGGGGCATTAATTTTTAGGGCTATCGCGTGCCAAAGCGAATAAAACGGGCGCGCAGCCGGCGAAATTGATTTTTGCACGTGGGCAGCTGGTTACGACAACAGGTGATTGAGTTCTTTGTTTTAAATTTGTGAAAAAAAAAAACGGAAATTGACCTAATTCCTAAATGTTTAAAGTCCACAGATTAATAATAAGGGATCAAATTTCCAAGTCTTTAATCCTGAATAACCTAAGACCTAAATCATTGAGTTCGCACTGGTTTATAAGGTGGGGTGTGCCTAAAACTTCAAATGGTGAATCTTCACGATTTGCCTGATTTGACAGAGTGATTTCAGACACTCAAATTAATCAGGCAATCAAATCAAATCAGGCAAGTTTCTTCAAAGAGGCGAAATTTCTTCTGTGTCAAAAATCGAAGATGATGAAGTGGATGGCGCACTTGGGAGAGGATGGTTCTCTCCATGGGGGATAGGTAGCGATGCTGATGGCAAATTTGGATATTTTATTTTATGCTTATCCTTCTTCGAATATCCGGAGACGTTTATCGTGCAAAAATGGCAATCATCTACATCTTGGAATGCTCTCGCCACAACATGGGGACTGCAAACGGCTTTTGCTTCCCTTTCACCCACTTTAAAAGTCCGATCTAACAGGAAATACAGCATCTATTAAGTGTCCATGGCTTTTCCAGATCTCCAATTCTAAATCCAAAATAGAAGCAGTAAGCTGCTTTTACCTCTTGTGTTATAAAACTTATTTTGTATATTTTAATGCACAGAATGTCTGTATAACTTGACTTTCCACCCATAATATAAACGTATTTTATTAATTTTTCGTGACGAATTTATAATTTCAGGTCGCATGTTTATCAACAGCGAGCTCGCAATTAATTCAATTTATACATGCAACCTTGAATTTAAAGTCTCATTCTCCTTTATTAATCCGTACAATCCATGGCACTTTTAAGTATTACAGAAAATTGCAAAACGACAACCTGCCGACCGCGACCTTGACATTTCTGTTTGCTTTGAATTCGAATTACTTATGGTCAGTCATCGATTGACAAATTTTGTATTGACATAGTTTCGCAGATACAAATCACAGAGCACAGGAAGCAAATTCCGTAGCACATTAATAGTCTACCTATACTAATTACGAACTTTCAAGTGTAGGGCGCGTTCAGCGGAATCGCCCATTTTCGCCGATCGAGTAGCTGCAAAATTGGGCTTTTCGATATTACTTTTGACGCTCGAATTGAAAAAAGGACACAATTCCGCGTGGACTGCGCGATATTTTGTAAATTAAATGCGTCAATTTTGAAAAAAAATCACGTTTTTGCACTTCTTCGGGTGAAGGCGAACCTCGAGAAAATGTCACGTGACGTCTAGGAATTCCGACAAGCGGATCGATGAACGTCAAAAATTTTAATTTTTTATTCGTTCCTGCCGACCTTATAAAAGCCGCTCGCTCTCATGTCTTACGATAAGATCCCTCTAAATACCCATCGCAAAGAGTTTTGAGCAAAAAAACGGCCTTAAAAACAATTTTCGATCCAAAAAATCGATTTTTGTCGACCCGTGTTTTGCTGCTATTACCACAGTAACGTCAAACCCGAAACGCCCCCTGCCGGACATTCGTAACAACAGTAACAGATAGCAGATAACCTAAAATGTATCCTAAAATGTCGCGAATGTGGACAGGTGGGAAGCCTTAACCACATATTTCTAGAATGCCCAATAACTAAAATCGAAATTTTTGACTTATACACAGAGCTAGTAATAATACTAATACATTCCTATCATTCTTAACGTACAGGATTGTCTAGCTCTAGTAGGTATAAATAATTCATAAAACATACCAGAAACAAATCATAATATCCGTAAACCCAAGCAGACAATTTTGGTCTAGGAAATTGTTAAAACCGCGTACGCATTACCACAATACAAAAGGCAATTGTGCAAACTGTACTAGAAGGACGGGAAAAATGGAATAAAGTATTACTTTCCCCTATATTTATTTACCATAAATGTCGCCGTGTGTCTCTCTTACAATGCCCAGGCTATGAAAACGGTTATTTCAAGACTTTATGTGTACCAGAGAATGACTGGGTAATGTCGAATTATGTAACTTGCATGTTACACGCGCTGTACAGTACGTTACTACATGTCGCATTTACAGATCGTGAGGTAATAGAGCAGCTAGATTCTGACTTTTTCTAGACCGACTACACAGAGAGAATGAATGAAATAAATCTGGTTTTATTTGAAATGAAGATCGGCCTTGAGGTAAATAAATATTCCATTTGGAATTATTTGGAAGAGAAAATTATGTCAAGTATATTTTTCTCTGACGAAAAAAACAGTTCTTGACCCAAGATTCTTACACCGAGAGATACATAGAAAGTTGTGCTATTACTTTACAGATGGCGCTAACAGTTTCTCGTGTCTTTTGCCACATATCACCGCTATATAAGTTTGACGATATTGAGTGTTCGTATTTTGTTTGTTTACATCTATGGGTCGATGTTCTATTTCATGGGTGATTTACAACGATTATGAGGAAAACCAGGATTGTAGTGGAATAGCCTATATAGAGAGAACTATATTCTTGGATATCAAGAAAAATTATTCTTGCGTATTATTTAGGTATTTTTGCTATCCAAATAATATTTTATTGTAATAAGAATTTCAGTATATGTTATAGTTATTTCAATGGCTATTATTCTTCCATTTTAAGAGTTTAGTATGTTTATATTGAGTATATTTTGCTCTGACGAAGAAAAAGTTATTCTTCAATAAAACAGTAGACGTTCCTCTTACAACAACAAAAATATTTCGTTGGACGACAAATATATATGCGTCAACGAAAAAACAGTTTCTTGACCCAAGATTCTTACTCTGAGAGATACATAGAAAGTTGAGCTATTACTTTACAGATGGCGCTAACAGTTTCTCGCGTCTTTTGCCACATATCACCGCTATATAAGTTTGACGATATTGAGTGTTCGTATATTGTTTGTTTACATCTAAGCATAAGTGTTTTATTTCATGGTTGACTTACAAGGATTATGAGGAAAACCAGGATTGTAGTGGAATAGCCTACACAAAGAGAACTCTATTCTTGGATATCAAGAACAAATGTTTTTGCGTGTATAGTGTAGTATGAAGACAAAGAGAATGTTTTTGTATGAAAACTCGTCAATTAATTTCTTGTATTTGCCCAATAATAGATCGTTATTGACTGTAGTGATTATGTGAGGGACAAGACTGATGGTTTGAATTTGATTCTCCCGTCCAATTAAAATGATTGAGTGGTGACATGACATGATTTTTTTTTCACGTAAATGAAAATGTTCGGTTGGCTGCTTTCGTATAATGGTCAGGAACTCCAGTGCGTATATATATACATACATATATGTATAGATAGCACCTGCATTTGTCGGAAATAATTACTGATGACGCGTATGCGGTTTTGTTCTATCGATTATATGTATACAGGTACTAAATATACACAGACCACTTTTTGATGGACATTTTTTATTCCGCGTTTATTTGAGGACCTTGGAACAATTCCGTGGGCTATTAAAAACAGAAAACAAACGTTCTATTCACAAATAGACACCTACCATAGATTTTATTCATAACGAAATGATTTTTTGTAAATAAAGATAATTAACTGTGGTGTTTTTTTTTTCTCGTAAAACCATAATAAATCAGTAATGGACTTTCTCCAATTCCTATTTTAGAATCTATCTTAATCATTAAAACTTAATGGTTTTAATTTAACAACGTCCGTTTTCTCATTAAATTCGCTCTATTAGATCTAGAGGAAAGGCAATGGGCAGAAGTAGGTAGTAAAGTTTATTGTTATTGGCGGAATTTTATAGCAAAATTGCGAAATATAGCGGAACGACACAAGTGTATAAATTACTATAAAATACGTTCTTTCTACAGACCGACTTATTTGTGCAATTATTACACCTGCTACAAGGACACACGTTTTGTACGTTATACATTATACATATGTAATGGGTCGGAAACCCATTATTTATTTATTAAGATATGATCAAATTAAGCGAGATATTTGTGAGAACATTCGGGAATGTCAAAGGTTTTTGCTAGGGTTGAACATCTGGTTTAGGATTTGACCGCGTGTTATAAGTTTAAAATTGAAGAGTTGTCATTGGCTAAGAAGAAATGCTTCCGGCTTCCTTTGGGGTCGAGGGATGCAAACGAAGAATCTCGGCTCTTCTCATTTCAACCACCGTCATGTAAAGTACACGTTTTTGTGGAGCGTTCTTAGGCGCTTAAGTTTATCCCTGGTAAGTCTTTTCAACTCGTCTCGCATTTCATTGTAAATTAAATTATTCATATTTCTGCTAAAAGTGTGTCTGTCTAAATCAACTCCTAGGTTTAATTTAAACGTCAATATGTTCAAAGCTTTATTCATTTTTCTATGTAACCTATCAAACGGGATTGTTGATTATTATTGTTAATAGATGTTATTGTTTTGATAAGTGTTTCGTTTCATTTGAGTAGTCTTGCTTTATCAGCCCTTATTAAATGTTAAATACTTAAACGCGTCAGTTAATAGTCAGAAAATGTGTTCACAAGGTTCAAGAAAAAGAACCCAGTTAGTTTTGTCTTCGAATAAATTGGAAGAGATTTGATGAATTAGAATTTTGACCAGTAATTAAAGCCCTTAAACCGCGCTTGGCCAAAATGCTACCATGTTAGGGAGTCGCGGTTGTTCCCGCCATTTTGACCTCCTACACATACAGTAAATAATTACGTAACTAATGCCATGCCTAAGTACAGAAAGAATCATCTTCAATATAGACATCTTCAATAATTGAAATAGATTCAGAACACCTCAAAACTGTTGGAACAGGATTGTAGAAAAAAAATTCTGCTGTCAACAGAAATCTTAGAATTTGTGTATGTTTGGTTACAGAGATCCCACGGATCCCGCCGATTGTGATAAAAAAAGGGTTTGGTACTTAGAGCTAACAAGGAGAGGCTGCCAAACCTTGTTTATTATTGGTACTAGAATTATTTCCTTGTAAGCTGTCTTCGTGCGTGCATCAAGTGTATGTCCATATTGTCTGTGTCGTTTGTTTTGTCAAGTTTTGTCGTAATGAATAACACAAACAAAGGTATGCAGTAGTTTTTTATGTAAATGACTTATTAATAATCTTGATTTTTTTGGTGTAATTTGCTATGGAAAATAGCCCCGCGTTTCTTGTAAATTTAGTATAATATTTTATTTAGTTGGATCGAAACCTTATGTATTCATCAGTTTGATTTTGTTTTTATAAAAGAGAAAATATTTCGGTAGAATATACAACTCAAATTTGCTGCAGAAACTTGCATGTAATGATCCTACATAATATTTTTAGATGCTGTGATCGCATACCAACGAGTGCTGTTTGATGTGTGGCTGAAAGAAAACAGTATAAGCGATCCTCATACGTTATCGATAAATTTGGATGAAAAGCATACAGTACGGACGAAAAAACGGAGATAAAACTAAAAATTAACAATTTTAATAGCAGGCTTTCAAAGAAATTACTGTCTGACTGTCATCCCTCATTAACACCGTTTTTGTCCCAAGAAACGATGTGCTTTGACAAAGACTGCAAAAAATAGAATAAATACTCTTTTATATACTTCTGACTCTTTAATATCTTCAATTTCAAAAAGCAACACTCACAGTTACTCGCTCTTATAAGGATAACGCATTTGATGAAAACGTGAACAGTCTTTTGCTGGACACAACTGTTGATGTTACTGACGAAGACATTATCTTACATGATGAACAGTATGCATATGAGAGCTAGTAAAATTGATTTATACAAATTTTGTTGTTATTACTCTAAAATGTACTGCATATTTTATGGACCATCCTGTAAAGAGAAAAATATTTTTAAGATGACTACTTTCGCTTTCCAGATGTAAGAAAATTTAATTTATCTACCTATACTAATTACGAACTTTCAAGTGTGGGGCGCGTTCAGCGGAATCGCCCATTTTCGCCGACATTTGCGATCGAGTAGCTGCAAAATTGGGCTTTTCGATATTACTTTTGACGCTCGAATTGAAAAAAGGACACAATTCCGCGTGGACTGCGCGATATTTTGTAAATTAAATGCGTCAATTTTGAAAAAAATCACGTTTTTTCACCTCGTCGAGTGAAGGCGAACCTCGAGAAAATGTCACGTGACGTCTAGAAATTCCGACAAGCGGATCGATGAACGTCAAAAATTTGCATTTTTTATCCGTTCCTGCCGACCTTATAAAAGCCGCTCGCTCTCATGTCTTACGATAAGATCCCTCTAAAGACCCTTCGCAAAGAGTGTTGAGCAAAAAACGGCCTTAAAAACAATTTTCGATCCAAAAAATCGATTTTTGTCGACCCGTGTTTTGCTGCTATTACCACAGTAACGTCAAACCCGAAACGCCCCCTGCCGGACATTCGTAACAACAGTAACAGATAGCAGATAACCTAAAATGTATCCTAAAATGTCCATATTGCGAATGTGGACAGGTGGGAAGCCTTAACCACATATTTCTAGAATGCCCAATAACTAAAATCGAAAATTTTGACATATATACGGAGCTAGTTTAATACTATCTTTAAGAAAATGTACCATCTCCCGACATCGCATTTCTAATACGAGTTTTGCACAGCTAGATCAGGCATTTCGACCAGTGCGTGTGGTGGCGCGAATATTTGTGCGATTTTCATTGTTTGCCCCAGTTGATGATGTAAGTTTCGAAAACACGTCCATTGTCGGAACGCTCTCTTTAAACGGGTGTTTATCATACGGTCACGAAATCAATTTGGCAACACGAGTATTAAAAACACGATTTACGGAAGCTATAGAACGAATTAAGAGCCTCAATTTTATCGCCACTTCCTAGTTAAAGGGATCTTTAGGCTAAGAACACACGAGGCGGCGCGCGACGAAGCGGCCGCCGATTCGTCTGCCGACTTGACAGACAAAGCCATTTGCAAGCACTTGTAGAGGACACACGGCTCAGCAGCGGCGCGGCGACTAATCGTCGAACCAGAATACAGCAACGAAATGTCGCCGCCTGCGTTTGCACACACGCAAGCGTCGGACGAATCGGCACCGCGCCGCCTCGTGTGTTCTTAGCTTTACTGTATTTTCTGGCGTTTTGAATCAAACCATCCTAAACCACGCAAACACTTATGTGTTGATGTACAATTTTCTTTATAATAAAAATCATTGATGAGACATTTAAAAAAGCAATAAAGATAAGAGAAATTTCGCCTTGATCGAAATGTGTTACCATCACAACCGCTGAATACACTTAACGTCACCGTAGGTGATCGCGACAGTAATTACGGCACTCCGATCGCGGTGTACTTGCCGTTTCATCCGAGAAACCAACGTTAATAATAATGTTAATAAATAATTGCCTTTAATTATATGAGTCACGGGACCAAGTAGGTAGCGCCTCGAGATTGGTATCGCCTCTCAAAGAGGAGAGTCTCTCACTGCAGTCTCGGTTGTGCTAACTGCAAAATGGCACGAATGCTCGCAGCATGAATGCGATCGAGTTGGATCAAGCCTCTATACAGCAGAACCATCTGATGCACGCGCATCCCTAGTCGCGAAAGTTTTCTATTTCTTTGACGAAGAAAAAGTTATTCTTCAATAAAAAAAAAATAGATATTCGTCTTAGAACAAACTAGCTCTGTGTATAAGTCAAAATTTTCGATTTTAGTTATTGGGCATTCTAGAAATATGTGGTTAAGGCTTCCCACCTGTCCACATTCGCAATATGGACATTTTAGGATACATTTTAGGTTATCTGCTATCTGTTACTGTTGTTACGAATGTCCGGCAGGGGGCGTTTCGGGTTTGACGTTACTGTGGTAATAGCAGCAAAACACGGGTCGACAAAAATCGATTTTTTGGATCGAAAATTGTTTTTAAGGCCGTTTTTTTGCTCAAAACTCTTTGCGAAGGGTATTTAGAGGGATCTTATCGTAAGACATGAGAGCGAGCTGCTTTTATAAGGTCGGCAGGAACGGATAAAAAATGTAAATTTTTGACGTTCATCGATCCGCTTGTCGGAATTTCTAGACGTCACGTGACATTTTCTCGAGGTTCGCCTTCACCCGAATAGGTGCAAAAACGTGTTTTTTTTTTTTCAAAATTGACGCATTTAATTTACAAAATATCGCGCAGTCCACGCGGAATTGTGCCCTTTTTTCAATTCGAGCGTCAAAAGTAACATCGAAAAGTCCAATTTTGCAGCTACTCGATCGCAAATGTCGGCCAAAATAGGCGATTCCGCTGAACGCGCCCTACACTTGAAAGTTCGCAATTAGTATAGGTAGACAAAAATACTTCGTTGGACGAAAAATATATATGCGTCAACAAAAAAAAAAACAGTTTCTTGACGCAAGATTCTCACTCTGAGAGATACATAGAAAGTTGTGCTATTACTTTACAGATGGCGCTAACAGTTTCTCGCGTCTTTTGCCACACATCACCGCTATATAAGTTTGACGATATTGAGTGTTCAACTTTTTTTTTTATAGAAAATTGTCCATTTTTACTTATTATAATTACCTACAAACATAACCCTTATTCCTGTTCCCGTATATATATATACATTCTGATCGCAAAAAACCTCAATATCTCCGTCTTTATTTATACTTTTTCGGTTCACGAGTAAACACCTGGACGTAAAGATATACACCATAAGGCAATATATAACCGCCTGTTGACTGCATTGGCATCGTTTCTGATGATCAAGAAGTGTTTAACCCATTTAATGGGGCCACGCCATCTAGTGAGGGTTTCCGGAAACATCCACAACATCCTTACCGACTGCGCCAATTAAATTTTGTGGTGGTATCTAATATTTCATCCAGAGACTCTTCATTTCGCATAAACTTATTATGTAATTCAATAGAAATGACTTTCTTGGTCTTGTTAGTCTCGGAAATGTACATCACTAGTACCCAAGGAAGTAAGTAAAGCATCCCAGTATTTTCGTGGGCGAATCGTCTGGCATTGTACTCTTTGGTGAGTCGACCAAGTTGGGCGAACAATTGCCATCCATACGTGGCCCGAATGGACCGATATGCATGCACTTCTTAAGGAGCGTAGGAGAGCTAAAGATCTGTTACGATTTTTCCGCAATCTGCTCTCTCGCGCTATCGACGGCGAAAATCGCGCTGTAGGGATTAAAAAACCGTAAAAGAAACCTTGACTCGCCCGGTGAACAATGGGCCAAAGCAATAATTTACCTTCATAAGCGAAGGAGACGGCAGTTAGTATGTAATTACCTCGGGTCTTGGAAAGTTATAGGGGGAAAATGAACGATTTTACTGAGATAATAGGTGTACTTTGGCCAGATCGAGCATCTGGTTGTGTGGTTAGCACTGCTGTGCAATCCTTGAAAGGGATATTGCTCATTGTTGAGGATTTTTTGTTTTATTCTAGCCTTGGAATTGAGTAAGTGGAAGTGGGAATATGAATTTTCGATCACTTTGATCAGGCTTTGTTTATATCTTTGCCTTTTTTATTTTAAAATATTATATAGAATCTTTGCAGATATAAGGTTGTTGTGATGTGTCAGATACAAAGTTGTGACCAATATTCAGAAGTTTGCTATGTTCAATCTCAAGTGATCCAAATTCTATATTAGAATCATTGTTAATAGATTTTTTTGACTGGAAGACTTAGATTTACCAAAAGAAAATGCTAAGTTATTGGGTTCTAGGCTACAGGAATGGAATCTTTTCGCACGAGATGTGACAGTGTCTTTACAAAGCGTAACAAGACTTTTAAAGCATATTTTAAAATGGAAGGATCTTTACGTGTTGAGGGTCTCATGAACGAGTTTGATATTCCCCACGATCCTTCTGAATGGTGGCTTTTTATCGATTCATCAAAATACAGCTTGAAGTCAGTACTTTTACATATCCTTTGAATTTATATCATTTGTTCCCTTGTGTTATTAAACATGACAAATTTGGGCGCGTGTAGGATGTGTGTGTGTATAAAATTTCTTAGGAATTTGTACCTGGCAAGGCGACAACCTAAACAAAATATCAGTCTACAGTTCCCACACGAACTAATTAGTGAACAGAAATAAAGTTGTAGACAGAAGAAAATTTAGTCTTTTCACTGTTTTTCCTCTATATTTAATAATAATTATAAAACCTAATCTTCAAGTATGTATAATGATATCCATTTTCCTACGTATATCTTTTGCAGAACTATTCAATTGAAAAACAGAATAAAAAAACCTTCATCTTCGATAACAAAATTCCGGAGTTTCTGTAACCAGTGACCTCACGATAGAATGCCACTCATCGGCGCTCTATTATCAGAAATATCTGAGGGAGGGCATGGAGTGACCTCTGGCGAGCGATACGACCACTAAGTCATCCGGGATTAATTATTTTTAATGTGGCGCCTCGCGATGCGTTCAGACAGCGTCCGTAATGGTAATGAACAAGTTATGTCCGATATGATCTCATCTGCTCTCAATTAATTGACGTCACGTCTTTTATTTCAACATCTTTCAATAAAATAACATTAAAATTCGACCAAATTTGAACTAGAGAATCCGTTCTGTCCGTTATCAAAATTTTACCGTTTAGGGAACAAATAGAACTATTTACTGAGTTTTTTTTTGCTTGTTTTTCTTTCATTCTTCAATTTCGAAAGACAGGGTTGTATTAGCAAGGATTTTGGGGGTAATGGTCCAAGTTTTGTGTCCATACCGAGTTCACTCAGCCACTCTGTTATTTCTATTGATATTTTGTATAAAATCGCACCTAAAACTAGTAAAATTTGTCATCTTTCCATTGTTTCCTTCTTGCAAATCAATTTTATTGGAATACTGATCAGGAAATATGCAAAAAATCTGGGCTATTGTTTTTCTAAAACAAATAAGAAAGAATACAGTATCTACTCACTAAGTTTCTTTGAATGTTAATGTCTATCGAGCTATTAATATCTGTCTATCAAGCTAGTAACTTTAAAAAATTTCCAAAGCTTCAAAACTACTAAAGAAAAACCTTCTAACTGGTAAAAGTAGGAACTACTATGTTCTCCTACTAATCATGCGACAGACGTTGCTTTCTACCTTCTATACATACAAAATTACATACACATACGTTAGGTACATCCATAAAACAGATTTAATTACTTCAATATACGACATCGTACGTACACACTTCTAAATATATTCTCCATGTGCGATTTAAGACAAACTCTGCAGTATTAGGCGCACATCTCTACGAGCAGAGAGTTACGGCCCAGGTGGAGCCTGGAGATCTCATCCTACTTCCGCACTCGTTGGCCTATAGAGGGCGCGATTTATCGCGTCATTTGCATCGGATAAACGAGTAAACGACAGTTAAAAGAGCAGGTTAGCGTTAAGCGCTAACCTGCTCCTAGGAAAACACGGCTTAACGCTTGATACAAACAATTTTTCCCTTTGTGAAAAGGTCTTTCTTTTAGATCTTGTGCAATTTATTATGGTTGGGTTGTATTAGCATGGATTTTGGGGGTAATGGTCCAAGTTTTGTGTCCATACCGAGTTCACTCAGCCACTCTGTTATTTCTATTGATATTTTGTATAAAATCGCACCTAAAACTAGTAAAATTTGTCATCTTTCTATTGTTTCCTTCTTGCAAATCAATTTTATTGGAAATACTGATCAGGAAATATGCAAAAAATCTGGGCTATTGTTTTTCTAAAGCAAATAGGAAAGAATACAGTATCTACTCACTAAGTTTCTTTGAATGTTAATGTCTATCGAGCTATTAATATCTGTCTATCAAGCTAGTAACTTTAAAAAATTTCCAAAGCTTCAAAACTACTAAAGAAAAACCTTCTAACTGGTAAAAGGAGGAACAACTGTGTTCTCCTACTAATCATGCGACAGACGTTGCTTTCTACCTTCTATACATACAAAATTACACACACATACGTTAGGTACATCCATAAAACAGATTTAATTACTTCAATATACGACATCGTACGTACACACCTCTAAATATATTCTCCATGTGCGATTTAAGACAAACTCTGCAGTATTAAGCGCACATCTCTACGAGCAGAGAGTAACGGCCCAGGTGGAGACTGGAGATCTCATCCTACTTCCGCACTCGTTGGCCTATAGAGGGCGCGATTTATCGCGTCATTTGCATCGGATAAACGAGTAAATAAACAGTTTAAAACGAAGCAGACGTACATATAATGTACATGACACGAGAAAGTACAGGTAATAAAACTGTACTAAAGATTTAATAAGCTTGCAATTGCTGATGTTTGTAAATTTCAGGAAAATTGGTATTGAAGAAATATTTTCTGTTTATTTTTATTTTACAAACTGGAGATAATATTTAAGTAGGTCGAAATATTCAAAACGCATTGATTCTATCTTACAAACAGTGTACAGTACGTAGTATAGGTTATATTGAGAGTGTATGGGATATTTTGTTCACCATATATGATAAGGGGCTGGAACATGAAACGTTGTTGGACAGTGTTATCCTACGTGCTATGATTCATACACGGCAATAATTCTCAATGTCCCATAGTTTACAGAATGACACGTGCGCAATGCTGCTCGCCATTATGTTACCACAGTGTTGTAAAATATACATTTGCCAGTATCAATTATTGCAAGCCAGCGCAGCGGTCACAAAACATTCCTCAAAATTACTCAAAATGTGTAGTTTGTCATTTCTCTTTCTCTTAAGATATCATCAATATTGAACAAGACATAAATACGAAACAAAGAAAAGCAAACACTAAACAAACCAAAGAAGTTGCGCTGCTCTGTGTATCGTTATTGTGGTCAGTTTTAAATCTTGTGGTACTGTCTCTCTGTGTAGCTCTGTTTTATGACCTCGTGAATAATTCAATTAGTCTCGGTTGGTTTAATTGCTCCAAACGATCTTCTAAAGAGTTTTATTTATAGAACTTAGGCATACACTTTGTATCAGTAGGACGAGTTTAGTTCTGTCAATCAAACTGAATATTAGAAATTTTAATTTAATTATAAAGAAGTTTCAATTTCATACAGTGATACCTGTTCCTGCCATATATACTTTCATTTTTTTTGTATTAGACAACTTTCATTATTAAATAAATAATAATTAATAAGTTAATAGAAATAAATTTCGTTAACAATTACATACTTTGTTGTTGTAACTTCCTTTGAAACTAAAAAAAAAGTGAAAGTCTTATGTATACACACTCATGTCAGTATATTGACGTGGTCTTAACATATCGCTATCAATAACAAGACCATTATTACATGAAATATGTCCGTATGCGAGTGCGAAGGTTTGGCATTGTTATATGTATTGGAAAACTTTGCCAATTCTATTGTGGCCGGATGAAAGTTACACCGGAATAAATTATCTCAACTTGGAGCCCAGAGCGATAAAATCTTCGACATTCGCCTAGTTAAAAAATCCAATTTGCACTTGCCATCGCAGGCAAAAAAAAACCTTTTTCACCTATCTTCCTTTTTGACTTTCAAAAATATTTGTTCTAGTCTTATCTAGTGACACCAGCGCCCAACTAGTTCCTATCATACAATCACATACAGTGATACAAAACTCACAAACAGAATATTAATATTTGGTAGGGTTTTTGCATAGAATATAGGAGACTTTTTGTTGTACCACTGTATATCATACAATATAAGACACTCAATCATAATAAATTGCACAAGATCTAAGGGACAGACCTTTTCACAAAGGGAAAAATTGTTTGTATCAAGCGTTAAGCCGTGTTTTCCTAGGAGCAGGTTAGTGCTTAACGCTAACCTGCTCTTTTAACTGTCGTTTACTCGTTTATCCGATGCAAATGACGCGATAAATCGCGCCCTCTATAGGCCAACGAGTGCGGAAGTAGGATGAGATCTCCAGTCTCCACCTGGGCCGTAACTCTCTGCTCGTAGAGATGTGCGCCTAATACTGCAGAGTTTGTCTTAAATCGCACATGGAGAATATATTTAGAAGTGTGTACGTACGATGTCGTATATTGAAGTAATTAAATCTGTCTTATGGATGTACCTAACGTATGTGTGTGTAATTTTGTATGTATAGAAGGTAGAAAGCAACGTCTGTCGCATGATTAGTAGGAGAACATAGTAGTTCCTACTTTTACCAGTTAGAAGGTTTTTCTTTAGTAGTTTTGAAGCTTTGGAAATTTTTTAAAGTTACTAGCTTGATAGACAGATATTAATAGCTCGATAGACATTAACATTCAAAGAAACTTAGTGAGTAGATACTGTATTCTTTCCTATCTGTTTTAGAAAAACAATAGCCCAGATTTTTTGCATATTTCCTGATCAGTATTTCCAATAAAATTGATTTGCAAGAAGGAAACAATGGAAAGATGACAAATTTTACTTGTTTTAGGTGCGATTTTATACAAAATATCAATAGAAATAACAGAGTGGCTGAGTGAACTCGGTATGGACACAAAACTTGGACCATTACCCCCAAAATCCTTGCTAATACAACCCAATCATAATAAATTGCATAAGATCTAAGAGACAGACCTTTTCACAAAGGGAAAAATTGTTTGTATCAAGCGTTAAGCCGTGTTTTCCTAGGAGCAGGTTAGCGTTAAGCGCTAGGAAAACACGCCTTTAATGGCTGGAAAGTGTATCTACGTGTATCTTCACTCCGTACTGTAGAAAATAGCAAATACGAAGACGCAATTTAAAATCTTTTACCTCTTGTCTTTGGCTGCGTTATTATCATAATGATTTCGTTGGTAAATGGGGTAGGATAGCAAAGAAAGCGATGTGTTATTTATGCTGCCGCGGAGTAACAGATATGCAATAAAACAAGACGGGGTCCATTATGAGTAATGTGGAACACTTCACTCTGTACCGTATGTCTTCATTATCGGGCAGTACAATGAATACCGGTAGTCTGAACAGTTACTAAAGGGGAATGAATGGACCCAGTAATCCACTGCGTTTAACAGCTGTGTAAGTCTTGGCGACACAATACTGCTTAGAAAACGGCGACG
Organism: Aphodius granarius; assembly: GCA_963971325.1. Taxonomy (NCBI): domain Eukaryota; kingdom Metazoa; phylum Arthropoda; class Insecta; order Coleoptera; family Scarabaeidae; genus Aphodius; species Aphodius granarius. Next base: position 33,156,394 of record OZ020223.1, read on the forward strand.
TGTCTTTGTTCGCGCTGAATTTAATTCAAATGCTCAAGACTGTACAAAATGCGTACCTACAGTTAAGAAAAAAAATTTGGTACACCCTGTGAGACAGTATATTAATTTTCAAAGATACAGAGTGGGTTGCAGAGAGACCATTAAGTATTTTACAAAGTAACTGTCAATAAATTTGATTTGCAAGAAGAAGAAAAAAATAATGTAAAGATTACACATTTTACTAGTTTTGGGTGCGATTTTATACAAAATATCAATAGAAATAACAGAGTGGCTGAGTGAACTCGGTATGGATGCAAAACTTGGACCATTACCTCCAAAATCCTTGCCAATACAACCCTGTCTTTCGGTGTACTTGAAGAATCGAAGAAAAACAAGTAAAAAAACTCAATACAGTCTTGGGGACTCAAACAGTCTTGGGGATGTACTGCCCATCTCCTCTTACGACTAATTTTTATGTCATGCTGTCGAACAGATAATACTTAATTATTATTATCTTCGGCTAAGTTTTATCGGTGAAATATTTTGATCAAATGCTTACATACATAAAAAACTCATAATAAGAGCCCACCTACATAATCTATTCGGTTTTGAATTTATTGTCCCTTCCAATCTATCTCCAAATCTCTATACACGTACACTCGAAGCTCTATATTCCAGCAATCAGGCGCGTTCAACACAAAACGACGAATGCATAATGCATACCACAAAAATTGCGCAATAATGCAAGTATAGCTATAGATACACGCAGTGCGCTGCACCCAAATCGTCAAAATAACGATTTCTTCCGTGGCATATTCTCAAACCAATCACCGAAGAAAACGACCATAAATATTTAACCATCAAACCAACAAACGACACTTTCTAGCACGCCATTTACATGATTGACAATCCGGCGCACTTGTGTCCCCTTATCGGCCATCTCTACCGATCTAACCACCCATGCATGTCACTTTTAAATCATTTAAATTCGTTCACGTACATACGTTGACACGCACATGCTGTACTGATGTGTTGTAGTGTATACAGTGGACGACAAAAATCTACGTACGACACGCATTTCTGCTATCTGACGAATCCAAAAGCATTACGAAGAAAACTAAAGATGCAGCTTTGTTTTAATGACAAAAGTCTATATATGACTTGAAATAACCAGAAAATACTTCACCAAGGCACCAAAAACTAATCAAAATTATTATTTAATATTTGGTTGGCCCACTAGGGGCATCTATAAACAAGCGTCTAGGTATTGAAGCAACTAAATTTTCTGTTTCAATGGGCGTTATTAGTTGCCATTCCTCTTGCAGCTTCTCTTTTAGAATTGGAGCACTTGCAATGGCATGTTGTCTTATATTACGCTCCAAAATCTACCCAAACGTGCTTGATAACATTTAAGTCTGGGCTTTGAGGTGGTGAGTTAATTGTCGTGAAGGGTAGTAAAGCAACCGTTCCTTAACAATGTGTCTTGTTGAAAAATCCAACTTCCTCCAAGGCATAATTTATCGACCAATGCTTTTAAATTATGTACCAAAATATATCCCTTAATAAACACCAAATTTCCTACTCCAAATGCATCAAATTCCAAGCGAAGTTTCCATTTTTTTTTTTTCGCTTATGAGGGGTTTCTTGTGTGGAGTTCTGCTGTGGAAACTATTATTGTTCAAAGTTCTTTGAACAGTTCGTGGGTACACAATCGTATCTGATGTTATTGCTAGCTATACGGCCAAGATACTGGAACTTAGTTTCGGTTTTTTTTATGAACTTCTTTTCAAAATAAACGATACATCTCTACGACTTAGCCTCTTTGGGCGACCACTGCGCGATTTATTTTCAACACTATGAGTATTTTAAAAGTTATTGAATATGGATTGAACTGTCGATTTTTTTTTATTTTTTATCGAGGAGTCATTGTCACAACTGTACACTTCTTGAAACTGTGTAGACTACAAATAAGTCTAGACTACAAATAAATACAATTCATAGAAAGCCTAATTTAAAGCCTGAACGCAAAATTAAACAAACGGTACTTCCCCGTTATTATCCAGCAGCACACAGTTACATAGAGCTTACATGCGGATCGTATGTAGATTTTCGTCATTCCTTTTATTTCGTTTTTCGTGAATAATTCGTTAAGTTTATATCGCAGCGAGTTATTTTTTGTTATATAATAATAATAATGGATTTAAAACAAAACTGCATCATTATTTTTCTTCGTAATGCTTTTGGACTGGTCAGATAGCAGAAATGGTGGTCGTACGTAGACTTTTGTCGGCCGCTGTATACATGTAGTAGGCACGTTTTTCCTAGGTTCACAATCGCTTTAATTTACGAATTCTGACAAAGTTCGGTCCTCGATTTATTTCGAAACGAGTCGAGGTGTCAAACTAATGACCGGGCTTGGCCCATAGCAGGCTTCGATATATATTTCTTCGTGTTGTAGGTCTGCTTCTTTATGCATGCACACAGTTTATCATTTACTGCCCGAGACACTCCTGATATTTCCTGTCGACGCGGAAATCAGAGTTTCTAAAAAGATTTGGGTGGATGGATAAACAAATAGATAAACTCGAATATAGGACTTTAGTTCCACTCAGGATCATAATTTAATGTCATTGGCCGACTAGGTTTTTATAAAATCCGTCTTTGAAGGTCTTAAGCTGGGTTTATTCACCTTCCCATAAAGTTCTATCTATCAGATAAGCTAATTTTGTAATACTGTTTACCAGCAAAAGTACTACTGCCGCTGGTGGCTACTACCAGCAAGCCTCAGTTCAAACTACAAGGTCAACTATTTCTGGTGCATTTTATATGTCACCAGATAGGTACATACAACAGTGAGACAATGTATTGTCTTTTGTCAGGTGAAGGCGTCGCAACCATAAAATATTTCTTATTTGATACCAATTTGTGAGATTTTATTGACTACCTGCCTTGAAGCTGACTACATAAAGCACTGTACACGAGTGTAAATAACATAAGCAAGGCCACGATGACAATGAAATTAGAAATTCTATATTTTAGAAGTATTTAGTTGAATATTCGATGGCTCTACTACAATTAGTTATTTACAAAATTATTAATTAAATCATTATTTCAATTATTATTAATTAAATTATATATTTTCATAAAAAATTGCTGGATGCTGCTAAACTCTAAACACTATGCAGTTAGCAGCCAGTAGCAAATGGCACGCTAGTAAAACAGCCTGGTGTGACTATGACATCACCCAGTGTGAACGCGTCTTGTTCGGTCCGGTGAAAGTTGGGCGAATTCGCGGTGTGTCGTCGTCTCGTTATCGAAGAACGGCATCGATGTAATTGCTCGATTTTTGGGCCGTGACGAACTTTACCGGATTCTGGAGGAAGCGGGGCCGGTCTCGGTCGGTCTGCCTTTTGATCCGACGGCGGCAGTTTCGTTTTTCAACGCGATTCCGCCCGTGACAGTTATTCGGCCCATTATTTATGCGAGACTTGCGTGTGCGTTGTCGCGACCGAGAGAACGCGCCGTTCGAAAAACGCGAAGAATTTGGTTTAATTTCGTTTTTATTGCGTTTTTATTTGCGAATTTTGTAGCACTTTTACCTGGTTGTGAGACCCAGAGAAAAGAATGCTCAGTTCATTCTTCAGTCAAATTACTTTGAGTCAAAAGAACGGTTGATTTACATATCCACGAAATAACTATTGACTTCAGCCAAGACAAAATTTTCTCAGTAGAAGCGGGTTAATAAGTGCTTGATTCAGGATAAATTTAGTTGCAATGCGTAAATTATTAAGTCACACCAAACAGTCATCAACTACAAAGGACTATATGTAGATTTGAATGAAACTTTGTTCTATTATTTTAAATATTTAAACATGTCGACCAAATTAATATTGTTTTATTTCAACCATTGGGTGGATTAAAGAGAATAATAATTAGCAGAATAGGTAATTGGTTGTTTTGCTTGGAAAAACAAATGTTTCAGAAAAAAAAAATTTATTATAAAAATAAAAAATACATTCAAAATATTAAAAATAAATATATATACCTCTGGTGACGAATGTCAGAGGTTCAGGTTTGTTTACTAATATCAAGGATGAGTTGGATTTTTTTTTTTCAATGTCAATCAGGTGACTTAAATGGCCACTCTGTTAGTACTCAGAATACAGTACAACTACAATGACACGTGTTTTTTTTTTTTTTTTCGTAACCTACATAATTGTTATTGTCTGAATAAAAACATGTATACACACTTTGTCTCTTCTCCCATAATATTTGCATAAAATAGCTCATGCTACATTTCAAGCGTCAACCTATCGTCAAGTTCAACAATTACTCATTGTTATAGTTAAACAAATAATCGCGAGGTCACCCATTAGGTCATTCTATTTATAATTTCACTCAGTGTTAATTGATACATTTTTATTGATCAATTAAAATTTGAGAGAATCCTTTTTTAATTAAGTGTTTAAAAGTTATTTAATTATAATTTTTTTCGATAGCGTGCTGAAAAAGGGCCAAAATTTATGACGATTCATGTACGTAATGAGCAATAAACGGATCCACACCGACTGTAAATTCGTTAATATCGTCGTTAAGGCCAATTATAAACATCGTTAGAGAGTGTTTTTATAGCTACTTATGCGTATTGGTAAGCGAAACACGCGCTCCTAACGTTTATTTATAACAACGCTCGTTTTATGTTGTTATTTCGCTGTTACGGTGGCTATTAGTTGTGTTATTAATAACTGCGTGTAATGTACGTTTAATTTTAATATATTTATAAGTATTTTAAATTTTAACATCAACCTGGCAAAAGTTACAGAGTTAAAATAAGTCGTGGAATTCTTGTGTCGAATTACAAGGATATTAGATGACTTGTATTGTTTCTTAAATGTAAATATTTTCTTAGAAGCGTGTCGAAAAGCAATTAAGCTCCTGGCTTATCTGTGTCATATAAATTAAATCACAATCTTCCGGGTTTTGTGTTGTCTACTCAGTGCACTCGGTCTAGTCCGCGGGCAGTCATGTGTGTGTACTGTGTGTGTATGACAGTTGTTCAAAAGTAAGACCAGCGGCGACACCTAGTGGTCTGCCGGCGAACCACTGAATAATTACCGATGCAGAGTTCTTGATTAAATAACACTAGTCAACAGTCAAAATGTACATTGGATGCGACTATTTTTTTATATATACTAAGGCCCTCTAAACTCAAAAATTGCATAAAAATTTTTTTAATGGATACGTTTTCGAGTTACAATTTTTTTTCTTTTTTTTGTTTTTTTGCGGAGGTAGTTCGACTATTTGGAGCATATCTCGAGTTAGGAACGTCCAATCTGGTCGCCCGGCACATAAAATTGAAGCTAATTGTGTCACCAACAATTCTCACTCATATAGTTTTTCAATCGCTTCAGTAGTTTTAGCGCAATAGGCCACGATATTATAAAAATTTGGCCAAAATGAAAATGGAACATTTACTCTATCACCTGTGAAAAGTAGAAATCGTGGAAATATAGTTAGTTTAATATTTTTTGCGTAGAGTTTGAACTTTTACGAAGAGAACAAGGTATTTACGATTAAAATCTATGCAAAAATAGCGAAGTTATGGTCATTTAAGATTGATAGGTACCAAACTACCAGAATTCTGCTTTTTCTCTGTTTACAGTTTAATTAATTGTGCTTAGTTTTAATGTGATGTTTTCAATATAATAATAGAATAATAGAAGTGAGTTTGATTGCTGCTTCGCCTTATATTCTTGTCGATATCTGTTTTTCTTATGAGGAACCAGATATAGTTGCCCATCATTTTTTCAATCCAAAATCCCTGGTAGCGCCGCTCGATAGTCTTCATTTCCTAGTGAAACCTCTCACCATGCTCGTCACTGACGTCACCAAGATTCTCAGGATGAAATCTTCTGAACTGCTAGCTCCAGGTCTATACCGTATCTCATGTGCTTGTGGCAGTGTCTACATTGATGAGATAAAGCGCTCTGTCAGCGTTGGGGTTTCAGAACATGAACGTTGTACAAGGCTGCGCCAGATCACCAGTTCAGCGCTTGCTGAGCACAGGCACAACAATTCTTCTCGACCAAACAAAAATCATCTCCCGGGAATCACGTTATTATCCTCGTAGAATCCGCGAAGCGATCGAAATCTTTAAAGATCCCTCCAATCTCAATCGAGATGACGGCTGGCATTTGCATCATAGCTGGAAACCACTTTTACGACCACCACAGCCAATCACAGCTACCCCAAACCGCCCTCCCAACCAATAGTTGTTTGACTACCTGCGCAGGCACCTGCGCCAGGTACATATAACGTCGATCGAAACACGTACTGACATATCTGAATATCATTTTTTGGTGAGATATACCACTACGTGTTTTGAGCGACGATAAATACCCTCACCCTTCCACACACGTTCATTCTCTCCGTCCTGAAGATGCCTCTTGCAACAGAGTGCGAAACGTTGACTAAAAGATGCGCATCTTGATGCGAATCACGTGACGTACTCGTCTTCCGAATGGATCCGACCTCTACCATGCATTTAAACTGCTATAAATGACGAAAAATACAAAATAGAGAAAAGGCCGAATTTTGGTAGTTTCGTACCCATTGGTCATAATTGATCATAACTTCGGTATTTTTTCATAGATTTTCATCGTAAATACCTTGTTCTCTTCGTAAAAGGGCAAACTCTACGTAAAAAAATAAGAAACTGAGCATATTTTTACTATTTCTGCCTTTCCCTGGCGGTTAAATGAATGTTCGATTTTTATTTATACTAAAAAAAATTCAAATTATGGTCAATTGCACTGAAACCACTGAAGCGATTGTAAAACAATATTAATAACATTTATTGGTGATTCAATTGGCTTTAATTTGATGTACCGAACGACAAGATTTGATGTTCCGAACTCGAGATATGCTCCAAATAGTCGAACTACCTCCAAAAAAAATTAACAAAAAAAAAAAAATTCATTACTCGAAAACGTATCCATTCAAAAAATTTTTAATGCGATTTTTGAGTTTAGCGGGCCATGGTATCTAAAAAAAAATAGTGGCATCTAATGTACATTTTTTTTATTATTTTGTTGACTAGTGTAATTAGTGACTTCGTGTGCCACATACTTATGCATTAAAGGATATAGATGTCTGTGTTTACGTACCACACAATAAGAAAAAATATTAGCAAACTAATGCATGATTTACTACACATTTTGTTTGTTTTAGTACACATTTTTTAGTAAATATCTTGGTTCATTATCTAAGAAATGTAAAATGACAGTATTATCATTTGTGATATTGGTTTCGACCACTCCTAGGACGTACATCCGTAATCAGAAACGCTCTATTACCTTGTTCCCCATTTCGTCATTCGTAGAAATTTTCACGGGTTACACAGAAGCGGAGGTGAACAATACGGACAGGTAAAAGCATGCTTAAGCGATTCACCGCCCCAAAGAAATCATGCAGATTGTGGCGACAATGGCTCACTTGCGGCCATTGTACTTGTAGTCCGCGGGCGCAGTGCTCTTTTTGCGGTAGGATTTCTTTTGTTTCGCGCAAGAAAGACACAAAGCGAAGAAAGCTCATGCATATCAACCGACACCGATTCGCAGAAATAAAAACCGCGACATTGTCAACCCATACTGCTTATAACCATTTCCGTTTTTGGTGTGTGCCTCTTATATATTGCCGATCTGTGTCTGTGATCACGATAGCGTCCAAACGGTGAAATTGTTGTATCCTTTCTTCCAATGAGATACAATTTGTATCCAGAACAAGGATCCTACAACCAGAAGATGGATCACATATCAAATCAGGCATTTGAAATTTTAGGAACACCTCACCTTATAAACCACTGCAAACTGAATGATTTGGTTAAAGATTTAGGTTTATCAAGCGTAACGAGCCTTTTAAAGGATAATTTAAAATGGAAGGATCTTTACGTGTATGTCACGATGTTGAGGATCTTATGAACGAGTTTGATAATCCCCACGATCCTTCTGAATGGTGGCTTTTTATCGATTCGTCAAAATACAGCTTGAAAGCAGTACTTTTGCATTTTGAGTATCGCTGTGTCTGTAAATCTAGATCTGATAAAAGAAATGGCAATATAATAAGGTCAGTTATCGAGTTCATAAATTACATCCGATAAAAACAAAGATGACAGCGTGATAGTGGTATTCCTCAAGTGTTAAGATTGATGACGATCATATTGGGGAAAGTTTTAATTTCATATAATAACAGTTGCCGGGGCTACCTCTACCACCACGGTGGCATCACTCCAAAATTGGTATCAGATGATTTATTATTACATATTGATTTATGGTTTTATTCATATTCCGGCATGGCAAACCGAAGCCGACAATTTTAACCGAGCGCTAAATTATACACCAGTCATCACTTCAGTGTCAACAGGAAAGTAAAATAATTTTTTTACCTACTCAATACAGAATTTCAACACAAATATACTCGACCAAAGGTTTTATAAATGTTATTGCGAGTCATGTAAGTTTTGTTTTACAGTGTCACTACTCCTTGTACTGAAATAATTAACTTTTCATGTAAGGCGGCATTATCCCTTCGCCATGGCGTGTTCTTGTCACAGTTTCGTGTGCGTTTGGGCCGTATATCCGGTTGTTCGAAACGGGACTTGAACTATAGCGTGAGTCAGTTCTTTGCATTGCATGCTGGGAGTTTAAATTTAAAGAATCACTTTCACCGGATTCACGCCAATTCATCCGGACCGTTAATATACTGAAAGAAGGTAGTAGCACCCATACGCTGTTTTTCTATTTTTTAGACTCCATTAACTTCTTTACGAGTCAAGATGCATTGTTGATTTTTACATATATTATGCAGAAAACATTGTAGTGTATCTAAAGTCTTGACCCACACTGTACTATAAATCCACTCACACACACACCCTTTCACATTATTATTAATTATAACCGAGATTCCGTCATTTTTAATGCCGACACTTTTGCATTACCATAAATAAGGACAACAACGAGCTTCGACAAGCCTTACCCAAGAAGAAGAGGAAGAAGTTCCCTTCTTCTTGACGACGAAGGAAGAACTGTTAACGAATTTCCCACGCATTCCGACCGACCGTTCGTTTTTCAAAATAATACCCGATATTAATAACGTCCGGGCCTTAAGCTGGCATAAATTTGTTCGTCTCTCGTTCTCGGTTCGCGTCAAAAACGCGTGGACCCTTTCACACAATACGGATTGATCCGTACGGAAAAAAATTCGTACACAAGTTGGATATTAAGTACTATCTAGCAGTAAATATAATATGATGTCAAATTCTATCAATTAGATTTTTACACTGCCAACAAAAATTTGACCATCCCTGATTATAGATGTACCGCATATATGACGTCCGGTTGCCGGACGGTCATCCCCATGTCTGAAAGGGTCCTTACGAGTTAAAAAATCGCAGTTTTGTCAACCCACACACACACACACACGTGTCTCTTTCTCGCTGATTCAGACTCTGCAAAATATCCGACTTTCACCTTTCTACAAGCCCCGCATCGCCAACTGTTTCCCTCGCGCCGTTCGGTAAAAATCATGACTCGCGTTGACATGGTCGTGTGTGTGTCACGTATCATATCCGCGGCGATTTTTTCGCATCGTTTTCAACGCTCAGTTTTGCCAACTTTCCCGATAAATCATGTTAGATAATGAGATAAGATCTGTTATAGACAAGCTGTCGATGTCGTCTATAACAGAATTGATCCTCGACTTGCACCACACTTTCCGTGTTTTACCTGTTGGTTGCTTTTTCATCGCCAAATACACGCGTTATTGTGTTCTTTATCCATATGGGGGTCGCTTATTGCTCCGTAACCATTGATTTATGTCGCGCCGGTCTCTCAGCGGTGGAGGTCGCGTTTTAATTGACGGTTCGAAGTCGCAAAATCAATTACGGCGATTCCTTAAATTCTTGTTGCGTTGTTTGTTTTTGCCCGTGTGTCACCCGGGTTGTTGCCGGTGCATGCTTAATGGTCATCCTTGTGCGGATGTGGCCCCCAAAGCGCTAATACGCGTGTTCTTGCACCGTATGACGGGTTGAGACTGCGAAAGGTTTCTTGTAGTTGGTTTGGGTCGCTTGATTCCGCGTGATGTCCTCTTTTGGGTGGTTCTTTTGTGTTGACAGTTGAGTTCTGGAGTCTGTAGACTTTTTGGATGAGCTTTTTTCGCTAAAAAGGGTGAGTTTATCAATTGAAAACAATTCTGCCTACAATTCATTTCGGAGAAACAATTTTGTCTCCAAACTTATGTATTTAAAGACTTGTAAAAAATATTGTTCCTCGCTACAAAATAAAATCATTCTTTTAAATTTTACAATTTTTCTTTTGTTTAATTGGCAAAAAATACCAGGGTACCCTAGAAGGTACCCTAGAATATCAGTAGAGTACCCTAGAAGGTACCCTAGAATATCAGTAGGGTACCCTAGAATATCAGTAGCGTACCCTAGAAGGTACCCTAGAATATCAGTGATATATCTAGGGTACCCTACTGATATTCTAGGGTACCTTCTAGGGTACCCTGGTATTTTTCGCCAATTAAACAATAATAAATAAAATATAGAATTTCTAATTTTATTGTCATTGTGGCCTTGCTTATGTTATTTACACTCGTGTACAGTGCTTTCAAAATATATATAGTCAGGTTCAAAGCAGGTAGACAATAAAACCCCACGAATTGGTATCAGATATGAAATATTTTATGGTTGGGACGCCTTCACTTGATAAAAGACAATACATTGTCTCACTGTTGTATGTACCTACCTGGTGACATATAAAATGCACCAGAAATAGTTGATCTTGTAGTTTGAACTGAGGCTTGCTGGTAGTAGCCACCAGCGGCAGCAGTACTTTTGCTGTGAGTTTATCAATTGAAAACAATTCTGCCTACAATTCATTTCGGAGAAACAATTTTGTCTCCAAACTTATGTATTTAAAGACTTGTAAAAAATATTGTTCCTCGCTACAAAATAAAATCATTCTTTTGCATTACTGTCTCAACTAGTTATTTAATTGATAGCCTAATCTCCCCAATCGATTAGTAAAGTATTAAAAACGCAATCGGTCATAACAGCGCCTTAAATATAAATAGATGGTATCGTTCCACGTCTCTATTAATCTCTATGATAAATATAGATGTCGCTGCATCGTAACGGCAGTGTTGGGCATCTCTCTGACTGCCTAATTGATGATCGGTCGAAAAATCTGTTCAACCGTCCGCTTTCTACCCGAGGCTTGGCACGAATAATCCTGCCGTTTGATTTGTTTATCTCCACGAAATCTACAATCGACAATAATAGAGATATTTACCGTATAGTTTCGAGTTCCTTTTTTTTTTGAAAATGTCTTATGTGGAGTATGTCTTTAAAGACGATAGGACACAAATGCTATGGTCACACTAGGCTGTTTTACTAGCGTGCTATTTGCTACTGACTGTTTTATCAGTTGGCGAGTGAGTTTAGCAGCAACCAGCATGAATTGTTATGCAAATAAATGTGTAAAATAATTTTGCAAATAACTAATTGTTGTAGAGCCATTGACTTTTCAACTGAATACTTAATAAATAAATAAAATAATATATAGAATAATAATAATTTCCTATGAGCAAATTTATTCCTACTAAGTACCTAAATTTTACAATTTTTCTTTTGTTTAATTGGCGAAAAATACCAGGGTACCCTAGAAGGTACCCTAGAATATCCGTAGAGTACCCTAGAAGGTACCCTAGAATATCAGTAGGGCACCCTAGAATATCAGTAGCGTACCCTAGAAGGTACCCTAGAATATCAGTAGCGTACCCTAGAAGGTACCCTAGAATATCAGTGATATATCTAGGGTACCCTACTGATATTCTAGGGTACCTTCTAGGGTACCCTGGTATTTTTCGCCAATTAAACAATAATAAATAAAATATAGAATTTCTAATTTTATTGTCATTGTGGCCTTGCTTATGTTATTTACACTCGTGTACAGTGCTTTCAAAATATATATAGTCAGGTTCAAAGCAGATAGACAATAAAACCCCACAAATTGGTATCAGATATGAAATATTTTATGGTTGGGACGCCTTCACTTGATAAAAGACAATACATTGTCTCACTGTTGTATGTACCTACCTGGTGACATATAAAATGCACCAGAAATAGTTGATCTTGTAGTTTGAACTGAGACTTGCTGATAGTAGCCACCAGCGGCAGCAGTACTTTTGCTGGTAAACAGCGTAATGAGACCACAAGATAGCCGCTGCCTGCTGTTGCTGTCAGCAGCACCAAGGAGATTTTTTGGGGTAACGATAACAATGATGTTCCTCGTAGAGCCTTTTCAAGTTCGAAATATAATATTAACGAGTTTTCGTTACGGCGAAACATATAATCTTCGTTGGGCCGTTAACTAACTTTAATGTTTCGGTTGTTCTGTACGGTACCAGGAAGTGTGAAGGATATAATATTTGCGTATTTGTCTGCTCGCGTTTTAACTATTCCCGAGAGGGACTGGTTTAGTCGTAACAATGTTAATACGTAAGTAATAACAATTCAGGATTTCTAGGAATGCTTTAAGTGTTCTCTAGTCCTACAGAGAAAAAAATATATAGATGGTATCGGTTGCGTAATATCTAGACAACGACGAGGTCTGTGACGTTTTTGGCCACTGTCTTCCAAACTTAGAACAATGGTGAAGTTGTTCTAACAGTTACTTGGCTTTTGCCTCTTTCCTAGAATCCTAGAAATTGTTCACGTCGTTTCACCGAGTAAAAAAAAACTTGATATAGACAGATTTGTTGGAAAATTTCGTTCGCAAGGAGTATTTTATAATAATCTCGTAAAATTTCCATGTATCTGTTCGATAGCATCCGAAACATACCCTGGGAAATTGTACAATTTACTCTCAGGCTCGAATGTCACGATTTAATGATTTTAGCACGGCTTGGTCGGTGCCGTACATGCACATTTCACCACTTCTCTAGTTTCTACATACGCCAAAACATCGATACCGTGATCGATAACCGCTTTTTAGCGAAGGTGCAACATCTACCCGTACACATACACAAACAGAGCCAATATCTTTCGTTAGTCTAAAGTCCGTTCGACCCACTTTTGCCACCCAAACGATAGCAATGATGATTCTGCATGACTCCTAAGCAATTTTAATTAAGAAATTTAGGCGATAGTTAACCTCTAATTGTTAATTTGTCGTCGAAACTTTCTATCTTGATCATCGGCGTTGTTGTTTTTATCGATGGACCGACTTTTAGATTAGATTGTAATTTGGTCTTAGCTCCGGTACGAATATAGTAGATTTTTTTTGCCGGGAGAAAAGGTGCGTTTCCGCCTGCTTGTGTTATGGTGGTACATATTTTGATGCAACGTTATTTTCGTCGAAAATTACTGCGAATGTTGGACACATTTTGGCCGAGATTCAAATGTTTCCGCCGACGAGGATATTTACGGAGTTGTGCGTCTCATTTGTCAAACGCCAGTTTGCACTTGTACCGGTTCCCAACAAAATATTTCTTAACCGAAAGTTAATTTTGCAAATTTTTAAAACCAGGAATTGTTAGTTCTATCAAGTTTCTTTGAAGTTGACAGGAAAAGAAAAGGCAAATACGTTACTTGTATGGAAGACACCGTTTCTTTCGCAAATAGATAAACAAAAAACAAACCATTATCTGTCAATTTACAAACTAGAAAACATCGATAATGCGAAATTGATTGCTGCCTCGGGTCAGTAGTTCGCGTCGAATTTTTAATTAATTTTCGCGTGGTAAAGCGTGCCCGGGTAGAGCTGCAATCGACAGTTTCTTCGGTGTCTGGGAGCGAAAAATGAAGAAGAAAGACGCGAGGCGAGGCGAGGAAGTTTGAAAAAATCGTGACAATGACCGCCTTCTTTTCGACCGTCTCCCAAAAGAAAAAGAAGAAGTGGGTTACTGACAGCGAACCTTCGCAAATGGACACGTAATTGGTCGCTCTCGAGGAAGCATTTAAATCCTCATCAACTCCTCGCTCATAAGTGGGCGAGTGTAATTTTCGACCAAATTAGAAGAAATGATGCCAACCAACGTCACTCACCACAATCATGTCTTCGCTAAACTTTGGTGAAATCTTTTAACAAATATCACGATTTTTTTTCCTATGAGCAAATTTATTCCTACTAAGTACCTAAATTTTACAATTTTTCTTTTGTTTAATTGGCGAAAAATACCAGGGAACCCTAGAAGGTACCCTAGAATATCAGTAGGGCACCCTAGAAGGTACCCTAGAATATCAGTAGGGTACCCTAGAAGGTACCCTAGAATATCAGTAATATATATCTAGGGTACCCTACTGATATTCTAGGGTACCTTCTACGGTACCCTGGTATTTTTCTCCAATTAAACAAAAGAAAAATTGTAAAATTTTTAAATTAGAAGATATGATGCCAACCAACGTCACTCACCACAATCATGTCTTCGCTAAACTTTGGTGAAATCTTTTAACAAACATCACGATTATTTTCTATGAGTAAATTTATTCCTACTACATACATAAATTTTACAATTTTTCTTTTGTTTAATTGGCGAAAAATACCAGGGTACCCTAGAAGGTACCCTAGAATATCAGTAGGGCACCCTAGAAGGTACCCTAGAATATCAGTAGGGTACCCTAGAAGGTACCCTAGAATATCAGTAATATATCTAGGGTACCCTACTGATATTCTAGTGTACCTTCTAGGGTACCCTGGTATTTTTCGCCATACAATTTTTCTTTTGTTTAATTGGCGAAAAATACCAGGGTACCCTAGAACTAGGGTACCTTCTAGGGTATATTATAAATATTCTATATATATATTACTAATATTCTAGGGTACTAGTCGGAAAGTAAAAATATACTAAAACTACTATCTACATACAATAATAACGTATGTACAGTCTAAATATGACACGGAACTATACAGAATACCCCTCTTGTCAACGTTCCAAATATTTCATCCGCTGTCGACCGGCCGTTTCGACTTATATTTAGCCGAGAAGTGCGCTAGTCTAGCAAATCGGAAATTTTGCGTTTAAACCTCTACATTTCTCACCCAAGAAATAAATCTCAACCGCGAACGGTGGCAGGCATTGGTCAGAAAGGCGGATTGTGTCCGTATATGGATTGAATGTCCGCGCGGTCCGCATGCGACAACTTTTTTTTTCGTCGGGCAAAACGCACTTACGCACGCACCTCTCTTCCTTGAATCACGTCAGGGAAATGATCAGAACTCTAGATATGTGATATATGTGTCCTCACTGGACGTCTGAAGCCTGAACATTGTGTGTACATACCTGCCATTTAGTCGATAAAAAGGCGCGCACATTTGCGGGTGTTAGGCAATACGTAGCGGGTAATGCTACCGCTTGGTAGCGCTGCTTGTACTTGTTCTTTGGTCTTGTTTTCATTTCCTATACAATAGTTTCTATATTGGCATTTAAAGGCGTTTTATACAGACTTCCTAAGCGAGGCTTTGGTACCAAAATCTGTACTCGCGCGCGCACCCAACATGTTCGCGCCTGTCGTTATTTATTACGTAACAGTTAAAGCCTTATGTTTGCGCACGGCTGCAAACAAATGAACACGTCTAATATGGGAAACGGCGCTGATATTTTGACAAATGCTCCTCGGACATTTAAGGTGCGATTATCTCGCGATTACGTCTTCATATTATATATGGACGACAGATGGCGCGGTCGCTTTTTTACTTCGTAGAGAGTGCTTCGATTTTTCTAACAGATCGCGGAGATGTAATGAACTTAGATTTGGATCCTATAAGGTAATAACCGCCTTGGTAGGTAACTAACACTTTCGCTCGAGAACCTGTACTTTCTTTTCAATTATCAGATAATTTACTGAGTTCTAGTGCTGGACCGTTCTCTATGATCGTGTAGCCACGTTTTTCTGGTTTGTAAATAGTTTTTTTTTTATCTTTGTAATATAAATTGCAATAGTACCGGAAGTTATGACATCATAAAGTTTGAATTGTGTCAAAATACTTATTTCACGACGTGCGATCTAAATAGTTCAGTTTTAAGGCGGCTCCACACGCAACGGAAAACCCGAAGGCATGCCTCGAGGCGCAAGACCTCAAGGAAAACCTCTATGTGTGTATGGAGAATTTTGTAGAGGTATTCCTGCGGATCTGACGCCTGGAGGCCGGAAATCTCAATACAAAATCTCATTTGGCTTGCCTCTTGGACTGTGTGGAGGGATGTGAGGTAGGCCTCGAGGCCTTTTATTACTTTCTATAGCTAAAATAAATCAACAACAGCAAGAGCATCATTTGTTGACGCCATTGCGCGAGCACAAACTGGAATGCTTAAGGCTGGCCTTCGTATATACCGTAGTGTGTGGAGACCCCCCTATTTTTAGGGTTTCCTCGAGGCCTAGCGCCTCAAGGCAGACCTTGCGTGTGGAGTCAACTTTATACATTTGGATGTATAGAAGAAAGTTGTATGATTTTTTCTTTGACAGGCAATGGAAGAAAGTACGACACGTTGTGTCTAATAAGTAATTTTGCCAGGCCAATCAATTCTCATTATAGTACTAACTGAGGCGACAAGTAAAAGTTGGGTGCCAACTACGGGTGGCCTGACATCTATCGGCCATTTTAATAGTTCTTGGAAGTTTTCTCGATAGCTGCTATAAAATTAGATTGTTACTTTCCGACTATGCAGTGTTTTTATTCCACTCATCTTGGAGCTTTTCTTTCAAGTCATCTTTGTTACTTATTTTATGTGTGCGGATTTTTCTCTCCAATTCTTCCCACAAATGTTCTATTTGACCACTTGTGCTTTGGTCCTATATAGAAGCCACTCTTTCACTATTCGAGATGTGTGTTTGGGATCATTGCCGTGCATAAAAAGTCAAAAATACGCCATATATTCACAAAATACGTATAGAAGTACCAGTGGTTGTTTTTCTGTGATATCAAAAGCGTATCCGATTCCGACATGCATACAATCCAAAAAACCGCATTGTAAGGCGCGCTTATTAGGTTATTATGATATCGCGCAATATTATATTAACTTTCTAATGCATATTGAGTTGTGATTTTTGCGCCGGAAAGTTATTACACACATACACACACACACGCACACCTAGGCGGGTTGAGTCTGCCTGTTCGCGTAAATTTCAATCAGCAGCCCAATTATTTATTATTATGCAAAATAAAGGTTACCGACCAATTTCCAATTTACCGCGCGCGGGCACATTCAAAATGACGAAATCATCGCTAACATTTTGTTTTCTTTGTTTCAGGTAACAGGACCTTTTCCCATTGCTAGGACCAGACTTTCACAGAATGGTGAGGATATTAATTTTCTCGATGTTTTTATTTTATTATTATATTTGATTATCACACCTATACCTAAATAAAAATCCATAATCTAGCTATTACTAGATTTTGTGAAAGTTTCGGAAGAAAAAACAACACAAGTTTATGTTAAACATTTTTTTTTTGGATTGAACTGGTAATTTATGCTGTGTAAAGAATACTGGATTTTGTTGCCTAACCCTGCATACGTTTTTATATGCAAACTGTCTACTGATGATCGGAGAAAAATGAGTTATTAATTTACCGTGTAACTAGCATAGAAAATTGGGATGATGCAAAAAACGAAAGCGTTTAATACTAGATGATTATCGTGTTTTTGTTATAATAAAAAACCGTATAAAGCATTTTTTCTAGTTTATTTATCTAGTTTATTATCATATAGAAAGCAATGTTTATTAGTATAAACTAGCTCTGTGTATAAGTCAAAATTTTCGATTTTAGTTATTGGGCATTCTAGAAATATGTGGTTAAGGCTTCCCACCTGTCCACATTCGCAATATGGACATTTTAGGATACATTTTAGGTTATCTGCTATCTGTTACTGTTGTTACGAATGTCCGACAGGGGGCGTTTCGGGTTTGACGTTACTGTGGTAATAGCAGCAAAAGACGGGTCGACAAAAATCGATTTTTTGGATCGAAAATTGTTTTTAAGGCCGTTTTTTTGCTCAAAACTCTTTGCGAAGGGTATTTAGAGGGATCTTATCGTAAGACACGAGAGCGAGCGGCTTTTATAAGGTCGGCAGGAACGGATACAAAATGTAAATTTTTGACGTTCATCGATCCGCTTGTCGGAATTTCTAGACGTCACGTGACATTTTCTCGAGGTTCGCCTTCACCCGAAGAGGTGCAAAAACGTGATTTCTTTTCAAAATTGACGCATTTAATTTACAAAATATCGCGCAGTCCACGCGGAATTGTGTCCTTTTTTCAATTCGAACGTCAAAAGTAATATCGAAAAGCCCAATTTTGCAGCTACTCGATCGCAAATGTCGGCGAAAATGGGCGATTCCGCTGAACGCGCCCTACACTTGAAAGTTCGTAATTAGTATAGGGTATAGGTAGATAACGATGTTTTGCCTTTTATTTACATAGGTGTTTTTTTGAATTTGAAATTACGGTTTTGCCATCTCAATATCCACATATCCGCTCATCAGACGTCACATTTCGCCATGCCCAGTCATCACCATCATCGTCAACGCTAAACCGCGGTGTAACCGTTGCTTTTTTTTTCACCGTTAGCGTCGCGTCGGTCGCGCGAGTGTTTTGTTTGGAAAAAGTGAAAGCAGCGATCACTAGATATTCAGCCCATAGCACTGCAGAGTCCGTGAACCTTTTTTTTTATGATACGACCATACCAACGCATTATTTATTTATTATAATGGCAGTGCACGCACGGATATCAACAAACATACAATTCGATTAATTGTAATTTCCAACGAAAATTGGTCAACCTTTACGTGTGCTTTTTCGCCGCCAGGTGTCGCTCTTTGTCGTCGTGTAAAGACGACGCTCATAAAACTGTTTGACTTGAAACTTTTTATGTTTTTTATTGATGGTGTTGGTTGTAGTCGTATATTTGTGTTTATATCTACGTAATTAATGATTAGTTTTGTCGTGGTTTGATTTTATGATTATGGTTTGAAATTTTAATGACTATATTAAGTGGTTTGTAGAAGTTTCTTCTTGTCTAGTGGTTGCGCTAGTCCGTGGGTCACAAATTTGATTGGTTATTTATGATTTCTGGCATCCTAATAGTTTATTATTATACAAGTTTTATAAGACGTCAAATTGGCGCATGAGTTGTTTGGGGCACGAGGAGCGCCAGTGACGAGTGCCCCAAATGAACGAATGCGCCAATATGTCTTATAAAACGAGTGTAATATACTATTTTTTCTACTTTGCGTCATTAATTTTATAAAAATTTAGAAGTATATTAGGTAAAATTCCAATCTAGAGTATTTATGGGTGCAACCGTTGGTAACACTGTCATCTGTCACTTAAATTCAAATATCTGTGAAAAAGTAATTATTGATAATTATTATCTACCATCATATACTAGTAGTACGAAACCTAGGATGCAACACGCATGTTTAAATATGTATAAAAATATACATACTTCGCAGTTTGTGCGATTCTAAAAAATCAGTTTGTGCTTACTTTTGTGGTTATGTGTATTTTCGTTTGACATGCATTTGATATCAATGTCACCAATCTTAGAAAAAAAGTTACTAAAAACGGTGTTACAATTTGCTAATTGTAACACCGAAAACAGTGTTACAATGTGTGCATTGTGAACGTAAAGTAGAAAAACATTATTATACACCCATCAGTCCTATTATGAAAATAAATGCCTTTCGGCCCTATATCTGTTGACAGATGACCAATTATACGCTTGAATCGTCGTTCAACTGTTCACTGAAATCAGGACAACATCGCCGCTATCTTGGAATACATAAATAACTAGGAATAGCGAGGAATTGGCTAAAGAAAATTCTTCTTCTGTATAAAAAAGTGTGGGCATGATAGGTTAGGTAAATAATAAATCTTGATATGACTTCTTCCGAAGAACTGTTTAACTTTCTTATAAATAGACGTTCGCTGCCTTTCTTGAATCTATGATGAATGCTTGAAAGTGAATATTAATATTAATCCGTTGATAGTTTGTTTTGACTTGTCTGTGGTTTCCCCTATTTATTTTATTGATTATACCTGAATAAGTTTATTTGCGATTATAATTAGCACGCGTGTTTGAGATACACGAAGTTTATATTTATTTAGTTGGTACGTAATGCGCGTATATTTTGGACTTTGGATATTTTGCGGTATCTAAGGTGTTATAAAACTTTAGCCAGTCATGCCATAAGCGTTGATATAACTGTACGTTGCTTAGTAATATTTTCGCCTATTAATTTCAATTGAGATTCTTGTGTTATCGCTACCAATACGATTATTTTTATTATTTGTTATTCTTACAACCCCCATTTCTGTTATCTGACGAGTCCAAAGCCATTACGTAGAAAAGCAATTTTGTTTTAAATACGCTTTTATTAGTATATAACTAGCTCTGTGTATATGTCAAAATTTTCGATTTTAGTTATTGAGCATTCTAGAAATATGTGGTTAAGGCTTCCCACCTGTCCACATTCGCAATATGGACATTTTAGGATACATTTTAGGTTATCTGCTATCTGTTACTGTTGTTACGAATGTCCGGCAGGGGGCGTTTCGGGTTTGACGTTACTGTGGTAATAGCAGCAAAACACGGGTCGACAAAAATCGATTTTTTGGATCGAAAATTGTTTTTAAGGCCGTTTTTTTTGCTCAAAACTCTTTGCGAAGGGTATTTAGAGGGATCTTATCGTAAGACATGAGAGCGAGCGGCTTTTATAAGGTCGGCAGGAACGGATAAAAAATGTAAATTTTTGACGTTCATCGATCCGCTTGTCGGAATTTCTAGACGTCACGTGACATTTTCTCGAGGTTCGCCTTCACCCGAAGAGGTGCAAAAACGTGATTTCTTTTCAAAATTGACGCATTTAATTTACAAAATATCGCGCAGCCCACGCGGAATTGTGCCCTTTTTTCAATTCGAGCGTCAAAAGTAATATCGAAAAGCCCAATTTTGCAGCTACTCGATCGCAAATGTCGGCGAAAATGGGCGATTCCGCTGAACGCGCCCTACACTTGAAAGTTCATAATTAGCATAGGTAGACAAAAAATAACTTGCTGCGATATAAACATAACGAATTATTCATGCAAAATATCTTATTTAGTAGCGTTAAATATTAAATTATTACTAAATTGAGTTTTAAACAGACATACAGTGTTTCAATACTACGATGTCGAGAGATGGTGTATTTTCTTAAATTATTTTTCTCTTTACACGATGGTCAATAAAATATATAGTACATTTTAGAGTAATGACAAGAAAAATTGTATAAATCTATTTTTCTAGATCTCATATTCATATTGTTCATCATGTAAGATAATGTCTTCGCCAGTAACATCAACAGATGTGTCCAGCAAAAGACTGTTAACATTTTCATCAAATGCGTTATCGTTATAAGAGCGAGTAACTGTGAGTGTTGCTTTTTGAAATTGAAGATATTAAAGAGTCAGAAGTATATAAAAGAGTATTTATTCTATTTTTGCAGTTTTTGTCTAACCACATCGCTTCTTGGGACAAAAATGGTTTTGATTGGAGATGACAGTCAGACTGTCATCTCCAATCTGTCGAAATTGTTAATTTTTAGTTTTATCTCCGCTTTTTCGTCCGTACTATATGCTTTTCCTCCAAATTTATCGATAACGTATGAGGATACCGCTTATTTTTTGTCATACAATACTAACTCTCTGATAATATTAGTTGATATATCTCACATAAAGACTTTCAATACTAGTATTAATTTGATTTAAGTATACTTTTAAACCTATATATTAATAAACATATTAAAAACAAGCATATTTTACGAGAGACATAACTAAATCTACTGAATATTACACTAAACTAAATACCTGTTTTGATGTAGATCTTTTCAGCACTTCTTCCTTTTGGAATTTCTCCATTTTTCGTCACTTTTCAATTCCCTATTTTTCCAAAAAAACACCACTTTATACACTGCACACCAACACAATGACCAATAACCTTATTTTTCTAGTCTACCTATACTAATTGCGAACTTTCAAGTGTAGGGCGCGTTCAGCGGAATCGCCCATTTTCGCCGACATTTGCGATCGAGTAGCTGCAAAATTGGGCTTTTCGATATTACTTTTGACGCTCGAATTGAAAAAAGGACACGATTCCGCGTGGACTGCGCGATATTTTGTAAATTAAATGCGTCAATTTTAAAAAAAAATCACGTTTTTGCACCTCTTTGGGTGAAGGCGAACCTTGAGAAAATGTCACGTGACGTCTAGAAATTCCGACAAGCGGATCGATGAACGTCAAAAATTTACATTTTTTATCCGTTCCTGCCGACCTTATAAAAGCCGCTCGCTCTCATGTCTTACGATAAGATCCCTCTAAATACCCTTCGCAAAGAGTTTTGAGCAAAAAAACGGCCTTAAGAACAATTTTCGATCCAAAAAATCGATTTTTGTCGACCCGTGTTTTGCTGCTATTACCACAGTAACGTCAAACCCGAAACGCCCCCTGCCGGACATTCGTAACAACAGTAACAGATAGCAGATAACCTAAAATGTATCCTAAAATGTCCATATTGCGAATGTGGACAGGTGGGAAGCCTTAACCACATATCTCTAGAATGCCCAATAACTAAAATCAAACAGCACTCGCCAGTAGCAACGTCCATACTGTACATGTTTCGCACGTATTCAAAAATGGTCGAAATTGAAAATATTCCAAATACATATTCCACCAAAACAGATCGTCTAGAAACACCGGCTTTCGTACACGCACCGGCATCCAAGCATGGTGGGGGAGTCAGTACATTGCTGCACCGCGCGCCAGTGCTTTCAGCGGCAGAATATTTGCTTCAGTATATCGCGAGCGCGCGTTTAGGTATTTCGTGGTATATACTGTGACGTTTTCTCGCGTATTTTCCCGAATACGCGAGCCCAACGGGTTCATCAAGTTTTTTACCGGACATTTTGATTTTGAAGATTTGATTTAAACACTCTTGTGACGGTGTGAAAAAAATACGCACTGGACGCTTCAGTTTCTTTCCCCTCAGTTTTGTTTTATTTCAAGATTTATAAGAATAGGTATGTACCGGCTTTTGTTAAATTTGGGTGTATCTGAATATCGATTTTCCCTTTCTTCTTCTGTGTGATGGTTTGTTGAGTTGTGATTGAATTGTAATACATACTTGAGAAGTGCCAAGTAATGTTGCCGTTTTTGCTTGATGTACCCACAGCCGGTTTGTGTCTATTGCTTCTACAAGCCATAGGACTTGTACTTCTACAAGTCCTATGGGTTGTAGAAATGCCTGAAATTTAATATTTGGTTATTCATATTGTTTGAGATGTTTTGAGATAAGCTTATTTTATTGGCAAGGTCGCCTTTTAATTGCCCAATTGGTTTTATTGGTATAATTTGATCACTTAAGTGATCTTGTTTTGATTTATTATGACTGCACCTTGGTCAAGTTTTTGTCGACTCACTTTCTAAGCCAAATTAATTAGGAGTGCATTATCAATGGGCCCTGACAATTCTAAACGCACTACTGTTCGATTTATTGTGATATGGGCTAGTTAAATTTAGCTAGCAATGCTTAACTAATGGCTGTATTGTTTTCTATCGCATATTTGCTGATGAACATTTCCAATGAAACAAATTACACATTTTACTTGTCTTGGGTGCGATTTTACACAAAATATCGATAGAAATAACAAAGTGGCTCAGTGAACTCAGTATGGATGCAAAACTTGGACCATTACCTCCAAAATCCTTGCCAATACAACCCTGTCAACAAGCAACAAGCAAAACTGTGAACGTTAAAAAAAATTTGTTTTAAATGTTCAAATTGTTCTCCAGGAGCTACAGCAAAGCGTTGAAGTGGAGCAAATAAATCATTTTTCAGTTTTTTTGCTTAAAAAAGAACATACGTCACTGAAAATCGCGACGCGTAAACTCTTCTGATGAAAGAGGTCGCGTCGATCGAATGTTTAGCATAACCGACAGCACGTGTGCAACGCTAGGCATGGGAACAATTTTAATCGGATAATTGGAAGATTTTTGTCCGTCGCTGCAACATTCATTGCGCCAATTGTCGACCGAGATGGCCAGCAACGGCCACGGACAATGTGACAGGCAGAAAAGAGCGACCTCTATAGTAAACCTCTATATAATACGCTACGTTGCGTTGCCTTCTTAAACCAGTTCTTATTAAATTATTTATCGGTCCGACTTTTCTCATTGATTTAGCAACATGTTAATTAAATCGATTCGTATCTCTTAACTTGGTTTTAAATCGACTTAAATGTTTTCGGGGACATGGGCAATTCGGGGAATGTTTGGATCGACAAATAAAATGTTAATGTGCTGTGTATATGTCATGTATTTATATAACAGTACCTACACAGAGAAAAAATAACACAAGGGAACAAATTATATAAATTCAAAGAATATAACATCTTTTTTGATCACTTCCCATATTTTAACGCACAGAATGTCGCACAGAAATATATGACTTCAGATAAAATGGATCTTAGACGTGTCACAACACTTTGTGATGACTTGATCTATGAAAAGTGATATTAGGTCAATAAAAATATGTGACCCATGTTCTGGTTGTAGGAAAATTGCACTTTATTAAGCGTTTTATGACTTTTTATTTTGCCTTTCATCAACAAACGTACAACGTTCTTAAAATTTGCAATTAAACCGCACCACCAGAATTTCCTTTGAAGTTTCATAATCATTATTACCGAATGATACCGCAAGAGGGCGCCGCCGGTGCGCTCACAGTTATCATCGTACCCGAAGTAACGTCTCGCCTGTTAGTCTACACTTATTCGCAATCAACCAGTTGCTAAGCCTAATTTTAACTCTGGACGGTTTGAGAGAAAACTTTTGGCCGCCCTAACTGATGTTCCGAAAAGATGTGACAATTTAGACGACAGAAATGTTGTACCTAATTATAGTTTATAGGTTTGGGGATTAGTCGATCACGTCGCATCGTGATAGGACACGGGACCACCCCTACAAAGAAAAAATAAAATAAAACAATAGAACCGCAACTAATAATAACAGTGACTCACATCCTTAGCGAAGATAGAGTGGCGATAATAGCGTTATAATGCCGGTAGAAGTAAAAGATATTATGGGGCATGGTTATGTGGTCGTTTTGGGGTCGTAGGTTATATTGACGTAACGTAAATCATACATGGAACGCTGCCATGAGACAGGCGATAAACATTGGCTTTATCGCCTGTGCTTAACCTAGTTCCTATGAATGCAAATCTCGCGACTAATGGCAGTAGATACATCCTAACTTCTAATCGGACATTAGTGTATGTTGTTAGATAAGAAGAGTAATTTGTTCGGGTCTGAAAAGTGGAATCGACTTCGTTGATAATGAGATATGCCATTTGTTGTTTTGAATCATTTAAAGACGAGAAACGTAAACTACTATATGCCATACTACATGCTGTATTTAGAAGCAGTAGAAATGTGTCCTAACTTTACAAGTTGCTGCAGCAAATACTAATAACAACTACAAATTTTGCATTCCAGTCAACGTTGCAGCTTAACTTTTCGGCCGGCGACTGTTCATTATGTGTTTTAACAACTGTATCGTTTAAAGCCATCGTTATAAATTGGAAGAACATTACCTCGCATAATATTTGTAAAGCACATTTCAAAAATATATAATTTCCTGAGTTAACATTCTTGCTGGTCGCTGTAAAAGTTAAACAAGCGCTGGTGGGCTGGCTGCTGCTAAACTCACTCGCCAACTGGTAAAGCAGCGCTGCTGAGTGGTCACACTATGCTATTAGCAGACAATTAGCAGAATTAATTTTGTGGACTAGCAAGTGCGCAAATGAAACAGACAGATAACGTACTAAATCTCTAATATTTGCACAGTAGGCACTTACAATGTACACAGTTGTAAATTTCTAAAATTTGCAATGCCATGTGGTAATATGAACATTTCTATTTAAAACATCACAGTATCTAAGACAATTGTACCTACATGTATGAGTTCGTCAAAAAAATATGTGTCTACTTCTCGAAGGAAGAGTATTTTCTGGTCGAGTGTTGCATAAAAGAATATATTGCTTAAGAACTATTGCTGAACACTGCTTAAGAACTTGATGGTCTTATTTTATCAGTGGCTTAAGACCATGCCAAAACGGTGAGGTCATTCGTCTTCATATCGCCATCAATAACAGTAAATCACATTGGCACACAGAAGAAGAGGAATCACTTGAACTAGCGAAAAAAAAAGCATACGTTTGTACGTCGTGGTTCTATGTAGGTAACGAGTGCAAAGAAACTTGTCTTTGGCTGACCTCACGAGTCATCCATTATACAATATATACACTGAGGCGCCTTTATCTTCTTCTAAAATAGCAACCCAACTTTTGCGTGCAGGAGTATAATTACTTATCAGGAGATTTCTATTCTAAATATAATTTTTTAAATCCCTATTTGGTGTACATGTTTAGAGTCACTGTAGGATGAGCTGGTATCAATAAGTAACTATTTTTTTATTGTTTTCATCTAGATAGAGAATTGTTTACTTTATATCGTAAGATTTTCTGAGAATGTTATCCAAGATAAACATTTCTAATAAATCAATAATTACTAAAGAGAAATTGCGTGTAAGCAAAAAAGCGAAGACCACAGGAAGTGTGGTTAGTTAAAAATTCTCCTCACAGATGTAGCGACAATATAACCACTGGTCGTTGACATCGGTATAACAACATGACGAACGTAATCCATCATTATATGTACAATTTTCAATACCTATTTTCCTGAGGTTCTTCAGTAATTTGTGTTACGTAAACTAGCAAAGAAAGAAGGAAATAAATCTCTAGTTAGGTCCTTGTTAGGATAACTAAAACAGATACAAAGTCTACCGGTGTCTCCTATGATGTGGTAACGTCAACGTTATTTATTTAATCTTGCCGAGAAGCGTAAACACGGAATTTATGAGTATCGTCACCCATTTTCAGAATTATAACAATAATCTTCTATAATTTATTGTTTTAATGGTTAAAATGCGACAAATTATCGTATAAATTTTAGAGGATTATCGTTTTTTGTCTGTTTTAATATGTAATAACAATAACAATAAAGATGATCTGTCGTATTATTTTTTTTTGGAGGTTTTAATAAATATGATTAGTTTCAACACCTGTCACGTCTTGCCATGATGTTAAAATTAAGAAATAGGTTGCCTAATAATATTTTTTTACTAGTTGTGGTTCCAAGCTTTGGGCTTCGGATAATTCTGTATAAGTTTTTTTGGCATTTTTTTACGATTTTGGGAAATTATGGACAAAACACACCACTAATGTTTCTCTTTCTTGTTTTCAGGTAAGCTGCCCGAGCCTATTTCGTGATACGGTATGTCTAATTTCAAATAATTTCCGCGTTATAAATTTCTCTGACATTTGTGGAGAACGCAATTGAATTTTAACAATTAATGACCGACTACTGACATTATAAATCGCATAGATCATTAATCATCGATTTGAGATATAATTTGATGCAAATGTCACGAGGCAACAGCCAAAAGTCACTCCCAGATAGTTAATTATTAAATTTATTGCTTCTAGATATGTACTTACTTAAGAAAGTTACTGTGTTAAGTTTAACCAGTTAAACTTTTCGCCAAAACACAATTAGCGTGAGACTAGCTCTGTGTATATGTCAAAATTTTCGATTTTAGTTATTGGGCATTCTAGAAATATGTGGTTAAGGCTTCCCACCTGTCCACATTCGCAATATGGACATTTTAGGATACATTTTAGGTTATCTGCCATCTGTTACTGTTGTTACGAATGTCCGGCAGGGGGCGTTTCGGGTTTGACGTTACTGTGGTAATAGCAGCAAAACACGGGTCGACAAAAATCGATTTTTTTGGATCGAAAATTGTTTGTAAGGCCGTTTTTTGCTCAAAACTCTTTGCGAAGAGTATTTAGAGGGATCTTATCGTAAGACATGAGAGCGAGCGGCTTTTATAAGGTCGGCAGGAACGGATAAAAAATGTAAATTTTTGACGTTCATCGATCCGCTTGTCGGAATTTCTAGACGTCACGTGACATTTTCTCGAGGTTCGCCTTCACCCGAAGAGGTGCAAAAACGTGATTTTTTTTCAAAATTGACGCATTTAATTTACAAAATATCGCGCAGTCCACGCGGAATTGTGTCCTTTTTTCAATTCGAGCGTCAAAAGTAATATCGAAAAGCCCAATTTTGCAGCTACTCGATCGCAAATGTCGGCGAAAATGGGCGATTCCGCTGAACGCGCCCTACACTTGAAAGTTTGTAATTAGTATAGGTAGATAATTCTTGGACGAAATTCCTCATCAAGAAACCGCAATTATGACCCGTCAAAATCTAACGGGCCAAAGTTATTCTATATAACCATTGTGTAGGAAAGCGTTCCAATTAAAAACGCGACCGGAGTGGACGGCCATTGTGGCGACTTCATCGACCGATCAGCAAACAATTAGAACAACGGCGAAATGTCTTCACGTGTTTATGAACGTTGAAGGGACCACCTGAAGAATAAAAGAGACTGTATTCGAATCGATTACACGTACGAAAGAACAGCAGCGCAATTTAAAAAAAAAATTGAGTACCTAACCTTAAAAAGACAGGTACCACGGCACCGTCGCTTGTCTCGAACCCGTTATGTCTTATTATCAATTCAATAAACGGCGAGGACCGTACGGCACGCACCGATAAAAAGAACTAAACGAAATTTAAGGTGTGGTTAGGTATTCGTTGCCAGTACTTGTGATGAACAACTTTAATGTGACAAACAACAAATTACTAAAGCATAAAGCACCAGACGATGAGATGCCATTTTGGTAGTGAAAGAGATCAATGTATCTCCAAAGCGAGCGTCAAAGTTCAAGAAAGCGCCGAATGCTATCCTGACAAATCAGCATTTACACATAAAACAAATTTTTTTTGTCCTGAATTAACATATTATTGTGTGGAATTCACGTCACAGTAAATAATATGGGCTAAGGTTTATTTGGAAACCTGTTTCGACGTTTCAAATAAATTAGTACACCATCGCTTGAGATATATTGTATAGATCCTGGCGAAAATCCTTTGAAACGTAAAGTATCTGGGCCTGCAAAATTATTTGAAAACGTGCGCCAGTCGATGAGCAATTTATTTATACTAGCTTACCTACGCAAATAAACCTCTTAGGGAGGCTTAAATAAAAATTGGCATGTTCGATGGACTGCCAGAGAGAAGTGGTTTACTTTTCCCGCTAATAACAGCGCGGATTTTATTTTTAAACCGAGCCTCGTAGGATCTTATTTCCCCATGATTTCCACCGTATATTTTATTGAGCGCATTATATCGTTTAATAAACACACACGCTTTTACACACACACACACGCTCTCAGAGTTTCGACATTAACAATCTTATTTATAAGGCTGAGGTTATAGTGAAGCTTTGAACGTCGATCCTAGTTTCGACACTAACGGCGCTGAAAAAACCGAACCATTGTTTTAAGTTGGATGCAATATAGTATAGAGAACTATTATTATTAATAAGAATTTCAGTATAATATATGTAGTTATTTCAATGGCTAGTTATTCTTCCGGTTTAAGAGTTTAGAGTATGTTTATGTTGAGTATATTTTGCTCTGACGAAGAAAATGTTATTCTTCTACATATAAAAAGAGTAATACCTTCGTTTTACAACAATTGGATGAAAAATATACATTCCTCAACGAACAAACTGTTTCTTGACCCAGAAGTATACGTACGTATCGCTTAAAACAGACGTAATTCCTTTCAAGCAGTTCCTTCATACTTAAAACAAGAAAACGTAATACTTGGAACATCTTGGGTGCAAAATATACATGCTTCAACGCACAAACAGTTTCTTGACCCAAAAGTGTACGTACGTATCGCTTAAAACAGACGTAATTCCTTTCAAGCAGTTCCTTCATACTTAAAACAAGAAAACGTAATACTTGGAACATCTTGGGTGCAAAATATACATGCTTCAACGAACAAACAGTTTCTTGACCCAAAAGTATACGTACGTATCGCTTAAAACAGACGTAATTCCTTTCAAGCAGTTCCTTCATACTTAAAACAAGAAAACGTAATACTTGGAACATCTTGGGTGCAAAATATACATGCTTCAACGAACAAACAGTTTCTCGACCCAAAAGTATACGTACGTATCGCTTAAAACAGACGTAATTCCTTTTAAGCAGTTCCTTCATACTTAAAACAAGAAAACGTAATACTTGGAACATCTTGGGTGCAAAATATACATGCTTCAACGAACAAACAGTTTCTTGATCCAAAAGTATACGTACGTATCGCTTAAAACAGACGTAATTCCTTTCAAGCAGTTCCTTCATACTTAAAACAAGAAAACGTAATACTTGGAACATCTTGGGTGCAAAATATACATGCTTCAACGAACAAACAGTTCTTGACCCAAAAGTATACGTACGTATCCCTTAAAACAGACGTAATTCCTTTCAAGCAGTTCCTTCATACTTAAAACAAGAAAACGTAATACTTGGAACATCTTGGGTGCAAAATATACATGCTTCAACGAACAAACAGTTCTTGACCCAAAAGTATACGTACTTATCGCTTAAAACAGACGTAATTCCTTTCAAGCAGTTCCTTCATACTTAAAACAAGAAAACATAATGCTTGGAACACCAAGAAAATCATATTCTTACTCTGAGAATTTTATATTTTACTTGAACCAACCAAATGATCTTTCTGCGGATATAGAAACAAGTGATATTCTTCACCCAAAGATATTTGTGTTGTATCGAATAAATTTTGTCCCTCCATGTATCAAAGCTCCACTATAACCTCAGCGTAAGTTATACGTTACATTTAATAAGTTAAAATTTATATATTCCGCGGAAAAGTCAATAACATCTCACCGCGACTTGTTACGAGATATTTTATTATGCGATAGGCGGTGCTTCTTTTTCCTCTTGTTTATTCTATACTTCGGACGCACTTTCTAGTTTCTGGTTTTTAAAACGGGCCGCGACGCTTTTCCGGACTCCAGCAAGATCTGGTAGCCATCCAGCAGATGATACAGACTCAATTCTATTGGATTTGCGGTTTATTTGCCGACAAAGCGGTCAAGCGGCGTGTTGCCATTGACAGATTGAGGTTATGTGCGACATAGAATTGCAAATTATTTTTTTTTCTTGTTGGTTACGAAATGTGGATGAAGTAAAGAAGTTTTCCGATAATTACCACTCTAAGATGTGGATTTCAAGCATTTTTTAGCAGGATATTTGATTCCTCAAAAAATGTTATGTGTTTTAGTTTCCTGTTCATTATATGATAAAGAGCATAAGTTTTTCAATCGGCAATTGATTATTTTCTTATTTGAGGTCGTTGACACATTTGTTGTAGTTGTTTTGGGTGCGGTTTATTCCGTCAATTCTTGGCCCTTTGTGCTTACCCATTTTTACATACTGTTTGATAACGACAACCAGAGGTGTTCAACTGGTTGCCGGCACCCACGGTTTTACGCCTCTTGCGAAAGGCGGTGGGACGAGGATCTTCAGCTGATGCCTGGATTTGAACCCAAGACTTCCTAGCAGGAGAGCAGCACTCTACCGCTAGAGCCACTCGCCCTTGACACATTTATATCACATATAAATAATATTCTTAATTTAATTTACATGATAGGCAGTTAGGTAGATGTAGCACTGTTGTTCTGCACTGATCTATGAGCTAAAATAAATCACGCTCAACTAACAAGCGACACACTTTGTATAAATAGAGCTGTCACACCAACATACTACGTAATCAGATATTTAGAAAACAATAATTAAAAAATATATCTAATATTACTATTGTATAAGTTATACATAGTAAATATGTGAGTACGTTATTATGTTAATTGCTATTTAATTCATAGTTTCATAGACATGATTGCGTGATTAATAGAGACCGAGATGTATAATAAACATTGTGCAAATTAGGAAATACTGTAAATTTGAAAATAATAACAGGTTTGGCGGTTTTCACTAAGTGTATAATAAATACTTTGTAAAGGTCTTTTTTTTTGGTAAGACATATTGCGAAATTACGACTTAGCATATAATTATAATTGTCTATTTCTTTCAACATTTGTCTTGCGGATATGTATTATAAAAAATTTTAGAGACAACAGCCAGCGGCTATTTTGTGGTCACATTACGCTGTTTACCAGCAAAAGTATTGCTGCCGCTGGTGGCTACTACCAGCCAGCCTCAGTTCAAACTACTATTTCTGGTGCATTTTATATGTAACCGTCTTTTATCAAGTGAAGGCGTCGCAACCGTAAAATATTTCATATTTGATACCAGTTTGTGGGGTTTTACTGACTACCTACCTTAAACCTGGCTATATAAATTTTGAAAGCACTGTACACAAGTGTAAATAAGCATAAGCAAGGCCACGATGACGATAAAATTAGAAATTCTATATTTTAGAATTATTTAGTTGAAAAGTCAATGGCTCCACTACAATTAGTTATTTACAAAATTAGTTTAATTACTAATGAATCATTATTTCAATTATTAATAATTAAATTATATATTTTCATAAAAAAAAATCACTTTCAGGTCTTCAATTGTTTTCCAGTATATTTCTAAATAACAAATTGTTCAAAAGTTACTGCTTTCATCCGTAATTTAGTTTCTACTTTATATTTATGCTGTTGTTGCTAGCAGCGACAGCTCTAGTCCTGCTGAGTGGTCACATCGTGCTGGTTAACAGCGGCTAATAACACTAGTCAACAGTCAAAATGTACATTGGATGCGACTATTTTTTTTTATATATACTAAGGCCCTCTAAACTCAAAAATCGCATAAAAAAAATTTTTAATGGATACGTTTTCGAGTTACAATTTTTTTTCTTTTTTTTGTTTTTTTTTGCGGAGGTAGTTCGACTATTTGGAGCATATCTCGAGTTAGGAACGTCCAATCTGGTCGCCCGGCACATAAAATTGAAGCTAATTGTATCACCAACAATTGTCACTCATATAGTTTTTCAATCGCTTCAGTAGTTTTAGCGCAATAGGCCACGATATTATAAAAATTTGGCCAAAATGAAAATGGAACATTTACTCTATCACCTGTGAAAAGTAGAAATCGTGGAAATATAGTTAGTTTAATATTTTTTGCGTAGAGTTTGAACTTTTACGAAGAGAACAAGGTATTTACGATTAAAATCTATGCAAAAATAGCGAAGTTATGGTCATTTACGATTGATAGGTACCAAACTACCAAAATTCTACTTTTTCTCTGTTTACAAGTTTAATTCATTGTGCTTAGTTTTAATGTGATGTTTTCAATGTAAAGGAGATAGGAGAAGTGAGTTTTATTGCTGCTTTGCCTTATATTCTTGTCGAAATCTGTTTTTCTTATGAGGAACCAGATATAGTTGCCCATCATTTTTTCAATCCAAAATCCCTGGTAGCGCCGCTCAAAAGTCTTTATTTCCTAGTGAAACCTCTCACCATGCTCGTCACTGACGTCACCAAGATTCTCAGGATGAAATCTTCTCAACTGCTAGCTCCAGGTGTATACCGTATCCCATGTGCTTGTGGCAGTGTCTACATTGATGAGATAAAGCGCTCTGTCAGTGTTGGGGTTTCAGAACATGAACGTTGTACAAGGCTGCGCCAGATCACCAGTTCAGCGCTTGCTGAGCACAGACACAACAATTCTTCTCGACCAAACAAAAATCATCTCCCGGGAATCACGTTATTATCCTCGTAGAATCCGCGAAGCGATCGAAATCTTTAAAGATCCCTCCAATCTCAATCGAGATGACGGTTGGCATTTGCATCATAGCTGGAAACCACTTTTACGACCACCACTGCCAATCACAGCTACCCCAAACCGCCCTCCCAACCAATAGTTGTTTGACTACCTGCGCAGGCACCTGCGCCAGGTACATATAACGGCGATTGAAACACGTACTGACATATCTGAATATCATTTTTTGGTGAGATATGCCACTACGTGTTTTGAGCGACGATAAATACCCTCACCCTTCCACACACGTTCATTCTCTCCGTTCTGAAGATGCCTCTTGCAACAGAGTGCGAAATGTTGACTAAAAGATGCGCATCTTGGTGCGAATCACGTGACGTACTCGTCTTCCGAATGGATCCGACCTCTACCATGCATTTAAACTGCTATAAATGACGAAAAATACAAAATAGAGAAAAGGCCGAATTTTGGTAGTTTCGTACCCATTGGTCATAATTGATCATAACTTCGGTATTTTTTCATAGATTTTTATCGTAAATACCTTGTTCTCTTCGTAAAAGGGCAAACTCTACGTAAAAAATAAGAAACTGAGCATATTTTTACTATTTCTACCTTTCCCTGGCGGTTAAATGAATATGGTGGCTCTACAGAAAAAGTAGAGCGAATTGTCGGCTGATGGATGAAATGATAAGAGTTCGTCACAGTCGCGAAGCATGACTACAAACCGTACATCCGTAGGCAATACCTCGTCTCGCTAGTTGCTCGTTTCCTACCATATAATCAAGGATATAATTTTCTTTGGTGACTTTTTTTAGAACTGTACCATTTTTGTTAGTGGCAAATCTCGAATAATGTTGATGTTCTATCATTTCTGATGAGCAGAATCCCACTGTATCTATTGCAATAATTTTTGGAAAATGTTACTCAAACAATATAAAGTCAAGAATAGTGGTGATTTTATTCGAGACTAATTCTCAAATATATTTTCTTAAATTGTATTAAAGAAAATCCGTAATCACAATGGAATGTCAGTTACGCACACAAAGCTACGTCTTTGACAGATTATTTATACATAAATTGTTACATAAATTGTTTAGATCTAACGTGGGAATGAACCTAAGATATCGCGTAAACAAGTAAAAGTTATTTAAACATTATTTTCCCCCAATTGACGCAATACGGAATTTATCCACTGCTAGAGATCTTTTTAAACCCGATAAAAATTTCTTCAAATAAACGCCTTGTACTTATATTTACGCACGCAATTTACAACTAAAACTATAAAGGAACAGTATAAATTCCATTACACAGTGATACATTCCGTATTTACATTAATCTCGTTAATTCTGCCTCGAATGACATTAGTCCCGATGACGTAATGACTTATAGACCGACCAACCATCTGCAATTGTGACCGCAAAATCGGTTTTAATTGCTTACATACACATGATATTTTCTATTTACTGGCTTAGTTCAGTTATTTGTCACAAATAAAGGATCCTAATCTTTTAATAATAAATTGTACAAATAAAAATAATAACACAAGAGAACAAGGGTCCTACAACCAGAACAGCGATCACATATTGTGTGTTGTGACAGGTCTAAGATCCATTTTATTTGAAGTCTTATATTTCGCTTGCCATTAGCCTTCTGTGCATACGTTCTCATAACAGATTGTTCAAAATATTACGAATTAACTAGTTTTTTTTGTGTTATTTTATCAAGTTATGTTATACAGATATTCTGTGCATTAAAATATGGGAAGTGATCAAAGAAGATGTTGTAAAAATTCACCAAATAAGGAAACAAAAGAAAATTCCGTTTGTAGTTCCCATCTTGTGGCGAGAGCCTTCCAGTCATCTAAATGATTGCTATTTTTGCACGATAAGCATCTCCGGATATTCGAAGAAGGATAAGCATAAAAAAAATATCCAAACTTGCCATCAGCATCGCGACCTATCCCCCATGGAGAGAACCATCCTCTCCCAAGTGCCCCATCCACTTCATCATCTTCTCTTTTTGGCACAGAAGAAATTTCGCCTGTTTGAAGAAACTTGCCTGATTTGATCTGATTGCCTGATTGATTTCAGAGTCTGAAATCACTCTGATTGATTTGAGAGTCTGAAATCACTCTGTCAAATCAGGCAAGTCGTGAAGATTCACCATTTGAAGTTTTAGGCACACCTCACCTTATAAACCAGTATGAACTGAATGATTTAGGTCTTAGGTTATTCAGGATTGAAGACTTAGGTTATTCAGGATTAAAGACTTAGGTTTATCAAAAGAAAAAGCCGAGTTTTTGGGTTCTAGGCTACAGGAATGGAATCTTTTCGCACGAGTGTGACAGTGTCTTCATTTACAAAGCGTAACAAGCATTTTAGAGCATATTTTGAAACTGAAGGATCTTTACGTGTATGCCACGATGTTGAGGATCTTATGAACGAGTTTGATATTCCCCACGATCCTTCTGAATGGTAGCTTTTCATCGATTCATCAAAATGCAGCTTGAAAGCAGCGTCAAAATAATTTTTAAATGACGAGATTTCTAAACAATTTTCTTTAGAGTAATGACCGTGAGTGGCAATTATTAGTCGTTTTCCTACTTTTCTCTGGAACAGAGCAGGCGACTTATAATGGAGCACAAAAAAATAATTGTCACAGCAATTTGTGGACGTTTCAGAATCATAGTAATTCCAATAACGACTACAATGATTGCTGTAAAGAGAAATTCGTTCTTTACTCAATAATGAGCTGTACATTTTGTTCAAGCCGTACTACATAATTCATTAGTATGTATATGTTATTATAATATATATTTATTTTCTACAGATGTATTAAAGATGAATTTTTAAACCCTAATTTATTACTATTATACACTACGGTTAGTTAATATACAAACAATACATAGTGTAAAAAATTAATTACTAATAATTATTGAAAGAAAAATTTAGTAGTACTTGAAATGGAATTCTCTATTTTCTCTATTTTATGGCGTCATTATCGATCGGAATTTATTGGATTTGATTTCAATCGTATGCGTGTCGAATAATATATAGTATCCTATACGTATCGATATAGCCGTTTGGATCGTATAGAACGGCTGTGTCCAGTATGTATAACCAAGTACTCAACTAGTGGTGATCGTATGTTGCGAAATGAAACGCAAGATGCATGCCTGTATGCACGCATGGCCCAGATTCGCAGAGATCTATGTACTGTAGCTTGAGAATTTGTCGATACGAGCAAATAGATATGTTCTCGGGTAATATTTAGTGTTAACGTCCTAGCATATTGTAGATTCAGCTGCGTACGTAAAATTATTCTTGCGTATATAGTGTAACACGAAGAGGTTTTTTTTTCCTATCCAAATAATCTACCTATACTAATTACGAACTTTCAAGTGTGGGGCGCGTTCAGCGGAATCGCCCATTTTCGCCGACATTTGCGATCGAGTAGCTGCAAAATTGGGCTTTTCGATATTACTTTTGACGCTCGAATTGAAAAAAGGACACAATTCCGCGTGGACTGCGCGATATTTTGTAAATTAAATGCGTCAATTTTGAAAAAAAATCACGTTTTTGCACCTCTTCAGGTGAAGGCGAACCTCGAGAAAATGTCACGTGACGTCTAGAAATTCCGACAAGAAGAACGTCAAAAATTCATTTTTTATCCGTTCCTGCCGACCTTATAAAAGCCGCTCGCTCTCATGTCTTACGATAAGATCCCTCTAAATACCCTTCGCAAAGAGTTTTGAGCAAAAAAACGGCCTTAAAAACAATTTTCGATCCAAAAAAATCGATTTTTGTCCACCCGTGTTTTGCTGCTATTACCACAGTAACGTCAAACCCAAAACGCCCCCTGCCGGACATTCGTAACAACAGTAACAGATAGCAGATAACCTAAAATGTATCCTAAAATGTCCATATTGCGAATGTGGACAGGTGGGAAGCCTTAACCACATATTTCTAGAATGCCCAATAACTAAAATCGAAAATTTTGAAATATACACAGAGCTAGTATTTTATTCTAATAAGAATTTCAATATAGTTGTTTCAACGGTTCGTTATTCTTACGATTTAAGAATTTGGTATGTTAATGTTAGGTATATTTTTCTTTGACGAAGAAAAAGTTATTCTTCAATAAAAATGTAGAAGTTCGTCGTGCAGCAACAAAAATATTTCGTTGGACGAAAAATATGTTTGCTTCAACAAAAAAACAGTTTCTTGACCCAAGATTCTTACTCTGAGAGATACATAGAAAGTTGTGCTATTACTTTACAGATGGCGCTAACAGTTTCTCGCGTTTTTTGCCACCTATTACCGCTATATAAGTTCGACGATACTGGTGTTCGTATATTGTTGGTTTATGTGTATGCATAAGTGTTTTATTTCATGGGTGACTTACAAGGATTATGAGGAAAACCAGGATTGTAGTGAAATAGCCTACACAGAGAGAACTCTATTCTTGGATATCAAGAAAAAATGTTCTTGCGTATATCGTGTAGCATTAAGAGGATATATTTGCTTCCAAATAATATTTTATTATAATAAGAGTATATTTTGCTCTATCGAAGAAAATGTTATTCTTCTACAAATAAAAAGAGCAAGACGTTCGTTTTACATCAACAACAATATTTTGTTGGGTGAAAAATATACCAAAGAGTTTCTTGACCCAAAAGTATACGTACGTATCGCTTAAAACAGACGTAATTCCTTTCAAGCAGTTCCTTCATATTTAAAACAAGAAAACGGTAATACTTGGAACATTAAGAAAATCATATTCTTACTCTGAAAATTTTATATTTTACTTGAACCAACCAAATGATCTTTCTTCGGATATAGAAACAAGTGATATTCTTCACTCAAAGATGTGAAGTGTTGTATCGAAATTTTTCCCTCTGTGTAAGCTATGGAGAATTTCAAAGAATTTGTCTTGTTTATTTTTGCGAAGACGTTTAAAATTTCTCCCATTTATATGATAAATGATGGCCGATTCTTCTTCTTCTTCTGTTGTTGTTGCTGATTTGTATCTACGGCTTTCTACGGTTGGCAGCTCGTAGCGTCTTTTTTTTTAACAAGGCAAAATAAAAGATTAGTGATTCCGATAAGTGCCATAAACAATCACGAATCGCTACCGCTCCGTTCTTCTTGTCTTGAACTCGATTCTTCGTACCACTTTACCGTTATTACTGATTATTCTTCTTATTTTTTGTTATTATTATCATTTCACGTATAAATAATGATAAATACCTGACGCCAGTTGTACATTTGACACCAGTTATGTTATTGACACCCGCAGTCAATTTTTGGACAACACACACGTGTCGTAGCAACCACATGTGCTACAATACAAACAAAAACGAGAGCGCTGCGCGCAGGTTGTCACCGCGGCAAGGCCTGCAAGTCGTGCGCGTCGCGTCCTTGATACTTCCAAAATTTTGGCTAAATATCGCACCGAATCATGTTATTAGTGTTACCAGTGTGGAAGTGGGAATGTAGAACGTCATTTTTATACAATCTGCAGAGCCGATCGATCATCGGTAAGTTTATTTTTGCTGATAATCGTCGTGATTGTTGTAGATACAAAATTTGCACGTCCGCCATATTGAAACTTTGACGTTTCGCGTTGTGCTGTTGAATGTTGAGGCTTGTATGTAAAATGCGGTTATTATTTTGTTGATTTTGTGTGATGTACCTGTTTTTTTAGTTGTTGTAATGTCGATAATAATATTTTTTGGTAATTATTTATTGAAGCATTGTATGATGTGGGATGATTTAGGTTATAACTATTTCAATAAGTTCTTTCTTTCGCAGTCACGGTTAAGTGGTCTCTACAGGGTCTTGCAGCTCGCCTTCCCGTCTTCTATAGCTTAGTCTACCTACACTAATTACGAACTTTCAAGTGTAGGGCGCGTTCAGCGGAATCGCCCATTTTCGCCGACATTTGCGATCGAATAGCTGCAAAATTGGGCTTTTCGATATTACTTTTGACGCTCGAATTGAAAAAAGGACACAATTCCGCGTGGACTGCGCGATATTTTGTAAATTAAATGCGTCAATTTTGAAAAGAAAATCACATTTTTGCACCTCTTCGGGTGAAGGCGAACCTCGAGAAAATGTCACGTGACGTCTAGAAATTCCGACAAGCGGATCGATGAACGTCAAAAATTTACATTTTTTATCCGTTCCTACCGACCTTATAAAAGCCGCTCGCTCTCATGTCTTACGATAAGATCCCTCTAAATACCCTTCGCAAAGAGTTTTGAGCAAAAAAACGGCCTTAAAAACAATTTTCGATCCAAAAAAATCGATTTTTGTCGACCCGTGTTTTGCTGCTATCACCACAGTAACGTCAAACCCGAAACGCCCCCTGCCGGACATTCGTAACAACAGTAACAGATAGCAGATAACCTAAAATGTATCCTAAAATGTCCATATTGCGAATGTGGACAGGTGGGAAGCCTTAACCACATATTTCTAGAATGCCTAATAACTAAAGTCGAAAATTTTGACATATACACAGAGCTAGTTATTGACTAAGTTAAGAGTTTGATATTTTGCAGGCATATCCTGTATATCAGAGAACATTTCAGGAAATTATTTTTGACCACACAGCTTGTCCCAAAAACGTACAACGTCATGATATATTTTTTTAAATTGCACACCCCTAAAAATAAGTCGGTTAAGTGATAGCACCGCAAAAATAACACTCAGTACCGGTTTCGTTCAATGTCAAGATTTTAACCTTAAAACTGAGTGCCATCGCCTGCCGTATGTTGACTTTGATATCGGATGCCTATTTCCGTGCATAGGAATGCCAATTATGGCCGAATACGGAGTGTTCTAAATGCCCGCACACCTAGGCATCGCAATTAGCTTAATCGGTTTTCATTAGGCACTAACAACCTAGGTTCTAATTAATTAATCACTCAAAGATCGTTTTCTGATAGAAACGCAGCCACCGCATACAAGAACTCATAAAAAAACAATGATTTAAAATTAAAATTTTAATTTCTAATAACTTTTTCGACGTCGATCATAGCTAAAAGCCGTAATAGACAGATTCTAACCTCACTTTCAATCAAACTGTCAAAATTGATTAGACGTCACTTAGCAACATGCACGATGACAGTTAAAACAATACAAAAAAACCCTTCCCACTCCTCGCTAATGATTATAGCGACTGCGGTCGTTAATTTGGTGTGTCCTAATGGACCTGAGACTTTATTGTTTGGACACCTAAAATTAGACGTAATAGACAGATAAAATCTGGGTTAAGGTGGTCTACGGTGCGACTAGTCACGTCACTACTCCCCCTCTCGGAGTCAACGTCTAAAATACACCACGTTTACATCTGGATGCGGCCGCTTATATAAATAAACAATATAATGGCCTTAATTAAAATAGTAAATTATATACTATTGGCGGAGCGCGCTTGTATATAATTATCAGAGACAGTTTTATTTGCATAATGTGCGTAGCCGGGACGCCCCCTTGCGTTAATTAATTGATGTACAGATGAGTGATTTTGAGAAATAATCTATTAGGTAAAATAAGTAACTGGTAACAATGTGTAAAAAAGTATATCTGTTACGGTCATAGTGATAAATAGGTTATTATTAATAATTACCGGTTATTATTAATAATAGCCAAGTGGCGAGGTTAAAGTGAAGAATTTATCACATGAACCGGCTATTATTAATAATTTCCAGCATGCTGTGGTCAATGTGGTATATTTCAGTTCGATATTGCATTAAGGTGATGCTACAATATAATAGAGCCTCAGATTTGAAATTCTGTTAGTATCTACATAATCGCCACACAACGAATCTATTCACTGGGTTTTCAGTGTTGGGCCTTTAGTGACGTTAGTCCTGACTAACTTATTTAGTTACTACTCATGACTAAAATAAGGAATATTATCAAAACGAGACTCAAAAATGCCAATCCACACTAATTGCATGCACGAGTGTGTAACTCTTTGGGTCATGCTTATTTGCACAATTCTTAAAAGCTAAGTAAGTAATAAATTAGAAACTCGGTTTGTATTATTTTACCAGTGCAAACGTGCGTAGTGCTT
This sequence comes from Aphodius granarius, assembly GCA_963971325.1. Taxonomy (NCBI): domain Eukaryota; kingdom Metazoa; phylum Arthropoda; class Insecta; order Coleoptera; family Scarabaeidae; genus Aphodius; species Aphodius granarius. The sequence continues at coordinate 33,198,266 of OZ020223.1, forward strand.
CTGCATTTTGCAATTCCTGGCAAAAAATATTTTTATTTATAACTTTATTATCTTTTTAATACAAAACTTTAAAAAATGTTTTATATTTAATTTTGAATACAAAAGTCCTTCTAGACCTTTATTTTTTGTGGTAGTACAACAATGACACCATTTATATTGTAAAAATAAAACGAAATAAAGTTTGTTACAATAGGACGTCATCTTCTTTTGTTTTTTTTTGTATTTTTTGTTGGTGATAAATACTTTTATAATAAATATATCTGTGAGATATCAGATATACTTAGGATAGGTATAGGTAATGGACATACTAATGTAGGGAGGATTGAGGCAAGTTGTTACCATGTTTAATCTTTTATTTATAAAATTATTCTCAAACACCAAAAGGAAAAATACCGTGTTAGGAACAGAACCATACAAAAATGTTTGCATCATTTGTGCGGTGCAATTTATGTAAAAACATCTATGTAACCTAGTCTAGTTCTTGCATGTACATATTTGCTTGAAAATACAATATTGAAAAAATTATTATTAAATGCGCAACATTTCAAGATAATTAGGATTTGAGAATTTACTTAATAAATTGTAATTGTACATTTACAAAAAACTATCCACATGCATTAAATATAAAAATGGGTGTTATTGATAATAAAATGGTTTTTGAACACTCTGTATAAACTGTTCTTTTTTGTGTTTTAGTCATTGAGCCGTTCCTTGGGTGTATACCAAATATCATTACCAATTATATCCAGTAGTTTCTAAAGTACAAGGGAGACAAAAAAAGTATTCTGTGTTATCAATGTTTTGTATTATTCGTAATTTTGGTCATTGGGGTAGCCGTACTGATGATTTGCGTCGAGTAAATAAATATAATAGCTTACATAGTAATCAAAATAACTTAGCTAACTTCTTTGAAGACTGTATACAAAAGATCTTTTGTAAAAAGTAACATTTTTATCGCTTTAACCGTGCCCGTTAGGAAATTATTAATAATAGCCGGTCCATGTGATTATTTAAATGTTTCTAATCACATTGACCAAATGATGCGGTTATTATTAATAAGAGCCGGTAATTATTAATACAAACCACATTTATCACTTTAACCGTAACATATCAATCATAATGTCACATTTTTGTCAGTCCCAATTTACACAGCGATCTGAAATCCGTGTAACATTTCCAGCGCGTAACTCATCTGACATTTACGACCATTTTTAATCTCATCGTGACATTTGCGGCTCGCATTTCTTTTCCACTCGTAACAGCAACGGCAAAAACCGGAAACGTACAATCATGGTACACGTTCCATTTTCACGGCTCGCGAATTTCCGCGTTCGTGATATTTTCAACAAACCCGCTCGCCGAACCTAACCTAAAATTAAAAAAAAAAACCCTCTCGCGTCGTAGTTAGGTATCATTTTCGCGTTTTCCAATTCCAATTCTGAAATTGAAACTTTCGTTCTGCAAATCGTGATTCCCGAGCGAAATTAACAGTAATTCTTTGTCCCTTTTTCGATTTGGGTCCACGTTACCTCCACTGCTGCTGTCTCTGCTGTTTGTGCTCACCTCTTTGGTCGCGCTAAATTGCAGTGAAAGCGGATGATAATACAATAATAATCTCCGGCCGAAGACAATACGAGAAGATTATACCTTTTGATAGCTGGACCATTGTCGGGTGTACGATTTTGGTTGTTAATTGCCAAGGAGTTGGACGTGTTGTCCTTTTTTTACATTGGTCGGACCCGGAAATGATCAAGATCTGTGCCGTGTCGTCATTATTGGCGAAGAATTTACCACGAAATTGTTTTGGATTTCTCTTCTGCGCCGTGAACAATGGATGTCATGAGGTGACATTACGATCGCTGGTTGCTGTTGTTGCTAGAGCAGCGACAGCTCTAGTCCTGCTGAGTGGTCACATCATGCTGGTTAACTAATAATCTACAGCAAGCAGCAAATACTAAAACAACATAAGTGTGACCACCCCATGCATTCCAATCATCGTTGCAGCATAACTTTTCGACCGGGGACTATTCATTATGTGATCAGTATTTCAAGAACTGTATTGCTTAAAGCCCTCTTTATGTATTGGGAGAATAATACATCTACTAAACTTATTTCTTACAAATATATTATACGCATACGTTAAGCACGCACAACTGTATAGGTGAAACCGATCATTTATTATTAGAAATAGTCATGCGAGGCCTAACCTTAGCTGCAGGTGTTTCTACAATTTTAGAGTTCTAGCAATTTAAGTCTGAGATCGAAAACGCAAAACCCACTCGCAGTACCATATTCACAGCGAAATTATTACCGTCTGGCTATAGAAATTCAAAGATATACAACTGGTGAGCACGCAACCACATTGGAAATTACCTAAACGTTTTTTTTTTTCACATACGAACCTTCGTGGTCGTTTTTTGCAACTAAAAACTTTAAATTTAAACACATTCTCAACAAGTATAAGTAACAAACGGAAGAAAAACCGTGTAGGTAACAAATATAAATCGGGTTAACAGGAAAATAACAGAGCGAGGCGGATTTATGTAGGGAAAACAGCAGCATAGTGTTAGATTCGGAGATTTATTCGTGATATATCTTGGAGTTAACGTGTTCCACCTTCGCTTGGATCGTTATTAAGTAAACAATTGCCTGCGCCTAGCAACGGAAATACACCTCAATTATTTTTGTCTTGGGACACCAAGGTGAACCGATAAATATTTATTTTAACAACCATTTAGTCTCTACAGAAACCAAGAGGCTTGGAGTGGCAAGTGGCAACATATATAGTGTTTTTCACAACACGAATGTCTTTGAATGAAGAATATCACTTGTTTCTATATCCGCAGAAAAAAGATCATTTGGTTGGTTCAAGTAAAATATAAAATTCTCACTGTAAGAATATGATTTTCTTGATGTTCCAAGTATTACGTTTTCTTGTTTTGAGTATGAAGGAACTCCTCGAAAGGAATTACGTCTGTTTTAAGCGATACGTACGTATACTTTTGGGTCAAGAAACTGTTTGTTCGTTGAAGCATGTATATTTTGCACCCAAGATGTTCCAAGTATTACGTTTTCTTGTTTTAAGTATGAAGGAACTCCTCGAAAGGAATTACGTCTGTTTTAAGCGATACGTACGTATACTTTTGGGTCAAGAAACTGTTTGTTCGTTGAAGCATGTATATTTTGCACCCAAGATGTTCCAAGTATTACGTTTTCTTGTTTTGAGTATGAAGGAACTTCTTGAAAGGAATTACGTCTGTTTTAAGCGATACGTACGTATACTTTTGGGTCAAGAAACTGTTTGTTCGTTAAAGCATGTGTATTTTGCACCCAAGATGTTCCAAGTATTACGTTTTCTTGTTTTAAGTATGAAGGAACTCCTCGAAAGGAATTACGTCTGTTTTAAGCGATACATACGTATACTTTTGGGTCAAGAAACTGTTTGTTCGTTAAAGCATGTGTATTTTGCACCCAAGATGTTCCAAGTATTACGTTTTCTTGTTTTAAGTATGAAGGAACTCCTCGAAAGGAATTACGTCTGTTTTAAGCGATACATACGTATACTTTTGGGTCAAGAAACTGTTTGTTCGTTGAAGCATGTATATTTTGCACCCAAGATGTTCCAAGTATTACGTTTTCTTGTTTTAAGTATGAAGGAACTCCTCGAAAGGAATTACGTCTGTTTTAAGCGATACGTACGTATACTTTTGGGTCAAGAAACTGTTTGTTCGTTAAAGCATGTATATTTTGCACCCAAGATGTTCCAAGTATTACGTTTTCTTGTTTTAAGTATGAAGGAACTGCTCGAAAGGAATTACGTCTGTTTTAAGCGATACGTACGTATACTTTTGGGTCAAGAAACTGTTTGTTCGTTGAAGAATGTATATTTTGCACCCAAGATGTTCCAAGTATTACGTTTTCTTGTTTTAAGTATGAAGGAACTGCTTGAAAGGAATTATGTCTGTTTTAAGCGATACGTACGTATACTTTTGGGTCAAGAAACTGTTTATTCGTTGAAGCATGTATATTTTGCACCCAAGATGTTCCAAGTATTACGTTTTCTTGTTTTGAGTATGAAGGAACTTCTTGAAAGGAATTACGTCTGTTTTAAGCGATACGTACGTATACTTTTGGGTCAAGAAACTGTTTGTTCGTTGAAGAATGTATATTTTTCACCCAACAAAGTATTGTTGTTCTAAAAGGAACGTCTTGCTCTTTTTATATGTAGAAGAATAACATTTTCATATTCATAGCTATGTACGCAAGTACAATTTTTCTTGATATCCAAGAATAGAGAGTTCTTTATGTGTAGGTTATTCCACTACAATCCTAGTTTTCCTCATAATCCTTGTCACCCTGAAATAAAACTCTCATGCATAGATGTAAACCAACAATATACGAACACTCAATATCATCGAACTTATTATATAGCTGTAATATGTGGCAAAAGACGCGAGAAACTGTTAGCGCCATCTGTAAAGTAATCGCACAACTTTCTATGTATCTCTCAGAGTAAGAATCTTGGGTCAAGAACTGTTTTTTTCGTTGAAGCATATATATTTTTCGTCCAACGAAATATTTTTGTTGTTGTAAGACGAACGTCTTGTAAGACGAACGTCTACTTTTTTATAGAAGAATAACTTTTTCTTCGTCAGAGAAAAATATACTTGAACCAACCCAATGATCTTTCTGTGTTGTCACATCCAACCCTTCAATTGCCCATACCTAACCCAATTTACACCGCCAATTTGCAATCCCACGACTTCCGTCGTATCAACTATTAATTATTCATCGCTCCTTAATCATTACTTAGCCAGGAGATTTCGCACAGTAATGAAATTACCGTCTTTACAGCCGCGTCCCAATTTCGTAGGATTACGAGCCATATAATTTGCACATCATGTTCGCTCACATACGTACACACACACATAACCAACGAGGAAATGCACCTGCTAGAGCGCGCGAGTTATTGTAATTTTTCATTTGTTTTGCCACCGTGGCGCGTTACGGTACCTCAACTACTAATAATATGCAATTAGAATGAGCCTTGATTAGCATGCAGGCGGTATGGTTGACCCAAATGTGCGAATGGACCTTTATCACACATTCACACCTTTTATAAGACTGGTAATGCATCTTAATTTGTTGCTTGTTCTGTTTTATTTGTTTGATTATTATTATTATTATTATTATTAAATATTATTAAATACATACAGTTTAAAAGTAGGTTTGTTTTAATACGTTTGTGGCAAAAGTATTTTATTGCGAGATCATTTACATGCCGGTACATAAGTGAGATGTTATTTGATGTAAATTTATGTTTCACCTAAATATTTATATTTTGTGGAGTTATTTTATAAATATATCTTCCTCGGGTTGAGTAAATTTACTCGTAATGCTTTGTTTTTGGTGTATTTGATCAAAGAAATGTTTTATAAAAACTCGAAGCAATACATAAACACTTACACAATACTTACATAATTTGGTTTATTTTTGTACACGACTAATATTTCTCTTTCTTGTTTTCAGGTAAGCAGCCCAAGACTATTTCGTGATACGGTATGTCTAATTTCAAATAATTTCCGCGTTATAAATTTCTCTGACATTTGCGGAGAACGCAATCGAATTTTAACCGTTAATGACAGACTACTGACATTATAAATCGCATAGATCGTTAATCATTGATTTGAGATATAATTTTAGATATAATTTTAGATATAATTTGAGATATACACATTATATATTACGCTGTTTACTAGCAAAAGTACTGCTGCCTCTGGTGGCTGCTACCAGCAAGCCTCAGTTCAAACCACAAGGTGGAGTATTTCTGGTGCATTTTATGACACCAGGTAGGTACATACAACAGTGAGATAATGTATTGTATTTTGTCAGGTGAAGCCAACTGTATCGCTAAAGTTTCTATACTCTTTTTCTAAATAATAAAGTAGATTTATTTGTGCTCAAAGCACTTTAATGATCGGTTACTTTCGAAGAGAATAGAATATCTTTGAGAATGTATGCTGTCCCAATTACTACAATAGACAGATCGTACCAATTACTTCGCTTTACAACAAAATATTACTATAATTACATAGTTTGTTGCTTTTCCATCAAACCTTTTACTTATAAACTACAACTGTGGTGATTTCTTTATACTAAAGTCGGTTCACTGGGATCTTTATAGACTTTGCTAAGCTAACTATACTTCCCTAGCTAAGAATAATAAATTTCCCGTGTAGAAAGGGAAAACTGGCTTGCCACGCATGAGAGGTGAAGTACAATCGCCAAGTATAAGTAGCATAAACCAGCAACTGGTGATACTTGCTCACTGAATTTGCAGTCTCATTGTTCCTGCGGGTTATTTGATTTTTTATCTTTGTTTTTCTCGCTTTTTGAACGTCGAATATTGCACCTAGAATAATACATTGTTCCCCGGAGAAAGTTGGACTTCACCTGATTTACAAATCGAATTTATTGCTTTGTTTAAACTTTTTTATCATTAGATATCCGTACCACCTTGCTGTTGAGTTAGCATACCGATAAACGAGTAAAATATGTACGATTTTAATTGATGGTTTTGAGTTTTTTTTTATAAATATATACAGGGTGTACTATATACGGGTTTTAATACACAAACATTGAGGGATGATAGATTTTAGAGGTACTGACCATCAAGTAACTTCAAATCTGTACACGGAGGGAAAAATATGTCTCTTTTTATATGTAGAAGAATAACCTTTTCTTCGTCAGAGCAAAATATACTCAACATAAACATACCAAACTCTTAAACCGGAAGAATAACTAGCCGTTGAAATAACTCTACATATATTGAAATTCTTATTACAATAAAATATTATTTGGATAACAAAAATATCCTCTTCATGCTACACTATATACACAAGAACATTTTTTCTTCATATCCAAGAATAGAGTTCTCTCTGTGTAGGCTTTTCCACTACAATCCTGGTTTTCCTCATAATCCTTGTAAGTCACCCATGAAATAAAACACTTATGCATAGATGTAAACAAACAATATACGAACACTCAATATCGTCGAACTTGTATAACAGTGATATGTGGCAAAGGACGCGAGAAACTGTTAGCGCCATCTGTAAAGTAATAGCACAACTTTCTATGTATCCCTCAGAGTAAGAATCTTGGGTCAAGAAGCTGTTTTTTCGTTGAAGCGTATATATTTTTCGTCCAACGAAATATGTTGTTGTAAGACGAACTTCTACATTTTTATTGAAGAATAACAAGTCTGCTTTTTTATTGAAGAATAACGTTTTTTTCGTCAGAATAACAGAATAACTGAAACAATTAGTGTTTCAATCTTAATTTAGAAATATTGAAGTGACTTAACCCCTTTTATCAGCAAGTAATTCAATTAGAACCACAGTTGTTCGCTAATAATGATGATGTTATGTTACTGACATATCGACGAGCAGTTCTAAACACAACAAATTAGTTACACTGGCATTCCTCCTGCTTAAATTGAAAATGATCATATTTAAATTTGTTCTGATAAGAAAAAGAACTCTTTTTATCAACTTCTGTGTTTATTTCATACTTTAACAACTCTTATTTTAATTCTTTGCCAAATCAAACTCAGTTTTGACATTTCAACAATAAAATTAAAAAAAGGAGTAGAGATTTTAACAAAACTTTATAGAAAATTGCAGAAGGTAACCCAATATTTCGCACTAAAAAAAACCTCGCAGATTCATTCACCTGTCGTAGATCAAAAGGACAAGTGAACGCGTTGCGCAACATAATTAATAACAAGAAGGGAAATGCCAACTTTGGTACTCCAAATTTGGATAGCCGAGGCATACTACCAAGATTCCTGAATACATGAATTTTTGAGAATGCAAATCGTTCGATATTCGAGAGATACTTTCGATTTTCGGACCATATAAGAAGCATACGCACTCGGTATGTTGAAATACACAGTCCGCTGACGTATATGCGTGTTTTATATAGATGTGTAATAAATAGGTTTGTTCAAATAGTAATATTTTTAATCGCCCCAAAATGTTTTGTCATTTTTTTTTTTTTTTTTGAGAATTTTGTTGGCACTTAGATGTAATATTTGTTTGTGGTGAATTACTATACATCCTGTATAAACTTATGTCCGCTAAACTTCTTGTTGAAGCAGCTGTGAACGACCCTAAAACATAGTAATCACGGTATGAATTACACGCTTCGGAAAATCAGTCTAAGTGCAGCCATAAGTGCGCCAAGAAACCATGGAATACTATTAGAGATGAAGACAAAACATCCACACAGTATTATTTCATATAAAACGTAAGAAATTACAAGCATGGTTCACACTGTACGCCACAAAACAACGCGAACATCATGATCAATTACTGCTGCTATTTTGGATTTAGAATTGGCGATCTGGAAAAGCCATGAACACCTAATATATGCTGTATTTAGATCGGACTTTTAAAGTGGATGAAAAAGAAGCAAAAGAAATTGTCGTTTGCAGTTCCCATGTTGTGGCGAGAGTCTTCCAATTAGTAGATAACTAGCTCTGTGTATATGTCAAAATTTTCGACTTTAGTTATTGGGCATTCTAGAAATATGTGGTTAAGGCTTCCCACCTGTCCACATTCGCAATATGGACATTTTAGGATACATTTTAGGTTATCTGCTATCTGTTACTGTTGTTACGAATGTCCGGCAGGGGGCGTTTCGGGTTTGACGTTACTGTGGTAATAGCAGCAAAACACGGGTCGACAAAAATCGATTTTTTGGATCGAAAATTGTTTTTAAGGCCGTTTTTTTGCTCAAAACTCTTTGCGAAGGGTATTTAGAGGGATCTTATCGTAAGACATGAGAGCGAACGGCTTTTATAAGGTCGGCAGGAACGGATAAAAAATGTAAATTTTTGACGTTCATCGATCCGCTTGTCGGAATTTCTAGACGTCACGTGACATTTTCTCGAGGTTCGCCTTCACCCGAAGAGGTGCAAAAACGTGATTTTTTTCAAAATTGACGCATTTAATTTACAAAATATCGCGCAGTCCACGCGGAATTGTGTCCTTTTTTCAATTCGAGCGTCAAAAGTAATATCGAAAAGCCCAATTTTGCAGCTACTCGATCGCAAGTGTCGGCGAAAATGGGCGATTCCGCTGAACGCGCCCTACACTTGAAAGTTCGTAATTAGTATAGGTAGATAGCTATTTTTGCACGATAAGCCTCTCCGGATATTCGAAGAAGGATAAGCATAAAATAAAATATCCAAATTTGCCATCAGCATCGCGACCCCATGGAGAGAACCATCCTCTCCCAAGTGCGCCATCCACTTCATCATCTTCGATTTTTGACACAAAGGAAATTTCGCCTTGCCTGATTTGACAGAGTGTTTGACTGAAATCACTCTGTCAAATAAACCAGTGCGAACTGAACGATTTAGTTAAAGACTTAGGTTTAAAAAAACGATAATCAGAATTTCATCATCAATTTGGCCTTAATTTTCTGTTTTATTGACCAACTTTAACGCTTCAGTTTATCAACAAGGTTGTAAACAGCTTCGGTGTGGACAAGGCTTGAAAATCTCGCTACGCAGGATATCTTCAGGCGAGGCAACTCATGCGTGCTTTTTCCGATTCATAAGAACGCCTTCCGTGCATTGCTAACGGCTATCTCTTCTCCGACTACTGCTTCTTCTTCTTCTTGTGTTGCTCGAGGAAGACAGGAGAAGTTTTCTCTCGTTGCATTCGCCTGCTTGTTCGTTCACACGCGGACGCTTTTAATTAAATTCTCATCCGGTCGCGGAGCGGTGCTCGCTGAACTGTGTGCGCCACCATGCGGTAATTCACGCAATTACTACACAGGAATTTAATTTCTTCTTCTTTGGATGAGGACTCACAGCCAGTCTGGAGCCCAATATAGTGACGATAGCCAATGACTTTTATCAAAATTTACCTCAGTTTGGTTAAAATTGGTTAAATCCGTAATAATGTTCGGTCTTTTCTCCATTAAGTTTTCATTAATCTTGCAATTTTGAAGTTTTTTTTTGTGGACAAAGAATATCATTTAATGAAAACAACTATATAATTAATTACCGACATGTATACCCAGGTTATGTTAGTAGGACTATTGTACTCTAGAAAAAATCACAAAGAAGGTAGTTCAGAAGAAAATAAATAATATTACACAGGAATTATGCCGAACAAGATCCTTTATTAAAAAAAAGAAGAAAAAACAAATAAGACATTACATTCCGGTCACTTTATAGACAAAATTTACCATTACGTTCAAGACTCCTCCCGTATCATGTTGACGTAGGTGACCAGCAGTTGAGATCCCTCATTTCGCTAGCGTCCAGATGGAACCAGTTATTACTGCTGCCCTCTTTGGTACCCTTGACAACTTGATTATCATCCTTAATTCGTTTCTCATCCTTGCTCCTCTTCAGTTTATCCTGTTTCTCGTTGTCGTCCTTCTCCCTGTATCTTCCAGATAATAAATCTGTCGCATATTGCGTCGAGTATCTCATTGTAACCTGCGTTTTTTTGAGGTTATGGGACCAGTGTCCAATAACGGAAGGGAAAGAAGGGAACGCAAAGGAAAGATGGGGAAGTTAGCTCTACAAGAACTGCAGACGCGCCCGGAGTATGAGGTTCGCTGTCACCGACTGTCACCTGTCAAACAATCGATGACGTCCCGCAGTCATCAATCTTGTAATTATTTTATCTAAGGTTGTTCACGTCGAAAGTTGACATTGTTCTTCGTGCCGAAGAGGTTATTCACTTGGATTTGATTGACACGAGTCATTAGTTGTAGTTGACTATCAATCATTTCCTGATGATTTATTATAACTTGTCTTCATTTTCTGGAGACATATTCCTGAATGTCTTTAGGCTTCTGGTATAGAGTTAGTACATTCTTTTTTATACGAAGAAGTCCATTCTTGGTATAAAGAATGGATAAGCTGTTGGGGTTACGATGAGATTCTTGGTGATATTATCTGATTAGTTATTTTTGAGATCAAATGATAATGGCGAGGTATATTCTGGTATTTAGCTGGTTGTGGCCTTCATGAGGACGAGTTGTTATTTCAGCACTGTTAAGTTACCAAGACAAAGGTTTTGAATAAAATAAATCTGATTTTATTTGAGATAAAGATCGGCCTTGAGGTAAATAAATATTGTATTTGAAATACCAAATTCTGCTGTCAACAGATATCGTAGAATTCTCGTAGATATCGTAGAAATTTCTTCATTTTCTGGAGACATATTCCTGATTGTCTTTAGGCTTCTGGTATAGAGTTAGTACATTCTTTTTTATACGAAGAAGTCCATTCTTGGTATAAAGAATGGATAAGCTGTTGGGGTTACGATGAGATTCTTGGTGATATTATCTGATTAGTTATTTTTGAGATCAAATGATAATGGCGAGGTATATTCTGGTATTTAGCTGGTTGTGGCCTTCATGAGGACGAGTTGTTATTTCAGCACTGTTAAGTTACCAAGACAAAGGTTTTGAATAAAATAAATCTGGTTTTATTTGAGATAAAGATCGGCCTTGAGGTAAATAAATATTGTATTTGAAATTCCAAATTCTGCTGTCAACAGATATCGTAGAATTCTCATAGATATCGTAGAAATTTCTTCACTTTCTGGAGACATATTCCTGAATGTCTTTAGGCTTCTGGTATAGAGTTAGTACATTCTTTTTTATACTAAGAAGTCCATTCTTGGTATAAAGAATGGATAAGCTGTTGGGGTTACGATGAGATTCTTGGTGATATTATCTGATTAGTTATTCTTGAGATCAAATGATAATGGCGAGGTATATTCTGGTATTTAGCTGGTTGTGGCCTTCATGAGGACGAGTTGTTATTTCAGCACTGTTAAGTTACCAAGACAAAGGTTTTGAATAAAATAAATCTGGTTTTATTTGAGATAAAGATCGGCCTTGAGGTAAATAAATATTGTATTTGAAATACCAAATTCTGCTGTCAACAGATATCGTAGAATTCTCGTAGATATCGTAGAAATTTCTTCATTTTCTGGAGACATATTCCTGAATGTCTTTAGGCTTCTGGTATAGAGTTAGTACATTCTTTTTTATACTAAGAAGTCCATTCTTGGTATAAAGAATGGATAAGCTGTTGGGGTTACGATGAAATTCTTGGTGATATTATCTGATTAGTTATTTTTGAGATCAAATGATAATGGCGAGGCATATTCTGGTATTTAGCTGGTTGTGGCCTTCATGAGGACGAGTTGTTATTTCAGCACTGTTAAGTTACCAAGACAAAGGTTTTGAATAAAATAAATCTGGTTTTATTTGAGATAAAGATCGGCCTTGAGTTAAATAAATATTGTATTTGAAATTCCAAATTCTGCTGTCAACAGATATCGTAGAATTTCTGTATGTTTGCATCAAGTGTATGAGCATATTGCCTGTGTCGTTTAGTACTTATACAATTCTTTGAGGTGAAGCAAATTCGTTTCATTCAATTTTTTTTTCACTCTGTGTATAATTTTAAAATTATTCAAGGGTGGAACCTATCTAGGCGTAGCGCGTCAGAGCGACGCGCGTACGTGTCCACTGAAAATAATTAATGACTGCTCCGAAGGCATTAATAAAGAATATTTGCAGTGTCCGTATAATTTATTAAGATGTTTTCGTACATCATTAATCATAATAGCGCGTGGGCAGGTCTCAGGTCACAGATCGGTGAACCAAGATAGACCAAGACATGACAAACGTCTTTTCTTTTCCACAAATTCCTGTGTATGTATGTATTATTGTTTTGTAAATTTATTAAAAAGAAACTAAAATAAAAGAAAAAAAATGTACAATATTTATAAGTAGGTCAAACATGGGAACAAAATTATAGCTATAAATTATGATCATACTTATCCACGTTAGAATAATTTAGGGTTTATTATGTTGGGTTATAACGGTGCGCGCGTTCGCGGTTTGCGAACGCGGAAACTTTCAAAGTCCCCGCGATAATAAAGTTTTTATTGCGGGCCGATGCCTTGCCACGCTTGTTATCCTTAAAAATAATTTGATTAATGGATAGCCTGATTAAAATTTACGACCTCTCGACGGCGTCCATAAACAACTTTAATGGGCGCGATTATTTTTCGCCAGTTTTCAACAAATCGTACGTACGCAGGAGCGCGCGTAAATCTTCCTTATTTATTAGGGATCCTGTCAGGATATGGGTCACAAGAATTCTTACACGATTCAGTATATCTCAAAAGCTTTACCTGACTGTTTATAGATGATGTATTACCGATTATGGTCCTTCTTGAAAATTATTAAACATTCAGTGATTTGGTTATCGAAAAGTTTAGGTACTTTAAGATTTATTAGAGTCCTGTGCGCATGTAGGTCTAACGGAGCTAGATGGTCTTTTGCGGGACGCTTGGATAAATTTATATGCATGTCATTAACTTTCTATAAGGCGGTATTTACGCCAGCAATTACCGCCCAAGAGCGACTGTACAGTCTAGCCGTTTGCCGACGATTTAAGTCCAATACGGTCAAAAGTTACGGCCACGCCGTCCGGTTAAGATCCAGCTTATTTATGAAAATATAACGAGCCTTAATAGCGATAGGTCATTAGTAGTAACGTCTAGCTTGCGGTTCCTTATGGGAAAGCACAGTTTTATGTCTTATGTAGAAAAAAAAATCATCTGTGACCACCACAGGAAGTGAATGTACTGTAAAACCAAACAGAACGTATCAATCAAGGTAATTTTCAGTGACGAGAGTAAATATAATATTCTCGATTGTTAAGCATGGAGGTAGCAGTGTGATGGTTTGGGGGTGTATGTCGTCAGCAGGAGTTGGTCAATTATGTTTTATAGAACCACTAATGGACAGTAAGGCTTATCTCAAAATATTACAAGAAAATGTATTACAAAGTGCACAAAATACGAGATGACTTTATGCACGACAATGATCCCAAACACACATCTCGAATGGTGAAGGAGTGGCTTCTATATAGGACCACAGCAACACTGAATCACCCTCCTCAATCACCAAATCTCAACCCCATAGAACATTTGTGGGAAGAATTGGAGAGAAAAATCCGCACACATGAAATAGGTAACGAAGATGACTTGAAAGAAAACCTCCAAGAATAGTGGAATAAAACTGAACCTTCGGTCACGACAAAACTGGTTAATTCTAAGGAACGAAGGTTGCGAGCAGTGATTACATCAAAGGGAAGCCCTATCAAATATTAATATTCTGTTTCTGAGTTTAATTTTTTTCTGAATCAATAAAATTGTTTAATGTGCAGTCGACTGTATGGTTCCTGAGGACGTATGAATCACGAAAATGGCGTTGTTGGTTTCGGCACTGTATCGTAATTTATTTACCAACAACGGAGGACGACATTGAAGCAGAACGATCTGAATAAATTGTTGCAATTTCTCATCAGTGATCGGTTCTTAATTGGTCGGTTAATCAAGCAGTCGAAGTTAATTTACGACAATTGATCACAGCGCTGATAGTTTTGCTCTTTTTTTGCTCATTTGTACTCGTATTGATCTTACAGCTTGCTCATTATTCCTTCTTGGGTTGCTATCGCGAAAAATTTACCATCTTGTAAGAGACCAAGTAAAAAAAAAAAAAAACAGGAACACAAAACTCTGCATACATTCTTTGTCTCAGCAATTTATAAATAAATTATTCTAAATTTTATTTATTCTATCTTGCCAATTGCTATGACCTAATGTCCCACTGTCGACAAAAGAAGAAGTCTTGTTTTTTTTTGTGCTGCGAGCGCCGCTAACTTCACACGACACAGTCCGAGATCTCTAATGATTTATAAAATTGAGGCTAACGATTCATATCGCATTATGTGCGGTCAGCTAAAGTCGACTTATGTAACCGTGAAACCGATATTACCGGCTCGGATTATTGGTATGGCATAGATACGCGATACGTCGGTTATTATTTTGTTCTTGTCTCAATTTCTTTCTTTTCTTTTTATCTGTATAGTCTACGCGATCGGTTCCTCGTCTGGTACAGTGGGCAGTTATTGTTGTTTGACCAAATTTTGTTTGTTGTTATGGCAGGAAATGAATTTTCACTTGATTTTTTTTCGTAGCTTTTTGTAGAAGAAATCGTATTGAAACTTTTTCGTGTACATACAGTGTCGGCCAGTTCCAGACGCCGTATGGGACACCAAGGTGAACCGATAAATATTTACTTTAACAACCATTTAGTCTCTACAGAAGCCAAGAGGCTTGGAGTGGCAACATATACAGTGTCGGCCAGTTCCAGACGCCGTATACCTCATAAGAGAGAGCAAGAACGTAATATAATGGCGGTCACTGCATGCCCCCACCAAGCGACATGAACCAACCACGAGGCCGTGCTAGCGCGGTGCCTGAATTGGTGGGGATGTGTTTCAAACGTTCTCTCTCGCACTCGCACAAAACTGATGCGGCGGCTGGAACTGGCCGACACTGTATATCTACCTCGTTGGTCTGCACGTTTATGGAGTGCTAATTAATTAGAAGATAAGGCACCATCAATAAAGGTCGTCAATTTGCATATCGTGTATTATAAAATTCATTATAAAATTCCTACACTAAAATTTTAGTGTCAAGATTGATGTTGTTTCGTATATCTCTGGAATCCGGAGTATACTCTGGAATCAACAACATTTTGGTACATAAAATTTTGAAATTTATACACACCAACACAGCGAAATGTGTTCGCCGATAAGAAGTCTTAATAGCAACACTTTCCAGCGGCCGTAATTGCTGGATCGAATCCTGATTGCAACGCATATTCCACCGTGGCAATTGAATTTATGAGCTGAAGCTTTTCACTCACAGCGCAACGGCGAAAGAGGCTACAATACAACACACAGAGCGGCCGTGGTCTATCTCGATATATTATTGTTTCCAATGAGCTAGCGTTCTCTTGAGCCGTTGAGATGCCAACCTTAGATTACCACTTTGTAATTACCTCGGAAAATCGCACTGCCAATTAACAAAAAAAAACGACATATCCGTTTTGTTATATACGGCAGTTGACAATGCCATTGCGAATTATACAATTATATACAAGTTATAAATCATAGAAACGTCGGTGCATAGACACTGGTGTTAGGTAGGTTCCAGAGTGGTTGTGGGTTCACAAAATTAAAGAATTGCAGAAGGTTTAGCACCTAAACTTTAGGTGCTTGTATGTGTCAGCCAGGTAATCGGAAAGTTGATGTGATTTTGTTACGCAAAAAGTACGCGAAATATATCATACGTCGAAGATGGAGATCTTTCTCTGATTTCTAATGACATATATGGACGTGCAGAGAGTTTGATGAACTGCCTGCTATCGTAACTTTTACTTTTTCTTAGATTCTGAGAGAAGAAACGGTATGTAATGCACTCTTTTGCTTCTAACCGTTGGTATTTCTGAATGAAAAGCTTTGGATCAGCATGATGATAGGGGAAGTGGTTTTTATATGCCTTTCTATAGATTGGACGTGATCACAGTATTATAAATTATAATAGAAAATAGATATAGCAGAGACTGTTCTAAAGTTCAAGAAGAGAACATATTATGTTTGAAACAAATAAGTATTTCTGAAAAAAAACACGATTTTTGTACACCAAATGGTTTTTTCGTCTTCCCCGCGTACGTGTGACAAATGCACCTAGATCACTTCGAACTTTCTAATTCGCGTTACTTTATATGCAGCCGTCGACCGTGCATCTCAGCAGCGTACTCGACCAATTTGAATTTGTAATGACCCTCGTAGGTAGCCGGAATCGGGTTAGCTATATCGATTCGATTTTCATTCGATTACGTGAGATGAATCCCATTTTATATACACCATATCCCGGAAATTATATGTTGGTCAATTCTTCACTTTTGTGAAGCCACAGCCACTCTGTATACCATCCTAATATCATGTAACGTGTGCCACTTCCGGTTCTTAGATTGTCACAAAAAGAATCCAGTTTGTCGCCTAAACTAAGAAGATCACCGTGACATATGCAACCAGTTATACCCAGTGTATGGTTTATAAATGACCTGTGTATATTTGGTTGCATATACAACTGTGATCTTTTAAGATTGAAACATCTATATTTCGTTCGTATCGTGTTCACAGACATACAACAATACAGTATTAATTCTTCCATTCATATATCAGTATAATTCACACCTCACACGCCAGGGAGGTGATTTTCGCAACTGTTTATCTTTTCTGGCTTCAGTTTGCATTCACACGTCAACAACAAATCCAAACTAACCCGTTTCCGAATTTTTACGGACGCGAAGAACAAAGAGATTCCATAGGCTGGTATTTGCAACCGTATGTTGCATTGCGAAGATAATTCGCAATAGAAATTATGGACCATGTTCTTCTTATCTCGTATTTTTCAAGAATTATTAGGTAAGTACGAGCCATAGATGTAGGTGTTAAGTGAAAGGATTGTTTGTCACGATATGATTTATGCAGCATGTGACAAGAAAGTGCAACACCCAGAAGGCATTTTTAACTGCTTGATATCTCACTTGTAAAAGACACAAAACTTTCTGCAATTCTTCA
The DNA here is from genome assembly GCA_963971325.1 of Aphodius granarius. Classification (NCBI taxonomy): domain Eukaryota; kingdom Metazoa; phylum Arthropoda; class Insecta; order Coleoptera; family Scarabaeidae; genus Aphodius; species Aphodius granarius. Next base: position 33,215,817 of record OZ020223.1, read on the forward strand.
TTTTCGTGAAGCCACCGTCTGTTTTTTTTTTAAGAACATAGCAGAACATTCCAAAGCCATATTTAGCCGACACATTGCCCGCTGTAAAATTCGTAAACAGGATAATTATTCGAATCGATACATTCATACACAAGACTGTGCAATTACTTCATTCAAGACTCTGTTTGCCAGCTTATCTGTTTGGCCTGTCTGTGTTTATCTGTGTGAGTGAGTGTATGTGTGTGTACGTGTGTATGTGTGTGTATGTGTGTAAAGTTAAGAACGTACTCGTGATTCAGTGCTACCAACTTTGGTACATTTCTGCCAGTGAAACTATTGCATCATTCATCGAGACATGTGCAAATCTGATTTTTTTGTGCTAGTGTGTATTGCTTTGTAATAACTGTTAAATATTATTCATGTTACAAACGTCTGTCGAATTTGTTAAATTTATCGTTCCCATTCAAGAAAATACTCAAAATCATTAAATAATGTTGAATATCAATACGAAAAAACTCGTTTCTCTCCAGAAATAAACAGCACAATCCAATCTGTGCAATCTCTTAATATAAATTGACTGTACAGCTAATCTAAATTGAAAACGGTGATATGATCATCAGAGATGAAAAGCACTTAACTGCGTAGTAGAAAATTATATTATTAATCCATACCGATGTAATGTACGTAATGCCACGGTCACACTAGGCTGTTTTATTAGCCGCTAGTTGCTGGTGGCTACTACCAGCAAGCCTCTGTTTAAACTGCAAGGTCAACTATTTCTGGTGCATTTTATATGTCACTAGGTAGGTAGGTATATACAACAGTGAGACAAAATATTGTCTTTTGTCAGGTGAAGGCGTCGCAACCATAAAATATTTCATATTTGATACCAATTGGCGTTTTATTGACTACCTGCCTTGAACCTGACTACATAAATTTTGAAAGCACTGTACACGAGTGTAAATAACATAAGCAATGCCACGATGACAATATAATTAGAAGTTCTATATTTTAGAAGTATTTAGTTGAAAAGTCAATGGCTCTACTACAATTACTTATTTGCAAAATTATTTTAATTATTAATTAAATCATTATTTCAATTATTATTAATTAAATTATATATTTTCATAAAAAAATCTCTTTCGGGTCTTCATTTGTTTCCCAGTATATTTCTAAATAACAAATTGTTCAAAAGTTACTGCTTTCATCCGTAATTTAGTTTCTACTTTATATTTAATGTTTTATTTATATTAACTTCAAACACAAAAGTAATTCAATCAAATTTATATTATTAGTTATACATTTAACAAAAGTAATGAATTGTTGCTTTAAATTATTTATTATAATCGATGGTTGGTATTTTCTACAATACTCACATTTGTCCTGAGCCAGCAGCGTAAGCTCTAAATAGCGGCTAATTAAAATTCAACACGTTCAACTTTACAAGCAACAGCCAAACCCATTCGCCGGCATGCAAAAATAGCGGCTGCTGAGTAATCATACCATGCTGGTTAACTAATAATCTACAGCAAGCAGCAAATACTAAAACAACATAAGTGTGACCACCCCATGCATTCCAATCAACGTTGCAGCATAACTTTTCGGCCGGCGACTATTCATTAGGTATGTGATTAGTATTTTAACAACTGTATCGCCTAAATCCCTCTTTATATATTGAGAGAATATTACCTCGTATAATATTTATAAACCACATTTCAAAAATACATAATTTCCTGAGTTAACATTCATGCTGGTTGCTGTAAAAGTTAAACAAGCGCTGGTGGGCTGGCTGCTGCTAAACTCACTCACCAACTGGTAAAACAGCGCTCGGAGTGGTCACACTATGCTGTTAAGCACGTAGCACGCTAGTAAAACAGCTTAATGTGACCAGGGCATTAGAGACTCAATAATCTTGTATTGAATCTTCAATGAACAGAGCTCATTATCCATGCGAGCTTATCATTCAGTTACAATGAAGCGTAGGTGAGTATTTAGAGATGTCGCTGGTGTCAGCGTAGCATAATATTTATAGCTGAAAGTAAACCCATGAACGTATTTATTCAACATGTTCTGACCATGGTTCTGAAGTGGCGTGAAATGGTTTTACATAACTATTAAATTGGCTTTTATTCTTTACTTTTGGGATAATAACCTCAACAATGGAATGGCTTTATCCTCTGTATGACACGGTAATGATAAAATATGGCAAATTGGTTCGTAGAGGACTTTAAGGAAGTAATTATTTCTCTGTAGAGTAAACTCGTTGAACAATTACTGCCTAGTACGAGGTATTATTACCTTAGGAAACGCTAAAGTAATTTAGTAATTTTCACGGTGTGTTTTTTTGTCGACGAATAGTGATAGAAAAAGGTTACGGCTATTGAGCAATTATGTAACTTTCATGATATTATGTAGTTATGTATTATCTTACTTGGGAACTGGATTGTTTTTGGTGACAATCTGACAACCGGAAGTGGCAAATGTTACATGCGTTTTCTTAGGAATTCATCCCAGATATTGTTTATTGCAACTTCTGCTCAATTGAGCTCATCAGTTAGAGTTTAATATGTTTATGTTGAGTATATCTTGCTCTGACGAAGAAAATGTTATTCTTCTACATTAAAAAAGTGCAACACGTTCGTATTACATCAATTGGGTGAAAAATATACATTCTTCAACGTACAAACAGTTTCTTGACCCAAAAGTATACGTACGTATCGCTTAAAACAGACGTAATTCCTTCCAAGCAGTTCCTTCATACTTAAAACAAGAAAACGTAACACTTGGAACATCTTGGGTGCAAAATATACATGCTTCAACGAACAAACAGTTTCTTGACCCAAAAGTATACGTACGTATCGCTTAAAATAGACGTAATTCCTTTCAAGCAGTTCCTTCATACTTAAAACAAGAAAACGTAACACTTGGAACATCTTGGGTGCAAAATATACATGCTTCAACGAACAAACAGTTTCTTGACCCAAAAGTATACGTACGTATCGCTTAAAACAGACGTAATTCCTTTCAAGCAGTTCCTTCATACTTAAAACAAGAAAACGTAACACTTGGAACATCTTGGGTGCAAAATATACATGCTTCAATGAACAAACAGTTTCTTGACCCAAAAGTATACGTACGTATCGCTTAAAACAGACGTAATTCCTTTCAAGCAGTTCCTTCATACTTAAAACAAGAAAACGTAACACTTGGAACATCTTGGGTGCAAAATATACATACTTCAACGTACAAACAGTTTCTTGACCCAAAAGTATACGTACGTATCGCTTAAAACAGACGTAATTCCTTCCAAGCAGTTCCTTCATACTTAAAGCAAGAAAACGTAACACTTGGAACATCTTGGGTGCAAAATATACATGCTTCAACGAACAAACAGTTTCTTGACCCAAAAGTATACGTACGTATCGCTTAAAACAGACGTAATTCCTTTCAAGCAGTTCCTTCATACTTAAAACAAGAAAACGTCATACTTGGAACATCAAGAAAATCATATTCTTACTCTGAGAAGAGATTTTACTTGAACCAACCAAATGATCTTTCTGCGGTATAGAAACAAGTGATATTCTTCACTCCAAGATATTCGTCTTGTATCGAATAAATTTTTCCCTCTGTGCACAGACACACATTCACAATTTTTTCTCCAATCCATCGCAAACTTTCTACACACGACATGCATAAAACATGTTTCATATTCAATCCGATTACAATATTCAAGTTCCGTCGATACACAAAAATCTACCAATGCTTCACACACACACAGTACACAGTTACACGGACATTTTCTACACCGATAATAATCAAACACGACACCAAACTTTACCATTTTTACACCGCAAAGCCGACAGATTTCGCCGAATTTTTTAGACCACTCAAGGCTTATTGCGTCTGATTTTTATTAGTTGGCACAAATCTGTCCGTCAATATTGCCCAGAATGTGTACGCATTTAATATTTTTTTCTTTATTTTGATTGTCTGGTGTAGACTACAAAAAAAACTAGACGTATGTCTAGTTTTTTTTTCCCAAAGGTGAGAGCATTTGTCAATGTTTGTATGTAAATATTTGATTTTATTTTCGTTGGTAATCTGTATCTGTATTTTTGTTTGCAGGACACATTCCAAGAGCCACAGGAAGTGCCAGCTGAGCACAGGTTTCCGGTAAGTGTTTTTTCTGCGTTTTTTTAAGAGTTTATGACACATAATCCTGTCTATTATTTATTAATCACACAGTTTGCTTTCCCATTTCTCTCAATAAACCACTCGCGAGGAACTCAATCCTCAACATTTTACCCGTAGAAATTAACGAAGCCTTGTCGGAAACAATCACGACTTACTAATATATCGTTCTTAATATATTGTTCCTGATATACTGTTCCTAATGTATTGCTTGGAATTAATCATCCATGTTATGGGGGCGAAATACAAAGCCGTAAAAATTAATTCGAGCGGTGAAAGTACGACAGGGGAGTAGTGCTGTTAATCTCTCACCTTACGGAAGAAAACATTTCCTGTCTCGTATTTTTTTCCTGCCAATTTTCCCCGTTTTAAATCTTGAGCGATACGGAGCCTGGTGGACGTTCCACGCTCCTAGTGATCACTTTCAATTGTCAGTAATACAAACGAACGAAACAGAATAGTAGAATTTAATCATAACTAATACAAAAGTATATTGAAAAAAAATATATTGAAAATCTGTAAACACCCTGAATTACGAGAAAAAAATACATAACCTAGGAATTTATCACTATACCGAGATTTATAACCGCGATATAAAAAAGTTTTTAAATCCTAAAACTAAATTACGAAATCGGATGCGAGAGAAAAAAGGAGTGATAAAACCCATTAGCGTGACCATTAGGATGCAGTGAAAGTATTACCGTGTCAAATTCTGATAGCCAGCCTAAGTTGGGACGCGAAGCGATAAAAAAATTGTTGGATAACAAACACAATACATGAAGAAGAAAGCCCGAAGTTGACCGAAGCGAAAGAATAAACACCACGGCCAATTATGCTAAGATGATGCTTAAGCGAAACAGGTTGCTAACGTACGACCTAGGGCCCTTTCATACTGTCTAGTCCAGTGTTTCCCAACCTTTTTTGAGCCATGCCAAACTGAATATAGGTGAATACATAAGGTTTCAATCCAACTAAATAAAATATTATACTACATTTACAAGAATCGCGGTGCTATTTTCCATACCAAATTACGCCAAACAAATCAAGATTATTGATAAATCATTTTCATAAAAAACTACTGCATACCTTTGTTTGTGTTATCCATTACGACAAAACTTAATAAAACAAACGACACAGGCAATATGGACATACACTTGATGCACGCACGAAGACAGCTTACAAGGAAATAATTCTAGTACCAATAAACGAGGTTTGGCAGCCTCTACTTGTTACCTCTAAGTACCAAACCCTTTTTTATCATAATCAGCATCATTTGACTATGATGGCTTGAATATGAGGGCTTGTTTTCTCTTCTTGTTTTCAGTCATTCAATTAACTTGGATTTCAGTTACTCATTTCTACCATTCTTTTTCTGACAGTGTTCAGGTTTCCATAAAACCTTAGGACCAATTTTGCCTATAATATATTTCACCCTTGACTTTAAATGTCTCTAATATAAGGGAATTAACCTATTTCTATAATCTATAGTGTCTCTATACTTTCTCGACTAGTTGGGTGTAAATTGACCCTCCTCTTTCATACTGAATACTGGCTCTCCAACTCAATACTGCTCTCCAACTGCTGAGAACTGCTATTTACCATTGTCACGTCTGGTGCAGTAATTTCTAACAGATGAATGGGTAAGAAGTGGCTCCAGTTCGGATATTACTGGGACTGCACGCTGCGCAGCCGAACACAATGGCCGAAAAGAGTTAGCAATTACTGGTGTACGATTGTCACAGGGGAACGCGACAAAACCCGTGGAAACGTACGACCATCAACGGCTACCGTGAGGATCTTTTGTTCACCTTAAAAGCACTGCGAATTAGCATTCGTGAGCAATACCGACAATCTCAAGTAGATATTGTAATACCGCATTTTTTTTTTTTCAGTTGAAAGAGTCCTTTTTTGGTATTATTCTGGTTGATAAACTGTATGTACAGTCTGATTGCACGGTTAAACTTATAAAATTGACAAGCATAACCTCAGAACAGAACCATAAACTCAGATGGTAGTCGATGGCAACGATAAACCAATAAACCAGATGGTTGAGATGCCCGAATGGTAAAACCGAAGTGCGCTCAGCTGCCAGGTTGTCTGAAAATGGTAACATGGGCCATGCGTGAAGTGCCTGCACGTATTCGGCAAGCATATATGGTATACGGTCTCGATCAAAAATAAATAACGAAAAAAAATTGAATAAAAAGATAACGCAATGCCAATTTGCAAAAGTGTTCTTTGTTTGTTTGCCCGGGTCGGTCACCTGTCAATTAAATGCGCAAGAATGGTACACCAAAGCTTGCGTATCGTGTACCATATATTAACCAGAGTCATGTGTGAGTCTAAAGCCGATAAAAATTAGTCGTAAGAGGAGATGGGTAAGACCCTAAGACCGTTTAAGAAACAAATAGAACTAAGGAGGTAATGGTCCAAGTTTTGCATCCATACCAAGTTCACGCAGCCACTCTGTTATTTCTATTGATATTTTGTATAAAATCGCACCCAAAACTAGTAAAATTTGTCATCTTTACATTGTTTTTTTTTTCTTCTTGCAAATCAATTTTATCTACCTATACTAATTACGAACTTTCAAGTGTAGGGCGCGTTCAGCGGAATCGCCCATTTTCGCCGACATTTGCGATCGAGTAGCTGCAAAATTGGGCTTTTCGATATTACTTTTGACGCTCGAATTGAAAAAAGGACACAATTCCGCGTGGACTGCGCGATATTTTGTAAATTAAATGCGTCAATTTTGAAAAAAAAAATCACGTTTTTGCACCTCTTCGGGTGAAGGCGAATCTCGAGAAAATGTCACGTAACGTCTAGAAATTCCGACAAGCGGATCGATGAACGTCAAAAATTTACATTTTTTATCCGTTCCTGCCGACCTTATAAAAGCCGCTCGCTCTCATGTCTTACGATAAGATTCCTCTAAATACCCTTCGCAAAGAGTTTTGAGCAAAAAAACGGCCTTAAAAACAATTTTCGATCCAAAAAAAATCGATTTTTGTCGACCCGTGTTTTGCTGCTATTACCACAGTAACGTCAAACCCGAAACGCCCCCTGCCGGACATTCGTAACAACAGTAACAGATAGCAGATAACCTAAAATGTATCCTAAAATGTCCATATTGCGAATGTGGACAGGTGGGAAGCCTTAACCACATATTTCTAGAATGCCCAATAACTAAAATCGAAAATTTTGAAATATACACAGAGCTAGTTGGAAATACTGATCAGGAAATATGCGACAGATCTGGGCTATTGATTTCCAAAAACAAATAGGAAACAATACAGCCTCTACTCAGTAAGTTTCTTCGAATGTTAATGTCACCGTTAGTATCACGGCTTTGATCAACGCTCGGCTATACTGCACTAAACTATTGCCAACTATTGTGAATAGAAAAAATTATCAGATTTATCATTGACATTTCTTCGACGTAGAAAAATATCCGTAACCTTCTGCGGAGCTCAGGAAAACAAATTATGTACTCCACGAGCGACAATATTCAACATATTCAACGTATCTCCTCCAATCTACGCGTTCGCAAAATATCAATTAGCGAAAATTTCATGCCGTATTAGGAGACCCTGCCCAAGCCAAATCCGCGCGTGTTTCCTATATTTTAACACCAACATAACAACAACAATGTCAACTGAAGGAGAACCGCGCAATTCATCAAAAAGCCGACACCTAATGGACCCTTTCACACTATCCTGATTTATCCGTACCGAAAAAGTTTCGTACGATTTTGTCTTTGGTTACACTAGACTGTTTTACTAGAGTGCTATTTGCTGCTGGCTGCTAACAACATAGTCTGACCACTCACTTTTTACCAGTTGGCGAGTGAGTTTAGCAACAGCCAGCCCATCAACACTTGTTAAACTTTTACAGCAACCAGCATGAATTTTAACTCAGGACATTATGTATTTTTGAAATGTGTTTTATAAATATTATGCGAGGTAATATTCTTCCAAAATATAAAGAGGGTTTTAAGCGATACAGTTGTTAAAATACTAATCACATAATGAATAGTCGCCGGCCGAAAAGTTATGCTGCAACGTTGATTGGAATCCAAAATGTAGGGTGGTCACACCACGCTGTTTTAGTATTTGCTGCTTGCTGTAGATTATTAGTTAACTAGCATGGTATGGTCACTCAGCAGCTGCTATTTTTACATGCCGGCGAATGGTTTTGGCTGTTACTTGTAAAGTTGAACATGTTGAATTTTCATTAGCCGCTAGTTAGAGCTTGCGCTGTTGGCTCAGGACAAATGTGGGTATTGTAGAAAATACCAACCATCGATTATAATAAATAATTTAAAGCAACAATTTAGAAATATACTAGGGAAGCAATTGAAGACCTGAAAGAGATTTTTTATGAAGATATATAAGTGAATTAAGAATAATTGAAATAATGATTTAATTAATAATTAAAACAATTTTGTAAATAACATAATTGTAGTAGAGCCATTGACTTTTCAACTAAATACTTCTAAAATATAGAATTTCTAATTTTATTGTAATCGTACCCTTGCTTATGTTATTTACACTCGTGTACAGTGCTTTCAAAATTTATGTAGTCAGGTTCAAGGCAGGTAGTCAATAAAACCTCACAAATTGGTATCAAATATGAAATATTTTATGGTTGCGACGCCTTCACCTGACAAAAGACAATACGTTGTCTCACTGTTGTATGTACCTACCTGGTGACATATAAAATGCACCAGAAATAGTTGACGTTGTAGTTTGAACTGAGGCTTGCTGGTAGTAGCCACCAGCAGCAGCAGTACTTTTGCTGGTAAACAGCGTTATGTGACAACAAAATAGCTGCTGCCTGCTGTTGCTGCTAGGACAGTCTGAAACGGTCCTGTAGTAGCATTACGTATTTCTATGTAATACACACAAATTGCAGCACATTTGTTCTGTTGTTCGTATATGGCACCCGATTTTGACGTGTGGGCGTTCTTGAACTTTTAGATGGACTCCAGATTGAGATTAAGTATGGATTGGATAGTTCGGGATCATATATGGTTAACGATTACGTAAATTGTCTGACGAAGTGAGTCTATTGTTATTTGCGCGAATTTTTGCCGGTTTCCTAGTTTGTCGGGCGCATGAAGGTAGATACGCTTATATTAGCGCGCGGAATCTTGCAATCGAGTCTTCCAAGGACACCTACGCGGACTCGTCCATGCCGGGCTTGTAGTATTTCTCGTGTATTATGTGTAATTACCGTCAGAGAGATGTGGTCGTGCCTTTATGTGACACTTGGAGTCGTTAAAATGATAACGGAATGATGTATGGTGGTTGGTATTCCTGCAAGATGCCAGATTACTTATGGGCTTTTTTATTTGATGTAGATGCTATACCTATTAAAACTAATCTATAAGATTAATATCTGAACGAAAAATTTAAGTTATCACAACGAACGAGTATGGCAACCCTGCGTGAGACTAGTGTTTGTTGACGTTTGCTTAACAAATTGGCAATAACAATATTTTGTTGGGTGAAAAATATACATGCTTCAACGAACAAACAGTTTCTTGACCCAAAGGTATACGTACGTATCGCTTAAAGCAGACGTAATTCCTTTCAAGCAGTTCCTTTATACTTAAAACAAGAAAACGTAATACTTGGAACATTTTGGGTGCAAAATATACATGCTTCAACGAACAAACAGTTTCTTGACCCAAAAGTATACGTACGTATCGCTTATAACAGACGTAATTCCTTTCAAGAAGTTCCTTCATACTCAAAACAAGAAAACGTAATACTTGGAACATCTTGGGTGCAAAATATACATGCTTCAACGAACTAACAGTTTCTTGACCCAAAAGTATACGTACGTATCGCTTAAAACAGACGTAATTCCTTTCAAGAAGTTCCTTCATACTCAAAACAAGAAAACGTAATACTTGGAACATCTTGGGTGCAAAATATTCATGCTTCAACGAACAAACAGTTTCTTGACCCAAAAGTATACGTACGTATCGCTTAAAACAGACGTAATTCCTTTCAAGCAGTTCCTTCATACTTAAAACAAGAAAACGTAATACTTGGAACATCTTGGGTGCAAAATATACATGCTTCAACGAACAAACAGTTTCTTGAGCCAAAAGTATACGTACGTATCGCTTAAAACAGACATAATTCCTTTCAAGCAGTTCCTTCATACTCAAAACAAGAAAACGTAATACTTGGAACATCTTGGGTGCAAAATATACATGCTTCAACGAACAAACAGTTTCTTGACCCAAAAGTATACGTACGTATCGCTTAAAACAGACATAATTCCTTTCAAGCAGTTCCTTCATACTCAAAACAAGAAAACGTAATACTTGGAACATCTTGGGTGCAAAATATACATGCTTCAACGAACAAACAGTTTCTTCACCCAAAAGTATACGTACGTATCGCTTAAAACAGACATAATTCCTTTCAAGCAGTTCCTTCATACTCAAAACAAGAAAACGTAATACTTGGAACATCTTGGGTGCAAAATATACATGCTTCAACGAACAAACAGTTTCTTCACCCAAAAGTATACGTACGTATCGCTTAAAACAGACATAATTCCTTTCAAGAAGTTCCTTCATACTCAAAACAAGAAAACGTAATACTTGGAACATCTTGGGTGCAAAATATACATGCTTCAACGAACAAACAGTTTCTTCACCCAAAAGTATACGTACGTATCGCTTAAAACAGACATAATTCCTTTCAAGCAGTTCCTTCATACTTAAAACAAGAAAACGTAACACTTGGAACATCTTGGGTGCAAAATATACATGCTTCAACGAACAAACAGTTTCTTGACCCAAAAGTATACGTACGTATCGCTTAAAACAGACGTAATTCCTTTCAAGCAGTTCCTTCATACTTAAAACAAGAAAACGTAATACTTGGAACATCTTGGGTGCAAAATATACATGCTTCAACGAACAAACAGTTTCTTGACCCAAAAGTATACGTACGTATCGCTTAAAACAGACGTAATTCCTTTCAGGCAGTTCCTTCATACTTAAAACAAGAAAACGTAACACTTGGAACATCTTGGGTGCAAAATATACATGCTTCAACGAACAAACAGTTTCTTGATCCAAAAGTATACGTACGTATCGCTTAAAACAGACGTAATTCCTTTCGAGGAGTTCCTTCATACTTAAAACAAGAAAACGTAATACTTGGAACATCTTGGGTGCAAAATATACATGCTTCAACGAACAAACAGTTTCTTGACCCAAAAGTATACGTACGTATCGCTTAAAACAGACGTAATTCCTTTCAGGCAGTTCCTTCATACTTAAAACAAGAAAACGTAATACTTGGAACATCTTGGGTGCAAAATATACATGCTTCAACGAACAAACAGTTTCTTGACCCAAAAGTATACGTACGTATCGCTTAAAACAGACGTAATTCCTTTCGAGGAGTTCCTTTATACTTAAAACAAGAAAACGTAATACTTGGAACATCTTGGGTGCAAAATATGCATGCTTCAACGAACAAACAGTTTCTTGACCCAAAAGTATACGTACGTATCGCTTAAAACAGACATAATTCCTTTCAAGCAGTTCCTTCATACTCAAAACAAGAAAACGTAATACTTGGAACATCTTGGGTGCAAAATATACATGCTTCAACGAACAAACAGTTTCTTGACCCAAAAGTATACGTACGTATCGCTTAAAACAGACGTAATTCCTTTCAAGCAGTTCCTTCATACTCAAAGCAAGAAAACGTAATACTTGGAACATCAAGAAAACCATATTATTACTGTGAGACTTTTGTAATTTACTTGAACCGACCAAATGATCTTTCTGCGGATATAGAAACAAGCGATATTCTTCACTCAAAGATATTCGTGTTGTATCGAATCAAATTTTCTCTCTGTGTATCCACACGACTTTCTCAGTCTTCGATCACACCACTCACATATGATTTCAGATTTATAGAAGTGCTCTCGACGCGTAGGCCTCCCACAAAAAAAAAAACACTTGGCGGCAGGACTGCAGGAATGTGTCTCTCTTAACATGGCGGACGTGTTTTTTTTTTTTCGCTTCCGTATGTTGTTTTGCCGAAGCAAACGCCCGTGAAGCTGAATGAAAGACCGTGATGGTTCGCTTGAATGAAAACGGCTAGATAGATAGAAAGTTGGGCATAAATTAGCCGATCAGGCGTTTTTCTGCCGTTTTCCCGGCTTCACGCACGCGTCGCCAACCGCAATCGCCGATATAATCGATACATTTCGTGCGGATAATCGTATCCGATCGGACGAGACGGACGTGGCGCGTGGATTTTATTTATTTAAGTGCCGTTTTAACGCCACACGCACGCGAATCCTGACGTAAACGTTCACTCAAATTGGTGCGGTTATGCGAACACGAACACGAACAGACATCTTTTAACTAGAAAAGAAAATATCTTATCCGTGTTCTCGTCCGCGGTCCGCGCCGGTGTGAGCGGACCTTAATTATGGCGTTAGCTGTAATTGAATGCGCAATTCCTCGCCGATTAATATATAAGTTTCAGTCTACCGATTTCTATTTTGACAGGGGGGGTTTTAAATACCTCATGTTAAAGTTAAAGTACGCCTGCGTTGACACAGCGTCGAATGGTCAATTAATCACGTTAAATAGGTGAAATGTCAGTAGTTTCTACCACAAAATAGTAAAAAAACTGTTGGATATGTATAATATAATGTTTTATACAGGGTGTAACAGGTTTGAGTGCACAAACATTATTCAGTTCTTTATAATTACTGATATATCAAAGGACAAAGTTACGGACTACATGGTTTCCCCCTTATGGAATACAAGCGATGTTTTCTTTCTACTGCTGACTGTGGGATTGGTTCAGAGGTATGCAAGTTATCAATAACTGCTCCAAAATCATTTAAAATCCATTTTTATCGCTGTGGCCATTAACCACATGCGATACTCAAAAGATATTGTCCTTAAGTTTAACCTTCGATATTTCAGTTATTAAGAAGAATAGAAAAAAAATTGATGTAGGAATTTTGTTATCAGCTAGCCAGAACCTATCATCAAAGCTTGTTTTATATGTATATACCTACATATATTGATTACAGTACTTTCCTTCTAGGGTACTACCCAAAAAGTAAAAATAAGACCCATATACCCCTATTTGACACTGAACTACGTGTTTCCCTGCGACAGTAACGTATCGATGTCCTTCCTGAAACCCGATCCCGCTTCTGACACATCAGATAAACACGTTAAAGAGTCGCTCCCTTCGGGATTCCCGAACAGCGACAAGAATAAAGGCGAAAACCGCTTCTTTCACGGTCGAACGACAAGTACAAATGCGGTACGGATCCTGCCGTCTATACACACACGCTTTACCTTTTGGTACATATATCGCGTTACTTGCCCTCCTCTTGTTTTGCTTCTTCTTATTGTTTTGCTTCTTCTTCTTGTTGTTTCGTTTCTTCTTCTTATTTTGCTTCTTCGTCTTCTTCTGCTTGACTTGCCAAACTCACCGAATACCGAGGCAATTATCTGCTTTTAATTCAGCGTCCTTCGCTTGTCGCTGCACGCACAGCCTTCACCCTGCCTCTTCCAGTGGTTCTCCTTTGATATAATAGATCTGGTATCTGTATATACTATATACGATGCGACGTGCATTGCTGCTCTGCCGTATTTATGCACAGGTGGTCTCTCTCTTTGTTGGACCGAAGAACCATCTTGGTAAGTTTTAACGATAGCTCGAGGACCATATTCGGCAAGTAGGCACTTGAATACCATGGCGAAAGCACGCCACTGGGTTTGTAGGTGTAGTACGGATTTAGTGCGCACGGCAAAACGTTTTTCAAGAGTATCAAGCAAGCATTTGTACGAACTATGTCTCTTAGAAGGCGCCTAAACTAATTTTTTTTGCAGTGTAAACTAATTGTTTTTGCAAATTAATAAGGCACACCAAACAGTCATCAACGACAAAGGACTATAAGAAGTTTTGAGTGAAACTTTGTAGTATTACTTCAAATATTTAAACATTTCGACCAAATTGATATTGCTTTATTTCAACAATTGGATGGATTAAAGAGATAAGCGCAAACCAATTTTACTTGTTTTGAAGCTCATATTTTACATATGTGATCCTGATGCAATGCAATGGTTCTTTTGATTAAAATATATAGAATTTTTAAAACACTATATTATTAAAAGAACTCACAAGAACATTTACAGCTATTCAACATAGTTTTATTTGGAGACAAAATCTTGTCGCTTCAAAGGAGAAACTTGTAAGTTTTGAATCAAAAGGCTGTTCTACGTAATAAGTAATTTTGAATATGCATTAAAAATTCCAACAAATCAAATTATGGAATCACCCAAAACGTATCAATCAAATCATTCAAGGATGTCCATCCTTAATAATTTAATTCTTCGCTTGTGTCAACCAAATTGGCTTCGCTTCGTTACCTGGTCGATTTGGCAGAATTGTTATATCACACTGTTATCGTATATGGCAACAATGGTCTTTATTCGGCGCTGCGGAGTACGTATTCATACGCTCTTTATGGCGAATCCATTATGCTTTTCGCATAAAAAAATATTATGAGCCATATCTCGACTTCCTTGAACGTCATATAACTGGTTAGTGTCGATATCTCAATCCTTTAATCCGTTCATTGCGTAAAAATAATTCGTGGTCGAAAAAATTGCTGCTTAATTGACAGTTTGGTGGTTTAAATCGCTTGCAGTTGAAGAGATTATAATGTTTATTTTGTATTTATCCTTTGTCTTTTGTATTCCTCAAGGGTATTTACATAATTTTTTGACGTACTTTTACTTATAACTAATTGACAGAATGATTTACAGATCTTGTAGCAAAGAAAATGATAATATTTATATATCAACATTTCCTTTGTCTCTTCTGTTTAATCGACAAGAACCTTGACGTGATTCTGTAGCCTCTTAAAAGACATTTACCAACAATCCCCCATCAACTGGGAAAGTAGAAGAATAACACAACTCTAGCAGAACAACCAACTGTACCGCTCAACTATAGTATCGCAACAATAGTATAGTAAAAATGCCAAAGGCATGCTTACGCCAGATTCCCCGGCCGTTGTTAGCTCAGCTCTGCTTACTCTTGGGGCAAAAATTACTTCATCGACCTTCAGAGAAGAGAAAGATCATCATCATCAACGTTCCGTCCAAGAATTTCGCATTCCCAACGAGATTAGATCTCGCGTTGTTGAGCTATGTCGGTTAGTAGTGCGCCTGGGATTGTTTTGCTGGTCGAGTTCTTCTGCGCTAAGTGCTCCTTGAGGACACATTTGTCCTGCCGGCAAATAGATGACGACCATTAAGGATCGCTTTGCTGATGACGTAAGTTATTGTAAGGTTTCATTTTACTTACCGACTAGTACTCTAGAAGTATTGTAATCTTAAACGGAGATATTTAGAATTACCAGGAGACGAACTGGATTGTTTTTGGCAAATGTTACACAAAAGGCACTGCCTGTATTAAATAATGGAAACAACATTTTGTTACACCCTGTATATATTGCGTAAGACCATAAATTAAAGTAATTTTCCCGAAAAAACAAAAAAGGACACGGACAAATTGCCTCATAAAACATTGGGTTCTCGTATAACGCGACATAACCTCAATCCCTGCGGCCTCTCGGGCTGTCTCATTACGGCACGAACACATGGCAGGCCGCATAACCTCTAATTATTATCGACACGTGCGACACAAGCACTTGGTAGTAAAAAAAAAGAACCCTCGAGTTGAAAAGTCACGCGACACCTTTCACCGTTGCATGCGGCCGTCGTTGCTCTGAAGGGCCCCATTAAACACTTCCGTACCTCAAGTACCTCAAGAATTCAATCTTCAAAACGCTCAGTGTTGGTAGATTAAAGAAAATTACAGGGGTGGCCCTCATTCAGCTTTCAGACTACCTCATTGAAACATATTCTTCAATTCACTTCATAAATCTTCTACAAAAGTTCTGCACTGGCAACACTGCTTTCTTAAATTCCTCTCCACAGCCTAAATTAGTCGACGAAACCATGGAAAAACGAAACAGTGGACCTCTTATGTAATGCAGCATTGATTTTCGGTTTAACATCTTTTAGTATGCGGGTTCAATTAAAGGTCCAGGCAGTTAAAAGCTTGTTTACAATGTAAATCGATGGTAACGCGCGTGTTTCCACTTGTTTTACTGCCCGAATCGCGTTGTTTACGTTCGATAAGTGGGTGGTTGAGAATGTGTAAGCACAGCGCCTGTTACGTCTCTGTGTATGCACGTACGTTGTTTTAAATTGAGCCTTGAAGTACCAGGATTGAGCTATTTGGTCGAAGGATAGAAAGAATCGAATAAAACACAGATTTTTTTTTACTTTATGACTAGAAGCCGGTATCCTTGATGGACCACAAATCACATGACTTAGGTTGAACTTGAAACAAATCACCAAGCTGAACAATATTAACAATACAAATCGTTGACAAAATGCTTCCAAATTTCAATCACAATCGAGTGATTACAAAGAAGAACAAGAGCAAGGGTTTCAGCAGTATATCGAGATAACTGAGGAAAGATATGAAGGCCGATGGTATTGCCATATAATGTCAGACTATTGCTGGACCTTAGGAAGGGACTGTCCTGAACAAAAATACAATAGAAAACCACACACAAAACGTTTCATTTCCTTTTTAAAATGTTTTATAAACGAGTATGAATATTATAAGTTGATCAGTTTTATAATAATGAACCAAAAACAACCAAAATTTCCCTTATATATCAGTTGATTTTCACTTAAACGGTTGAGAAAATCTTATTTCTTCATATAAAAGGTCTATCAAGAAATTTCAAGAACCTTAATTCAGTTAATATCCAACTTCCTCTAGTATCTGTAGCCAGCTCTAGCGTATAAAATAAAGCGTCCGGACTTAAGAGAGTTCAAGGTGAATGATCTCCTCCTGACTATTATGTACTAAACACCGGTGAACTGTTTATTTACTATCCTGTGTCAGCAACTCGTTCGATAGTAACGTACTGATCACGGCTGTAACAATAAAACCAGCCGCTAATTGCTTCGCTAATGATAAACACCTCCAGGTTCTGACACGAAACACGCATCCTGTATAAAATATACAACATATACAACATATACAACACAGATACGACATTATATACCGCAGGTTCAACAGAGCGGAACGCCTTTTTACATAAGCTGAGCTGAAACACATTTAAAAGACCTCATTTACGATTTTAGTTTGTTTCAGGTAAGTTGATGACTTTCCTTACCAAAATAACCAAGGATATGACACTCAATAACCCAGTTTTTCCCAAAAAAAAGTACAAAATAATAATAAAAAAGCGCATCAACAGATACGGATCGAATAATAATAATAAACCGCCAAATTTGGTAAAGAACAACGACTGACTGCATCGTCTTTTTCCCGTTTATTAAATGTGGGCCGGCGGTTATCCGTATGACATATTGCGGGCCATCGTCTGCGCATAACTCGATGACACACATTCCGAATATGACGTTGCCGCCACCACGCAACAGAAGAGACAAAAGGCGATTCGCCGCGACCGCTTCGGATCAAAAGAATTCGAGGAGATATGCAACGTTGATATCGAGATATAAACTTTAGCTGTACGACCGACGCGTATTTCTCTTTTTCGGCTTTGTGGTTTGCGGTATATTTATTAGTTCGCTTTGTCGCCGTCTCGTTCTGCCTTTGATGCAATCATGTGACAAAACTTGGTTCTGGAGACCGATTATTATTTTTATTACGCGATTTAGGTTGTTATTGTTTACGCCAAAGATTGTGTGCTCTTTACTGTCGGCTGTTTTTATGAGCGTGGAAGTTACGTCCTTGAAATAAAACTTGAACACGGCGTCTTTTTAATCTATTGATTTAACGTTTGTTTGATGTTTTTATTGAAGTTTTTTCAGATATCTTGCAAACATTCGAGAAGAATTGTAGAAAAATGAACATTATCTTGTATATTAACTTAATTTGGTTGGTTCAAGTAAAATATAAAATTCTCAGAGTAAGAATTTCTTGTTTTAAGTATGAAGGAACTGCTTGAAAGGAATTACGTCTGTTTTAAGCGATACGTACGTACACTTTTGGGCCCAGAAACAGTTTGTTCGTTGAAGCATGTATATTTTTCACCCAAGATGTTCCAAGTATTACGTTTTCTTGTTTTAAGTATGAAGGAACTGCTTGAAAGGAATTACGTCTGTTTTAAGCGATACGTACGTATACTTTTGGGTCAAGAAACTGTTTGTTCGTTGAAGCATGTATATTTTGCACCCAAGATGTTCCAAGTATTACGTTTTCTTGTTTTAAGTATGAAGGAACTGCTTGAAAGGAATTACGTCTGTTTTAAGCGATACGTACGTATACTTTTGGGTCAAGAAACTGTTTGTTCGTTGAAGTATGTATATTTTGCACCCAAGATGTTCCAAGTATTACGTTTTCTTGTTTTAAGTATGAAGGAACTGCTTGAAAGGAATTACGTCTGTTTTAAGCGATACGTACGTATACTTTTGGGTCAAGAAACTGTTTGTTCGTTGAAGCATGTATATTTTGCACCCAAGATGTTCCAAGTATTACGTTTTCTTGTTTTAAGTATGAAGGAACTGCTTGAAAGGAATTACGTCTGTTTTAAGCGATACGTACGTATACTTTTGGGTCAAGAAACTGTTTGTTCGTTGAAGTATGTATATTTTGCACCCAAGATGTTCCAAGTATTACGTTTTCTTGTTTTAAGTATGAAGGAACTGCTTGAAAGGAATTACGTCTGTTTTAAGCGATACGTACGTATACTTTTGGGTCAAGAAACTGTTTGTTCGTTGAAGCATGTATATTTTGCACCCAAGATGTTCCAAGTATTACGTTTTCTTGTTTTAAGTATGAAGGAACTGCTTGAAAGGAATTACGTCTGTTTTAAGCGATACGTACGTATACTTTTGGGTCAAGAAACTGTTTGTTCGTTGAAGTATGTATATTTTGCACCCAAGATGTTCCAAGTATTACGTTTTCTTGTTTTAAGTATGAAGGAACTGCTTGAAAGGAATTACGTCTGTTTTAAGCGATACGTACGTATACTTTTGGGTCAAGAAACTGTTTGTTCGTTGAAGCATGTATATTTTGCACCCAAGATATTCCAAGTATGACGTTTTCTTGTTTTAAGTATGAAGGAACTGCTTGAAAGGAATTACGTCTGTTTTAAGCGATACGTACGTATACTTTTGGGCCCAGAAACAGTTTGTTCGTTGAAGCATGTATATTTTTCACCCAAGATGTTCCAAGTATTACGTTTTCTTGTTTTAAGTATGAAGGAACTGCTTGAAAGGAATTACGTCTGTTTTAAGCGATACGTACGTATACTTTTGGGTCAAGAAACTGTTTGTTCGTTGAAGTATGTATATTTTGCACCCAAGATGTTCCAAGTATTACGTTTTCTTGTTTTAAGTATGAAGGAACTGCTTGAAAGGAATTACGTCTGTTTTAAGCGATACGTACGTATACTTTTGGGTCAAGAAACTGTTTGTTCGTTGAAGTATGTATATTTTGCACCCAAGATGTTCCAAGTATTACGTTTTCTTGTTTTAAGTATGAAGGAACTGCTTGAAAGGAATTACGTCTGTTTTAAGCGATACGTACGTATACTTTTGGGTCAAGAAACTGTTTGTTCGTTGAAGCATGTATATTTTGCACCCAAGATATTCCAAGTATGACGTTTTCTTGTTTTAAGTATGAAGGAACTGCTTGAAAGGAATTACGTCTGTTTTAAGCGATACGTACGTATACTTTTGGGCCCAGAAACAGTTTGTTCGTTGAAGCATGTATATTTTTCACCCAAGATGTTCCAAGTATTACGTTTTCTTGTTTTAAGTATGAAGGAACTGCTTGAAAGGAATTACGTCTGTTTTAAGCGATACGTACGTATACTTTTGGGCCCAGAAACAGTTTGTTCGTTGAAGCATGTATATTTTTCACCCAAGATGTTCCAAGTATTACGTTTTCTTGTTTTAAGTATGAAGGAACTGCTTGAAAGGAATTACGTCTGTTTTAAGCGATACGTACGTATACTTTTGGGCCCAGAAACAGTTTGTTCGTTGAAGCATGTATATTTTTCACCCAAGATGTTCCAAGTATTACGTTTTCTTGTTTTAAGTATGAAGGAACTGCTTGAAAGGAATTACGTCTGTTTTAAGCGATACGTACGTATATTTTTGGGCCCAGAAACAGTTTGTTCGTTGAAGCATGTAGATTTTCATTGATGCAAAACGAACGTCTTACTCTTCTTATATGTAGAAGAATAACATTTTCTTCGTGAGAGCAAAATATACTCAACATAAACATACTAAACTCCTAAACCAGATACTGAGAATATTTCATAAATGACACTTATGGAATAAATTGAAAAAAATCCACACAACAATCATGATATACTCACTAAAATATAAAGACTGTAATTCTTACATACTTACTCCCATCAGCAATTTTGACCACGAAAACCGTTAAGAGTTAGACGCAAATATTATTTTGGAAATGGTCAACAAGTCAACAAATTACATCAACATCCGATTTCTTCTATCATCAAGCTTCTCTCTTTAATTGGATGAACATCGTAGATGACCAATTAAGAAGCTATCACTTTCACCAAGAACTCGGTGACAGTTTTTTTTTTGCACGTCCTGAGCTGTTAGTAACGACCAAGTAACGACTGCATTTGTCTGTTACTGAGACCTCCCAGCCATTCGTCCTTCTATACAGAGGAGCGACAGCAACCATTCATTTTAAAAAGTGAATTTTCCTCGCGACAGGGAAAGATTGCCAGCTCCGCTCCAGCTAAGTGGTCGTTACCTACATTTCTAACTGGATTAATTAACTCCCAGTTGCTGGCTGGCTCTCTTCGATTAGCTCGCTTAGATAAAAGTGATAGAGTGACCATTTAGGCGCGCTACTAACTGCGATCTGTCCGTGTTACTGCCGTGCGTGTGGCATCGTACTTTCTTCTTCAAGCTCACGCACATTCGAGACGAAATTGCGAATGCAGTTTAGTTTAGCCGTTTAGAGTGATTACTTGCCCTTTTTTGCGTACGCACCGCGATTTGAATTTGAGAAAGTCGACGTGTGAGTGTGTGTGTGTGTGGAGAAATTGATTTCCCATGGTTATGGTTTTATGGTTAATACACTGGAGGTTTCTTCAATATAAAACAACATATCTACAGTCAGTTTTACTTCTAGAAATATCTATTTTTTGATTAATAAACTGCTACATGACTGGGCAACATCAGTAATGCCTAATCACATCTTTTAATGCTAATTATTCTCGAGTATAGTATAGCGCTCGTAAAACCACCAATTATTTCGAGAATCACATTAACCAACGCCCGGTAAAAATGTCAACGTATCTCTAGGTACTTATAGCTCTTCTCGAATATTTTATTCTCGCTTTGCAAGGCGTACGTTTACAGCTATTGGACTATTAGAGAATCTACGAGCGAACGAGCACACCGAGCATGCCAAAAGGCGAATCGCTTACATATAGTTTACAGCCGCCAGACTCGTTAGTGCAATGCAAATAATTCAGCAGTAAAGTTATATTGGCGGCCGGAGGTAATAAGAACCGTGCTGCCAACTATTTTGCCCCTTTTTATCGTTTTGCCCGTCTGTAGATATAAGGAAGTCGAAACTGCGGTGCTTACCTATCTTGTATGTATTTGATATTGAAGCGATGTGGTGTGGAGGCAGCTTTAAGCCGAGTTTACACTCGACACATTGTTACTTTTAGTTTTTTTGATTTTGTTTTAGCGTATTTTGCTAGATAGTTATGTTTTTTTTATAATTAAAAAGAGGATTGAAATAATAATAATAATAATAATATTACCAGAATTTGATGGAGATAAATTTGCAAGGAAATGTAAAATCAAATAAATATATTTCTTGTTCAAAAATGTTTTTCTTGTAATTTTCTATGTATTTTGTTGCAAATCGATTTATTTTCGACCACTTTTCAATTTCACAACGTCCACATAAAAAAAGTTCCGCGATTTAACCGTTCAAAATTATCCAAACACCGAATCTGGGACATTGTATACCGATTTCGCTACGCAATCAACGAATTATACAGTATTTAATCAATCTGTGTTAGAGGTATTATAAAATTTCATCGATAACGCAACACAGTGGCGGCTCGACGGGTCTCAATAGTTACAAGACCGGAACAGACGCACGCCTTGAATGTAACAACAACAACAACAACACTAGCAGCAGCAGTAACTTGAACGTTCAATCGATCGATCGAGATCTGAGAAAGTTACTCAATCCTTGGAAAACGTTCTTAACTTTTACAATCGAACACTATAGGTCACCAACCACACCGAATTGTCCTTGCCGACGATTACTATCTAGAATCCCGATTTGTGATTTTTTTTCGAGTGCGATTGTGTGAATCAACCTTTAACGTGCATGTGAATCAACCTTAAAGGTTGATTCACATATTACTTTTTGCAACTAAAAAGCAAACACTAGTTTTAACTTTCGTTTTGCCCTGTATGTATAAACAACCTCAGCAGTAACGATAGACCTGCAATAGAAATACAATCTCTACTTCGTAAGGCAGCGCGGACCGCGAGAGTTTCCCAACCCAGCAGCACTGGTAGACAGCCTGGCGGCTCTGCACATGTACTAACGTCTGTCAGTGTGTCTCCGAGAGTGCAGTGGATCGTACCGAGCCATTCGAAGACCTCGGCGACACGAAAAAAAGGTCACCCGACCGAAGTAATTATGTATTCAAAATCTGTCAGTGGTTGACGGTCGACCGCGATAGTGACGAAGTTAATTTAACTGATTAGTACGGTGTAACATTTCGGATAGTTTTTTCGTAAAGTTAGTGATTTCTGTTCGGGATTAATTGTTTGTTTAATTGTCATAGTTTTTTTTTTTTTTGAGGTTAGACATATTTGTCAAGGACTTTAGTCTTTAGTGCTTTGTGAGTTGGTTGGAGCATGCAAATTAGGCGAGTGTCTCTGTGGATATTTTTGGATTAAGGGGTAACTGGGTTAAGTTTGCGCTGGATTTGGGTCAAGGGAACCGTTTGGGACGGCTGCTGGGATGCGAAGTATTGGTGGGTACCTATTTATTGTACGTTTTGTGTTATTTTACGTATTTTACGGAATTACGGTCTGTTTTAAGCGATACGTACGTATACTTTTGGGTCAAGAAATTGTTTGTTCGCTGAAGGATGTATATTTTTCACCCAACAAAATATTGTTGTTGTAAAACGAACGTCTTAGTCTTTTTATATGTAGAAGAATAACGTTTTCTTCGTCAGAGTAAAATATACTCAATATGTGGCAAAAGACGCGAGAAACTGTTAGCGGCATCTGTAAGGTAATAGCACAACTTTCTATGTATCTCTCAGAGTAAAAATCTTGGGTTTTTTCGTTAAAGCATATATATTTTTCGCCCAACGAAATATTTTTGTTCTTGTAAGACAAACGTCTACTTTTTTATAGAAGAATAACTTTTTCTTCGTCAGAGAAAAATATACTTAACATAAACATAACTCCTACTAGAAAAGTTTTAATCTTGAAAATATGGATGTCAAAAAACGTGTTTTTTTTACAATATTAACCCTATTCTGCAGAAAAAAAAAGACTGTGACGCAGTGGAGACTTTATACTGTAATGTTTATAATCTACGTAAAGAAAACAAATTTGGACAAAAATGCGAATAACCTGAAAACAATAGATTTTTATGTTGTGGTATTTTAGCATTGTATTGTGTAAGCAAGTACGTAGATTCTAAAACTAATTTAAACAAAAAATCATGTACTATCATATCAAATCTTAAGCTTGAGATATCCCGAAAATGACTATATTTTTCTGAAAGGTGCACTTTTTAAACAAAAGCATCATTAACTAAAAACAGTTATTATTAATGTACTACTTATACATATTATCTTAGTATCGTAGAATTTAATTACGCAGAAATGTGACATCATATAGCCTGTTCCATTAAAAAAAAAACATAAGTTTGATATGTCATGTTCTTTGTATCTCTATGTTTGCATCATCATATGTACAAGTAAAAATAACGTCATAATCAGCTGTATAATGATTCAAGCTCGCATGTGTTTTAGATTAAACTGCACAGTATCATTTGTTGGGTAATGTTTTTGCATATTTTGCCAATACATAGTTGCAAAAATGCATATCTATTATACACAGAGAGAAAAGAAATGTAAACTCAAATAAATGTAGTTCTTTGCACATATATTCTTTCAATGAAAGATTTGAAACAAATAAATAAGTATCTGGGGTGGCCCTCACCCAACTTTCCGACTACGCCGTTGGCACAATGAAGTGTCTGAACACTTTTGCAATTATTCAATTTTGTGCCACTCTGGACCCTACCTAACGTCAGTTTCTGTGACATAATAACATTTGTCACAATGACATTTAATGTGATGTCATGTCAGTGGCACTGATGTTTGTCAAAATCTGCCAATTTGCAACACAGCAACGAAGGTTGTGGATTCTGTCAAGCCGCTTCTATGAAAGCTAATAGCGCCTAAACCGTTCATCCCATTGATCTGTAAATTAGTATACTTATTTAAAATCACTGAAGGATGAGCTGGTATTACTTAGGCCAAAATCAACATTCGATTTTATCAAGTCAAGTACTAAAAGGAAGATTTATCATTAAACAAATACTATAGCTTTGAATTTAATTCTATACTATAACTATAACTATTATTTAGTAAAGGTATTATCAGCTAGAAAGTGACTCATGTAACAACTCATTACAATACCTCTTAATATCTCCATTGATATTCCTCTAGCAGAGATTACATGAATAAAAAATAGGCTATTAGGTTATAGACATATCGGTTAATAGGCTTATAGAGCCAACTTAAAATTCTAACCATACATACAAATACCCCGGTACTTTTTTACCAACTCATCGTACAACCTTTGTATGCTAATCAGTGTTTGTTTTCCATTAATAGAATTCTTCAAACCACTAAAGAAATCCCATCAACCTATCATAATAACCGTTAGTTATTAATGTTTTTCAAGTTTTTATCTTAGATTATCGCTATCGGCCATTGCTTTGCGTCTGAAAACACCATAATTTATCACCTCGTGTGCAGTTATTCGCCATTTCTCGTGAGAAATCTTTTATTTGCATAGTCTGTTATGGAAGAAGGACGCGTAGGCAGATGCAAAGTGCTTTATTATATCGAATACGGAGAAAATTGTCTAGTTATTGATTCTAATATCTGCGTGCACTTCGGCCAATCGCCCACGTTGTAACTTCTTATGTTCGTAAGAAGTTTGTAAGAAGTCCTAATGAGAAATTTAGGTGTAAAAACTAAAAGAATTTCATGTTTAACCTACCTGTCTATTCCCATTGGGAAATGAGACTATTTTAAGACCAAGTTGAGAAACTTCTTTGGGTAATTAAGGGCAAAGTCATCATTCTTCTATTTTCGTGGCAGCTACACTCGTAACTTGTATAACATTACCAACGAAAAATTTCAACATATTATAGGTACGTCATTATGTATGTTACTGTGTTAATAATCAAGCTGTATTTTGATGAATCGATAAAAAGCCACAATTCAGAAGGATCGTGGGGAATATCAAACTCGTTCATAAGACACTCAACATCGTGACATACACGTAAAGATCCTTCCATTTTAAAATATGCTTTAAAAGGCTCGTTACGCCTTGTAAATAAAGAGACTGTCACACCTCGTGCGAAAAGATTCTATTGCTATAGCCTAGAACCCATTAACAGGGTTTTTTCTTTTGATAAACCTAAGTCTTAACCAAATCATTTAGTTCGCACTGGTTTATAAGGTGAGGTGTTTCTACAATTTCAAATGGTGAATCTTCACGACTTGCCTGATTTGACAGAGTGATTTCAGACACTCTGGGAGTGGATGGTTCTCACCATGGAGGATAGGTCGTAATGCTGATGTCAAATTTGGATATTTTATTTTATGCTTATCCTTCTTCGAATACCAGGAGACGCTTATCGTGCAAAAATTGCAATCATCTGCATGATTGGGAGGATCTCGCCGCAACATGGGAACTGCAAACGGTATTTTCTTTTGCTTCCTTTTCATCCACTTTAAAAGTCCGCTCTAACGGAATTACAGCATATATTAGGTGTCCATGGCTTTTCCAGATCTCCAATTCTAAATCCAAAATAGGTCAACAAAAATATGTGATCATTGTTCTGGTTGTAGTTTAATCAAAATTTGAAACAACAACAGTGTTTTCCAGGATGATTTTAAACGGGTCTACTCTTGGACCCAAACAAAAAAGAATCGTTTGCTTCTTCGGTACGTATCAACAACGAGTGGTGAATTGACAAGTAAACCGGACCAGCTCAGGACCACTTTTTAAACAGAATGAGACTGACTTTTTTACGGTTCGGGACATTAATTTGGTGATTGCGCAAGAACCTTCCCATCGGACCCAATGTAAATATTTACATTTGCGTTAAAAACGAATTTGAAACGTCTGGGAATGACTGGACCCCATTAACCAAAAAACCACCACGCCTTTCAATAAATAATACAATACAGGATCATAGAAAAACTATTTTTAAACAGTTATTTGTGGCATTATGTATCTAGCGTGTACTAGATGTGATTATACATACTCTAGATGTCGAATAACAAACTTTAGTTCGTGACTGAAGCAATTAGGTTTTCTAAGTAGAAGAACCAGTGGTATTAAAACCGTTTAGACGTTGGCTTATATTGGCCATTAGGGAGAAAAATGGCGAGTAACATCTGGCCTCTAAATAGGCAGTTACAATTTCAGTACGAGGCATTAATATTCTGCATTAGCATACTTAACAAGATCTGGTACGTATCACAAATCATCACAGCAACACATACTGTTGTAGCCAGTAAAAACAAACTACCAGACAGGCAAGTTGTGTGTATGTGTATACGCAGCAGTGGTTGTAGTAGCTCAAGTATTAAGCTCTGCAAAAATATTATAAATTACATATATTATGACCTTAAAAAGTACAACACTTGCTACTTCTTTGCCCAAACAATATTTGAGAATTTTTATTTGAAATTATTGCAAGAAACTCATGCTAACCTAGTTAATCAATTGAGGAAATAAATTGCAAAATAAAACGAAAAGTATAAGGGTAAAAAGGGTGCTTTTATTTTACAAATTCAAATGCTCGAAACGAAGTGTTTGTCTTCAGCACGAATACAGGCTCGTCTGCATCGTTTTAATGCCTCGGCCACGAAATCGGACGTATGGGTGTTTTCGCTCAAAGTGTTTTAAATCCTAACTAAATGGCCCATTTTTTAAAATAACTTGCTGAGGGTACTACAGTATATTTCTTTTGTAATAGAGAGTCAAAGTTAAGTGACAACATTTTTTCAAAGCACAACTCGCACAAACTACCTTATTTTTATTAATGTCACAATTTTTTCTGATCGATTTGCGACTGCGAATAATGGTACGGTTATTTAAGATCAAATTACCAAAAAACCGTAACAGAATTAGGAAATTTGTTGCCACAGTAACTAAAGATGTGGTAAAAGGTAAAAGATATCGATTTTCTACACATTTTCATCTCAACCTAAACAAATAAAGTACGAAAGTTAAGTACCCTAAAAATTACAGAACGGAAATGTAGTACATATTTGTCGGCGCCTAACATTTTTACGATAGCGGCAATATTGATTATTTCTCATAAACCGCTACAACCATAATCGTTAAAATCTATCGTTTATATACGCTCGTAAAAAAGCCAATTTTCTATCAACGTTAGCGATGAGATTTATATAACCACATTTGATTTACCACTGTTTACCCAATCTAGAATCATAATAACTTCACTCAGGACAGAGCAGCAGAAGATATCAAACCAAACGCGCTCGTATAGGCAACCCAACAAGCACGCCTGTCCACTAGTACGCGAATCTTTCAGGTGCAATCAATGTAAGGCGTTACATTTATAATAATTATATATATATATATATAGTAATAATTAATTCTTATTTTTTTTACAATTATTTTGTTATTTACATTATCGAACTCTAAAAAAATGAGTGTTTTTTTATTCATGCGGTCTTCGAATTAATAGTATATTATTATACAAGTTTTATAAGACGTCAAATTGGCTCATGAGTTGTTTGAACGAATGCGCCAATATGTCTTATAAAACGAGTGTAATATACTATTTTTTCTACTTTGCGTCATTAATTATATAAAAATTTAGAAGTATATTAGGTAAAATTCCAATCTAGAGTATTTATGGGTGCAACCGTTGGTGACACTGTCATCTGTCACTTAAATTCAAATATCCGTGAAAAAGTAATTATTGATAATTATTATATACCATCATATACTAGTAGTACGAAACCTAGGATGCAACACGCATGTTTAAATATGTATAAAAATATACATACTTCGCAGTTTGTGCGATTCTAAAAAATCAGTTTGTGCTTACTTTTGTGGTTATGTGTATTTTCGTTTGACATGCTTTTGAAATCAATGTCACCAATCTTAGAAAAAAGTTACTAAAAGCGGTGTTACAATTTGCTAATTGTAACACCGAAAACAATGTTACAATGTGTGCATTGTGAATGCAAAGTAGAAAAACTCTTTTACTTAACGACGAATGGTGACTCATCCAATTAATCAATCTTGGAATCTTGTTGATACCAAGGCTGCAAACATCGATGGCAGGGCAGACTTGGACCGATAATAATACCGAGTCCCGACTCAAACGAATTTGGTTACCGAATGTCTTTGATGTTATACAGCGCGCTGTAAAGTCAATTTCAGGACGTTTACCCCTGCTTTTCGTATGGTTTCGCGTGCATATCGAATTGTTCAATGATTTGCTGCTTGTTAGGCTCTTTGTTAGTCACAAATTGTTCGAGAATGCGTAATTTGTGGACATTGTTAATTTGCAGCAATTAGGGAGACTGTGTTAATTATTAGAACTGATGAAATCGAATTGACGATGAGTGATTAATTTGTTTTTTTTTGTCTTCTTCTTGAAATAGATGTTCAAGTTGTTTTTTTATAGCTTCTAGTACACTTCTAGTACACAAATTCCAAAATAAAAATCGCGTCAACCTTCCATACGAGCGTCAGCGTGTTATTTTTACGGTTGCATCAAACCGTACGTACGGAATTACCTCATTCATCTTTCTCAGCCGCCACTATATGTATTATTAATACCGTCTACGATATAAAATCCACGGCCCCGCCGCTTACATTGTATAGAGCGCTATCATCATTTCTCTGTCGAATATCTCCATGCTGGCTGGTTACTTTGAATCAGCATAATCTGGCCCACTATCGCGCCAACCTTATCATCGACACAGCGGAGATAATATTTCACCTAGCAGTGCTAGATCTCCAACGAGCAGCGATGCTCGTGTCTGTACGTTTAGTTTATTATTATTATTATTATTATTATTATTATTACTATTATTATCATGCAGATTGACTACGACATGATGCTAGACTCGATTTAAATATGCAGTGATTTAAATATGTAATTTGTGGGTGAAAAATTGCCGGAGAGATGTTAAAAGCTAAGGTAAATCTATCGGTTTTAATATTTTATAGATTTGTCGAAATGCAGTTAACGTTTTTGAGATAACGTGCAGTCTGATATGGTCATATCGAAGTGTGTACAATACAATACTCTTTTATTGTTAGTTTTACTATAATTTGTTTGCTTGTCGAAAGATTACAAAAGTTATTGGATATGTATTTGTTGCTGTTATATTGCTGTTTTTCCTTTTTTAACTTCGTCTTTTTTTATTGTTTTCAGTTGCAATCCGGGATAGTTGAGATCCCAAGAGGTAGCAGAGGCCCCAGGAGTTTGTATATTCCACGAAAGGATGACAGTTTTGGCTTCAAACTTAGGCACTTGATCGTATATCCACCGGTAAGTCCACTACTACATTAGATAAATATTGGAAAACATTGGAAATACCTGAAAAGATTTTCGGGAGTTTTGAAAATTGGTGATTTTATAGATTTCGTTGTACTCTTTCCGAATTTCTACTTCGCCACCTCCTATCTTTGCCGCTCGCGCCGCCATATTGGAAAAATGGCGCCCAAAACACTTTTTTGACAATATCTCCTTCCCAACTCATTTTACCATAAAAACATTTATATAATAAATTAAACTAGAGAAAATTTTCTATAATTTATGTAATTACCTTTTTTTTTCGGTAAAATGAATAGTTCCAGGGTAAGAGTGCCACAAAGTTTCTTGCAACATGCAAACTGAAACAAAACTACCAAATGAAGTTATTATCTTCTTCTCAGGACGAAGATAGCCATGTCAGACCAAGCGGCGAGAGGCTCCAGCATATGGAGACCATCTTCGTCAGGTCTATAGTTGAAGGTGGACCTGCAGAAATTGCCGGCTTAAGAGTTGGCGATAGGCTTGTAGCTGTCAACGGAAAACCAGTCACCGACAAACCGTACGGTGAAGTGGTCAACTATATTCAGCAGAGCCCTGGTTATCTCCACCTACTCGTCATCTCCAAAGAAGAAGACATCATCCAAAAGGTACGACACACTTTATAACACCATAATCGATCTTTACAGTCACATAATAAGATAAGTAAACAAGGGATTAATTGCGTTATCATAAGTATAAGTTGTATGTGCTATTTTTAAATATTGCGCGCAGGATATCAAAATCGTCTTTCTTTCAGTACTACAAGGAATTCGCGTATAACCCAGTGACGAACCAACAAGAATACCAACCAAGATCACAAGAATACCAATCAAGATCATCGATACATCACCAGTACCATCCTCAACACTTGGCTACGTACCCCAGAAGAGTTCAAGACCTTCAACCTGACGCTATATCGTGGAGGTCGCTCCAAAATACAAACTACAACTCCCTGGAGCAAGATAGGTTGAATCCAAGGCAACCCAAACAGCAGAGAAGTGCTGATAATATCTTAAATCCGACATCGCAGAGGAGCACGCAAAGACACGTCATCAATGACGCCGTTTATCTTAGACCGCGGGCTCAGCCTCAAGTACCAGCAGCGCAGAGGAAGATGGGTAGACGCGCAAGTGAGGGTAGTTCTTACGCTGAACGGGAGATCTACGAGCAGATTGTGAACAATTGCGTGAGCAATTCCGTGAGCAATCCCTTGAGCAATCCCGTTAGCAATTCCGTGAGCAATTCTGTGAACAACTCCGGAGATATGGTGGTTGGGGATAGCAACGGAGCTAAGATGAAGACAGCGACCAAAGGTGGTTTCGAGGCGACTCACCATCCAAGCCTCGAGATGAGTTACTCCCAAGTACCTGGGTGTCGTCTAAGCTTGGATGGTGAACGTAGAGACTCAAATTCCTCTTTGACTTCTTCCTTAGCTGATGGTAGCAAAGATTCCCTCAATTCGTATGACTCCTCGTCTACCATAACTGGAGGTTACCCAGATATAGACATGGATAAGACCATGATGTCTCGGATAATCAGAAGCCTCCAGAAGAAGGAGGAGTTCCTAAGGGCTGATAACGCGCACGGGCCTAAGGAGTTCTACGGGCGACCCCAGAGGTTTGAAAAGCCGATTTGGCCACCTCAAGAACCCCGGAATGAGTCACCTTCGAGGAGTTTGAAGCCGACACATCAGAACTTCCAAAGGGTCAAGAACGACATCGACAGCGAGAGGGATTACACCCCTCCGCAACAGAGGGCGTCCAGCATGCCCAAGGATATGCCCTACGGCGCCCAGGAGGCCTCCGTAGCCCCATCAATCGGCATGGAAGGCCACATCAACGGTGCTAACGAGAATTTAGATCTTGATGATAAACGGTAAGTGTTTATTTTTATTATTAAACTAAGATTATAAGCGAAAATCGCGGTTTAGAATCGATTGAGACTCAGTGAGTCGCCTGGCCTCGGTACGGGCGACCAGAGATCGAATCCGCGGTCGTACTCTTTTTTTTTTAATTATTTTTTGGATATTTTACGTTTGACCAATTTTTTTATCATTTTTATATTAGTTTGTGATCTAATTCAAGAATTGTGTCTAATCTTCAAGAATTGTGTCTTAATCTTTAAGAACTGTATCTAATCTTCAAGAATTGTGTCTTAATCTTTAAGAACTGTATCTAATCTTCAAAAATTGTGTCTTAATCTTTAAGAACTGTATCTACTCTTCAAGAATTGTGTCTTAATCTTTAAGAACTGTATCTAATCTTCAAGAATTGTGTCTAATCTTCAAGAATTGTGTCTTAATCTTTAAGAACTGTATCTAATCTTCAAGAATTGTGTCTAATCTTCAAGAATTGTGTCTAATCTTCAAGAATTGTGTCTAATCTTCAAGAATTGTGTCTAATCTTCAAGAATTGTGTCTAATCTTCAAGAATTGTGTCTAATCTTCAAGAATTGTGTCTTAATCTTTAAGAACTGTATCTAATTTTCAAGAATTGTGTCTTAATCTTTAAGAACTGTATCTAATCTTCAAGAATTGTGTCTTAATCTTTAAGAACTGTATCTAATCTTCAAGAATTGTGTCTAATCTTCAGGAATTGTGTCTAATCTTCAAGAATTGTGTCTTAATCTTTAAGAACTGTATCTAATCTTCAAGAATTGTGTCTTAATCTTTAAGAACTGTATCTAATCTTCAAGAATTGTGTCTTAATCTTTAAGAACTGTATCTAATCTTCAAGAATTGTGTCTTAATCTTTAAGAACTGTATCTAATCTTCAAGAATTGTGTCTAATCTTCAAGAATTGTGTCTAATCTTCAAGAATTGTGTCTTAATCTTTAAGAACTGTATCTAATCTTCAAGAATTGTGTCTTAATCTTTAAGAACTGTATCTAATCTTCAAGAATTGTGTCTTAATCTTTAAGAACTGTATCTAATCTTCAAGAATTGTGTCTTAATCTTTAAGAACTGTATCTAATCTTCAAGAATTGTGTCTTAATCTTTAAGAACTGTATCTAATCTTCAATAATTGTGTCTTAATCTTTAAGAACTGTATCTAATCTTCAAGAATTGTGTCTAATCTTCAAGAATTGTGTCTTAATCTTTAAGAACTGTATCTAATCTTCAAGAATTGTGTCTAATCTTCAAGAATTGTGTCTTAATCTTTAAGAACAGTATCTAATCTTCAAGAATTGTGTCTATTCTTCAAGAATTGTGTCTTAATCTTTAAGAACTGTATCTAATCTTCAAGAATTGTGTCTAATCTTCAAGAATTGTGTCTTAATCTTTAAGAACTGTATCTAATCTTCAAGAATTGCGTCTAATCTTCAAGAATTGTGTCTTAATCTTTAAGAACTGTATCTAATCTTCAAGAATTGTGTCTAATCTTCAAGAATTGTGTCTTAATCTTTAAGAACTGTATCTAATCTTCAAGAATTGTGTCTAATCTTCAAGAATTGTGTCTTAATCTTTAAGAACTGTATCTAATCTCCAAGAATTGTGTCTAATCTTCAAGAATTGTGTCTTAATCTTTAAGAACTGTATCTAATCTTCAAGAATTGTGTCTAATCTTCAAGAATTGTGTCTTAATCTTTAAGAACTGTATCTAATCTTCAAGAATTGTGTCTAATCTTCAAGAATTGTGTCTAATCTTCAAGAATTGTGTCTAATCTTCAAGAATTGTGTCTTAATCTTTAAGAACTGTATCTAATCTTCAAGAATTGTGTCTAATCTTCAAGAATTGTGTCTAATCTTCAAGAATTGTGTCTTAATCTTTAAGAACTGTATCTAATCTTCAAGAATTGTGTCTTAATCTTTAAGAACTGTATCTAATCTTCAAGAATTGTGTCTAATCTTCAAGAATTGTGTCTAATCTTCAAGAATTGTGTCTTAATCTTTAAGAACTGTATCTAATCTTCAAGAATTGTGTCTTAATCTTTAAGAACTGTATCTAATCTTCAAGAATTGTGTCTTAATCTTTAAGAACTGTATCTAATCTTCAAGAATTGTGTCTTAATCTTTAAGAACTGTATCTAATCTTCAAGAATTGTGTCTTAATCTTTAAGAACTGTATCTAATCTTCAATAATTGTGTCTTAATCTTTAAGAACTGTATCTAATCTTCAAGAATTGTGTCTAATCTTCAAGAATTGTGTCTTAATCTTTAAGAACTGTATCTAATCTTCAAGAATTGTGTCTAATCTTTAACAATTGTGTCTTAATCTTTAAGAACTGTATCTAATCTTCAAGAATTGTGTCTAATCTTCAAGAATTGTGTCTTAATCTTTAAGAACTGTATCTAATCTTCAAGAATTGTGTCTAATCTTCAAGAATTGTGTCTTAATCTTTAAGAACTGTATCTAATCTTCAAGAATTGTGTCTAATCTTCAAGAATTGTGTCTTAATCTTTAAGAACTGTATCTAATCTCCAAGAATTGTGTCTAATCTTCAAGAATTACGTCTAATCTTCAAGAATTGTATCTAATCTTCAAAAATTTCTTCAGATCTCCACTTCAGATTGTTCAAACTCGGGCTAAACAGTTCGAGTCTGGTCGTACTCTGCCTGAGGATGACCCGCTCAATGACAGGACGAGTTTCTACAGGAGCGAGTTGGCGAGGGTTAGCGAGAAAAGGGTAGTTCCCAGCGTAACCGTGAGGGCGCGGGAGTTTGAGACGCGCGGCGGTGGTCAGGAGCCGAAGAAAGATTTCTCCGCGACGGTTCTGCGCAAGAACCATCGTGATAGCAGATCCCTAGACAGTTCTGGTGAGTTCTTTTTACATTTTTTTACAATTTTTTACACTTTTTTTACACGATTGTATACCTTTTTACAATTTTTTACACTTTTTTGCACTTTTTTACTATAACTTTTCGCAAAATTTTTTTTTTTTGATGACTTTTCGGGAATTTGTTATTTATTAGGTAGCAACTGTAGTCTGAATAGCCTCTCTGAGAGTGTCTTCGCAAAGCTTTCCGGGAATATGACTATTCCTGTAGGAAGCAAGTATATACATGTCCCCCCACCCAAAGGGTATAAGGAAATTTCAGGTTTGGAATAGGTTTTTTTAGTGTTTTGTTTGTGAAAATCACTAACCGATGCTTTGTTGGTGTATTTTTACATCCCACTAATAACTAAACCCCGTATGCATAGGGCAGTTTATTAGGATTATAACGGTACAAGGCACGTCGTAGGCCGCGAGTAGCCACGTGATAGGTCGACGTCATGTCTTGCTGTCTTTTAACCTCACTTTTTGTACTATCTTAAAAATGGGACAACAAAATCAGTTTGTCTGACAGATAGATATTCAGGACTTTATAGATAGGTGAATAAATCCAGCGTTATGGAATTTTATTAAAAGATTGTTCGTGGCAAATTATGATACTGTCTTCAATTTGACAGGTTTCAAACTTGTTTATTTTGTGTGATGCATAATTTTTTCGTGTTCGAAATTTATCGACATTACTACATGCGGAAAGTGAAGGTTTTCTTCAAAGTGATTGATTAGTGCTCATTGTTCTCTAATCTGGTTCGCAAAACAAGGTAAAGTCAGTAGCAGATTTTTGCTTGTTGAGAAGTATTTGATCTTTAGCCAAAACCTTGTCATGTCGTGTCAAATTTGTGGTAAATTCGGATGTTTAGATATATTGTGGAGATATTTTTTATCAATAGACAGAATCATAGACAGAATAGTACCTGCAGTAATATTGTCGATATTATTACTGTGTACACATAGATAACCCATATTGGGAGTTTAATAAAAAAAAAATCGGATCTAAATGAAGTAGATTATGTTACGAAATATTTTTTATCGAACGACATCGATAGTAATATACGCTATGCCTAGTTTTATATAATTTGTTAATACCATTTTTGTAATATTGCCATCTGACTAGTCCAAAAGCATTACGAAGAAAAGTAATGGTGCAGTTTTGTTTTAAATCCATTGTTATTATTATCTAACAAAAAAAACTTTTTCCTTCTTTCGTTTTTCGCGAATAATTCGTTAAGTTTATATCGTAACAATTTATTTTTTATTATATAATAGTAAATGTTGATTTAAAACATAACTGCATCATTACTTTTCTTCGTAATGCTTTTGGCCTCGTCATATAGCAGTAGTGGGGGTCGTACGTAGACTTTTGTCGGCCCCGTACTTGGAGTTACCTAACCTTTGCGTTACTTCTGTCTGTTTCCGGCTTAACCATTTGTTGTATTTCGTTGTTGTTTTTATTTATTTATATTTATATTATTTATTTTAAATTGGTTCATTACCGAACATAAGTGGACAGCAGTGCTTTTTTGGGGGGAACGAGCGTTCCACTGCTGTTCCACCATCATGGAACGGTGGTGGAACGCTCTGTATACAAGATTTGGCACACAAGCAGGTCCAGGATCGTCTTAATAATTTTGTTGCCCAACCTTTGCGTTACTTCTGTCTGTTTCCGGCTTAACCATTTGTTGTAGTTCGTTGTTTTTATTTATTTATATTTATATTATTTATTTTAAATTGGTTCATTACCGAACAAAAGTGGACAGCAGTGCTTTTTTGGGGGGAACGAGCGTTCCACTGCTGTTCCACCATCATGGAACGGTGGTGGAACGCTCTGTATACAAGATTTGGCACACAAGCAGGTCCAGGATCGTCTTAATAATTTTGTTGCCCAACCTTTGCGTTACTTCTGTCTGTTTCCGGCTTAATCATTTGTTGTATTTCGTTGTTGTTTTTATTTATTTATATTTATATTATTTATTTTAAATTGGTTCATTACCGAACATAAGTGGACAGCAGTGCTTTTTTGGGGGGAACGAGCGTTCCACTGCTGTTCCACCATCATGGAACGGTGGTGGAACGCTCTGTATACAAGATTTGGCACACAAGCAGGTCCAGGATCGTCTTAATAATTTTGTTGCCCAACCTTTGCGTTACTTCTGTCTGTTTCCGGCTTAATCATTTGTTGTAGTTCGTTGTTGTTTTTATGTATTTATATTTATATTATTTATTTTAAATTGGTTCATTACCGAACATAAGTGGACAGCAGTGCTTTTTTGGGGGGAACGAGCGTTCCACTGCTGTTCCACCATCATGGAACGGTGGTGGAACGCTCTGTATACAAGATTTGGCACACAAGCAGGTCCAGGATCGTCTTAATAATTTTGTTGCCCAACCTTTGCGTTACTTCTGTCTGTTTCCGGCTTAATCATTTGTTGTAGTTCGTTGTTGTTTTTATGTATTTATATTTATATTATTTATTTTAAATTGGTTCATTACCGAACATAAGTGGACAGCAGTGCTTTTTTGGGGGGAACGAGCGTTCCACTGCTGTTCCACCATCATGGAACGGTGGTGGAACGCTCTGTATACAAGATTTGGCACACAAGCAGGTCCAGGATCGTCTTAATAATTTTGTTGCCCAACCTTTGCGTTACTTCTGTCTGTTTCCGGCTTAACCATTTGTTGTAGTTCGTTGTTGTTTTTATTTATTTATATTTATATTATTTATTTTAAATTGGTTCATTACCGAACATAAGTGGACAGCAGTGCTTTTTTGGGGGGAACGAGCGTTCCACTGCTGTTCCACCATCATGGAACGGTGGTGGAACGCTCTGTATACAAGATTTGGCACACAAGCAGGTCCAGGATCGTCTTAATAATTTTGTTGCCCAACCTTTGCGTTACTTCTGTCTGTTTCCGGCTTAATCATTTGTTGTAGTTCGTTGTTGTTTTTATGTATTTATATTTATATTATTTATTTTAAATTGGTTCATTACCGAACATAAGTGGACAGCAGTGATTTTTTGGGGGGAACGA
The DNA here is from genome assembly GCA_963971325.1 of Aphodius granarius. NCBI lineage: Eukaryota > Metazoa > Arthropoda > Insecta > Coleoptera > Scarabaeidae > Aphodius > Aphodius granarius. The sequence continues at coordinate 33,253,778 of OZ020223.1, forward strand.
GCGTTCCACTGCTGTTCCACCATCATGGAACGGTGGTGGAACGCTCTGTATACAAGATTTGGCACACAAGCAGGTCCAGGATCGTCTTAATAATTTTGTTGCCCAACCTTTGCGTTACTTCTGTCTGTTTCCGGCTTAATCATTTGTTGTAGTTCGTTGTTGTTTTTATGTATTTATATTTATATTATTTATTTTAAATTGGTTCATTACCGAACATAAGTGGACAGCAGTGATTTTTTGGGGGGAACGAGCGTTCCACTGCTGTTCCACCATCATGGAACGGTGGTGGAACGCTCTGTATACAAGATTTGGCACACAAGCAGGTCCAGGATCGTCTTAATAATTTTGTTGCCCAACCTTTGCGTTACTTCTGTCTGTTTCCGGCTTAATCATTTGTTGTATTTCGTTGTTGTTTTTATTTATTTATATTTATATTATTTATTTTAAATTGGTTCATTACCGAACATAAGTGGACAGCAGTGCTTTTTTGGGGGGAACGAGCGTTCCACTGCTGTTCCACCATCATGGAACGGTGGTGGAACGCTCTGTATACAAGATTTGGCACACAAGCAGGTCCAGGATCGTCTTAATAATTTTGTTGACCAACCTTTGCGTTACTTCTGTCTGTTTCCGGCTTAATCATTTGTTGTAGTTCGTTGTTGTTTTTATTTATTTATATTTATATTATTTATTTTAAATTGGTTCATTACCGAACATAAGTGGACAGCAGTGATTTTTTGGGGGGAACGAGCGTTCCACTGCTGTTCCACCATCATGGAACGGTGGTGGAACGCTCTGTATACAAGATTTGGCACACAAGCAGGTCCAGGATCGTCTTAATAATTTTGTTGCCCAACCTTTGCGTTACTTCTGTCTGTTTCCGGCTTAATCATTTGTTGTATTTCGTTGTTGTTTTTATTTATTTATATTTATATTATTTATTTTAAATTGGTTCATTACCGAACATAAGTGGACAGCAGTGCTTTTTTGGGGGGAACGAGCGTTCCACTGCTGTTCCACCATCATGGAACGGTGGTGGAACGCTCTGTATACAAGATTTGGCACACAAGCAGGTCCAGGATCGTCTTAATAATTTTGTTGACCAACCTTTGCGTTACTTCTGTCTGTTTCCGGCTTAATCATTTGTTGTAGTTCGTTGTTGTTTTTATGTATTTATATTTATATTATTTATTTTAAATTGGTTCATTACCGAACATAAGTGGACATCAGTGCTTTTTTGGGGGGAACGAGCGTTCCACTGCTGTTGCACCATCATGGAACGGTAGTGGAACGCTCTATATACAAGATTTGGCACACAAGCAGGTCCAGGATCGTCTTAATAATTTTGTTATTTTTTCGATATTGCAGACACATCGACTTTGGAAAATTCGCCGAATCGAATGCGAAATCGTTCGAATTCCGCTGATTCGTGGGTTTTCCCGTCAGAGGGCGGTGTACATATTGACGGCGGGCGCCTTGGCAATGGTCTAGACGTTACCACAAAAAGAGGTGAGACTTCTAATATTCTTTTGTTGTTGATTTTTTTTTTCTTTTTAAGTCATCATCTCTCCATTTTTTTTTTCAATTTTTATTTTCAATTTATTTTGTTACTTTCTTCCCGTTTCGTCTTCATTGTCGCGCGCGCCATCTATATAGATCGTACAATAGAAGAAGCCATGGATGTATCACCGCCTGCCATCCAGAAGCCGGGTAATCTCTCGCCGCTGATACCGGAACCGGTCGTGCAGATGGCGCTGGCGCGCGCCGCCGCCGCACCGACACTGTCGGTGACGCCGGCCACCCCTCAACCGCTCCCGGGGGCCCCCAAAACCCCCGTGAGACCTACTCAACTAGACCTCGCAAATCCGCCCAAAAGACCGAGCAGACACCTAAGGCCTATCCTGGATCTGTCACCGGCCTCAGGTATAATTCTCGCTGAGGATTTCGAGGTGTTTTTTTCGATGGATGATGGCTTTTTAACACTGATGCTGAATTTTTATTTATTAATCTAACAGATAATTGATTGTTGTGCTCGAAATTTGCGTTTTTAATGTTTGGTTTTGTGAAATGACATATACACCCTGTATGGATATAACCCGTCTATACAGTGTGACTTTATAATAAGTATATTATTGAAGTTTTTAAATAAGAGCGTCTAGACTAGTTAATGGTGAATTATTTGCTTAACACTTACGTCTACAATGCGTTTAGGGACTCCACTGGACACTTTTAACTAACGATTATCGTCAAATTTAATTCACCAAATAGTCGTGATGACCTCTACAAATATTTGTTTGGTACACATCTTTAGGAACAGGAGCGTATTATTCAACCAGACAACCGGACGACTCAAACGCATGGCGACGTTGCTAATGTCAGATAATTAATATCTTAACTAGAAATAACGGGAAAAATATATACGAATTTCGGGCACAAACAAACAAACAAATATGGTTAACAAATGCATCTAATAATAAATAATGCCTTGCTGCTTATTAGCAATTATCTCAAAACTCTGTACGTAACATTTCAACCTTCTTTTTTTCCTCTATAATAATATAATTCATATTTTTTTTTTGTTGGTCGCTTCTATGTCTACTAATTTTAACATATTCGTTTACAGCGCTCGAAGACAGGCCTCTTGTGGTAAGAAGAACTAAAAATACTAACCTGGGTAAGTAACACAATAACACCTTTTCTTTTTTTATGCAAAAAGAATTTTTTTTAAATAATTTTTTAATAAAAATTTTAATTTTTTTAATCAAGATTTTAATTTTTTTTAATAAAAATTTTATTTTTTTTTTAATTTCTCTAATTTTATTTTTTTGGTAGCTGAAGAGGAAAGGGCAATGCGTCGTGAGTCATACTTGAAAGCGACGGAAGGTGGGAGGATGCCGTTCGATAGTGATTTCAGCGATGGTGACCTGTCACCGCACGCTTTGAGGAGGTAGGTGTCTTTTTTTTGTCACTTTCGATGTTTACCACGCGCTCGAAGTAATAACGTGTCTCTAATTGTTCGTATATATAAAATATACTACCATTTTAATTTATACAACGCCAAAGAAACGCCTTACCAAAAAATTGACAAATTTTTGATCTCAAATAATTTTTCTAATAAAAATTTGAGATCAAATCATGTCAAATTTTTTGGGAGACCGTTTCTTTGTGAGTATATTTGCTTCATTTCGATGTGCTGATAACGTCAGATCGTTAGCGGAGATAATTAATGTACAGGATTATCGTTATTGATGTTGTTTTGTGAATTATTTTTGACGACGGGAAGTTTGATAAAACGCATTTCTTTAGTAGTTTAATTAATGTAAAAAAGAAATTCTAATTGGATTTAGAGTAATTACTCTTAATCACACATAAATATGTCATTTTTTATCAATGTGCTAATAAGGATAATTCTAAAAAAATGATTGTACGAAAATAAAATTCCAATTTATTAATTTAATGAATAGAATTCAAAACAAATCCTTCAAAATAAATCCTAAACAACACACAGCTGCATGCATTCAGCTTAGCGTTACACAAAACACGTTATAAAAAATAAAAAAAAAAATATGAAGTATTTTTGAAGCGATGCTTTTCTTGGTAAAGGAAGATTAGACATGATGCATTATTCTCTTCTTTGTCCCACACACAGTGCACATAGGCGATGGCGTCCCCCACTTTTTCCTGGTGATATACAGCAGCTTCGAAAGCTCTTCGAAGATACTGCCTATTCTTTTGGGTGAGAGAGAGAGATAGAGCGAGAGCTTTTTTTTGGGTTTTGAAACACACAGCTTTTGTACATAACAGCCGAAGCTAATCCACTAATTAAGTTATTTAAATGCAGCTTTTAGTGATTAACCCAATTAAAAATTAATTATATTACATAGTAACAATATTTTCTCTAGTTGTTGTATTACTAACTCGCTTGTGGTAGACTATATATAGCTTATTGTCCTATAAATAATATCATTATCTAGTCCACCTGGTCGAATTGACACGAATTTGGCTTGAATTTGGTTCGTTTTTTAAATAGAGGGGTTGTCGATTTTCTACGGTGATCATGACTGGTGTCGCTTGTTGATATAGAGGCGACAGATGTTTCATATGCAGGCGCATTACCCCCATATCAAGGCTTCTTTACACCTGGTTCTAACAGAAAACCGTTGAATGCGTTTTACGTCGTGCAATATGTCGTGAAGACGGTACAGTGACCACCATCTCCTTATGTTATACTTTCTGGTTGAATCAGAACGTTGCCAAGCGTGGAAGAGAATGCAGATGGTGGTATATGCTACCTACTAAAAAACCCAAACGGTTTTGCGGAAGGAATATGTAAACATTTTAGTCTAGTTTTCGGTTATTAGGTCATATTGTCTTGCAGACTTTGCAATGCGCAGTACAGCATTTTACCTATCATAGGTCTGTAGTAATTCATCGCTGAAAAGATAATTATTATTGAAAACTCAGTCGAAGTTAGGGAGTTCCTGCTGCTAAATAATCATAAAATTCTTGAAATCTCGAACGTATCCGAGCGTGTTAGGTTATGTTTGAACTTGTTTACATACTGTGACAGCCGGAATTCGATTTTTTTTTACGAAGAACAAGTCTTATACTTTCCACAGGTGTGTAAAATCATAAAAACTCATCGCTGAAAAGATAATTATTATTGAAAACTCAATCGAAGTTAGGGAGCTCCTGCTGCTAAATAATGATAAAATTCTTGAAATCTCGAACGTATCCGAACGTGTTAGGTTATGTTTGACCTTGTTTACATACTGTGACAGCCGGAATTCGATTTTTTTTACGAAGAACAAGTCTTATACTTTCCACAGGTGTGTAAAATCATAAAAACTCATCGCTGAAAAGATAATTATTATTGAAAACTCAATCGAAGTTAGGGAGCTCCTGCTGCTAAATAATGATAAAATTCTTGAAATCTCGAACGTATCCGAGCGTGTTAGGTTATGTTTGACCTTGTTTACATACTGTGACAGCCGGAATTCGATTTTTTTTACGAAGAACAAGTCTTATACTTTCCACAGGTGTGTAAAATCATAAAAACTCATCGCTGAAAAGATAATTATTATTGAAAACTCAATCGAAGTTAGGGAGCTCCTGCTGCTAAATAATGATAAAATTCTTGAAATCTCGAACGTATCCGAGCGTGTTAGGTTATGTTTGACCTTGTTTACATACTGTGACAGCCGGAATTCGATTTTTTTTTACGAAGAACAAGTCTTATACTTTCCACAGGTGTGTAAAATCATAAAAACTCATCGCTGAAAAGATAATTATTATTGAAAACTCAATCGAAGTTAGGGAGCTCCTGCTGCTAAATAATGATAAAATTCTTGAAATCTCAAACGTATCTGAGCGTGTTAGGTTATGTTTGAACTTGTTTACATACTGTGACAGCCGGAATTCGATTTTTTTTTACGAAGAACAAGTCTTATACTTTCCACAGGTGTGTAAAATCATAAAAACTCATCGCTGAAAAGATAATTATTATTGAAAACTCAATCGAAGTTAGGGAGTTCCTGCTGCTAAATAATGATAAAATTCTTGAAATCTCGAACGTATCCGAGCGTATTAGGTTATGTTTGACCTTGTTTACATACTGTGACAGCCGGAATTCGATTTTTTTTACGAAGAACAAGTCTTATATTTTCCACAGGTGTGTAAAATCATAAAAACTCATCGCTGAAAAGATAATTATTATTGAAAACTCAATCGAAATTAGAGAGTTCCTGCTGCTAAATAATGATAAAATTCTTGAAATCTCGAACGTATCCGAGCGTGTTAGGTTATGTTTGAACTTGTTTACATACTGTGACAGCCGGAATTCGATTTTTTTTACGAAGAACAAGTCTTATACTTTCCACAGGTGTGTAAAATCATAAAAACTCATCGCTGAAAAGATAATTATTATTGAAAACTCAATCGAAGTTAGGGAGCTCCTGCTGCTAAATAATGATAAAATTCTTGAAATCTCGAACGTATCCGAGCGTGTTAGGTTATGTTTGACCTTGTTTACATACTGTGACAGCCGGAATTCGATTTTTTTACGAAGAACAAGTCTTATACTTTCCACAGGTGTGTAAAATCATAAAAACTCATCGCTGAAAAGATAATTATTATTGAAAACTCAATCGAAGTTAGGGAGCTCATGCTGCTAAATAATGATAAAATTCTTGAAATCTCGAACGTATCCGAGCGTGTTAGGTTATGTTTGAACTTCTTTACATACTGTGACAGCCGGAATTCGATTTTTTTTACGAAGAACAAGTCTTATACTTTCCACAGGTGTGTAAAATCATAAAAACTCATCGGTGAAAAGATAATTATTATTGAAAACTCAATCGAAGTTAGGGAGCTCCTGCTGCTAAATAATGATAAAATTCTTGAAATCTCGAACGTATCCGAGCGTGTTAGGTTATGTTTGAACTTGTTTACATACTGTGACAGCCGGAATTCGATTTTTTTTACGAAGAACAAGTCTTATACTTTCAACAGGTGTGTAAAGTCATAAAAACAGTCAATTCTTTTGTCATGAATATCGCTAACGCTAATCGTTAACGCTAAAACGAACCCAAGGAATTTCTATTTGAAAATCTTTCGATGTATGACGTTTAATAGTAATACCTACCAAAACGGCAGTTCTTCAAACATTTTACTCCATTCATTCTAACCTCCAACATGACGTCACATTGTGTGGCGTTGTTGTGGTTCGGAAGTGCGCTCTTAGTTTAAATCAACTCTAAAATATTGCATACATTGAGTCTGCATAATCTTGCTTAACGATATACTTTTTCAAAATAGTAAAATAAATTATTTAACGTTAATTCTTCCGAATAATAAACTAGGTACACAATAAATTAAATCCAACACAATTTCCTAATAACAAAATCCGATGTAGTCCAAACAAAAACTTTCTAAAACACACATCGTTAGGTTGCCGCAATGCCAGTTCTCAAATATTAAAATGCACTTTTGCAATAGCGTAATGCTTGGACGCGCCTTGCGGTGAAACAACAAAACAATTCTTCTAGGCCTAGGCGAAAGCGCTCACATTTTTTCCTGCGGTCCAAAACCCACTTACCGCTTTTATTTCTTCACCATTTCGTAGTTAGACGATAACCCGCTATACCAATAACAATATATTTTCTCGTATTTATTATCTTAGGTCTTTTTTATTTAAATTTCAGATTTTGTCTCTATATAATTACTCTTTGACGATTTGCATGTTTGTAAAAAAATTACCGTTGCGTATGCAACCCAAACATCTTGCACGTTTGGTTGCATATCAAAAAAATTAATCGTTTTTTTTTCTTTTTAATTTTGTAGCGGGAGTGTTAGTGGGGGTAGCAGTAACAGCAGCGTGTCTCTGGATAGGGAGAAGAGGGCTTCTAGCCCAACGGAGAAGCAGAATGTTATCAGGGAAGGCAGTTTGCACTGCAAGATAACAGAACTCGACGGAAAGGTAAGGTATCCATTATTTAGGGGGGGGGGGGGGTGTCTTATTTGTTTTATTGTTTATTTTATCTGCGTGTGTGTTTAGGGTTATACCAATCGGGAAGATCAAATAAAAATCTGTGTGCAAAAATGTTGTCATACGTTTTTGTTGATAAAGATATTCAAAGTTTAATAATTCCTGAGAGTAGGTAGATAACAAGAGTCATTAAAATGAAAGTTTTGTTTCCAAACAGTTCGAAATTAAATACACCAGATTCGATGCATTTGCGTGCTTAACGATAAAATAATCAATTATGTGTTTTATCTCGTATTTGATACTGGTTGCCATTCTAAAATCGTAGCTTTGGTTTCGTCATAGTGCTATAATTATTCCTGGACTGATTATGTTTGGGAATTTTAGTTTTCCGTCAACTTATTACAAATACCAGTAAAACTTAGCGATGCCGATCATCGATAATGATAAAAGACGGCTATTAATTCTGTCTGTCGCCGCCAGGAGTCATTATGCAAGAATATTATTGGTTATTTTTCTTTGTTATTGTATTTATATCACTTTACAAAAAGACTCCTTCGTTATTAAACACCTACGTCATTCAAACATGCAAATTAATAAATCAAACACTTAAAAAAACAACAAATCTTTGCCACACAAATCATACCACCTCTAAATATCATACACTTATGTACACATATGTTTTGTGATTTATCATTATGTGAAGATGTTGAAACGGCCGAAATTGCGCAGATACCCGCGTAAAGTGTGACGGAATGATCACAACAAGATGAGCCTGACCCTGATGGCGACCTTCGATTGAAAAAATCGCCGCCCAATGAATGAATCCGTAATCCGAATGAAGAATTCATTCATAACCGCGCGATTACTATTCAGTCACATATTGCACCTGACTCACGCACACGCAGATTCTAAATCCTAGTAAAATTAGTTGTTTTGAGTGATTTCGTCATTATCCTTGTAGAGATCGGCTGATAGGTCCTGGAAGCAGCTCTGGGTCGTCCTCAAAGGTCCGAAATTGTACCTCTACAAAGACAAACATCACCTGGTAAGTGATTATTATTTTATATTGCAATAATTTCATATACACCCTGTGTATTAAAGTGTATAGCTACAGGGTGTATATTGAATATATTTCTCATAACACATATAAACAAAGTCTGCAAAAAGTTATTAAGACGTTTTATGTTTGACAATCATTTGCGAAGGGTTTATATATATATCTAATTTCCTCTAGTTGTTCCTAATGGCCACTTTAGCACGTGTATAATGACACATATATATATACATAGACGCACCGCCGCATTTGGTCACATACAACGTAAAGAACCTGATTTGCGTTATCTGTCCTAAAGTGTATAAGCTTTCGGCTCTGGGCGCCGAATTTTAGTCGCCTTGCCTAACGATAATTATAGAGGCGTTTATGGTAAATTCGAACCAGTCTTTAGTTGTCACTGAGATTGATTGGACGACAGTAAAACGTGATTTTTTTCGACGACGATATTTCTAAAAGTTTACGGTTTAATAGTAAAGGTGTTTTGTGGTGTTTTCCTTTTGTGTTATGGGTATCAAATTTAGGACTAAATTGGTGAAGATACAGCACAAGTTGTCGACAGGATGTTTCGAGTTTTTAATGGTAATTTTTCCTGTTTTTTTTGTACTTAGAATTAATTAGTTAGAAGGATAGTTAGTTAGAATTCTTGAAAAGTATTTCTGAATTAAAAGAAAATAAAAAACGTACTAAATTCGTTTTTTTTTTTTGTAAATTATATGCATATTTGATTCCTTATCTTGTGTAGATTCGTGTTAATAATACATATTATGTTAAGGTAGTAACTCTTATCTAAGACTCACAGAATGCTGTTTTAATGTGATTTTATGGAATAACATCAAGAACTGGTCAGTTTTCTTTTCTTAAAGTCGTTTAATTCTATACGCAATTTCTCATACAATTTTATTATATGGGAAGTTATTGCTTAAGTTACGAATTTATTATTTTGCAGGCATCATTGCTTTGCAATCGATTCAGGGAACCCCAAAACGCGTATTTCCACTAAAATATCGAATTTATTTTTTCCGTCGATTACAATACTTTCTTTCTATCTCTTCTACCTATACTAATTACGAACTTTCAAGTGTGGGGCGCGTTCAGCGGAATCGCCCATTTTCGCCGACATTTGCGATCGAGTAGCTGCAAAATTGGGCTTTTCGATATTACTTTTGACGCTCGAATTGAAAAAAGGACACAATTCCGCGTGGATTGCGCGATATTTTGTAAATTAAATGCGTCAATTTTGAAAAAAAATCACGTTTTTGCACCTCTTCGGGTGAAGGCGAACCTCGAGAAAATGTCACGTGACGTCTAGAAATTCCGACGATGAACGTCAAAAATTTACATTTTTTATCCGTTCCTGCCGACCTTATAAAAGCCGCTCGCTCTCATGTCTTACGATAAGATCCCTCTAAATACCCTTCGCAAAGAGTTTTGAGCAAAAAAAAGACCTTAAAAACAATTTTCGATCCAAAAAATCGATTTTTGTCGACCCGTGTTTTGCTGCTGTTACCACAGTAACGTCAAACCCGAAACGCCCCCTACCGGACATTCGTAACAACAGTAACAGATAGCAGATAACCTAAAATGTATCCTAAAATGTCCATATTGCGAATGTGGACAGGTGGGAAGCCTTAACCACATATTTCTAGAATGCCCAATAACTAAAGTCGAAAATTTTGACTTATACACAGAGCTAGTGGTACATAGTAGTCGGAAAGTAAAAATTAATGATAATCACAAATAGTGGGAATACTTGACAATATAACATTTTGTCGCATAATTTTGTAAATGTTTTAAAGTTTCGACTTTTTTAATTGAGTTATAACTGACCCGTAGGTTTGTTATAACCGGTTGTTCGTTATATCCGGTCTTTGCTGTATGTATGTACATAACACCAACCAATATTTGCGACACACACTTCGGAAATCAGTTAAGTTTGCTTAAGTTGATATTATTTGTATGACTCATCGCATTAGAAATGATTCGTAGAAATACAAAATTATATATAAGTACTGGTAATATTTGTTAAATTTAAAAAGTGGCGTAAAGAAATAAATAATAATAATAGCACTAGATGGCGCTCCCATAAATTTACGCTGCTTAATCAAAACAATAGATTGACGATCAGTGAAAGTTATGGGGCGGGTCAACCACAAAAGCTATTACATCTGCATCTAATAGCTTTCTTCTGTCTTCTGCTTGTGTTGTCCTATCAGTCAAGGTGATTTTTTTACACGCCCGTTTTGTCACGTAACTTTTACACGCACCTACGCACCTTACCACCTTACCAATCTCATACACATACCTATAACAAGACATTGTTTTGTAATCTTGCCATAGCAGTGTAACACCCAAATATACCTGTGTAAAAGCTAGACTGGAGAGGATTACGTTTCAGGATTTCTAAATTTAAACGATAACATCAAATCCGTAAGCTGATTATTCTGAGTACTTGAAATATTGTGTGGAATGGATTAAGGTTGAAGTCTACCTGTTGATATAAAGCACAAAAACATGGCACTTTATTATGTATGTCAATTCATGAAGACTGTAGGTTATGTTTACGTTAATCATTGGTAATATTTGGGACTTTTTGTACGTCTATATTTTCGTCTGACATCTGAGCGAGAGGACCAAAATGACTCGTTATTTTTCTTCATAATGCTTTTGGACTCGTCAGATAGTAGACTTTTGTCGGTCACTGTATATGGTAACTTTTTTTTGACGTATATAAGTATGTAGGCATACAATTAACATTTCTTTTGCTTTGTGATCACGCGTCAGTCATTAGTTGCACCTGGACTCGTCCTTGCATAACATTGTCCTGTGAGACAATAATACCAGCGTAGAAACACATTGTGGCTAGTGTAGCGCATCATCAGTATGTAGACATAGCTAGCCCATTCACGTAACACATGTTGCTCCTGTAGCGTAACAATTGAGAAATAAATGCATGTAGATGGTAGAGCAGTACACCAAGGAAGATCTTGTTTTCCGGGTGTTCTTTATTTTACAAGCAAATCGACGATGAACACTTTCACTGTTGAGATTTTAATTGAAGATAGCACATTTCCGTTTAGTTGGTGATCATTATTTTCACCGATTAATAGAATTTATCATAGATAATTATCTCAAAAACACGTGGTATTAAGAACTGAATATAAGTTGCGAATTTTTGATAATTTTGTTGAGTGTATGATAAATTAAGAGGAGGAACATTCCTTACCATATATCAATGTTATCTGGCTGTATTATTTGATATCCAGATAAGTGATTATAATATACTTTGTGTATATTCTCGTTAAACGTTCATTTTGAGTGTGTCTGATATTCAAGTGCCATGATAGAATGGGAAATATCTTGACTGTTAGCGATTATTTAATAATTTTGAAATCGAGGAATGTTGATAAGAAAATACTAGTCTGGAATGTTAGTCGTAACAAAACAATAATTTTAATATGAATTTCAAGGGTGAAATAAAACAAATCTTAAAATAAATCAAATCGTACCATAAATCAAATCGTAACATAAATAAAATCGTAACACTTACAAAATTATGTAATATCCTTTTTTAGTTTCATTATTAAGTGAGTCTATTGCGTGTATATCTTGCTAGAAACCCACACATTTACCACTAATTAACCAAACATTTTGTAAGTGGAAATAAGCTTTCATAACATGCACGTCCTTTATTTTATCATTTCTTATGATCTTTTCTTTTTATAAGGTAAACATATCCTGTGTCATTGAGAAATATTATTTTTATGTATTATTTACCTATGAAAAAAAATTAACCAACACTGACACAATACCCAAGAAAGTTCTAAAATTTCAAGCCCAAAAATGCATAGTGTAAACCGGTTTTTAGGACCTTCAATCCAAGGCCCTTTTACACTAAACAAATTTAACCACAATTTTTTTTTCAAATATAACGCAGAATGGTAAATTTCTACACAATTCTTGATCAAAACTATACAAATAAGTACGCAGTTTCTTTAATTTTTATCGGTTATTTTGTGGTATAGCAATCATCACTTATTTCCTGTTGTTTGTGGCACCTTTGCGCTGTCGTTACGTAGTAACGATAAAAAGGTAAACTTTGATCTCTGCGAAATTGCTAAAGTTCTGGAATTTGCTTAGGTACGTTCGATTTTGGTGTGTGTAAATTTTTGTTCAGTTGAGAGATCAAAAAACACGACCTTTGCTTTGTCGGTTAATTTCAGTTCATGCACCTTGCAGATGTGTTGTTTGTTTATTTGTGCGTAAACAGCGAAAATAACAACAATGACGATAATAAAAGACGTTGGTCTTTGTGCAATTTTAGGTACTTTTTATAATTAATCAATAAAATATTTTTTTTTGGTGTATGTATCAATTATTTCGGCCAAGAATTATGAATCTAACGAAAATTTCTAAATTGACCTAATAATTTTATGTACTCACCAATTATTTTGCACGTTTCGAATACAGAATACAGTAACTTTAATTATTATGTTTCTATTACAGAAATTTCACTTTTAATTTAGAAAATGTTCTCCTCCGACTTTCGTAATAGAACCAACAATACATGAATCACTATTGCAATATATCCCAAATTCATTTGATCAAGATTTTTAATTAACACGCATTGTATGTGATATTTTCATAACTTTCGTACAATTTTACCGATGAATTTCCAACTTTCTGATACAACCAAGTACCAAGTACCAAGTACTGCGTTCAAGCTGTACAATTATTGCTGTGACAATTATTTTTTTGTGCTCCATTATAAGTCGCCTGCTCTGTTCCAGAGAAAATTAGGAAAACGACTAATAATTGCCACTCATGGTCATTACTCTAAAGAAAATTGTTTAGAAATCTCGTCATTTAAAAATTATTTTGACGCTGCTTTCAAGCTGTATTTTGATGAATCGATGAAAAGCCACCATTCAGAAGGATCGTGGGGAATATCAAACTCATTCGTAAGATTCTCAACATCGTAACATACACGTAAAGATCCTTCCATTTTAAAATATGCTTTAAAAGACTTATTACGCTTTGTACATGAAGACACTGTCACACATCGTGCTAAAAGATACCATTTCTGTAGCCTAGAACCCAATAACTTGGCTCTTTCTTCTGATAAACCTAAATCTTTAATCCTGAATAACCAAAGTTTTTAACCAAATCATTCGCACTGGTTTGTACGGTGAGGTGTTCCTAAAACTTCAAATGGTGAGTCTTAACGACTTGCCTGATTTGACAGAGTGATTTTAGACACTCTGTCCAGTCAGGCAAGTTTCTTCAAACAGGCGAAATTTCTTCTGTGTCTAAAATCGAAGATGATGAAGTGGATGGCGCACTTGGGAGAGGATGGTTCTCTCCATGGGGGAAATTTGGATATTTTATTTTATGCTTATCCTTCTTCGAATATCCGGAGACGCTTATTGTGCAGAAATAGCAGTCATCTGCATGATTTAAAGGCTCTCGCTACAACATGGCAACTGCAAACGACGTTTTCCTTTGCTTCTCTTTCATCCACTTTAAAAGTCCGATCTAACAGGAAATACAGCATGTATTAGGTGTCCATAGCTTTTCCAGATCTCCAATACTAAATCCAAAATAGCAGCAGTAAGCTGCTTTTACCTCTTCCGTATTTTTTACATGTGTCATTTATTTGGTGAATTTTTACAACATCTTTGATCACTTCCCATATTTTAATGCACATAATATCTGTATAACTTTACTTGGTAAAATAACACACAAAAAAACTTAAAAAACAACTTAGTATACCGAAAATATTTTACTAAAAATCTACAGTGCAATTGTCTCTTTTTAATTAATCATATTTTGTTCTTATATTGAGTCATCGTCACTAAATTTGGCGCCAGTATGTTGCGGTGACATATTTCTGCGTACGACAATTGCAGTATAAATAATTCTTTAGCGGTAAACATTCCATGAATGGCGCAAAATATTTCAACAATTAATATGCAAGATACACTCTTCAACGGTCACAATATTATTCTGACAACGTCAATGCTAATTTCATTGCCGCAAAGCCATTTTTAATCCATGCCTGAAACAATAATTGAATTTTTAATTACATAACCTCTTTCTACCTTTTTATACAGGGTGATCAATATCTAATACCAAAGTTGTCAGACACTAATAAAAAATTGACATTATTCTAATATTTTGAGCGTCTTAAAGTGTTCAAATGATAAAACAACAAGAAACAACAAAATAAAGACTGCATAGTCCGGCTCTAGTAGCATGGGAGTAACCCCACGCACTCTGTCTTCTGTAGAACCAGAATCGCGTATTTCGTTATGCATCTACTCGCCTATGGTCGCGTGCCAAGCTGACTTACCTTTTAGTGCGTCTCCGTCCGCGGCATAGATCGCTAGATAGAAGCAGAAGACCGTAGTAGCTGAGTTCGCGAACCTGAAGAGGAGGGAAAAAAAGGAAAATACGCCATCCACTCTTCCTCTAGCTACCAGGCGAGAGTAAAATTATATTATTAATCGAGATACCTGAAATTCTAGTTGGACGCGTTTTATATTTAGATCTGAACTTTGAATGAAGTTGTCGTGTGACTGAAGGAGAGACACCTCGCGTCTTCTTGCGGTACTACGCGATCTGGTGGTTGTTTTTTTTTTTTTTTTTTTTCGAATCTACTCACTTCGATTATACCGGGGATAATTGTGATTTGTGATGTGATTTTTTGTTTGAGTGGATTTTGGTGTTAATTTTTCTGGAAGAAATTTGAGTGGAGATGTTTGTGGGGTCTCAACATCACTCCCCAGGTGGGATTTCCCTGCATAATAGGGGTAGATCCGGTACTATATCGTGTATTCCGCTTCACATGCATCTGCATTTTTCGAGCCATGCGTTTTTCCCGAAGAGACTGAGACGGTGGGGTTCCACTGGATCATGGGTATGACTTTACATATTTTTGATTTTAGAAAAGATACTGTAATTTTTAATCCTGAATATTACAGCTACCTATCAGCTTTACTTTATTGAGGAGAATTGTTCAAAAGTTCACTTATCTTATATCGTAGAATATCATGATTTTGTTCCATGTGCCATTACACACAGTCTAGTGGGAATACAAATTATTATTATATATGCCTAGATAGCAGATACTTTGGGTAATTAATCCTGAAAATTGCAACCACCTATCTGCTTTACTTTGTGTAGGAGAACAGTTCAAAATTTACTTTATATTATCTTATATCGTAGAACGTCATGATTTTGTTCCATGTGCCATTACACACAGTCTAGTGGGAATACAAATTATTATTATATATGCCTAGATAGCAGATACTTTGGGTAATTAATCCTGAAAATTGCAACCACCTATCTGCTTTACTTTGTGTAGGAGAACAGTTCAAAATTTACTTTATATTATCTTATATCGTACAACGTCATGATTTTGTTCCATGTGCCATTACACACAGTCTAGTGGGAATACAAATTATTATTATATATGCCTAGATAGCAGATACTTTGGGTAATTAATCCTGAAAATTGCAACTACCTACTAGCTTTACTTTGTGTAGGAGAACAGTTCAAAATTTACTTTATATTATCTTATATCGTAAAACGTCATGATTTTGTTCCATGTGCCATTACACACAGTCTAGTGGGAATACAATTTATTATTATATATGCCTAGATAGCAGATACTTTGGGTAATTAATCCTGAAAATTGCAACCACCTATCTGCTTTACTTTGTGTAGGAGAACAGTTCAAAATTTACTTTATACTATCTTATATCGTAGAACGTCATGATTTTGTTCCATGTGCCATTACACACAGTCTAGTGGGAATACAAATTATTATTATATATGCCTAGATAGCAGATACTTTGGGTAATTAATCCTGAAAATTGCAACTACCTACCAGCTTTACTTTGTTTAGGAGAATCATTCAAAAATTTACTTTACATTGTCTTATATCGTAGAATGTCATGATTTTGTTCCATGTGCCATTACACACAGTCTATTGGGAATACAAATTATTATTATATATGCCTAGATAGTAGATACTTTGGGTAGTTAATTCTGAAAATTACAACCACCTATCTGCTTTACTTTGTGTAGGAGAACAGTTCAAAATTTACTTTATATTATCTTATATCGTACAACGTCATGATTTTGTTCCATGTGCCATTACACAGTCTAGTGGGAATACAAATTATTGTTATATATGCCTAGATAGCAGATACTTTGGGTAATTAATCCTGAAAATTGCAACTACCTACTAGCTTTACTTTGTTTAGGAGAATCATTCAAATATTAACTTTATATTGTCTTATATCGTAGAATGTCATGATTTTGTTCCATGTGCCATTACACACAGTCTAGTGGGAATACAATTTATTATTATATATGCCTAGATAGCAGATACTTTGGGTAATTAATCCTGAAAATTGCAACCACCTATCTGCTTTACTTTGTGTAGGAGAACAGTTCAAAATTTACTTTATATTATCTTATATCGTAGAACGTCATGATTTTGTTCCATGTGCCATTACACACAGTCTAGTGGGAATACAAATTATTATTATATATGCTTAGATAGTAGATACTTTGGGTAGTTAATCCTGAAAATTACAACCACCTATCTGCTTTACTTTGTGTAGGAGAACAGTTCAAAATTTACTTTATATTATCTTATATCGTACAACGTCATGATTTTGTTCCATGTGCCATTACACACAGTCTAGTGGGAATACAAATTATTATTATATATGCCTAGATAGCAGATACTTTGGGTAATTAATCCTGAAAATTGCAACCACCTATCTGCTTTACTTTGTGTAGGAGAACAGTTCAAAATTTACTTTATATTATCTTATATCGTAAAACGTCATGATTTTGTTCCATGTGCCATTACACACAGTCTAGTGGGAATACAAATTATTATTATATATGCCTAGATAGCAGATACTTTGGGTAATTAATCCTGAAAATTGCAACCACCTATCTGCTTTACTTTGTGTAGGAGGACAGTTCAAAATTTACTTTATATTATCTTATATCGTACAACGTCATGATTTTGTTCCATGTGCCATTACACACAGTCTAGTGAGAATACAAATTATTATTATATATGCCTAGATAGTAGATACTTTGGGTAATTAATCCTGAAAATTACAACTACCTACCAGCTTTACTTTATTCAGGACAATTGTTCTAAAAATTGACTTTGTATAGTCTTGAGGGAACTTTTGATAAATTGGCCGATATCTTTCTCACAATATCTCTTTCTTATTTGTTGCCCTTTTGGTTATCCAAGTTTTAAGCAAACATCAAGATATGTTGTTTATAGATTTCCTAAAATGGAATATTTCCGGCCATCCCTCGTAATCGAAACATAGGATACAAATAATGCAAATCAAAATTAAACAAGGTTATCATCGCTAAACAAAACTTCAAATATAAAGACCAAATATTCTATGCAAATGGAATTTTATTTACTCAACCGATTCCGGTTTACAGATAGATAACATCTGATGTTTATAATTTATGTTGTTCAAATGTAAATTTCTGCAAGAAAAAACGGAAAAAACTATGAAAGTTTGTGGTTCTCTCTCAGAAATATAACTCGAAACCCTCTGTGCCTGTTTATTTATTTTCTGCAACTTATACGCGTTACATTATTATTTATTTATTCATACAGTGAGCCCTAGATATTAATAAACTCAACTCAACTAACGTATTAAACAAAAACAAGATCTAGAAAACCTTAACCCAATTATTAGTAATTTAATTAAGTGAGCAGTCGGGTTTCTCATTGTCAATAGATGAAATACGACTTCCAACATGTGACAGTCGATGACTTATTGAAAATTGAAGAAAAAAACATGGCAATTTTTCACTAAATATGGTATACTAATTTTTCTCGAGACGAGCGCTTTATAAAGTCCCAAACTTGGCACATTTTTTTGTCTCACTCAAATAATTCATAAAAATTTACGATGAGCAATTATTATTATTGTTGGTGTACGCGTCTCAGGTCGCAGTAGGCGATAGTGAAACAAGTGAAGGTCGGTCACGTGCGGTCCCGGTTTGCCGGACTAAGTGAAAAGAATGCACTTACTTCTTCGTATCATATTTTTGCATATTAAAAATTAAAAATATATCGTCAAAAACTCCAAATTTATTAGTGCTTATTATTCATTTTATTATCATATATCTATATTTACTGATTTATCTTTAAATTAGAACATTCTGTCTAAAGAATGTGCAACAGTTGACAGCACGTGCAGAATTATGTTCCCTATGCTAGCTTTTTTAATAGCAATAAATCGGTTGTTTGATGTCTATTATTCTTGTTTACTTTTCAATTCTTTGATGGATTTTGATGGTTAATAAAATAGAAAATCAGTTTTTTATTGATATGCTGCCCATTTTGCCTGATGTTGATCGTTTTATCTGTTTTTTTTTCCTTTTCGTTATGATCTGCAGTCCATAACAATATTTGTCTGCGTCTGTATTCTATTTTTAACTGTAAACCAAACAAATATCTTTAAAGAACGGTCTATAGTGACTTTCTATCCAATTCTATAATTGTCTTGAACAAAATTTTAACGCTCCAACATATATCGAAGATTTATTTATTGGTTTAGAAATTATAACAAAGAATAAATTAGATTTAGGATATTTTTTTCTTGTCAAGTTGTCAAGTTATTAAATATATGGTTGTGTAGCAGATACTTTGGGTAATTAATCCTGGAAATTACAACTACCTACCAGCTTTACTTTATTCAGGAGAATTGTTCAAAAGTTTACTTCATTGTCTTACATTGTAAATGTCATGATTTTGTTCCATGTGCCATTACACACAGTCTAGTGGGAATACAAATTATTATTATATATGGCTGTAAAGCAGATACTTTGGGTAATTAATCCTGAAAAACGACCTACCAGCTTTACTTTATTCAGAAGAATTGTTCAAAAATTTACTTTATATTGTCTATATCCTAGAATATCATAATTTTGTTCCATGTACCATTACACACAGTCTAGTGGGAATACAAATTATTATTATATATGCCTAAACAGGAGATACTTTGGTTAATTAATCCTGAAAATTGCAACTCGTTACCAGTTTTACTTTATCCAGGAGAATTGTTCAAAAATTTACTTTGTGTTCTTTTATACGGTAGAATGTCATGATTTTCTTTCATGTGCCAATACAAACTATCCAGTTTGAATACAAAATACTATTATATATGGCTAAATAGTATATACATTACGTAATTAATCCTGAAAATTACAACTACCTACCAGCTTTACGTTCGTTAGGAGAATTGTTCAAAAGTTTACTTTATATTGTCTTACATTGTAGAATGTCATCATTTTGTTCCATCTGCCATTACACACAGTCTAGTTGGAACACAAATTATTATTATATATGCCTAGTTAGCAGATGCTTTGGGTAATTAATTCTGAAATTTACAACTACCTACCAGCTTTATTTTATTCAGGAGAATTTTTCAAAAGTTCACTTTATATTGTCTTATATCGTAGAATGTCATGATTTTGTTCCATGTGCCATTACACACAGTCTAGTGGGAATACGAATTATTATTATATATGCCTAGATAGCAGATACATTGGGTAGTTAATCCTGAAAATTACAACCACCTATCTGCTTTACTTTGTGTAGGAGAACAGTTCAAAATTTACTTTATATTATCTTATATCGTAGAACGTCATGATTTTGTTCCATGTGCCATTACACACAGTCTAGTGGGAATACAAATTATTATTATATATGTCTAGATAGCAGATACTTCGGGTAGTTAATCCTGAAAATTGCAACTACCTACCAGCTTTACTTTAGTTAGGAGAATCATTCAAAAATTTACTTTGTGTTGTCTTATATGGTAGAATGTCATAATTTTCTTTCATGTGTCATTACAAACCACCCAGTCAGTGTCCAGATTAGTATTATATATGGCTGTATAGCAGATACTTTGGGTAATTAATACTGAAAATTGCAGCCACCTACCAGCTTTACTTTATTCCCAAGTTTTGGTGCCAAATTTTTGTCAATAAACCATAAAGAAAAGAAAAAAATACTCAAAAAGGGCTCTGCAGTGACCTTCTACCCTTTTCTACCAACACACTAAACCAAAATTCACAACCCCACCCCCAATCATTACCCCGTAATCCGGTAAATTCATTCTCCGATCGACATTTTAAAAAATGACCCTTAATTTATCGCGTTCGTCCTTAATTTTGCAGAGTCCTGTTGGTACTTCGGACGTGGCGGAGCAGTCTCTTGCCTCCGGCATAGATATGAGGGCGAGTTGCGTGGGAATCCCAGAAAATTACACCAAGAGGAAGCATGTCCTGCGCGTTTCTAGCGTTGTCCCTTGCAGATCGGAGATCCTGCTGCAGGCAGACAATCCTGTCGAGCTCGCTGAGTGGGTAAAGTGCCTGCAGGATCAGGTAGCAGCCAATGATGAAGAATACAAAACGGTAAGTTTGTTTTTGTCTTTATACAAGATTCAAAAAGGCGAATTATCAAGGCTATGGAAGAAAATAAATACCTATTTTCAAGGGCAGACATTTCTTTACTAAAAAACAAGTTATAAGCTATTTTTGAAATTTTGTTGATACGGTGCAAGATCTAGCATTAACGTCAATCTCGAGTGATATTGTATTTTAATCGCGAACGTGTTTTTTCTATTTATAAGAATCGATAAGATCGCATTCGTAATCAATCAAATAATGGCGCTTATAATTTGCGATAACTCAGTTACATAAAATTGTCGCAAGTTGCACCATTATGTGTTCCTGTACCTGTTCATTTTCAAACTTTTACCAACCCAAATTATGTAGATTTATTTTCGGATAGCCAGTTAACAATTATACGTACCAAATACGATGATTTGCGAAGGGGAATACGGCTTTGATGTTTTTGACTTTTGGGTAAGTCTTTCAGAAACAAAAATGCAGTGTATACGCCTTATCAGATGTCGCAGAAAACAATGAAGTTGTTTTGTGAAGAAAAAAACTGGCCTCATTATTATCTGTCTCGACCATTTTTAACTTTTTAAATGGGTTAATCTTATCTAAGAATCTGTAGACAGCAAGAACGGATGTTATGTACAATTCAGTGCAACTTGTATAGCAAAACTGTGAGTTTCTGGGTTTTGTGTTGTCTTGTGAATCTCTGCAAGATGCTGTTAGCACTCACTGCTTTTCGACAGAGGAAAACAAAGATTAAAAAGATCGTAAGTTTGTCAATTTCCATCGGCGTGATTATTATCAATTAAATCATATTTTTTAAATAGACATCTAACAAATCATTTTATTTCAACTCTTTTAAGTTGATATTTTAGATATTTTAGAACGTTTTATAAACGAAAGTGTATTTCTTGGGTTCCCACAGGAACAATATGGTCCACCAAAGCAACAGGCTGTTCCCCAGACAATCCCGGCGTCGACGAGCATCCAAGTGCAAGGTTCGAGTCGCCTCTCCCCGCAGAGCAGCAACAAATCCAAACTGAGCAACCTGCGGAACCGGTCGCCGACCGGTCACTCGCCGGTCTCGAAGAACCGCAAACCGGTACAGCTGAACGAAGCGGCGACCAGTCCAAAATCCAAAACGTGGCGCGGTCGCGTGGCCAAGCAATTCAGGAAGATCCAAGGAGCAAGTTCTCCAACATCTCCAACCGCGCCGGAAGCAGCCACGTTCGGCGTTCCGTTGGACCATTGCCAACCTTCGAATTACAACCAGTACGTGCCGAGATTGGTCGAAGCGTGTACGGAGATCATCGAAGGGAAAGGTTTGGAGACGATTGGGATTTATAGGGTGCCCGGGAATAACGCGGCTGTTAGTGCTTTAACGGAAGAGGCTAATAAGTGTTACGATGAGTTGACTCAGATCGATCCGAGGTGGAATGACGTGCATGTCGTTAGTAGTTTGTTGAAGTCGTTCTTTAGAAGGATGCCGGATTCGTTGTTGACGGCGACTCTGTATCCGAAGTTTATCGAAGCGGATAAAATTGAGAACACCATCAGGAGGCTGGAGCAGATTAAGAAGTTGATTAAGTTGTTACCGCCGCATCATTACCACACGCTGAAGCACATCATTTTCCATTTGAAGCGCGTCGTCGACAATTGCAATATGAACAAGATGGAGGCGAAGAATTTGGCGATCGTTTTTGGGCCGACCATCGTCAGAGCTGGAGAGGAAAGCATGGAGTTGATGGTCAACAATATGACACACCAATGCAAAATCGTAGAATCGCTACTTGTTTATGTAGGTGTTTTTGCTTCATTTGCAATTCTTCAACTAAAAATTGATTTCCCTTTACAGGCTGATTGGTTCTTCAACGACTCCTCGGTGGAACAATTGAACATCTGCGCGCCCATGGCGACGTCCGAGGTGCCAGAGAACGAACAAATCAACACGAACTTACTGCTGGACAATATTAGCAAAGTAGAAGGTAAACCAAAGAAATATCTTTAAAAAAACGATCTGTACCGACCTTCCTGCCACTGATACGATTCCAGTAATCCAAAATTCACAACCCCACGTCTACTAATAAGCTCAAAATCTGGGATATAAGTTTTTGACCGATGTTCAACTTGTAGGTCTCAAGGAACAAAAGGACAAGAAGGAGTTCATCCACTCGTTAATTTCGGCAGCTCAGAGGAAAGTCGGTGGAAAGAGGAAACCGACCAAGAGCCAGAGTTGCTCGAACGATTCCAAGGACAAACCTTCAACGCCAAACGGAGTTAAGGAGTTCACGAGCAGATCTTTTGATGTTACCGACTTCAAAGAGGTTAGTTTTTACTATAACAAACTTTTGACAGTTCCTTTCTTAGAGTAGTTTCAAACTAAGAAGAGCACAGTTGTATATGCAATCAATCATACCCAGTGTATGGTTTATAAATTGCCTGTGTATATTTGGTTGCATATACAACTGTGCTCTTCTTAGTTTAAAACATCTATACATATTATTGGGTATTATTTGTGTGTTATTATGTGTTATTTATGTCTTATTACGTGTTATCTCCATTATAGAGTGCTATGGATGACCAAAAATCGTATGTCCCCACCACGGTCACCGAATTGGAACAGTCAGCTAGGCCCTATTTCAACTACAAGATGGACAGGGACACAGTGCAGCAAAGGATAAAGAATTTCATCCAGGAGACAGAGGCAAACCTTAGCGCGCGAAAATCACCGACTTTCAGTTTTGGTAAGTAAATTGTAATTTTTGTGTATAAATTTAACAAATATAGAGAAATGGACTCTATAGCGACATCCTATCCACTTCTAAAATTACAATAAACCAATATTCGTGATCCCACAATCAGTAACTATCTCGGAATCTTGAAAATTGCAGTCGAGGTTGAACATAACCTGACTTTTTTCTTTTATTAACCCATAACTAAAATAATCATAACCTTACCTTTTCTTGTTTAGAACGACGAGGTGCTGGCCCGATAAGTTCGTCCGCATCGAACGTAAGTCAGACGCCGGCTCTCTCGCTGGCCACGAACCCGCAGGATAGGACCATCACGAAGACACACAGTGCGTCGAACGTTTACTCGAGAACTACGAACGGTGACAACGTTCGGAACAGTTTGAGTTCCACGGACAGTTACAAAGTGCACGGTGGTTCGTCTGCCGTCGGTGGCGGTAACAACAACCAGCATTTCGGCACTTACAATAGGAACAGCGACCAGATATACGACAAGCGGCGGCAACCGCCCTCCGACAACCAGAGCAGCTTTAACGACCTGAGCGCCGTCAGGATTTATAATACCTCTCCGACGGGTTACGGAATGCGGAAGGGAAATTCCGTTGAGAATTTAAATAGTTTGGATGTTAGTAATGGGTTGTTGAAGAAGGTTAAATATGAAAATGAGGTGAGTGCTGATTTTTTAATAACCTAACTTTTTTGATAACCTAACTTTTTTGATAACCTAATTTTTTTTGATAACCTAACTTTTTTGATAACCTAACTTTTTTGACAGTTGTTTGACAGGTGACTTAACCTCAAATTTCGTTTCAGTGCGGGGATGTTGGACAAAGGACGAGTTCACTGGATTCCTTGAATAAAATCGAAGAAGGTATGTAGTTTTTTGCTTGTAATAACAAATGTTTCCTAAATCTGTCAAAAAAAAAAACTTCGTGAGAAATGGATTTTCTCGTGTAATGATTGGGTGATGGTAGTAGGTTATGCTCCGGTAGCGCCACCTAGAGGTTGGAGGCCGGTTCGACCGCCATCTATGCCTCAGAGACCTCCACGTACCCGCGGTAGCCTATACCGTAATAAACACTGAAAGAAAAGAGATCCAAACCAAAAAAAAAAATAAGGTATTTGCTGTGCAGAGCTCGCGGAATTAAAAAAAAGTGATAATAAAGCTTTGCGCCTATCTGCTGTAACTATGAGAGCACAGCATAGCAACTAATTTAGCAGCGCCCTCTTTATATGTGTACCTAGAGTAGTTTTAAACTAAGTAGAGCACAGTGACAAATGCAACCAATTATACCCAGTGTATGGTTTATAATTGACCCGCGTATATTCGGTTGCATACACAACTGTGCTCTCCTTGGTTTGAAACATCCATACCTACTTTAATAAAATGATTAACAGACAGTTTTTATTTCAATTATAATTTTCTTGCTTTGCATGAAGTCTTAAAGTTCTTAAAGCTATTTATTATATACTCGGTGCCTAAAAAAATATTTTTTTAGCCTTTTTTAGGCACTGATGGTGCTAAATGTTGTTGATCATTTAAAAAAAAAATGTTGCTAAAAATCGTGTGAAAGGTATTCGATACAAAACCAAACAATAACAATTTATGTGGGCTTCTATGTCTTGTAACTGTTAATAACTCCGTTTTCGAACATATCCCGACAAATATTTATTCGATTGTCTGTTTTGTCTTGCAGACGGCGACCTGGTGAAAACGATGACGAAACTCTTCGACGAGAAGAAGAAAGAACTAACGCCGACGCCTCTCCTCAACGACATAGACCTCCCTTACGTCGACGACTCACCGGAAAAGATAAAATCCGAACGCCTACCAAAAAAGCTATCGGTACCGGGATCCCCAAAGTTATACCGCGACCCCAGCCTCCACAAAAGTCAATACTCGTCAAAATTCAACAAAGAAGACAAGGAGAACGTCGACAAAGAAAAAGACGAGGATTCGACCATGGTACAAGACGAGAACATCCCCGACAACGAACGAAATATCACCAAGAAAATCAACATCAAATTAAAACGTTCCGAATCGCTGAATAAACCAGAACGGACTTCACCCTTGACGATAAAACTCAAGCGATCGGAGAGTCTGAACAAGAGCTCCGATCGCTTGAAACGCTCCGATAGCTTAACAAAAACCGAAAAAACCGAGAGCAACTTGAATAAACGAATGGCGACTTCGTCACGACGAGGGAAGGAATTCACGAAGTTAAAACGGAAAAATGGGATGCCGGAGCGGTCTATCAAGCGGAGGCACACCGTGGGTGGGACCAAAGACCCCGATAAGGTCACCTGGTTGGATAAAGCGAACACTAAAGAGACAAACGAACGAAATTTACGAACGAGTTCGCCCGACTTGAGTACATCGCGAAAAGATCGACTTCTCTTGCAGTTTAACTTTGAGATTGCACCCGAGGAGATGGTGGCTACGTTCAAGAAGCATTTTATCGGCGCAAGACCCCAGAGTTTTCCAGAATCGTCTGTGTATAACATCCCGTTGGAATCTCACGTGTAAACGGTGTTTTATTGCATTTATTTAGGCACTATATATATCAAGAATAAAAAGTAAATGTATCGAGTGGTTATGTGTGCCTTAAATATACTAATTTTCTACACGAGATCGAGTGCAATAAATTGATAACTTGCGCTAAGTTAGAATCGATTGTACAAAGAAAAAGACACGATATACATTATATTTTACATATTTTAAAGCATATATTTTTTTCTTGGATGTTTTAGGTGTGTAACGCGTTTAGTTTCGCATACGAGATATTAATTATTATTATTTGTATTTATTATTTGCTTCTTTAAGTGTATGTGATGATTTTAAAAAGATAAAAATATTCCAGATTTAATAAGCAATGACTTTTGTGATAACGTATTTCTATATTATATAAAATTGTATATATATTTACGATGTGTATGGACTTTTAATAATAACGATTGGTAGAGTAGTTTTGAACTAAAAAGAGCACCGTGACATAGGCGACCAATTATACCCAGTGTACGGTTTATAAATTGACCCGCGTATATTTGGTTGCATACACAACTGTGCTCTTTTTAGATTGAAACATCTATAATTTTTGCTACGGACGGTGTATTTCGATGTGCTTGATTTAAAGTTATGAGATTTTACTTAATTGAATGTATTTTGCAGTATTAGCGACGCGGATACTGTGCCAAAATAAAAACTCTCTTCGCATGATAAATGATTCAATTAAAACGTAAAACAGCGGACATTACGCTCCTTGGATATTTAATTAATTATGTTATTACGCAGGATCGCTTGTTCGTACAGGTTTTTTTTTTTCTTATTTGACGGTGATTATATCTTCGGCTGTTCATGTCTTGCCTGTTATTGTTTTTTATAGTTTTTAAGTACAAAATGTATATGTTGTTTTTTTTTCTTGTGAAAATTGTAAATATAGAACGTAACTATGCACTGAATTCTTGTTTTATTTATCTTGATTTCAATCTAGTAATTAAAAAGTCAAAAGTTTTAGTAGAGTAGTTTTGAACTAAAAAGAGTACCGTGACATATGCAACCAATTATACCCAGTGTATGGTTTATAAATTGCCTGTGTATATTTGGTTGCATATACAACTGTGCTCTTTTTAGATTGAAACATCTATAAGATCCTATACCATGAGCAATGTGTAAACATGTTTTTGTGTCAACATCTTATGAAGCCTAATAACATCTTATGAAACGTAGTAACATCCTATACCACCTTGAGGAACGTATGAAATCATATGATACCTTTTTGTGTCACTTGCTTCCACTTTGTGTTACTCAACTCCACATTGTGTTATTCGCTTTAAAATTTTGCAGAGTGACACGTAATGAAGGTAAGTAACATCTTATGGTACCTAGTAACATCTTATGAAACACAGTAACATCCTATACCACCATGAGGAACGTATGAAATCATATGATATCTTTTTGTGTTACTTGCTTCCACTTTGTGTTACTCAACTCCACATTGTGTTATTCGCTTTAAAATTTTGCAGAGTGACACGTAATGAAGGTAAGTAACATCTTATGGTACCTAGTAACATCTTATGAAACACAGTAACATCCTATACCACCATGAGGAACGTATGAAATCATATGATATCTTTTTGTGTTACTTGCTTCCACTTTGTGTTACTCAACTCCACATTGTGTTATTCGCTTTAAAATTTTGCAGAGTGACACGTAATGAAGGTAAGTAACATCTTATGGTACCTAGTAACATCTTATGAAACACAGTAACATCCTATACCACCATGAGGAACGTATGAAATCATATGATACCTTTTTGTGTCACTTGCTTCCACTTTGTGTTACTCAACTCCACTTCGTGTTACTTTGTGTTACTCGCTTTAAAATTTTGAAGAGTGGCACGTAATGAAGGTAAGTAACATCTTATGAAGTCAAGTAACATCTTATGAAACCTAGTAACATCTTCATCAAAAAGAAAGTAGAAAATACAAAAGTTTGTGCACAAATTTTATTATTCTAGTAAACTATAGAGTTGTACATAAAAAGTAAATAAATAAAATTACAAAAGCCTTATTAAAGTGTTAAATATAATCAATTTCCTTTGTTCTGGACGGATTTTTCCTTGTTTCATTTAATATTCGTTCCAATTCCATTTAATGTTTCTTTTTGATGCTTTTACAGGCCCACTCCATTCCCTCTTTAACGCCGTCTCCTTTTGTGGCGATGCACGATTGAATTTGCCAAGGCCTGTCCTTGATATTGGGTAACCCGAGGGCTTGGGCCAGGTCAGACGCAGGCAACGAGTTTGGCAGATCTTGTTTGTTGGCGTAAACCAACAAGGGAACGTCTTCTAACTTCTCATCTCCCAGCAACTCATATAACTCAATTCCTGTCTCTTCCAACCTTTTTTTATCCGCAGAATCCACGACATATATCTGAAAAAGAACACAAAACCATCAGAAAAATCTGAAAAAGAATACATAAACCGCAAAACAGACACAAATAACTCACCAAAATATCCGTATTTTCGAAATAATTCTTCCAATACGGCCTAATTTTTCTCTGCCCACCGATATCCCACACATTCAGCTTGAAACCTTCAGAAATCACCGATTTTATGTTGAACCCAGCAGTTGGGGTGATATGGTTGATGTCTTCCGAAGCTAAAGTTTTCAGAATCGTCGTTTTTCCTGCATTGTCTAAACCGAGTAACAACAATCGCAGCTCCTTTTCCGGCGATGCTCGCAATTTCCTCAAAATTGCAAGAAGACCCTATTCAAAACCAAAAGTAAAATCGTCATGACGTCATGACGATTGACAAGCGTGGGCATACCCCTAGCAGAAAAACATGTTTTTCTGACGTGGGCAATGGGCATACCCCTATTCATTAGTATCATGGCTCCGGCGTTGCCATGACAACAGAATTGTTTGTATCGACTAACTAACAAGTGTCAAATTTTGCGGAAATTAATTATTTTTTGTACTTTACTGATAGGATATTGCTTCGGTTATTATTTGGAACTCACCATAACGGCGTTAGCTATCTTTAGGCCGTTTCCCGGTAATTTATTTCTTGAATTACTAGTGTATTTTTATCGACTAATTATGTTGTTGTCAACAGCGTCAACAGGCACTTCGCACACCACAAACTAAAGAAAATCAATATTATGTACCTGAGTTACGCTGGTTTTAATCTATACGGGCAAGTTCACGAAAGCGACAAAGAGGTAATTGCCAAGTTTCACGAGTTTGGTTACAAATGTTTAAAGAGGTTAATTCTAACCTATTCGCAAGCCATCATTGAAAATGGTGATGGTTTGTTTTTATATGGGTTTTTCGATGGAAAAACTCACCAGATCAAGGAAATACCGAGTAAGGAAGGGGAAATAATTAAGAAAGTAGTCGCTAATGATGTAAAAGCGGTTATTTTGTACGAATCTGGTGAACTAGGCGAGGTTAACCTAGAAAATTTGAGGTTAAATGTCAAGAACTATTCTCTCAGCACAGAAGAATTTATCACTGATATAGCTTGTGGAAGTGATATCTTTATAGCTGTAACTAACAAGGGAAACATCTACCAGAATGATACAAAACTCGAATTTGCAACAAAAAACATTATGCAAGTGACAGCTGGTCGTGAACATTGCTTATTGTTAGATACTGACGGGAACGTATATTCCTTCGGAACAGGAAGGTAAAAACTCTTATTATTATTATTATTATTATAGATGTTTCAAACCAAGGAGAGCACAGTTGTGTATGCAACCAAATATACGCGGGTCAATTATAAACCGTACACTGGGTATAATTGGTTGCATATGTCACTGTGCTCTACTTAGTTTAAAACTACTCTAGCTCGATATTTAATAATTTCCACGTGAAATTTAGACGTGGGCAATTAGGTCATGGAGATTTAGAAAATTTGGAAAAACCAACACAAATTGACGCATTAGCTGGGATACGAATTAAAAAAATTGCTACTGGAGGTTGGCATTCTTGCGCTTTGAGCGAAACCGGTGATTTGTACACTTGGGGTTGGAACAGTCACGGTCAACTTGCATTAAGTAATGAATATTCGGTTATAGCGACACCGCAAGCTGTAGATTTTCCCGATTTTGAAGAAATTGTTACGAATGTTGCTTGTGGTACAAAACACACTGTCGCGTTAGCAGGTATTTGATTTGAGAGAAAGATAATTGATAAATTTTGTTTTAACGGTGTTTTTTACAGGTAGGAATTTGTATGGAACAGGTTGGAACAAGTATTCCCAATTAGGGATGGATTTGTCAACGCAAGAGAACAAAATGAGGTGTTTGTACAATTTCAAAAAGGAAATTGTTGATTTAGTGTGTGGGCCTTGGGGTACTGCTGTGATATGTACTGATTAAATTTAAGACAAACCAATAAAAGATAAAGATAAACAAAAAACGTGTTTTCTTACCTTCTATAGGTTTATTATCGTCAAAGATGTATCTCCAAAACCACTTCCAAAAACGCTCAGACACAAAATAAAGACTAACAAATATAAACGCGATTTTGACATAAAAATTTAACAAAAAAAAGAAAACTTACCACTGGCGACATCTATGAACGAATAGCAGAGCTAAGCAGAAAAGCGATTCCAGTTTGGAGCTCTATTGGTTGCCTATACATAATAGAGTTATTAATGCCCCATTGCCACTTGCTTCCACTTCGTGTTACTCGCTTCAAAATTTTGCAGAGTGACACGTAATGAAGGTAAGTAACATCTTATGGTACCTAGTAACATCCTATGAAACACAGTAACATCCTATACCACCATGAGGAACGTATGAAATCATATGATACCTTTTTGTGTCACTTGCTTCCACTTTATGTTACTCAACTCCACATTGTGTTATTCGCTTAAAAATTTTGCAGAGTGACTCGTAATGAAGGTAAGTAACATCTTATGAAACACAGTAACATCCTATACCACCATGAGGAACGTATGAAATCATATGATACCTTTTTCTGTCACTTGCTTCCACTTTGTGTTACTCAACTCCACATTGTGTTATTCGCTTTAAAATTTTGCAGAGTGACACGTAATGAAGGTAAGTAACATCTTATGGTACCTAGTAACATCTTATGAAACACAGTAACATCCTATACCACCATGAGGAACGTATGAAATCATATGATACCTTTTTCTGTCACTTGCTTCCACTTTGTGTTACTCAACTCCACATTGGGTTATTCGCTTTAAAATTTTGCAGAGTGACACGTAATGAAGGTAAGTAACATCTTATGGTACCTAGTAACATCTTATGAAACACAGTAACTTTCTATACCACCATGAGGAACGTATGAAATCATATGATACCTTTTTGTGTCACTTGCTTCCACTTTGTGTTACTCAACTCCACATTGGGTTATTCGCTTTAAAATTTTGCAGAGTGAAACATAATGAAGGTAAGTAACATCCTATACCACCATGAGGAACGTATGAAATCATATGATACCTTTTTGTGTCACTTGCTTCCACTTTGTGTTACTCAACTCCACATTGGGTTATTCGCTTTAAAATTTTGCAGAGTGACACGTAACGAAGGTAAGTAACATCTTATGGTACCTAGTAACATCTTATGAAACACAGTAACATTCTATACCACCATGAGGAACGTATGAAATCATATGATACCTTTTTGTGTCACTTGCTTCCACTTTGTGTTACTCAACTCCACATTGTGTTATTCGCTTTAAAATTTTGCAGAGTGACACGTAATGAAGGTAAGTAACATCTTATGGTACCTAGTAACATCTTATGAAACACAGTAACATTCTATACCACCATGAGGAACGTATGAAATCATATGATACCTTTTTGTGTCACTTGCTTCCACTTTGTGTTACTCAACTCCACATTGTGTTATTTGCTTTAAAATTTTGCAGAGTGACACGTAATGAAGGTAAGTAACATCTTATGGTACCTAGTAACATCTTATGAAACACAGTAACATTCTATACCACCATGAGGAACGTATGAAATCATATGATACCTTTTTGTGTCACTTGCTTCCACTTTGTGTTACTCAACTCCACATTGTGTTATTCGCTTTAAAATTTTGCAGAGTGACACGTAATGAAGGTAAGTAACATCTTATGAAACACAGTAACATCCTATACCACCATGAGGAACGTATGAAATCATATGATACCTTTTTGTGTCACTTGCTTCCACTTTGTGTTACTCGCTTTGAAACTTTGTTTTTAATCAAAGGTATGAGGATATAAATAAAACAAAATTATAATGTACTTCACAGTATTAATAAATACCGGTATACTCAGAATTACATTATAAATATACAATGTGTATGATATTTTTTTTGTATTTTTTGCAATTTTAAAATATTTTCTGAAAATAACAATTTCCCACAAAGCAATGTTCAAACATCTAACTCGAATAAAAGATGTCACAGATATACGAACATGACGTATGGTGTGTATGTATTTTTTTTATAAACAGGAGGAAAGAGTCGCCGTATATATTAAAGGATAACGGAGGGTTATCCTAAAATTTCTGGATCTCTTGCCTCCCTCACATCGCAAAATACAACCCACTGATATAATATTTTTCAATATATTCACGCTAAAAAGGCATTTGTAGTCACAAATCACAGCGAAACGCCGCATTACCCTGGCTCAACCTTACTTAATCAAGAGAAAAACATAAATATACGCGCGAGATATGTAATTTACATAAATAATAAAATTTGAGAATATATTTATACATGTATAATTATTTATATATATATATAGTTTGCGATGTTCGCGATAGGTGGTGACAGGTAGCGCGGCGTTCCCAAAACATTTTAAAATTAATCAAAAGCCAACGAGCTTTTGAGCTAAACAAATTTCGTTTTAACACTAACATATTGTCAAAATGGAATAGTTTCAAATTCAATAAACAACCTAACTCGAAAAATTTAACTATCGTTTTGTTTCTTTTTTTTTTCTTCTATACAATGTAGGTCGAAATGTCAGATTTCTTGGAAAATATAAATAGCTAATAGCTACGCTGCACCATTTTTGTTTGTTTATTTATGTTTAATTTCTTTTTGATACGACTATAATATAAAAAAAGTTTTTTGAAAATTTTGATATCGGCTTTGTTTTGTTTGTTTTTTTTTGATAAATCTTTGTTGGATATGAGTTTGCTTGGTCCCTGTTTATTAGCGGATTTCTTCTTGATGTACTTTAACAAATTTTAACTAATCTAGATAGATTAGTTGGTTAGTTAGTTAACTATGGCATATTCGTGTCTGGATTTACACTGCAAAATAAAATCGTAACTTCTTTAATTTAAATTTAATAGTCTTTATATTTCTTTTTGTTTTTAATTTTTCTTCAGTCTTAGTCGATTTTACCGATCACATATATATTTTTTACTTCCGCGAAACTAGATGACTAATTTATTTTTCTTATAAACTCGCTCTTTCGTATAACAGTTTATCATTTCCATCATTACCGTTCAACTAAATTATCAATCGGCACCGATTTTTTTTTTTTTTTTTTGAACCAGGTACGAAATTATTCTATAGAACTCAAAAAATACAAGAAGACACGTTATGGTGTATTGTGTGCTCTTAAAAAATCCACTTAAAAATACGTCTTGTTACTTTACAAGCTACAAATTTTGGAAATTTATCAACAATACACAATCAAACTAGAAAGAAAAAACTAGAGAATAAAAGGGTGTCTAAAATCGTGATATGTAAAAAACCGTGGTTCCTGAATTGTTCACAAGTTCACTACGAACGAATCTAGACTAAAACATTGCCCAACGAATATACAGGGTGGTCAAAATAAAAGCATTTTCAAGCAAATAGAATAGGGTGGGTATGGTTGTTTTGGGTTCTGTTGTTTTGGGTTCTGTTTATTAATCTGTAAAAAATATGCCATTCAGTAATAACCTATGTTTGAACTGTTTTGCTATCGCATTTGTGAAGAGTTTTTTTGCATTTTTTTCCTTCGCGCCTGTCACTATTGTATGTATTCTGAATATTAAAAACTACTAAACATGTATTTTTACGTACTAAGAGCGTTTCTTTACCTAGCCTAAGTTAGTAAGTGCCCTCCACCTGAATTAGTGTCAACTTTACAACAAAGGGAGAGTTTTAAACTAACATCTGGATACATATTATTTAAACAAAAAAAATAATAAAATAAACAGTTGTACCGTGTGTTTCTTGGGTTATTTACTTACTTGTATGTATATAGCTATCTATATTTATATATTATTATGTATAATAACCTGTTCTAATTCTACAGCCTGCTTCAAACATGAAACAAATGAGGTGAAGGTGTTTAGTGTACAAAAATAAACATTATATATAGAGCACTTCGCACTTTGTAGACATCTATGTAGTACTTACTGTATTTATTTATTTATATCGTATAAAAAAGAAAAACTTGCACCCACTTACCACCTATGGAACGGGATGATATCATCTTACAAAAAAATTGATGCACAGTTATATTGCAACATAAATATTAAAAACATACAAAAAAAAAACAAACAACTCCTAACATGTACAATGATGAGACACTCTTCACAAATGCGATTAAATGTGGGTAAATTGCTGTAAACTGTAAGTAAAAACCGGTTTGTTGCCTTGTTTTTAAAAACTATTGTTCAATATGGATGAAACACTGTAGTAATAGTAATAATTGTAATAACACTGTAAAAACTTAAACGAAAAAAAAAATCTGCGTGTTTTCACTGTGTGTTCTCTCTCTCTCTCGTGTATGTGTGTTTATAGGATAAAAACGACTTTCTAAAAATGAAAACTTAAAAAAAAACAATAAAATAATAATTCTGCTGATTCAGGCTGGGGCGGTGGGGATAGGTTTATATACAAGGGGGATTTTTTGTCTCTAATACGGATAAATGTGGATGGGAAGCAACATATAAGTAGACACTGCACACTACCGACAATCAAACTAAGAATTAATTAACAAATACGACGAAATCATTAAAACGATTAATTATATAATAGGTACATTATATAATAGGTACACACATATAAAAAAACATGAATTATCGTAACATTAACGTGTTGCTATATAAAAAAAAATATTGAATAGGAAAAAAGTCTTATATCGGCGCGAGGGAGGAAATGTTTTTCTTTCTCGTTTGGAATGATACTTCTAAAACTAGAATATGGTCCTTGCGTTTTTCACTAGACGACGTTTTCAAACTCTAAAATACTAAATTCAATTCAACAGATGCGAATATAGTACAAATCTTAATTTATGGAAAAAATTTATGAATTTATTTTATTATGTGTTATGAATTTAGGGAAATTCTGTATTAGAGTAGGGGATTTCAAAGGTTGGCAACTCTACATTTAACAGAAGCTTCGTCTCGTGTACGAAGAACGCGCCACTGAATCGAGCATATAACCCCAATTCTTTTTCAGGAAAATGTCTGCGTTCTTTTGACAAAAAAAAAACTTGTTGGACATTTAATTACATTTTCTTAAGATTTAGCTTACCAAAGTGTGAATTTTTTTTTTCAAAAAAAAAAAATTACGGTTTTGCACGTGATTTTTTTCTATCAATTCTCCTATCAATCGATAGAGGGCGGTATAAATTCTTAAAACGATGGTACAAATTCTCAAAATGTCAAACTCAAAACCAAATGGATTATCACGCCTTTAGAGTACGATATTCGCAAAAAAATGTTTTTTTTTTAGTCACATTCTGTCAAAAATTAAATGCATCTGGAATGTAGCGGTTATTAATTAAATAAATCGATAATTTTTTTTAGCGTATACGATTTTATCGAAACGAAACAAAAAATTAGTAAATTAGTTAATTCTTTGCGTATACATGACGATTTCTTTGATAATTACAGTATGTATATTTTTATAATATATATTTTTTATCAACAAGTTTGGACCTCGTGTCTCGAAAACGTAACTTTGGGGGGGAGGGTTATTTTTTTCTCTAAGAGAGGGTTTTGGGGGTTGAAGTTAAAGTTGTCTTTATCATTTATACAAACAAGTATCACAATGAGGGGTGAAGATTAAAAAAAAAACGAAAAAATACAAAAAAAATGATACAATAATAATTAATTAATAATAATAATAACAACAAACGTAAGAATTGCACACGTCGTTTTGGGGGTGGGGGGGGGTGGCACAATCGCGTTTAATTTGCAAATACGACGGGGGTTGGTTTTTCTAAACGGACGTTCGTATTTTATAAAAGCCGAAATATCTCTTTGCGTTTTTTTTCTAAATACATAAATTCGTATTTATATTATATGTATATTATATAAATGGGGGAGATATAATTTGTCTCTTAGTTTTTTTGCAAATTGGCAAAGCGCAAAAGTGTCGTACACACAAACATTTAAAAACACGGTGTTGTTTTGATGTTTTGTTGTTTTTAATAATTATTCTTAAAAACACTAAAAAATCGAGGAAGCGTTTACTTTACACTCGTTTACACTTACATTATTAATAATTTTTCTTCTTAAGAAAAGGGGAAACCCATCATCAGACGTGATGATGATTTTTTTTTTGCCAGAGATCACTTTTGCATGCATACTCTTTTTCTCTCTCTAAAAAAATCTGGCACATATATGGTTGGAATGTTTTGTTTTATATATATATATATATCTATATATATTTATCTGCATGTATGGGGGGGAGGCGTTCTTTTGTTTTCGCCCGCAGACCCATTTAAAAAACGGATATGTTTGAAAAAGCATACCACATTTAAGTTATTTACAACATACTGCAATTGGTCCAACTTAAATATATATATTTTTATATTTATACGCGTTTTGGGTGTGTGTGTGTGTGTGTTTTTTTTTTTCTGTTTTACTGTAGTAGTTTTACTGTAGTAGCATTTGGTTTGATGGGTCCCCGAATGGGACCGAATAACTGTCGGGTTCGGTCGGTTATATGGTCTGTTGTGTTTGCCTGCTGATTGGTTGAATTGTTGAGGATGAAAAGTGTTGTTTTTTTTTGATTTTGCGGTTTTTGAAACAGTTGTATTTCTTCAATCTTTTATCTCTCGAACGAAAATAGCTTCTTCCATTTACTCTCAAATATATATAATATATTTCATCATCATATAGATATATATCTTATGTACTACTTAATATTGATGTAAATATATATATATTATATGTATATACCATCTAATTGCACTTTTTTGTCATATAATATATGAAAAACAAGGGCTAGAGCCTCTTAGGAGGGTTTAGCCGCCAAACTTTCATCTTGTTTTCTTTTATCTTTAATAATAATTAAATTCAAATATTTTGTTTTTGTTTATGTATATCAATTATATAACTACACCTAATTGTTTAAATTTATATTTATAATAATAATTCTTTTAAGATATCTTTAGAGAAAATATACATCAAAAATTTTGAATAAATCACAGATAGTATAATTTTTTTACTTCAATACGCGGGGGGGAATCCCCGTGGGTTTTTTTTTATATCAACATCAAAGCAGTCAATTATTTATATTAACGCATAAGATAGGTATACTTGTGTGTATGTGTGTGTGTGTTTTTTTTTTTTCAATGCAATTATGTGTATAGTGTATGGTTTTCTTGTCACAATACACAATTATTTTTACAGAATCTTGAGGTATACGCAGACGTTGAAGACACATAGAGAATACATCGATACATTTTACTTCCAAATATACGTTTTTTGTTTGTTTTTTTAGCTTTTTGGATACACGCCGAAAATACACCGAACAGTGAAACATAGAATATGATGAGTTTTCTTCAATTCTATACAAGTCAAAAAACACCTAGTAATTATAGAGATATTATTTTATGTAATATGTAATATATGCGCTTATAATATGCACGAAGTACGAATTTTTAAAAATTTTCGAAATTCCTAACCTGTATTTTATTTCTTCACTCACTCATTCATTACTTTTCGAGGGCCGTGTCACTGCTTTGATGCCAAAAAAACGATAAAACCAATAAATAACCATTTCAATACAGGATGCAACCTAAATGGGATCTTCTGTTGCAGACTGTTGATTGGAACGCTGCATAAAACGCTAACCTACCTCATTTAAGTTGCAACCCGGTCAATCATCATCATCAATCACCAATCTCACCATCAATAAAACTAACAATCAACAAACGCTTATCGACCTATCTTAACAAAGTCCTCGCCGACGTCCGATCCGTTACAGCAACAAAAACGGCCGCACCGGCGGACCTCTCCCACCTGGTCAATCCTGCCCCTCCACATCTGAAGCACTATCCGCCGTCGACTCACCAATACCATTCCTCTCCTCCAAACTAACATCCCTGAACCTCATCAACTTCTCCGGCTTCAAATTATCAGGATTCGTCAATTCCGTCTTCAGGTAAATCCTCGGCTTCGGCGAACCATTCGAACCATCATTCGAAGATTCTATCGTATGGATTTCTTCACGTCTAGATGTTTCATCACGTCTCGGTGAAGACACACCGCAAGTTCCTTCTGGTTTTTCTTCGTCACTAGGTTCGGTTACTTTGGGTAAAGGTGTCAACCTGCTGTTTCTGCATAGCTGGTCGAGGAGGGCTTTGTTTGAGAGGTTTGGGAGGTTCTTGTCTTCGATGGATTTCTTCTCTTCGTTCCCGGGAACCCCTGACTCCAGACTGGAGCGGATTATCCCGTCCAAAAAGGAGTGGTTGCCTCCCGAGTCCAATAAAGATTCGGCTATGTGTCTCGTGGTTTTCGGTAAAGGTGGTATGGCTGGATTGACGACTTGAGGTGTTGGGATTTGTGGGTGCGTCCTGGACTCCTCCTGGAGTTTCTGCATCATCTGGGACGCGTAGTATTGCTCGGGGTTGGTCGGGAAAGCCGCCGCTGGTGGGTACGAAGAAAACCCGGGCCAGAAAGGAAACGGGTACTGTATCGGGCAGTTTGGGTCGATTATCGGCATCCTCCCGTTCGGGGAGGTCGGAGGAAGTCTCTGTAAGGGTTTCAAGTGAGGTTGGTTCACTTTGAACTTCTCAGCGTTCCTGAGGTCGTTCTGTTTCAACGAGGCGATTTTCTCGTCGACCGGATTCGGTTTTGGATCGCGTTTTCTCGGTCGCATCAAATGCCGCTCTTTAACTTTATACTCGAGGGTTGAGTGTGGAACCCCGTAATAACTCCCCGCTCTGTGTACCGACATTTCTCCGCGTTGCACCGCGCGAACGGCCTCAACCAATGAGTCGCGATCGTAATTTCGGTATTTCCCGCGTTTCGGTCTCGTGCCTTTGCCTCCCGTCGTCGGCGTGGATGTGGTTGTGGTCGGTGGTTTCTGTGGAGGCGGTTGGTAGCTCGGTCGTTGGATCTCCGCTGGTTTTTGTATCACGGGGATCTGGGATAACGGCGGGGTGAACCCTCGCTTGGCTGGGTCTAAATCCTGGATGAATCTGGTCGGAGGATGCTCCAAACTTTGGAATTTCACGCTGATACTCTTCGCGATCACGTCCTTGACGTCCTTGGGGGTCATCTTTGCGTGGATGGGAATCGGAGGTGAAGAGGACACCACGGGCGGTGAGATCACCGCCCGTGAGATGGTGGTTTCCGTGGGTGCGCTACTCCTGAAGACATCGCAGCCGTTCTTCGGTTGCGTCGAATTAGTCGGTTTGAAGGACGGAATCTTTAGTATCACATTCGAGGGTGCGTCTTCCGTCTCCATGTCGGAGGTCTCGGCCTTAGCGGAATTCGACGGCGACGGCCGCGTCAGTTTTTCGCCTTCACCATTCGTCCTCAACTTCTCCTCGACGACCATTTTCCTCAACACCTCCCGTAGGATCGGGTTAACATCCGGTTCGACGGTCGGTGGGTCGTCTCGTCCTTTGAGGAGGACGCGCAAGGTGTCCGGGTTGTGGATCTTGGCTAGTCTGATGATGTCTTCGAGGGAGATGAGTGGTGCTTCGAGGACTTGCTCGATTTCTTTCTCCTCCTCGGCGCCGCTGAGGTCTTTGTCCTCGTCCATGGGCTCGTCTTCGTCGGCTAGCTTCAATGTGCACGGGTTGAGATGGGACTCGCGCTCACGCTCTAGCGCTAATTTGTATACCTTGTTCCTGAGTGTGGAGCGGGGGATGCCGTAGATGACCGCCGCTCGTCTGGTGCCCAGCTTGCCCGACTGGATGTCCCGCAGGGCCGCCTGAAGCTCGTCCTCCGTGTACGTCCGCTTACCGGCTACCGCTGGCATCCTCGGTCTCGCTCTAAAATCGAAACTGAAATTACGGACGCTTTAGAAATTCTTATCGATTTTCTTCAGGGTTTTTGTTTTATGGTCGGTTTTAAAAAGAACGTAACGGTGGCATACTGCTTCCTGTATTTGACTTCTTTTCTTTTGACGCATCATTAATCCAATTAAAAGTTAAGGAGAAATTAACAGTTGACGCGTCTTTCTAAGACCGACCATGAGTGTTTCAAATGACATCGTGTAAGATGTGGGATTTTTTTCAAACATCGATAACGTAATAAAACTCCACAAGATATTTATGTACCACAATTGAAATCAGAGCAGCAAGCGAAAAGACTATTGCTTCTTCAATATAAGACTCTTTTGAAAAAGTACAACACTGAAGTCGTATGGTTTTCTGACCCTAGTTCAAATTTATGATTTGTTACGCTTTCCTACTCTCTATCTTTGTCTCAACTCAAAATATTCGTCAAATTCTTTACATTTCCGGTCCGTCTCTCCTAGCAATTTCCACACTGCCTCTACGAATGTGGCAAACCGGACAGTGGTTGACTTTAGTAGTTGGTTAGATGTCATGTGTCGCAACGTGCATATGGCGGCTCCCAGTTGGACGATTCGCGGCCGTGCCCGTTTGAAAAATTTAATCCCATTTAAGTATTCTGTGATACTTTCTAAATGGTCCTTGCGAGCGCCCGTTGCCGCCGCGCCGCAAATGGATACGTATGACGAAATCCTTTTAGCGGAACAGAGAGCTCGTCCCTTCAGGATGTGTGCCACCACCCGCCTCTAGGGGGGGCCGCCTTGCATTTTGCACTGCATCGAGTTACCGACACGCAAATGCCGGCGAGTGGGTGCAGCCCACTGAACTAAAAATTACTTCAAAACAGGCTAAATATAGACAGAAAATACATAATCGCAGAAAAAAACAATATAGAAAAATGAAGAGAGTTCTCTCTGTGTAGGCTAGCACTACAATCCTGGTTTTCCTCATAATCCTTGTAAGACGCCCATGAAATAAAACATTTATGCATAAATGTAAATAAACAATATACGAACACTTAATATCGTCAAACTTATATAGTGGAAATATGTGGCAAAAGACGCGAGAAACTGTTAGCGCCATCTGTAAAGTAATTGCAGAACTTTCTATGTATCTCTCACTCAGAGTAAAAATCTTGGGTCAAGAAACCAAACACGTTTCTTAGTGTTGAGTTCTTTAGTATTTTTCTCATCATCAATGATTAATGTCAATTATGTACTAAAAAACTGCAATTTTCGTTAAATAGCTATACAGTTGCTAGTGCATAATAATAGTCGAAACTGTTGGTCATGTAGTATGAAGTTGCTATGCGAGGTTGGACCTAGTCTTCGTCCAGTACTTATGATAATTTTGAGGCCAATACCACGGCGAAATAACGCACGCGAGATAAAATTATACTTTATAAAATTGTCGTTGACGGGAGAGACAAAGTACGAACGCCACTGGAATGGGAATGTCCGTTGTCTACATTGCGTTCGTGCCAGTTCTGCCCTTGTCCCGATTCGGAATTTTTGCTAGTCGACGCCGCCATGAGAAATTCATTGACATTAATCCCTAGATGCATGCATGCATGATACAGACAGAGACACTCGGCACATACATACGGTTTTGAGGACAAAT
This sequence comes from Aphodius granarius, assembly GCA_963971325.1. Lineage (NCBI taxonomy): Eukaryota > Metazoa > Arthropoda > Insecta > Coleoptera > Scarabaeidae > Aphodius > Aphodius granarius. The sequence goes on from OZ020223.1 coordinate 33,295,900, forward strand.
TTCGAACTTTATACGGTGATTTTTTACAAGATATTCGCGTATTTAGGTGGCGCAAACAAAATAATTTGTTGATTTTAGTTCGAGATAATTTTCTGTCCAATAATAAATTTGTGGAACTAGGCCATATTTTATTAGTGTTTGCTCGTAATTATTTTGATGTTAGAGGAAGAATTATTTGTTCTCGACTTATCAATGGTTCATGAACGATGTTACCTTTTCCTAAGGTCGACGGCCAGTTTTTTCTATCCCGATCCAGATTTTTTGCACGACTGTCCCAAAGACAAAGAAAATAAGGATATTTAGTGTATCCATTTTGCTGACCCAATAAAAAAGCAGCAGCAAGTTGTAGAGTAACATGTTATACTTCAAAAAGTTAGTTCAAAGATTCGTTTTGATAAATAAAGACTTGCTAGCCGCACGAAAAGCAAAAATATTTTTTATTGAGGTTTAAATTAAATTTAAATTAATATTCTGCATTGAACTCAAGGAAGTTTCAGTTTTTGACAATTTCTGTATGTATGTAATGTACATACAACATTCTTATATAAGTTTTAATCAAAAATTGTTGCATAGTTTTTTTTTTCGTATAGGAACAAAAAATAACAGCAAAACGTTCTGCCATTTTAAAGTAAGATATTCTTCAGCATCTCAAAGTCGTTTCACTCAAACATTTCGACATTACTTACTCATTTTTGAAGCATCCAAAGCCTCGATCCAAAAAAAAAGAAAAAATCGAGCACAAACACTATACTGGAGCAATAGAAAAACCGAGCACTTTGTTTTTATGGGAAAGGGTAGATGGAAATTGTGTCGCCTTCGAATGGATAAACACAGACAGGGTACCAAACAGCGTCGATATAGAGTGCGGACAACGCAGAGATATAAAAAACAAATAGACCGTACATGAGTGCAGTACAGCCCTGCACAGTGGGAACACATAAAATGCGTGTGAGTGACCTTTGCATTGCACAAGATAGGGAATTTCTCCAAATCACACATGTATGTACACAATACAATATTATTAATAAACAAGAATACCATTCATTGATAAATCGCTCGCTAGAAAGAGGGGTTGTGGAAGAAATATGGTATAAGTAATAAAAAGAGAAATAAGTACATAATAAAAAGGGAACTAGGTTAGTCGTTTTTTAGGTTTGTTATTAGTGGCTTCGATATGCGAAAATCGCAATTAGCAAAGTGAAAATCGTCTAAATGCCACTGATAGCAGTAACGGAAGAATTTAGGTTACAAGTTTTTTTTTGCGAGGTAAGATTGCCGGTTGCATTTGTCGAGGTATTTGGATTCTTTTCAGTGGAATAATATGATATTATTGCGAAAAAATACCAAAGCGAAAACAGCTTAAATTCGTTATCTCTAGTCGTTGTTTTTTACTTGCAACAAAGTGAATGTTCAATTGTTTATAGGAAATAAAATTGTTTGGTATTAATGAAAATAATTAATTTATGACATCACAAAAACGTTGATTATAAATTAAGTATATTTATCTTTGTCGAAGAAAAAGTTACTCTTCTATAAAAAAGGTAGACGTTCGTCTTACAACAACAAACATATTTCGTTGTACGTAAAATATATATGCTCCAACGAAAAAACAGTTTCTTGACCCAAGAGTCTTACTCTGAGAGATACATAGAAAGTTGTGCTATTACCTTACAGATGGCGCTAACAAATTCTCGCGTCTTTTGCCACATATTACCGCTATATAAGTTTGACGATATTGAGTGTTCGTATTTGTTTGTTTGCATTTATGCATAAGTGTGTTATTTCATGGGCGACTTACAAGGATTATGAGGAAAACCAGGATTGTAGTGGAATAGCCTACACAGAGAGAACTGTATTCTTGGATATCAAGAAAAACTGTAGTAGGATAGTTATTTTTCCGGTTTAAGAGTTTAGTATGTTTATGTTGAATATATTTTGCTCTGACGAAGAAAATGTTATTCTTCTACATATAAAAAGGAGTAAGACGTTCGTTTTACATCAATTGGGTGAAAAATATACATGCTTCAACGAACAAACAGTTTCTTGACCCAAAAGTATACGTACGTATCGCTTAAAACAGACGTAATTCCTTTCGAGCAGTTCCTTCATACTTAAAACAAGAAAACGTAATACTTGGAACATCTAAGGTGCAAAATATACATGCTTCAACGAACAAACAGTTTCTTGACCCAAAAGTATACGTACGTATCGCTTAAAACAGACGTAATTCCTTTCGAGCAGTTCCTTCATACTTAAAACAAGAAAACGTAATACTTGGAACATCTTAGGTGAAAAATATACATGCTTCAACGAACAAACAGTTTCTTGACCCAAAAGTATACGTACGTATCGCTTAAAACAGACGTAATTCCTTTCAAGCAGTTCCTTCATACTTAAAACAAGAAAACGTAATACTTGGAACATCTTAGGTGCAAAATATACATGCTTCAACGAACAAACAGTTTCTTGACCCAAAAGTATACGTACGTATCGCTTAAAACAGACGTAATTTCTTTCGAGCAGTTCCTTCATACTTAAAACAAGAAAACGTAATACTTGGAACATCTTGGGTGCAAAATATACATGCTTCAACGAACAAACAGTTTCTTGGCCCAAAAGTATACGTACGTATCGCTTAAAACAGACGTAATTCCTTTCAAGAAGTTCCTTCATACTCAAAACAAGAAAACGTAATACTTGGAACATCTTGGGTGCAAAATATACATGCTTCAACGAACAAACAGTTTCTTGACCCAAAAGTATACGTACGTATCGCTTAAAACAGACGTAATTCCTTTCAAGAAGTTCCTTCATACTCAAAACAAGAAAACGTAATACTTGGAACATCTTGGGTGCAAAATATACATGCTTCAACGAACAAACAGTTTCTTGACCCAAAACTACACGTACGTATCGCTTAAAACAGACGTAATTCCTTTCGAGCAGTTCCTTCATACTTAAAACAAGAAAACGTAATACTTGGAACATCAAAAAAATCATATTCTTACTCTGAGACTTTTGTATTTTACTTGAACCAACCAAATGATCTCAAAGATGTTCGTGTTGTATCGAATAAATTTTTCCCTCTGTGTAAAATAACTATCAATGTCATATCCATACAATTTGCGAAAAAATGGCCGTTTGAGACAAAAATATCATTGCATGGCCTATTCTCGATAAAGAACCGATCGAAATGTACATTTTTGCAAGTAACGCACATCGGCGACGACGAACAAATACATTTATCGGTCAAACCCGTTATCAGTATTTTCGCCTTGATATACTCTCCGAACAGACGGCAATAAACATTGTAAAACCTCATCGCATTTTACGCGACGCGTATCATATTACCGTATACAGGGTGTTTGCACAACACGCACAGAAGTACTCATCCGCTCTTTTTTTTTCATCTTATACCCTTAAAATAAAACATAATATAAGACCATGATAGAAGACATACGAGTCGGTAATTGCTAAAATCAAGACATACATATAGCAATATAGCAATAACCTAGTCGGTAATTGTTAAAATAGCACGTTATTAATTTTTGCGCAATAGCGGCTACCGACTGAGACTATGGATCTAGGCAGCCTTGTTAAAACGATCGTCTTTTGGTCGAAAATTGAAAGCCGACGAGCGATGGCCATGCATTTTATACGCTCACTTCGTGGCATTGAGCTAACAACCAACTAACAATTTCTACATTGCACGCACACACAAAAAAAAAACACATAAATATTTCCAATCTAGCATCTTAATTTTCATCTGTGGCGATGTTACTGTGGCATCTCAAGGTTTAAACGTTATTTTACGTTGCTCACAGAAAGGTCGAGTAGTTTTCGCCATTTGCTTAGGATATTTTGAATAGCGTTGGAATAAACTTATTCATTTTTGCAGCCCATTCAAAAAAAATCAATTGGGTTTAGGGCTGACCACGAAATTGCACCCTGATGCCCAATCCACCTTCCAATTCTCTCTTCACGACAACAATGTCGGTTGCGTAAAACAAATGCCAAAAAAAAAATCTAATTTATTCGGACACCTTGTGTATGTTATATTATATCCAGTATAAAGTAAAATGAACGTCTGTTGCCCCCGGTAACATCTGACCCCAGCTCCTAATAACAAGATTAACCGAAGAGCCGAACGCAGAGTTCAATAACTGCGAAGCGAAACGAAAATAGAACCAAGCGAAAGATCATGAACGCACCAAACAATAGGCCCAATCTGCAACTCAAAGCCTTGACGGCGTACAGAGAGCGTCATAGTCAGGGCCGGCCTGAGAGATATGCGAGTTGCGCGACCGCACGGGGCCTTGCGCTTCCAAAAGCCCCGCGCTGGCAGTTCATAATAAGTTTATTATTGTACGAAAATAAGTTTATTATTGTACAAAAAGCCCCGCAAGTCAACTTCGCAAAGGTTTACAAAAAAGAAACGGAAAAACTAATTAAAAAACTAACAAAAACTGTATACTAAAGACTAGAGAGAATAATTCTTAGAATAACTCATGGGATAACTCTTAGAATCTATGTAGGGTTCGTTTGGTCAAAAAACTGATAAAAGATGAACAAAAATTGAAAAAGAAGCGGTATCAAATCATAAGGCCCCGCGCCGACACTGTAATAATTTATATTATCGTACGAAAGGCCCCGCGAGTCAACTTCGCACCGGGCTCCGCGTTCGCCCGTGTCCGGCCCTGGCCATCGTTAAACATAAACTCCACTTATTGCTGGTGAATTTATCACTTGTTTAGTCGTAGTCACCCACGTTTTTTATTAATTGCTTTATTAATCGGCTGCCTTATCGTTTTCAGTAAATTTCCTTCATTTATCAGCGAAGACAAGCGTACAAATGGTACAACGGATCGGGCTGGAATTTTGCATACGTATTTAGAATTACCACGGGACGAACTGGATTGTTTTTGGTGACAATCTGACAACCGGAAGTGGGGAATGTTACCATAAATCTTGATGTTTCTCAAAATAAAGGATTGCAAAAGGTGTTATGGAAGTAGTCGGAATGTTGGGTGAGGGCCACTCGTGGGTGGTGACCACCGGTGGTCACTCGAGCTATTTTTGTTAACGAATATTCCGTTAGGTGGCGCAATGATTCTTTTGATCGACACCATTAGCAGGGAGACGGGTTGTGAGAGGGTTAGTGCGACCATCAATCATGGTGGTAGGCTAATCCCGAGGGCTGATCTGAGATGATCGATCGTCGGCAATGGAAAAAGGATAAATTAGGGTGGGTAATACAACCCGGGCGCAATATTTCAACGCGACGTTGACGAATTTCCGCGAATAAAACGGTCGAAAAAACACCTACGGCGACTTCGCAAAAATGGTGAAGTCGCCGGTATTGATATGTATCCTAAATTCCCCTTTTCAAATAATCAAATATTGGGGACCTAGCCAGGGATTAATAAATAAATTCCGAGATAAGAACACAATAAATAAGTAACAATAAGCAACGATTGTGAAATAATTTAGTTATGCAAAATAAATCGAGGTTATGAGTCTTATCTCAATCCTATTTTTCGATTTGCCAACAGACTTGGAGCAAATATTTGCAGACACTGACTAGAGCGGTTTTATTGATTTTATTGTAGACAGAAGTATTTTATCAATAAAAAGTCCTAGAATGCTATGAATGAATCACTATTATTGGTTCACAATTCTTCACAATTTTATTCTAAAACGATTTTCTACAAACTAAAAGCAATTTGGTGTTAATAAAATTTCATTTCAACATTTTTTCTTGGATTTTTTCTTGAATTTATTAAATAAAACACCCCCAAACAAAAAAAAAACAACCCTCTCACCTGAACTTAGCATCCAGGGGCAGCACCCTCTGCATCTTGGCGGCATCCGTTCCGTTATTATTGCTCGATTTCGAGCTGAGATCAAGCGGCTCCTCTCCGCTTTTTTCCGTCGCATCTCCGTCAGAATTGAAGCCTGCTCCTCCCCCTGCGCCGCCTCTGCCGGCCGCCGCGGCCTGCGCTATGAACGGATAGAACTGCGGATAGAAAGACATGTGCGGAACGGGCGAACCGCTGTTCATCGCGTTCCGCACCGCGGCGAGCACCGCCATATTTGGATCGACCGTTGCCGACATCCTGCTGTTGTGGTGATGATGGTGGTGGTGGTTGTTGTTATTCTGGTTGTGTCTGGGCGTCAGCGTCGGCAGTGGTTCCGTGTCGCTGCGACTGTCGCTCGAGTCGGAATCCGTATTGTGGGGACTCTAAAAGAATGAATGATTGGTTACACAAGGGAACAAGGATCTTACAACCAATAAATCCAATTTCAGTTTATAGTTATGTAAGACAAATACCATCTGGAACAATTTTTTTTTGTTGTATCAGAAAGACGGAAGTTACAAAATAAGTTCGCTTAAAACAAACTCATCCATTATACCCACATTAAATTTCATAAAAATTGCCACATGACCGTATAGGCGTTAAGTTGCACGTCGCTGATTACCGCCCTATTGGCAACTGCGCCCGCATAAAGTGCACTCGATGACCAGTGACCTTTTTACCAGCCCAGTCGTTAAGAATTTTCGTTTATTGGATGCACTGGTGTGCAGGTATGTGTGGCAACTAACAACCTGTACACAATACTACCCCCACATACAGACGAATTGCTGCATTTCCCTCCAATATTCATTCAACAGTTACCGGGAAAAGGGGAGAAGAAAAACGCCCATAATTTAGCTAATTCTGAAAAGAGCAAGAATGGTTTTTGTGGTTTTGCTCTACAAATAATTACAATACACTGATACGAACATGTACAGAAGGGCTGTGGAGTGCTTTTCTTCACTCAGAGATTACAAAATTTATTAGTACTTTGTCAATATATTTTTTAGCACGTCATTAAGTTACACCCTGTATATAGTTAACTGTAAACTTCGCAATGCGTTTGAAAAGCTAAATAATAATAATAATAATAATAATAACTCAATGCAGCCATATGGATTTCGTAAACTATTCATGTAGGAACGACAACAACAACAACCACAAGTACTGCAAATAGTGAAGTAATATTTGCTCTATACATGATTTAAAATTAGAAAGGAGCGGCACATCTACACCCACCGCATATGGCCCAATCAGCAACGTGAGTGGTCCTTTATTATGGCCTAATAGGTTCTATTCAGTAAGTTCTAACTGTAAGTATCCATAACGACTTGTGATATTATAGCGTTCGTTATGATTTATTTACACATGGCTTCTACATCTATCGAAAATAATAAATTTTCGTAATAAGCTAAATTTAAAATCAAACGAGTTATCTGGAGATAAACTGGATTGTATTTTTGTAACAAAGAACTGTATTGTATTTCTCTGCCAAAGTAATTCTTCTATAAACAAGTAGACGTTTGTCTCATAACAACAAAAATATTTCGTTGGACGAAAAATATATATGCTTCAACGAAAAAACAGTTTCTTAACCTAAGATTCTTACTCTGAGAGATACATAGAAAGTTGTGCAATTACTTTACAGATGGCGCTAAGCTTTTCTCGCGTCTTTTGTCACATATCACCGCTATATAAGTTCGAAGATATTGAGTGTTCGTATATTGTTTGTTTATATCTATGCATAAGTGTTTTATTTCATGGGTGACTTACAAGAATTATGAGGAAAACCAGGATTATAGTGGAATAGCCTACACAGGGAGAACTCTAGTCTTGGATATCAAGAAAAATTGTTCTTGAGTATATAGTGTAGCATGAAGAGGATATTTTTGTTATCCAAATAATATTTTTTTCTAATAAGAATTTCAATATGTTATAGCTATTTCAACGTCTAGTTATTCTTCCGGTTTAAGAGTTTAGTATTTTTATGTTGAGTATATTTTGCTCTGACGAAGAAAATGTTATTCTTCTACATATAAAAAGAGTAAGACGTTCGTTTTACATCAATTGGATGAAAAATATACATGCTTCAACGAACAAACAGTTTCTTGACCCAAAAGTATACGTACGTATCGCTTAAAACAGACATAATTCCTTTCAAACAGTTCCTTCATACTTAAAACAAGAAAACGTAATACGTGGAACATCAAGAAAATCATATTCTTACTTTGAGAATTTTTTATTTTACTTGAACCAACCAAATGATCTTTCTGCGGATATAGGAAAAAGTGATAGTCTTGACTCAAAGATATTCGTGTTGTATCATTTTTCCCCTTGTGTGCAAAAAGTACACAGTAACAATTTCACGATTTCTGACTCAGTTCTAAGGGCAAACTTATTAGACAATCTAGATTTTCTCAATTGGCCAAATAATGAATGATTTAAACCAGAATGAGTCATTAATAATTCTCCAGTTCAATTATAATTTCCTTTTCCTGCCCGTTGTCCAAAAGAATCAAATCGTGTAGAACGAAAGGACTTAAATATGATTTCATCGAATTCTGCAGCATAATTTACCGTCAAATTATGGTGTTTACATTTCGAAAAAAATATGTAAATAAATAATCAGCGATTTCTCAGCGTAACTGTGTCAAACTAACAAACGATCAACATCCGGGTTTGCGACGCTCGATTAAGGTTGCAATCGCCATTATTGTCGATTATTCGCCATTATCAAACTTAACGAAACTGGATCAATCGATTTACAAGTCCAGGTGAGTGGCCGAAATCATGATAGCTATACCAACGTTTGTCGTTCTCGATTTTGTACGCCTCCATAATAAAAACGTCTGTTCACTACTTTATACATTATGTGTTGTAAAATTTTCCTTTCGCTCGAATTTAATAAAATACCTACGTTGTGTACAAAAAAAAAACAATTACATTTCGATTTTTGTTATCGCGAGATTACCGAAACGTGCGCGCTCTGAAAATTGAACTACACGGTCCGAAATTGCATTCTAATTATTTCAGGTTGATAACTATATTCGATTTGGGTTAATGTCTCGTTTCAAAACCTAAATAAATTGTACACACACTGTCGAACAACAAAAGTCGGTCGTCTGACCCTACCCTAAAAGCCCGGTTTACACATTCTAGATTTTCAACACCCTGTATAATAATGATCAGAGAAATCATCGCGTGATTAGCACTACCGTAAAATAGATATTAACAACCGGTTACCGCGGTAACGGTAATTATGATTTATACCGCGTGCGCCTATATATGTGTGGGTCGTCCTCTAAAATCTAGGTCTTCATCGGCTATATGTTCTTTTCAGGTTGGCAAATTAATTTTTAATAACCGTTCTGGCGTTGCAAACTATTAGAAAACACAAGAGCGCGTGGCGTGTGTGCTTGCAGTCAAGGAAAATGCGTTTTTCCTTCTATACTAGAGCGAAATATCGCGCCGATAAAAAACCTTTTACCGCGCGGCAGTTATTCTGTTACTTCGGTGGTAGATTGACCTCGCTCAAACCTAAACCTTGAGGTTTAGTACTGCTGTTAATATATATTTATTAGTGGGTATTGTTACTGAGGTGGGTATGTATGGCTATTGAGGTTGGTAGTATGTACGTAACCGCAGGAATTTAAGCTAAAAGTTGTGTCGGTCCAGTTTTGCTTTCAGAAGTACGTGGGTTCCATAAATGAGGTTGCATTTTAACAGCTATAGCTTGTAGGGTGTCCACTCACTCAGAGAACTGTTTGTTGTACTAATTTTAGTACGCCCGCGCAGTATAAAATTGGTGTTTGAGCAAAAATAAGTTACGGATTTTACAGTCAGTCGGCAGTACGAGCAGTACTTTAGTTTGAGCAGTACTTTAGACTGATTAGCTTTTAGTTTAAGCACAAGTGAATGCATTTTAACAAGAAAGTAAAGTATTTTAATGTATACGACAATCAAGATCCATATTTCAGAGGTCACTGAGCTCAGGCAGCGATATTTAATGTTTATATACCTATCTCAAAAAAATGCCAGCAAACCAATCTCTTTTTTTTAATTGGCAACATTGGATTTAGAAGTGTTTGACTAGATTGTATGGTGACGTGTTGGTACTTCTTTTCAGGTAAATCGGGTATTACACATCGATCTGTGCAAGACATTTTCCTATAACCTTATTAGTTTTCATATTATCAAAATTATGTCCTTTTTGTGATTTTTTATTGGTCGTGTTGGTACTCCTTTTCAGGTAAATCGCGTATTAGAAATCGATCTGCGCAAGCCATTTTCCTATAACTCTATTAGTTTTCATATTATCAAAATTATGCCCTTTTTGTGATTTTTTATTGGTCGTGTTGGTACTCCTTTTCAGGTAAATCGCGTATTAGAAATCGATCTGCGTAAGCCATTTTCCTATAACTCTATTAGTTTTCATATTATCAAAATTATGTCCTTTTTGTGATTTTTTATTGGTCGTGTTGGTACTCCTTTTCAGGTAAATCGCATATTAAAAATCGATCTGCGCAAGCCATTTTCCTATAACTCTATTAGTTTTCATATTATCAAAATTATGTCCTTTTTGTGATTTTTTATTGGTCGTGTTGGTACTCCTTTTCAGGTAAATCGCGTATTAGAAATCGATCTGCGCAAGCCATTTTCCTATAACTCTATTAGTTTTCATATTATCAAAATTATGTCCTTTTTGTGATTTTTTATTGGTCGTGTTGGTACTCCTTTTCAGGTAAATCGCGTATTAGAAATCGATCTGCGCAAGCCATTTTCCTATAACTCTATTAGTTTTCATATTATCAAAATTATGTCCTTTTTGTGATTTTTTATTGGTCGTGTTGGTACTCCTTTTCAGGTAAATCGCGTATTAGAAATCGATCTGCGCAAGCCATTTTCCTATAACTCTATTAGTTTTCATATTATCAAAATTATGTCCTTTTTGTGATTTTTTATTGGTCGTGTTGGTACTCCTTTTCAGGTAAATCGCGTATTAGAAATCGATCTGCGCAAGCCATTTTCCTATAACTCTATTAGTTTTCATATTATCAAAATTATGTCCTTTTTGTGATTTTTTATTGGTCGTGTTGGTACTCCTTTTCAGGTAAATCGCGTATTAGAAATCGATCTGCGCAAGCCATTTTCCTATAACTCTATTAGTTTTCATATTATCAAAATTATGTCCTTTTTGTGATTTTTTATTGGTCGTGTTGGTACTCCTTTTCAGGTAAATCGCGTATTAGAAATCGATCTGCGCAAGCCATTTTCCTATATCTCTATCAGTTTTCATTTTATGAAAATTGTTTATTTTTTTGTGACTTTTTATAGGTCGTGTCGGTACTCCTTTTCAGGTAAATCCCATACTAGAAATCGATTTGTGACGTCGATTTTGCCATATCTTTGCTAGTTTTCGAGTTATATCAATTCTAGCTAACATACACGTGATATTGTGCTTAGTAATCCTATATAACAACATCGATTCGCAAGTAAACCAACCAGAAGCGGTATTCGTGTAGTGAACCATAACGTTTATAGGTGGAGGCGATACCTAGTCACGTTTTAGATAAAACCTTGCTCCAATTCTAAACGATTGGTTAAGAAATACGAAACCACACAATACCGTCATCGGTATTAAGTTACTGAATTTAATAAGATTTGCCATTCAGGACAAGGAGGTTTGACAATGTATATATGATTACTACCTCTAGTATAAAAATCTGGGGTGGCCTCCACCCAACTTTCCGACTAAATTATTGACACAAGTGTCTAAAAAAACACAGTGGCATGTCAGTGGCACACCCTTTTGCTATTTTCTCTTAAGACAAATTTTTCGCAGGTGAAAATGTCACGGTTTTTCTCATGAGGTCAAACACACACGTTGTATGTGTGTTTGTAGTTCGATTACGAACTAGAGCTTAACGAAATATTGCGAAAGCATAGCACACCGCAAGGCCGTGTCGTTTTATACCGGCTAACCGACGATATCAATCACCGCGAAATTAAAATTTTGCGTACCTAGTCTTGGTACGAGATAACAAGATCCGCCAGTTATTAAACAAGTCGAATTCTACATCTGTAGGCTACCGTTTGACCGCGCCCACGTTCGGTTGCATGCCCAAGTTGCGCAAGGTCCTGGAAAAATGTCTTTATCTTGATTCATTTCAGAAGTGGGATTGGCGGCATTATGCTTGTTATTTTTTTGCTTAATTGGTATTATTAATGTACTGCTGGCTACTATAAAGTATCCACTTGATCAAGAATTAATTAATTTTATTAGTTGTTTATTCCTGTGTATGCAGTAGATTTAGTATTACTTGCGTTTTAGAACTGTGAAAATTACGTCTTTATTCTTGAATATTTAGCAAATGACTATGTGTTTTTATCTCCACGAATACTTAACTTAAATATTCAAATCTTCCACGCACCGGAAAAGATTTCTTATCACATTCCTGGTATTAATAAAACATACCGCTTGTTGAAGAAACATCTTTCTAACACGCCCCATAAAGCCGTCTCAATACTTCCCAAGTGAAGTCCGTGAATTCTCTCTGAGACTTATTATATTATATGCAAATTGTCCGCCACACATCGTGCTCCACATGTTGTATATCAAGTTATATACCGCAATGGAATAGTCACGACTTATTCATGCTAAACTCTCAGGGTTCGCGACCATTATAAGCACTCCATCAAGAACTCAACAAATTCCAGGACTAATTACATATATTGTACTTCTATAGGTATTTTGTAAATATATGGCGTATTTTCATACGTAAATTAAAAAATAATTAATTTTACATGAATATTTATCTCCGTACTTTAATATCAAAGGTAAATGTTCTAACTAAATTTTGGTTGTAATCCAAACTGTGAAAACTCGAATATTTTAAAATAAAAAAGTCTCTGCTTGCTATCACTGTATGAATTGGGACAGTTAGTTCTTTCTTGCAACGAAACAAATATTTATTTTAGACAAAACTTAAAATGTGTCTGAAAAAATATTCCGAGGGCAATTCTATGCAAAAAGTGACAAACATTGTTAAAAAATGTAAATCGACGGTTCAATATGTTATGAAACACTACGGAAATACAGACACAGTGAAAAATTCTCGTCGATATCGTCGTCCAGAAGTTTTGAATCAACATCATGAACGATATGAATTATCTATATGAATAACAGACGTAACTTCTATTGTCTGTGATCACGGTTGGGCGATCAAAAATTAACTGTGTGCGCGTAGGTCTGGTATAGGCGGGTATAAAATTACGTCTTACAAAATTACGAAGCATTTTTCTTTCCCTCCTGTCTTCAAAGCGGTAATTAGTGCGTGCACTGTGCGTTGCTTAAGTAATGAGTGCCATTATTTACGAATGCAAAACTCCGGTGGACGGGTTCACTGGCATTCCGGGCGGGTGGGTGTATCCCGCTTCTGACATGGTATAGCGAACTTAATAATCGACAATACTCGTTATACTTATATCTTCTAACGTTACAATATGTCTTAGAAAATCTAACATAAATACGCAAAAGTAGAAAAAGCAAAACGTATCTTGAAAACGAGTAAAGATACAGCAAAACTGGCATTATAGATGAATTTAACACGACCTAGTAAAAAAGAAAAAAATCTCTGAAATTGGACAATTTTCATAACTCGAAAAGTATAAGAGAGAGAAGTAAATCGAGCACGCCAATCGATGCGCAATCCCCAATTTACTAGAAAAGGAGTACCAAGACGACCAACAAAAAATAAAATTCTTTTCACACTTTGATAATTATGCTGTTAGAAAAAAAAATAAATTAAATAGCCTATGTCAATACCAACAATGAAATAGCCAAAACGTCAATGAAACAATTTATTAAAGGTAAGAAAAAATTGGTGAAAAAACTTGTGCGCGATGACCTTATTTCTACCTTTCTCTAGAACTACCCGTGAATTGTTCCACACTTATATGACTTTCTTCGTTGTCCGATGATGGTGGTGTATGTCGATTCAATACGACTCTTGTCTGTGGGGCGAGTGGCTCTAGCGGTAGAATGCTGCTCTCCTGCTAGGAAGTCTTGGGTTCAAATCCAGGCATCAGCTGAAGATCCTCGTCCCGCCGCCTTTCGCAAGAGGCGTAAAACCGTGAGTGCCGGCAACCAGTCGAACACCTCTGGTTGTCGTTATCAAACAGTATGTAAAAATGGGTAAGCACAAAGGGCCAAGAATTGGCCTAGGTGACAACAAGACTCTTGTCTCTACCTCTAAGGTCTTCTGTATGTTTTCTTCTGCTGTTGTGACTCTCCACTCCTTCCGCCTAATACGCATTTCTCTTGCATCACACTTCTTTATTCCTTTTATCAGTCCCAGTTCATTATTCTTATGATATCGTTCTCGGTCTTTTCTCCGTTTTTACTCTACATCAGACATTTTCTTCCGAAATTTTCTTTAATCTTGCTATTTTGCCGTTTTTTTGTGCACAGTTCTATCTTTTTTCATTTTTAGTTTTAAGCTGCTAAACATTTAGGGGAAATTCATAAAAAATGTCATCTGTTCTTGCTATCGAGGGCCGCCTCTTCGATTTACCTCGTATTACCTATTGTGCAAGTGGCGACCCGCCGCGGCAGCGAGGCGAACTAACTGACCAGAAACCTTACAATAACATCACCGGTTTACTTAATAAGCAATTGAATGGAGAATTTGTGGTGCTTACGTTACGTGGTATGTTATTGTTCAATGAAATTTCGATATTTGAGTGCAGAACCAACATCTCTGCTCAAGACTGAATACCGAATATAAAGAATATAAATATAGTCGATGTAAAATACCGCAAAAGTTTGAAAATTTTTACTAACCGCAATAACTTTTGTAATATCCGCTCGATTTTGATGATTCTTTCACCAAATTCTAGAGAAATTTTTCGAAATTTTAACTTACCAGACCCCCGTGATTATTGTGGTCGCTATCCAGTTTGCCGTCAACGCAGAAGTAGCACTTGCTCTGCGGCGACCAGTCCTTGAGGCGATCCTCGGCCTCCTGCTGTCGTTGGGCGGCGGCGGCGTCGTCGGTGGCGGCAGGAGCCGCCCCCGTGGTCTCCTCCTTGCAGATGACCGTCGTCGTTGCGGTGTCTTCGCCTTCCTCGGAGGCGGTTATGTCGGCGTCCCCGTTTTCCGGCTTGGGGGCGGCGGCGGACACCGTGTCCGCGCCAGTTCCGTTCTCCGACGGTGGCGTCTCTGCTGTCGTCCCGTTCGGCGACGCACCGTCGCCGATCTCGTCCTGCTGAGAGTTCTGGCTGTTGTTGGTTTTCTCGTCTGTCGGACTTTCGTCCCTCAGTGGTGATGATTCTTGTTGATGTTGCTGCTGCTCGGCTGCAGATTTCTTGATGTTGTTGTTCAGTGGCTGAAGGTAATTCCTGGACATAGACTCTTGGTATAGTTTCCATTTCCTGCGACCCATCAGCTCCTCAGCTATCCTTTCCAACCCTGCAATTGATGGAGAAAAGCGGATATTAGGACCTATTGCCTTCATTCCCCAAAAGAAAAAACATGGCACTTCATCATGTTTGAGCACGGTGTTTTCGCTAATGCATTTCAAAAACGTGTGGGAAGGGCGGAAAATTGTTTTTAAGTAACGAATTTGAGATTTTCGCTATAAATAAATACGTTAAACATCGGATTTCAAATCGGAGTAAAGTACTTTGTTTTTTGTTACTTTTTCCCTAATAATTACCTCAATTTATTTGAGAAAACTAAAAAACAATAAAAGAAGCGAGTTCTCATACACACACGCGACCAAAAATCGATCGGTAAAACCGGTAACTTAATTTTCCACCGACCAATTTGCGCCTGAATAAATAACCATGCCTTGCGTTGTGGAGAAATGACAAAGTGGACGCAAAGAATGGGTTTGCTGGTAGGCGAATTCATCAATAATTGTCACCAACCCAGTTGTCGCAAAAGCGTCCCAGATTTGTCCAGTAAACTCAGTTATTTACTTACATTTTGCTCAAACGGAGCGGAAGTTGCATTTCAGAAGGAAATATATAATTATGGTCGTCATACTGTTAGAGAGAGACACACGAACTTTCACAAACAAATTTATATCATTTTTACTTTCCGACTAGAGTATCCCAGAAGAAAAATAGTGTAACCGACGGAAAATATCGAGATTTTAGCGGAAATACGCGATTTAGGGTTCCCTGAATCGATTGCAATGATTTCTGGAAAATGTATGTATGTATGTATGTGTGTATGTCCAAACAGATTTTGACAAACTCAATGCCACTGACATTAAATGTCTGTATGACACTATGTAGGGTCCAGAGTGGTTCTGGCTTCACAAAATTGAATAATTACTAAAGTGTTCGGAGTGAGGGTCACCCCAGATACTTTTCCTTGCCTTTAAGATTGCAAGAAAAATATATGCTCTGCCACATGTTTTGATAAAAACGATGACTAATAAATTCCAGTACGAGTAGGTGTCCTCTTACACAATATAAACAGGTTTTGGTAATTTCTGCACCGTGCATATTATAATATTACAGAAAAAGCACGTGCTAGTCGCCAACGTCAGGCGACATTGTTTTCTTTAGGTGCTCAAATAAATTGCCATGCAAGCAAGCAACTTTTCGTATTGTTGATTTTCTGAGAAATATTGCAAAAACTTCTTTGTTGTTTTCAATAGCAGTCGACACATTTTCTGACGACATGTTGATGATGATGATGATGAACTGATTGATAGATTATATTTACCTTAAATAACTAGAAATTGAATAACTAGAATTGAAGTGAATTTATTGTAACAGGCCTAGAGCTGCCTGCAACAAAATCAGTTAAAAAATTATATAAATTCAAAGAATATGCAAAAGTACTGCTTTAAAGCTGTGTATTTTGATGAATCGATAAAAAGCTACCATTCAGAAGGATCGTGGGGAATATCAAACTCGTTCATAAGACCCTCAACATCGTGACGTACACGTAAAGATCCTTCCATTTTTAAATATGCTTTAAAAGGCTCGTGCGAAAAGATGCCATTCCTGCAGTCTAGAACACAATAACTCGGCTTTTTCTTTTGATAAACCTAAGTCTTTAATCCTGAATAACCTAAGTCCTAAATCATTCAGTTCGCACTGGTTTATAAGGTGACATGTTCCTAAAACTTCAAATGGTGAATCTTCACGAATTGCCTGATTTTACAGCGTGATTTCAGACACTCTGTCAAATCAGGCAAGTTTCTTCAAACAGGCGACATTGGATGGCGCACTTTGGAGAGGATGGTTCGCTCAATGGGTGATAGGTCGCGATTCTGATGGCAAGTTTGGATATTTTATTTTATACTTATCATTCTTCGAATATCCGGAGACACTTATCGTGCAAAAATCTATATTCTACATGATTGGAAGGCTCTCGCCACAACATGGGAACTCCAAACGGCATTTTCTGTTGCTTCCCTTTCCCATGTGTCAGTACAACAATCGCACATGTAACAAAAGTTATTTGGTAAATGTTTACAAAATCAGTTGGTTTATAAATGAAAGGTCGGTATGTACAGTGATGGCGACAGCAGATTGGACGTCAGGATGCATTTAAAATAGCAAACAAATAAATGAATTAGAAACTGTACACGTCGACGGATGTTTTTTCGTGATATGCAAAACTCGTGACGAGAGGTTTTAGAAATTGCAGCCGAAAGCGGCATTAAATATTTTAGCGAAATCCAGGCGCTTTCTCTTAAATTTTCTGCCCACTTTCGACAACTCAACCGACGTCCGATAGCCAATCGATAACTCACACGGGAACCTATACGTCCGCAAATACCTTAGAGGTCTTTTGAGAGAGGTGAAATAAATTTCAAGCAGAGAAACAAACACCGTTTCGCCTTTTAGGTGAAAACCGACAAAGAAATAATAACGAAACTAGTTTCTAATTAATACAATACCGTCTGTAGGCGGATATAGTTTCACGGTTTTATTATTTTTCAGTCAAACTGTTTCATTTATTATTATTAGAACGAGCTAGCGTTCTAGTTAGTAATTTTTAATTCCCATGCAGAATGTTGGTCGAACTGATATACCTTCTAGATCGCAAAGAATCGAGAAATCTTTGTCGTTCACGGTTCCTTTCTCACAAAAATTATCCATCGCTTTAGAAATTTCGTTAGAAATCGGAGACAGTTTAAATCCAATTTTCGATATTGTAGCTACGCATTAGTCCGTGTCGCCTAAATGCTAATGAAACCGTGGCGCGAAACATACCTAGTTGGTAATAACGTATTCGCGGAATAAATAACAAAAATAATGTTTGCGTTTTACCTGCGGATTAATTAATTACTAAAACTGACGGTCGATAAGTGTGCTATAAATTAGGTCAAAGTTGGTCTCACGTTTGATATTGAAAGATGCATTTTCGCTTCGCTTTCCCAACGGTTTTTAATTTCCGGTTTGATTTTCTGACAGAAGATTAAAGATCGCATACAGACACTTAATTGTGCCAACGGCGTAGTCAGAAAGTTCGGTGAGGGCCACCCCAGATATTTTTGTAATGGAGAATAGCATACTTATCAAAAATAAATATAAAACACCTTACTTAGCAAATAAACTAGCTCTGTGTATATGTCAAAATTTTCGATTTTAGTTATTGGGCATTCTAGAAATATGTGGTTAAGGCTTCCCACCTGTCCACATTCGCAATATGGACATTTTAGGATACATTTTAGGTTATCTGCTATCTGTTACTGTTACGAATGTCCGGCAGGGGGCGTTTCGGGTTTGACGTTACTGTGGTAATAGCAGCAAAACAGGGGTCGACAAAAATCGATTTTTTGGATCGAAAATTGTTTTTAAGGCCGTTTTTTTGCTCAAAACTCTTTGCGAAGGGTATTTAGAGGGATCTTATCGTAAGACATGAGAGCGAGCGGCTTTTATAAGGTCGGCAGGAACGGATAAAAAATGTAAATTTTTGACGTTCATCGATCCGCTTGTCGGAATTTCTAGAGGTCACGTGATATTTTCTCGAGGTTCGCCTTCACCCGAAGAGGTGCAAAAACGTGATTTTTTTTCAAAATTGACGCATTTGATTTACAAAATATCGCGCAGTCCACGCGGAATTGTGTCCTTTTTTCAATTCGAGCGTCAAAAGTAATATTGAAAAGCCCAATTTTGCAGCTATTCGATCGCAAATGTCGGCCAAAATGGGCGATTCCGCTGAACGCGCCCTACACTTGAAAGTTCGCAATTAGTATAGGTAGACTACATTGATGGTGCTTCTAAAACGCAATACAGAATACTTTTCATATGACTGTTTATCTGAAACTTTTTGCGATAAAACTGCCTCTCCCGGTGTAATATAAAAACAGAAGTCGAGTCACTATATCAATACGATTTTAAATTTAGTCCACCCAACAGTATATATCCACCTCCAGATTTACAACCCACAATGCATCCTACAACGCATAATTTTGTCGGTGATGAGAGAAATCGTTTAGCATTCAACAGGTTACAAGCACTGCCCCCAAATTTCACGGGTCATCCAACGGGACACACCGCGAGAGGGTATGCCATGAAACCTCCAACAGGTGGTCGACACATATTACCAATACAACAAAAACAACGCGAAAATACACCTAGAACAGTCACTTGTCAATTGATAGCCATTCCTCGTTGTTTTTTCAAAAAACAACTGTTAAAAAAAACTCCTAAATATGTAGAATAATGCACTCCCTCAGCAAAACCATCAAAAATGTAGAAGAATGCAGTTTGAATCACTTCAACATCCATCCTCATTCCATTGAATGCGATGAGGAGTCACTGAGAAGCGTTGATGTTGTTGGAAGTCGGCATTCAAAGCAGTCTATGTATACTATAGCGTACACTGTGAATGGGTAACGAAGTTACTTCACCGTGCCACCGACTGGCTCAGTTACGTTTTAATGACCGAGCAGGCAATAAAACAAAGTGGAACGCCGCCATAGAGAGAGCAAGAGCAAGCATCACCGGCCAACAGTCAGCCACCGACAACAAACGTGAGCCAAATGGAACAGTTAACATTGATCTTGAGAACCAAACGCGCGCCTATGTTATATTATTACTTGTCTGTACGTGTGTACGTACACGTTACGTACATACGTGTACGAGATTGCTCTTTAGTGCGCATTAGCACGTCTGCGTGTGATTTCTCTTGCGATCGCAACGCCACAAATCGAGAAATTATGACGGCCGAACGAGGAACTAATGCATGATACTAATTATAAAGTAGCGGATCTTCCCCACACATGTCGTGGGGAGCTTTCTATCACTCTATGAACTGGGACAATTAGTTACTTCATCCTTGCAACGAGACGAATATTTATTTTGGAGAAAACTTAAAATGTGTCCGAAAAAGCGCGAATTGAGTGAGGATATGAGATGGCAAACCGAAACTGTGGCGGAAGCCCAAAACTGAATTAAATATCGAAAATTTAACTGTAACTGTTAAGCATGGAGCTGGCAGTATTAGGTATCGTTTGGGGGTGTATGTCGGCAGCAGGAGTTGGTCAATTATGTCTTATAGAACCAATAATGGACAGTAAGGCTTATCTTAAAATATAACAAGAAAATTTATTGTAAAGTGCGCAAAATACGAGATGACTTTATGCACGACAATGGTTCCAAACACACATCTCGAATAGTGAAGGAGTGGCTTCTATATAGGACCAAAGCAATCACCCTCCTCAATCACCAGATCTCAACCCCATAGAACATTTGTGGGAAGAATTGGAGAGAAGAATCCTGTTAAGCATGGAGCTGGCAGTATTATCGTTTGGGGGTGTATGTCAGCAGCAGGAGTTGGTCAATTATGTTTTATAGAACCAACAATGGACAGTAAGACTTATCTTAAAATATAACAAAAAAATTTATTGTAAAGTGTGCAAAATACGAGATGACTTTATGCACGACAATGGTTCCAAACACACATCTCGAATAGTGAAGGAGTGGCTTCTATATAGGACCAAAGCAATCACCCTCCTCAATCACCAGACCTCAACCCCATAGAACATTTGTGGGAAGAATTGGAGAGAAGAATCCTGTTAAGCATGGAGCTGGCAGTATTATCGTTTGGGGGTGTATGTCAGCAGCAGGAGTTGGTCAATTATGTTTTATAGAACCAACAATGGACAGTAAGACTTATCTTAAAATATAACAAAAAAATTTATTGTAAAGTGTGCAAAATACGAGATGACTTTATGCACGACAATGGTTCCAAACACACATCTCGAATAGTGAAGGAGTGGCTTCTATATAGGACCAAAGCAATCACCCTCCTCAATCACCAGATCTCAACCCCATAGAACATTTGTGGGAAGAATTGGAGAGAAGAATCCTGTTAAGCATGGAGCTGGCAGTATTATCGTTTGGGGGTGTATGTCAGCAGCAGGAGTTGGTCAATTATGTTTTATAGAACCAACAATGGACAGTAAGACTTATCTTAAAATATAACAAAAAAATTTATTGTAAAGTGTGCAAAATACGAGATAACTTAATGCACGACAATGGTTCCAAACACACATCTCGAATAGTGAAGGAGTGGCTTCTATATAGGACCAAAGCAATCACCCTCCTCAATCACCAGATCTCAACCCCATAGAACATTTGTGGGAAGAATTGGAGAGAAGAATCCTGTTAAGCATGGAGCTGGCAGTATTATCGTTTGGGGGTGTATGTCAGCAGCAGGAGTTGGTCAATTATGTTTTATAGAACCAACAATGGACAGTAAGACTTATCTTAAAATATAACAAAAAAATTTATTGTAAAGTGTGCAAAATACGAGATAACTTAATGCACGACAATGGTTCCAAACACACATCTCGAATAGTGAAGGAGTGGCTTCTATATAGGACCAAAGCAATCACCCTCCTCAATCACCAGATCTCAACCCCATAGAACATTTGTGGGAAGAATTGGAGAGAAGAATCCTGTTAAGCATGGAGCTGGCAGTATTATCGTTTGGGGGTGTATGTCAGCAGCAGGAGTTGGTCAATTATGTTTTATAGAACCAACAATGGACAGTAAGACTTATCTTAAAATATAACAAAAAAATTTATTGTAAAGTGTGCAAAATACGAGATAACTTAATGCACGACAATGGTTCCAAACACACATCTCGAATAGTGAAGGAGTGGCTTCTATATAGGACCAAAGCAATCACCCTCCTCAATCACCAGATCTCAACCCCATAGAACATTTGTGGGAAGAATTGGAGAGAAGAATCCTGTTAAGCATGGAGCTGGCAGTATTATCGTTTGGGGGTGTATGTCAGCAGCAGGAGTTGGTCAATTATGTTTTATAGAACCAACAATGGACAGTAAGACTTATCTTAAAATATAACAAAAAAATTTATTGTAAAGTGTGCAAAATACGAGATAACTTAATGCACGACAATGGTTCCAAACACACATCTCGAATAGTGAAGGAGTGGCTTCTATATAGGACCAAAGCAATCACCCTCCTCAATCACCAGATCTCAACCCCATAGAACATTTGTGGGAAGAATTGGAGAGAAGAATCCTGTTAAGCATGGAGCTGGCAGTATTATCGTTTGGGGGTGTATGTCAGCAGCAGGAGTTGGTCAATTATGTTTTATAGAACCAACAATGGACAGTAAGACTTATCTTAAAATATAACAAAAAAATTTATTGTAAAGTGTGCAAAATACGAGATAACTTAATGCACGACAATGGTTCCAAACACACATCTCGAATAGTGAAGGAGTGGCTTCTATATAGGACCAAAGCAATCACCCTCCTCAATCACCAGATCTCAACCCCATACAACATTTGTGGGAAGAATTGGAGAGAAGAATCCTGTTAAGCATGGAGCTGGCAGTATTATCGTTTGGGGGTGTATGTCGGCAGCAGGAGTTGGTCAATTATGTTTTCTAGAACCAACAATGGACAGTAAGGCTTATCTTAAAATATAACAAGAAAATTTATTGTAAAGTGTGCAAAATACGAGATGACTTTATGCACGACAATGGTTCCAAACACACATCTCGAATAGTGAAGGAGTGGGCTTCTATATAGGACCAAAGCAATCACCCTCCTCAATCACCAGATCTCAACCCCATACAACATTTGTGGGAAGAATTGGAGAGAAGAATCCTGTTAAGCATGGAGCTGGCAGTATTATCGTTTGGGGGTGTATGTCGGCAGCAGGAGTTGGTCAATTATGTTTTCTAGAACCAACAATGGACAGTAAGGCTTATCTTAAAATATAACAAGAAAATTTATTGTAAAGTGTGCAAAATACGAGATGACTTTATGCACGACAATGGTTCCAAACACACATCTCGAATAGTGAAGGAGTGGGCTTCTATATAGGACCAAAGCAATCACCCTCCTCAATCACCAGATCTCAACCCCATAGAACATTTGTGGGAAGAATTGGAGAGAAGAATTCGCCACACATGAAATAGGTAACAAAGATGACTTGAAAGAAAACCTCCAAGAAGAGTGGCATAAAACTGAACCTTCGGTCACGACAAATCTGGTTAATTCTATGGAACGAAGATTGCGACATCAAAGGGAAACCCTACCAAATATTAATATTCTGTTTCCGAGTTTAATTTTTTCTATAATTTATCGATAATATCATATAATATAAAATATAGAGGTTTGACACAAAGAATGCTTACAAACAAAAAAAACCTTAGAATAAGTTAGTTTACGGTTTACAGAATTCGTGTTAACTATAAACGGTTTATGATCCCAAGGAATTTTCACATTCTAACACGAAAACTAACCCCCCCCACTCCCAAACAGAGAAAGACGGACTCCGGCGTGCTAATTGCCGAGGATAATTTTTATGTCACGGCCATGTTGGATCGGTAATTTTCGAGAGCGCTGATGCCGGCGGCCAAGCGACCAATTAGAGATTCTAAAACTGGCCGAGGCTCTACGGAATTAGTATATAGGAACTAGCTCTGTGTATAAGTCAAAATTTTCGATTTTAGTTATTGGACATTCTAGAAATATGTGGTTAAGGCTTCCCACCTGTCCACATTCGCAATATGGACATTTTAGGATACATTTTAGGTTATCTGCTATCTGTTACTGTTGTTACGAATGTCCGACAGGGGGCGTTTCGGGTTTGACGTTACTGTGGTAATAGCAGCAAAACACGGGTCGACAAAAATCGATTTTTTGGATCGAAAATTGTTTTTAAGGCCGTTTTTTTTGCTCAAAACTCTTTGCGAAGGGTATTTAGAGGGATCTTATCGTAAGACATGAGAGCGAGCGGCTTTTATAAGGTCGGCAGGAACGGATAAAAAATGTAAATTTTTGACGTTCATCGATCCGCTTGTCGGAATTTCTAGACGTCACGTGACATTTTCTCGAGGTTCGCCTTCACCCGAAGAGGTGCAAAAACGTGATTCTTTTTTTCAAAATTGACGCATTTATTTTACAAAATATCGCGCAGTCCACGCAGAATCGTGTCCTTTTTTCAATTCGAGCGTCAAAAGTAATATCGAAAAGCCCAATTTTGCAGCTACTCGATCGCAAATGTCGGCGAAAATGGGCGATTCCGCTGAACGCGCCCTACACTTGAAAGTCCGAAATTAGTATAGGTAGATTAGCCTGTCTTCTATTCGCTTCTATTGGTTATAACAAAAATTAGAATGGAACGTATTCTCTCCGATGGTAAAGAAGGCTTACGTGCCCACCTGATAGCCATCAAGGTGGCCGGCCAATTTGCATACATCAACGGCATCTGTGTGCGTGCGTGACCGTGCTGTTGGCGGTTCTGCGCGAAGATTTTTAGATTGGTTTTAATATCGTAGGAATCGGTGGTGGTAGACCTTGGAAAACATCTTTGAAAGAGGCGACAGATGGCGGACGACTTGGTCGTCTTGGAAACGGTTAAAAATTTCGGTAATGTACGTTATTTTATTAAATAAACTATGATAATACCAAACAAAATGTCAATGAAACAATTTCACCTTATTTCCACCACGCATTCCTCTAGAACTATCCGTTAGTTGTTCCACACTTATATGACTTTCTTCATTGTCCGATGATGGTGGTGTATTTCGATTCAATAAGACTCTTGTCTCTACCTCTAAGGTCTATTTTCTTCTGTTGTTGCGACTCTCAACTTTTTCCGCCTAAATACGATTTTCTCTTGCATCACACTCCTTTATACTTTTTATCAGTCCCAGTTCTTTTTTCTTACGATATCGTTCTCGGTCTTTTCTCCGTTTTTACTCTAAATCAGACATTTTCTTCCGAAATTTTCTTTAATCTTGCTATTTTGCCGTTTTTTGTGCGCAGTTCTATCTTTTCAATCTATATAAAAGTGAACGACACCACTTTCTCATATGATAATACTTGAGAATAAAAATGGGGCTCTTTCTTCATTCAAGAAGTACTAATCACATAGAGCATTACCAAAATGAACATACAGTTTCAAAGTGTAACATTAACCATGTAACTGATGTCCAAATACATACAAATTCAAGAACTTACTAATCAAAGATCGGTGTACCGTCGATGATGCTAACTACTGCACCCTACATTGACGCATCAAAGGTTGTGGTGTATAGGTAACCACATGCCATTATCGAAATGACACAAAAGTGATGGACAAAGACTAAAGGCTCCTCCACACGCAACGGAAAACCCGAAGGCATGCCTCGAGGCCAAGACCTCAAGGAAAACCTCTATGTGTGTATGGAGAATTTTGTAGAGGTATTCCTGCGGATCTGACGCCTGGAGGCCGGAAATCTCAATACAAAATCTCATTTGGCTTGCCTCTTGGACTGTGTGGAGGGATATGAGGTAGGCCTCGAGGCCTTTTATTACTTTCTATAGCTAAAATAAATCAACAACAGCCAGAGCATCATTTGTTGACGCCATTGCGCGAGCACAAACTGGAATGCCTTAAGGCTGGCCGTCGTATATACCGTACTGTGTGGAGCCCCCCCTATTTTTAGGTTTTCCTCGAGGCCTAGCACCTCAAGGCAGACCTTCGGATTTTCCGTTGCGTGTGGAGCCACCTTAACACTATATAATTAACATTGGGACTTTACCGAAATTATACATAATGGTCATTTAATCTTGAGATATTTGTACAGAAACTTTAATATTTGTGTGAACTACTATTCAATAAATATGAACAGTAGCGTTTTATATAAACGTACGGAGTTATGTAACTGTTTATACATATGAAGGCTTATATAGACAAGGCATAGACAACAAACAATTAAGAATAATTTTCTCTACTGTCTATAGTACAGTAAGGCAGGTCGCGTTCGAATGCAAACAAACGAGAGAGTAGACGACGATTAATCAAACCTTGGAAAAATAATTATACAGAAATCTACAATCTAAAATTTTAATAAAGAAAACAAAACAACAACAAAAAGTAATAATAATGGCGTCATTGAATTACGTAAAAATCCTAGAACGGATAAACAAAGTCGATTTCGATGTTTAATAAAGACGTCCTTGATGGGCATTTGTTATTATTAGTATTATTAATTTTTGTTCGTAAGAAAATTATCGAGTTGGGTATAAATAATTTTAATAATCTCACCGGTAAACAAATTAGTATTCCTCGATTTTGCATACCTGGCAAACATTTTTATTAGTCGCAATTTTGATTTAATTTATTTGTCGATTTGGTTAGCACGTTTTTTCTTCGTGTGTTTGCGAATGTCTCTCGCTAAGTAAATATCAGTTTTGACGCCTTAAACTTATTGCGACGAAATATTCCGCAATACGAAATGACGAGGTGACATTTCCATTTAGTTACCTATGTAGATACCTAATAAATAATAATTATAAAACCCGCTGCAATGCAATTCCAAACTATTCAAAACAACAAAAACAAATTCCACAGTTCAGACAGAACTCCTCAATGCAATACTTTTATGTGTATAACTGTATATTCCACAATGTGAAAATTGTGAGCTTTTTTTGTGACCACGCAATCTGGGGAATTTCTATTGCGCAACGTTTCCGTTCCAACTTTTTGAAATTTCATTGTTCTAGAATGTTCGCTAATCGAAAACAAATACGACGTTGGTAAAAGTCGAGAATCGTTCAGTTATTCCGATTCTGAATTCTTTTGACTGAAAGTGACGTCAATTTTTGTTGTCCTACATACTTTTTCATTTTATAACAGTTGACGTTCATTCATAGACAATAAGGTTATATCTCACAGCCCAGAACATACCTACAGTATATCAATAATTCCTACGAAACACGATTTTAGGAAACATTTTTATTTGAAATGCGTAAATAACAAAATACGCATCACATTTACCATCTGGCTTGTTCGAAGTCGGACTGTGATAACAAAAAATTGTTTTCGATGTGTTGTGATGTCGAAATTGTAAGATAAAAACAAGGTTTTTCACGAAACGAGTTTAATTTTTAGAAACGTACTATCAAAAAATGTGGACAACACTCGACCATCTGGCAAAGTCGAACGGCTAGCAAAAAATTGTTTTCGCGCGTTGAGCTTGAAAAGAATTCTAAGAAATCACACACGGACAGAAAATAAAAGCCAGAAAATACTAAATAAAATCGATGTATGAAGACACTGCTGCTATTTTGGATTTAGAATTGGAGATCTGGAAAAGCCATAGACACCTAATTATATGCTGTATTTCCTGTTATATCGAACTTTTAAAGTGGATGAAAGGTGTGGAAAAGAAAATGTCGTTTGCAGTTCCCATGTTGTAGCGAGAGCCTTCTAGTTATGTAGATGATTGCTATTTTTGCGCGATAAGCGTCTCCGTATATTAGAAGAAGGATAAGCATAAAATAAAATATCCAGATTTGCCATCAGCATCGCGACCTATCCCCCATGGAGAGAACCATCCTCTCCCAAGTGCGCCATCCGCTTTATCATCTTCGATTTTTGACACAGAAGAAATTTCGCCTGTTTGAAGAAACTTGAATGATCTGACAGAGTCTCTGAAATCACTCTATCAAATCAGGTAAGTCTTGAAGATTCACCATTTGAAGTTTTAGGAACACCTCAAAGGTGAGGTGTTCCTAAAACTTCAAAAAGGATAAACCAGTGCGAACTGAATGATTTAGGACTTAGATTATTCAGGATTAAAGACTCAGGTTTATCAAAAGAAAAAGCCGAGTTATTGGGTTCTGGGCTACAGGAATGGAATCTTATCGCATTTGGTGTGAAAGTGTATTCATTTACAAAGCCTAACGAGCCTTTTAAAGCATATTTTAAAATGGAAGGATCTTTACGTGTATGTCACGAAGTTGAGGGTCTTGATATTCCCCACGAGCTGAACAATAAGTAAAAACAAACCTCCATATTTGTTCATATTTATTTATATTTCATCGACAACCGAGCGATTGTAAATTAATGCGTTTCGAGTTTTTTAATTGAATGCACCGACGGTTGCATGACATGACCTTCGCTTTGTTTAATTTCAATTTCAACGCCTAGGTACTTATTCGACCCTGATATACTCACAGGAAATGCATATACATAGATATACCGAATGTCCAAGTTTGCAACGCTACATGCAAAAATATATACATAAAAATATTGGGGCCCCCACAGCTAACTTTTCCACTACCTCGTTGACAATCTAGAGTATCTAGACGTCAACATTTGTCACATTCACAACCATAGCGACTAAAACTGCGGCTATATACTGTCAGACGGCTTCTGTAAACGTTTATAACGCCTAAAGGGTTCATCCTAGTAAGCTAAATTCTTAGCCCTTGCTCGTACACGCCTTGCAACCTTTGCACCCCTAGTTTCCTTCTAAGTGGCCAGCACTTAAGTGCGCGGCCATATTGGAGCTTCGCTCCTAGTAGAGAGCCTAGCTGCGCTCCTCGCGCCGTTGCATAGATACTTGGCGCTAGGCGACTCATTACGACCATCCTCATAAGGATAAGTTAATCTTTTCTGTTGCGAGGAGCGCAGCTAGGCTCTCTACTAGGAGCGAAGCTCCAATATGGCCGCGCACTAAGAAACCTAGCCGGAAAGTACGAATCAGTATAAAAGTTATAAATAATGTAAAAATGTGTGAAGGCAGTGTGAGGCTGTCGTTTTGTCGAGAGCGACCGCCTGTTGGCGAATGCAAACGCCAACACGTTCGGCGATAAAGTTTTCAAGGCCGTCCCGGAAACACTAAACTTTGCGGGCCTCGGCGCAAAATTTGATAATGCAAATTTGAGCTAATCTTGTTCCGCTGATACAGCGCGCGGACCGACCGACAACCAACATGAAATGCGACCGAAACTAACAAACTGAAACCGCAAAGTTTCGATTAGATATAAAACTGTGCGTCCTAAAGTTGACGTTTCTCCGTTTTTTGCTATTCGACAAAGAAAATCTATGGTTAACTTTGATGATTCTTTTAATATTATTTTTTTATGTTTGGATTATACTAGGCTGGTCGCATTAGGCTGTTTTACTAGCGTGCTATTTGCTACTGGCCGCTAACAGTGTGACCACTCACTGTTTCACCAGTTGGCGAGTGAGTTTAGCAGCAGCCAGCCCACCAGCGCTGGTTTAACTACTACAGCAACCAACATTTTTTATTCAAACAAACTTTTCACTCAAATCAATGTCTTTCTCTACCAAATAATTTCAAAGAGAAACCATTTGGTGTAAAAGAATCGTTGCTAACCAGTAAATTCACTTTGAGCAAAAAGTTGAAGAATGAAAAAAACAAACAACCACACAGACATAGTTTTTTCTTTGTTTTCGTGTTGAAAGTTAATTTTGTTGTGTCGTAGATAGGTATCTATAAATATAACTAACTAACAAATAATACATTCCACGAACATGGTCGAATGTTATGTTTAGTTTATTATTTCGTTTTAAATTTATGGTTTTAAGTGACACATGTACAGATAACAGTTAGATAAAACTAAGAAATTATATTACATATTTCTTTCAATAATTATTAACTCACAAAAAATGTAAGCATAACTGGAAGTATGTACATAATTTAGCTACGAGCCAAATTTGGTTGAAACCTAATCTGTGCTCTGATTGGCCGAGTTTAGAAATTAATGTCAGTTGTTAGTAGAGTCGTGTGGTTCCCGCCCACTGTCAAATTCGGCTACCATACTAAATAGATACGTCGGTCTCTCTCTTTTTCTGTGTCGGTGTCACGAACGCCGCTGGATTGGTGAAATGGGGAACCGGCGGCTTTGTTGCCTGCGCCTTTCCAAGGTTACCAACGCTCTATTTCGTCGTAATTCGTGCCACCGTTGTTGATCCTTTGTTTAGAAAACGCTTACGCAAAACGGAAGGGATTTTTTTCTATTATTGTTTCGGTCTCGTAAGAATTTGCTGCCTGCGATATTATAACATTACTTACATTACAAGTAGGTAACATATTTATTACATATAGGTGTGTACGATACTACTTCTATGTGTATTTTGTGAATATATGGCGCATTTTTATATGTAAACTAAAAAGAATTAATTTTGCATAAATTTTTAACTCCTTACTTTGATATCAATGTAAATGGGGTGTATGTCGGCAGCAGGAGTTGGTCAATTATGTGTTATAGAACAAACAATGGACAGTAAGGCTTATCCTAAAATATTACAAGAAAATGTATTATAAAGTGCGCAAAATACGAGATGACTTTATGCACGACAATGATTCCAAACACACATCTCGAATAGTGAAGGAGTGGCTTCTAATATAGGACCAAAGCAACACTGAATCACTCTCCTCAATCACCAGATCTCAACCCCATAGAACATTTGTGGGAAGAATTGGAGAGAAGAATCCGCACGCATAAAATAAGTAACCAAGATGACTTGAAAGAAAAGCTCCAAGAAGAGTGGAATGAAACTGAACCTTCGGTCACGACAAAACTGGTTAAAGCTTATGGAACAAAGATTGCGAGCAGTAATTACATCAAAGGGATTTTCTCTCTAGGGCCCTACCTAATAAAAAACATAGGGTTTTATGATGCTTTTTATAGCATACTCCTGCCTTAACCTTGAATATTGATGATGTACCTCGGCGTATTTGGCAGTGGTTTATTTTAAACCCACATCTTGCTCAAAATAGGAGATCCGGTCGACAATAACAGGAATCGGACATCAACTGACGTACCTATAGCCTTTAAAAGATACTCGATAATAATAATAATAATTAATAATAATAATTAATAATCAATCAATGATTCTTTGGCAAAACTTGATTGGAAGTGCAGTATTTACAATTAATAAACAACAAGTTCGACTTATGATTATTAGACTTGATTACAGCAATAAAAATTATGCACAGAGAGAAGTCTATTCTTGGATATCAAGAAAAATTGTTCTTGGGTATCTAGTGTAGCATAAAGAGGATATTTTTGCTTTCCAAATAATAAGAATTCCAAGTAATAAGAATTTCAATATATGTAGTTATTTCAACGGCTAGTTATTCTTCCGGTTTAAGAGTTTAGTATGTTTATGTTGAGTATATTTTGCTCTGACGAAGAAAATGTTATTCTTCTACATATAAAAAGAGTAAGACGTTCGTTTTACATCAATTGGGTGAAAAATATACATGCTTCAACGAACAAACAGTTTCTTGACCCAAAAGTATACGTACGTATCGCTTAAAACAGACGTAATTCCTTTCAAGAAGTTCCTTCATACTCAAAACAAGAAAACGTAATACTTGGAACATCTTGGGTACAAAATATACATGCTTCATCGAACAAACAGTTTCTTGACCCAAAAGTATACGTACGTATCGCTTAAAACAGACGTAATTCCTTTCAAGAAGTTCCTTCATACTCAAAACAAGAAAACGTAATACTTGGAACATCTTGGGTGCAAAATATACATGCTTCAACGAACAAACAGTTCCTTGACCCAAAAGTATACGTACGTATCGCTTAAAACAGACGTAATTCCTTTCAAGAAGTTCCTTCATACTCAAAACAAGAAAACGTAATACTTGGAACATCTTGGGTGCAAAATATACATGCTTCAACGAACAAACAGTTTCTTGCCCCAAAAGTATACGTACGTATCGCTTAAAACAGACGTAATTCCTTTCAAGAAGTTCCTTCATACTTAAAACAAGAAAACGTAATACTTGGAACATCTTGGGTGCAAAATATACATGCTTCAACGAACAAACAGTTTCTTGGCCCAAAAGTATACGTACGTATCGCTTAAAACAGACGTAATTCCTTTCAAGCAGTTCCTTCATACTTAAAACAAGAAAACGTAATACTTGGAACATCTTGGGTGCAAAATATACATGCTTCAACAAACAAATAGTTTCTTGGCCCAAAAATATACGTACGTATCGCTTAAAACAGACGTAATTCCTTTCAAGCAGTTCCTTCATACTTAAAACAAGAAAACGTAATACTTGGAACATCTTGGGTGCAAAATATACATGCTTCAACGAACAAACAGTTTCTTGACCCAAAAGTATACGTACGTATCGCTTAAAACAGACGTAATTCCTTTTGAAGCAGTTCCTTCATAAGTACTTAAAACAAGAAAACGTAATACTTGAAACATCAAGAAAATCATGAGAATTTTATATTTTACTTGAACCAACCAAATGATCTTTCTGCGGATATAGAAATAAGTGATATTCTTCACTCAAAGATATTCGTGTTGTGTCGAATAAATTTTTCCCTCTGTGTATAGTAGAGATATTAGAGTAGACATCATTTATCTATGAGCAGACTAGTTACATGGAAAACACGCAGCCGTCTGCAATAGCGCAAATAAAGTTGTTAAATGTGCGATTTCACCTTTAACCCGCGAGTCTGCGAACGCATCCGACTAGGAGAGCGCAATCTGAACTTCACTGTCCTACCAGCAGCACGGTAATTACCTCAGAGTTATTGAATGATAATTAACTTCTAATGGACAACTCAACCGCACGCGGATTTTACGTCTTTATATGTGTATAAGTAGGTACTTATATACACATAAAGACGTATTGACTTGAATGAAGACAAATGACTTGATATTAACCGAGAAATTTGTCAAACTTTACGTTTTAGTTGATGACGTGGCATTTAAAAGTTATTCTGCCAGTAACTTTCGTTTCTATTTGTAGGTATTATAAGTTCACTTTTAACATTTTACTGCTCGATAATTCATCATTTTTCATCGATATTTTATGTACTGCTACTGTCTATAAGGAAGTCGTCTTTATAATTGATTTAGATTGTCCAGAGTGATTATGTCTTTCTATATAATATTATACATTTTCCTACGTATCGAAGAGAATGTTATTATTGTTATTATTGTGTGTTATTATCGGTTATTAGTGAGACCAACACCCGACACTGTCAGCAATAACTCTATTCATACTCATACATAATTTTATGACAGGTGAGCGCGAACTCAAGCACCTGCGTCTTGAGCGTTTTTAATGGTTTTACTTATTGTATATTGAAGGTATTACAATTATGTATATTTCGGATATGCAGTTAGACACTTCAATAAAAAACTATTTGCACGAAAACTCGTTGAAGATTTTTCTGTCAGATCTTTTTTACATCCTTTTTTACATACTTAACATCAAGAGTAACGATTTCTAATTTTACTTATTGGTTTTCTACGTTTTTTTTTTTTTGGCGAATGGGGCCATCCATGTCACACTTTGCGAAAACGAAAATAAGTGATAGAATTAGGAAAACACATTTAACAACCGAACTAGAACTTGCTATGTGGGTGACAGCTGATTAAACAGACATGTCTGAATAAATTTGAGGGAAAAGATTATGTGTTTGAATAAAAAACGTGCGGTTTCATTAAAAATTCTCGTTATGTCTACTGGTGGAGAGATGGCGCTGACGTCTCTAGTCACACCTCGGCTTAGTTTGGGCTTATATAAGCCGAGCTATAGAAAGCGAACGGTATTCTGGTTTCTCTTCATTTGGGAATAGGTCTGTAGTCTTTACTAAAGATTTCCGTGGAGAAAAATAATCTAATGAGTCCACTATAATCTTTTATTTTTCGACTACACTATGTTTGGAGTAAGTTAAATACTAAATTGTCAAACAGTAAAGGAAGATTTTTTATTTAGAAGAAACATAAAGTTCTTGAAAGAAAATGTTAGTTTCTTTTGAAAATATTATATTATTTTAAATTAATTAACCTTCAAACAGTATGACCTGTCTGTATGATTTTTATTTTGAAAATTACGAAGAACATTATTAAATTTAATATATGAACTCCTACTTAGTTACGTAATGTTGCCAAAAGGGAAACAAATGAACGACTGACCTTTCAATAGTTATAACTCATTTCAGCAAGTTATCATGAAATCTACTTTGCGCCTTAGGTTACAGCGTAAAAATTCCTGCTAAACTATGGTATTAATTTTGATATCATTGGTCTAACACTTGTGGCTACGTATACCATACCTAATAATTATGATACATAGATCAGAAATCTCTTGCGTTAGCATTTTTATTGTTAGAATTACCTGGGGACGAACTGGATTGTTTTTGGTGATAATCTGACAATAAAAAGTGGCAAATATAACATATATTCTTCTCATATATTATTTAAAATAAAAATTATAAATCACAAATTTATAATTTTATATTATTAGTTATACATTTAATAAAAGTAATGAATTATTGCTTTAAATTATTTATACCATAATCTTTTATTGTTTTTCGACTATGCTATGTTTGGATTATAATCAAGATGCCATGAGTATAACCCAAACATAATAAAATAATGATTTAACTAAAGAAAATTATTTATTTTTATTATGTCAAGTACTAAATTGTCAAAGGAAGATTTTATATGTAAAAAGAACGTAGAGTTCTTCAAACAAAATGTTTTCATTTCTTTCGAAAATATTATGTTATTAACTTTAAATTAATTAACATTGATACAACTACGATAGCTTTGAATTTAATAAATCTTACCAAAGAAATAATTTCTTTGTGGCAACCAAAGCTTCGTCTGCCACTATTTAACATCGACTTTTCTTTGATTTGAAGCAAATTCGTTTCATTCAAATATTGTTTTTCTCTCTTATGTTAGGTTGCCTACAAATATAATTAATGAAATGATTATAAACGTACTTTTTTCGTCCATAAATAGTTCAACATCAGGAAGTAAGAAGTCGTCACTCACCTGCAAAACAAAAGAAAGACACCAATCAGCAACGTTTTCCAAGATAACATGCATAAATTCTTCGATTAAGTACCCAATATATAATTAGTTATTTGTGACTGCCAAAAGTTTTGTTTGTGAGTACCAAAAGAATATTTCATCTTCATCTAAAAATCTCAAAGCATATTATCTACCTATACTAATTACGAACTTTCAAGTGTAGGGCGCGTTCAGCGGAATCGCCCATTTTCGCCGACATTTGCGATCGAGTAGCTGCAAAATTGGGCTTTTCGATATTACTTTTGACGCTCGAATTGAAAAAAGGACACAATTCCGCGTGGACTGCGCGATATTTTGTAAATTAAATGCGTCAATTTTGAAAAAAAAAAATCACGTTTTTGCACCTCTTCGGGTGAAGGCGAACCTCGAGAAAATGTCACGTGACGTCTAGAAATTCCGACAAGCGGATCGATGAACGTCAAAAATTTACATTTTTTATCCGTTCCTGCCGACCTTATAAAAGCCGCTCGCTCTCATGTCTTGCGATAAGATCCCTCTAAATACCCTTCGCAAAGAGTTTTGAGCAAAAAAAACGGCCTTAAAAACTATTTTCGATCCAAAAAATCGATTTTTGTCGACCCGTGTTTTGCTGCTATTACCACAGTAACGTCAAACCCGAAACGCCCCCTGCCGGACATCGTAACAACAGTAACAGATAGCAGATAACCTAAAATGTATCCTAAAATGTCCATATTGCGAATGTGGACAGGTGGGAAGCCTTAACCACATATTTCTAGAATGCCCAATAACTAAAATCGAAAATTTTGACATATACACAGAGCTAGTAATAAACTATTGTTAAAAGTGCTTTAATTGCTAATATCTATAAGTACGGCGTATGATTCAATGTGATGTATCATCTTACTCCCCTGGACTGGCATGTGCCACGTCAACACATTATTAAAAATAAACCAAATCTTACGTAATAAATACACACTTGGATGCGATAAATTCGTGTACAGCATTTTTCAGCGCTTTTCAACACGAACACAACGTTTTCTCGGAATACACGACTTTCAAATGTTTGGCCTATTCATCATTATATTCGCAGAGTTTGGACAATTTCCATCCTATATACAAAAAAAAAATATAGTAGAAATAGAAATAGTAATAAAATGGTAAAAAAATCATATTAATACTGCCCACAGATCAAACTCTGTTGATCATAGATACGTTCGTAACATTTTTGAGCGATTACAAAGCTGATGGCCATGGCGAGCGCACTATGCCGGCCCTGGATTGGTCGTTTGGGGCCACCAATGACCTTCGTTTTTAAAAATATATCCTAGACATCTATAAATTGAGCATGCGGTCGCCCATAGTGAGTGCATATGCATGTACAGTCACGTAAAAAGAATGTACACTGTAATCATTATTTTTTGTTTGTTTGTAGTGAATTAATATAAAACACAAACACCAAGGACTAAGTTTTGTTGAAAATAATACAATTTAGACATACAAGACATTAAACACTATGGATTTTTTTCTTTCTAAAAAAAAAAAAACGAATTTATTGATTTGAAGACATACTGTATCCCTTTTCTTCACAGTAATTCTGTACTTCCGGTGTTCCACGCATGTTACCCCCTCCCCTAACCCTAATAAATAAATTCTAATGCATTATCTTTGATTTGAAGCAAATTCATTTCATTCAAATATTGTTTTTCTCTCTTATGTTAAGGTTGCCTACAAATATAATTAATGAAATGATTATAAACGTACTTTTTTCGTCCATAAATAGTTCAACATCAATTGATTTGAAGACATACTGTATCTCTTTTCTTCACAGTAATTCTGTACTTCCGGTGTTCCACTCATGTTACCCCCTCCCCTAACCCTAATAAATAAATTCTAATGCATTATCGATCGCCATTTTAAAACAGTGGCTATTTTTCTTCCGGGTTACCATTTGGCATGTGCGTGCGTAACAACTATAGATCGTGGGCCCTTTCCCGAACGGGGTGGCGCTTCTTACCCCTAAACCAGTGGCGTGCCGACAAGGGAGGAGTATCCACAACCCCCCGACTCCAATAAAATTTACATGCCGCACAAAATTCAAACCGGAAATAGTCGTTAAAGTACATAAAATACAGCCACTACGAATTACGCAATTTTCCAGCGAAATAGAGGCCCCAAGGTTTTCGATATTGACCTTCGGTTTGACTGAAAATTTATTTGCGATAAACGGTATTTATAGATATCGATAGATTTATATGTTTATATGGCCGTATCTAGGAAATATGGCTAATATTGATTTTTAGTGTATATGTTGGGTGTAATATTTATTACCGATGATAGGTCAGTTAAGTTAGGGTTCTTATTTTGGATGTTGGTTACTGTTTATAACAAAAAAAAATCAAAATCTGAAAAAATATGTGATGGAATGCATATCGACTGCGCCATGTAAAAATATTGGCTGAAAATTACTGAAATAATGTCATGAACAGCTCGTGCGTAGTATTTTTATTATTATCTGAAAATTCTTAGACAAAGGAACATTTGACATGGTGGAGAATACCTCCATAAATATTGGTAAGGAATCTCATTACTTACTTTTTCCATAATGATTTTTTTGCGCTTTAAGTAAATAGGAACATTCTTCAAATTGCATGTTGTACTCGACTTTTTAAACAATAAATTCCACACAATGCATTTTGTTAATCTTTACTGATAGTGGATGAAAGGGAAGCAAAAGAAAATGCAGTTTGCAGTTCCCATGTTGTGGCGAGAGCCTTCCAATCATGCAGATGATTGCTATTTTTGCACGATAAGCGTCTCCGGATATTCGAAGAAGGATAAGCATAAAACTAGCTCTGTGTATAAGTCAAAATTTTCGATTTTAGTTATTGGGCATTCTAGAAATATGTGGTTAAGGCTTCCCACCTGTCCACATTGGCAATATGGACATTTTAGGATACATTTTAGGTTATCTGCTATCTGTTACTGTTGTTACGAATGTCCAACAGGGGGCGTTTCGGGTTTGACGTTACTGTGGTAATAGCAGCAAAAGACGGGTCGACAAAAATCGATTTTTTGGATCGAAAATTGTTTTTAAGGCCGTTTTTTTGCTCAAAACTCTTTGCGAATGGTATTTAGAGGGATCTTATCGCAAGACATGAGAGCGAGCGGCTTTTATAAGGTCGGCAGGAACGGATAAAAAATGTAAATTTTTGACGTTCATCGATCCGCTTGTCGGAATTTCTAGACGTCACGAGACATTTTCTCGAGGTTCGCCTTCACCCGAAGAGGTGCAAAAACGTGATTTTTTTTTTCAAAATTGACGCATTTAATTTACAATATATCGCGCAGTCCACGCGGAATTGTGTCCTTTTTTCAATTCGGGCGTCAAAAGTAATATCGAAAAAATGGGCGATTCCGCTGAACGCGCCCTACACTTGAAAGTTCGTAATTAGTATAGGTAGAGATAAAATATCAAAATTTGCCATCAGCATCGCGACCTATCCCCCATGGAGAGAACCATCCTCTTCCAAGTGCGCCATCCACTTCATCATCTTCGATTTTTGACACAGACCAAATTTCGCCTGTTTGAAGAAACTTGCCTGATTTGATTTAAAAAATCCTGATTTGACAGAGTGTCTGAAATCACTCTGTCACATCATATCATGTCCCAATGTTCCCAATGACAATAAAATTGTAATTGATGTGACTTTTGTAATTATGTTGAAGGTTCGAATTCGAATTAATGGAGTAAAATGTTTGAAGAACTGCCGTTTTGGTAGGTATTACTATTAAATGCCATACATCGAAAGATTTGTAAATAGAAATTCCTTGGGTTCGTTTCAGCGTTAACGATTAGCGTTAGCGATATTCACGACAAAAGAATTGGCTGTTTTTATGACTTTACACACCTGTTGAAAGTATAAGACCTATTCTTCATACAAAAATTCGAATTCCGACTGTCGCAGTATGTAAACAAGGTCAAACATAACCTAACACGCTCGGATACGTTCGAGATTTCAGGAATTTTATTATTATTTAGCAGCACGAGCTCCCTAACTTCGATTGAGTTTTCAATAATAATTATCTTTTCAGCGATGAATTACCACAGACGTACAAATCTGCTTTATTCAATTCCTATATCAAAACACACTTCACGAATGCGTTTCATTCTCCCAAATACTCTCCGCCCATGATTGGTAAAATGCTCTACTGCGCCGTACACATTTAAGTTTAAATCAACTCTACCACGCCATACTCAAAAATAAACAAATTTCGCATAAAATCAACAACCTCATACCCATATGTCACAAGAATCAGACGCAGAATCACAGAGACTTGCGCTCGTGTATATTTACAATTATGCAATAAGTAGGGTACCCCGATAATATTCATATTATCACGCCTAAACCGGAGCGTAGCCAAAATAAACTGGCCTAATCTAAAATCCGTTGCGGGGGGCAGATATCTGGGCAACAACAACGACGGTTCCTAACCTTACCACACGAAATCACGTTGTCAAGTTTTGTTTTCCGCGATAAGATATCGAAAATGTTTTAGAGGTGCCGAAATGACGAATTATCGCGCAATATTTATACTAAAAATAGATGCGCTATTTTGCTATCGCTATCGCTATCAGATTTTTTGGAAATCCGTCTGCGCACTAGGCTCTTATCTATAGAAAACAATTTTCATCCGATTGCAGTTTTTGATTGATAGAATATATGACTAGCTCTGTGTATATGTCAAAATTTTCGACTTTAGTTATTGGGCATTCTAGAAATATGTGGTTAAGGCTTCCCACCTGTCCACATTCGCAATATGGACATTTTAGGATACATTTTAGGTTATCTGCTATCTGTTACTGTTGTTACGAATGTCCGGCAGGGGGGCGTTTCGGGTTTGACGTTACTGTGGTAATAGCAGCAAAACACGGGTCGACAAAAATCGATTTTTTGGATCGAAAATTGTTTTTAAGGCCGTTTTTTGCTCAAAACTCTTTGCGAAGGGTATTTAGAGGGATCTTATCGTAAGACATGAGAGCGAGCGGCTTTTATAAGGTCGGCAGGAACGGATAAAAAATGTAAATTTTTGACGTTCATCGATCCGCTTGTCGGAATTTCTAGACGTCACGTGACATTTTCTCGAGGTTCGCATTCACCCGAAGAGGTGCAAAACGTGATTTTTTTTTTCAAAATTGACGCATTTAATTTACAATATATCGCGCAGTCCACGCGGAATTGTGTCCTTTTTTCAATTCGAGCGTCAAAAGTAATATCGAAAAGCCCAATTTTGCAGCTACTCGATCGCAAATGTCGGCGAAAATGGGCGATT
Organism: Aphodius granarius; assembly: GCA_963971325.1. Classification (NCBI taxonomy): domain Eukaryota; kingdom Metazoa; phylum Arthropoda; class Insecta; order Coleoptera; family Scarabaeidae; genus Aphodius; species Aphodius granarius. Next base: position 33,336,180 of record OZ020223.1, read on the forward strand.
CCGCTGAACGCGCCCTACACTTGAAAGTTCGTAATTAGTATAGGTAGATAGACAATGGGTTTGGCTATGTAAGTTTAGTTTATTTATCATGTCCCGGGACCATGAATTGAAATTGAAATTTGCAAATCATTGACTACGGATGCGTACGAAGTAAATTATTCTCGGATTTTATAGGTCGGTGCTATGCTGTTGCCTGCCGGACACTTGCAAAGTGCATGCCTCTTTGATGCAGACGAGAGCGATGAGCTTGACCTAAATAAAACCCTATGTGAGCAAGGTTTGCGACCGCCACTGTGTCTGTCTGACTTTCTTCCTCTCAGATGGTTGTGAATCTTCGCTTTACTGGGGTAATAATAACGTAACTGAACGGACAAGAAGAAACACTTGCGATTTTATGAAGGATAAAAGTTGTATCTGTGTAATCGATCTGATGCTTTTGTGGTCTAAGTTGTCAATAACCTACGCTTGTTGCTGGTGCAATATATGGTTTATTTTGTTAACAAAACCACAAAGGTCAACAACAAATGATGACAAAAGATCAGGGATTCCAGGGAACCATCTGTTAATGAGGTTCAATATCTGGAGTGGCCCTCACCCAACTTTTCGACTACAACGTTGGTACAATGATATGTCTAAACGACGTTTGTTACACTGACATTTGCGATCTTTTAGATGACTCGCTGATAATTAAATAGTTTGGTAAACCGTTCAATAATTTTTTGAGGGAAAAACTCTGGGGTTTACTGCATACTTGAATAGCTCTATCGATTGATTTCATTAAGAAATTCGAACAAAGAAATGTATCTTTTATAGTTAATAAAAAAAAACACTGAGATTATCAACGTTAATGTTTTCCTTTGTCTCCATGCAGTTCGTCGAAAAAAAAAACTGCAATCAAACGCGACGCATACCTAATCTACGATAAGATATCAAATAATCAGGACGATGTGCCAAAAAAAATACATCGGTACGTACATTGCGCACTCAATTTGGCATTGCATACCTCACGCTAAAGACTAAAGACTAGAAACCGAAGAGAACAAACAAACAAGCGACAACAACAAAAAAAGCGATATACTAAATCTACCTAAACAAAAAAAAAACAACAGACCGCATTGGAAATCCTCATACACATGTCTCATAACTCTTATCCTCGGCGATTTGGTCACACAAGAAGGCGCGGATATATCACAATTCGATTAAGAACAAAATTTAATGAACAAACACCAAAAATCCAACGTTCAAAAAATGGTTAGTTAACATATTAAGGCACATTGTCGTATGGTTTCATTTCGTAGGGCAGGTTTTCCGGCGTTAAAATAAAAAGGGCTCGTCTGGCTCACTATGTGCAAGCAACTGTATGTCGGGTAGGTCAGGCACACTGTTGTATACGACGCGGTGTGCATATGCGCGCCTCGCGACGAACAGACAGGCGAAGTGCGCTATCTTTGTCGCTAGGTGTCGCTGGAACTCGCTCACGGCCGATGCAATATGTAAGTGCTGCATCGCGGGGGGATCCCTATTCTTGCCAGTTGCCCGAGTAATGATAACGCAAATATTTGTTGTATCGTCATGTGGGTCGAGCTCTCAGGGTTTTCGCGTTGTTTGCTGGCGAGGGGGGGGAGGGGGGAAACGCGGAAAGTCGACGAATATCGTCGATGATGAAAGTTGGAAAGAGGTTTCCCCGGAAAAATGCGCTTGATAGAGGGTTTGAAAAAGTTGTAGATCGGTTTGTGGAATTTTTTGAATTGTGGGTTTTATGCTGGTGGTGTTGGTTTCTGTTTTTTGCAATGGTCTTATGCGGGTTTGGGAGGAAAATTTCTTGGATATCAAAAAAATTATGCTTGGGTATATAGTGTAGCATGAAGAGGATATTTTTGCTATCCAAATAATATTTGATCGTAATAAGAATTTCAGTATATGTTATAGTTATTTCAACGGCTAGTTATTCTTCCAGTTTAAGAGTTTAGTATGTTTATGTTGAGTATATTTTGCTCTGACGAAGAAAATGTTATTCTTCTACATATAAAAAGAGTAAGACGTTCGTTTTACATCAATTGGATGAAAAATATACATGCTTCAACGAACAAACAGTTTCTTGACCCAAAACTATACGTACGTATCGCTTAAAACAGACGTAATTCCTTTCAAGAAGTTCCTTCATACTCAAAACAAGAAAACGTAATACTTGGAACATCTTGGGTGCAAAATATACATGCTTCAACGAACAAACAGTTTCTTGACCCAAAAGTATACGTACGTATCGCTTAAAACAGACGTAATTCCTTTCAAGCAGTTCCTTCATACTCAAAACAAGAAAACGTAATACTTGGAACATCTTGGGTGCAAAATATACATGCTTCAACGAACAAACAGTTTCTTGACCCAAAAGTATACGTACGTATCGCTTAAAACAGACGTAATTCCTTTCAAGCAGTTCCTTCATACTTAAAACAAAAAAACGTAATACTTGGAACATCTTGGGTGCAAAATATACATGCTTCAACGAACAAACATTTTCTTGACCCAAAAGTATACGTACGTATCGCTTAAAACAGACGTAATTCCTTTCAAGCAGTTCCTTCATACTTAAAACAAGAAAACGTAATACTTGGAACATCTTGGGTGCAAAATATACATGCTTCAACGAATAAACAGTTTCTTGACCCAAAACTATACGTACGTATCGCTTAAAACAGACGTAATTCCTTTCAAGCAGTTCCTTCATACTTAAAACAAGAAAACGTAATACTTGGAACATGTTGGGTGCAAAATATACATGCTTCAACGAACAAACAGTTTCTTAACCCAAAAGTATTCGTACGTGTCGCTTAAAACAGACGTAATTCCTTTCAAGCAGTTCCTTCATACTTAAGACAAGAAAACGTAATACTTGGAACATCTTGGGTGCAAAATATACATTTTTCAACGAACAAACAGATTCTTGACCCAAAAGTATACGTACGTATCGCTTAAAACAGACGTAATTCCTTTCAAACAGTTCCTTCATACTCAAAACAAGAAAACGTAATACTTGGAACATCTTGGGTGCAAAATATACATGCTTCAACGAACAAACAGCTTCTTGACCCAAAAGTATACGTACGTATCGCTTAAAACAGACGTAATACCTTTCAAGCAGTTCCTTCATACTTAAAACAAAAAAACGTAATACTTGGAACATCTTGGGTGCAAAATATACATGCTTCAACGAACAAACATTTTCTTGACCCAAAAGTATACGTACGTATCGCTTAAAACAGACGTAATTCCTTTCAAGCAGTTCCTTCATACTTAAAACAAGAAAACGTAATACTTGGAACATCTTGGGTGCAAAATATACATGCTTCAACGAACAAACAGTTTCTTGACCCAAAACTATACGTACGTATCGCTTAAAACAGACGTAATTCCTTTCAAGCAGTTCCTTCATACTTAAAACAAGAAAACGTAATACTTGGAACATCTTGGGTGCAAAATATACATGCTTCAACGAACAAACAGTTTCTTGACCCAAAAGTATACGTACGTATCGCTTAAAACAGACGTAATTCCTTTCAAACAGTTCCTTCATACTTAAAACAAGAAAACGTAATACTTGGAACATCTTGGGTGCAAAATATACATGCTTCAACGAACAAACAGTTTCTTGACCCAAAAGTATACGTACGTATCGCTTAAAACAGACGTAATTCCTTTCAAGAAGTTTCTTCATACTCAAAACAAGAAAACGTAATACTTGGAACATCTTGGGTGCAAAATATACATGCTTCAACGAACAAACAGTTTCTTGACCCAAAAGTATACGTACGTATCGCTTAAAATAGACATAATTCCTTTCAAGCAGTTCCTTCATACTTAAAACAAGAAAACGTAAGAACTTGGAACATCAAGAAAATCATATTTTAGCCGTTCTGCGGATATAGAAACAAGTGATATTCTTCACTCAAAGATATTCGTGTTGTACCGAATAAATTTTTCCACTGTGTAGACAACACCGATCGTATAGGTGTGCGTGTATTTTGGGTTCTGGCCAGCCTTACAGGCCGTGATCGGTGTACTGCTGTTCGGCACATTATTGGGTAAACATTGGGCCGTGATGGCATATATGAATAATTCGCGCTATGGGCTCAATTCGCCTCTTGTAATGGAATACACGGAATATGAATAATTATCCGCATGATACCTGTTATACCGTACAAGGTTTCCGTGTAGATACAGTCTGTGGGTAAGTATAGGTACATATAGAACGGTACACAGCGCAAGGGATGTTCTTTGGGGTTGTTGGACCATCACCCAGAGACTATTTACCTACCCTATATGTGTCGAACACGTTGTATTCACCTATATTTAGTTTAATTTATTTTTTATAAAAGAGAAAATATTTCTGTACAATATACAACTCAAATTTGCAGCAGAAACTTGCATATAATGATGCTACATAATATTTTTAGATACTATAATCGCTGTTTGATGTGTGACAGAAAGAAAACAGTATAAGCGACAAAAAAATGTGCGGTCTCCTCATACGTTATCGATAAATTTTCAGGAAAAGCATACAGTACCGACGAAAAAGTGAAGATAAAACTAAAAATTAGAAATTTTAATAGCCGGCTTTAAAAAAATAACCGTCTGACTGTCATCGCTCATTAAAACCATTTCTGTCCCAAGACGTGATGTGGTTGGACAAAAACTGCAAAAAATAGAGTAAATACTCTTTTATATACTTCTGACTCTTTAATATCTTCAATTTCAAAAAGGAACAAACACTCACAGTTACTCGCTCTTGTAAAGACAACGCATTTGATGAAAACATTAACAGTCTTTTGCTGAACACATCTGTTGATGTTACTGACGAAGATATTATCTTACATGATGATTAATATGAATATGAGAGCTAGGAAAATTAATTTTGTTGTCATTACTCTAAAATGTACTACATATTTTATGGGCCACCCTGTAAAGAGAAAAATAATTTTAAGATGACTACTTTCGCATTCCACATGTAAGAAAATTTCATTTATTTAATACTATCTTTAAGAAAATGTATCTCCTGACATCGCACTATTGGAACAACCTGTATATGTCGGTTTAAAACTCATATTAGTAGTAATTTAATATTTAATGCTAATAAATATGATATTTTGCATTAAAATTAAGTAGCAAAGGAAGATATTTTATTTAAAAGAAACGTAGAGTTCTTAAAAGAAAATGTTCATTTCTTTTGAAAATATTATGTTATTAAATTTAAGCAGCAACCAAAGTTTTGTCTACCACTATTTAACATCGATTTTTCTTTGTCTTGAAGCAAATTCGTTTCATTTAATTTTTTTTTCTCTCAGTGTGTGTAAGTAAGATCAGTGGGCACATATTATAGAAAACAGTCCAAAATAAAAGGATTTGTTATGAAGCGTATGACGTGAAGGTAGTTATAAATAATTAATAACGGATCAAAACACAGCATCCGTCCATGGAAATCCGGTTCAACCTCAAACACTGCACACAGGCAAACGCGAACAAATTCAAAGACAGACAGAGATAGCCATAGATACCTACATAGCTAGGCTACACAGAGAGACAGTAATTGCCGCGCGTCCGTTTCCGATTCCATCGAACAATTTTAAATCAAGACAAATGGCGGTGGCAGCAAACACTTTGATCAGAGGGCGCCATCTCTATATCGGATCAGAATTCAGCATATTCTCTGGTTCTGCAGCACCGCCGGTGCACCCTGCGATACCCCTGTAGCGCAGATTAATCCCGTTTCTGGTTACAATTAATTTAATTCAATCAGATACATGTCCGGCGGGCCGGGTGGGTTTTGCCCCCATTTCACGGACGCCACTGGCCCTCTCTCCGATATCGGCCCGAACGGTCATAGCCAAATCGGCCCGAGGGTCTCAGCAACCGTAATTTACCGCCGCCACACAGCAATCACAACGGCCTAATACGCAATATACCTATTACCGAATTGGGATCTTGTCATATAGGGAGCGATTCGTATTGGATAAAGGACTTTACAGAACGGCGTGAGCATCAAACGCGAACACGTTATATCAAAAATTTGTAGTTTTTAAATCAATGTTCGACTTTGTTTGTATTAAATTTTCAAACAGTAAAGGAAGCACGTAGAGTTCTTGAAAGAAAATGTTCTTTTCTTTCGAATATATCACTTTATTAAATTTAAAAAAATTGCTCTTGCATATTCTTCTACGTATAAAAAGAGTAAGACGTTCGTTTTACATCAATTGGGTGAAAAATATACATGTTTCAACGAACAAACAGTTTCTTGACCCAAAAGTATACGTACGTATCGCTTAAAACAGACGTAATACCTTTCAAGCAGTTCCTTCATACTCAAAACAAGAAAACGTAATACTTGGAACATCTTGGGTGCAAAATATACATGTTTCAACGAACAAACAGTTTCTTGGCCCAAAAGTATACGTACGTATCGCTTAAAACAGACGTAATTCCTTTCAAGCAGTTCCTTCATACTTAAAACAAGAAAACGTAATACTTGGAACATCTTCGGTGCAAAATATACATGCTTCAACGAACAAACAGTTTCTTGACCCAAAAGTATACGTACGTATCGCTTAAAACAGACGTAATTCCTTTCAAGCAGTTCCTTCATACTTAAAACAGGAAAACGTAATACTTGGAACATCTTGGGTGCAAAATATACATGCTTCAACGAACAAACAGTTTCTTGACCCAAAAGTATACGTACGTATCGCTTAAAACAGACGTAATTCAATTCAAGCAGTTCCTTCATACTTAAGACAAGAAAACGTAATACTTGGAACATCTTGGGTGCAAAATATACATGTTTCAACGAACAAACAGTTTCTTGACCCAAAAGTATACGTACGTATCGCTTAAACCAGACGTAATTCCTTTCAAGCAGTTCCTTCATACTTCAAACAAGAAAACGTAATACTTGGAACATCTTCGGTGCAAAATATACATGCTTCAACGAACAAACAGTTTCTTGACCCAAAAGTATACGTACGTATCGCTTAAAACAGACGTAATTCCTTTCAAGAAGTTCCTTCATACTCAAAACAAGAAAACGTAATACTTGGAACATCTTGGGTGCAAAATATACATGTTTCAACGAACAAACAGTTTCTTGGCCCAAAAGTATACGTACGTATCGCTTAAAACAGACGTAATTCCTTTCAAGAAGTTCCTTCATACTCAAAACAAGAAAACGTAATACTTGGAACATCTTGGGTGCAAAATATACATGTTTCAACGAACAAACAGTTTTTTGGCCCAAAAGTATACGTACGTATCGCTTAAAACAGACGTAATTCCTTTCAAGCAGTTCCTTCATACTTAAAACAGGAAAACGTAATACTTGGAACATCTTGGGTGCAAAATATACATGCTTCAACGAACAAACAGTTTCTTGACCCAAAAGTATACGTACGTATCGCTTAAAACAGACGTAATTCAATTCAAGCAGTTCCTTCATACTTAAGACAAGAAAACGTAATACTTGGAACATCTTGGGTGCAAAATATACATGTTTCAACGAACAAACAGTTTCTTGACCCAAAAGTATACGTACGTATCGCTTAAAACAGACGTAATTCAATTCAAGCAGTTCCTTCATACTTAAGACAAGAAAACGTAATACTTGGAACATCTTGGGTGCAAAATATACATGTTTCAACGAACAAACAGTTTCTTAACCCAAAAGTATACGTACGTATCGCTTAAAACAGACATAATTCCTTTCAAGCAGTTCCTTCATACTTAAAACAAGAAAACGTAATACTTGGAACATCAAGAAAATCATATTCTTACTCTGAGACTTTTGTATTTTACTTGAACCAACCAAATGATCTCAAAGATGTTCGTGTTGTATCGAATAAATTCTTCCCTCTGTGTACGATACATTTGGGATACCTGTATATAAATACTTATATATTATACAAGTTATTGCAACAATTCTAAAAACGTACCTAATCATTGGAAAGGTCTGTTTGTTCCAAGTTCACAAAAAAAGCAATAAACACGCGCGTAAGTAGTTTGCGCTAATTAAATCAAATGATTGTCAAGAGTTTGGCTCAAGGTGTGTGCATGTAAGTTATTATTTTTCCGATTTGAATATTAGAATGCGAAAGATTCCGTGAAATGTCCAGCTGCTGTCTAATTAAATAAACAAATCACCTTAGATTACAACAACAAAAAAACCCGGAATACGTATTTTTAGTTATTCCGCAAAACAATTGCAACAGTTGCAATGCTGGAATTAATTATGATGAAATAATTATGATTGGAATAATGCGTTTTGAGGACTGCTTCGAATTCTGGTAGCTATTAATATAGTTATTATTTGCAATGTGGAACATAGAATGCCACCGATACTTTTTCAATACAAACAAGTTCATAGATAAGACAGAAATGCGCCTATGTAAAGTAAAAGTATGCGGGATCCGACAAAACAGTTCTGTTTGTTCTCCTTGAATGCTTATTTACAGACACAGAGTGAAATGGAAGTATGTACATATTAGAAAATTCATTCTGTATTGATAAATAATCGGAAAATCCGTTGTTATACAAGTTTGATGTGATTTTTTAAACTCAATTTCATTAGATCATCTGATACCGATATTTGACAGTAAGTATGGAAAACATAAGAAAACTTGTTACGTATTTTGTACTAATTTTGAATGTATTTTTTTTATTTTTATAATAAATTACTATATTGGTGTATAAGATAAATTACTATTACTTACTTTGAATAATTGATCGCATTTCATTTAAAATGATGAATGAAATACTCTATTCAGAACACACAAAAGGTGTTGAACCAAACCTAAAAATCTTTTTCTGAAACATTTGTTTTTCCAAGCAAAACAACCAATTACATATTCTGATAATTATTATTCTCTTTAATCCATCCAATGGTTGAAATAAAACAATATTAATTTGGTCGAAATGTTTAAATATTTGAAGTAGTACCACAAAGCTTCATTCAAAACTACATATAGTCCTTTGTAGTTAATGTCTGTTTGGTGTGACTTGAATCAAGTACTTAACCCGCTTCTACTGAGAAAATTTTGGCTGAAATGGATAGTTATTTCGTGGATATGGTTGTGGCTTCACAAAATCGAAGAATTATAGGATGTTTAGAGGATATATTTTCGTTTCTCTTTATCCTTCCTATCTTTTTTCTAGCAAAATAACGCTATACCAGGGACATTCCAGCAACGATTCGTAATTAATATTCCCATCCGATAGCCAGGACCGTTACCCCGCTAAGTAGTTGTAAGTCAACCTTTAGATCCAACGTGTAGGCGACAAAATTAATCCTCAATTAATTACGTGTAAACCGATGCGACTTTTTTCCTTTTCCTTCTGCCGGTACACAATAAATTCAAGCAAGAAAACGCTCCACATCCGTCGATAAATTTTGATCTATAATGCTGGCACGTCTTGCGTGTTACGTGAGCGCGACTTCCTCCTTTTTCCTTCTGATGAAGTGGGCGCGGATATGTGCATATAAAGTGAACGGTCTCTTTAAACTCGCTTGATATTTGGAACGACGACGGTTTCCTCCGCTAAGTTCTGCTCTTAGAGCTACAAAAATTAAACCAGAATTTCCTGTTTCCTCTTGAGGATTTATAGAAGAAGGGGAGGAATGCATCGTGTTACATATATGACTGTCAAATATGACTGTCGTATAACAATAATATTAATTCTGTGCATCCACATACGGTAACGTAATGGCGTACAATAACATCCCGATGTTTATTGGCACATAAAATCAGTCGAGTAGGTAAGTAAGTAAGTAAAGTGCGGAACCTATGCAATTAAGAGGCCGTAGCCGTGGTTGGCGCGATGGAAACGGTACCGTGTCAATGTCAATGTGCGTTTATACGTTTCAATCTTTATAATAAACGGCCCAGTTGCCAATGTTACGCACACAGATTACACGACCAATTATTATAATGAGCTTACAGCTGTTTTATAGAAAGTAGACTGCTCGATAGCTACCTACCCAATAAAGAGTCGATTATAGTCGTAACTTTATGTCTTGATATCCAAGAATAGAGTTTTCTCTATGTAGGCTATTCCACTACAATCCTGGTTTTCCTCATAATCCTTGTAAGTCACCCATGAAATAAAACACTTATGCATAGACGTAAACAAACAATATATGAACACTCAATATCGTCAAACTTATATAGGGGCAATATGTGGCAAAAGACGCGAGAAACTGTTAGCGCCATCTGTAAAGTAATAGCACAACTTTCTATGTATCTCTTAAAGTAAGAATCTTGGGTCACGAAACTGTTTTTTCGTTGAAGCATATATATTTTTCATCCAACGAAATATTCTTGTAATAAGACGAACGTTTACTTTTTTATTGAAGAATAACTTTTCTTCGTCAGAGAAAAATATACTTAACATAGGTAAACATACTGAATTCTTAAATAGTAATTTTTTTTGAAGCTGTGTATCTGTTGTACTGGGCAGCTGACAGATTAGGTATTTTCTAGAACTACACTCTACAAATAGAAAATTTATGTGTATCATGTGTATACCTATTCTGCCAAATATTTACATAATGATTTCACTTGATGCCAAATATGATTACAAACGGTCAAAATATGTGTTCGACCTTCGTTGTAGTTGTTTTGGGTGCGGTTTATTCCGCTGCACCTAGGCCAATTCTTGGCCCTTTGTGCTTACCCATTTTTACATACTGTTTGATAACGACAACCAGAGGTGTTCCGACTGGTTGCCGGCACCCACGATTTTACGCCTCTTGCGAAAGGCGGTGGGACGAGGATCTTCAGCTGATGCCTGGATTTGAACCCAAGACTTCCTAGCAGGAGAGCAGCACTCTACCGCTAGAGCCACTCGCCCCACATGTGTTCGACCTTGTGAAATAATATCTTTATTAGAAGATTTGTCTTTATTAGAAGAAGCCAAAAGTCTACGTACGACATCCACTTTTGCCATCTGACGAGTCCAAAAGCATAACGAAGAAACGTAATGATGCAGTTTTGTTTTAAATCCACGTTTATTATTATATAACAAAAAATAACGATATAAACTTAATAAATTATTATGTTGTAATTAAAGTTTACGTAGACTTTTGTCGGCCACTCTAGGTGGCTTAACTCACTATGAGGGGTAACATTAATAAAAATCCCTCGCATAATTATTTAAGACAGCTTTTAGTGCGCGTTTATTCACTATATTGAAGTGTATGTTAAGGCGGCAAATTCAAGAACTTACTAGTCAAAGATTGGTGTACCGTCGATGATGCTAACTACTGCACCCTACATTGACACATCAAAGGTTGTGGTGTATAGGTAACCACATGCCAAGCTTGGCATTATCGAAATGACACAAAAGTGATGGACAAAGAATAAAGGCTCCTCCACACGCAACGGAAAACCCGAAGGCATGCCTCGAGGCGCAAGACCTCAAGGAAAACCTCTATGTGTGTATGGAGAATTTTGTAGAGGTATTCCTGCGGATCTGACGCCTGGGGGCCGGAAATCTCAATACAAAATCTCATTTGGCTTGCCTCTTGGACTGTGTGGAGGGATGTGAGGTAGGCCTCGAGGACTTTTATTACTTTCTATAGCTAAAATAAATCAACAACAGCAAGAGCATCATTTGTTGACGCCATTGCGCGAGCACAAACTGGAATGCCCTAAGGCTGGCCGTCGTATATACCGTACTGTGTGGAGACCGCCCTATTTTTAGGTTTTCCTCGAGGCCTAGCACCAGACCTTCGGATTTTCCGTTGCGTGTGGAGCCACCTTTAGCGGTACTGCTCGTCGGAATGAATGAATGATCGATAGAACCACTCGGCCAGGTAGAACACAGCAGTGTTGCTAATTAAAGTGCAATTTAATAATTGCCTTTGGCTCGGGGTGCAGAAAGAAGTGCCCTCCTTGCGAGATATAAAGTGTGGGACGAGCGACATTTTTAACGATGTTTGCAGAAATGTAATACGGCTCTGAGTTGATGGCGCAGCAAATATAGACGCTTTTTTCATTTTTTTCATTTTTATGTTTGTTGTACTTATAGAAAAGAAAGAGGTAAGCTGAAACTAATTGGCTCAATTAAATTTGTTTTAACATCATTCTCTATACAAAAATCATTCAAGTTTTTTACTATGTACCTATTTCTTTTTCATTGGGACATGTAGGGTTAAATCAGTACCATCTGACATATAATAGAAACAGCGGGGTTATTAATTATAATAACAAAATAATTGCAAGTGACAAGACGGTTGCACATGAATAAATGTACATTGCGGTATAATATAATATAGGTCGCGTTGACCTTGGTCGGAGCCATACAAATATTCGTGGTTAGAGGCGAATAATTGCCATTCTATATAAAAAGGCACCTTGGTGCAGCACGATTGCAAAACACATTTGACATTTTACGATAAGTACACAACTACCACAACTTCTAACTTCTACACACCTTTTTCATATCTTTGCCAACGCAACCATGGCTGTTGTTATTCCTGTTTTTCTTTTTTTTTTTAGTTGTTTTCGCCAACCAATAAAACGATAGATTTGTGTAGGCTAGACGATAATTATAGGTTGTGAGTGCTGTAGAAAAACTAGAGAAATGTTTAAGACATTTGTTGTCTTTACGAGAAAATTTTGTCTTGGCTGAAGAGGATAGTTATTTCGTGGATATGGAAATCAACCGTTGTTTTGATTCAAAGCAATTTGACTGTGGGGCGAGTGGCTCTAGTGGTAGAGTGCTGCTCTCCTGCTAGGAAGTCTTGGGTTCAAATCCAGGCATCAGCTGAAGATCCTCGTCCCACCGCCTTTCGCAAGAGGCGTAAAACCGTGGGTGCCGGCAACCAGTTGAACACCTCTGGTTGTCGTTATCAAACAGTATGTAAAAATGGGTAAGCACAAAGGGCCAAGAATTAGCCTAGGTGCAGCGGAATAAACAGCACCCAAAACAGCTACAACAACAACGCTACCACTAAACATGTCCGAGTTTATAAACCGCGCACGACAATTTTCAACCGACGACACATCGATATGACACGCTAAAAACATTCTAGTATATTATTCTATTCTTTTATATGGATAGAATCTTCTAAATGACGTATTTCTCAACAGGACCAACGAGTTCTTTCTTCTATCACAATAGACTAGCGGTGCAAAAGTCAACAGTGGGGCGAGTGGCTCTAGCGGTAGAGTGCTGCTCTCCTGCTAGGAAGTCTTGGGTTCAAATCCAGGCATCAGCTGAAGATCCTCGTCCCACCGCCTTTCGCAAGAGGCGTAAAACCGTGGGTGCCGGCAACCAGTCGGAACACCTCTGGTTGTCGTTATCAAACAGTATGTAAAAATGGGTAAGCACAAAGGGCCAAGAATTGGCCTAGGTGCAGCGGAATAAACCGCACCCAAAACAACTACAACATGGTGCTGTCTGCATCCCAGCAAGTAAACAAAACGCATACATATGTAGCACAAGTTCAAGGTCTCCTCGTAGCAAAAATAACTCCGACGGCGATGCGTCCACATGCGCCAACTTTAGACGATCTTCTATACATTTTACATACATTACAATACACGAAATGGCAGCCGAAAGTACAAAGCAAATGGCGATAGTTCTGATTAAAACGGGTGACGTCATCGGCAGGAAAAAACAAACGCCGCTGCGCCAAAATTCAAGGTCGACCGGCGAAACAAAAACCAGTCGAGGTCGTCGTTAAAAAAAAAAGAATAACGCGCGTCGGTAGTCGAAAATGGCGGCCGGCCCGATACAGTGAGTCAATTAAAACTAGAAGTTTCTAATAAGGCGTACCGACCAATAGGAGGACCGCATTTTTTTCGTGGTACCTGGTTAGACAAACGTCGAGGCTTCGTGATTGGACGGCGCGGAAAAATACCGGTTTCTGGTAGCATCTAACCGCGGTCGATTGTCGATTGTTTATCGAATAGATTACCCGAATAGATTTATGTCTGGAATTCAGCGTCGGTCGGTCGACCTTCGGGTAACTTTAAAAAGTTGTTTTGCACTTTTCGATTTAAACCGTGAACACCGACGTGTGTATGGACATATTTACACACACACACACTCATACATAGGCATAGACCAAACAGGTCTGGCCGCCATCTTGACTTGGTTACGGTTCTTACATCACCGTTCTGATTTAATCATTCTTTAGGCAAAAAATTAAATGAAACAAGAATCACTAGATCACTTTTTCTTTATTCAACAGTACTAATCACTTAGAGCAATACCGAAATGGCTTATTTTTGTTGTTGCAAGGCGAACGTTTACTCCTTTATTGAAGAATAACGTTTTCTTCGTCAGAAAGAAGTATCCTTGACATAAACCGTTGAAATAACTATAACATATACTGAAATTCTTATTACAATAAAATATTATTTGGATAGAAAAAAATCCTCTTCATGCTACACTATACAGTATCGGCCAGTTCCAGCCGCCGCGTCAGTTTTGTGCGAGTGCGAGAGAGAACGTTTGAAACACATCCCCACCAATTCAGGCACCGCGCTAGTACGGCCTCGTGGTTGGTTCATGTCGCTTGGTGGGGGCATGCAGTGACCGCCATTATATTGCTTTCTTGCTCACTCTTATGGGATATACAGCGTCTGGAATTGGCCGATACTGTATATACAGTGTCGGCCAGTTCCAGCCGCTGCATCAGTTTTGTGCGAGTGCGAGAGAGAACGTTTGAAACACATCCCCACCAATTCAGGCACCGTGCTTGCACGGCCTCGTGGTTGGTTCATGTCGCTTGGTGGGGGCATGCAGTGACCGCCATTATATTGCTTTCTTGCTCTCTCTTATGGGATATACAGCGTCTGGAATTGGCCGACACTGTATATACAGTGTCGGCCAGTTCCAGCCGCTGCATCAGTTTTGTGCGAGTGCAAGAGAGAACGTTTGAAACACATCCCCACCAATTCAGGCACCGCGCTAGCACGGCCTCGTGGTTGGTTCATGTCGCTTGGTGGGGGCATGCAGTGACCGCCATTATATTGCTTTCTTGCTCTCTCTTATGGGATATACAGCGTCTGGAATTGGCCGACACTGTATATACAGTGTCGGCCAGTTCCAGCCGCTGCATCAGTTTTGTGCGAGTGCAAGAGAGAACGTTTGAAACACATCCCCACCAATTTAGGCATCGTGCTTGCACGGCCTCGTGGTTGGTTCATGTCGCTTGGTGGGGGCATGCAGTGACCGTCTTTATATTGCTTTCTTGCTGTCTCTTATGGGGTATGCGGCGTCTGGAACTGGCCGATTCTGTATACGCAAGAATAATTTTTCTTGATATCCAAGAATAGAGTTCTTTCTGTGTGGAGGTCTAAAAATTAGCAAAATTTGACCCAAATTTTTATTAAAATACCATTTATAGGCTTCCTACCAACAAACGACCAACTAAATCAAAACACGTATACCTAAAGGTAGTAAAGTGCATGGATTACAAAATATTGTAATAGGTAAAAACTGCGTGCATGTCCCCATTTGTGATGGAAGACGATAAAAATAAAAAACGTGCGTATAGTAATTGAATGTTATACGCCCCCTTTAGCGGACGCAAGGCTATTTTTATATTAAAAGCAGCTTTCGCACAGTTTCAATTAATTTATTAAATTTCACTTGTCGACGTTGCTCACACGCAACCTCAAACCTTCAAGTTACCATTATAATAATATATAAGCCGAGAAAATCAGAGAGGAATAGTTTGTCGTAGAAGTCGTAGGTCTCGGTTCGAATCTTGGTGTCGGCACTTTTTTTAATTTTTTTTTATTCATTTCTTACAATTTGATATATTATTATGTTATAATTTAGACAATTTACAACATTTTCTAGCCAGCACAAAACAAGACACCTGTTGAAGCTAACAAATTCTCCATAAGATTAATTTTATAGCTAGTTTAGAACGACCCATTCGATTTGATATGTAAATCAAGAGGGTAAGTGCTTCACCAATGGTCACTATACCATCCACTAGGGGGTAGTTTGAATGCAGCACGTGGTTTAGCAGATAATAAAGGTTTTACTGGGTAACAGGTATTGTACCAGAATATTTGGAGGTATGTAGTGGTGCATGTGTACAGCGCAATAGAGAGAGAATATGTTACTACTATATAGAGTATGTTACTGGTAGATACAGCTATGCACAAAAGCGGACCATGGGTCAGGTTCGTATCCTGCAGCTTTGCACGTGGCGTTGGGCTGCATTATACACTCCACTGGCCACGCAACGGTTCAGTTGATAACTAAACACATGTACCGATATATCTAGTCTATTTAATGCACTATCCATGAAGGTATATGTACTCCATTAGATCTTGCGGATGTATTTATTATACAGAGTCAACTCAAAAGTCAAAACAAGATCGATGTTAAGGCAGAATTCTTCTTCTTACTTCAATTCATGACTTTTGCTTTTCCAACCAAAACAACCAATTATTTATTCTGATAATTATTATTCTCTTTAATCCACCCAATGGTCGAAATAAAACAATATTAATTCGATCGAAATGTTTAAATATTTGAAGTAATACTACAAAGTTTCATTCAAAACTACATATTGTCCTTTGTAGTTGATGACTGTTTAGTGTGACTTAATAATTTACTCATTGAAACTAAATTTATCTTGAATTAAGCACTTAACCCGTTTCTACTGACAAAATTTTATCTTGTGGATAGTTATTTCGTGGATATAGAAAGATTTATATATATATATATATATATATATATATATATATATATATATATATATATATATATATATATATATATATATATATATATATATATATATATATATATATATATATAAACTATAAAATTCCCTAAATGCACAAGAAAATGATTTGGCGTAATTAAACTAGCAGATAAAGAAATAAACCACTTCACTTTGTCTTAGTACCTCCTAACCAGCTGTACAAAGAGCAGAAATGCCTACACGTTATTGAAAATTAGAGACCAGAGTAGGTTAAGAGCAAACGGCAGTGTAAATACTGAGTGCTGTTGGGTAGTGGTAACATTAACATACAAATGTCAAGCTAACCGTGAGCTATTTTCATACATATGCACGTTCTGTGCCGCGAGCGCGCGCCGCGATTGCACAACACACCGCTAGAGAGCGCGCCTCTCGGCGTCGTCTACCGTCGTCTTGAAGACGAGGCATGCGCGCGCGGCGCCATCTCTTGACCGACAGACCGGCCTTCTGCATCGTGCAACTCGTCCCAATTCTCCCGTTTTTGTCGATTTGCTTTCTGCAGTGTATGGGATCGCAGGGGAGGATTAATTGGGATTTTGAGGCCCTTGAATGCGTTTTTTTTTATTTTTCGACTAGTTTTAATGTTACATTTAATTTGAGACTTTTTTGTATGTCAGTTCTATAAAATTGAACCTATGGGACATGAAAATACTATATTTGTTTCAAAAAGGTCGTAAGAAACACTTTTATAGGTCTAGATCGGCGATATATACCTACGTTAGATGTTGATACTTGATACATAATACCAAAACACTCGTTTATTACACTACAGATTACAGAAGACCAGCTTCTGTAGCTGTATTGAAGACAGAAAACGTGGGAAGTTCATTGTCGAACCCGTAGTCCATTATTATTGTTATTGTTTGATGTTGTTATTATTGGAATCGGTAATTATGCCGAGGATTTCATGAGATATTCTTGTTTGATGGTATGGATGTCTACGAGAAAGTTTGTTTAAGACATTCGTTGTCTTGCGAAAATTTACTCCCAACAAATCAATAAAGTTTCTATATATTCTAATAAAAAGATCCATTGGATTGAATATTTGACAGTAAGCATATGCGTATAACTACTTTTTATGAAAATGTATACACTATGTGCATTCTATTTTTTCAAGGCAATAAAATAACTGTGGAAAACATAAGAAAACTTACAGAGGAAGAAGTAAAAGAACTTATTTCGGCTATTGGAGATCGAATTGCTTTCCGGGAAGCTGTGAAGCTATTAGATTTGGAAACATCTGAGGTGAGAAACCGTATATATCTATCATATATATGTACATATTATATTTCACCACAGGTGCAAATGATGCATTACTAAAGTTCCTACAGTACTGCATACAATGGACCAAGGTGTTTTTATAGCATGGTCCAAAGTAAGAGATGCAAATCAATGACAACAAATTCACCAGAGATATTATTTAATTTTATATGATTTTTTTTATTTTTATAATAAATTACTGTATTGGTATATATGACTCTTTTTACCCCTTTGCAGCAGCGGTAGATAGTAGAACAAAACTAGCTCTGTGTATATGTCAAAATTTTCGATTTTAGTTATTGGGCATTCTAGAAATATGTGGTTAAGGCTTCCCACCTGTCCACATTCGCAATATGGACATTTTAGGATACATTTTAGGTTATCTGCTATCTGTTACTGTTGTTACGAATGTCCGGCAGGGGGCGTTTCGGGTTTGACGTTACTGTGGTAATAGCAACAAAACACGGGTCGACAAAAATCGATTTTTTGGATCGAAAATTGTTTTTAAGGCCGTTTTTTTGCTCAAAACTCTTTGCGAAGGGTATTTAGAGGGATCTTATCGTAAGACATGAGAGCGAGCGGCTTTTATAAGGTCGGCAGGAACGGATAAAAAATGTAAATTTTTGACGTTCATCGATCCGCTTGTCGGAATTTCTAGACGTCACGTGACAGTTTCTCGAGGTTCACCTTCACCCGAAGAGGTGCAAAAACGTGATTTTTTTTCAAAATTGACGCATTTAATTTACAAAATATCGCGCAGACCACGCGGAATTGTGTCCTTTTTTCAATTCGAGCGTCAAAAGTAATATCGAAAAGCCCAATTTTGCAGCTACACGATCGCAAATGTCGGCGTAAATGGGCGATTCCGCTGAACGCGCCCTACACTTGAAAGTTCGTAATTAGTATAGGTAGATAAGACAACAAAATTATTCACTTCAAATCAATCTATTATGTTGAATGTAAATTGCTATGTCTTACTTTGAATAATTGATCGCATTTCATTTAAAATGACAGTTACTTGCAGTGAGAATGAAATACTCTATTCAGAACACAGAAGGTGTTCAACCAAACCTAAAAATCTTTTTCTGAAACATATGTTTTTCCAAGAAAAACAGCCAATTACTTATTCTGATAATTATTATTCTGTTTAATCCATCCAATGGTTGAAATAAAACAATATTAATTTGGTCGAAATGTTTAAATATTTGAAGTAATACTACAAAGTTTCATTCAAAACTACATATAGTCCTTTGTAGTTGATGACTGTTTGGTGTGACTTAATAATTTACTCATTATAACTAAATTTGTCTTGAAACAAGCTGAAGTGGATAGTTATTTCGTGGATATGGAAATCAACCTTTGTTTTGATTTGATTAAAAGTAATTTGAAACTGAAATCTCACACAGAAATCGTTCTAACAACTTAAATAATTTATTTTAAAACACAAAAAGCGTAACAATGCAATTAGTCACCGCAGTATTGGCGACGATTTGTCGTCCCCATAAGGATGCATACATACATACACATACATACGAAAAGAATTCGCCTTCTCAACTCAATCATGCGACTTTTGAAGATGACACACTTTGCGCAGAGGTCAACCTTGCAGCAGTTGTAACCAACTCCTTTAGAAGTACGTACGATATGAAAGAAACACGCTCGCTCTCGACGGAGGGGCAAATTTTTTAGTATGCGGACTCCGAGCAACTTGGGCAACTGCATTGGGGCGTCTAAAAGTCGGCGTTGGTAAAAACCAGCGTCGGTCTATCGATTATTCAACCTCGTGTAGTTGGATGCGCCGTCGGTTAAAAAAAAAATTCTCTTTAAAAAAAAATGTCTATAATTTTAACCAAAAGAACATAAAATACCATATAAGTGCAATGTTTTATTTCAGTGAAATATTCGTTTATCGCTTTTGCAAATCATCGATTTTTTTGTGTGGTTGTCCGCCTGTATAGCTATAATTGTAAAACTAACATGGAGACTCTAATAATTGAAGTATGGTGTGTGTCTTGCTCTCTCTTTCACGGTAAGAGGTGGTGCATGAGGGCGTGGGATGGAGATAGGTCTGACGGGAAACTTTATTTGCTAGGTTGACGGCGCGCTATAATAAAATGTGACCTCGCCACTGAAAATTGCCCGTAATCAGCGGCTGCATTCAGTCCTCTCTTTATAGGAGATATTAGGAGAGGGATTTATTATAGATATAATGGATTTCGTATCTATTTGACATAAAATATGAAGAGGAAATGGCAAAAAATATATATGTATTTTAGAGATTATTTTAGAGTAATGACAACAAAAATTGTATAAATCAATTTTCCTAGCTCTCATATTCATATTGTTCATCATTTCAGATGATGAACGCTGTCATATTCATATTGTTCATCATGTAAGAGAATGTCTTCGCCAGTAACATCAACAGATGTGTCCAGCAAAAGACTGTTAACGTTTTCATCAAATGCGTTGTCCTTATAAGAGCGAGTAACTGTGAGTGTTGCCTTTTGAAATTGAAGATATTAAAGAGTCAGAAGTATATAAAAGAGTATTTATTCTATTTTTTTGCAGTTTTTGGCCAACCACATCGTTTCTTGGGACAAAAATGGTTATAATGAGGGATGACAGTCAGTAATTTTTTTGTTTTGAAAGCCTGGTAAAACTTAAAATTGTTAATTTTTAGATACAAATACGATAGCTTTGTATTTAATAAATCTTACCAAAGAAATAAGTTCTTTGGGGCAACCAAAGCTTTGTCTGCCACTATTTAACATCGACCAATACAATCAACTTTTTTACTCACGTACAAAGATTCAAAACAACAAATAAAAAACCACACACAGCGCATGATTCCGCGAAAAAAGGTGATTTGTCGCATAAAAAATCATTCTCGAACGAAACTAATCAAAAATGCAGTCAACAACGATTGGCTAAAAGCAAGGTCAAGTTTCAACAAAAAAATAACCGTCGATTTTTACCGGTATAATTAGCAATTATGCGCAAAATAAAAACCGATAATTGGAAAATCACCGCGTATAAGTCGGATTTAAAAAAAAAATAACGCTTCATATCTGCGTCAGATCCATTTTTTTTTTTACCCAAAATTGAATGCTAATTCCATTAATGTTATACAAGCCAATCAAAATATAATAGACACACACACCGGATGTCATTTTTAATGTATGTCAAATAGACTATAAAGCCTACGCTCGTAAAAAAAATTCTTACCTTATTGATTGGCATATTTATTGTTTGTTTTCTTTGGTAGTTGATGGGTAGTAAGCTCTATTAAGTTATTAATGGTTATTATAATACACTAGAGCTCGTATTATTGACGGTTTACGATCTTTAATTGATGATTAAATAGCAATACAGCAACAGCTACTGCTGCAGCGGCGATAGCAGAAGCACTTGTTGCAGTTTTGTTTCCAATGATAGGCGGTTCAAACCGTATAAATAGGAAGCGAGAGCGGTGTCATAAATGACACTTACCGCCGGATAAATTCTGTAATTAATCCCTTTGATCCCAAACTAGAGATGGTTTTATTTTCGGAAACAACCATACATTCAGGGCTAATTTTTTCGCCCGATTATCACACCTGACGAAAGATACATACGGTGACTAGAGAACGTAAAGCGCCATCTATACTTCAGCGTTGGTACTATTCTTCTTGAAACAAGCTCCTTTCTAACGCAATTTTACGTTGAATAAAGGTAGAAATTGAGAGAAATAAAGGTAGAAATTGTTTGTGGTTGAAGGAGGCGCTTCTTGCGGGGTTTGGAATAATGGCATTCCATATCTGAAGAGAGATCCGCACCCAAAAAGTTGAAATGTCGCGCCACGCCTTCGGAACGTTTGTCGGAAAATTTTGCCGCGGTATTGCGAAATAGAAACGAACAGTGACTTGTGGTTTGTTGCTGGTCAGATATAATTTACGGCTGGTTGGTGTCTGGGGGCACCAACACGCCTGAATCCGCCTTAATCTTGAACGAAATGGGACGAGGATATAAGAATGTGGATGAGTGAAAATGAAAAGTGGATGAATTTTGACTGGATGAAGTTTTTACGAGTAGAAAATGTTCAGAACATAATTTAACTTTTTCATTGTTAAATGGTAACATCTGAGCTTAAGACTAATTGAAAAAAAAAAGTATCAATCGCTTTTTTAGTGGTGCCATGTGGTATACAATTTTCAGGATGACACTATCAAAAATAAATACATACATAATCGCGGCTTGTAAAAACTACCCATGAATTGTTCAAATTGAATTTTGAAAAGTTTATTTTACAGAGAATACATAACAAAAAATTAAATTGTAATATGTATAGCTTATATTTTTTTACATTATTATATTATAAATAATATAATATTATAAATCATAAATTTATTATAAATTTGAATCTTGAACAACAGATTTCTTCCAAATATATACAGGGTGGAATAGGTTTGAGCGTTATCAATCGCTTTCTTCAGTGGTGCCATGACGTGATATATAATGTCTTGTATGGTATACAATTTTCAGGAGTTTCAGCAGCACATCAAAAATAACGTTGAAACGTTGAGGGATAACAGCTAATGACCATAAAATTGTTGTAAAACATTATTCGATTTTTTATAATAACTGATACCTATATCAAAAAGACGTTACAAAGCAAGATATAAAAGTAATGAAATAAAATAAAGTAAAAATAAAGTAATGAATAACATATGAAAAAATAATGTATTTCATAAAGATTTTACAGTTTTCGTTGGTCAACATGGTTTCCTCCTTATAGAATACAAAATACAAAATAATACAAAGTTTAGATTACTTATTATTTTCGTTTTATGAAATAAATTGTAGAGTAGAGTTTTATGCATTTAGTTACGACTGGGCAGATTGCATAAAACTGATATAAAGGTAGGTAGTTCATGTTTTTCTATTTCAGATGGAAACTTTCGCTAATAAACTGGGAAATTTTAGCTAATAAATCGGGAAATTTTCAGTAATAAACCATTTGATATTCAAGAATAAGCTCAGGTATTTATATTTTTGTCCAAAAAGCTTATAAAAAATAGCGAATTTGCAAAAAAAATGTCTCATTACCAAACTGGCAAAAACTAAGATATGTTTGAGTTGCAAATTTTAGTAAATAAACCACTGAACAACAAACTGTTGCGTACTTTTTCGGTACGCATATAAAAAATAATAAAACCTACATATATCTTTTAAAAACATTGATCCAAAAAGCATCGAGAAAAAAAATACCTTAAAAACGGATAATAAAGACCCATCATAATCAAACAAAAACACTATACGATACCTAACAAAACGCACACGAAAAAAATTAAAACAACTAAACACGTGACGCAAGGGTTGTTACTCACGACAGTCACGACCCTTACGGCAAGCGCACGGCAACATTAATAGGGGATGCTTTCCCATCGACTGTTCAAGAGACAAGAGCACCCGTCCTCTGTCCAGCGCGCGGTCGAAAGAAAAGGATCGGAAGGACTAAATAAGGAGGGCGAATATTCGGCGCTGTGGACATCCAAAAATGCCCATACGACGCATTCCGAAAAAGAAAAATCCACCCTTCGGTAGGTGGGTATAGAGAAAAGGCAAAAAAAGGTCCTGCGAGAAAAAGGAAAAGAAATGCATCGCATCTTAAAAATCATTAAACGGAAGAACGGGGTGGGGGGCGCGTAGTTTTTCGTTTGGTACTTTGTTTTGTTACGTGAGACAACAGGTTAGAAAAGTTTATTTTTCACTCACCGACTATGTAGACCATATTTTTTGTCCATCGTTGCAGTTCTCGTCTAATGTTTCTCTTCTGTTGGACGCAGCGCGAGTAAGAACAGTCCGCCATTTTTCGACACGAAAATTAAGGACGATGCACATAGAGCAACAGTACGTTGTTTACCGGTAAGATTATTGTTAAGGGGTAGAAAGAGATGGTCACCGTCGAAAACATTAGTTTCACCCATTGCTCCGAAACATTCATTACACATCGGAAATCACGAACTTTATTTTAAATAATTCACCGTTCCTCTGTCTAAAGTCGACGCACTGCATTAAAATTAAATCATCTTTATTCTAAAACACTTTTTACGTCGATCTACATCCTTCCGTTAGGGGGGCTGTTCCTTGCACGACCACCTGTAACAAAACGACAAAATATTACTCGAAAATCCCCGAGGAAAACCAACTAAAACCACCTGTTTTCCACTCCGGAAAATCGCACCCCCTCCCCTCAAAAAAAAAAACGACGAAAAAACTACCAAAAAACTAAAAAACGCTATTATCAAAAAAACTGTTTCTGTGTATGTTGTGGCCGTCCGTCGACTCAACTGCAACGTCATGAACTGACGCAACAAGTACGACGCTACACGGCGCTAGCATGCACTTGCATTTTCCCCTTCCCGCCCGGTCTACTGGTGCGGTGGTCTCTCCTTTTCCTACTCTATTCTCCTACCAGGAGAGCTCGCCGGTATCTATGACAGCGGCGGTGCCGCGCGGCGCGCCTGAGATGCATCGCGGGGTACGGCGGGCGAGTTGCGAACACGGCTCGACGGACACTCCGTCCTTGTCTAGCGTGCGGCCGCCGTCGTACTCGACGGTCGGTGCGAGTTTCGCGCGCGAGGCCGGCCGCCGCGCGAGTTCGGAAGAAAAAAGCGATCGGTTCGGACGGACCGAGGCGAACAGGGACGGATTTAGGCGGAGATTGAGATATTAGCCATTTTTTTTTGTTTAGTTAAGAACATATACATCAATCAAATAATGACTGCATTATTAATTGAGTAAGTTTACGATTTTAAACTTGAAAAATTTCGATAAAATAAAAGGTTTTTTTTTAAGGTGGGAATCGGTTTGATAGAAAAAATTGTGTATTATTTTTGCAATATGTTGTTTAGCCAGTGGTGTAGCATTGAATCTAGGGTCAAGAAACAGTTTTTTCGTTGAAGCATATACCTATATTTTTCGTCCAACGAAATATTTTTGTTGTTGAAAGGATAACTAACCGTTGACTATATTGAAATTCTTATTGGAATAAAATATTATCCCCTTTATTTATTAGAATTTTACCTCTTTCAAACATACATACATTTATTTGATTTTAAATTTCGTTTCTCTCTATGTACAAAGCCGGGTTGTTGATTGAACCGAAACAATACTTTTTTGTATTGTTTAAAACAGTAAAACAAAAACAGAGATAAAATTCGGTAATTTTTGGCGATGGCAATCAAGTCCGGCCCTGAGAATGCACGTCGGCGTCTCTAGTTTCCTGCTGGCGCGGTCTTCTCTCTCTCCCTCTGTTCCTCGGTAACGCGCGACCGATTCGCGCACTCTTTCCTATCGTATTAATTTCATAGGTTAAAATATTGACCATCTTTGTTTAAGTGTTCTTTTTTCTTCGTCTAGTGACCCGCGGCCTCTTTTTAAGCAGTACCGGCAGCAGCAGCAGCCGCCGTCGTCCTGGCCTTCCTCTATCGAACCGCGGCGAATCTTTTCCTCCCTTCTTCCATCCACATGCAGCAGTTCTTCCTGTTTTCAACGCAGACTCTTCTTTTCCGTCCTAGAGAGAAGACCCCTCTCCCCGCGAACGCCGCGTTGTTACGCGGCACTCGCTCTTTGTTCTTTTCGGACGATACGGCAGCTTCTCTCTACACTCCTCTTCGTCCACGCGAACGCCGATGATGTTTTTTATATTACTAGTTTAAAGCCTGATTCACATTGCGACTGGGTGATGTGTGAATCATCCTTTGATTTATTATTTGCATCAGATTAATTCAAATAAATCTCTAATATCACTAAACTATTCAAAACATTCGACAATCCACTAATAATAAAAATCACCGACATGTAAGTAATAATAAAGGGCCGAGGGTGCAAAATTTGGGGTGCTAAACAGCGTGGAAAACGCATGAATATTCAATCGAGATTTCAGCGTAAAATAATTCAATTATTTGAAGATATGATGCACAAATTTCATCCAACATTACCAGATAAGATAACGTCAGAATAACAAACAAATTTGGCCAAATTACAACAAAGTTTAATGAACCGCATAACCCAGAGTGTACACAAGATAACACAGGTCACACTAATCTGTTCATAATTAAACATAAATTAACGTATACATAATTATAAACAAGACATTTTGCATCAACAAACTAGAAACTTTTTAAAATCCTTGACCCAATACCTGCCTTATGATTGTATTCTCTTCATTAAAGGAAAATGAGGTATTTTATAGATAGTTATTGGTCAGTGTTGTGTTACAAAATCAATCTATTACACAGATTGGATAATACGAGACAATTCTAGGAGTAACAAGGACCATTAGTCCGGTAAAACTGTAATAAATCACTGCGGAGTTTGAATTCCGGGAAAAATGGCAGCTAAAGACTGTTGGTAAAGGCTGTCGCATGCCCATTAGGATAGTGGAGAAAGAAGAAATAACGAGTGAACTGTAAAACCAAGAGCAACTTTAATTATATAATATTGTGAAGTCGATGCACGTACACTATGGCGACAACAAACCAGAATGCATGACGTTTTTCAACCTTGATTTAAGACGAGAATGCCTATGATGGTTCCTTGGTACTGTTCTTCGATTTATTATATTGTTAGTTTTCAAATTAGTGATTTTTCGATTATAAGACATGTTGGTGTCTACAATGTTTACTTCACGGAAATTATGGAAATCCATTTGATGTAAAAGAAATATAAGAAATATATAGAAATATAAAGAAATATTTCAAATAAAATATTTGCATTTCTGATCTATAACAACTGATTTAATACTTATATCTAATATAATTAAAAATGCAAGTGATTTATTGAATATTTCAAGTTGTCTTTGCACAA
Organism: Aphodius granarius; assembly: GCA_963971325.1. Taxonomy (NCBI): domain Eukaryota; kingdom Metazoa; phylum Arthropoda; class Insecta; order Coleoptera; family Scarabaeidae; genus Aphodius; species Aphodius granarius. The sequence continues at coordinate 33,363,067 of OZ020223.1, forward strand.
CGGCTAGAACAATTTGTAGCCACATGTTTGTTTTTCAAATATTAGAGATTTTTATAAATAGTTGCGTTAAACACTTGCGTCATTGTTTTGACGCATTATTTCCTGATAAATATGCATAAATGTTGTATAATAATATTGTTTCTATTTCGAACTGCACGTCGCGTATTTGCCTGCCACGCAAATGAAAATGAGTAGAGCTATTTATAAGTTTCATTCAAGAAAACTTCTTAATGGCGCTGCTTGGCAATTACAGCATGGAAAACATATTTTTTTGTAATTTGAACGATTAATATCGATGAATAACAAATCTTGATTTGATTTTTTAAATCAAATCAAAAGGATAGAGATAACAAAAAAAATATATATATATATATATATATACACAAAATGTATACAAAAATATCTGCAATTTTTCAATTTTGTGAAGCCATAGTCACAAATTGGTATCAGTTTGGTCAAAATCGGTGAAATTTCTAAGAAAAGGCATGTAACATCCCACTTCCGGTTGTCAGATTGTCACCAAAATTCGAAAGTAAAAACTGTACACAAAATTCTTGTAACAGGAAATTATAGCAGAAGAATCAAAGGGGTAAAGTTTGAGCTTTGCGAAGACGACTCACAACCCCCTAAATATGAGATATCGCCCCAACTACAGCCGTAGAAAGGAAGAAGGGTGGTAAAAAAGGGGTTGCAAGTCTCGCGAGCGCCTAAAAAATTAAAAAAAAAAAAAAACTGCAGCGCGGCACCTCAGGGGTTAGGATATTGCGTGCGACGCCGCACTTTTTGCGCACCGAGGGGGGTAGTTTTGACAGCGCGTCGCTGCAATTGTGGGCTAGAGAGCGTAAGAAGTTGCGGAGAGCCGGTTGGAGAGCACTATTGATCGCATTTTTTGATCCCCCGACCGTCGTTGCCTCACCCCCCGACCCCAACGTTAAAACCGCCGTCCCCGCGCCACCCCCTAGTCCGCCGCCGACGTCCGCCGCCACCTCCTTCTGCCAAATGCACCGAAACGTTGCAGTTCGGCTAATTGCGCCACCCCGGCCCAATGCAACCCCGCGCGCGCCGCCCACCTCCTCGCTTGGCCATCGGAAAAAGTCGGCCTCCGATATAAGTCACCGTGAGCGCCAACGCCACCCCCCACCCTCCCTCGCGCGCTCCGACCTCGCTGCGAGCGGCGGGTGTGCGCCACCCCCGGATTTTTATCGGGGGTTAATTATTTTTTTTCTAGTTTTGTTTGAGGGGCGAATTAACGAGAATGTATATAGGGCTTCGTACAAGACATTGTACAATATCTTGAAAAAAAAAATCTTAATTCAGTCCCAAAAAATAAATATGAAAAAAAAAATTTTTCCATAGTTTTGCCCGACCAAATTTGTCTCAAAAGAAAAAACTTTGAAAAATGTGTCTGGCTAAAGGCGAGTCATAAACACGGGACAGAGTTATATATAATCTGGTCCATTCGAATTAATTAAAGAGTGGCCGACATCGGGATCACGTGGCTTCTGCGGGCCCGCGGTTTGGTACCGCGAACGCCCGGCCACAGAGCTGGGCTGTACGCCTGGATAATGCATAATACATTGCCAGTTGACCGATGTAATGGTCGCGGTCGGTTGTTAAATCGCACCTTGAACTTTGCGCGACTGAACAGCGAATGAAGTTGTATAAAATGACCGAGAGAGATGATGTGATCTGATGAGCTATGCTGTGATCAAAATAGGGATGTTCAACTGTCAAAAATCAGTGTAAAGTTTAGTCAAACACGGTTACTTTTGTGCGTGAATGTAGTGTTACATGTAGTTTGCACAAATATTAGAGTTTCTGTACAAATAATCTCGTTTTGTTGATGGCAGTATGCATTAAAAGATGGTTAAAAAATGCCATTATAGAATAACATTTTCGTCACAATAATAAAATTGCAGTAATTTAAATTGACGAAGAAAAAGTGGCCGCACCCTTAAAAACAAAACCCCCCGCCTCGCCGTGACCAGCATAATTTCCTAATCACGAGCCTCGACGACGCAGTCGGGGGGGGGGGATGTTTTCGGCGAAGGGTAGTAAACAACCCCGCCGGCCAGCGCGGTAAACAGTCTCCCTCCGCCTCCGTCGAAATTAAAAATAGGGGTTGCGGGGGTTGCAATACCTACACCACCCCCTAAAACCCGACTCACCCCCCGTTCAGCATACACAAACCGGCCGAATTTCCAAATATTTGCGCCCGCTCCTAAAAAAATTACTTTTTTTTTGAAGAAGGGTAACAACCCCCTCGGTTATCGCTCATTCACAAATGGGTTATCGATTTGGAAGATTATTGTTTGCCGAATTCGAGGGTGGGAAGCCTAGTCGTTTGTTTTAGTCCATCTCGATGTTGAGGGTGGACTAAAATAAACGACGCTTCATTAAAAAGGAATATCTCCTGAGGGAGTAAATGGACCGTCGTCGTTTCTGGAGAGGACCTCTCCAGGATAGAGCAAACATCGTCCGGGAGCGCTAAGGGCATAATCCTGCGGGATAAGACTGGAGAAAAACAATACTGGCGGTATCAGGTTTGCGTGATTTTTCGTTTTGGGGGAATTTAACCACGTTGTGGCGTGGAGGAGTTGGAATTGGTTAAAAATTTAAGAGGAAATTTCAGGGAAATTCTCGGTGAAGTAGAAAGACAGATTTGAGTGAAAAGATTATGTGTTTGAATCAAAAACGTGCTTTCATTAAAAATTATCGCTATGTCTACTAACGGGGAGATGGCGCTGACGTCTCTAGTCACACGTTGGTTAAGTTTGAGCTTATATAAGCTGAGCTATAGAAAGCGAGCGGTATTCTGGTTTCTCTTCATTTGGCAATAAGTCTGTAGTCTTTACAAAAATTTCCGTGGAGAAAAATAGAGAATTTTTTTTTCTCTCTGTGAAAACAAACAAACAATGGCGTGGATATTTTACATCACTCACAGAGGTTATGACGTCCCAAATTTGTGAAATTGTATTGTTAATTGAAATTATTTATTTAGCACAACTGATTTCGTCATGAATTATTAGAATTTACTACATATTGAATATTGAATTGCTGAAATACTAAATTTTTGGATATTATGTATGTATTAGTTTATTATTAAAATATTGATCAACATGTCAAAACATTCTATGACATAAAGTACTTTATAAATCACTTTATAAACATATAAGAACAGAATTCAAACAAAATAATAACTTTTTATCAAATCCAAATAATATGTCGAAGTTAATACACTTTTACTTCTAATTTGAGCAGACTATTAACAAAACAGGGCACATATATAATAATATATCAAACACGAAGTGTTAGTTTTCATCGTTCACGGTTTCTATTTATGTGTGTATGTGTGTGTGTGTAGGAAACGTTAGTTAATATTAATACCCATGGTGTGCATAAATTACAATAATTGCTTAATAAAATTTATTGCCACTGTACGGCGCGCGGCGCTGCAGTCGCGCGAACCAACTTTTAATGCGAGAGAACGTCGGCCACCCTCTGGAGACGCCCCTGTTGAAATAAAAGGGGGACGGGCGGCGAAGAACGAATTTAACAATACATAAATTAAGGGATGTGCAAATATATGAAATGTGAACGACGCACTCTAGTGGTGAAAACTATATACTAAGCACACAAAAAAACGCACATCTAAGAATTTGATGCTGATAGGGGTTTACTGCGGGGTTTCGTGCGGCTAGCAAGACTTTATTGATCAAAAGCTATCTTTGAACTAACTTTTTGAAATATAACATGTTACTCTACAACTTACTGCTGCTGTTTTATTGGGTCAGCAAAATGGATACACTAAATATCCCTGTTTTCTTTCTCTGTGGGACAGTCGTACAAAAAATGAAAATTGGGATAGGAAAAACTGGCCGTCGAGAATAAATATAATCGTAGGAAAAGCTAACATCGTTCATAAACCATTGATAAGTCGAGAATAAAAATTTTTCCACCAGTGCATATTAAATTTGGGTTTATTAAACAGTTTGTGAAAGCTTTATATAAGAATGGTGTTTGTTCAAAATATATTTGTTAATCATTTCCTGGCCTCACCACAGGAAAATTAGAAGCCGGTATCTTCGATGGACCACAAATCACATGACTTAGGTTGAACTGGAAGCATTGACTAGCTTAGTTATCGAAATTTTTTTGGGAAATCACCAAGTTGACTATACAAATCGTTGACAAAATCCTTCAAAATTTTGAAAAACTGATATGAGTACCAAGTTACATTATTTTCATAGTCATTTAGATACATTTCCTGTCAATCTGAGTGATTACAATGAAGAACAAGAGAAACGGTTTCAGTAGTATATCAAGATAATGGAGGAAATATATGAAGGTCAATGGTATTGCCATATAATGGCAGACTACTACTGAACCTTAGAAAGGGACTGTCCTGAACAAAAATACAATAGAAAACCACACACAAAACGTTTTCTTAATTTAAATTTATGGTTTATAAATTCTCCTCATGCTTTAAATTTTAAAACTACCTGCGTTATTTTATTTTATAACAAAGTATACCTTGTACAATAATAATAATAATAATAATAATAATAATAATAATAATAATAATAATAATAATAATAATAATAATAATAATAATAATAATAATAATAATTATTATTATTATTATTATTATTATTATTATTATTATTATTATTATTATTATTATTATTATTATTATTATTATTATTATATATTAAAAGCCTTAACAAACTAATTGGGTCGATACATCCTGTGTTAGAGAATACTCTTGTCTGCATCCTTTCAACCCCTTAAGGGGGTGGCAAAGGGGTTCCTCGCGGGGGTAGTTCTCCGGACCACCCTAATACCATTCGTTTTCTCTGTGGCGCACAGAATTCGATCAGGGACGCCTTGAATTAAGAAGACCTAGTGGGGCCATTTCCCGGAAATCGAAGCCAATTCTCGCACCTCTAATTGAGTGCGCGGGGGTGGCGCGCCGCCGGGGGTGTTGTTGCATCCACGGGCCCCTCGTAAATTACGTTGCCGGTCTACGTGCGCCGCCCGACACGGTTTAGTATTAATAGTTAAAATGTTGCTACACTGCGCCACCGGCCACCTCTTTTCGTGCAATTCGCGAGCCTTCCCTCGGGGTTCGAACCCGCGGACTTAATAACGTCCGACGCGCGCCGGGCTTTGTTTTGTTTTGACTTTCGGAGGAGTTCTAGAGCTTTCATTGGTTCGAGTTATATATAATTTAGTTACATATATATAATTTCAATATACACTTAATGAGTATAGTGGTTTAAGACTTTTTTGGACTTTTTTCGACCTTTTTTTTGCTATAAAACAGAACAAAATTTCCCACAAATTAACTAGAAATTGATATTAAGTAACAGACAATATTACTTTTATGTTAAAATATTTAAAATTTAAAAATAATACATATTTGTTTCAAACAAGCAAAGAAATAATTTATTTGATTTATTTGAATTTATTTGATTTTACATTTCTTTTCTCTCTGTGTATATGTATGAAGTGAAGACTCATTGATATATTATTTTAATAGCATAATTAGGCACCATGTTAACTTTATATTCAAAAGGATAAAGACACGCAATTCAAACGTTCGAATAATGAAAATACGGGCGGGGAATGCCCGGTGGCCATAGGCGTCCACAAAGGGGGCGAACGTAACATTCGCCCGCATGTTAAATACAATAAAAAACCGCAGACCCTTACCCCCGAGGCCAGTTCGTTTACAATCAATTGGGGAAAAATTATTATGTTAAAACTCGCACCCCATATGTATATAACAGCGACCTATATTCGTCTTTATTTTCATTTTTTTTATTGTGACGCAAATGTTCTTCCTATAACCGCTTTTTTTTGCATACGTAAATTGGACATTTCCTTATATTTTGTTGGATATGTCTTGCGGCTGTTAGTGGCGAGGTGGGTGAATTAAATTCAGCACAAATAATAACACCCATCTGAAAATATTCGTGTCAGATATGAACCAACGAGTTTTAAATTTTAAAAATTTAGTATGTTTATGTTAAGTATATTTTTCTCTAACGAAGAAAAAGGTATTCTTCAATAAAAAAGTAGACGTTTGTCTTACAACAAAAATATTTCGTTGTGCCATTACTTTACAGATGGCGCTAACAGTTTCTCGCGTCTTTTGTCACATATTACCGCTATATAAGTTCGACGATATTGAATGTTAGTATATTGTTTGTTTGCATCTATGCATGAGTGTTTTATTTCATGGGTGACTTACAAGGATTATAAGGAAAACCAGGATTGTAGTGGAATAGCCTACACAGAGAGAACTCTATTCCTGGATTTCAAGAAAAAATGCTCTTGCGTATAAGGAGGATTTTTTACTATCCAAATAATATTTTATTGTAATAAGGATTTCAATATAATATGTAGTTATTTCAACGGCTAGTTATTCTTCCGGTTTAAGAGTTTAGTATGTTTATGTTGAGTATATTTTGCTCTGACGAAGAACATGTTATTCTTCTACATATAAAAAGGAGTAAGACGTTCGTTTTACATCAATTGGGTGAAAAATATACATGCTTCAACGAACAAACAGTTTCTTGACCCAAAAGTATACGTACGTATCGCTGAAAACAGACATAATTCCTTTCAAGAAGTTCCTTCATACTCAAAACAAGAAAACGTAATACTTGGAACATCTTGGGTGAAAAATATACATGCTTCAACGAACAAACAGTTTCTTGACCCAAAAGTATACGTACGTATCGCTTAAAACAGACATAATTCCTTTCAAGCAGTTCCTTCATACTTAAAACAAGAAAACGTAATACTTGGAACATCTTGGGTGCAAAATATACATGCTTCAACGAACAAACAGTTTCTTGACCCAAAAGTATACGTACGTATCGCTCAAAACAGACGTAATTCTTTTCAAGCAGTTCCTTCATACTTAAAACAAGAAAACGTAATACTTGGACCATCTTGGGTGCAAAATATACATGCTTCAACGAACAAACAGTTTCTTGACCCAAAAGTATACGTACGTATCGCTCAAAACAGACGTAATTCTTTTCAAGCAGTTCCTTCATACTCAAAACAAGAAAACGTAATACTTGGAACATCTTGGGTGCAAAATATACATGCTTCAACGAACAAACAGTTTCTTGACCCAAAAGTATATGTACGTATCGCTTAAAACAGACATAATTCCTTTCAAGCAGTTCCTTCATACTCAAAACAAGAAAACGTAATACTTGGAACATCTTGGGTGCAAAATATACATGCTTCAACGAACAAACAGTTTCTTGACCCAAAAGTATATGTACGTATCGCTTAAAACAGACATAATTCCTTTCAAGCAGTTCCTTCATACTCAAAACAAGAAAACGTAATACTTGGAACATCTTGGGTGCAAAATATACATGCTTCAACGAACAAACAGTTTCTTGACCCAAAAGTATACGTACGTATCGCTCAAAACAGACGTAATTCTTTTCAAGCAGTTCCTTCATACTTAAAACAAGGAAACGTAATACTTGGAACATCAAGAACCTTAAAAAATTCCTGAATTATGAAAGATCAAAGTTAAATGTACAAGGTTTTAGTTAAAATACTGTATACTCAATCAAAATTAACTTATTGAAGTCAAACAGATTCCAATCAGTATATTTTTCGACAATTAACATATTGAACTGAATCAAACGACTAATTTGGCTATACAACTAAGTAGGAGGAATGAATTGGTCGATAATTTTCTGAAAGAATTATCAAAATTCACCTAGAACACCAAAATTATTAGAGATCAAAATTTATCGAGCTTTTAGGTAGGACTTTTTTGTGATGAGTATGTTTATTAACGCATTCTTTGTGCTTAGTGATTAAAAATTCGGTTTACATTCACTGTGTGGAACCGCATCCTATTTTGTTATCGCCAAAGGAAGTGCTCTGACTATTTTAGAATCCTACATGAAACCATTATTGCTGTAATTTGATGATTAATTGTCGTATTTTATGTTGTATATACGGTACCATTAAATAAACTAGATAATAAAATAATCATGATAAACATGTATTACGTTTTAAAATAAAGTTTGGTTGATGTAAGTGATTTACTTTTCAATTTCTGAGCTTTGGTGACAATCTGACAACCACAAGGAGCAAATGTTATATCCGCAGAAAGATCATTTGGTTGGTTCAAGTAAAATATAAAATTCTCAAGAGTAAGAATATGATTTTCTTGATGTTCCAAGTATTACGTTTTCTTGTTTTAAGTATGAAGGAACTGCTTGAAAGGAATTACGTCTGTTTTAAGCGATACGTACGTATACTTTTGGGTCAAGAATCTGTTTGTTCGTTGAAGAATGTATATTTTTCACCCAATTGATGTAAAACGAACGTCTTACTCTTTTTATATGTAGAAAGAACATATTAAACTCTTAAACCGGAAGAATAACTAGCTGTTGAAATAACTACATAATATAGAAATTCTATTATTTGAATAGCAAAAATATCCTCTTCATGTTACACTATATACGCAAAAACAATTTTTTTTGATATCCAAGAATGGATTTCCCTCTGTGTAGGCTATTCTACTGCAATCCTGGTTTTCCTAAGAATCCTTGTAAGTCATCCATGGAATAAAACACTTATGCATAGATGTAAATAAACAATATACGAATACTGAATATCGTCAAACTTATATAGCGGTGATATGTTGGCAAAAGACGCGAGAAACTGTTAGCGCCATCTGTAAAGTAAAATGTTTTCACTCGGACTGTTGGGTGGGGGTTGAGATTCTGCAGATGAGCGCCATCAGAACATCTCCAACCATTTAAACTGTTAAGAGTCAAAGTAACGTCTCCATAGATTCTCGATAATAACGTGTAGAAATTTTGCAATTGCTAAAAAGGTCAATGAATACATACCACTAATTCGTGTGTACACCTGAGTCCCCCATCATGTGCGCTACCCCTTGCCCCCCTGACCTTAATTACCAACGGATTTTCAAGCGCCACGATTGCTAACGCGGCCAGCTCACGACAAAAATATATTTATATCGATTGACATTAACATTAACTTCAAGGTGTATCGCCGATAGGCCAAGCAAGAGAAACAATTTGTTTCTTTCTTTCTTAAAGCGTGTAAGTAATCATTGCTGGCTGTTCGATTGTGTAGAATTTCAAGGATGTTAGAACTTTTATGTTACATTGTGTAGTGCAACACAAAAAGGGTGCGCTCTAATGCCCTGGTCACACTAGACTGTTTTAATAGCGTGCTATTTGCTACTGGCTGCTAACAGCATAGTATGCACTCATCAGCGCTGTTTTACCTGTTGGTGAGTGAGTTTAGCAGCAGCTAGCCCACCAGCGCTTGTTTAACTTTTAAAGCAACCAGCATGAATGTTAACTCAGGACAAATGTGGGTATTGTAGAAAACACCAACCACCGATTATAATAAATAATTTAAAGCAATAATTCATTACTTTTATTAAATGTATAGCTAATAATATAAAATTATAAATTTGTGATTTATAATTTTTATTTTAAATAATATATGAGAAGAATATATGTAATATTTGCCACTTTTTATTGTCAGATTATCACCAAAAACAATCCAGTTCTTCCCCAGGTAATTCTAACAATAAAAATGCTAACGCAAGAGATTTCTGATCTATGTATCATAATTATTAGGTATGGTATACGTAGCCACAAGTGTTAGACCAATGAAATCAAAATTAATACCATAGTTTAGCAGGAATTTTTACGCTGTAACTTAAGGCGCAAAGTAGATTTCATGATAACTTGCTGAAATGAGTTATAACTATTGAAAGGTCAGTCGTTCATTTGTTTCCCTTTTGGCAATATTACGTAACTATGTAGGAGTTCATGTATTAAATTTAATAATGTTCTTCGTAATTTTCAAAATAAAAATCATACAGACAGGTCATACTTTTTGAAGGTTAATTAATTTAAAATAATATAATATTTTCAAAAGAAACTAACATTTTCTTTCAAGAACTTTATGTTTCTTCTAAATAAAAAATCTTACTTTACTGTTTGACAATTTAGTATTTAAGTTAATCCAAACATAGTGTAGTCGAAAAATAAAAGATTATAGTGGACTCATTAGATTATTTTTCTCCACAGAAATCTTTTGTAAAAACCACAGACTTATTCCCAAATGAAGAGAAACCAGAATACCGCTCGCTCTCCATAGCTCAGCTTATATACCTAAGCTCAAACTAAGCCAATGTGTGCTAGAGACGTCAGCGCCATCTCCCCGCCAGTAGACATAACCATAATTTTTTAATGAAAACGCACGTTTTTGATTTAAACACATAATCACTTCACTCAAATCTATATGCTTTCTCTTCCAAATAATTTCATACAGAATATTTGTATCATTGTACTGCCCCCCTCCCACCTCTCTCTCTCTATAGGATTGTATATGCAGTTGATTTGTCTGATCGACCTCAGGGCTCAGGCAGATATGTAACATCTGGCTCTGCAAATTATAAACAACTTAACCTGCATGCATAACTGTTAAAATAGTTACTTGCCCACAGCTAGAAATAGACAAATACCCACAACACCAAAAAAAAACACCCATATTTTCTGTAGAATGTGTTGTAATTAGTCTAGATTTGGTATACATATTTTATTCAATCAGACAGGAAGTAAAATTTAACAGTATTTTGTCACTCCTTTGTTCAACAATTCCCAATTAGCATATTATCAAAAAATAACACGCATTTAAAATAATAAAAGCGGTTATCTGCGAGTTACAATATCACAAAAGTGACAAAGATAACGTAATACAAACTTTGCGTACAGAAGTTTGTACGCAGAATTGCCAAAAATAGATCAGACAGACAATTTTTATCTTTAGACAGAGGCGATTAGATAGATATGAGGAATTTTCAGTCAAAACATATGAACAAGACGAATTTACGTGATTATAAATTGTTATAAACCAAGCCATAACATAAGCCATTAATATCTTAGTTGATAAAAGTTAAAATTGTCTATATTAAGGCCTGTGAAATAGTTCAATTGCTGTATTTTGATGAATCGATAAAAAGCCACCATTCAGAAGGATCGTGGACAATATCAAACTCATTCATAAAACCCTCAACATCGTAACATACACGTAAAAATCCTTCCATTTTAAAATATGCTTTAAATGGTTCGTTACGCTTTGTAAATGAAGACACTGTTACACCTCGTGCGAAACGATTCCATTCCTGTAGCCTAGAACGAACCCCATAACTCGTTTTTTTCTTTTGATAAACCTAAGTCTTTAAGCCTGAATAACCTGAATAAGTCCTAAATCATTCAGTTCGCACTGGTTTATAAGGTGAGGTGTTCCTAAAACTTCAAATGGTGAATCTGCACGACTTGCCTGATTTGATAGAGTGATTTCAGAGACTCTGTCAAATCAGGCAAGTTTCTTCAAACAGGCGAAATTTCTTCGGTGTCAAAAGTCGAAGATGATGCAGTGGATGGCGCACTTGGGAGAGGATGATTCTCGCCATGGGGGATAGGTCGCGATGCTGATGGCAAATTTGGATATTTTATTGTATGCTTATCGTTCGTCGAATATCCGGAGACGCTTATCGTGCAAAAATAGCAATCATTTAGATGACTGGAAGGCTCTCGCCACAACATGGGAACTACAAGCGGCATTTTCTATTCCATACCTTTCATCCACTTTAAAAGTCCGATCTAACAGGAATTAGAGCATATATTAGGTGACTTTTCCATATCTCTAAATCCAAAATAGCAGCAGTAAGCTGCTTTTACCTCTTCTGTATTTTTTTTCAGATGTGTTACTACATAACAACCACACATGTAACATACCTTAATTGGTGAATTTTTACAACATCTTCTTTGATCACTTCCCATATTTTAATGCACAGAATGGCTGTATAACTTAACTTGATAAAATAATAAAAAAAACATGTTGATTCCTAATATTTTGAAAATCTGTTATGAGAATGTATGCACAGAAAGCTAATTCAATCAAAATATATGACTTCAAATAATATGGATCTTGGAAGTTGGAATCTCATTAATACTGTTTTATTGAAGTGTTGGCGTTTGTGATACATGTATTTCGCGAATATCGCACAGTACTTTAGTTGTTTTTTTATTATTAAACAATGGCAGATAAAATTCGCCATTTTTCTGGGAAAAACAAGTGCTGATATTTGTATTATATACCCTTTTTTATTCAACAGTATCGCTAACAACGAAAATAACACCAAAAATTTTATAAAAAAAAAATAATTACATTTTATGAAACTAAATTTTACAGAATTGAATTCTACACAAAATTTCCTGTGAAATGACACCCGACATGACAGGTCTAGCTTCTATAGTTCTTGAGATAAACCAAAATAAAACCATCCATACCCTATTGAGCACAAGACTTAAAATTAAATATCTTAAGAACCAGTGCCGATATCGATATGATTCAAATTGCATTTTATCAATATAGTTTTATCCTTCAACTTTAATATTCAATCATTGTCCAGCCACGTGTTTCATAATATCAACTTAACCTCAATCTTTCCCAAGAAAAAAAAAACCCAACTCAAAACTCACCTCAAAGATCGTCAGGAATTCCGTTTTTAAAACAAAACAACATCGAAATGCGATTATGAACTTAAAATGGAACAAATTCGTACGGTTTTGTCGGCGACTGACGCGCACTCTGTTGTTATAATTCACGTACTAAGTGCATTTGCGGTCGCCGTTGCATATCTCACGGTAACCTTGACACTCTTTACGTCCGTGTGCTGCACTTTAGATATCCCAGTCGGCGTCGTCGGCACATAGCCTGCGAAGGGGTGAACAGGGGGGGTGTTATTGATTTTTTTTGTTGGTTTTATTTTAGGTGGTCTCTTGCGAATGCACCCCCCACTAAGGGTCTACATGTGTGTGTGGGTTGTGAAGGATTGTGTTCTCAATTATATCAGCTCAAACTAAGCTAACGTGTGACTAGAGACATCAGCGCCATCTCTCCGTCAGTAGACGTAGCGATTATTATCTTTTAATTAAAATGAGTTGAAAAAAATAATTATTAAACAGTTTATAAATAATTAATTGTTAATGCGAAAACCAAACGTTGTAAACTCATTAATTTAAGAAAAAGGTTGTGTCGATTTTAGGTCAGCTGTCACTACGACTGTTCACAAACCCTTTGAATAATTTATTTAAAATTATATCGTTAACGAAAAGCTTGTATTTCATCGCAAGTTGCATATTAAAAATTCACAACTGTGGAATATGGGAGTATCTAGATCACTATACAGGGCCTTGCAAATAGTAGTACTGATAGGAAAATTGCACTTTTCAAGAACTTTTCTTGTATTCGCCACGCCTAGCAATTGAAAATAGACAGCCATCATTTGCGGGTACCTACACGTGTGCATTTTAGTTATTCTAAACTTTTTAAAGGTTTATTGTATATTTATCTACATTTTCTGAGAAGTAAATGATAGAAAAAAAGCTATGAATAAGAAATTAACAACAAATTTTTATATCTTAATAGATCTTTGAAACTTTATACTGAATAATATCCAGTCGATAACTTAACCGTTTCGATTTGTCTTTTATTTGGTAACATCTGCCACAGTCGCTCGTCATGAATATTTATCGACGATGGTTCGTACAGCGATTAATATGTTGATTAATTTAGTCTTTCCCAAAGAATTTAGACAAGTGTTCGTGTTCCTGAATTTCACGTTTCGCGTCAAGAAAATTAGCCGTTAATAACCGCTCATCCTCTTTCTCTTGTAGTGGTAGAATGCAGATCAATGACTAGCTATTATATTAAACCCATCCTGAATGATTCACAGGATAATGCAGACGCTAAGTGTTCCGACACTAATAAAACCAAATTAACAAACTTTAAGGGAGAAACACATTATACAGAGTGTTGAGAGACAAAATTTTCTCAGTAGAAGCGGGTTCAGTGCTTGATACAAGTTGCAATGAGTAAATTATTAAGTCAGATTAACTACAAAGGACTATATGTAGTTTTGAATGAAACTTTGTAGTATTACTTCAAATATTTAAACATTTCGACCAAATTAATATCGTTTTATTTCAACCATTGGATGGATTAAAGAGAATAATAATTATCAGAATAAGTAATTGGTTGTTTTGCTTGGAAAAACAAACAAAACGCCGAAATTATACAAACTAGACCAAATTGCCAAAAGAAATGACCAAAATGATGAAAACAGCTAAAATCACAAACCTAATCATAGCAACGCATAAAATAGATCAAATAAACACGAAAGATAACGTATTTACGTCATACTCACTCTATCCAAAAAACAACATTACGCTAGGTCAGTTTCCAACCAAAAAAATTCAAAACGAAAACAAACACGTTCTCAGTCATACGTTCTCGTATATTACGTAAGTCAAGAACTCAAATATACGTTAAATTCTATCGTGTTTTTGACGCAATGCCAAAAAGTGAAACCCCCGGCCGGGGCCTCGGTAAATATTTAATAAGATTACCGAAATGTGATGCAGTGAATGGCGTATGATGTGTACGGCGCTACAAACTGCGCGTAAAGCGTGGAATTTGGGGGACTGGGCCAGCGAGACAGCATGGAGCGTGTTTTCGGCGATTCCCTGACCTACCCCAACGCAGACAGGCTTGCGAGTCGCGCCCAGTTGTGAATTGGGAACAGCCGAAAATACGGCGGACGCGGCGTGCGTGTTGACGAGTGATTTTAGCAGCAGCCAGCCCACCAGCAGTTGTTTAACTTTAACAGCAACCAGCATGAATGTTAACTCAGGAAATTACTATTTCATTAATAATTAAAATAATTTTGTAACTAACTGTAGTAGGAGCTATTGACCTTTCAACTAAATACTTCTAAAATATAGAATTTCTAATTTTATTGTCATCGTGGCCTTGCTTTACACTCGTGTACACTGCTTTCAAAATTTATGTAGTCAGGTTCAAGACAGGTAGTCAATAAAACTCCACAAATTGGTGTCAAATATGAAATATTTTCTGGTTGCGACGCCTTCACCTGACAAAAGACAATACATAGTCTCACTATTGTATGTACCTATCTGGTGACATATAAAATACACCAGAAATAGTTGTAGTTTGAACTGAGTGGTAGTAGCCACCAGCAGCAGCACTTTTGCTGGTAAACAGCGTAATGTGACCACAAAGTAGCCGCTGGTTGCTGTTGCTGTTAGAAGTTATTATTATTATTTATCATTATTATTATAATCTAAATCTGCATCAGTTTTGCAATGCATGATTTGAATACGTGAACACGATTTTCTCGTAATGATGCGTATGCAAAACCGAGCCAGAGATGGGTAGGAATGCGGCAAAATTCAGGACACGAACACTCTGATGAATGTCTCAGATACCAAATGAGAGAGACCTTACCGACGACACTAATACGTATTATTCCGATCGACATTCACAATTGCGTATGAATTCCAAACAATGGCTCAATCCAGCCAGAAAGAAAAAGGTTATGCTATAACTCTGATATACATACAGTCACATAGAATATAAACACTTGAAAAAAAAAACGTTGTAAAATGATATAAATGAATTGCCCTTTTATAGCACCAATGTGTGTTGTGAAGTATGTTGGTAAATACCTCCCAGACATACGATTTTTAAGTAAACAATCCAACCGACAACTCACGACAAACAATTTCTGGAAAAATGGCGAAATCTAGTTCAACGACATTCGGGATAAGTTGGCAAACGATAACAAGGTTGTTGCCGTCATCTTGAAACTTGTCCGATAAGAAGTAAACAAGCACCAACACGTACACACACACATACATATATACACACACGGACACACGCAGAAGGGAACGAGTAGGCGAGACGTTCGTTGGAAAAAAGGCTTTTTAACAATGCACCATTTCAGAGCAATTTTATACGTCTCGACTTGTAGTAGTACTTACAATAAACGTTTGCAGTAAGGCTAAGGCCGCACTACGGCGGAACCGCCGCGGTTAAAAACCGCGGCGGTTTTAAAATGTACGGTGTTAAATGGACGCGGGAAAAAACCGCAGTACGGCCGCTTGTATTAGTTTCCTTCACTCACAGAATCACGCGGTTAAAAACCGCGGCGCTTCCGCCGTAGTGCGGCCTCAGCCTTAAACGACAAATAATGTTTCAGTATGTAAGTAAGGCTGAGGCCGCACTACGGCGGAACCGCCGCGGTAAAAACCGCGGCGGTTTTAAAATGTACGGTGTTAAATGGACGCGGGAAAAAACCGTAGTGCGGCCGCTTGTATTAGTTTCCTTCACTCACAGAATCACGCGGTTAAAAACCGCGGCGGTTCCGCCGTAGTGCGGCCTCGGCCTTAAACGACAAATAATGTTTCAGTTTGTAAGTAAGGCCGAGGCCGCACTACGGCGGAACCGCCGCGGTAAAAACCGCGGCGGTTTTAAAATGTACGGTGTTAAATGGACGCGGGAAAAAACCGCAGTGCGGCCGCTTGTATTAGTTTCCTTCACTCACAGAATCACGCGGTTAAAAACCGCGGCGGTCCCGCCGTAGTGCGGCCTCGGCCTTAAACGACAAATAATGTTTCAGTATGTAAGTAATGCTGAGGCCGCACTACGGCGGAACCGCCGCGGTAAAAACCGCGGCGGTTTTAAAATGTACGGTGTTAAATGGACGCGGGAAAAAACCGCAGTGCGGCCGCTTGTATTAGTTTCCTTCACTCACAGAATCACGCGGTTAAAAACCGCGGCGGTTCCGCCGTAGTGCGGCCTCGGCCTTAAACGACAAATAATGGTTCAGTATGTAAGTAAGGCCGAGGCCGCACTACGGCGGAACCACCGCGGTAAAAACCGCGGCGGTTTTAAAATGTACGGTGTTAAATGGACGCGGGAAAAAACCGCAGTGCGGCCGCTTGTATTAGTTTCCTTCACTCACAGAATTACGCGGTTAAAAACCACGGCGGTTCCGCCGTAGTGCGGCCTCGGCGTTAAACGACAAATAATGTTTCAGTATGTAAGTAATGCTGAGGCCGCACTACGGCGGAACCGCCGCGGTAAAAACCGCGGCGGTTTTAAAATGTACGGTGTTAAATGGACGCGGGAAAAAACCGCTGTGCGGCCGCTTGTATTAGTTTCCTTCACTCACAGAATCACGCGGTTAAAAACCGCGGCGGTTTCGCCGTAGTGCGGCCTCGGCCTTAAACGACAAATAATGTTTCAGTATGTAAGCAATGCTAAGGCCGCACTACGGCGGAACCGCCGCGGTAAAAACCGCGGCGGTTTTAAAATGTACGGTGTTAAATGGACGCGGGAAAAACCCGCAGTGCGGCCGCTTGTATTAGTTTCCTTCACTCACAGAATCACGCGGTTAAAAACCGCGGCGGTTCCGCCGTAGTGCGGCCTCGGCATTAAACGACAAATAATGTTTCAGTATGTAAGTAAAGCTGAGGCCGCACTACGGCGGAACCGCCGCGATAAAAACCGCGGCGGTTTTAAAATGTACGGTGTTAAATGGACGCGGAAAAAACCGCAGTGCGGCCGCTTGTATTAGTTTCCTTCACTCACAGAATCACGCGGTTAAAAACCGCGGCGGTTCCGCCGTAGTGCGACCTCGGCCTTAAACGACAAATAATGTTTCAGTATGTAAGTAAGGCTGAGGCCGCACTACGGCGGAACCGCCGCGGTAAAAACCGCGGCGGTTTTAAAATGTACGGTGTTAAATGGACGCGGGAAAAAACCGCAGTGCGGCCGCTTGTATTAGTTTCCTTCACTCACAGAATCACGCGGTTAAAAACCGCGGCGGTCCCGCCGTAGTGCGGCCTCGGCCTTAAACGACAAATAATGTTTCAGTATGTAAGTAATGCTGAGGCCGCACTACGGCGGAACCGCCGCGGTAAAAACCGCGGCGGTTTTAAAATGTACGGTGTTAAATGGACGCGGGAAAAAACCGCAGTGCGGCCGCTTGTATTAGTTTCCTTCACTCACAGAATCACGCGGTTAAAAACCGCGGCGGTCCCGCCGTAGTGCGGCCTCGGCCTTAAACGACAAATAATGTTTCAGTATGTAAGTAATGCTGAGGCCGCACTACGGCGGAACCGCCGCGGTAAAAACCGCGGCGGTTTTAAAATGTACGGTGTTAAATGGACGCGGGAAAAAACCGCAGTGCGGCCGCTTGTATTAGTTTCCTTCACTCACAGAATCACGCGGTTAAAAACCGCGGCGGTTCCGCCGTAGTGCGGCCTCGGCCTTAAACGACAAATAATGGTTCAGTATGTAAGTAAGGCCGAGGCCGCACTACGGCGGAACCACCGCGGTAAAAACCGCGGCGGTTTTAAAATGTACGGTGTTAAATGGACGCGGGAAAAAACCGCAGTGCGGCCGCTTGTATTAGTTTCCTTCACTCACAGAATTACGCGGTTAAAAACCACGGCGGTTCCGCCGTAGTGCGGCCTCGGCGTTAAACGACAAATAATGTTTCAGTATGTAAGTAATGCTGAGGCCGCACTACGGCGGAACCGCCGCGGTAAAAACCGCGGCGGTTTTAAAATGTACGGTGTTAAATGGACGCGGGAAAAAACCGCTGTGCGGCCGCTTGTATTAGTTTCCTTCACTCACAGAATCACGCGGTTAAAAACCGCGGCGGTTTCGCCGTAGTGCGGCCTCGGCCTTAAACGACAAATAATGTTTCAGTATGTAAGCAATGCTAAGGCCGCACTACGGCGGAACCGCCGCGGTAAAAACCGCGGCGGTTTTAAAATGTACGGTGTTAAATGGACGCGGGAAAAACCCGCAGTGCGGCCGCTTGTATTAGTTTCCTTCACTCACAGAATCACGCGGTTAAAAACCGCGGCGGTTCCGCCGTAGTGCGGCCTCGGCATTAAACGACAAATAATGTTTCAGTATGTAAGTAAAGCTGAGGCCGCACTACGGCGGAACCGCCGCGATAAAAACCGCGGCGGTTTTAAAATGTACGGTGTTAAATGGACGCGGAAAAAACCGCAGTGCGGCCGCTTGTATTAGTTTCCTTCACTCACAGAATCACGCGGTTAAAAACCGCGGCGGTTCCGCCGTAGTGCGACCTCGGCCTTAAACGACAAATAATGTTTCAGTATGTAAGTAAGGCTGAGGCCGCACTACGGCGGAACCGCCGCGGTAAAAACCGCGGCGGTTTTAAAATGTACGGTGTTAAATGGACGCGGGAAAAAACCCCATAGTTCAGATTTCGTGCACTTCTTCTAGTTGAGTTAATCTCGTCCAGATATAAATCCGTTTCACAGAATAAGACGATTCACGTCTTCGAGCGTCTGAGACTATACCGCCCATCAAATAAGGACAAAACGTAGCGGACTTCATTTCGACGACCCATCTTAAATTCATCGGAACGTGTTTTCGTCCGGCTCCAATGGCGGTTGACCATGATACTTCGACGACCGTGGCCATGGCTGTTTCACTAAGCTCTTCTTCATTGTGTTCGGCCTCTTGCAATTTTGGCAGACGAAAAAATCCGCAGTTTATTTTTGAAGCGGTCGACCTTAAGAAGGATATTCGACGGTTCAATGTCGAATGTATTGTTAATTGGAATTTGTTTTTCTTTATACCAAACATGTCTCCATGAAAAACGGAACGAAAGTAAATATTGCAAATGTATATACATAATTTTATTTTATATAATTTTAAAACTGGTCGTAATCCGCAGTGACTCTAATCGAAGTAGGTTGAAAAAACAAGCGTAATTTTATCTATATTATCTGTGTGCACGCATGCACAAATACACAAATATATGGCGAATATAGCCCACATTATATTAAGAGATAAGTTTGTTGTTTTTTTATTGCTGGGACATGGCGAAAACACGCTATGTTTTGCGCACCGTTCGCTATAATATACGAATTCCACGAATTTCAGTACAATACATATTCTATTGGATTAGTTCCACCTATGCAGTTATTTTTCCAGGTATTCGCTTTGATATTGATGATCAATATTGATTATGGTCTGTAAAAATCTAAGGATTGAGGTTTTAAGTGTCATGTTGGCATGACAAACTGCAGTTGTCAAAACCTGAAAAGGTTTTCTTACAGTAATTTGTATGTCTTTTTGGACGGATGAGTCTAGAAAATATATATATATATATATATATATATATATATATATATATATATATATATATATATATATATATATATATATATATATATATATATATATTTAAAAAGAAAGTAGAGTTCTTGAAAGAAAATGTTCATCTCTTTTGAAAATATTATGTTATACATAACATCTCATAGCATATATCTAATAAACTAGAAGAGAAATCTAAGGTTGATTCGTGCCGAAGAGTACCCAATAAAATATCTATAATTGTTTGCGCAAGTGTTAGTTTCGTGTTGTTGTCGTGGCATTCCAGTGAACAAAAATCTTCGCTCCGGCAAAACGAATAAATATAATAAACGACACGCAGACACGAGCCAAGACATCCTAACCATACCATGGCCAAAGCTAGTCAGGCAGGTCGACTTGTCTATACGAGACGTCGAGACTTGTCACTTACATAAAATTTTTCCTTGATTATAAAATGCAAGAATGTAGGCTTGCGAAACTCGAGATGAATTCCTGAATGGATTCTATTCGCTCATGTTCTACACATGTATTTATGTAGCCAAGAATCTCCTTCCATCAATCGTGTGAAACATCAACAAACATAGTTAATACACGTACGTACCTACGTCACATGTTTTTAGCCTAGGTTATGGACCAATCGATACCAAATAGGCTTGTTTACAAACAGTTCACTTCGCAGTAATATCTCTCTAATCATTCTGTGACAACAGAATTGATAAATATGCATAGCAAAAAATAAAATGTTTAACGAATTCGTAACGAAAATAACGATTTGTCCGTCAGTTGGAAACTGAAACTTTGCCTCGTTAATATTCAGTTCTGATTACCTCTTGTCTGGCAGGTATAATCAAATGCATGGAACTTTTGATGTAGAAATATGAGATTTCTATTTTTCTATGCATAATTTCTAATGGGAAAAAATGCACAACGTGGCCGGCGATAGCTACACCAGAGCTATAATTTCTTCTTTTCTAAGTTCGCCGCTGTAAGTGCAATTATTTAGTTGGGCACGCTACCCCCTTGGGGAGGGTTTTCGCGTTTCAACTATTAAAAATTACGATCCGACCCCGTTCGCTCTTGTTCACCACGTATTGAAAGTTCTAATGTATACCCACCGGCCACCAGTACGTAATTTATCGAGGTCTCGTGTCTACTATCTTTTAAACTTGCAATTTGATAATTAGATTTGACCACTGGAAGTGATTAGTTATCTCAAATGGATTACAAGAAGACAAATAACCGAGAAATGTCCAGATGTTACTTTTTAATTTCATATTTCTAAAGTTATCTAAGTTGTGCAATCACTTTATAGATGGCGCTAACAATTTCTCGCGTCTTTTGCCACGTATCACCGCTATATAAGTTCGACGATATTGAGTGTTCGTATATTGTTTGTTTACATCTATGCATAAGGGTTTTATTTCATGGGTGACTTACAAGGATTATGATGAAAACCAGGATTGTAGAGGAATAGCCTACACATAGACAACTTTTTGCTATCCAAATAATATTTTATTGTAATAAGAATTTCAATATATGTATTTATTTCAACGGTTAGTTATACTTCCGGTTTAAGAGTTTAGTATGTTTATGTTGAGTATATTTTGCTCTGACGAAGAAAATGTTATTCTTCTACATATAAAAAGAGTAAGAAGTTCGTTTTACAACAACAACAATATTTTGTTGGGTGAAAAATATACATTCTTCAACAAAAAACAGTTTTTTGACCCAAAAGTATACGTACGTATCGCTTAAAACAGACATAATTCCTTTCAAGCAGTTCCTTCATATTTAAAACAAGAAAACGTAATACTTGGAACATCTTGGGTGCAAAATATACATGCTTCAACGAACAAACAGTTGTTTGACCCAAAAGTATACGTACGTATCGCGTAAAACAGACATAATTCCTTTCAAGCAGTTCCTTCATACTTAAAACAAGAAAACGTAATACTTGGAACATCTTGGGTGCAAAATATACATGCTTCAACGAACAAACAGTTTCTTGATCCAAAAGTATACGTACGTATCGCTTAAAATATATTCTCACCAAAGATTTTAAATAAATATCTACTAAGTGGCGATTAGGCATGTTTTTTCTGTCTATGCTTACCTGAAACAAAAGAAAAATATATCATTACAAGGTTGATTTCTTTGTTCAATTATTAAGTGTGTCCAGAATTACCAATAGACACATATTTACCATATAAAAAAAAACCGACCGAAAAAATTTTATTTAGAATCTAATAAATCGATTTTTTGACAATGAATTTATAGGAAACTAGCCTATAAATTTTTATAATTCTTTTTTTGTTTCATATTCATCAAACATTCCTATATGAAAAAGAACAAATCCATTCTCTTGTATACGGACATGTGTGTGGTATTTTGCTAGCCCTCGAGTTATGTAAGCACTGTTCAGTGCGGACGAGGCACTAAAAATAAATTGGGAAGCACCTATTGTCCGGGGTTAAGCCTGAAGCCGGGCAGAAGTCGCCCTAATCCAATAGAGGGCGTGTTTCGCAGCCTAAATTGCCTAATCGAATAACGGACGAGCGAATAAGGGTTTTCAACTCAACAAGTTTCACAACAGCAGATAAATTTCATAATTTCATATTGTAATTTATTTATTTGGACGTACGGTATATTAGCAAATACGTACCATTTGCTAATATACCGTACGTCCAAATAAATAAGCAATGTGGAAATGTTAACATTCACCTGCTTACGTCTTACGAAACAAATTGTAGTCACTTTGTAGATACTAAACTTGCTGTAAACTGTAAACTGTGTATATACATTATACATATACATACCTAGTAGTCGTTACCATCAAATGTGGTGATTAGATAGCTGGCAGCAGGCCGGTTGCCCTTCAAAAGCAGAATTTATACGACTATTTTTGCCGGATCAAGTACACACTATCTAAAGCAAGACACGTATTTATACGTTACACCATCGGCAATGAGGAAGTACACTATGCTTATATTCATAGAGCTGCCATATTAGTCGTTCAGGAACCGATTGGTACAATTGACAGAAAAAATTAATAATTATTTTGAATAAAAAAAATTGGCCAATACTATCACAATAAACTAAATTAAAGTATTTTTGTGTTATTCTATCAAGTTAAGTTATACAGACATTCTGTGCATTAAAATATGCGAAGAGCTATTACTGCTCCTATTTTGAATTTAGAATTGGCGATCTGGAAAAGCCATGAGCGCCTAATATATGCTGTATTTCCTGTTAGATCGGACTTTTAAAGTGGATGAAAGGGAAGCAAAAGAAAATGCCGTTTGCTGTTCCTATGTTGTGGCGAGAGCCTATTTTTGCATGATAAGCGTCTCCGGATATTCGAAGAAGGATAAGCATGAAATAAAATATCAAAATTTGCCATCAGCATCGCGACCTACGGAGAGAACCATCCTCTCCCAAGTGCGCCATCCACTTCATCATCTTCGATTTTTGACATAGAAGAAATTTCGACTGTTTAAAGAAACTTGCCTGATTAGACAGAGTGTCTGAAATCACTCAGTCAAATCAGGCAAATCGTGAAGATTCACCATTTGAAGTTTTGGGAACACCTCACCTTATAAACCAGTGCGAACTGAATGATTTAGGACTTAGGTTATTCAGGATTAAAGACTTAGGTTTATCAAAAGAAAAAGCCGAGTTATTGGGTTCTAGACTCAGGATTAAAGACTTAGGTTTATCAAAAGAAAAAGCCGAGTTATTGGGTTCTAGACTCAGGATTAAAGACTTAGGTTTATCAAAAGAAAAAGCCGAGTTATTGGGTTCTAGACTCAGGATTAAAGACTTAGGTTTATCAAAAGAAAAAGCCGAGTTATTGGGTTCTAGACTCAGGATTAAAGACTTAGGTTTATCAAAAGAAAAAGCCGAGTTATTGGGTTCTAGACTCAGGATTAAAGACTTAGGTTTATCAAAAGAAAAAGCCGATTTATTGGGTTCTAGACTCAGGATTAAAGACTTAGGTTTATCAAAAGAAAAAGCCGAGTTATTGGGTTCTAGACTCAGGATTAAAGACTTAGGTTTATCAAAAGAAAAAGCCGATTTATTGGGTTCTAGACTCAGGATTAAAGACTTAGGTTTATCAAAAGAAAAAGCCGATTTATTGGGTTCTAGACTCAGGATTAAAGACTTAGGTTTATCAAAAGAAAAAGCCGAGTTATTGGGTTCTACACTCAGGATTAAAGACTTAGGTTTATCAAAAGAAAAAGCCGAGTTATTGGGTTCTAGACTCAGGATTAAAGACTTAGGTTTATCAAAAGAAAAAGCCGATTTATTGGGTTCTAGACTCAGGATTAAAGACTTAGGTTTATCAAAAGAAAAAGCCGAGTTATTGGGTTCTAGACTCAGGATTAAAGACTTAGGTTTATCAAAAGAAAAAGCCGAGTTATTGGGTTCTAGACTCAGGATTAAAGACTTAGGTTTATCAAAAGAAAAAGCCGAGTTATTGGGTTCTAGACTACGTAACGAGCCGTTTAAAGCATATTTTAAAATGTAAGGATCTTTATTAATAAAACATTTGGTTTAATAATGCATATACACAGAAGATTCACAAAGGACTACTCTTGTTTCACTATTTTATGTCATTCGCGGATATGAAAATATCAGGACGACAACTGAAATCAATTAGTGTCAATCGCCCACCCTTCTCTTTGATTTGCAGTCCTGGCCCTAGTAGATGGAAAATTACACATTTCCTTTGAAAGATAGCTCGCAAATTTCTTTCTTTTTGCGTCTATTTGGCTCCCGCTGGCAAATCGACGGCGTCCCCGAACATATACACACCTATAGACCCATAATTAAAAATGTCACCGACCAATTTGTCTTTAGAATTATACGCGCCACGGTTTGATCAAAAAATGCGACACGACAACGATAATTTTAATTAAGCATTCGAATAGCCAAGAGCGCGATTCGAAAAAAAAAATGCATTTATGCCCGGGTAATTGAAAACAAGTGAATAAGTACAAAAAGAGCGATTCCATTTGTCTTTTGTAGACGCTATGTTTTGCATTTGACAGCCAGGTTTTGAATCGGTAATAGATCATAATGATTATTACTTCTAGTTTACTTAAATTTTTACTTATATTTATATTTAACACATTCATAGGTAAAATAATGAATCATTTTCTTGTGTATTTAGAAAATTTTATCGTTATATAACAACCTTTTTTTTAAGAAAGAAAGTCAGATAGCATTAAACTCAATATTTCCCGTTCAACCAATTGGAATATTTCGTTTTGTAAAGTCTCACTGCTGCATCTGAAGCAATTTCCTGCCTGTCCACCCACACAAGGGGTTCATCTTTTCCGATAGGTCGACTATGACGTAGCACGACAAAACAAAAGAGACACGAAAAATATGAAATACGGACGTCCGACGCGGGCACGTGGTCGGGCTCGTGACATAAACGCAAGATTGGACCCTGGGTGTGGTCAAAAATGTTTACAGCTACCGGACAAAGCGATGCAGTTGGATAGACGAAACAGGTATATTGTAGGTATAGTCAGGTATATAGAAAGATATGAAGTAGGTGTGACAATAATGGCGTGCGCCGTGAAATTATAGTTGTTTAAAATGGCAGAGAATGCGAATCGGAAAAACGGCTGATTGTAGATTAAAATGTGGACGTAACTGTGGGACAGTCCAAGGTTTTAAAAGAAAGGTTATGGATTTAAATCCCCACCCACTATAGTGGTATATAATAGAGGTAATATTCTCCCAATATATAAAGAGCGCTTTAAGCGATACAGTTGTTAAAATACTGATCACATAATGAATAGTACTTATTTACACTTGTGTACAGTGCTTTCAAAAATTATGTAGTCAGGTTCAAGGCAGGTAGTCAATAAAACCCCACAAATTGGTATCAAATATGAAATATTCTATGGTTGCGACGCCTTCACCTGACAAAAGACAATACATTGTCTCACTGTTGTATATATCTACCTGGTTACATATAAAATGCACCAGAAATAGTTGACCTTGTAGTTTGAACTGATGCTTGCTGATAGTAGCCACCAGCGGCATCGGTACTTTTGCTGGTAAATAGCGTAATGTGACCAAGAAATTGACATATTGTCACATTTTTACAGATTTGGTATACACATAAACGCATTTTCCCGTAATCTCCAGACAATGAGCAAACAGCAGACTGCCACGCAACGCCGGATTTAAGGGAGGGCAGACTGGGCTGCAGCCCAGGGGCCCCCACCAAAATATAAACTGTACTGGATATTTAATAATAAGGAAATTGTACTAATACTTACGTGTTTGCAATGCAAGTTCATGATCAAGTAATGTGCTTATGTCTTTAAGGCCCCCACAGCTTTTCTGCCCAGGGGCCCCCCCACAGCTTTTCTGCCCAGGGGCCTCCACAGTTTTTCTGCCTAGGGGCCCCTCACAGCTTTTCTGCCCAGGGGCCTCCACAGCTTTTCTGCCCAGGGGCCTCCACAGCTTTTCTGCCTAGGGGCCCCCACAGCTTTTCTGCCCAGGGGCCCCCACAGTCTTAAATACGGCGCTGCGGCCACGCGATAGAAAAAAGCAACGAAAAGCGGCAAAAATAAGCGCATTGAACCCGACCGCTGCATTGGGAGCGAAACGCCAAATATTGTATGTTATTTTAGTGGGGGAGGGACGACGTACTGTATAGATTAGATTAAAAAAAAAAAACGAACAGGCCGCTTTTAATTACCAACGTATACGTCGGTCGGCTCAGCTACGTTTTTCAACTTGGTCTGGCGCGGTACTTCTTATCGCAATATCGATTTGGCCAACTCTGGGATACGATGGGTCACTGACCTACACCAATGCGTTTCTGAGCACCTTATTCGAAAGAAATTGCTACTAACAATCACGGGCCAATGTATTCGAATACATACATAGGTCCATACAAACGGACATTTTACAAAATTCGTTGCATTGGATTCAGGGGACCTCAAAACGCGTATTTCGGCCAAAATCCGACGATTACAATACTTATCTTTTATGGAATTTAAAGGACAAGTAAAAATATCTATTTCCTTCCGCCATGTTTGTATCGCCATGACCGAAACTAGCAGGACCGGAAAGCCATATGCCGACGAACCGCATTTTTCATCTTCTACTTGGGGGCCCGCTCCAATGGACCGGCCTTGAGGCCATTTCGTTCTGGTCTCTTCACCTCTCACTCTCTCTTCATCTATCCATCAATCCCTGCTTCTTTCTTTCGTCTATCAAACACGAAAGACGCCCGCCGGACGTGCTCTTGAATTGTGCGCTGACGTGAGCGGAGAACGAAATAAAAATACGAAGGAGCCATTTTTTTTTTCGAGCGCCACCAAGACACCTATGCGTCCATCGCTACTATGCTATTATCTTGAAGGCGGATAGTACCAAAGAGAGAGATAGTCGCGGAGAGAAAGAGAGGAAGAATGCCGGATCAAAATGTCACGCTAAAAATCGCGTATCTAAATTGCGAATTGTGTACGTACCTACAGACTGCAGGATAATGTTACGCAAGACGTTAGAGGGGAAGGAGATTTGCGCCATTACTTACAGTGGTACCAAAACGGTAGTTACTAAAATTGAGAATTTTGTCCAAATTTTGCTGTCAATCTTAGAATTTCTGTCTGTTTGGTTACAGATATCCCACGGATCCCACCGATTGTGATAAAAAAGGGTTTGATACTTAGAGCTAACAAGTAGAGGCTGCCAAACCTCGTTTATTGATACTAGAATTATTTCCTTGTAAACTGTCTTCGTGCGTGCATCAAGTGTATGTGCATATTGCCTGTGTCGTATGTTTTGGTAAATTTTGTCGTAATGGATAACACAAACAAAGGTATGCAGTAGTTTTTTATGTAAATGACTTATTAATAATCTTGATTCTTTTGGAGTAATTTGGTTTGGAACATAGCACCGCGTTTCTTGTAAATGTAGTATAATATTTTATTTAGTTGGATTGAAACCTTATGTATTCATCAGTTTGATTTTGTTTTTATAAAAGAGAAAATATTTCTGTACAATATACAACTCAAATTTGCTGCAGAAACTTGCGTATAATGTTGCTACATAATATTTTTAGATGCTGTGATCGCATACCGACGAGTGCTGTTTAATGTTTGGCAGAAAGAAAATAGTATAAGCGACTAGCTCTGTGTATATGTCAAAATTTTCGATTTTAGTTATTGGGCATTCTAGAAATATGTGGTTAAGGCTTCCCACCTGTCCACATTCGCAATATGGACATTTTAGGATACATTTTAGGTTATCTGCTATCTGTTACTGTTACGAATGTCCGGCAGGGGGCGTTTCGGGTTTGACGTTACTGTGGTAATAGCAACAAAACACGGGTCGACAAAAATCGATTTTTTGGATCGAAAATTGTTTTTAAGGCCGCTTTTTTTGCTCAAAACTCTTTGCGAAGGGTATTTAGAGGGATCTTATCGTAAGACATGAGAGCGAGCGGCTTTTATAAGGTCGGCAGGAACGGATAAAAAATGTAAATTTTTGACGTTCATTAATCCGCTTGTCGGAGTTTCTAGACGTCACGTGGCATTTTCTCGAGGTTCGCCTTCACCCGAAGAGGTGCAAAAACGTGATTTTTTTTCAAAATTGACGCATTTAATTTACAAAATATCGCGCAGTCCACGCGGAATTGTGTCCTTTTTTCAATTCGAGCGTCAATAGTAATATCGAAAAGCCCAATTTTGCAGCTACTCGATCGCAAATGTCGGCGAAAATGGGCGATTCCACTGAACGCGCCCTACACTTGAAAGTTCGTAATTAGTATAGGTAGATAGACAAAAAATCATCGATATCCTCATACGTTTTGGAGGAAAAGCATACAGTACGGACGAAAAAGCGGAGATAAAACTAAAAATTTTAATAGCAAGCTTTCAAAAAAATGACTGTCTGACTGTCATCGCTCATTAAAACCATTTTTGTCCCAAGAAACGATGTGGTTGGACAAAAACTGCAAAAAATGGAATAAATACTCTTTTATATACTTCTGACTGTTTAATATCTTCAATTTCAAAAAGCAACACTCACAGTTACTCGCTCTTGTAAGGACAACACATTTGATGAAAACGTTAACAGTCTTTTGCTGGATACATCTGTTGATGTTACTGGCGACGACATTATCTTACATGATGAATAATATGAATATGAAAGCTAGAAAAATTGATTTATACAATTTTTGTTGTCATTACTCTAAAATGTACTACATATTTTATGGACCACCCTGTAAAGAGCAAAATAATTTTAAGACGACTACTTTCGTTTTCCACATGTAAGAGAGTTTAATTTATTTAATACTATCTTTAAGAAAAGAAATGGGGCTTAACAGAATTTTTTTTCAGAAAGATAAGCTACATATTTGTAAAATGGAAGAAGATTATGATATTTTGATTAGGGGGCTTAACAGAATTTTTTTTCAGAAAGATAAGCTACATATTTGTAAAATGGAAGAAGATTATGATATTTTGATTAGGGGGCTTAACAGAATTTTTTTTCAGAAAGATAAGCTACATATTTGTAAAATGGAAGAAGATTATGATATTTTGATTAGGGGGCTTAACAGAATTTTTTTTCAGAAAGATAAGCTACATATTTGTAAAATGGAAGAAGATTATGATATTTTGATTAGGGGGCTTAACAGAATTTTTTTTCAGAAAGATAAGCTACATATTTGTAAAATGGAAGAAGATTATGATATTTTGATTAGGGGGCTTAACAGAATTTTTTTTTCAGAAAGATAAGCTACATATTTGTAAAATGGAAGAAGATTATGATATTTTGATTAGGGGGCTTAACAGAATTTTTTTTCAGAAAGATAAGCTACATATTTGTAAAATGGAAGAAGATTATGATATTTTGATTAGGGGGCTTAACAGAATTTTTTTTCAGAAAGATAAGCTACATATTTGTAAAATGGAAGAAGATTATGATATTTTGATTAGGGGGCTTAACAGAATTTTGTTTCAGAAAGATAAGCTACATATTTGTAAGATGGAAGAAAATTATGATATTTTGATTAGTTGCAATGTAAGGATAACGTTTTAGAACCGCTGATCGAAGGCGAAAAAAGAAAGGCCACTTGGTTGTGAAGTGAACATAATAATGGGCTAGGTTTCTCATAAATAAATTAAACAATCAAGGTTAGCCGAAACTGGCCAACCGGTTGGTTGCCTCGACGTCCGCATAGGTGGCAACAGCAATGTTTCCTCATTGCATATGCACCGCGAAGCACGCAAGCCAATGTTTATATAAATAAATTCATTGACACACATATTCAATGCAATTTTAAGAATACGAGAAATTTTACACTATAAAATTATTTTTTTTTTTGATAGTCAATAAACAACCTAATAAACCTAATAAACAAAAAATGTTTTATGGTTTTATAATCTAGTATGTACCTACACTGTTAGGTCTTACAGATGCAAATTACTGAAAATATGCATTATAAATTGTCATTGAAATACATAATAAACGAGCTGCTTAACATGTGCATAATAAAATTTGCTTGTCTTGTTTAATTTATTCATTAAATATCTCTATTTATATCGACAGTTGTCACTCAATACGTAACATTGATAATTATAAAACGCCTTCTATAAATAAATACAAGCAAGAAAGTTGTTTTCACCCAGAAATAAAATCCAAAGGGTTTAAGTCCGGTGCACGTGGGGACCACGCGATTGTCCCTCTTCTACTTCTATCGGAATGGACATTGAATAAATCACAAACGAAACTTGAAAACTTTATGAAATGAAACAGCAAAATTGTCTTTCCATCGCATTCTTCTTCATGTAAGACAGACCTTGATTCTAAATTACACCATGATTTGAATTGCGTCACCGAACAACGTAAATAGAAGTGAACGATCTGCTTTTGTCTGTCGCAAAAAATGCATGCAAGCTAGTTATATGTACTTTACTTTCCCGGTTAAAACAATGCTGCTACTACCAAGTTACATATGAAATTCCTGCAAGTGTTTACGGCAGGTATTATTTTCAGTTTAGAGACAAATTATACGAATTATAAAACTCAACCAAGCCGTAGCCGCTTATTAGAGTAATTAGCGACGTTTTTCTTTTGTGTGTGCGTACTTTTGGACTCAAGAGCGGACACATTTACAGATCTGATGCCTGAAATCGGGTCGTGCTTCAGGAACTACTATAAGTCTTTTTTTCTTGTAATTTTTGGTCATGGTTTTTTACCTTTAGACAAACAAATTTGCTTCTAACATTATGACTTTACACACATATGCCACGGTCACACTAAGCTGTTTTATTAGCCGCTAGTTACTGGTGCTGCTAGCAGCAACTTTACAAGCAAAACCATGCAAAAATAGCGGCTGCTGAGTGACCATACCATGCTGGTTAACTAATAATCTACAGCAAGCAGCAAATACTAAAACAATATAAGTGTGACCACCCCATGCATTCCAATCAACGTTGCAGCATAACTTTTCGACCGGCGACTATTCATTATGTGATCAGTATTTTAACAACTGTATTGCTTAAAGCCCTCTTTATATATTGGGAGAATATTACCTCGTATAATATTTATAAAACACATTTCAAAAATAGCAAATCTCATAGTTTGTATGCACTGAATTCATCGCTAGCTAAAGAACTCAAGAGTGTTGTCGTTACCAAGCATCGGGAGCGAAGAAAAACAACAAATCTTCTAAACGAATGAGCAAAAGCAGACACCGATCGACTCCCTTGCAAAAACGTCTTAACTGAAACAATAAATAGGGACACATCCTTCCTCTCTATGTTTACATTGCTGGAGTAAGGTACATCAACACAACGGTTACCAATCTTGGATCTAAAGAGTTATAGACAAATAAAGATGGTCTTAAATCATTTGCATTTCATAAAACTGCAATAGTTTTCCATCTCGTGTTGGGAGAAGAGTATCAATCATAGACAGATGTGGCGTAGAAAAAATGCAATTACATTTCCTGCAGGATTTGAGTTACGTAATTGATCTGAATAGCTGCCAGTCGATCATTAGACACGTCTCGAGCATATTGAACGCAAAGCGGCTCTACGCCATCGATTATGTTGATGAATTGCTATAATTCTGACCGCGAAATTAATTTTTAGGAGATTTGTGGTACCTACTCTCAGAATGTCTGAAAACTAGAACAAAAAGGCAGTTACTCGTTTTGCAATAGGCAGTGTATAAAAAGCGTGTAAAATTGGCGCATAGCGCAATGCATAGAGGCTAGTGGAACTGTTGCACATCAAAGAATTGGGTTATCGGTTACCAAACTCAATGACATTTATTCGGAATCTTCAATTCGCGTTTCGCAAGGCGACAACATTGGGCGATCACGTTCGCGGCGTTCTCCTTTTGCGCGAATATCTTTCGCTATGCTTGAACTACGAAGACAAATCGAGCAGTTCAGCAACATAAGGAAAAGGTAAGACGCACGCGTGCAACATAAACTGGAGCGAGACAAATAGAGGTCCGAACTGGAGTACCGCCACGTTTTCAGCTTAGAGACAGACGTAAGGAGCGACAGTGTTTGCAAGTAATTTAGATTCGGATTATTTCAAGGTAACGTGGCATATTTGTATCGCCAATAAAGGATACCACTTATGTCGGCCTTATTTCCTATACATACGTTCCGAGCAAAGTTTTATCTCTTTATACCGAACTGTAAGGTCGAAGGATATATAGATATAAAGTATAGAGTATAGACAAAGCTTCTGTACGTGTATGTCTCTGTGTGTGTTCAATTTATGTCCGATTCCATTAAACGAGACTTGTATCGCTGATGTAACTTGCTAAGGATTTGTTAAAGTGTTGTAAAATATATTACATTGCTTGTTATTCACTGTGTCAACTGTAGAAGGAAATTGTACGTACTAAATTCTTTGAAAAGTTTGCTTTTAAAGAATGAAATTATATATTTTTTTACCTAGTCGATATTTTGTTGGACGAAAAATTTTTCCTTCTGTGTAATATTGCATTTAGTTGCTAAACCTTGTCTCTACCTATACTAATTACGAACTTTCAAGTGTGGGGCGCGTTCAGCGGAATCGACATTTGCGATCGAGTAGCTGCAAAATTGGGCTTTTCGATATTACTTTTGACGCTCGAATTGAAAAAACGACACAATTCCGCGTGGACTGCGCG
This sequence comes from Aphodius granarius, assembly GCA_963971325.1. Lineage (NCBI taxonomy): Eukaryota > Metazoa > Arthropoda > Insecta > Coleoptera > Scarabaeidae > Aphodius > Aphodius granarius. The sequence continues at coordinate 33,396,355 of OZ020223.1, forward strand.
ATATATTGTAAATTAAATGCGTCAATTTTGAAAAAAAATCACGTTTTTGCACCTCTTTGGGTGAAGGCGAACCTCGAGAAAATGTCACGTGACGTCTAGAAATTCCGACAAGCGGATCGATGAACGTCAAAAATTTACATTTTTTATCCGTTCCTACCGACCTTATAAAAGCCGCTCGCTCTCATGTCTTACGATAAGATCCCTCTAAATACTCTTCGCAAAGAGTTTTGAGCAAAAAAACGGCCTTAAAAACAATTTTCGATCCAAAAAATCGATTTTTGTCGACCCGTGTTTTGCTGCTATTACCACAGTAACGTCAAACCCGAAACGCCCCCTGCCGGACATTCGTAACAACAGTAACAGATAGCAGATAACCTAAAATGTATCCTAAAATGTCCATATTGCGAATGTGGACAGGTGGGGAAGCCTTAACCACATATTTCTAGAATGCCCAATAACTAAAATCGAAAATTTTGACATATACACAGAGCTAGTATGTTCCTAAACAGGACTTTTGCTGGCTATTACGAAATACTTAAACGCAATATTCAAAGCAGCAGTAACAAGAACGAGTAAGTCGTTGTTCGTTTGTAAAGGAGAGAGGTCTTCCAAGGTAGGTAAGGTAGGTAATACGCTAATGCAAGAAGATGAATGATGCCGCTGCAGTCGGAAAAGGTTACAAAAATCTTAAACTTATGCCTCAAACACAATACGTTCTAAATTTAAACGATTATACCTCTTGCTCATGCTGCACGAATCTATTAACATTACCGACGAAATAATTACGAGCTGAGGACTCAATACATCTAAGTGAACATGTGGATTTCTACTGACTACGCACGCAGGCACCTGGTTTTTAAAAATCGTATTTAGTTTTCCTAGAAAATCTGGTGATCTTATGGACAAAATGTGACGTTTGGAGGTCGACTGATTTGTTCAATTGTCTTCAATTCAAACCTTCAATTGTCTCGATTTACCTAATTTGTGAAACCAAAAGTGTGTTATCGTCAAAAGAACTGAAAAATATGGAGACGAGTTGAGTAAAAAGGCAGAAGAGACACGCATAGACACTCATGGAGCGGTTTTGCTTATCTTTTGCGTAAATTTGACCGTACGTCATGCCCGCCTGCGGCCTAGGCGGATGTAAGGCAAAAAACGCACAGTGTAGACATTGTATTGAGCCGCATTGAGTGAGTTTGGGTGCTTGTCCTATCCCAAGCTGCCTGGCATGGAGTAGGTCGTTAACCTGAGGGGACCCATGCTCCACGTACACGAACTTGCTATACACAGCTGTACGTACGGTTGTGTGTATGTGTGTGCGTGTGTGTGTACGCATCGTACACGCGAAGATTTTAAAACCGGCCGAAAATTAATAATATATTATTATACAAGTTTTATAAGACGTCAAATTGGCGCATGAGTTGTTTGGGGCACTCGTCGCTGGCGCTCCTCGTGCCCCAAATGAACGAATGCGCCAATATGTCTTATAAAACGAGTGTAATATACTATTTTTTCTACTTTGCGTCATTAATTTGATAAAAATTTAGAAGTATATTAGGTAAAATTCCAATCTAGAGTATTTATGGGTGCAACCGTTGGTAACACTGTCATCTGTCACTTAAATTCAAATATCTGTGAAAAAGTAATTATTGATAATTATTATATACCATCATATACTAGTAGTACGAAACCTAGGATGCAACACGCATGTTTAAATATGTATAAAAATATACATACTTCGCAGTTTGTGCGATTCTAAAAAATCAGTTTGTGCTTACTTTTGTGGTTATGTATATTTTCGTTTGACATGCATTTGATATCAATGTCACCAATCTTAGAAAAAAGTTACTAAAAACGAAAAAATTTGCTAATTGTAACACCGAAAACAGTGTTACAATGTGTGCATTGTGAATGCAAAGTAGAAAAATAAAATTATATTTCTACAACTTGTTTGGTCTATGAAACTGACAAGCTGCTTTTCGTGCTTTATTTATCAAAACCAATCATTGAACTAACTTTTTGAAATATAACATGTTACTCTACAACTTGCTGCTGCTATTTATTGGGTCAGCAAAATGGATTCACTAAATATCCCTGTTTTCTTTGTCTGTGGGACAGTCGTGCAAAAAATGAACATTGGGATAGGAAAAACTGGCCGTCGAGAATAAATATGACAGTAGGAAAAGCTAACATCGTTCATGAACCATTGATAAGTCGAGAACAAATCATTCTTCCACCACTACATATTAATTTGGGCTTATTAAACAGTTTGTGAAAACTTTATATAAGAATGGTGTTTATTCCAAATAGTTTGTTAATCATTTGTAACAATTGGGGATTTCAGCTGCATCCATATTTTGTTCATTGTAATTTGAGATAAATTGTATGTGATGCCGGATATGTGAATGGTGATACTGTCTGACCTTTTCACAGGCATGGGTAAGATTTGTTATATTTTCAACTTAGAAGACTCGTAAATCTTTCTTTTTTATGGCCCAAATCAGTAGGGCCCTTTCGTTAAGTGCTTTGTGTCTTGATATTGTGTGTGTGTTATTTGCTTAATTATAAATTATGGTATTGTGGACCGAGATAGTTTATACATGAGAGGTATAAGTTCAAGACAAAAAGATGAAGAGAAAAACATTCTGTAGAGAACAGTCGAGATTAACAGCCGACATTCGGCATTCTACTTAAGATGTAGTCTTTTTTCATTTATTTTTATAATGTAACTTAGTGTAGTATTTTGTGTTTTGTAAATGGTAAGCTAATTATTATTTCCTCCTTTGTGTTTTCACTTCTTTGTATTTTTACGAGAATCTAACAGCTCCTCTAGATGGTAATTTTTAAGGATGAATTAAGTGTCTCTTTTATATTTTTTATTCATTAATTTTTTATTCATTAATTTAATAAATTTGTTATTTTGTTGAGAAGTGTTTTCCTTTGAGTTAAATATCAATATGAGTAGTTTAATTAGTTTTGCCTGCTAAAATGCTGCACTGATCCCATTGCAAGAACTCACGTGCAGAGCGAGTGTAAGAGCAATAATAGTGGTGGCTTGTGTTTGGGGGGTCGTGGTGTTTGACTTTAAATGTTTTAGAACATTTTTTTGTCATGCACTAATCACATTCCAAGAACCCACCATCCAACTATTACACATTTCCTGGCCTCAATACAAGAAAATTAGAAGCCGGTATCTTTGATGAACCACAAATGACTTAGGTTGAAGCATGGACAAGCTTTGTATCAGTTATCGAAACTTTTTTGGGAAATCACCAACTGGGCAATATTAACAATACAGATCGTTGATAAAATGCTTCAAAATTTTGAAAAACTAGTACCAAGTTACATTATTTTCATAGTCATTAGATAAATTTCCTGATATGTGATTACAATGAAGAACAAGAGGTTTCAGCAGTATATCAAGATAACGGAGGAAAGATATGAAGGCCGATGGTATTGCCATATGATGGCAGAGTACTGCTGTACCTTAGAAAGGGACTGTTCTGAACAAAAATACAATTGAAAACAACACACACAAAATTTCAGAATTGTGTAATACGTCTCATACTTTCGAATGGTAAAAAAATCAAATTACGTAGAATATAGACTTAGCAGGATAACACTTTATGCAATCTTTAAATAAAAGCTTTTAAATATATTGGGCACTTGTTATTTTCATATTTAGTAGACCAGAATTATCTAAGATTGACTAATAAATCTCACGCCGTAAAATCAGTGTTCCCCTGTGTAATAAAACGACTACATTAAGAAAAGATTTCTTTGCCAATTGTTTGTACAGACAGATTTGCAAAAATTATTTGAGCGTGCACGTTTTCATTAAAGCCTGTGACTTGGAGAGACGCCACTGGTAAAAGTATCAGATCGTCAAACGTAGGTACTGTACAAATGGCGAGCGAACGGCTTAAATAAAAATTCGTACCGTAGGTCCAGGATTGACCGAAAAGGGCAACGACCGTAGAATGAGTTATTGCTCCCCTTTACCCTCCCGTACGTACGTATGTGGATGTGTTTCGGATCACACACAACACACACACACACACACACACATATACACGCACACATCCACACACAACACAAGGCTGCCGCGATACGAATTTTACAGCTCGCCAAGTGTCTTGCAAAAATTACTTGTATTCTTGCGTTCTTATATAAATATGTAAGTTTTTTACTTTCCGATTAGGTAGTATCCTAGAAGGAAAGTATTGTAATCGATGGAAGAAAAGAGATTTCTGAGGAAATACGTCTTTTGGAGTTCTCCAATTTTTAATAAGTCCAACCAAAGTACATAATTATAAATTGCATCTAAGCAAGACAGCAGCAGTATTGTAAAGTTATGCAATTTGATATTTCGAGTCCTTGACACCTTCTACAACGATTAATCTAACCGATTACTTACCATGGGTACTAAAACTATATATGCAAGCTTATGAGCTAGAAAGAGCAAGATATAGAAACTGTACACCGTAGAGTGATAAATTCCAAATTGCGATAATATTTAACTAAGTAATGTTAAGGTGACCAAGTCCTCAATACCTCACATCAACTATAAATGTGTTTATGTATGTCTGCGTGTGTAATATCATTATAATATACCACGGTATATCTGTGTGTGTGTATGTATGTGAACAGCTATAGCTGGTTCTCTACCAATCCATAATTGCGATTCATGTGTACTGTATTAATGGTACCGAGACCAAAATGTTCTGAATTGCTAATTGCTCGTTTGAGATTTAGGTGTATATCGCATATACCACAATAACGCAATGGCTGCTGCTGCTGCTGCTTGGTGAACTAGTTACGAGAAAAATCTCTATTCGCACAGTGTACTCGAAACCCGGATTATGTAATTTCTAGGCCAATATCACTTGCGCTCGACTCTATGGGTTCTAGTTTTATACATTGGCTTGTTTCACTTGGGGTTTTCGTCATATCAACAAGTAAAGTTAATAAAGTTTTCAATTAAGAAGAGCTTTTTGATTCAAAACTCACACATTTCCCCTTTGAAGCGACAAGATTTTGTTTCCAAATAAAACTATGTTGGATAGCTTTAAACGCTCTTCTGAGTTCTTTTAAGAATATAGTGTTTTGCACTGAACAATTCTATATATTCTAATAAAAAGAACCATTGCATTGAATCAAGATCACTTTTGTAAAATATGAACTTCAAAACAAGTAAAATTGGTTGGTAGATGCAAGACACGTTTTGTGTGAATCAAGTAAAACAAATACGTGGTTTTTCTCTGTGTTTTAAACTCTCAAATCAAGAAGTGTTGAAAGTTGTCCATCAAAAACTCATCATTCCTCCGCCATATTCCACCTCCATCGATATTCAGAGGCCTTCCAGCCTTCCAACTTCAAGCATCCATTTTCGCGATGGATTGACGGACGAACGAAAGAAAGAAGACTGCGCTAGGAAGGTGTTTTAAACTCTCAAATCAAGAACTGTTGAAAGTTGTCCATCAAAAACTCATCATTCCTCCGCCATATTCCACCTCCATCGATATTCAGAGGCCTTCCAACCTTCCAACTTCAAGCATCCATTTTCACGATGGATTGACGGACGAACGAAAGAAAGAAGACTGCGCTAGGAAGGTGTTTTAAACTCTCAAATCAAGAACTGTTGAAAGTTGTCCATCAAAAACTCATCATTCCTCCGCCATATTCCACCTCCATCGATATTCAGAGGCCTTCCAACCTTCCAACTTCAAGCATCCATTTTCACGATGGATTGACGGACGAACGAAAGAAAGAAGACTGCGCTAGGAAGGTGTTTTAAACTCTCAAATCAAGAAGTGTTGAAAGTTGTCCATCAAAAACTCATCATTCCTCCGCCATATTCCACCTCCATCGATATTCAGAGGCCTTCCAACCTTCCAACTTCAAGCATCCATTTTCACGATGGATTGACGGACGAACGAAAGAAAGAAGACTGCGCTAGGAAGGTGTTTTAAACTCTCAAATCAAGAAGTGTTGAAAGTTGTCCATCAAAAACTCATCATTCCTCCGCCATATTCCACCTCCATCGATATTCAGAGGCCTTCCAACCTTCCAACTTCAAGCATCCATTTTCACGATGGATTGACGGACGAACGAAAGAAAGAAGACTGCGCTAGGAAGGTGTTTTAAACTCTCAAATCAAGAACTGTTGAAAGTTGTCCATCAAAAACTCATCATTCCTCCGCCATATTCCACCTCCATCGATATTCAGAGGCCTTCCAACCTTCCAACTTCAAGCATCCATTTTCACGATGGATTGACGGACGAACGAAAGAAAGAAGACTGCGCTAGGAAGGTGTTTTAAACTCTCAAATCAAGAACTGTTGAAAGTTGTCCATCAAAAACTCATCATTCCTCCGCCATATTCCACCTCCATCGATATTCAGAGGCCTTCCAACCTTCCAACTTCAAGCATCCATTTTCACGATGGATTGACGGACGAACGAAAGAAAGAAGACTGCGCTAGGAAGGTGTTTTAAACTCTCAAATCAAGAAGTGTTGAAAGTTGTCCATCAAAAACTCATCATTCCTCCGCCATGTTCCACCTGCATCGATATTCAGAGGTCTTCCAACCTTCCAACTTCAAGCATCCATTTTCACGATGGATTGACGGACGAACGAAAGAAAGAAGACTGCGCTAGGAAGGTGTTTTAAACTCTCAAATCAAGAAGTGTTGAAAGTTGTCCATCAAAAACTCATCATTCCTACGTCATATTCCACCTCCATCGATATTCAGAGGTCTTCCAGCCTTCCAACTTCAAGCATCCATTTTCGCGATGGATTGACGGACGAACGAAAGAAAGAAGACTGCGCTAGGAAGGTGTTTTAAACTCTCAAATCAAGAAGTGTTGAAAGTTGTCCATCAAAAACTCATCATTCCTCCGCCATATTCCACCTCCATCGATATTCAGAGGCCTTCCAACCTTCCAACTTCAAGCATCCATTTTCACGATGGATTGACGGACGAACGAAAGAAAGAAGACTGCGCTAGGAAGGTGTTTTAAACTCTCAAATCAAGAAGTGTTGAAAGTTGTCCATCAAAAACTCATCATTCCTCCGCCATGTTCCACCTCCATCGATATTCAGAGGCCTTCCAACCTTCCAACTTCAAGCATCCATTTTCACGATGGATTGACGGACGAACGAAAGAAAGAAGACTGCGCTAGGAAGGTGTTTTAAACTCTCAAATCAAGAAGTGTTGAAAGTTGTCCATCAAAAACTCATCATTCCTCCGCCATGTTCCACCTCCATCGATATTCAGAGGCCTTCCAACCTTCCAACTTCAAGCATCCATTTTCACGATGGATTGACGGACGAACGAAAGAAAGAAGACTGCGCTAGGAAGGTGTTTTAAACTCTCAAATCAAGAAGTGTTGAAAGTTGTCCATCAAAAACTCATCATTCCTCCGCCATGTTCCACCTCCATCGATATTCAGAGGTCTTCCAGCCTTCCAACTTCAAGCATCCATTTTCGCGATGGATTGACGGACGGACGAACGAAAAAAAGAAGACTGCGCTAGGAAGGAAGGAGGTGGCCGAACTTACCGACCGACAGTTTTCTGTTATCGGTCCGCGGACAATCGGGCAGCAAACCGCTCCACAACGGCGTGGTGTCAGTGACCTCTAAATCTTCCTCGGCTAGACGAAAGGAAAGCTCCCAACTGCGACGACGACGACGACGACCGCCACAAACTACGCTACCATATAATGGCACACATTCTTCTACCAGTTTTTTTTTGCCTGACGAAGAGCAGGTAAAATGGTTCTTACCTCTTCTTCGTCATTGGTAGAAACATCTGGCCGCCATAGTAGTTTTGGGAAAGTGTTACGCTCTATTATATTAGAATCTAATAGATGGTGGCCGAGATGGACGCAAGAACTCGACGGCGTATACAAGGAGGAGGAAATGGTTCTAATTTGACGGCTGAGTTGCACATTTCGCTCCGAAGCCACGCCACTGTGAGCTAATTGCGGTTTATTGAATTGGTAAATGAAGGCTTCTTGTCGATGGGCATCGATGTGGAATGATTCTTGGGTCTTCGGGGGAATGAAGATGAATTTAAAACCAGTCTAGATGAAATCGACATCTTTTTGAACGATTATGACGAGTTTTGAACACGATATAAAGTAGACTGGTAGAATAACACGAACACGAAATCAATTGGATTTGACGCCCAATTCTCTGTTAATTTTTATCAATTTGTTATTACAATGTTACACATTATAATAACAATGTTATTACATTATAATTATAAACATGAAATCCCGACAGACGGCTAGAACTACATTTACAAATCTCCGCATATTTCCACACGCAAAAAAACTCAGAAGACCGCAGACCGGACAGAATATTAACAGGAAAAAGCAGATATTGATATGCAATACCGCCCATATCGGATCTACATCTCCTTTAAGTCTTTTTGTGCTATATTTTCCATCAGGGCTTCGCGTATAGACGAAATTGACGCCGTTAATTAAAATGCCCCAGACGGGCTGCACCGCAGAAGATGGATTTCAGCTGAACGCTGCGGCTGCTGCAGCCGCCAGCCGCCACCATATACCGCGTATAAAATCTTCTTTAATACGAAAATGCCCACGGGATAACTGTACGGATATACATTACCACTTTTTTGAGTGACCGTGGCTTTTGTTCTCAGTATTGACTGGACTATATGCTTCTATAAGCTTTGTATATTGAGCAGAAATGCTTTCAACCAACGGTTTTTCAAGATTTTTTATGAGATTTTGTATCCAAAAGGAGTCAAAACAAGTACAGCTAATCATATGTACATGATTAGAAGGCCCTCATCTACAGATGATTGCTAGTTTTGCATGATAAGCGTCTCCAGATACTCGAAGAAGTATAAGCATGCAATAAAATATCCAAATTTGCCATCCACTGCATCATTTTCGATTTTTGACACAGAAGAAATTTTGCCTGTTTGCAGAAACTTGCCTGATTGGACAGAGTGCCTGAAATCACTCTGTCAAATCAGGCAAGTATTGAAGATTCACCATTTGCAAGTTTTAGGAACACCTCACCTTATAAACCGAATCATTCAGTTCGCAACCGAACTGAATGATTTAGGACTTAGGTTATTCAGGATTAAAGACTTTGGTTTATCAAAAGAATAAGCCGAGTTATGGGGTTCGTTCTAGGCTACAGGAATGGAATCGTTTCGCACGAGGTGTAACAGTGTCTTCATTTACAAAGCGTAACGAACCATTTAAAGCATATTTTAAAATGGAAGGATCTTTACGTGTATGGTACGATGTTGAGGGTTTTATGAACGAGTTTGATATTCCCCACGATCCTTCTGAATGGTGGCTTTTTATCGATTCATCAAAATACAGCAATTGAACTATTTCACAGGCCTTAATATAGACAATTTTAACTTTTATCACCTAAGATATTAATGGCTTATGTTATGGCTTGGTTTATAACAATTTATAATCACGTAAATTCGTCTTGTTCATATGTTTTGACTGAAAATTCCTCATATCTATCTAATCGCTTCTGTCTAAAGATAAAAATTGTCTGTCTGATCTATTTTTGGCAATTCTGCGTACAAACTTATGTACGCAAAGTTTGCATTACGTTATGTTTGTCACTTTTGTGATATTGTAACTCGCAGATAACCGCTTTTATTATTTTAAATGCGTGTTATTTTTTGATAATATGCTAATTGGGAATTGTTGAACAAAGGAGTGACAAAATACTGTTAAATTTTACTTCCTGTCCGACTGAATAAAATATGTATACCAAATCTAGACTAATTAGGTTTATCAAAAGAAAAAGCCGAGTTATTGGATTCTAGGCTACAGGAATGGAATCTTTTCGCACGAGTTGTGACAGTATCTTCGTTTACAAGCGAGTAACGAGCCTTTTAAAGCATATTTTAAAATGGAAGGATCTTTACGTGTTGAGGGTCTTATGAACGAGTTTGATATTCCCCACGATCCTTCGGAATGGTGGCTTTTTACCAATTCATCAAAATACAGCTCGAAAGCAGTATTAATTTTATCATAAATTTTCCTTTCAACATCCAAGTATATAAATATATACTAAGCAATGGCCTAACTCTTGCGGTTTGAAAGATAAATTAGAAATTAAATGTCACGGCCAACACGTATTTAAACGAAAAAAAATCGAAATATCTCGTCAGCCAATAGAAAATTGTTACGTTATTCACTGATTATAATTTAGACATTAGATATATCTTTAAGACTGCTTAGGAATAAACTCTTAATTAAAATGTGTTATATAAATATGTACATAGTATTAAATTAATCCAGTGATCAATTATTTATGCATTCTTCTAAGTATATGAATAATTATAATTTTGTAGGTGGGTTATTTATAAAGCGCTTGTTAATGAATTCTCAAACCAGCGATAAAATAAACAATTATAATAAATTCACCGGCGAAATAAATTATTTACCTATTTAACATCAACTTCGCATATATTAACTATTGTTGCGCAAGAAGTCTCTAACACCACAAAGGCAAAAAGGAACCTGCATAACGTTTAAATATGCATTCCTCTTAATTTATGTGAGTGCGCAGATAAATTGTATAAGATACGCGATTTTTCGAGAATAAATTATTTTCGAGAATAAATTATTATTATTATTATTATTATCCTCCTTATTACCTTCCTATATAATAAAGATTGCAATTAAAAGTTTCTTTTTCGAAATATTCGTCCATTCACGTATCTAAATTCGAACCGATACCTTGTTAACTTGTAGAAAGTAGAAGTAATAATGTCGTTTGACTTCTGCATGCTGAATAAGCCCAAGACGAGTGCTCACATGGCAATGAATGGGAGGAAGAACTACCAGTTGATGTCTTGAATAACAACGTGCGATATTTCTTAGAAATTCGCTCTCTTGTGTGCACCATTGAGTTTGGCTGTTTTACTAGCGTGCTATTTGCTACTAACAGCATAGTGTGACCACTCAGCAGCGCTGTTTTAGCAGTTGGCGAGTGAGTTTATCAGCAGCCAGCCCACCAGCGCTCTTTAACTTTTACAGAAACCAGCATGAATGTTGGAAATTATAAATTTCTAAAATGTCTTTTATAAATATTATGCGAGGTAATATTCTCCCAATATATAAACAGGGCTTTAAGCGATACAGTTGTTAAAATACTAATCACATAATGAATAGTCGCCGGCAGAAAAGAACCCCACAAATTGGTATCAAATATGAAATATTTTATGGTTGCGACGCTTTCACCTGGTGACAATGCACCAGAAATAGCTGCCCTTGTAGTTTGAACTGAGGCTTGTTGGTAGTAGCCACCAGCGGCAGCAGTACTTTTGCTGGTAAACAGCGTAATGTGATCACAAAATACACTAGTCAACAGTCAAAATGTACATTGGATGCGACTATATTTTTTATATATACTAAGGCCCTCTAAACTCAAAAATCGCATAAAAAAAATTTTTAATGGATACGTTTTCGAGTTACAATTTTTTCTTTTTTTTTGTTTTTTTGCGGAGGTAGTTCGACTATTTGGAGCATATCTCGAGTTAGGAACGTCCAATCTGGTCACCCGGTACATAAAATTGAAGCTAATTGTATCACCAACAATTGTCACTCATATAGTTTTTCAATCGCTTCAGTAGTTTTAGCGCAATAGGCCACGATATTATAAAAATTTGGCCAAAATGAAAATGGAACATTTACTCTATCACCTGTGAAAAGTAGAAATCGTGGAAATATAGTTAGTTTAATATTTTTTGCGTAGAGTTTGAACTTTTACGAAGAGAACAAGGTATTTACGATTAAAATCTATGCAAAAATAGCGAAGTTATGGTCATTTAAGATTAATAGGTACCAAACTACCAAAATTCTACTTTTCCTCTGTTTACAAGTTTAATTCATTGTGCTTAGTTTTAATATGATGTTTTCAATATAAAGGAGATTAGAAGTGAGCTTGATTGCTGCTTCGCCTTATATTCTTGTCGAAATCTGTTTTTCTTATGAGGAACCAGATATAGTTGCCCATCATTTTTTCAATCCAAAATCCCTGGTAGCGCCGCTCAAAAGTCTTCATTTCCTAGTGAAACCTCTCACCATGCTCGTCACTGACGTTACCAAGATTCTCAGGATGAAATCTTCTCAACTGCTAGCTCCAGGTGTATACCGTATCCCATGTGCTTGTGGCAGTGTCTACATTGATGAGATAAAACGCTCTGTCAGCGTTGGAGTTTCAGAACATGAACGTTGTACAAGGCTGCGCCAGATCACCAGTTCAGCGCTTGCTGAGCACAGACACAACAATTCTTCTCGACCAAACAAAAATCATCTCCCGGGAATCACGTTATTATCCTCGTAGAATCCGCGAAGCGATCGAAATCTTTAAAGATCCCTCCAATCTCAATCGAGATGACGGTTGGCATTTGCATCATAGCTGGAAACCACTTTTACGACCACCACAGCCAATCACAGCTACCCCAAACCGCCCTCCCAACCAATAGTTGTTTGACTACCTGCGCAGGAACCTGCGCCAGGTACATATAACGTCGATCGAAACACGTACTGACATACCTGAATATCATTTTTTGGTGAGATGTGCCACTACGTGTTTTGAGCGACGATAAATACCCTCACCCTTCCACACACGTTCATTCTCTCCGTCCTGAAGATGCCTCTTGCAACAGAGTGCGAATCGTTGACTAAAAGATGCGCATCTTGGTGCGAATCACGTGACGTACTCGTCTTCCGAATGGATCCGACCTCTACCACGCATTTAAACTGCTATAAATGACGAAAAATACAAAATAGAGAAAAGGCCGAATTTTGGTAGTTTCGTACCCATTGGTCATAATTGATCATAACTTCGGTATTTTTTCATAGATTTTCATCGTAAATACCTTGTTCTCTTCGTAAAAGGGTAAACTCTACGTAAAAAATAAGAAACTGAGCATATTTTTACTATTTCTACCTTTCCCCGGCGGTTAAATGAATGTTCGATTTTCATTTATATTAAAAAAAATTCAAATTATGGTCAATTGCACTGAAACCACTGAAGCGATTGTAAAACAATATTAATAACATTTATTGGTGATTCAATTGGCTTTAATTTGATGTACCGAACGACAAGATTTGATGTTCCGAACTCGAGATATGCTCCAAATAGTCGACCCACCTCCAAAAAAATTAACAAAAAAAAGAAAAATTCATAACTCGAAAACGTATCCATTCAAAAAATTTTTAATGCGATTTTTGAGTTTAGCGGGCCATGGTATCTAAGAAAAAAATAGTGGCATCTAATGTACATTTTTTTTATATTATTTTGTTGGCTAGTGATAGCTGCGGCTATTTTTAAAACAAATTTTTGATTTCAAGTTTCATATAGTTTATAATTTCCCAAAAAAAAAAATCACCAAAATCCTTCAGCGCTGACTGTAATAATTCGACTCACGAAATCTCACGTCATCAACCAGCGTAAACATGATAGTTACCGTAGGTCGCGGTGACCGCGATTCGGGTGAATCACCGAGCGCCGAAAACGGGCCTCAAAAACTCCGGCGGCCGAATGCCCCCCTCTCCCCACTTCCGCCCGTCGTTCGGGCGGTCAGAGTCGTCGGTCGGCAGGCACAAAGCAAAGGGCATTGAGCAAGGTTAGTGTTTGGGTTATGATAGGTTCGCTGCGTTTGTCTGAGGCCTTGGCCTGGGCTGTTGACTGTTGCCAAACGGCATCCAAAAAAAACAAAAAAGGAGCCCTCCATAGCAATGCACTCGTTCAAGGCCAACTATTTGGCGCTCCGATCTCCCGCTGGAGATTAGGAGGGGGGAATGCACGCGAGAACTGCTGGGGGAGGGGGGGGGGAACTGGAAGGGGGGAGCCGACTGGTGCCGTGAAACAATTGAACCGCGACTCGGCCTCTGTGACTGGAATCCAGAATTGACGTGCGTTTTTTAGGCATTAATTGAAATGGATGGTATCGTTTTGATGGAAACTCGGTTCAGAAGCCTCGCTTGGAGTCTAGTAGACTGGTTGGCGGGGAGGGGCGGGTACCAAGAGCTGTCTTGAGTGCAGATCTGGAACGTGGTCGAGTTTTCTTGGGATATTTTTGTAATTGCATAACTATACGCAACGCAGCGAAGCTTCTGACTAAAGAAGAAGTAAACTTGTCCACCGATGGAGCTATTCAAGTAGTATACCCCAGAGTTTTGCCCACAAAAAATATCGAACGGTTTAGCAAAAAAAATGATTTAATTACCAAACAGCTCCTGGTGTCCTCAAATAGAACTGCAAATAACGCCATCCGTCGATACCGTAGAACATCGGAGATGACAAATTCGGAATCTACATGAAATTCTGCATCTAGTGATGGTATCAATACGACACTACCCTTATAGTTACAACCCCTGTTACATAAGTAAAGTGGTAAAATGGTGTGCGGCTTATCAAGTGGGTTATATAAACTTTTATAACAATTGCGAAAGTTGATGCATAACTTTGATTAGTATGTCAAATTATAGGTAATTAATAGGGGTAACTACCCTGAAAAAGTCGGAGGTGAAACAGGATTGAGTACACAAACATTACTACTTTCCGACTACATTGTTGGCACAATGAAGAGCCTGAACACTTTTGCAATTATTCAATTTTATAAAGCAATCCAGTTAAATAAAATTTGGTTATTTTAATCATATATATTTAGAGGTAACTGCCACCGCTTTTAAATATAGACAACATCGATTCTGTTCAATGTTGTTTGTCGTCGCAGTTCTGTCGCGTGAACTGAAAGAAGCTCAGAGAGGAAGTCTACTTCCTGCACTTTCGAAACAGCAGCGACAAGAAACATGCATCTATTATTCACGGTGCATTGATTTGCTGCTAAAAATATCTTCTAATGTCAAGTTCGAGCCTAGCTCTGGCTTCTTAGCAGGTCGTGGTTCTCCGTTTGCCCGCATTCGCAATGCACGCCAGATGGCCGACCGCGGATTGTATTAACACCAGACAGACGCACACTTTGTTTTTCCTACTAGCTGCTGCTGTTGCTGATCCTGCCAAATGAGATGTTTAGTTCGCGGATTTAATTTTGAACTTGGTGCGTCTATTTTTGGCCCGGTGTTAGAATGCGTCTGCTAATCTTGAATGTATCACAACAAGAGAACGATTTGAGAAACATCACGTCTTTGGAACTGTTTTTTTTTTTAGGCAGACAACAAACTGCTATCACTCTATGAATTGTTTATTTATGCACGACAATGATCCCAAACACACATCTCGAATAGTGAAGGAGTGGCTTCTATATAGGACCAAAGCAATCACCCTCCTCAATCACCAGATCTCAACCCCATAGAACATTTGTGGGAAGAATTGGAGAGAAGAATCCGCCACACATGAAATAAGTAACAAAGATGACTCGAAACAAAAGCTCCAAGAAGAGTGGCATAAAACTGAACCTTCGGTCACGACAAATCTGGTTAATTCTATGGAACGAAGATTGCGAGCAGTAATTACATCAAAGTTGCGAGTTGAAAACTACGAAAAACTAAAAGAACCTTTTAGATCTATCATCTGAAATCTTTAATATTCCTGCCAAATGAGATGTTTAGTTCGCGGATTTAATTTTGAACTTGGTGCGTCTATTTTTGGCCCGGTGTTAGAATGCGTCTGCTAATTTTGAATGTATCACAACAAGAGAACGATTTGAGAAATATCAGGTCTTTGGAACTGTTTTTTTTAGGCAGACAACAAACTGCTATCACTCTATGAATCGTTTATTTATGCACGACAATGATCCCAAATACACATCTCGAATAATGAAGGAGCGGCATCTATATAGGACCAAAGCAATCACCCTCCTCAATCACCAGATCTCAACCCCGTAGAACATTTGTGGGAAGAATTGGAGAGAAGAATCCGCCACACATGAAATAAGTAACAAAGATGACTTGAAAGAAAAGCTCCAAGAAGAGTGGCATAAAACTGAACCTTCGGTCACGACAAATCTGGTTAATTCTATGGAACGAAGATCGCGAGCAGTAATTACATCAAAGTTGCGAGTTGAAAACTACCAAAACCTAAAAGAACCTTTTAGGTCTATCATCTGAAATCTTTAATATTCCTGCCAAATGAGATGTTTAGTTCGCGGATTTAATTTTGAACTTGGTGCGTCTATTTTTGGTCCGGTGTTAGAATGCGTCTGCTAATTTTGAATGTATCACAACAAGAAAACGATTTGAGAAACATCAGGTCTTTGAAACTGTTTTTTTTAGGCAGACAACAAACTGCTATCACTCTATGAATCGTTTATTTATGCACGACAATGATCCCAAATACACATCTCGAATAATGAAGGAGTGGCATCTATATAGGACCAAAGCAATCACCCTCCTCAATCACCAGATCTCAACCCCGTAGAACATTTGTGGGAAGAATTGGAGAGAAGAATCCGCCACACATGAAATAAGTAACAAAGATGACTTGAAAGAAAAGCTCCAAGAAGAGTGGCATAAAACTGAACCTTCGGTCACGACAAATCTGGTTAATTCTATGGAACGAAGATCGCGAGCAGTAATTACATCAAAGTTGCGAATTGAAAACTACCAAAAACTAAAAGAACCTTTTAGTTTGAAGATTCTTTTAGGTCTATCATCTGAAATCTTTAATATTCCTGCCAAATGAGATGTTTAGTTCGCGGATTTAATTTTGAACTTGGTGCGTCTATTTTTGGTCCGGTGTTAGAATGCGTCTGCTAATTTTGAATGTATCACAACAAGAGAACGATTTGAGAAACATCAGGTCTTTGAAACTGTTTTTTTAGGCAGACAACAAACTGCTATCACTCTATGAATCGTTTATTTATGCACGACAATGATCCCAAATACACATCTCGAATAATGAAGGAGTGGCTTCTATATAGGACCAAAGCAATCACCCTCCTCAATCACCAGATCTCAACCCCATAGAACATTTGTGGGAAGAATTGGAGAGAAGAATTCGCCACACATGAAATAAGTAACAAAGATGACTTGAAACAAAAGCTCCAAGAAGAGTGGCATAAAACTGAACCTTCAGTCACGACAAATCTGGTTAATTCTATGGAACGAAGATCGCGAGCAGTAATTACATCAAAGTTGCGAGTTGAAAACTACCAACAACTAAAAGAACCTTTTAGTTTGAAGATTCTTTTAGGTCTATCATCTGAAATCTTTAATATTCCTGCCAAATGAGATGTTTAGTTCGCGGATTTAATTTTGAACTTGGTGCGTCTATTTTTGTTCCGGTGTTAGAATGCGTCTGCTAATCTTGAATGTATCACAACAAGAGAACGATTTGAGAAACATCAGGTCTTTGGAACTGTTTTTTTTAGGCAGACAACAAACTGCTATCACTCTATGAATTGTTTATTTATGCACGACAATGATCCCAAATACACATCTCGAATAGTGAAGGAGTGGCTTCTATATAGGACCAAAGCAATCACCCTCCTCAATCACCAGATCTCAACCCCATAGAACATTTGTGGGAAGAATTGGAGAGAAGAATTTGCCACACATGAAATAAGTAACAAAGATGACTTGAAAGAAAAGCTCTAAGAAGAGTGGCATAAAACTGAACCTTCGGTCACGACAAATCTGGTTAATTCTATGGAACGAAGATCGCGAGCAGTAATTACATCAAAGTTGCGAGTTGATAACTACCAAAAACTAAAAGAACCTTTTAGTTTGAAGATTCTTTTAGGTCTATCATCTGAAATCTTTAATATTCAACCTTCTTTTTGAATTAAGTTCGTGTGAGGGGTCAGTTAAGACCATTTAACGACCACTGTACCATAACACACGTTAATTCCACCAGTGTAGTGAATATGTATGCGTTTGTCAGTGGAAATGGCGCATTGGGAAGTGGATTTTGGTTGCGTGCTGGCTTGAAATGTGCCCGGCATAATTAAAACTTCGTTCACATGCACGTAAACGCACACCTACACACATAAGGCACCTATACCTATACACAAGCAGGGACATTATTTTTTCAGCTTTGTCGCGCTGTGCCTTATACACCTTTTTTCCTCAATGCGGTCACTTTATCTTAGAAAATAATTTAGTGTGGCGGTCGAATAAATTACGTAAACGGAGGGTAGGGGGTTGATACGGAACAACCCCAAAACTATATATAATTCAGGTAATTTACTTGTGTCATGATGTCAAAATATGTTATCGAATGTCGGCAACAGGGCCAGTATAAAAGTTTACCCCGCTGGTTTTGCAATTTCCGCTAGGGGGCGTTCGAAAAACAACTCGTAAATAGTTGCGGGGGGAGGGTGGAACACAAGCCGACCCATTTTCATTAAATTCAGCGATAAGCAGCCGGCCCACCCGCCTGTGTAGAGGAAAACCGCAAAAAAATACGAAAGAAAATGAGAACCGGTGATGCTAACATTGCGAGAGATAAAGACAGACGAAGGGGAGAGATAGAGAGAGAAATAAGTGCACAAGAGAGAAGGGAAGGAAGGTGGATGCAAGTCTTCGTCGGTGGCGGAAAATGCGCTCTAAAATTATAAACATAATTTCCACGGACATAGATACATATCAAATGCAGCGGCAAATTAGCAATTCTCTGCACCATTTTTTCTCTCTCTCCATGGCTTAAAGTTTATTTCAAAACTCTTGAAAAGGAAGAAGTTTAAATTTTAGATCTATGTATAATGTATATGTATGTATGTATGTATGCAGCGTTGCGTGTACTTTTTTCCTTTCTTATTTACATATTATATCGGTGGCCAACAAACCACGACTAAGTCAAGGGAACGTTTCTTAAAATTGTGACGCATCTATACAAGTAAAAAAGCACTTCTTTTGCACCAAATAATTGTCAATAATATCTCTGAAGTAAAAATTGTTTACGTTTAATTTCAGAAAGACGTTTGAATGAAATGAATCTGGTTTTATTTGAAATAAAGATCGGCCTTGAGTTAAATAAAAATCTTGTATTTGGAATTCTATTTGGTAGTGAAAGACATATAGATTTGAGTGATTTGAGCGGGGGGCGCTGACCGTCTCTAGTCACACGTTGGCTTCGTTTGAGCTTATATAAGCTGATCAGAAAATCATATTCTTACTCTGAGAATTCTGTATTTTACTTGAACCAACCAAATGATCTTTCTACGGATATAGAAACAAGTGACATACATACGTACATAGTCTTTTCAAAATAAACTAATTCACAAAAATCAAATAAAAAGTGAAACTGTATACAAAGTAAATTAGGGCATGTCCTTCGTTTTCATGGCTTTACTGGTATACTGGTATAGCATTGATTCGGTTGGTTAATGACTGATGATTCCGCTTTTAATTGTTTAATAGAGCCTGTGGCCGTGATAATGTGGGACGCTGCGGATTAGTTAGTTTAATTCAGTGGATCATTAACGAAACCGATAGTGTTTGGTCCGTGCGGCGTCAGACCCGAGGCGAGCCCATGTAAAATTGAACCCAGATAGCCGTTATCTGGGCCGATCGAACCGTTTATATGTTTATTAGCCGATATGCGTCCGAATTCGCGCACGGTCATTTTCAGGTCAATTTCACAACAATTCTGATGGTCGACGACGATAACAATATCACACAGAGGGAAAAATTTATTTGATACAACACGAATATCTTTGAGTGAAGAATATCGCTTGTTTCTAAACCCGCAGAAAGATCATTTGGTTGGTATGACTTTCTTGATGATCCAAGTATTACGTTTTCTTGTTTTGAGTATGAAGGACCTGCTTGAAAGGAATTACGTCTGTTTTAAGCGATACGTACGTATATTTTTGGGTCAAGAAACTGTTTGTTCGTTGAAGCATGTATATTTTGCACCCAAGATGTTCCAAGTATTACGTTTTCTTGTTTTAAGTATGAAGGAACTTCTTGAAAGGAATTACGTCTGTTTTAAGCGATACGTACGTATACTTTTGGGTCAAGAAACTGTTTGTTCGTTGAAGCATGTATATTTTGCACCCAAGATGTTCCAAGTATTACGTTTTCTTGTTTTAAGTATGAAGGACCTGCTTGAAAGGAATTACGTCTGTTTTAAGCGATACGTACGTATATTTTTGGGTCAAGAAACTGTTTGTTCGTTGAAGCATGTATATTTTGCACCCAAGATGTTCCAAGTATTACGTTTTCTTGTTTTAAGAATGAAGGACCTGCTTGAAAGGAATTACGTCTGTTTTAAGCGATACGTACGTATACTTTTGGGTCAAAAACTGTTTGTTCGTTGAAGCATGTATATTTTGCACCCAAGATGTTCCAAGTATTACGTTTTCTTGTTTTAAGTATGAAGGAACTGCTTGAAAGGAATTACGTCTGTTTTAAGCGATTCGTACGTATACTTTTGGGTCAAGAAACTGTTTGTTCGTTGATGCATGTATATTTTGCACCCAAGATGTTCCAAGTATTACGTTTTCTTGTTTTGAGTATGAAGGAACTGCTTGAAAGGAATTACGTCTGTTTTAAGCGATTCGTACGTATACTTTTGGGTCAAGAAACTGTTTGTTCGTTGATGCATGTATATTTTGCACCCAAGATGTTCCAAGTATTACGTTTTCTTGTTTTGAGTATGAAGGAACTGCTTGAAAGGAATTACGTCTGTTTTAAGCGATTCGTACGTATACTTTTGGGTCAAGAAACTGTTTGTTCGTTGAAGCATGTATATTTTGCACCCAAGATGTTCCAAGTATTACGTTTTCTTGTTTTAAGTATGAAGGAACTGCTTGAAAGGAATTACGTTTGTTTTAAGCGATACGTACGTATACTTTTGGGTCAAGAAACTGTTTGTTCGTTGAAGCATGTATATTTTGCACCCAAGATGTTCCAAGTATTACGTTTTCTTGTTTTAAGTATGAAGGAACTGCTTGAAAGGAATTACGTCTGTTTTAAGCGATACGTACGTATACTTTTGGGTCAAGAAACTGTTTGTTCGTTGAAGCATGTATATTTTGCACCCAAGATGTTCCAAGTATTACGTTTTCTTGTTTTAAGTATGAAGGAACTGCTTGAAAGGAATTACGTTTGTTTTAAGCGATACGTACGTATACTTTTGGGTCAAGAAACTGTTTGTTCGTTGAAGCATGTATATTTTGCACCCAAGATGTTCCAAGTATTACGTTTTCTTGTTTTAAGTATGAAGGAACTGCTTGAAAGGAATTACGTTTGTTTTAAGCGATACGTACGTATACTTTTGGGTCAAGAAACTGTTTGTTCGTTGAAGCATGTATATTTTGCACCCAAGATGTTCCAAGTATTACGTTATCTTGTTTTGAGTATGAAGGAACTGCTTGAAAGGAATTACGTCTGTTTTAAGCGATACGTACGTATACTTTTGGGTCAAGAAACTGTTTGTTCGTTGAAGCATGTATATTTTGCACCCAAGATGTTCCAAGTATTACGTTTTCTTGTTTTAAGTATGAAGGAACTGCTTGAAAGGAATTACGTCTGTTTTAAGCGATACGTACGTATACTTTTGGGTCAAGAAACTGTTTGTTCGTTGAAGCATGTATATTTTGCACCCAAGATGTTCCAAGTATTACATTTTCTTGTTTTAAGTATGAAGGACCTGCTTGAAAGGAATTACGTCTGTTTTAAGCGATACGTACGTATACTTTTGGGTCAAGAAACTGTTTGTTCGTTGAAGCATGTATATTTTGCACCCAAGATGTTTCAAGTATTACGTTTTCTTGTTTTGAGTATGAAGGAACTGCTTGAAAGGAATTACGTCTGTTTTAAGCGATACGTACGTATACTTTTGGGTCAAGAAACTGTTTGTTCGTTGAAGCATGGATATTTCTCACCCAATTGATGTAAAACGAACGTCTTGCTCTCTTTATATTTAGAAGAATAACATTTTCTTCGTCAGAGCAAGATATACTTAACATAAACATACGAAACTCTTAAATCGGATGAAAATCATGTTGATAAAGTTCAAAAGTGCAAATCGTGACATTTTTCAGCAATATTAACAACTAAAGTGTAATTAGTTACATATTTCATACTAAGTCTCCTCAAGCTGAATACGTAATGCAGATTATTACTTTTATAATGAAAAAAAAAACTCATATATTTTAGTTGTCTCCACACAAATCATTAATTTCTCTCATATTTTTACAGTGTAACCAACACGAAAAGGTACCGCATTGCTAGCGAATGCCTATCTCGAGTTCAAATCGCAAACGCATTTTAATAATAAGAAAATTATTACTCCATTTTTTTTTCTTTTCTTGAGCGTTTCCCCAACACCTGGGAAAGAACTGGGCTGACGCGCATTTGTAATCTAAATGGAAACGCAAGATTCATATCGCATCAATTAAACACTGCACCTTGGAAAAGCAACTCGGTTTTTCGTAATATTTACACTTACACCACACGACGGATTTATTAATGTATCCGGTGTATGAAAGGATTAATAAAAAAAATACAGTCCCCGCTAATGTTATAAAGCTAAGTCTACAACGTAGACAGTTTTTCTCGATATACAGTGTCGGCCAGTTCCAGCCGCCACATCAGTTTTGTGTGAGTGCGAGAGAGAACGTTTGAAACACATCCCCACCAATTCAGGCACCGCGCTAACACGACCTCGTGGTTGGTTCATGTCGCTTGGTGGGGGCATGCACTGACCGCCTTTATATTGCTTTCTTGCACTCTCTTATGGGGTATACGGCGTCTGGAACTGGCCGACACTGTATAAGGTGCAAGTTTGTGTTTATTTTCTGGCACATAACAGATTCTAATCAAGATTTGTTTCGCCAAGTTTCCACGGCCGTTTACAGTAAGGTGAAAAGTTTAATAATAATAAGTTCCGCTAATTCGCCGTTATTTAAAATTATCGAGGTCTCAACTCTGCCCGACTGCATACTATCCATTGTTTAATATGAAAACAAAATAATACACATGCACACGGTCCGGACGGACGGTTTAATGAACTTCTTGGGATTTATGACGGGCGCACAGTAGCGACCTCTAACCGTGAAACTTTTCAAACAAAGTTAGAGAAAAATTACAATTTCATCTAGATCTTGATACAGGCCTCGTTTCACTTTAATCCCCCCACTATACCGTTATTATTACCGTTAATATTATTATATGGTTGAGAACCACCTATTATTGTTTGTTTTATGTATTTAATCTCCATGTATTTTATCGATCTTTTTCTATAATAAAAATTGGGTTATCTAACTGTCAAAATATGACAGTGACAAGTTGCAATGAAAACAGCACCCTTCTAATTTACGTTCGTTCTTAATTTAATTCAGTTTACCCCAGTCCGTCCCAATCAATCAATATTTCAATAATGTCTTAAAAGGTCATCAAAGTAATACGCTGTAATGTGGCATTTTGAAAGGGACATGACAACTTGCACGGTTGAGACAGTATTGATCAGTTTAATGCATGTTTGTGTGCGCATTAAATCCATTAATTATTTAAAAATTTGCATTTGATCGCACACGGACTATTTTAAAGGTAGAAGAGCCTCTAATCCCTATACATTGACTGGCCTGTGAGTTTCTACATAGAGAGAACGTTAATATGATTCTTTAGATTCTTTCTTTTGATTCAGTCACACAATTTTTAAACACCCCAAGAACAAAATAACATAATTTTGTCAGCATGGATTGCTTACGTGGGTCAGACTCAGGAGGCTCAGTGAAGCATGACGAATTCTGACTTGACGGCGGCACACGCTGGTCCATAACCTTTCCCAACGCCTTTTGTGTTCCTTCTGTTACTCGACTTGGCTGCCAAGCCTCGAAAATAAAATTCCAATCAAAAGTGGAGGATAGAAACCAAATAGACCAAGGTTTAAAATCCCATATACACAATGGACAAAAAAAAACATCGTGCCGTGTGTTCGTTCGAAGCTGTCAAAACAGTTAACACGCCGGAAGTGTAGCAACCGCCAATTACCTACCACCAGCGCGCAACGCTCGCCGATAATTCGGGAAACAGAATCAATGAATCACCCCCCGCGTGTTTGGCGAAACCCAAACTCGAAACTTGAACGAAAATGATTCAATTCCAGCGGCACGATCGATCGTGAAAACGGAACACGCGTGTCCGTACACGCACGACATGGTCGACATGCCCGACAATCGTCCACCATTCGATATCCTTTGTGAGGAAACCTTCCCTCTGTTCCGTATATTCATTTTCCTTTGTGTGTGTGTGTGTATGCGTGAGCTGTTTGGTCTAGGCGTCTGTTTGCCTAATGGATTTCTAGGCCTCAAATGCGTTCATGTATCGCTGATACTACCTACCACGGTCATTTGGATTGCTTTACTTATTCAAAGGGGTGGGTCCGGGAAGGGTTTTACGGGGAAGGGACCGGACGTACATACGTTCACAACTACATTTACATTACATTACCTAACTATCCTTTACATAAAATCTTGTCCTATGATTATGAATACCCATCAACTGTAACGACAGGAACACATTTTTAGCCAGACCAAAGATAAGATCGAAAATATGTGTGTCCATTAATTAAGAGTCAGGATGAGAGATCTGAACGCGACAAAGTAAAACAAAAAGTGGCCCCGGCGCACATGTCCCGCAGCTCGGTCTTGGCCTGCCTCAAGCCAGCAGGAGCAAAACGAGGAGGCAGGTGTTCTCGAAATGGCAGAGAGGCCTCAGGCCCGCTCAACCAAAGAGAGAGAAGGCACTTGCAGAACCGCTTCTTCATTTCGGACTAGTATTTTAAGCTCTTTCGGTTGGTAACCTTGACAGTGCTCTCTCAGTGGTACCAAGTACGTTGATCTTCATGCACGAAAAGACCACTCTACAGATTCACTCCACAGCACCACTGAAGAGATAAACTTTCAATATGGAGACCATCGAATGATGTATACCCTCCTTTTCTTTGTTTGATGAGTGCGTAAGCTAACAACTGCACCGAGCATGTATAGGCAATCAGGAAGTGCAGGTGGTAGCAGGGTTTTGTGCACCACTTTAACGTGTACCAATTAAGTCCTAGAAGGACTCCTGCTGTATCTAAATTGCCCGTTTTGAATTAAGGCAGTCAACTTTTTTCTTTAAGTACCACCATAGTTCCATTTTACCCCTTATGACCAGTTCCAACAATAAAATTGTTTTAAAAAAAGAAATGTTGTGGCCACCACATTATTTTATCAAAATAAGTTACCATACAAGTATGCCAGAAAATCATAAATGCCCAAATTAGTACTAAAAGTTCTTGTTCACTAGTGAGTTTAGTACATATACGAACGCACTGAGGAACATTCAAATATGGGTAGTGTGTAGTCGTGTATAGGGCGAGGTATGTATATATATACGTGGTGTGGAACGCGACCTAGGAAACATTACAGTAATTTAACAGCCGAGATCCAACGATTATTATGCACATTATGATAATGCAACCTTAAAGTGGTCGGCGAAACTCTGAAAACTGGAATACTGAGACACCAACACGCCGGTATGGCACACGCACACCACTCCGTGTCTCTCTCTGTGTGTATCTCTACATGATGGTCTCCTAACAAGTCGTTATGCAAACTGTACTCGTTGTGTAATCGAAGGTGTAATATATGTGTGTAGTCGGTAGCAGGAACAAGTAAAAGATTTGCTGTTATTGGCCCGATCGAGTGGGATCACGCTTGACGTTTGTGAACTTTAACTAATCCATTGCCGGGAGATTGCGAAGGATAATGGCGAGGATTTGTCCTTTGCGTATGTAGGTGGATTGGTTTGATCTTCCGATTGTGTGCAGACAGCAAAAGAAGTAAGGAAAGGAAGCGAAAGAAGTGAAATAGGGAAAGACAACAAAGAAAGTAAAGATGTAAAACATGAGGCTTTATTTGGATTAATGTTATTCCAAGATGTCAACTTAGAGAAGCAAAGAGTGCAAAAAAAATCAATGGAAACCAGGAAGAAGAGGGAGCTGTCTAGTATACTCCTTTGCAAAAGTAGCTTAATTCGGCCCTCAGTGTGGGGAGAGGCGTATTTTTTACGGAGCCAAAGTTTACTGACCAACAAAAGTGAAACCGGAACAGCTTTCGATTTCGTGCGATTTCGGGGACCTTGGCTGGATGCACTTGAACGGTAATTTAGGTGCCAGTATGCGGACTGCACCTTGAAACCGGTTCCAAAAATAACCAACTGGAACCACTTGCACTTTCGCTTACATCTGCTCGCTTCTTGTGCGTCATACATTATTTTTGCATGTACCTACTCGGCCAGTTCTGCTCGTGTTGGCAAATTTATGATCTACATTACACGTCTATTTGTTTTCGGTACTTTGGTATTCTTGGACTAACAGGAAGACAAAGTTTTACCATCATTTCTTTTATAGCAATTTTCCAAAGTCACTGGAGTATGAGCTGTAACACAGCGATCGTCAAACTATGGGTCGCGACCCAAATGTGGGTCGTGTTAAAATTTTTTTTTACAATATTTTCCTTCTAGGGTACTAGTAGGAAAGTAAAAAGTACCTAAGCATAACCACTGCATTATTGTAATAAAACATCATAAGATTTGCATACAAATTTATCATACAAATAAGGCATTATAAAAGGCATCTATTACCTGTGTGCCTGGCATTGAAAAACGTCAGTTTTGTGACTCCTAGAGCTGATCTAGATCGGTTCTTCCTTCCTAATCTGCAACAAGAAACGTATAAACTCAGTGTTGTTAAAATAATAACTACTTCATTCATCTACAAAGTTACTTACTTAAAAAAACCACAACCCTGATCATTGCAGTTAATCCATGGATAAAGTATAAACAATGGGGAGTGGGGGCCTTAAATCACTTCCAACATGCTCCTAAAACTAAAAAAAAAATATTAATTCTACTTATAAACATTGAACACTTTTGTAGCCTATTGGAAAAAGGAAACCAACTCCTCGCCCATCTGAAACAAAAAAACACACATATTTTAACATTTTTGAAGCAGAAACGAGCAAGAGGGAAGATCCCAAACAACCACTCCGCCAACCTGCAGCGACATCTTCGTCCCTCTCGCTCGTTTCTGTCAGGTATCGCAAGAATTACAAAGAAATACCCACTTACCGGAATTTTTCAATAATACCACCAATCAACGTCAGATGATTATCACTACCACTGCTTTTGACCACTCTACAGAACTCCGTAGACAGTCAAAAAGACCGATAACGCGCCGCGAACCTAGACAAGTCCAAAATCCTACCTTATTACGTCTTCTTCCCCTCCAACGAAGGATGACATCTCCTTGAACCTACCTTTAGATGTCTTCGTCCTTGGAAGCTGCCACTCCGGTAAAATCCTCCTCCAAGTCGGTCCTTCTTCTCCCTTGGGCATCTACGGCTGCTATTCAACACTACACACGCAAGATTTAAAAACGCGCACAACTAAATGTCCAACAATTCACTACATCACCGTCGTTGTCCATCTGCAACAATAATATAACCAGATATAACTAAATATTCATCCACAATGTTCATTATGATCCAAACACTACCAGTACCAGTTATTACTCAACAAAATTTGATTAACGGCGCTGAAATGAGTACGGAACATGATTTTTATACACACGGGGTAATAGGTTAGGTCAAAATCACTTAAAACACCACTCAAAATATCACAAATTACCTGTTACGAATATGTACTGGTATATCTGTATGCAACACACGCGTACGCCGTGAAATTCTGGCAGAAAATCTTTGGCAAGATGACCGAAAAACGTAAATTAGCTCGGTTGTGGTGAACAGGTATTGTCGTTGCTTTGTTAGCAGACCAATACATCTAGCTTTTGTCGGTTGTTACTATTTTGCAATGTTAGATAATTCGGTTTTACTAGCCGATAATAATTTGATGCGTAAGACAATAATAATTTAGTATTACTTACATACGTTTTATTCGTTGCTTCAAACTTCTATCACAGCTTCTATGATCAGCACAAACACATAGTTATTGCGCTGAGCGAACTTAGGTACAAGAGATATGTTATTATTATATTAATATTGTTGAAATATATGGTTAAATATGTACCCACATTACACCGCTTACAACGCTTGTGGCAAACTGAACCGAATATCTAACAAAACAGCATAGGTATGAAATGCATCAAAAAATTTTACCTGCGAACACGAATCATATACGTATACAAGCAGACATCCGGCATACCAAAAAAACTCGTTCAATTCCAACTAAGGCAAGGCGCAAAGCATACACTTCACGTATTGGACTCTTTTACAAAAATATTTCTCGATAAAATTCATGGTTTGTTTGTGAAAATCCCACAAAAATTAATATTTAATACCTAAAACCGTTTAATTAAAATAACAGTGTGATTACCATGGACATTGGTGAAAACACATATCTTCAATTATTTGGGGTGGCCCTCACCCTACTTTCCGACTATATCGTTGGTACAATGAAATATCTAAACACAAAATTGAAATTATTCAATTTTGTAAAACCACAGCCAATCGGAACCCTAACTAACGTCAGTTTCTATGACATAATGATATTTGACATCGTGACATTTAATGTCATGTCATGTGATGGCTCTGACGTTTGTCAAAATCTAACAATTCTTAACACAGCGACGAAGCCTGTGGATTCTGTCAAACTGCTACTATAAAAGCATATAGCGTCTAAAACTTTCATCCCACTGATCTGCAAATTTGTATACCTACGTATTTAAAGTCACTGGATGGTGAGCTGATATCAGTTTGGCCAAAATTAGATAAATCCTTAAGAAGACGCTTGTAACCTTTGCTACTTCCGGTTGTCAGATTGTCACCAAAAACAATCCAGTTCGTCCCCCGGTAATTCTAAATACATATACCAAATTTCAGCGCGATCCGTTGTTCCGTTTGGGCGCTATCGTGTTCACAGACATACATACACATCGCAATCAATTCAGGGGACCTCAAAACGAGTATTTCCGCGAAAATCTCGAAACGTCATTTTCCGTCGATTACAATACTTTCCTTCTAGGATACTAGTCGGAAAGTAAAAATCAGTTTTAACAAAATTCGTACCCGCTGACAATAAGTGGCTGAAGTGTTCATACATGCATGGCAGCTTTTCATATTGCTAGATGTAAAAAGGTCTATACAATTGGTGAAACATTATTAAAACCTTTGCATGAAAGACATTTGCAGCGAATTATTTGGTAAAGAATTTGAAGCAATCATAATTCTATTAGTTTATCAAATGACACAATTGCTAGGCGAATAATGTCTAACGAGATTGAAGCACAATAAATTAAAAAACTACAGGAAACTTTGTATTATGCGATTCAAATGGACGAATCCACAGACATATCAAATAATGATATTTTACAGATATATTTTAGATATGAAGATTATGCCTCCAGAAACATAGAAAAAGAATTGCTCTGTTGCTTAAACTAGAAACATCAACTTCAGAAGAAATTTCAACTTTATGCGAATTCATTCAAAATAACTTGTGGCTTGCAAAAGTAGCATATTTGGCTGATAAATTTTCACATTGGATGACTTTAATCTTTCACTTCAGGGAAAGCAGATTACTCTCTTTAATTATTATAATAAAATTGAAGCATTAATTCGTTATCTGAATTAGTTGATGACAAAGTTTTATCTCAGCAATAAGTGCTTGATGTACCCATAATTATACATAGTCATTTGAAAGAATTGAAAGCAAAACTAGTGCAGTACTTGTCATCTAAGGACGACATTCGACAAGGCGGGTCATAAATCCCTTTAGTGCTGAATTATCTAATAATTTAACATGAAAAAGTACCTAACTGTAGGTACTTTACCTAACTGTAGACAAATTTTCACATTGGATGACTTTAATCTTTCACTTCAGGGAAAGCAGATTACTCTCTTTAATTATTATAATAAAATTGAAGCATTAATTCGTTATCTGAATTAGTTGATGACAAAGTTTTATCTCAGCAATAAGTGCTTGATGTACCCATAATTATACATAGTCATTTGAAAGAATTGAAAGCAAAACTAGTGCAGTACTTGTCATCTAAGGACGACATTCGACAAGGCGGGTCATAAATCCCTTTAGTGCTGAATTATCTAATAATTTAACATGAAAAAGTACCTAACTGTAGGTACTTTACCTAACTGTAGACAAATTTTCACATTGGATGACTTTAATCTTTCACTTCAGGGAAAGCAGATTACTCTCTTTAATTATTATAATAAAATTGAAGCATTAATTCGTTATCTGAATTAGTTGATGACAAAGTTTTATCTCAGCAATAAGTGCTTGATGTACCCATAATTATACATAGTCATTTGAAAGAATTGAAAGCAAAACTAGTGCAGTACTTGTCATCTAAGGACGACATTCGACAAGGCGGGTCATAAATCCCTTTAGTGCTGAATTATCTAATAATTTAACATGAAAAAGTACCTAACTGTAGGTACTTTACCTAACTGTAGACAAATTTTCACATTGGATGACTTTAATCTTTCACTTCAGGGAAAGCAGATTACTCTCTTTAATTATTATAATAAAATTGAAGCATTAATTCGTTATCTGAATTAGTTGATGACAAAGTTTTATCTCAGCAATAAGTGCTTGATGTACCCATAATTATACATAGTCATTTGAAAGAATTGAAAGCAAAACTAGTGCAGTACTTGTCATCTAAGGACGATATTCGACAAGGCGGGTCATAAATCCCTTTAGTGCTGAATTATCGAATAATTTAACATGAAAAAGTACCTAGAGTTAATTGAATTATCTACGGATAAAACTTTACAACAAAAATAAGTGCACAAAAATAATATGTGCTGTAACACACAGAAATCATTGCAATGGACTCAGGGGGGGCTCAAAATGTGTATCTCCGCTAAAATCACGATTTTTCTTGTCGATTGCATACTCTTTTTCTAGGAGACCTAGTCAAAAAGGTCCTTTGAATAGTGAGACAGACCACAAAGTATCGAAAGGAAGTGGAGTTCTCCGTCACTGACCTGGGGCCAGGTTGGCGCGTTGTACAGAAGACTGGCCAACTGCAATGAGCGAGATCGCCAGGGGATGATAGGGGGCCCACCGACCTACGACAATACACTCAAAATGCGGCGCGGCATCGCGGCCGTCCGAAGTTAATGAACGGACCTTTGTTGAGACTTTGCCCGAGCGCACAAGCGGCGACGAAGAACGGACGAAAACAACAAAAAAATATGGCTACCGACCAACGACGGCAGCAATGATTGACGTTGCCGTATTTTTAATGGAGAGGCCGTCCTGTGCCAAGCGGCATATGGCCATCGGGATGGGGACAAGTGCTTGTAATTACATTGTTTGATGGTGACCTGAATTAATTTGTTGTGAACAAATGTCATTATGTCATAGGAACTGCTGTTAGGTAGGGTTCAGATTGGCTGTGGTTTTACAAAACTGTGTGTTAAATCAACAATGTTGTCAAGAATCGATTAGGTATAAGCAGTTCTTTCATCTCTGTGTCGTTTCTTTGTTTGCGAAAAATTCCACGCTAGCCAGCGAGCCAATTAACCATGAATTCCGAAATAAGATAATTGGCTCGCCATTGTCGGCCTGTAATTTAGTTTCGTTTCGAGAAGTCGCCTCTCTGAACTAGTCGCGGTCCAGCTCGGTCGATCGCCTCTAAAAATACCAAGAAGCCTCCTTTGCTCCACCCGAGGCGAGACGAGGAGGGTTCCTCAAGACGAGGAAGGTTCCTCGTCTTAACAATTTAAAAGAGTCGACCCGCTTCTTGCAATTAAGGCAAGAAAAGTTGCGATAGGTCGGTTCGGGCGCTTAACCCACAAAAGCAACCGGCAGAGTGCGGTGGGGAAAGCAGGGGAATCTTCAGCTGGAGTGCGTACTGTGGAAGACGATCAAAAATTCCAAGGTCAGGCTTGCAGCGGGGGGAACTTCGAAGGCACCACACCAGACGACGACAAACGGGAGTCGTTGCCCCCAAAAACTTTGCTGCTGGCTGGCTGGCTTACTCCATTCCCCCCTCGTAGCGGAAAGCCAAGAGATGTCAAAGACGTAGAAAAACAAACAAGAAGCAAGATAGATAGACAAGAATTTTCGGAATTTTAAAACACCATCCACAAAAACATTATTCCTTGTAGATTTTTTTGTCTCGACAGGGGTTTTCCATTTCGGAAAAAAGTAAATTGATATGAGACCAGCAGGTTTCAGTTATGTCATTTTGCATAGTTCTTGTTGGTGTTGTAATGACTCCACCTCCTAAATCCATTAGAGCAACACCATTAGTGAGTGGGTCGGATTAAAAATTTTCGGAGGTCTCAAGGTCACACCGAACAGTGGTCTATTCTTCTAAACGCTTTCTCATTGGTGAACCAATGAGCTCAAACCTCTATTACCAACCATTACTAACCATCAACCATTACTAACCTATGGTTAGTAATGGTTGACCGTTCTTTGAAATAAATATAAAAATTAGTGACTACGGGGTGTACTAGCTTATGAGCAGGTGTTGCAAGTCACATATCATAAAAAACATGAGGAAACAGTGTCAGTTATTCATAGTTATTCTGTCATTTATTCCACCGAAATCTATTTTTCAGACTTATACCGATTAAAAAAAAATCCCCGCGAACGAAGGCAGAACGTGCATCGGTAATGCGTGTCTGACTCTTTTGTCTTCAATATCAAGAGGAGAACAAAAAGCATGCCGGCGTATATCGGACAAGAACAAATCTGGCGGCAGCGTGTAATATTCCGTTTCGTCGTCGATCGTTGCCGGAAAATTCTTTCCTGGAAGTGCGAGCGCAAGAACGTCAGAGTCAGTTGGCAAAATTGACGCCGCCACATTGCGAATAGGAAAATATCTGTACATAATATGCTCTGTGTCCTGTGATTTTCAACGTGCCGTTCGCCAGCTAGTGCTGGATTTGTGGAATCGCAGCTATCACAATGGCGCGTGCTCGTGATAACACACCTTTGCGTCCGTGCACGTCCCCAGGATTACGTATGTGTTGGTTCGGATAGACATAAACAGCCGGATAGTATGAATGAAAACAGGAACGCGCTTATAGATATGAATTTGTGCGCCTGAATGCGAACATGTGTATGCAGACAATTGAACGAGCTCCATTTGATGTTATTTAAATAGTACGTGGTGGTACTTCGGGGTACAAGTATGTACCTACACCTCACAACGTCAGACACAAACTGTTCTTACAAAATCCTGGGTTATAATGCAAAAATTACCAAGTGACTTGTTGTTTAGTGTAATAAGTTAACTGTTTATCCACTTTTTGTGCTTCGTTTTTAGTACACAGAGAGAACTCTATTCTTAATATTTTATTGTAATAAGAATTTCAATATACAGTATCGGCCAGTTCCAGACGCCGTATACCCCACAAGAGAGAGTAAGAAAGCAATATAAAAGCGGTCAATGCATGCCCCCACCAAGCGACATGAACCAACCACGAGGCCATGCTAGCGCGGTGCCTGAATTGGTGGGGATGTGTTTCAAACGTTCTCTCTCGCACTCGCACAAAACTGATGCGGCGGCTGGACCTGGCCGACACTGTATATTATGTAGTTATTTCAACGGCTAGTTATTCTTCCGGTTTAAGAGTTTAGTATGTTTATGTTGAGTATATTTTGCTCTGACGAAGAAAATGTTATTCTTCTACGTATAAAAAGAGTAAAACGTTCGTTTTACATCAATTGGATGAAAAATATACATTCTTCAACGAACAAACAGTTTCTTGGCCCAAAAGTATACGTACGTATCGCTTAAAACAGACGTAATTCCTTTCAAGCAGTTCCTTCATACTCAAAACAAGAAAACGTAATACTTGGAATATCTTGGGTGCAAAATATACATGCTTCAACGAACAAACAGTTTCTTGGCCCAAAAGTATACGTACGTATCGCTTAAAACAGACGTAATTCCTTTCAAGCAGTTCCTTCATACTCAAAACAAGAAAACGTAATACTTGGAATATCTTGGGTGCAAAATATACATTCTTCAACGAACAAACAGTTTCTTGGCCCAAAAGTATACGTACGTATCGCTTAAAACAGACGTAATTCCTTTCAAGCAGTTCCTTCATACTCAAAACAAGAAAACGTAATACTTGGAACATCTTGGGTGCAAAATATACATTCTTCAATGAACAAACAGTTTCTTGGCCCAAAAGTATACGTACGTATCGCTTAAAATAGACGTAATTCCTTTCAAGCAGTTCCTTCATACTCAAAACAAGAAAACGTAATACTTGGAACATCTTGGGTGCAAAATATACATTCTTCAACAAACAAACAGTTTCTTGGCCCAAAAGTATACGTACGTATCGCTTAAAACAGACGTAATTCCTTTCAAGCAGTTCCTTCATAGTTAAAACAAGAAAACGTAATACTTGGAACATCTTGGGTGAAAAATATACATTCTTCAACAAACAAACAGTTTCTGGACCCAAAAGTATACGTACGTATCGCTTAAAACAGACGTAATTCCTTTCAAGCAGTTCCTTCATAGTTAAAACAAGAAAACGTAATACTTGGAACATCTTGGGTGAAAAATATACATTCTTCAACGAACAAACAGTTTCTTTGCCCAAAAGTATACGTACGTATCGCTTAAAAAAGACCTAATTCCTTTCAAGCAGTTCCTTCATACTCAAAACAAGAAAACGTAATACTTGGAACATCTTGGGTGCAAAATATACATTCTTCAACGAACAAACAGTTTCTTGGCCCAAAAGTATACGTACGTATCGCTTAAAACAGACATAATTCCTTTCAAGAAGTTCCTTCATACTCAAAACAAGAAAACGTAATACTTGGAACATCTTGGGTGCAAAATATACATTCTTCAACGAACAAACAGTTTCTTGGCCCAAAAGTATACGTACGTATCGCTTAAAATAGACGTAATTCCTTTCAAGCAGTTCCTTCATAGTTAAAACAAGAAAACGTAATACTTGGAACATCTTGGGTGCAAAATATACATTCTTCAACGAACAAACAGTTTCTTGGCCCAAAAGTATACGTACGTATCGCTTAAAACAGACGTAATTCCTTTCAAGAAGTTCCTTCATACTCAAAACAAGAAAACGTAATACTTGGAACATCTTGGGTGCAAAATATACATTCTTCAACGAACAAACAGTTTCTTGGCCCAAAAGTATACGTACGTATCGCTTAAAACAGACGTAATTCCTTTCAAGCAGTTCCTTCATAGTTAAAACAAGAAAACGTAATACTTGGAACATCTTGGGTGCAAAATATACATTCTTCAACGAATAAACAGTTTCTTGGCCCAAAAGTATACGTACGTATCGCTTAAAACAGACGTAATTCCTTTCAAGCAGTTCCTTCATACTCAAAACAAGAAAACGTAATACTTGGAACATCTTGGGTGCAAAATATACATTCTTCAACGAACAAACAGTTTCTTGACCCAAAAGTATACGTACGTATCGCTTAAAACAGATGTAATTCCTTTCAAGCAGTTCCTTCATACTCAAAACAAGAAAACGTAATACTTGGAACATCTTGGGTGCAAAATATACATTCTTCAACGAACAAACAGTTTCTTGGCCCAAAAGTATACGTACGCATCGATTAGAACAGACGTAATTCCTTTCAAGCAGTTTCTTCATACTTAAAACAAGAAAACGTAATACTTGGAACATCAAGAAAACCATATTATTACTGTGAGAATTTTGTAGTTTACTTGCACCAACCAAATGATCTTTCTGCGGATATAGAAACAAGTGGTATTCTTTACTCAAAGATATTCGTGTTGTATCGAATACATTTTTCCCTCTGCGCAGAGACTGTCAGCGCCATCTCCCCGTCAGTAGACATAGCGATAATTTTTAATGAAACCACACGTTTTTAATTCAAACACATAATATTTAATAATCAAAATTTATTGAGGATATAGAACAGATATAATTACTGCAATAAGTATTGTGCTCTAGCAGAAAGGAAATATTCAATGGTTTCTTATATTTTATGTCTTTATTAAGCCAAGGTGGTAACACTGGTAGTATTTTTTTGCCTTTGCAGCTTCCTTAATACTAATAATAATAATAGTAGATAATAGTAACTAGTCTGGCCTACGAACTTGTTGGCTTCTTTCCTTTCACACTTATTTTAAGATTTTAATGGCTTAGCAATTGTATATCCGCCATATATATAACAAGATAAAATGGTTAGGTAATTAAGTGTTGTTTGTTATAAACGCGTATAGTTTAGTGTCTCCATAGCCTGGGCGTTGTGAATCGTGGCGCAGTGTTGAGGATGTTCAAACTGCTGTTGATACCCGTGACATCATAATGTGCTACGCCATGCACACTTCTCTGTACCGTGTCTGTACGTTCTGCTATATGTACGTGCTGCAGCACGTCCTCTACCTTTACGACCCGGCCAATTGACCCAATCCCCCTGCTATAACTCAATACGAACTCAACATAAACTCCTGAACCTCTACATTTTGCATTCCAATCAACAAGCCCTCTTCATATATTGGGAGAATATTACCTCGCATAATATTTATAAAACCCATTTAAAAAATACATAATTTCCTGAGTTAACATTCATGCTGGTTGCTGTAAAAGTTAAACAAGCGCTGGTGGGCTGGCTGCTGCTAAACTCACTCGCCAACTGGTCAAACAGTGAGTGGTCACACTGTTAGCAGCCAGTAGCAAAGAGCACGCTAGTAAAACAGCCTAGTGTGACTTTTATGTTAACTAACATCACTCTACCATAAGTACGGTCATCAATCAGCCATTGACAGATAAAGTTCGGATCAAACTGGACTCTAGACCGCTCGTATAGATACTTCCACTTCACCTCAATAGATGGCCGTCTCTCATGAGAGACGTAGGGTAAGGTCAGTAACCGTTTGCCAACGTATACACAAGGGGGGGGGGGGGCAGGACGAAACAGGGCGACCCACAATAAAAATAACAAAATCCGACCAGTGTTGTTGCTGTAACGGGCTATTTTTAACGAGAATTAGCTGTGCTGATCACACCGAACAGATAGCATCTCGGATATCGGCCTCAGATGGATTCAATCGAAGGGAAAGGGGGGTCAGGGGGGCAGATATTCGCTGGAATTTGACGTTAATAATTGCTGCACAACTCTGGCTCACGCTACGTTAGACGAAGAGCTCGTATTGCCAATTGCCACGCATGGATGAACGACAAAATTGATGAGTTACACTAACTACATGTCTTCTTTTGCCTTTTTTGTTGGTTATTAAGTCTGTTTAATCAAAATAATGTTTTTGTGGCCGAAGTTTGGAAGGTAAAGTTGCCTTCAAGTTATGTTTTTGTGATGTACAGTGGTACATAAAAGTACAAAAAAGTCTCCGTATGATATCTAGGAATAGCCTCACACATGGTATGGGGGGTATGTTTTATAGAACAAACAATGGACAGTAAGGCTTATCTGAAAATATTACAAGGAAATTTATTACAAAGTGCGCAAAAGACGAGATGACTTTATGCACGACAATGATTCCAAACACACATCTCGAATAGTGAAGGAATGGCTTCTATATAGGACCAAAGCAACACTGAATCACTCTCCTCAATCACCAGATCTCAACCCCATAGAACATTTGTGGGAGGAATTGGAGAGAAGAATCCGCCACACATGAAATAAGTAACAAAGATGACTTGAAACAAAAGCTCCAAGAAGAGTGGCATAAAACTGAACCTTCGATCACGACAAATCTGGTTAATTCTATGGAACGAAGATCGCTAGCAGTAATTACATCAAAGTTGCGAGTTGAAAACTACCAAAAACTAAAAAAACCTTTTAGTTTGAAGATTCTTTTAGGTCTATCATCTGAAATCTTTAATATTCCTGCCAAATGAGATGTTTAGTTCGCGGATTTAATTTTGAACTTGGTGCGTCTACTTTTGGCCCGGTGTTAGAATGCGTCTGCTAATTTTAAATGTATCACAACAAGAGAACGATTTGAGAAACATCAGGTCTTTGGACCTGTTTTTTTTTTAGGCAGACAACAAACTGCTATCACTCTATGAATTGTTTATTTATGCACGACAATGATCCCAAACACACATCTCGAATAGTGGAGGAGTGGCTTCTATATAGGACCAAAGCAATCACTCTCCTCAATCACCAGATCTCAACCCCATAGAACATTTGTGGGAGGAATTGGAGAGAAGAATCCACCACACATGAAATAAGTAACAAAGATGACTTGAAAGAAAAGCTCCAAGAAGAGTGGCATAAAACTGAACCTTCGATCACGACAAATCTGGTTAATTCTATGGAACGAAGATCGCGAGCAGTAATTACATCAAAGTTGCGAGTTGAAAACTACCAAAAACTAAAAGAACCTTTTAGTTTGAAGATTCTTTTAGGTCTATCATCTGAAATCTTTAATATTCCTGCCAAATGAGATGTTTAGTTCGCGGATTTAATTTTGAACTTGGTGCGTCTATTTTTGGCCCGGTGTTAGAATGCGTCTGCTAATTTTGAATGTATCACAACAAGAGAACGATTTGAGAAACATCAGGTCTTTGGACCTGTTTTTTTTTAGGCAGACAATAAACTGCTATCACTCTATGAATTGTTTATTTATGCACGACAATGATCCCAAATACACATCTCGAATAGTGAAGGAGTGGCTTCTATATAGGACCAAAGCAATCACTCTCCTCAATCACCAGATCTCAACCCCATAGAACACTTGTGGGAAGAATTGGAGAGAAGAATTCGCCACACATGAAATAAGTAACAAAGATGACTTGAAACAAAAGCTCCAAGAAGAGTAGCATAAAACTGAACGTTCGGTCACGACAAAACTGGTTTTTCTATGGAACGAAGATTGCGAGCAGTGATTAATTACATCAAAGGGAAACCCTACCAAATATTAATATTCAGTTTCTGATTTAATTTTTTTCTTGAATCAATAAAATTGTCTAATATTCAGTCAAGCTGCCACCAGAGGATGAGCTGATATCAGTTTGGTCGAAATCGGAAAGAAACTTTGTCCTTCTGGTCTGTATAGTCCTTCTGGTCCTTCTAGTCTGTATAGTCTGTATATTTTATACAATGTATTTATTATATGATCCTACTAATACAGAAAAAATCTTGTATGTAGTCCAATACGCAGTTTTATCCATCCAGCGACTTCTTCGAAACAAAACCATCAACGGGACGTTCACATATTCAGTTAACTGTATATTCACGTGTGGCAGTTTTTCTAGAAATCGATATAGGTGCAGAAAAAACTCGTCATACGTACGTACACAACTACGTCGCTTATGTGTATGTCTGCGATGGAACGTCCGCATCTTTCCGACCAGTGTTGTCACAACACACGATTTAATCCAAGTCTTAGTTTCTTTAGAAAAGATTTGCAAGACAAATTGTGGTGGCTACACCGTTACAGCAGTTCTCTGTTTTAATTACGAATATAGATTAGATATATATACTATCTCTACCTATACTAATTACGAACTTTCAAGTGTGGGGCGCGTTCAGCGGAATCGTCCATTTTTGCCGACATTTGCGATCGAGTAGCTGCAAAATTGGGCTTTTCGATATTACTTTTGACGCTCGAATTGGAAAAAGGACACGATTCCGCGTGGACTGCGCGATATTTTGTAAATTAAATGCGTCAATTTTGAAAAAAAATCACGTTTTTGCACCTCTTCGGGTGAAGGCGAACCTCGAGAAAATGTCACGTGACGTCTAGAAATTCCGACAAGCGGATCGATGAACGTCAAAAATTTACATTTTTTATCCGTTCCTGTCGACCTTATAAAAGCCGCTCGCTATCATGTCTTACGATAAGATCCCTCTAAATACCCTTCGCAAAGAGTTTTGAGCAAAAAAACGGCCTTAAAAACAATTTTCGATCTAAAAAATCGATTTTTGTCGACCCGTGTTTTGCTGCTATTACCACAGTAACGTCAAACCCGAAACGCCCCCTGCCGGACATTCGTAACAACAGTAACAGATAGCAGATAACCTAAAATGTATCCTAAAATGTCCATATTGCGAATGTGGACAGGTGGGAAGCCTTAACCACATATTTCTAGAATGCCCAATAACTAAAATCGAAAATTTTGACATTATACACAGAGCTAGTCTGGCAATACTATTTATAATGGTTACCTGTATAGTTCACTGGTAGCCAGGTATTCCACCACTTCTATAGTAATGACCAGCGTTGTTATTATTTAATGCTCTTCATACATATATGATGTATACTGGACGAAAAAGGCAATATCGCGGATATGAATGTTAGTTTGATTTGTCCGACTTGCAGCGGTATATACGTAATTACGAAAAGTGAGCCAATTACCTGTTTGAACTTCAAATTCTAACGAAATAACAGCTGTACGGTAAACATAGTGCGAGTCCACTGTCCAGCTTTCTTTATACCCGTAGATGTGTGCGTTCTTGGCGCACACATGTATAGTCTATCCACCTATACTAATTACGAACTTTCAAGTATAGGGCGCGTTCAACGGAATCGCCCATTTTCGCCGACATTTGCAATCGAGTAGCTGCAAAATTGGGCTTTTCGATATTACTTTTGACGCTCGAATTGAAAAAAGGACACGATTCCGCGTGGACTGCGCGATATTTTGTAAATTAAATGCGTCAATTTTGAAAAAAAAATCACGTTTTTGCACCTCTTCGGGTGAAGGCGAACCTCGAGAAAATGTCACCTGACGTCTAGAAATTCCGACAAGAGGATCGATGAACGTCAAAAATTTACATTTTTTATCCGTTCCTGCCGACCTTATAAAAGCCGCTCGCTCTCATGTCTTACGATAAGATCCCTCTAAATACCCTTCGCAAAGAGTTTTGAGCAAAAAAACGGCCTTAAAAACAATTTTCGATCCAAAAAATCGATTTTTGTCGACCCGTGTTTTGCTGCTATTACCACAGTAACGTCAAACCCGAAACGCCCCCTGCTGGACATTCGTAACAACAGTAACAGATAGCAGATAACCTAAAATGTATCCTAAAATGTCCATATTGCGAATGTGGACAGGTGGGAAGCCTTAACCACATATTTCTAGAATGGCCAATAACTAAAATCGAAAATTTTGACATATACACAGAGCTAGTATAGGTATACTAATTTCTTCTACACCTGAGCATTAACTACCTTAATTTTGTGATTTTTCTTGAGGAGGATAGACCTACTAACAGAACATGAGTATACATGTCCGTGATTAATTATATACTTGTTGTCATTAAACGCTATTCTTTGTCCACCACTTTTGTGTCATTTCGGTAATGCCAAGCTTGGCATGTGGTTACCTATACACCACAACCTTTGATGCGTCAATGTGGGGTACAGTAGTTAGCATCATCGACGGTACACCAATCTTTGATTAGTAAGTTCTTGAATTTGTATGTATTTGGACATCAATTACGTAGTTAATGTTACACTTTGAAACTGTATGTTCATTTTGGTAATGCTCTATGTGATTAGTACTTCTTGAATGAAGAAAAAGCCCCATTTTTATTCTCAAGTATTATCATATGAGAAAGTGGTGTCGTTCACTTTTATATAGATTGAAAAGATAGAACTGCGCACAAAAAACGGCAAAATATCAAGATTAAAGAAAATTTCGGAAGAAAATGTCTGATTTAGAGTAAAAACGGAGAAAACACCGAGAACGATATCGTAAGAAAAAAGAACTGGGACTGATAAAAAGTATAAAGGAGTGTGATGCAAGAGAAAAGCATATTAGGCTGAAGAAGTTGAGAGTCGCAACAGCACAAGAAAATAGACCTTAGAGGTAGAGACAAGAGTCTTATCGTATCGAAATACACCACCATCATCGGACAATGAAGGAAGTCATATAAGTGTGGAACAATTAACGGATAGTTCTAGAGGAATTGTTTCATCGACGTTATGTTTATTTCATGGCTGGTGTTAACATAGGCTCTTTAATAAAATAACATACCATACCAACGTACTTTATCGTCAAATATGAATCATTTCTTATTAAATAAATACACCTATGTCTCTTGTCACGTATACGACAAAAATAAACAGTAATCAACTCGCACATCAAACATAACACCGAAAAAAGCTATCGAAACCTGCTAAATTGGGCTAATTAACGTCCCCAGATGTAGGGTGCGCTAGTGGCGTTCGGTTATTTTCATGCTGGTGTACAGTCACTTGAAAAAAACAAGCGCGGGGTGCGACCACCCTTCACGTGTCACTTGTATGGAAGGGGTCGATCACCCGATATCGTCTGTTTTTCTGTGTAGGTGTCGTGCTGGGCGAGCCTCCGAATTCTTTTTCGCCCTTTACGAAACTAATTTCGTAGAAGCACTTCGCAGTTTTCCATCAGGAGGTTGGACTACCCCATGTCGATATAGAATGACCGATACTTTCATCCCTCTTTTGCAGAGTACCGATATCATAAAAATCTATTTCTCGCCACCAAAAAAATAAATCTCGACGAGTACATTAATAATATATATATGGTTTCATATGTCTACGTTGTGCTATTATGACATTATAGCACTGAATTTGCTTATTTTTTGGTTAAACATATAAATAAAATCAAAATTTTGATATAACTTGGAAACTATTCGAGATAGAGTTTTCACTTCCTTCCAACAGCGCTATTAGATTTTCTCTATATCGAATGATTTGGAGGTTATGATGATATCCTGTAGTACTGAAAATAATTCCAAAATCCCAAAAATCACTTTCTTTCACACATTTCGAAGTTCGAACTACTGGAAATTGCGAAATATAATGTCCCAATGTTCCCAATGACAATAAAATTGTAATTGAAGTGACTTTTGTAATTATGTTGGAGGTTAGAATTAATGGAGTAAAATGTTTGAAAAAGATTAACGATTAGCGTTAGCGATATTCATGACAAAAGAATTGGTTGTTTTTATGACTTTACACACCTGTTGAAAGTATAAGACCTGTTCCTCATACAAAAATTCGAATTCCGGCTGTCACAGTATGTAAACAAGGTCAAACATAACCTAACACGCTCGGATACGTTCGAGATTTCAGGAATTTTATTATTATTTAGCAGCATGAGCTCCCTAACTTCGATTGAGTTTTCAATAATAATTATAACAAAAAAAGCCTTGTGCAATACCTTACCTTACACTGCTCTTCTTACTTGTGCTTTCTCAGCCACCACCATATATCTGGAAGCTGTCTCTCCATAGACGAGAACAACACCACAAAATATAACAAAACCGTCACACTGTCCCTCACTAACCAACCACATTACAAATAAACATAACCAAAAACGTCTATGAGCAAAATGCATACGATAAATATACAGTCTAAGTTACCAAGTTTCAAATAAAGTTTCTGGCCGTTTTAGCTTGGAAGAGCTTGCCATTTATGTTAAACCGAGTTTAAAAACACATACAGAACGTGATAATATAGTCACACGCGCCCGAATCTAATAAATTACTCGTTAAAATTGCGATCAAAACTTCTACACGATCTACACGCACCAGAAACGTCAAAACCGGCGCCCATGTTGGAATTGAGCTGGTTTGGACGCTCACCGCTAGATGCCAGTGTTCCGCGCGGCAAAGGCGAGATCATACGAAATTCTTCCATTATTAAGCAATTAATTAAAAGTAGTGATGTAGTCTTAATTACTCATACGGAAAGACCAATAAACAACATAGAAAATAGATCTTGACAGATCTCCCTAACCTCATAAAGTGTATAATTCAATCTACACGGTGACTGTGATTTATAACATCGGTATGATATAAACATTGTTAAAGGTTCGTACTGTCAAAACAGCTGTTCGTTTCCATTGTAGATGTCGCGTGATGTCACGACTGCGACCGCGAATAAAACACAATTAGTGAAAGTCAAGCGAAAACGCCGAATTGTAAAAACATTGATACTATTACAAATGTAGCTCTCCCTCGCGGCCACGTTCTGAACTCTCGTACACCGGAATGCGTTAAATTGACGTTTTGGCATTAATAATTGTTTTTCTACTTTGCATTCACAATGCACACATTGTAACACTGTTTTCGGTGTTACAATTAACAAATTGTAACACCGTTTTTAGTAACTTTTTTCTAAGATTGGTGACATTGATTTCAAATGCATGTCAAACGAAAATACACATAACCACAAAAGTAAGTACAAACTGATTTTTTAGAATCGCACAAACTGCGAAGTATGTATATTTTTATACATATTTAAACATGCGTGTTGCATCCTAGGTTTCATACTACTAGTATATGATGGTATATAATAATTATCAATAATTACTTTTTCACAGATATTTGAATTTAAGTGACAGATGACAGTGTTACCAACGGTTGTACCCATAAATACTCTAGATTGGAATTTTACCTAATATACTTCTAAATTTTTATAAAATTAATGACGCAAAGTAGAAAAAGTAGTATATTACACTCGTTTTATAAGACATATTGGCGCATTCGTTCATTTGACGTCTTATAAAACTTGTATAATAATATACTATTATTGGTGTCTCTTAACCTCACTTCCAGTACCGTAAAATGTTTGTATTAAGTGGTATTATCAGAATTAATTATTTTATTTCATAATTTTTAATTTTAAGACCGAAATGCATCGGTCTACTAATTAATTAGTCCCATTCGTCTATATAGGATAACAATAACGGCGTTAACGAA
This sequence comes from Aphodius granarius, assembly GCA_963971325.1. Classification (NCBI taxonomy): domain Eukaryota; kingdom Metazoa; phylum Arthropoda; class Insecta; order Coleoptera; family Scarabaeidae; genus Aphodius; species Aphodius granarius. Next base: position 33,440,974 of record OZ020223.1, read on the forward strand.
GGCGATTGCGACTTTTTACAGCGACGCAAATGAAAAACAATGGCCATTCATCGTTATATTGTGGCTCTCTTTTAATATCGCTCGTATAAAGTGTAATTAAATTAAAATTAATACGTGCGATTTATTTCGACGTCCGTTAGTTTTATGAGTCATTATCGCCAAGCTTTTGTTTTGCCTCTCCGTGGCTCCATCTAGTGTGTTCGTTAATATGTAGACTTGTAGACTGTAGAGTACGGGAAATTTGCCATCTATCCAACCTCTCCTGATGAGAACATAACCTCAATCTCGATTGTTGGCCGGATCGCGAACTTTTTGCTTCCCAACTTGAGAGTTATTATTATTATGGTAATTTATTAGAAATTACTGTTTTGTTTTAATGACTCTTGCATAGATTTTTAATTAATCTACCTATACTAATTACGAACTTTCAAGTGTAGCGGAATCGCCCATTTTCGCCGACATTTGCGATCGAGTAGCTGCAAAATTGGGCTTTTCGATATTACTTTCGACGCTCGAATTGAAAAAAGGACACAATTCCGCGTGGACTGCGCGATATATTGTAAATTAAATGCGTCAATTTTGAAAAAAAATCACGTTTTTGCACCTCTTCGGGTGAAGGCGAACCTCGAGAAAATGTCACGTGACGTCTAGAAATTCCGACAAGCGGATCGATGAACGTCAAAAATTTACATTTTTTATCCGTTCCTGCCGACCTTATAAAAGCCGCTCGCTCTCATGTCTTACTATAAGATCCCTCTAAATACGCTTCGCAAAGAGTTTTGAGCAAAAAAACGGCCTTAAAAACAATTTTCGATCCAAAAAATCGATTTTTGTCGACCCGTGTTTTGCTGCTATTACCACAGTAACGTCAAACCCGAAACGCCCCCTGCCGGACATTCGTAACAACAGTAACAGATAGCAGATAACCTAAAATATATCCTAAAATGTCCATATTGCGAATGTGGACAGGTGGGAAGCCTTAACCACATATTTCTAGAATGCCCAATAACTAAAATCGAAAATTTTAACTAAAAGTGTCCAATATATGTAAAAGCTTTTTTTATTCAAAGATTTTAATTAAAAATAATGCGTAATTTGACATTTTTTACCATTCAAAAGCATGAGCCGTTCACACAACTGTGAAATTAGTAATAAAAGAATTAGAAAACCACAAATTTAAATTTAGAAAACGTTTTGTGTGTGGTTTTCTATTGTATTTTTGTTCAGGATAGTCCCTTTCTAAGGCCCAGCAGTAGTCTGCCATTATATGGCAATACCATCGGTTTTCATATCTTTCCTCCGTTATCTTGATGCACTGCTGAAACCGTTGCTCTTGTTCTTCATTGTAATCACTCAGTTTGTCAGGAAATTTATCTAAATGACTATGAAAATAATGTAACTTGGTACTCATATTAGTTTTTCAACATTTTGAAGCAATTTGTCAACGATTTGTGTTGTTAATATTGCTCAGCGTGGTGATTCCCCAAAATAAATTCGATAACTGATACAAAGCTTGTCCATGCTTCAACCTAAGTCATTTGTGGTCCATCAAAGATACCGGCTTCTAATTTTCTTGTATTGAGACCAGGAAATGATTAACAAATATATTTGAAACAAACACCATTCTTATTTAAAGCTTTCACAAACTGTTAAATAAGCCCAAATTTATTGTGTAGTGGTGGAAGAATTATTTGTTCTCGACTTATCAATGGTTCATGAACGATGTTAACTTTTCCTACGGTCATATTTATTCTCGATGGACACTTTTTCCCATCCCAATGTTCATTGTTTGCACGACTGTCCCACAGACAAAGGATATTTAGTGTATCCATTTTGCTGACCCAATAAAAAAGCAGCAGCAAGTTGTAGAGTAACATGTTATATTTCAAAAAGTTAGTTCAAAGATAGGTTTTGATAAATATAGACTTGCTAGCCGCACGAAAAGCAAAAATATTTTTTTATTGAAGTTTAAATTAAAATAATTTAACTTATATTACACTTTTGATTGCATCGTTTGTAACGAGAATTGGAGTCAATTCAAACAAACAAATTATGAAGAGAATACTTCAAAAGAGAATCATTGACGATACTGCTAGGACAGCCTATATAGCGTAAATTCGACAAGTGTTTGTTCGTACAGTGCCCAACCCTATCAATCAAGGACGGTTGCCATGGCGACGTAGCGACGCCGACGTCGGGCGCCTAAACTGCATCCAGATTCTTAAACCAACGCCCAGTCTTTTTTAAGGTCCTCCCGAAAATCAATACGCCCCACATAAAACCTGCAGTCGCCTAGATTAAAAGCAAACATACGTACACCTTTCTCAACAAAAAAAAAATACTGATTTAACTTCCCCATTAGTATCTATTTATTAGCTCTGTGTATATGTCAAAATTTTCGATTTTAATTATTGGGCATTCTAGAAATATGTGGTTAAGGCTTCCCACCTGTCCACATTCGCAATATGGACATTTTAGGATACATTTTAGGTTATCTGCTATCTGTTACTGTTGTTACGAATGTCCGGCAGGGGGCGTTTCGGGTTTGACGTTACTGTGTAATGGCAGCAAAACATGGGTCGACAAAAATCGATTTTTTGGATCGAAAATTGTTTTTAAGGCCGTTTTTTTGCTCAAAACTCTTTGCGAAGGGTATTTAGAGGGATCTTATCGTAAGACATGAGAGCGAGCGGCTTTTATAAGGTCGGCAGGAACGGATAAAAAAATGTAAATTTTTGACGTTCATCGATCCGCTTGTCGGAATTTCTAGACGTCACGTGACAGTTTCTCGAGGTTCACCTTCACCCGAAGAGGTGCAAAAACGAGATTTTTTTTCAAAATTGACGCATTTAATTTACTAAATATCGCGCAGTCCACGCGGAATTGTGTCCTTTTTTCAATTCGAGCGTCAAAAGTAATATCGAAAAGCCCAATTTTGCAGCTACTCGATCGCAAATGTCGGCGAAAATGGGCGATTCCGCTGAACGCGCCCTACACTTGAAAGTTCGTAATGTAGATTAGTTTTATTAATTATTCGATTAATTATCCTACAACCTAACCTATTTCCCTACAAATTGATATATCTACGACCTCAATATATAGTTTTTATCTTAGATCTAACCTCAATCTTAAAAAAAAAGTTTTAAAACTCCGAATCTTGGTTTATTATATTTTTTCACCAGAATACTTAAATAAAATAACACATTTCTTGAGTTAAAACACAAATTTTATAATAATAAAACCTAAGACAATCAGCTTGCAATAAGTCTGCATTTTCGGCATCAAGATGCCGTACGTTTTCAGTACGGCTAGTGCGCGATGCACTCAAAATCGGGTCATGGTACAACGAAATCGTTTTAGTTGCATGGCAGCAAACTGCATTCACTAAAAACTTGTCCCAACCTCTAAACGGGTGAAGAACCAACCAATAAACCGGTCCGCGCGACGCTGCGCAATCGTCATTTTTTCTCTTGCACGCAACGCATTCTCTTCGTCTTTGTCTTGCCGTACAATCGAGACGGTCGACGAACGTCAAGACGCGGAAACCGATACCGGGGCGACATCTTCGCGGCGCATTCACGCACTACGAGGTTTCGTTGGCGAAACTGAACGGTAGCGACATCTATTGGCGCGTGAGATAAGTGCGCAACTCGTGATGAGCAAACTGAGACCGGGGAGGGGTAGGTGGTACCTGTTTTACCGACAGAATTTACACGTGCTTGTGCAATTGATTTGTAGATGGTGCTTTTGTAGCTACACAACTAATTTTGATACGACAACACCGCAAGGATCATTTTCATAATTTATATGGTGTGTTATAAAACTTTGACTATAATTTCGCCGGTATTTAAACTTAAAAGATGAAAAAACGACAAAAAAGAAGCAGACCTATTGTTGCGTTCCACAATGCAATTCATATCACAGCGAGGGCTTGCCATTTCACGTGTTTCCTAAAGGAAAAGGTTACACAGTGAGTGTAACCAGTGAGTAAAAGAAGATTTGTACAAGAATAAATCAAGTTGAGTGTACAGTAACGGAATCATATTGTTTTTAAGTTTGACATATTACGGATCTAACCTCAAAATGAAACGTTCTCCGTTTTCTCCTTCTCCAAGGGGTTGTCCCTGATAATATGTATACATATTTTTTTCAATAAGGGTTCCGAAAATATTTTTAAAGACTCGCCAGAGTTATTAAAGTCATATAGCTGACCAAAGTTAATTTAAATTTTATCCCGACTGATGCGCCGATGTTAGCGCTATGGTTAGCGCCCTCTACATTCGATCGTTCAGGCGAATTGGATAACATAGTTCATGATAAATAAAGAATGGTAATATTTATACATAATATAAACAAACGTGAATAAGAAGGGAAATATAATTACGTACTAAATAAAGACGAAATAAAATTGGAAACCGCCACGGCAAACTGAGGTGGCGCCATCTATTAGATGAGAATCGTATGCCTGACGTCATTCCGTTTGTTAGGCAACCAGTTTAACCTATGTTACAGGTCTACCAACCCAAACTGATGAAAAAAAAAACGTTTTATGTTCAGTTTTTATTCAATATTGTTGATAAATAACTAATGTTATAAAGAAAATAATAAAAAAACGGCATATCATATATTTTAGATACAGAATATACCTAATTTATCGCTATTTTTCAATACTATCGTAACAATAATTCTAAAATAAACGATATCGACTGTACCTCTAACAATTTATTAAAATTGCAGTAAAAGCAAGGAAAATGTTTAAATGAATTTAAAACGGAAAATACTCGATTGTATATTATTATTATTATTTATCATGAATTTTAATGTTGATATTGGAACCGTAATTATAGTTGTTTGGGTTTGTGATAAATAAATTCTTGTAATTCTTCTTGTGATAGAGAGTGGGAGTGTTGTTTTGTTATTTGATTATTGATTAATTATTCAAACGGTGATGCAGCGGGAGAGTATATAGGATATTTTTATCTCGGCAATGGCAAGTGTTTACGTCAAAAAATCGGACGTTTTATCATACAGTGTACACGTTCGAATATCACTAAAGACGAAAACTGGTTTCGTTAATTAATTTATTGAGTAGAGTACGGGCAAAAGGGCCTAAAATGCGCATTTTGCAGGTATAGAAGCTCCGGCGAATAATTGTGGTAGGGGTACTCAAAATGCATTCGACGGGATCCGAGTTTGCTTCGACGTTCAACGACATTCAGTTTTCCGTCTTTGTCCAAACGTTAAACATCTCGCTCCATCAACATGGCAGACATCTCGAAAGAGGATCTTCGCAAAGAAATTACCGGTAAGCATCAATTTTTCGCTTATTTCCGCGCGCACGACCGCGAAACCAACAAAACCAAGTTCGTAAATTTTTTCCCCGCAATTTTTCTATATGGATTTTCGTCGGTTTACAGTCAAAATCAAGCATTTTACTGGTGTGCGATTATTGTTCCGTCAGTCCGTATACCCGTATACAAACAATGGCTATGGGACGCTAGCATAGCGGCCATGTATTTTCCGACATAGAAATTCGCGAATATCTCTGCATTTACCACGTTTTATCCAAAATGCCACTAACGAAATGTGTCTAAGAAATTATTTCCGATTTACGTAGGCGTTTATCTCCCTCGTATTTCGCGTATTTTAACATTTTTTCGGGAAATCAACCACCGCTTCGCTTGGCGTCTTACATGTTTGTTACGACTACGTCTTCGATAATATTCATTACCCGCTATATCTCGACCATTTTAACAAATCGAACACATTCCCCAACAGAATCAAACCATTATTTAAACAATACCCGGCATAAAAACGCTAAATTCGCTTTGTATCAACCTAAAAAAAAATTAGCAATGTCGATCGACTCCCTGGGCAAAGCTGCACTTTGCTGGTATACATTGGCGTCACTTTAAATTCAAATTTTGCGCGCATTTTGTATCATTTATTATTTTTTTGCCTGAATTCTTATAGCCATCCTTAAGGACGCCGATTTGGCATCAACATCCGCCAAAAAGGTAAGGCAACAGCTGGAGGACAAGCTTGGGGCCAAGCTGCAGTCTCGCAAGAAGGAAATCGACGATCTAGTCATGGAGTTAGTCAGCTCGAAGGACAAGAAGAAGGGTAAGAAGACCGAATCAGAAGACGAAGACGAAGAGGAGGAGGAGGAAGAAGAAGAGGTATAAAAAAACAACAATTAAAATCGTTTTGTTACGACAACTGATTGCGTCATTATTTATCGTAGGAGGAGGAATCCGAGGAAGAAAAGAAGCCGAACAAGCGTGCTTCCACCGGTAAGAAACCCATCCCTAAGAAGAAGAAGACCTCCGATGACTCAGACGCCAGTGAGCCCTCCGACGGTGACTCCGAGGAAGAATATTCCCCGAAAAAGGCAAAGCCCGCCAAGACACGCAAGCTTCCCCCCAAGAAGAAGAAGGGCTCAGAATCAGACTCCGACGAGGACTGGGCCAAGTCGAAGAAGGGTCCCGCCAAGAAAGGAGGCGGCGGCGTAAGTTTTTTTGATTTTTTTTATCGATTTTATTACATATTTCCAGTTTTTTATTGCGCATTAATTTATTTGACAATTTCACTTTCACAGCAACCGAAATATATATATATATATATTTTTTTTTTTTTTTTGATTATTATATGTTTACAGGGTGGAAAAGGTTATACTAAAACTATGACTCTGTCGCCTGAGTTGGCAGCATTAGTTGGACAGGACGCGATGGCACGTCACGAGGTCGTGAAGAAGGTGTGGGCGATCATCAAGGAGCGTGACCTGTACGACCCGAACAACAAGCAGTACGCGATCTGCGACGATGCCCTTTACAAGGTGATTGGCGTGAAGCGTTTCCGCACCTTCGGCATGATGAAATACCTGAAGAACCATTTTGTGAGTTAAGCGACGACGCCGGACGGTGAAGAAGAGAGAAGACGTGACTCCCGAAGGACGCCGCTGCCCTTACCCCCTCAATTAGAATGCGACGATAAGTTTATCCCCCCCTTTTAAGTTTTCACCCCCCGTTTTGCTCCGAGGTAAAGTTTTTGTACTTTGATGTTTGGATTTATGATTTTTAGTTGGTGTGATGGAGTGGCGTCGTTTTGGTTTTTGTGTAAAGACATTTTTTAACGTGTAATTTTTGTTTAAGCTTTGTCAGGACAACCTATGTATTTCCGTAGTTTTTAAGGTTTTCTTTTTTTTTTTTTCGATCGTCTCGATGGAAAAAGTTGCTCTGTGTTTCCTACCTACCCCCCTGTCCCCGAGTTCCGGAAGACGTTAGCGTTTAGAATTGTAATGGTAATTGTTCAACTCACCTATACTTTATAGTGTCTAAAAAATAAAGGATTTATGTGAAGCCACAGTATATTTAAACTTAGAAGTATTTCGTGTTGTTTTGTGCACATGTTTCTGTCGGAAGATTTCTTAATGTCAGGAAGGAAAATGTACAAGTACATTTGTAATCAATAAACGTTCAAAAATCCCAACTACAAGCGTTTTATTTTACTTTTTTTTTCAGGCATGAAACTATAAGTGCGTAAGTATTTATTTAAACATCTTATAAATATTATGCGAGGTAATATTCTCCTTCTGGTGCCGTTAGTTAGGCGTTGCATGACAGAAGATTTGGAACAAAAACTTTTTTCCAAGTGGAATTTTTTAACGATCTATTTACGCTAGATGGCGCCACCAAAAACAGTAAATCCAATTTTACAACCATTTATTGTTTCTAGTTCGCTCACAATTAAAAAATGACCATAGCATTGCTAACCTGAACTTCAGATTTATATTGAACACATTCAAAGACAAAATAATGAATCATTTTCTTATGCATTTAGGGAATTTTTTTGTTATATGTTGTCTTTTTGTCATTTTTGACGTCTGGTACAGAGTCGGTAACACGCAGTTGCGTGATAGTTCTCCTAATCACCACAAGATGTCAGCACTTCACACGATCGAAAAAGTTGCTCTGTGTTTCCTAACTACCCCCCTGTCCCCGAGTTCCGGAAGACGTTAGCGTTTAGAATTGTAATGGTAATTGTTCAACTCACCTATACTTTATAGTGTCTAAAAAATAAAGGATTTATGTGAAGCCACAGTATATTTAAACTTAGAAGTATTTCGTGTTGTTTTGTGCACATGTTTCTGTCGGAAGATTTCTTAATGTCAGGAAGGAAAATGTACAAGTACATTTGTAATCAATAAACGTTCAAAAATCCCAACTACAAGCGTTTTATTTTACTTTTTTTTTCAGGCATGAAACTATAAGTGCGTAAGTATTTATTTAAACATCTTATAAATATTATGCGAGGTAATATTCTCCTTCTGGTGCCGTTAGTTAGGCGTTGCATGACAGAAGATTTGGAACAAAAACTTTTTTCCAAGTGGAATTTTTTAACGATCTATTTACGCTAGATGGCGCCACCAAAAACAGTAAATCCAATTTTACAACCATTTATTGTTTCTAGTTCTCTCACAATTAAAAAATGACCATAGCATTGCTAACCTGAACTTCAGATTTATATTGAACACATTCAAAGACAAAATAATGAATCATTTTCTTATGCATTTAGGGAATTTTTTTGTTATATGTTGTCTTTTTGTCATTTTTGACGTCTGGTACAGAGTCGGTAACACGCAGTTGCGTGATAGTTCTCCTAATCACCACAAGATGTCAGCACTTCACACGATCGAAAAAGTTGCTCTGTGTTTCCTAACTACCCCCCTGTCCCCGAGTTCCGGAAGACGTTAGCGTTTAGAATTGTAATGGTAATTGTTCAACTCACCTATACTTTATAGTGTCTAAAAAATAAAGGATTTATGTGAAGCCACAGTATATTTAAACTTAGAAGTATTTCGTGTTGTTTTGTGCACATGTTTCTGTCGGAAGATTTCTTAATGTCAGGAAGGAAAATGTACAAGTACATTTGTAATCAATAAACGTTCAAAAATCCCAACTACAAGTGTTTTATTTTACTTTTTTTTTCAGGCATCAAACTATAAGTGCGTAAGTATTTATTTAAACATCTTATAAATATTATGTGAGGTAATATTCTCCTTCTGGTGCCGTTAGTTAGGCGTCGCATGACAGATTTGGAACAAAAACTTTTTTCCAAGTGGAATTTTTTAACCATCTATTTACGCTAGATGGCGCCACCAAAAACAGTATATCCAATTTTACAACCATTTATTGTTTCTAGTTCGCTCACAATTAAAAAATGACCATAGCATTGCTAACCTGAACTTCAGATTTATATTGAACACATTCAAAGACAAAATAATGAATCATTTTCTTATGCATTTAGGGAATTTTTTTGTTATATGTTGTCTTTTTGTCATTTTTGACGTCTAGTACAGAGTCGGTAACACGCAGTTGCGTGATAGTTCTCCTAACCACCACAAGATGTCAGCACTTCACACGATCGAAAAAGTTGCTCTGTGTTTCCTAACTACCCCCCTTTCCCCGAGTTCCGGAAGACGTTAGCGTTTAGAATTGTAATGGTAATTGTTCAACTCACCTATACTTTCTAGTGTCTAAAAAATAAAGGATTTATGTGAAGCCACAGTATATTTAAACTTAGAAGTATTTCGTGTTGTTTTGTGCACATGTTTCTGTCGGAAGATTTCTTAATGTCAGGAAGGAAAATGTACAAGTACATTTGTAATCAATAAACGTTCAAAAATCCCAACTACAAGCGTTTTATTTTACTTTTTTTTTCAGGCTATGAAACTATAAGTGCGTAAGTATTTAAACATCTTATAAATATTATGTGAGGTAATATTCTCCTTCTGGTGCCGTTAGTTAGGCGTCGCATGACAGATTTGGAACAAAAACTTTTTTCCAAGTGGAATTTTTTAACCATCTATTTGCGCTAGATGGCGCCACCAAAAACAGTAAATCCAATTTTACAACCATTTATTGTTTCTAGTTCGCTCACAATTAAAAAATGACCATAGCATTGCTAACCTGAACTTCAGATTTATATTTAACACATTCAAAGACAAAATAATGAATCATTTTCTTATGCATTTAGGGAATTTTTTTGTTATATGTTGTCTTTTTGTCATTTTTGACGTCTGGTACAGAGTCGGTAACACGCAGTTGCGTGATAGTTCTCCTAACCACCACAAGATGTCAGCACTTCACACGATCGAAAAAGTTGCTCTGTGTTTCCTAACTACCCCCCTGTCCCCGAGTTCCGGAAGACGTTAGCGTTTAGAATTGTAATGGTAATTGTTCAACTCACCTATACTTTATAGTGTCTAAAAAATAAAGGATTTATGTGAAGCCACAGTATATTTAAACTTAGAAGTATTTCGTGTTGTTTTGTGCACATGTTTCTGTCGGAAGATTTCTTAATGTCAGGAAGGAAAATGTACAAGTACATTTGTAATCAATAAACGTTCAAAAATCCCAACTACAAGTGTTTTATTTTACTTTTTTTTTCAGGCATCAAACTATAAGTGCGTAAGTATTTATTTAAACATCTTATAAATATTATGTGAGGTAATATTCTCCTTCTGGTGCCGTTAGTTAGGCGTTGCATGACAGAAGATTTGGAACAAAAACTTTTTTCCAAGTGGAATTTTTTAACCATCTACTTACGCTAGATGGCGCCACCAAAAACAGTAAATCCAATTTTACAACCATTTATTGTTTCTAGTTTGCTCACAATTAAAAAATGACCATAGCATTGCTAACCTGAACTTCAGATTTATATTGAACACATTCAAAGACAAAATAATGAATCATTTTCTTATGCATTTAGGGAATTTTTTTGTTATATGTTGTCTTTTTGTCATTTTTGACGTCTGGTACAGAGTCGGTAACACGCAGTTGCGTGATAGTTCTCCTAACCACCACAAGATGTCAGCACTTCACACGATCGAAAAAGTTGCTCTGTGTTTCCTAACTACCCCCCTGTCCCCGAGTTCCGGAAGACGTTAGCGTTTAGAATTGTAATGGTAATTGTTCAACTCACCTATACTTTATAGTGTCTAAAAAATAAAGGATTTATGTGAAGCCACAGTATATTTAAACTTAGAAGTATTTCGTGTTGTTTTGTGCACATGTTTCTGTCGGAAGATTTCTTAATGTCAGGAAGGAAAATGTACAAGTACATTTGTAATCAATAAACGTTCAAAAATCCCAACTACAAGCGTTTTATTTTACTTTTTTTTTCAGGCATGAAACTATAAGTGCGTAAGTATTTATTTAAACATCTTATAAATATTATGTGAGGTAATATTCTCCTTCTGGTGCCGTTAGTTAGGCGTTGCATGACAGAAGATTTGGAACAAAAACTTTTTCCAAGTGGAATTTTTTAACGATCTATTTACGCTAGATGGCGCCACCACAAACAGTAAATCCAATTTTACAACCATTTATTGTTTCTAGTTCTCTCACAATTAAAAAATGACCATAGCATTGCTAACCTGAACTTCAGATTTATATTGAACACATTCAAGGACAAAATAATGAATCATTTTCTTATGTATTTAGGGAATTTTTTTGTTATATGTTGTCTTTTTGACGTCTAGTACAGAGTCGGTAACACGCAGTTGCGTGATAGTTCTCCTAACCACCACAAGATGTCAGCACTTCACACGATCGAAAAAGTTGCTCTGTGTTTCCTAACTACCCCCCTGTCCCTGAGTTCCGGAAGACGTTAGCGTTTAGAATTGTAATGGTAATTGTTCAACTCACCTATACTTTATAGTGTCTAAAAAATAAAGGATTTATGTGAAGCCACAGTATATTTAAACTTAGAAGTATTTCGTGTTGTTTTGTGCACATGTTTCTGTCGGAAGATTTCTTAATGTCAGGAAGGAAAATGTACAAGTACATTTGTAATCAATAAACGTTCAAAAATCCCAACTACAAGCGTTTTATTTTACTTTTTTTTTCAGGCATGAAACTATAAGTGCGTAAGTATTTATTTAAACATCTTATAAATATTATGCGAGGTAATATTCTCCTTCTGGTGCCGTTAGTTAGGCGTTGCATGACAGAAGATTTGGAACAAAAACTTTTTTCCAAGTGGAATTTTTTAACCATCTATTTACGCTAGATGGCGCCACCAAAAACAGTAAATCCAATTTTACAACCATTTATTGTTTCTAGTTCGCTCACAATTAAAAAATGACCATAGCATTGCTAACCTGAACTTCAGATTTATATTTAACACATTCAAAGACAAAATAATGAATCATTTTCTTATGCATTTAGGGATTTTTTTTGTTATATGTTGTCTTTTTGTCATTTTTGACGTCTGGTACAGAGTCGGTAACACGCAGTTGCGTGATAGTTCTCCTAACCACCACAAGATGTCAGCACTTCACACGATCGAAAAAGTTGCTGTGTTTCCTAACTACCCCCCTTTCCCCGAGTTCCGGAAGACGTTAGCGTTTAGAATTGTTATGGTAATTGTTCAACTCACCTATACTTTATAGTGTCTAAAAAATAAAGGATTTATGTGAAGCCACAGTATATTTAAACTTAGAAGTATTTCGTGTTGTTTTGTGCACATGTTTCTGTCGGAAGATTTCTTAATGTCAGGAAGGAAAATGTACAAGTACATTTGTAATCAATAAACGTTCAAAAATCCCAACTACAAGCGTTTTATTTTACTTTTTTTTTCAGGCTATGAAACTATAAGTGCTTAAATATTTAAACATCTTATAAATATTATGTGAGGTAATATTCTCCTTTTGGTGCCGTTAGGCTTTGCATGACGGAAGATTTGGAACAAAAACTTTTTTCCAAGTGGAATTTTTTAACCATCTACTTACGCTAGATGGCGCCACCAAAAACAGTATATCCAATTTTACAACCATTTATTGTTTCTAGTTCGCTCACAATTAAAAAATGACCATAGCATTGCTAACCTGAACTTCAGATTTATATTGAACACATTCAAAGACAAAATAATGAATCATTTTCTTATGCATTTAGGGAATTTTTTGTATATGTTGTCTTTTTGTCATTTTTGACGTCTGGTACAGAGCCGGTAACACGCAGTTGCGTGATAGTTCTCCTAACCACCACAAGATGTCAGCACTTCACATGATCGAAAAAGTTGCTCTGTATTTCCTAACTACCCCCCTTTCCCCGAGTTCCGGAAGACGTTAGCGTTTAGAATTGTAATGGTAATTGTTCAACTCACCTATACTTTATAGTGTCTAAAAAATAAAGGATGTATGTGAAACCACAGTATATTTAAACTTAGAAGTATTTCGTGTTGTTTTGTGCACATGTTTCTGTCGGAAGATTTCTTAATGTCAGGAAGGAAAATGTACAAGTACATTTGTAATCAATAAACGTTCAAAAATCCCAACTACAAGCATTTGGTAATATTCTCCTTCTGGTGCCGTTAGTTAGGCGTTGCATGACAGAAGATTTGGAACAAAAACTTTTTTCCAAGTGGAATTTTTTAACGATCTATTTACGCTAGATGGCGCCACCAAAAACAGTAAATCCAATTTTACAACCATTTATTGTTTCTAGTTCGCTCACAATTAAAAAATGACCATAGCATTGCTAACCTGAACTTCAGATTTATATTTAACACATTCAAAGACAAAATAATGAATCATTTTCTTATGCATTTAGGGAATTTTTTTGTTATATGTTGTCTTTTTGTCATTTTTGACGTCTGGTACAGAGTCGGTAATCCGCAGTTGCATGATAGTTCTCCTAACCACCACAAGATGTCAGCCGATGTCAGACAAAAATATAGACGTGGAAGAACTTTTTAAAATTTTCTACCTTACGTGGTACTTGATGCCTGCGTACCAGTTATTAAAATAGTTTTTATACGCCAGTAAGACATAAAAAAACTTAAAATGTTGATTATGCAATCCTTATAAGGAATGTCCAAAAAGAATGTCAAAGAAAGAAACAGTGTAAAGATATATGTTGATATAATTATTATCACCACACAAAGAGAAAAACGTACAATATTTTTGATTATTCCTGGACAGGTCTTGTCAAAGTGATGATAAACTGCTTATCATCTTTTCTCCCTCTCAAGCCAAAGATGTACGTCAACGGAGTGGGCACATTACTATAGTTATCGCGCTTTGTCTGATAGCAGTGATCCTTCGTAAAGTGCGTCTGCACTCTGATAGAGTTCTTATAATTCGACTGTTCAGTTTGAGTAAACTTTGTCTTTCTCTTCGAGATATCAGCCTACAAAACAAAACATTATGCGTGTCCTTAATTGGAATTTCTCTATCTTGAACGGTTCGGAAGTTATGACGTTCCAAAGTTTGGAAATTATGTCAAAACTGGTAATGATTTTTGCAAAATCAATACCATTTTTGAAATCAGCACACTCCAATACATAAACAAGAAGTTCAGAAAAACTTATAACGTACTAATTTGAGAGCTTGTCTTTTCCAATCCCATATGTTCCACATATAGGATGGGTCGATATTGCTCTTGACTGGATGGTCTTCAGTCTGGCTCTCAACTTCGTTAGAGTGCATTTTTTCGACGACTTCTGGAACGAGTGTATGGATGTTCTTGACTTCTTCTAATTGGTCGTACAATTGGAGGAAATGGATCAGCTCTGGTTTGCTTCTAGTAATGGTAAGAGCTCGATGGATATACCTAGTACAAAATTGAGAATTTGGGAAGAGAAATTGAGGATGGGGAGACAGAAAAATCGAGGTTGTACCTCTCTGGTTCTTTGACAAAACTTTGCACCGCTTCCAAGCACGAAAACACGTAATATCGTTTATTGACCTCGGCCACGCCGTTGCCAGGATTTCCTGGTATCAAAGCACCTTCGCTTTCCACGAATTTCCACAAGCAAAAACCTAGAAGCTGTAACAAGCATGTCACAACACTTTGACGACTTGTTCCCTTGAGTTATGACTACACAAATTATAGACCAGTTAATTTGATCTTTGGAACTGACCTGTAGTGGTTGACTGTCAAAATTTGGTATCCTATTCGGATTTAAAATCTTAGTCTGTCTACAACCAAGTGATGCCATGCGGTACATTCCGATTTTCTCCATTCTATCGGCATCTGTGAGAATCGGCTTCTTGCCAAGCAAATGAACCAACATATCTTCATACTTGTTCACTTGCTCTGAATAAATACGAAGATTGTCCAGGATTTGGTTCATTGCTGATAAATAGATGACCTCATTCTGCATTAAGTACCATATGTTGGCAAGGCGCATGAAATGTGGCTAAAATCGAAATTCTGACAATAAAAAATCATGATAACTCAAAAGGATAAATGACCAGAAGAAAAAAAAAAACTCGTAAAACCAACTAACATAGACTATTGAGGCTTGGACTATCGTTTTGTAAAGCACAGCTGTGTGTAATTGCTTAAGGCAATCCTCAAAGTCCACAAAAATGGACCTGGCCTTGTCTTTAACTCTTTCAACTTCCGCTGACATCTTCCTGGAGACGAAAAAAGACATAACTAAGTACCATTATTGTTAACTAAGTACCAAGTTGACGAGATAACTAGCAAACACACAACCCAAAATCAAAGACGTACCTGATGAAGACCTCGTATTGTCGAAACACCACCAGAATATCTTTTACCGATTCTATATATCTGTTGAATTTCTGGTCTTCAGCCATGGTCATGTTCAGTATGACCCTATCTCCATCAATCTCTACTATGTAGCAAACATCTAGTGCTGATGTGATCAGGTTAACTGTTTCCATCACACCAAGCAAAGCCTTTTGGAGCTCATCGCTAATCCAGGCAATGGCTTGAGATAATAAAGATGGCACTACAAGAGAACTCATCAATATACCATCTCTGATAACACAAGGGAAAAGGATCAACAAGAATATCTTACAATCCTCAATTCCTTGTCCACCTTTCCCGCAATCTCTATTAAACAACCGAATACCACAGACCAAACCAGATAGTTCCTCCAGTATATGCGTTTTATTGGTCGTATCTGGTTGTGCCAAAAAGGCGTCCAGGTCTTCTCTGTTAAAAACGCTTCTATAAGCGCATTGCGCCTCCATGTATACCTAAAACCAGAATTACCATAGAATCTTCGAGAAACACCCAGAAAATGCAAAAAACCGCTGGTATGGCAGGATTTCCTAAACCATGCTTCAAAGTGAGATAGGAAACAATCTGTCTGGTGAGTTTATTATAGTCTTCATCATCCTCAGTGGTCGTATTCAAGATTTCATTCTCGAGTGGACTCAACTGAGCGTCCAATTTCCTCCTGTGGTCCCAAACGATATTGAATTCGGTGTCAAAACTGCAGGTGAAGTACATTTGCATCTTTAGCGCTATCACGCTTGGATTAAACTCGTCCTCGAGTGTTGTATAAGTGTGCTTTACCAAATTTTGAAGATCGATTCTGTTCAGTTCCAAAGTGTCCAGGCTTATGTTCCAACTGGGGTCCAAAATTAGCAATTTTACCTTTGGAGGGAATAAGATGGGTAATCGCTTTTAATCGAAAATACGGCGGCTCCTTACGTAATACGCTATGAATCTTTCGCTGACTTTTATAGACCTATTCTTGCATTCTCTCATTATCTCCTTGCAGATATTGTTAAAAATTATCTGCTCCATTTTGAGGCGGTTCTAGACTATTGTGTTTGGTCGATATTCGCCAAATGACAACCAAACGGTGAAATTCAAATTTGACGTTTATAACCTATTATAACCTACAATTGTTACTTTACATTGTTACGATGAACTACTGTAAAGCTGTACCTAATCTACTATAATATATAATTAAATTTATTTTCATATTGACTATTACCTCCAAAAAACTATAAAATAAAAAATATATGAGATATAATAAGTGCCTTATTGCATGTAGATGGCGTCCCAATCAGTCCCAATCCCTATAAAGTCATTATCAAAGTTTTTTTCGTTAGATGTGTAATAATAAGGTAACATTTGAAGAAACAACATCTTTTTCCCTTTTCCGGTTATTATTGATTCATAAATCAATAGTCTGTATACCACGTTGGTTGAGATTAGTATTTTTTTATTCAGCAGAGAAACCAAAACTTGTAATACACGCAGCGCTTTGGCTGGTTAAGAATAGATGTCGCTGCTGTTGTCGATGTTATAAATATTTATTATTTTTTCATACTTGTTTGCCTTGTTTGTATAAAAGATGATTATCTACTCTTCTTAATTTAGTTTACTTTAACATGGCGTATGTTGTTGTTCGCATATGTTATCGACTGTATTTGATTTTAATACTAAGTGTTTATTTGGACTTAACCGACGGACATGCACTAGGTAAATCAACCTATTTCGACCTATGTCAACCTATGTCGATTGCAATGATTTCTGGAAAATGTAGGTGTGTATGTCTGTGGACACAATAGCGTCCAAACGTGACAACGGATCGGGCTAAAATTTGGTATACGTATTTTGAATTGCCAGGTGACGAACTGGATTATTTTTGGCCACAACCTGACAACCGGAAGTGGCAAATGTTATGTACATTTTAATAGGAATTTATCCGATTTTCTTCAAAGTGTTTAGGCACTTCATTGTGCCAACGATTTAGTCGGAAAGATAGATAATTTTTTTACTTTTTCAAAAATTTATTCACTTCGAAATTTTCTACTTTCTAGTTCTGGTTTCTTTTGTTATAGTTGACCAACATCCCGCACCAGACTTCACCAAACACACACTTATAAAACCTAGGTTGTACCATGGCAGAGAAAAGAGACAAATATTTTCTACAAAGGAAGAGGTAAGAAATTGAACTCAAATTTGCCCTTTAGAAGAGATTATTGCAAGCTCTTGACCTTGTAAAGATAAGAAATGGTACAACAAGTATTTATACACCAAAAACCAAAGTTAACCCAGAACCCAGAACAGAAAAAAAGAAGAGTGCCTAATATAACAGTTTTTTTTGTTATCATTTTTGTTTATTTCCAGACTGGAGAACACGTACATCATCTACAAATACACTACGAACTCAACGGAAGACAATTCATCATAAACTTAAAACAAAACAGGGACCTTATACCCAAAAGTTTCTTCCATAGGATCCAAGACAAAGGAAAAGATATAGTCAAAAAGCCATCAACACATGTAAAAATGAATTAATAATCATATAAATTCACTAATTAAATTACTCATTTATTTCCGTTTATTCGATTTTTACAGAATGTTGACTTATGCCACTACAACGGAAAGATAAGGGGAATTCCTGAATCTTTTGCAGCGTTGTCCACTTGCGAGGGCCTAAATGGCGTCATCTATGACGGCAAGGAGATGCATTATGTCGTCGCAAAGGGCGATACTTTTGAAGACGTACATTTTTTATACAGTGATTCGGATATGGCGGAAAATAATAAAACTTGTGGATATGAGGCTGGACATGACCACAGCCACAAGGAAGAGATAAACAGGATACCTAGGGTTAGTACTATCTGGAATTTACAAGCTTGTTTCGGAAGAGTATAGAATATGTTTTTATAATGCTATGATTTTAGTATAAAAGAGCTTCAAACTCTGAAATTAAAGGACCTTACAATGCCAATAAACAATCTAGATATGTCGAATTAGTCTTAGTTGTTGATAATGGAATGTACAAAGAATTAGGTGAGAGTACCGCGAAAGTGGAGAGGTATTGCAAAGATATAACTAATATAATAAACTCGGTAAGTAAACAGAAGAATTCTAATCTCGAATCATTAATAATATTTTTATTTGCAGCTCTACGCTCCGTTAAACATATTCGTCGCGTTAGTTGGGGTCGTAACATGGACAGAATTTGACGATATAGATTTGGCTGCAGACGGCGACGTGACTTTGACCAATTTCTTGCATTATCGCAGGGAGAAATTGACACCTAATCATCCCAACGATAACGCACAACTTATAACGTAAGTTTCTTTGGCGCTCTTTCATTTATACGTTCAATTATCGTTTATTTATTGATTTCAGTAAGATGGCTTTTAATAATGGCGTTGTTGGCAAATCTCTTAAAGGCCCTATTTGTACTTACCAGTACTCCGGCGCTGTCAACACCAACCATTCACCCGTGCTCGGGTTAGTAGCTGCGACCGTTGCACACTCACTGGGTCACAATTTTGGTAAAAAGAAAATTTTGGCTAACCCCAAACAACATCGTAATAACATCAAAAAAACCCAAACCTAAACCAAAGCTGATTTACGCCAAATCATCAAAAAAACATCAAAACCATAACCTATTTACCTGTCAAAATCTTACTTAACTGTCAAATTGGTGGTAATAAGTAACCTATTTAGCTGTCAAAATCTTACTTAACTGTCAAATTGGTAATCATAACCTATGTAACTGTCAAAATTCTGTTTACCTGTCAAATTGGTGGTCATAACCTATTTAGCTGTCAAAACTATCAGTATTTTGTAAATTACACCCCAACATTTTTCGCAACATTATAATATTCGTATATAACATCAAAAAATAACCTAACCTAAACCAATTTACGTCAAAATGATCAAAAAACATCAAAATCCGAAACAAAACCAAGATATACCAAAATACCATAAACCTAAACCTCGATTTTAGGTATGGAACACGATACTAATGACTGCCGATGTCCCGAGGAGCGCTGCATAATGGCTCCAAGTAGCTCGTCAGTGCCGCCGAAGCACTGGTCGAGCTGCAGTCTCGAATATTTGGCGTCGGCGTTCGAACACGGCATGGATTACTGCCTTCGGAACAAACCTGAAACTCTCTTTGGAAGCCCCGTTTGCGGGAACGGTTTTGTCGAGCCTGGAGAACAGTGCGACTGCGGACTGCCCGATCATTGCGATAATAGTTGCTGCAATGCCGTCACTTGCATGCTAAACACAAACGCCACTTGCGCAACTGGCGAGTGCTGTGATCTCACTGTACGTTACTGTTTCTCTAGGTTATGTTCCGAGTGTAATTTTGCAATAATTTCAGACTTGCAAACCGAAAAAGGCTGGTACTATGTGCAGATCTGCAGACCTCGAATGTGATTTGCCTGAGTATTGTACCGGGCAGTCGGAGTATTGCCCGAAAGATTACTTCAAAAGGGATACGGAATCTTGTAATGGTGGAAAGGTATGCATTGTGAACAATGATGGGCGCGTTCAAGCGCACAAAGCGCTAAACGCGCTCACGTAAAACCTTCATTATAAGATTAATATTTTGCTTATTGCGTCTAATACTGGATAATTACAGGCGTATTGCTACAAGGGATTCTGTAGAACGCGTTCTGACCAATGTAAACTACTCTGGGGCGTCACAGGAAATCCTAGTAACGAGGACTGCTATAAACTAAATACTAAGGGCACAAGGCATGGGAATTGCGGTTTGAACAAGTTGAATCAGACGTACTCCAAGTGTCCAGAGGAGTAAGTTGTTTCTTTTAAAATAATCTATGACAAAAAAAACATGTTTCCATGGACTTAACCCCAAAAATTCTTTTAGGCACGTCCTCTGCGGAATGCTTTATTGTGTTCACATGAGCGAACGACTGGAGTTTGGCTTGGAATCCGTTGCAATTCTCTCGAAAAGTTACATAAATGTCAACGGTTCCATAATTCAATGTTCGAGTGCTATTGTCGATTTAGGGCTTGATCAAATTGACCCAGGGTTGACCCCCGACGAGACGCCGTGTGGCGATGCGAAAATCTGCGTGAACCAGAAGTGCCTAGCAATCGACGAAATCAAGGGACCCTCGTGTCCCAACGACTGCAATGGTAATGGCGTCTGCAACAATTTGGGCCACTGTCATTGTAAGGACGGTTTTGCGCCACCAAATTGTGAAAATCCCGGTGTCGGAGGCTCTGAGGATAGTGGCCCAGCTGTCTAACCACAAGATTTATTTACAGGAAACATAAATAAAATGTTCGCACAAAGATAGTGACTGGTCTTTTTATTCAGAACACCTTTATAGTGTGTTTAATGGTTGTAGACCTAACTTTGGCGTTTAGAGGTTTCTGTAAGGTTTAGGCCGAGCTTTGACTACTGACTTATAGATGGCGTACCACTAGACTGTCATTGTTCACATCTCGCAGCATGGAAACGGTCGCAAACTGGTGCTGTATTATTGAGCCTTCGAACGTTATGCGCATACGCACGGAGCCATCTATCTGTTCGTATGTCAGCGAGAAAGAGATGCACGGCGGCGGCGCTTAAACGTATACGTTTGGCGGTCGCACGACTCCATGATACGCTCCCCGCGTTGTATACAGACTGATTATCGTTCGCTCGAATTTAGTTTAGTGCTCGGTAAGATGGCGGATGTTGTTGTTCGCGTGTGTTATTCTTTGTGCCTCATAGTTTTTATACTGAGTGATTATTTGGACTTAACTAATGCACATGCACAAGGTACGTCGCCGCTTACGATTTTATTTTAACTCGTCATTTTTTTTATTTTAAGGTTATATTTTTAATCCTTTTGTTTTGGGTATTATTAAAAAGGTCGAGACAATATAAAAAGACGATTTTTTTGGGAATTTTAAATGAGTGTATGTTAGATGTATGTGAAATATTAAAAAATACATGTTTGTTGCGTTATTTTGATCGTTTTACGGATGTGTTGTTACAATAATTGACAACATAATATCACATTATGACACAGCGAGGGACCCCTTTTAATTTAATTTATAAAATAGCACCACACTGTGACGTTATGTTAATTTATTACGTGGTTGCATTATGCAGTGGTATTTGTTTAAACGAGTGTTATTGAAATGGCATTTTTCTGCACATTACTGATTAAAAAGTACAAATAACCGCAATATTCTTTTTATTAGTCACTGATAATGTTTATCACGCTTATTTCCGAAGATTTGCTAAAGCATGTTCATTTGTTCTTGTAATAAATATAAGTTTTATATTTTGCAATTATGAATACATTATTTGACAAAACTGTCATCTATCTAGTACCTAAAGTTCATTATATGTAAGACTATTAAAATTTGAATACGGTATCATCGTCTGGATTTAGGATACTGAAAAATCTGTAGCTCACAGAGGACTTATCGACTCATTTATTGGCTCCATTAAACCTTACACAACTTTGAGGCAGGTGTAACATATACATGGAGAAATCGTAAAAATAAACAGTCACGAATCGACAAAATTGTGTATATTCAGGTGGTTCCATGTTTAAAGACACAAGTAAATAAACTTTTAACTTCTGTGGACACAA
The DNA here is from genome assembly GCA_963971325.1 of Aphodius granarius. Classification (NCBI taxonomy): domain Eukaryota; kingdom Metazoa; phylum Arthropoda; class Insecta; order Coleoptera; family Scarabaeidae; genus Aphodius; species Aphodius granarius. The sequence continues at coordinate 33,463,121 of OZ020223.1, forward strand.
TGCACTATTGTAAACATCAAATTACAGACGCCTGTTGTATAGGGTCCACAAAATCCCTACTTACTCAAATATTTACATGTGACAAACTATAAAATCGCATACAGATGTTTGACATTATTTCTAAACTTAGTAACATAAACTGAAATGTATGAAGTGATCAAATCAGAAGCGACAATATGAAACATAGTGCAAATTTACTAAAAACACATCTGCCTCGAACAAATTATGCTACAAATTTACAACTGTGGCATCTGATGAGGCATTTTTCGGTTCGATTGGGGCCAGGTGGAATTTGCTGCTGCGTCGGCACACGCCATCAAAAGCAGGTGTTTCGACATATAAGGTCTTCGTGAATAACGACCTATTGTCCATTACTTTTGGCAGTTTCGATCAGGAGATAAATAACCGTTCGCCGTCTCATTTTTAAAACAAGTCTCGTTACAAAAATAACCGATACAAAAGATCCACCGACATTTTCAACATCCTTGCTGAATTTCCTGAAAAATGAGTACAAACACGATAGGTCTATCTCTTTTGGTTCTCGAGATATTAAAAAATAAAACCATCCATGGCCTACTATGGTTAAAAAATCAAATGTAGATATTACGAGAACCAGGGGTAGTATCGAAATTGTTTCAACGGAAGATTTTGTAGTTTTATTGTCCTTTTCTGTACAACACGATAAGAATAGGAGACATGCAAAAAATATCTGTATGGATTACCTACGATATTTTTAATATGATCATTGAAATTGTTATAAAATTTGCTGTAAAATGAGCCCCAACTCGAGGGGTCTAGCTTATATAGTTCTCGAGATATACCAAATTAAAACCATCCATGGCCTACTATGGTTAAAAATTCAAATGTAGATATTACGAGAACCAGAGGTAGTATCGAAATTGTTTCAACAGAAGATTTTGTAGCTTTATTGTCCTTTTCTGTACAACACGATAAAAATAGGAGACATGCAAAAAATATCTGTATGGATTACCTACGATATTTTTAATATGATCATTGAAATTGTTATAAAATTTGCTGTAAAATGAGCCCCAACTCGAGGGGTCTAGCTTATATAGTTCCCGAGATATACCAAATTAAAACCATCCATGGCCTACTATGGTTAAAAATTCAAATGTAGATATTACGAGAACCAGAGGTAGTATCGAAATTGTTTCAACGGAAGATTTTGTAGCTTTATTGTCCTTTTCTGTACAACACGATAAGAATAGGAGACATGCAAAAAATATCTGTATGGATTACCTACGATATTTTTAATATGATCATTGAAATTGTTATAAAATTTGCTGTAAAATGAGCCCCAACTCGAGGGGTCTAGCTTATATAGTTCTCAAGATATTCAAAAATAAAACCATCCATGGCCTACTATGGTAAAAAATTAAAATCGAAATATCTCGAGAATCCGTCAAGATATCCAATGGATTCCAACTTTATATGGTTTAGTATTTTTAGGCCTTTGTTTAAAGTAGTAAATTATATTATGCTTGTAACAAAAACAAAACGAAACAAAGAAATTTCAAGTGACTACATTGCTTATCGACATAGTGGAGTCGCTCCTCTAGTCTGGCGATCATAAATCAACTTTGACCTGACGTTGAGTTGATTATATTTATATGCATACGTTTGAATGGATGCTAAGTACACAATAGAGCATATATCGTATTGTATATATACACTACTGATTGAATTTATGAATGATTATATGTACTTTGATCACTTTTAAGGATGACATTTTGTCGAAATAGGTAATTCTAGTTATTTCCTTTCAACCGATAACAATTTTCAATTACATCATGTTGAACTAACAGCTCCACAAGTGTCAGTGATTGAATATGATTGATTGAACATTTGAGCTGGTGTGAGTCACGCGTTTGGAAGAAACGTCGTGTCCTAGGTAACGATTTCGCCCCTCTAAAAGAGGGGTTTGGGCGTCGTCCAAAGGGCTACTGGCGCCTACAACCGCCACAATACCATCGACCAACGCACGCAACTCCAACTAGCGCCAACTCTACAAACTAAGCACGAAACTGCGAGGAAACAAAGATAAAGTCTAGTATACTTTATCGGCTTTTTTTCTGTTGCTTTCGTGGACAGACAACGTGTTGCATGTAGCCTGACACAATCGAGGTAAAACTATAGACAAAAAAAGCTACTTCCGGTTGGTTCTTCGTAAATTTATCGAAGTTGTTGTAAGTTATTTTAAAAAGGGTGAAAATCTCTACAATATGCAATTTAAACCATTTCAAAACACTGACTGGTTTGCGAGATATTTAATTTGAAAGTTTGTACCCCAGTAGGCCATGGATGGTTTTATTTTGGTTTATCTCGAAAACTATCCATGCTAGACCCATCATGTTGGGTGTCATTTCAGAGGAAATTTGATGTAGAATTTGATGATACAATAAAACTTAACACAAGCGACGTAAAACTATCCATACAATTCACACTTTATTCGAGTTTTGGGTGATGATGGAATGATAAAATCGTAAATTTATCCAAATTTGTTGTTGTTATTGTAAAAAGGTTTTCAATATGCAGTTTAAATCAGTTGACAACCTTTACTGGTTTACGAGATATTTAATGTTAAAATTTGTACCACAGTAGGCCATGGATGGTTCAATTTTAGAATATCTCGAGAACTACAAAAGCTAGGCCAATCGAGTTGGGTATCATTTCAGAGCAAATTTGATGGGGAATTCGATAATACAATAAAACTTGACACACAATTAAAAAACTAATACATTTTTAGAAAAAGTATTGACATTTTTATCATATACATATTATTTTATTGATAATCACTTAGCTATAGCCTCGTATTATATCTCAAAAGGATGTAGTACGTTGCCCTTTGGTTTCCTTTGGGTCGGCCATCTCTCCAATGTGTCAGTGAATGCATAAAACCGGATATCCTGGCTATTCTAACCGGAAAATTTGAAGCACCAAAAGTGCAGACATATATTCGTCACTAGCACATTACCATACGATTAGTTTGTCATAGCCAAGCACTTTTTCGCGCGACGTTAACAGCTGATCGCGCTATGTGGGCGTCATTCAGTTGTTTTACATACGCGAACCTCATACAGAGATACTCTTTACGCATACGAGAATATACCGGAAGCAGATAAAATGCCAGTCAAGTTTAAACTTTTTTTTACTGAAGCAGATTCTTTTGCTTGTCCACCCACATTTTTGTCTCTATTGCATACCGTTTACCCAAAAAATGCGAATACATAAATTCTAAGAACATTATTGGATTCCTCGCTAAATTTCCTGAAATTTGAGTACAAACACGGTGGGTCTACCTTTTATAGTTCCCGAGATATACCAAATTAAAACCATCCATGGCCTACTATGGTTTACAAATTAAACATAGATATTAATGAAACCCGACGAGGTATAAGAATTATTCCAATGGGAAACGGTGCAGTTTTGATGTAGTTTCCTGTGCGACACAAAAAGAAAATTATACTTTTACAAAATATCGGTATGTATTGTGGTACTATATTTATAATTCAATCATTGAAATCGTTATAAAATTTGCTGTAAAATGAGCCCCAACTCGAGGGGTCTAACTCGAGTAGTTCCCGAGATAACCCAAAATAAAACCATCCATAGCCTACTATGGTATAAAATTTAAACCGATATATCTCGAGAACCGCTAAAGGTATCGAAATAATTCAAAATGTGGATAGTTGAGTATATTTAGCGCGTCACTTTATCATATACAAATTCCCGGAATATAACAATTTCAAACCGGAAATTTGCAAACGAGCATCCTTTTATTATTATAACCATAAATTGAATCTTCCCGGATACACGTCAACGGTGTTTTTTAGTGAAACAAAAGAGTATCCAGTAGCGGTCACGTGGCGCCTACTGGATGGCCTTGGCTCGCGTAGGTCCTGCCTTACGTGAGGGGTTGTCATTTTCAATTCCAGACACATATGTCCGAGTACGGCCCTCCACGACAAAGAAAGATAGACGTGTCGGCTGAGTTTATCACGGAACTCAGACGTGAGTGCGTTCAGTGGGTACAGGATAGAAATGCCCTCGCCATCTCATATTGCCAGACCAGCTGTGCCGCGTCTATTTTTGGATGCCTTTCCAACTCAAACGTCCTTTTCACATTTCAACTTTTTTTTTTCATTTAAACCCCACCAGTTCCGTTAAAAGTTATAATGGGAAAAGTAGGTATATACTACTAACTGTTTTTTTTTGTATTTTATCTAGCGTGTTGTTGAAAAATAAAAGAGGAATAGAAACACTATACAGTGCCGTTTGAATTATGTAGATAGCTTTATTGGTTGTCAAGATATTCGCGTTTTTCTTTTTTGTCGTAGTAGGCCATGGACGGTTTTATTTTGGTATATCTCGGTAACTATAAAAGATAGACCCATCGAGTTTGTACTCATTTTACAGCGAATTCCTTACTGGATTCAAAAATATTAACAGAAATGATTTTTTTTTTTGATAGAATAAAATGCAGTTGATATTAAGAATGTATGGAAGTTCACTACGTCAAAGCAAAGAAAACTCTACAATATGCAACGTAATGCCATAAATACCATTACTGGTTTGCGAGATATTGAATTTTAAAGTTTATGTCTCAGTAGGCCATGGATGGTTTTAATTTTGTATATCTCGGGAACTATAAAAGATAGACCCATCGAGTTTGTACTCATTTTACAGCGAATTCCTTACTGGATTCAAAAATATTAACAGAAATGATTTTTTTTTCGATAGAATAAAATGCAGTTGATATTAAGAATGTATGGAAGTTCACTACGTCAAAGCAAAGAAAACTCTACAATATGCAACGTAATACCATAAATACCATTACTGGTTTGCGAGATATTGAATTTTAAAGTTTATGTCTCAGTAGGCCATGGATGGTTTTAATTTTGTATATCTCGGGAACTATAAAAGATAGACCCATCGAGTTTGTACTCATTTTACAGCGAATTCCTTACTGGATTCAAAAATATTAACAGAAATGATTTTTTTTTCGATAGAATAAAATGCAGTTGATATTAAGAATGTATGGAAGTTCACTACGTCAAAGCAAAGAAAACTCTACAATATGCAACGTAATATCATAAATACCATTACTGGTTTGCGAGATATTGAATTTTAAAGTTTATGTCTCAGTAGGCCATGGATGGTTTTAATTTTGTATATCTCGGGAACTATAAAAGGTAGACCCATCGAGTTTGTACTCATTTTACAGCGAATTCCTTACTGGATTCAAAAATATTAACAGAAATGATTTTTTTTTTCGATAGAATAAAATGCAGTTGATATTAAGAATGTATGGAAGTTCACTACGTCAAAGCAAAGAAAACTCTACAATATGCAACGTAATACCATAAATACCATTACTGGTTTGCGAGATATTGAATTTTAAAGTTTATGTCTCAGTTGGCCATGGATGGTTTTAATTTTGTATATCTCGGGAACTATAAAAGATAGACCCATCGAGTTTGTACTCATTTTACAGCGAATTCCTTACTGGATTCAAAAATATTAACAGAAATGATTTTTTTTTCGATAGAATAAAATGCAGTTGATATTAAGAATGTATGGAAGTTCACTACGTCAAAGCAAAGAAAACTCTACAATATGCAACGTAATACCATAAATACCATTACTGGTTTGCGAGATATTGAATTTTAAAGTTTATGTCTCAGTAGGCCATGGATGGTTTTAATTTTGTATATCTCGGGAACTATAAAAGATAGACCCATCGAGTTTGTACTCATTTTACAGCGAATTCCTTACTGGATTCAAAAATATTAACAGAAATGATTTTTTTTTCGATAGAATAAAATGCAGTTGATATTAAGAATGTATGGAAGTTCACTACGTCAAAGCAAAGAAAACTCTACAATATGCAACGTAATATCATAAATACCATTACTGGTTTGCGAGATATTGAATTTTAAAGTTTATGTCTCAGTAGGCCATGGATGGTTTTAATTTTGTATATCTCGGGAACTATAAAAGGTAGACCCATCGAGTTTGTACTCATTTTACAGCGAATTCCTTACTGGATTCAAAAATATTAACAGAAATGATTTTTTTTTTCGATAGAATAAAATGCAGTTGATATTAAGAATGTATGGAAGTTCACTACGTCAAAGCAAAGAAAACTCTACAATATGCAACGTAATACCATAAATACCATTACTGGTTTGCGAGATATTGAATTTTAAAGTTTATGTCTCAGTTGGCCATGGATGGTTTTAATTTTGTATATCTCGGGAACTATAAAAGATAGACCCATCGAGTTTGTACTCATTTTACAGCGAATTCCTTACTGGATTCAAAAATATTAACAGAAATGATTTTTTTTTCGATAGAATAAAATGCAGTTGATATTAAGAATGTATGGAAGTTCACTACGTCAAAGCAAAGAAAACTCTACAATATGCAACGTAATACCATAAATACCATTACTGGTTTGCGAGATATTGAATTTTAAAGTTTATGTCTCAGTAGGCCATGGATGGTTTTAATTTTGTATATCTCGGGAACTATAAAAGATAGACCCATCGAGTTTGTACTCATTTTACAGCGAATTCCTTACTGGATTCAAAAATATTAACAGAAATGATTTTTTTTTCGATAGAATAAAATGCAGTTGATATTAAGAATGTATGGAAGTTCACTACGTCAAAGCAAAGAAATCTCTACAATATGCAACGTAATACCATAAATACCATTACTGGTTTGCGAGATATTGAATTTTAAAGTTTATGTCTCAGTAGGCCATGGATGGTTTTAATTTTGTATATCTCGGGAACTATAAAAGATAGACCCATCGAGTTTGTACTCATTTTACAGCGAATTCCTTACTGGATTCAAAAATATTAACAGAAATGATTTTTTTTTTCGATACAATAAAATGCAGTTGATATTAAGAATGTATGGAAGTTCACTACGTCAAAGCAAAGAAAACTCTACAATATGCAACGTAATACCATAAATACCATTACTGGTTTGCGAGATATTGAATTTTAAAGTTTATGTCTCAGTAGGCCATGGATGGTTTTAATCTTGTATATCTCGGGAACTATAAAAGATAGACCCATCGAGTTTGTACTCATTTTACAGCAAATTCTTTACTTTATTAAAAAATATTAACAGAAATAATTTTGTTTTACGATAGAATAAAATTCAGTTAATATTAAGAAGTATAGAAGTTGGCGATGTTAAAACAAAGAAAACTCTTCAATATTCAATTTAAACAACATAAAAATCATTACTGGTTTGCGAGATATTGAGTTTTAAAGTTTATATCTCAGTAGGCCATGGATGGTTTTATTTTGGAATATCTCAAAAACTATAAAAGTTAGACCCATCGAGTTTGTACTCGTTTCAGAGCAAATTTTATGTAGAATGCGGTGATATAACGTGGGCGTTGTGTAAATATCTTGAGTCGTTAGTTGTAGGTATTTATCACTTGACACGTCCAAGAGGATATGAACGGAGATAAGGAAGACGATAAAATGGGACACTTGAACTAAATGTGATACGGTAAATGTGAGATACTGTGAAAGAAAGCAGATGTTGACACCAGACACTTTGCACTTTGACGCAACTTATTATTTATGGGGACTTTTAACGTCACAAACTTGAATGTGCATCAAGTAAATTACAAAGTAAAGTGTAAGGTTTGTTGTTTAGTCTGGAGATTGGAAACAAAGAAAAGCTTTGTATGGAGCCAGGAAAGTCTGTAAAACATGAGTCAAAACGTTGAAAATACGGTTAGATCGATACATGGTGAACGAAGCTAGTAAAATAAGCTTACCACGGTTTGTTTACAAAATAAATGAACGTCGATATATACAGAACGCTATACGCCCTGCATCTATTATTAAACGCATGTTTTCTAATCATTTGTTATTAGTTTACTTTAAAATTGATTGGGCTATCGATAAATTTAGCCACGGAACGTGTACGTATTATAAATGTAGTAAAAATGCTGGTTTGTTTTCAAAATGGCTTCCTTAATGAACATAATCTCTAAAAATAGGGCATACTGCTCGATATACTCGATTATTTCGAACACTGAACACGGTTCATTCAATAGAAAACCACTTGGGATTATTGGTCGTTTAGATAGGACCAATAAAAACATAATTAAGCCGGTAATAAAATGATAAAAAGTTCATTAGTTAGATACAGTTTCTATACTCAGAGCAAAAAAAAAACTGACTACCTATATACTTGTACAAGATGGTGGTGATCGTGGTGATTGTAGAACATAGAACTTCTATTACTCAAGAATATTTCACAAGCCATAACCTCAAGCAGAAAGCAGACAGAATCAATATGAGCACAAGATGATAAGGTTAATTGCTGAGCTCGATATATGGTAATATAATTTACTACATTGTGTACTGCATAACTACAATATACAGTACTCTGTAAAACGAGGTCCCAGCACCGTTAGACAGCTCAGAAAGCATTTTTTTAGTGTTCACAGCTTGACATTTTAAGACCAACAACCTCGACAACAACAAGAATTATACATAATATACATTCAAACATGACTATTTCTAATCTTCCTCATAGAAATATCTAAACTATATTTAACTCGATCTATATTTAAAGTTGAACTTCACGATGCTACCTATAACGTTCGTCAGAATTATTTTTACGATTCTCCCGTGAACTGAGTTTATTAATTAAAGTACTAAAGTGTAATCTAACCGGATTATAATATTTTCGCTATCAAATTAACGAGGCCAGTAAATGCGCCTTTATATTATGAAGATTGCCATCGTTAAATGCACTACAGACTGGCTTTCGCAATAATTCTATCCGAGATTACTTCAATCTCATGCATAGACGAGTAAAAGAACTAATATATCCTCATATTGCCTACAGATATGAGTTGACGTACCAGCCAATTAACTTCTAGGTAATTATCTGTAATTCAGTGCAGAAGCTTGGTTTCATAAGATCGTAGATTGAAGAGCCAAATAAAAAGGTTTACGCGGAGAAATATCCTGCGGGTTAACCTTCATTAGATTGTTATTACCATACAGAACATTGCAGATTGGATAACCACTTTGAAATGATGGTATGAGAACTTACAACCGTATATATAAAAGATAATAAAACGACGTATGTATAGCTGAATTCTATATGAAAATTGCTGTGGAATGATACCCAACACGATGGGTCTAACTTTAATACTTTTCGAGATAAACCAAAATAAAACCATCCATGGCCTACTGATGTAGAAGATTTAAATTGAGATATCTCATGAACGAATGGAGATATCTAAATGATTTAAATTGCATAATGTAGAGTTTTTAATTCTTTACGCTGTACCATACTTCAAAATATTTTTAAACAAAACCATTGTTTTATTTTCTGTATGGATTATATAATCATCCCAATTAGTACATAATTTAATTCTACATAAAATTTCCTGTAAAATGACACCCAACTCGATAGGTCTAGCTTGGATAGTTTTCGAGATAAACCAAAATAAAACCATCCATGGCCTACTGATGTAGAAGAGTTAAATTGAGATATCTAGTGAAAGAATGGAGATATCGAAATGATTTAAATTGCATAATGTAGAGTTTTTAATTCTTTACGCTGTACCATACTCCAAAATATTTTTAAACGAAACCATTATTTTATTTTCTGTATGAATTATATAATCATCCCAATTTGTACTTAATTCAATTCTACATAACATTTCCTGTGAAATGACACCCAACTCGATAGGTCTAGCTTGGACAGTTTTCGAGATAAACCAAAATAAAACCATCCATGGCCTACTATGGCATAAAACTTAAAATAAGTTATCTCCCAAACCAGTAACGATATTTGAATGATTTAAATTGCATATTGTAGCATTTTTCACACCTTTTTATATAACAAAACGATATGCATACATAATCCAGCTATACATACATAATTCAGCAATCAATTGTTAAGCAGTTTCAGACTTAATTTAAAACTGCTAGAAGTGGTTTCTATGTTTTATATTGAACGGTGGTCGTGGACTGTGGTCTGTCTTTTAAAGGAAACCTCCAGGACAGGTTCTTGTACCTTTTTGTAGCAAGACGAAGCATTCACTACTGCATGGTGTCCACAAAGTCGTATTCACTTTTTATTTATAAGTGATTGTTTCAATACTCTCATCTAGAGCTCACTGAACCCGCTGCATCAATTGTTTTCTTCACGGTGCGATTCAATTGTTTAACAACATCTCACATTTCTCTAACATTACAGATTTTAGCATAGATCACATAATGATGTATATAATATATATAATATACGCAGAATAAAAAACTTTACAATGTAGAATTTAAATGTCTGAAATATCTCAACCCGTTCTCGAGATATCTCATCGTAACTTTTTAGTCTCAGTAGGCCATAGATGGTAGTATTTTGGTTTATCTCGTAAACTATCCGAGCTAGACCCATCGAGTTGGGTGTCATTTCACAGGAAATTGTATGTAGAATTGAATTATGTACAAATTGGGATGATTATATAATCCATACAGAAAATAAAATAATGGTTTCGTTTAAAAATATTTTGGAGTATGGTATAGCGTAAAGAATTAAAAATTCTACATTATGCAATTTAAACCATTTAGATATCTCCATTCTTTCACGAGATATCTCAATTTAACTCTTCTACATCAGTAGGCCATGGATGGTTTTATTTTGGTTTATCTCGAAAACTATCCAAGCTAGACCCATTGAGTTGGGTGTCATTTCACAGGAAATTTTATGTAGAATTGAATTATGTACAAATTGGGATGATTATATAATCCATACAGAAAATAAAATAATGGTTTCGTTTAAAAATATTTTGGAGTATGGTACAGCGTAAAGAATTAAAAACTCTACATTATGCAATTTAAATCATTTAGATATCTCCATTCGTTCAAGAGATATCTCAATTTAAATCTTCTACATCAGTAGGCCATGGATGGTTTTATTTTGGTTTATCTCGAAAACTATCCAAGCTAGACCTATCGAGTTGGGTGTCATTTTACAGGAAATTTTATGTAGAATTCAATTATGTACAAATTGGGATGATTATATAATCCATACAGAAAATAAAATAATGGTTTCGTTTAAAAATATTTTGGAGTATGGTATAGCGTAAAGAATTAAAAATTCTACATTATGTAATTTAAACCATTTAGATATCTCCATTCTTTCACGAGATATCGCAATTTAACTCTTCTACATCAGTAGGCCATGGATGGTTTTATTTTTGTTTATCTCGAAAACTATTCAAGCTAGACCTATCGAGTTGGGTGTCATTTTACAGGAAATTTTATGTAGAATTGAATTATGTACAAATTGGGATGATTATATAATCCATACAGAAAATAAAATAATGGTTTCGTTTAAAAATATTTTGGAGTATGGTACAGCGTAAGGAATTAAAAACTCTACATTATGCAATTTAAATCATTTAGATATCTCCATTCGTTCATGAGATATCTCAATTTAAATCTTCTACATCAGTAGGCCATGGATGGTTTTATTTTGGTTTATCTCGAAAACTATTCAAACTAGAGCTATCGTGTTGGGTGTCATTTCACAGGAAATTTTATGTAGAATTCAATTATATAAACTTTATCTTTCATAAAATGAACCTAATCGAAAAAATACCGAAAAAATAATAATCAATGTACCAACAACACTTGGGTTCGTTAAGTTGAGACGGTAGCAGGTCAGGTAACCCCTCATGTTGGCCATAACAATAGGTTTTCAAATTAAGCTGTGGTCACGAGACGATAAGATCGTCTGCTGTCTGGACTGCGGACTCCAGACGTTCGATTGTTTGATAAACAAGCGAAGGAAGAGGGACCAAGCTCGTGCCACTCCAGTGGCAACACCGGAACTTCAATTTTATTCTTTTTCACGGACGTCGAACAACATAGTAGAGCTCAACGTACCCGCGACTTGGGCTATTTTTAAAACATACCAGATGATGGTTTTATAGCGTCTTTCGATGTCTTGTCGGGTATGAAAGCAAGGAAGTAGTCAATGAAATCCACACATCAGATGTAAACTTGGATGTCAGACACCGAATAAAATAGTTTTTATTGTTAAATTGTATTAATATGTCTATATGTGTACACGTTAAACAAAAACAATTTTAGTTATAAAGATTGCACTTTCCTGGACAGACTGTATGTTATGATACATGTATTATTATTTATATATTATTTGGATAGCTAAAATATCCTCCTCATGTTATACTATATATGCAAGAACATCTTTTCTTGATATCCAAGAATAGAGTTCTCTCTGTGTAGGCTATTCCACTACAGTCCTGGTTTTCCTCCTAATTCTTGTAAGTCACCCATGTTATAAAACACTTATGCATACATTTAAATAAACAATATACGAACACTCAATATCGTCGAATTTATATAGCGGTGATATGTGGCAAAAGACGCGAGAAAATGTTAGCGCCATCTGTAAAGTAATAGCACAACTTTCTATATATCTCTCAGAGTAAGATTCTTGGGTCAAGAAAAACTTTTTTATTGGAGAATAACGTTTTCTTCGTCAGAGAAAAATATACTTACGTTAAGTCCAAAGTACATGCAAGAACCGTTTTAATCGGTACTACAGTAATAATTAATTGTTATCTTTTTCTAACTGTCTTTCTCCAATCAACCATTGAACAGATATCCGTTCCAAATAGTAAGCTACCGGATATTCAACACAAAGATTAAGATATGACTCACACAACTTTTCGAAGCTATAGGGAGAATATTGAACAGTATAAAAACAATACCAAAGCACTTCGTCATTAATTAGTCGGTTCAACGCGCACTTTTTATCGATAAGGTTTAATTAGGAACGTAATTATTCAAGAGAAAAAGTGATTACATTACATATCAAGGTCAAGAGTAATGAAAATGATACATTGAATTTTAACCTCTTTATATTTCCATTTCAAATGTTTAAATTCTAAGTTAAGTCTAAACACATTTTTCATTGACAAGAAATGGTTAAAATAACACCTTGGACAAGTGTTTTACTTGTCAATATTCATATCACGTTAAGACAATGACCTCAGCACGTCTGTCTGTCTGTGGCCAACATATTATTATCGTCATTACTGATTTAGTTGAAAAGAACACTCATTATTCTTATTTTGATGCCCACCATCAACTGGTAAATTAGCAAAGTGGTCATAATTTTGTGGCAAGCGCGAACCAGACAAGGTCGTAGGTTAATTTAATTAAAAGAAACCATTTTTATGTGCAATTTTACCGTGCGTGAGGCAAAATAGGGTAGGGCGTGTTGATGAATGATCAGATCATGACATATGTTGCGTGTTCCCGCGAATTATTCAGGGAAAAAATTTAATTTTAATTAAGTAAACCGGACCAAAGAATTTTTCTATTCGTTGATCACATATGAACGTGTATCGTTGATGTACAGTTCCAGATGTTTAAACATGCAGGCACTACATAGGAAACAGTTTTTTTTTTTTGGATACGCTTAAGCACAACATCCGTTTTCCACGACAAATGAATGCTACGTGTAACAAAGGAATTGCACTGCATTGTCCCATGCGATAATCGGAAATGCACTATAGTCTTTTGCACCAAGGTCGACGTAAATGCTGAGAAATACAAAACGAATTTATTTTAGACTGCATTGTAGATATTATGATTCATCAGAATGCACTTATGACAATGTGTCATTTTAGATGACACATAACTGGCTACTAGTGAGTTATAATGATAATTATTGATTGTGAATAATGGCTAATGATACAGACATTCTTTGTCTGTACCATTAGCCATTATTAGTAATCTCAATTTATGTCATTTTGTTGCAAAACTAATAAAACTTTTCTACCAGCCATCGTAAATATCTGTATGGTTCAACAACCATTTCTACCATTACAAGAGTGTAAATTTGGATCGAATACAGTTAAACCCTGGTGAAAATAATGACCATAATTACAGTAACAAGCACTAAACATGATTTACAGTTATATCTATACATTTATATACATACAACAAAAATATTTCGTTTGGACGAAAAATATATATGCTTCAACGAAAAAACAGTTTCTTGACCCAAGATTCTTACTCCGAGAGATACATAGAAAGTTGTGCTATTAATTTACAGATGGCGCTAACATTTTCTCGCGTCTTTTGCCACAGATCACCGCTATATAAGTTCGACGATAGTGAGTGTTCGTATATTGTTTGTTTATATCTATGCATGAATGTTTTATTTCATGGGTGACTTACAAGGATTATGAGGAAAACCAGTATTGTAGTGGAATAGCCTACACAGAGAGAACTCTTTTTTGGATATCAAGAAAAAATGTTCTTGCGTATATAGTACACTATATACGCAATAAACATACTTCATGCTACAGCATGAAGTATGTTTATGTTGAGTATATTGTGCTCTGACGAAGAAAATGTTTTGTTGGGTGAAAAATATACATTCTTCAACGAACAAACAGTTTCTTCACCCAAAAGTATACGTACTTATCGCTTAAAACAGACGTAATTCCTTTCAAGCAGTTCCTTCATACTTAAAACAAGAAAACGTAATACTTGGAACATCTTTTGTGCAAAATATACATGCTTCAACGAACAAACAGTTTCTTGACCCAAAAGTATACGTACGTATCGCTTAAAACAGACGTAATTCCTTTCATGCAGTTCCTTCATACTTAAAACAAGAAAACGTAACACTTGGAACATCTTGGGTGCAAAATATACATGCTTCAACGAACAAACAGTTTCTTGACCCAAAAGTATACGTACGTATCGCTTAAAACAGACGTAATTCCTTTCAAGCAGTTCCTTCATACTCAAAACAAGAAAACGTAATACTTAGAACATCTTGGGTGCAAAATATACAAGCATCAACGAACAAACAGTTTCTTGACCCAAAAGTATACGTACGTATCGCTTAAAACAGACATAATTCCTTTCAAGCAGTTCCTTCATACTTAAAACAAGAAAACGTAATACTTGGAATCTTGAGCAAAGACATCTTAAGCAAAGACATCTTAAAGCAAAGACATCTTAAAGCAAAGACATCTTAAAGCAAAGACATATTAAAGCAAAGACATCTTAAAGCAAAGACATATTAAAGCAAAGACATCTTAAAGCAAAGACATCTTAAAGCAAAGACATCTTAAAGCAAAGACATCTTAAAGCAAAGACATCTTAAAGCAAAGACATCTTAAAGCAAAGACATCTTAAAGCAAAGACATCTTAAAGCAAAGACATCTTAAAGCAAAGACATCTTAAAGCAAAGACAACTTTCACCGAGTAGGTCAGTTAACTATTACCAAAGAATCCTTTGGTTCGGTGAATCATAGACACGGTCTCAACTCGGGATTATCAATGAATCGTCGGCAACTGTTTTAGAAACACCCACCAGTCACGCCAAGCACTATCGCATTTTATCCATACTACCATCAATAAACCTGACAGCTCTACATTCGCTCTTCCAGATTCGCAAATCGCGTGATTATATACAATCAAACCTAGATAATTTCTAGGGGTGGAACTAACAATATTGTACCTGTATTACCAACACTTATTGGTGTAATGATTCATGTAATGATTCAATCTTAATGAGGAATTGTTAGGATTTCTCGAACTTTAGAATTAAAGCTGATTTCTCATGGTGGAGTAACACATTAGCAACGCTGGGCAGCGAATTTACTTGAAATGACTTCACGTACCGTAGAAGCACGTTGACGGATATTTTTATACACGTCACTTCTTCCACGGTCTGCTTGAGCTATTTATGCAGCACACCGAGAAGCGACGTGGTGTACCAACTTGAACGCACTAACTGTATATCGTCATTCATGCGTCACGAACGGGAGCATATGGCCAATGGCATGGAACACTGATGATGGAGAGATTTTTTGTAAAAGATCACGTTCACATGGTGCAGATTACCAATCATTTACAAGCTTTTATTGTAAGTATTTGTAAATCACTCAATATTGATTTGAAATCCAAAATTTTAACTAAAATTTGACTACATTTTCCAGGAACTATTACAATCGATTCAATACTTTTCTTCTAGGGTACTAGTCAAAAAATAAAAACCGCATCTGTCTGACACATCACACTGTATGCCGGTGGCAGGATGTGGTTGCATATCCTGCTCCAAAAAGTGTTATAACTGTTACCAAAACATTCAAGGTTTAAAAACCATGTCTAATGATTTTTAGAAGGTTTTACTCCTGGCTAATTTTTTGCACCAAGGTTGTAAAGTGTTGTTTCGTACGTACACTTACTATAATACTAGTATTGCGTCTAAAAATAACAATAGTTCGAAGGTATGTTGGCAGTCAGAATAATAACAAACACTAAAAATTGAAGACACTATAAATTAGTGAGTGGTTGAAGTTGAGACAATAAAGTTTAAAAAATATAGTTGGAACTTAAGAAATGTTGTTTTTTATATACCATACGTGTAAAAGAGAGCATTATTTCTTAGAAATTGAACAAATCAATCCACGTGCCGCCAATAAATACATAATAAATATCAACGATTGTGCTATAAATAGATTTCAGATGTATGTCCTTACATTATTGACATTTTAAATTCCACCCAATGCAATCAGCATGACGCATAACTCAAATAAATCAAGATTATTATACACTTTCTTCCATTTTATTTGAAGTCATATATTTCGCATATATTTCGCTGCTGCTATTTTGGATTTAGAATTGGAGATCTGGAAAAGCCATGGACACCTAATATATGCTGTATTTCCTGTTAAATCGGACTTTTAAAGTTGAATTTTGATAGTGATAGTTATTTAGCAGACATCAGCCACAATTAAAGTCAATTGTTTTTATACCTCAGCTGTTAAAGATGGTTAAATTGGTCGAGATGATTTTTTTATAGGGAACTATGACTGGAGAACAATCACGTTTATTTGACCCCGCGAATGGTCGAGTTCACGATGTCAAAGGTTAATTGCAACCGCAAGAACGGTGGATAATGAGTTCTTGTTCTTGCAATGAGCAATTAATATTATAGAGTGACGATTATTTATTTTATATGTAAATTATTTTTACTGAGCGTAACTACATGGCAAAAATTTTAATTGGAATTAAATTATAAAATAATTCCTGTGCCCATTTTCTAATTGCAAACTACCATGTTAACTAAAAACATAATTTTCCACTTTCTTCACACGTTAATTTTCTTAATTTTGTCAAAACAGGTTATTAGTACAGAGAAACTGAAGTAATGTAATGGTAAATACGAAGAACATTAAATATTACACCATCTAAAAGTACAGTGTTTGTTAGAACACACCTGCAATTAGAAGAACAACTAATAACGAGTTTCACTGCTATACCTAGCTATCATTCTTGCGTATATATACTGTATCATGAAGAAGATTTTTTCTGTACAAATAATATTTTATTCTAATAAGAATATCAATATAGTTGTTTCTACGGTTAGTTATTCTTACTATTTAAGAGTTTAGTACGTTTATGTTGAGTATATTTTGCTCTGACGAAGAAAATGTCATTCTTCTACATATAAAAAGAGTAAGACGTTCGTTTTACATCAATTGAGTGAAAAATATACATTCTTCAACGTACAAACAGTTTCTTGACCGAAAGTATACGTACGTATCGCTTAAAACAGACGTAATTCCTTTCAAGCAGTTCCTTCATACTTAAAGCAAGAAAACGTAATACTTGGAACATCTTGGGTGCAAAATATACATGCTTCAACGAACAAACAGTTTCTTGACCCAAAAGTATACGTACGTATCGCTTAAAACAGACGTAATTCCTTTCAAGCAGTTCCTTCATACTTAAAACAAGAAAACGTAATACTTGGAACATCTTGGGTGCAAAATATACATGCTTCAACGAACAAACAGTTTCTTGACCCAAAAGTATACGTACGTATCGCTTAAAACAGACGTAATTCCTTTCAAGCAATTCCTTCATACTTAAAACAAGAAAACGTAATACTTGGAACATCTTGGGTGCAAAATATACATGCTTCAACGAACAAACAGTTTCTTGACCCAAAAGTATACGTACGTATCGCTTAAAACAGACGTAATTCCTTTCAAGCAGTTCCTTCATACTTAAAACAAGAAAACGTAATACTTGGAACATCTTGGGTGCAAAATATACATGCTTCAACGAACAAACAGTTTCTTGACCCAAAAGTATACGTACGTATCGCTTAAAACAGACGTAATTCCTTTCAAGCAATTCCTTCATACTTAAAACAAGAAAACGTAATACTTGGAACATCTTGGGTGCAAAATATACATGCTTCAACGAACAAACAGTTTCTTGACCCAAAAGTATACGTACGAATCGCTTAAAACAGACGTAATTCCTTTCAAGCAGTTCCTTCATACTTAAAACAAGAAAACGTAATACTTGGAACATCTTGGGTGCAAAATATACATGCTTCAACGAACAAACAGTTTCTTGACCCAAAAGTATACGTACGTATCGCTTAAAACAGACGTAATTCCTTTCAGGCAATTCCTTCATACTTAAAACAAGAAAACGTAATACTTGGAACATCTTGGGTGCAAAATATACATGCTTCAACGAACAAACAGTTTCTTGACCCAAAAGTATACGTACGTATCGCTTAAAACAGACGTAATTCGTTTCAAGCAGTTCCTTCATACTTAAAACAAGAAAACGTAATACTTGGAACATCTTGGGTGCAAAATATACATGCTTCAACGAACAAACAGTTTCTTGACCCAAAAGTATACGTACGTATCGCTTAAAACAGACGTAATTCCTTTCAAGCAGTTCCTTCATACTTAAAACAAGAAATAATACTTGGAACACCAAATGATCTTCCTGTGGATATAGAAACATCTTTCCCTCTGTTCACATGACAAAAAATAACTCTTCGTTATGGTCGATTGCTGAAAAGAGCGTTTTACAAGTCTGTGGCGTAAAGTAATTTATTTATTGTTGTTCTTGAGCACTCTCCATGAATAGGCTTAACCTAAATAATCATAAATCATGTCTCGCAACTTGCGTACGGTGTTCCAGTTTCAGGACAAAGTGCTGTACGTACACGTGCTTACTTTTCACCACTTCTGTATAATCCTCCACTGTTTTAGTTTACATCCAACCATAATAATTCGCAAACGCGCTAGTACGATGACCTCATTAAACGCCTAACTTAATTTAAGCCTTTAGTACGGTGATGTCATCAATTAAGAATATTTGACGTAGACTATTTCAGATTTCAATTCTACAATAAACTAAAAAATATTCTGAAAAGAGAAAACTAAATGATGATTAAATGTCATCATTTAACTTTAACTTTGACATTCTCGCCTACTCATAATATACCATTGGATAGACCAACAACAGACATAAACATAAACAATGCGTAGGTTTTTTATATGATCTCAAGAACATCAAGGTTCTGTTTAAAGCAAAATCTTATCTTCTCACACCTACCCACAACTGTCGCAGAAAAACCTACCAAAACACCTAGGGTTTTAACAGTTTTTCTGGAGTGGAGACTCGGAGATATTTTTAGGGACACTTCGCGAGTGTGTAAAGAAAAAAAACTGAGATTTTAAGTGGAGTGGAGTGTTATTTCTCGGAATTTTGCGGTCTCCCCTGCAGAGATGTTAAATTTAGAATGTCTGCAGCACTCCAGGCGTCTAGGTGTTGTGTCTCATATTGGACATTGGCCAAAATGCCATGAATGTGAAGACAATTCCAAGAGACAACAGACGCCACTAAGAATGAGTTCAAAACACTTCCTATTCATGACTACAGTGAAGACTTTAGTCCACCAAGTGATAAATGTTAAAGTAAAACAGAAAAAACCTTGTTATTATTATATTTGAAAGTATTAAACAGTATGTTTAACACAAGATAGTCCTTGCACACATTTATTGAATAAAATTTAGTCACTATATGCTTCAAAGAATCGCTACACCTTCTATAAGTGCTATACATATAGATAAAATGCACCTAGTTTAGTCATTTCCTCATTACATTTACCATTTTAGCCATTTCGACACAACGTTCAATGGCTTGTTTACGCTATTTTAACGTTTGTACGTTTCCCATACATCTGGCGATAATTATCTCTTTATCCTTCTTGTAAAGCAAATTTATTTCTCGCTTTATACACTCCAACACGCAATTAAATCGGCCGTAAACCGCTGTTCCATCTGTAATTGGACGTAAGTCAAATAATTCGATGTGCTGCCATCTTGTGGTGGGTAGGGGAACTATCCGGGTTACCGACTCTGTACAATTGTACACAGTCGGTAACCCGCTCTGTACAGATGTCAAAAATGACATAACCTATTTTTTTTTTCATTTATCGTCCATATTAAGATGCATAGAAAACCACCAAACCAGTATATAATCTACCAGAAAACCACAATCCGATTACTAATGCGATTAATTGCAAATAAAACTAATTATTATTGTTGATTATATATAATCATTAATAAGCAAGGTTGGACGTTTTAGATTAAACTAATTGCACAAAATTAAATAACAACAAAAATTGTTTAAAAATCACACAAGTTTGTATTCTTAGAAAAATTAAATAACATAAAAAGTGGCACATCTCAATAAAAGCATACACAATTTTCTAGGTTAAATGCATCTACAAGGATGGTGTGATGCAATCTTGAAAGTGATTTTTGCGAACGGTGATGATAGCACTAAAACGTAACCTCAAAATTGAGGTTCGGACAATTCAGGTGTGGCTAAAAGTTGTTCGCTTAAAATGTGTGTCGAATCGAAAGTGAAACATTTGGTTAGCTGCAAAAAGCAGACCAGTTTTAGTCATTAATTTATGTTACTTATACGACAATGAATGTCCCTGGTAACAATAATAGCGAGTATTGTGTCACAAGAGATAATGTTAAGCAAAAAGTTGCCTAATACCAAAACTAGAAACACAACCAATTGATTAATATTAATATTATGTGTAAAGTATTGTTTAGCTGTGTACTTGTGTAGTGTTTACTTCTAGTTTGTACAAGCGAGCATAATGAAAAGCAGACTTTATAACACAATCTGTAATATATAATAAAGAATATCAAACACTAACATCCGGCCCGTTTTAGTTATCTTGGGTCTGGACTCAGCACCTGGACTTCTGAACGCGTGCTGCTGTTAATTCGGCTTCTAAAACTTACAGCAGAGCAGCCCCATGGTTATTTATACACAGGCAGCTGCTACGGATCAAGGGGCAACATTAAATTACTCTACGCACTGTGTGCACCACGTCGTAAAATGGGCTTAATGAGCTTTATTACTACATGGGAAGGTGTCACGAATAACTGTAATACAGTGTTGTAAGTTGCAAACATCTTTTTGCAAGAATATAACCTACAGAAGTTATAGTTTTGATGTTCCTCACTAGATGTCAGTACTATTTTGACGTTAGTAATTTCTAGGTTAGACTTTGACAGCAAACGTCACCAATAAGAAACGTCAAAATAACCATGTTTTTGATATTCCTCACTAGATGTCAGTACTATTTTGACGTTAGTAATTTCTAGGTTAGACTTTGACAGCAAACGTCACCAATAAGAAACGTCAAAATAACCATGTTTTTGATGTTCCTCACTAGATGTCAGTACTATTTTGACGTTAGTAATTTCTAGGTTAGACTTTGACAGCAAACGTCACCAATAAGAAACGTCAAAATAACCATGTTTTGATGTTCCTCACTAGATGTCAGTACTATTTTGACGTTAGTAATTTCTAGGTTAGACTTTGACAGCAAACGTCACCAATAAGAAACGTCAAAATAACCATGTTTTTGATGTTCCTCACTAGATGTCAGTACTATTTTGACGTTAGTAATTTCTAGGTTAGACTTTGACAGCAAACGTCACCAATAAGAAACGTCAAAATAACCATGTTTTTGATGTTCCTCACTAGATGTCAGTACTATTTTGACGTTAGTAATTTCTAGGTTAGACTTTGACAGCAAACGTCACCAATAAGAAACGTCAAAATAACCATGTTTGCTGTCATGCGCGAGTGTTGCAAAGCTCTACCAAAGAACTGGGGCTTCCTCTTGAAACTAATCCAGTGTTTCTGCAGTTTGACAGCGCTGATAGCGATGTACAGTAACGAGAATACGTTCTGTCAGTTCAAGCATGCGGATAAATTGAGATTTCACACGTTGGCGGTTGCTGTTACAGCGTATTTTATAATATCGACCGCTTTTATGGCCACGTATATATTGGATAAGCCCAACGATGTGTTGGAGATTATTTTACTGGTTGTTGGGATGGGTTATAACGCAGCCGGTGCATCGGTGGCTTTAGTTTATTACGGTCATCATACAAGTAAAAGCGCTGGTTCGGAAATACAAGAGAACATGGCTGCTAGTTTTGTTGTTGGGATTTTTTGTTTGGCGAATGGTATTGCCATGTTTGCTGATGTTTTTAGATACGTTCTGAAATATACGCAGGAGTACCTCAAGTAGTATGGGTCGTAGGGCAAACTTGAGTTTTACATTTCGTTTTTTAGGTCCTGGAATACGTTGAAAGACTTTTATTTTAACGTGATGCGGATCTCACAGATTATGAAGGAGCAAGAACGTTCGAACTAGGATTAGAATTGTGATTTAGTATTAAGCTGCAATGGTTTATGTTGGTTTTATTATACAATTTAAGTTTTCCTTGTTGTTTCTTTGTTCTTAGAGGATTTCTCTAAGAATTTCTTAGACTAGTATATTGATTCTTGTAAGTAGCCAAAAAGGCTGTCTTACCACTATCCGACAAATATTATTTTTGGCTTACGATCAGCATATCGGCCTGCTTTAGAAAAAGAAACACTGAGGAGTCAACGTTTTGATTCAATGCCAACATCTGTGCACAAACTTGAATCAATATATACAATCCTTGTTATAGTGTTAACCCCGATCTACGTCTTTGTTAACATGAACAGTACGGTACGTATTGAGAGATAAAACACAAAGATACTTATGTCTAACCTTTGTGATTATAAGGAGATATAAATATGGCAAATATAATACTGGATATAGGAAGGAATATGTTTTATTTTGTACATTGGCAGACGTTTTTAGAATAAGAAGACTTCTTTAATTGGGTGTGTCTTATTTATGATGAACGTACGTCATGCAGCCAACCAAACGTTTCTATTTTTTGCTTCTTTTCTTACAGCTGAACAACATCCCGCACCAGACTTTACCAGACACACACTTGTAAAACCCAGGATATACCATGGCAGGGAAAAGAGACAAATATCTTCGACAAAAGACGAGGTGAGAAACCTACTTTAATATTTTATTTATTTGAGTTACATTTTGACAAAACGAATAATAGTAAAAGTAAAGTTTGGCAAATTACATTGATTTTCTCTAGAATTCAACCGATTTTGACCAAACTGATACCAGCTCATCCTCCAGTCACGTCATTTCTTTGATGCGGTCTCAGCCTTGTCGTTGCTATCTTTGAGAGTATCTTTCGGTATCTTTCCTCATGTCCCTTGCAGTGGTTGACCTCGAGCGAAGTGTCAAATGTCACTTCCTTTATTCCTTATTGTTTTTGTTTATCGCAAACAGTCAACCAAACAGCTTCTGTCTGAATGTTGCACAATGTTGTCTTTCTTCTACTAGTATAGACTGTAGTGATTCAGTTATGTATTTGTGGAATTTAGGACGTATATATAGACTGTCCCGTAAGTTAGACTAGTATTTCAAAGTAGTGTCAGCTAGCATTTGTCACTTTATACATATGGAATAAATGAAATCTCATTTTTTGCCGTCGATTACAATACTTTCGTTCTAGGGTACTAGTCAGAACGTAAAAAGGGAAATCAAACTTGCTGGTAAAATGAAATATAAATTACCTAAATTTACCATTAAAAGTCGTGTTATTTTGCGAGTAAGTTTTCTGTACTTTTTTGGGGGGAAAGTATTGTTTGATAAGTCGGTTTCTTTTTTAAGTGATTGTTGCATAAACACAACCCGGAATTGTTTGTTTTTAGAGACAGTTGGTGTTTTGTAATCGGTTATGTATGTATTTTTATGAGAATGCTTTTCTTTATAAAAGGAATGATAAAGATATAAATTCAAAGAATATGCAAAAGTACCTATATTTTGATGAATCGATAAAAAGCCACCATTCTTTTTCAGGCTTTTCCAGGTCTCGAATTTTAAATCAAAAATAGCAGTAGTAAGCTGCTTTTACCTCTTCTGTAATTTTTGTCAGATGTGTCACTACATAACAACCGCACATGTAACAAAAATATATTTCTTCATTTCAGACTGGAGACCACGTACATTATCTTCAAATACATTATGATCTCAAAGGAAAACAATACATCTTGGATCTAAAACTAAACAGGGACCTTATACCTAAGACTTTCTTCCACAGGATCCAAGACAAAGGAAAGGATAAAGTTAAAAAACCAACAACACAGGTAAAAATCAAGCAATTTCCACCTAACTTCACCAATAAATCAATTCTAAATGTACTAAACACATTGCAGACGTCATATCAGTCCAACAATAACAAACATACACGTTCTACAACCACACAACACATTTATTTATTTAACCAAGCAGTTTATTTTGTTTAATCAATACAAATATTGACATAAATCGTTTGTACGATTGTTGCAGGACATTGACTTGTGCCATTACAACGGAATGATAAGAGGAATTCCTGATTCCTTCGCCGCGTTGTCGACTTGCGAGGGCCTAAATGGCGTCATCTATGACGGCAAGGAGATGCATTATGTCGTCGCAAAGGGTGATACTTTTGAAGACGTACATTTTTTATACAGTGATTCGGATATGGCGGAAAATAATAAAACTTGTGGATATGAGGCTGGACATGACCACAGCCACAAGGAAGAGATAAACAGGATACGTAGGGTTAGTACTTATCTATAATTTACAAGCTTGTTTCGGAAGAGTATAGAATATGTTATTTATAATGCTATAATTTTAGTATAAAAGAGCTTCAAACTCTGAAATTAAAGGACCTTACAATGCCAATAAACAATCTAGATATATCGAATTAGTCCTAGTTGTTGACAATAGACTGTACAAAGAATTAGGTGAGAGTACCGCGAAAGTGGAGAGGTATTGCAAAGATATAACTAATATAATAAACTCGGTAAGTAAACAGAAGAATTCTAATCTCGAATCATTATTAATATTTTTATTTGCAGCTCTACGCTCCGTTAAACATATTCGTCGCGTTAGTTGGGGTCGTAACATGGACAGAATTTGACGATATAGATTTGGCTGCAGACGGTGACGTGACTTTGACCAATTTCTTGCATTATCGCCGGGAGAAATTGATACCTAATCATCCCAACGATAACGCACAACTTATAACGTAAGTTTCTTTGGCGCTCTTTCATTTACACGTTCAATTGTCGTTTATCTATTGATTTTAGTAAGATGGCTTTTAATAATGGCGTTGTTGGCAAAGCGCTTAAAGGCCCCATTTGTACTTACGAGTACTCAGGCGCTGTCAACAGCAACCATTCACCCGTACTCGGGTTAGTAGCTGCCACCATTGCACACGAGATGGGACACAATTTTGGTAAAATAATATTTTTGTTAACCTCAAAACAACATTCGAATATAACCTCAAAAAAAAAAGCCAAACCTAAACCTAAGCTGATTTACGTCAAAATCATCAAAAAACATCAAAACCATAACCTATTTACCTGTCAAAATCTTACTTAACTGTCAAATTGGTGGTAATAACCTATTCAGCTATCAAAATCTTACTTAACTGTCAAATTGGTAATCATAACCTATGTAACTGTCAAAATTCTGTTTACCTGTCAAATTGGTGGTCATAACCTATTTAGCTGTCAAAACTATCAGAATTTTGTAAATTACACCCCAAAATTTTCCGCAACATTATAATATTCGAATATAACGTCAAAAAATAACCTAACCTAAACCAATTTACGTCAAAATGATCAAAAAACATCAAAATCCGAAACAAAACCAAGATATACCAAAATACCATAACCTAAACCTCGATTTTAGGTATGGAACACGATACTAATGACTGCCGATGTCCCGAGGAGCGCTGCATAATGGCTCCAAGTAGCTCGTCAGTGCCGCCGAAGCACTGGTCGAGCTGCAGTCTCGAATATTTGGCTTTGTCGTTCGAACACGGCATGGATTACTGCCTTCGGAACAAACCTGAAACACTCTTTGGAAGCCCCGTTTGCGGGAACGGTTTTGTCGAGCCCGGAGAACAGTGCGATTGCGGATTGCCCGAACACTGTGATAATAGTTGCTGCAATGCCGTCACTTGCATGTTAAATACAAACGCCAGTTGCGCAACTGGCGAGTGCTGTGATCTCACGGTACGTTACCGTTTTTCTAGATTACGTTCCGAGTGTAATTTTGCGATAATTTCAGACTTGCAAACCGAAAAAGGCCGGTACTACGTGTAGATCTGCCGACCTCGAATGTGATTTGCCTGAGTATTGTACCGGGCAGTCGGAGTATTGCCCGAAAGATTACTTCAAAAGGGATACGGAATCTTGTAATGGTGGAAAGGTATGCATTGTGAACAATGATGGGCGCGTTCAAGCGCACAAAGCGCTAAACGCGCTCACGTAAAACCTTCATTATAAGATTAATATTTTGCTTATTGCATCTAATACTGGAAAATTACAGGCCTATTGCTACAAGGGATTCTGTAGAACGCGTTCAGACCAGTGTAAACTACTCTGGGGCGTAACAGGAAAATCTAGTAACGAAGAGTGCTACAAGCAGAACACTAAAGGCTCAAGGCAAGGGAATTGCGGCTATAACAAGTTGAACCAGTCCTATTCCAAGTGTCCAGAAGAGTAAGTAGTTTCTTTTAAATAAATATTTACAAAAAAAAAATCTTTCCGTTGACCTAACCTCAAAAATTCTTTTAGACATGTCCTTTGCGGAATGCTGCACTGCGTGCACCTGAACGAACGGCTCGAATTTGGCATGGAATCCGTCGCAATCCTCTCCCAGAGTTACATAAACGTCAAAGGTTCGATTATTCCATGTCGGACTGCGCTCGTCGATTTGGGGCTGAACCAGATCGACCCGGGGCTGGCCCCCGACGGGGCAAAGTGCGGCGACGGCAAGATGTGTGTGAACCAGAAGTGCCTAGCGATCGACGCAATCAGAGCTACGGGGCCCTCGTGCCCCAACAACTGCAACGGAAACGGCGTCTGCAACAGTTTGGGCCACTGCCATTGTAATGACGGTTTTGCGCCCCCCTATTGTGATTACCCTGGCGTCGGAGGATCGGAGGATAGCGGGCCTGCCGCAGATCCCAACGGTAAGTTTGTTTTTGTAGAAAAATTGTCAAATTGGTGATCATTACCTATTTAGATGTCAAATTGGTGATCATAACCTATTTAGCTGTCAAATTGGTGATCATAACCTATTTAGCTGTCCAAAATTTACGTAACTGCCTAATTGATATGATTACATAACCTATCTACACAGTTAACTGTCAAATTCATAATCATAACCTATTTAACTGTCAATTGGTGATCATAACCTATTTAACTGTCAAATTGGTGATCATTACCTATTTAGATGTCAAATTGGTGATCATAACCTATTTAGTTGTCAAATTGGTGATCATAACAATTGATATGATTACATAACCTATCTGCACAGTTAACTGTCAAATTCATAATCATAACCTATTTAACTGTCAAATTGGTGATCATAACCTATTTAGCTATCAAATTGGTGATCATAACCTATTTAGCTGTCCAAACTTTATGTAACTGCCCAATTGATATGATTACATAACCTATCTGCACAGTTAACTGTCAAATTCATAAACATAACTTATTTAACTGTCAAATTGGTGATCATAACCTATTTAACTGTCAAATTGGTGATCATTACCTATTTAGATGTCCAATTGGTGATCATAACCTATTTAGCTGTCAAATTGGTGATCATAACCTATTTAGCTGTCCAAACTTTACGTAACTGCCCAATTGATATGATTACATAACCTATCTGCACAGTTAACTGTCAAATTCATAATCATAACCTATTTAACTGTCAATTGGTGATTATAACCTATTTAACTGTCAAATTGGTGATCATAACCTATTTAACTGTCAAATTGGTGATCATAACCTATTTGGCTGTCAATTTGGTGATCATAACCTATTTAGCTGTCAAATTGGTGATCATAACCTATTTAGCTGTCCAAACTTTACGTAACTGCCCAATTGATATGATTACATAACCTATCTGCACAGTTAACTGTCAAATTCATAAACATAACTTATTTAACTGTCAAATTGGTGATCATAACCTATTTAACTGTCAAATTGGTGATCATTACCTATTTAGATGTCAAATTGGTGATCATAACCTATTTAGCTGTCAAATTGGTGATCATAACCTATTTAGCTGTCCAAACTTTACGTAACTGCCTAATTGATATGATTACATAACCTATCTGCACAGTTAACTGTCAAATTCATAATCATAACCTATTTAACTGTCAATTGGTGATTATAACCTATTTAACTGTCAAATTGGTGATCATAACCTATTTAACTGTCAAATTGGTGATCATAACCTATTTGGCTGTCAATTTGGTGATCATAACTGTCAAAATTTTGCTGTCAACAGTCAAATTTTATCTAAATTATAACATTATCTTAAAATATCTTTGTTTATTTCAGAGGAACGAACGTTTATCATCGTTATCTTCATCCTATTCCTTGGTGTGTTTCCCATCTTGGCAGTGATCGGGATCATAGTGTTCTACTTGAAGCAGAACGTAAAATTCAGCTGGACGAAGACACCATCAATGTACGTAGCAAAAATGAACTGGTGCCCTAACCTCTTTGCATGTAAACGCGTTGGTGATGGTGACAATAACACAAAAGTGACACAGAGGCGTCCCGCAAGGGCCGCGCCCCCTCCGCCTCAAAGTCGCAGGCTCTCAAAGTTGGATATTATCGTGTCTAAGTTAACATCTACCACGAATAGTAACATCGTTTGCGACGGTTTGACACCGCCTGTTGCGGAGTCACCAAAAAGGCGGATGTCTTTTAAGAATATTCGAAATTTAAAGTTGAATACTAGCTTGAGGGGGAATAAAAATACTGCGGTTAAGGACGGGGAAACACCGCAAACTAGCGAGACGCTTTTTACCGATGATGACAGGTGTCCGAATATCTCTGTTAAAAATATCGCGAAACAATTAGATTCTAGATATCAAAAACCTCCTCCAAATGTGTGATTATATTATTGGTACATTCACTTTGAAAAAAAAAAGCGTGCTATTAATTTTTATTTATGTGTTTTTGTGCATGTTTTTGTTTGTTTTGTTTTTGTATTGTAGCAGTGGTGCCGTTTTAGTTCTTAAGTACTCTAGACTAGCTCCTAAGTGACTGAAATCTTTTTTAATTTCCTAAAAACTTGCATGTTTGTGCTCTCTATTATATAATATAATATTTTTTCTTCCACTTTTTGTATTTCCGCCATTAATAAACAAGCTTAATAACAGGTGATCTGAATATACGACAACAATATCGCTAATTTTTCTAGAGAAAAATAATAAATTTTTAGGTTATGATTTTTACCATTTTCATGGAATATATCCTTCAAAAGTACAAACAATCAGATATCAATGTGAAATAATAATAATCCATAACTTTAATCACAAATTAAAGTTAGTTATAAAATTATTTAAAGTTATAAAATGGGTATATTGTTAAAAATATGAATAAGTTTATCATCACTGCCATCAGAAAGCACAATCAAATAATATAGGGACAAAATATTCTTGTGATAAAAAATAAAAAAAAATATTTACTCCAAATTATTACGGGTTAGAATATTCAGTAAAACCTCGATAATACGATTCCGCTACGTTTAAAATTTTGTGAATTCGTGTTAACGAGGTATTACTGTAATAATCGTGAACATACTGCAGAACAGGATTGACGTACCGTCGTTGCTGTCAAAAATTAATTTTCACGTACCTCGCCTGTCATCTAGGAGCAGCGTGACGTTTAGGATTCCGATGTCGCGGTCGAATGCTTTCCGTCGGGCTCCACTCGTCCACTCGGCGGGGAATGCAAATAGATTATTTGATGATGTGTTTGTGCTGTGACATTATGGTGTAGTATTTCATTATTGGTAAATGTTAATATTTCATTTTAACTAATCTGTCTTGTAATTTAAATTATATGGTCCTGCCGTGGATTGTATCTGTTGGGCTAAATAAATATTATTATTAATAATAATAGTATATTATGGTTCTGTTTATTTACGTAGTTTAATAGTTTAATACCTACCAAATGTTTTTTTTTTTTACTTAACCTAGTAGGTAACCAGTACTTGAATAAAACTTTTGTATCACCCTGTACACGTCTTTTCATTTCTTCTAACCCTGCATGCTTGCTTCCGCTTTGCATTTTGTTTGACTTAGTAACACATAATTCTAATATGTGCCTCTAACTCACACATAACACACGAAATTTGACAACAACGAAAGACACAAACTCTTAGAGCTTATGCGTAACTCTGCTTTTACACAGGAACAAAGCATCGCCGAAGTCCCGGGGGCCCCAGTACCAATCGGAAGCTGTCAAACGCCCTACCGAGGTCATTCACTCCCTACTTACAGAAGAACCTCTCAAAAACGAATTCTTCGGTCACTTCAAAGGGTTCACGATTTCGCCCAAGAAGACGGAACCCATCAGACCTGCCCCACCAGCACCTGTTGTCACACCACAAAAAAATTCACCAACACCAAAGCGGACAATCACAAATACTGTCACAACAAATACTGTTTCAACAAATCCAACAAAAGCCTCGACGAATACGGTTGCAAAAGCCGTGGATGCCATCAACGCAGCATCAATAGCTCCTGCATTACCTCCGTTGAACCCAGGTTCAAGCGCTCGCCCGATTATTTCATCCCCCATCTTGGAGAACTCAACATGCACCGCGAAAGAATTGATGTCTCCTTTGAAAAACGCGCCGAAAGTTCCCGCTCGCCCGGCTCCGGAAGCCCCGAAAGAACGCCCGAATTCGACCGATTTAGTTTTGACAGTTCCCACCGGCGAAGACAAGAAATTAAACGGTAGCACGATTAATCGGATCGCGTCGTTTTTAAAACAAGATAAAAAGCCGATTATCGTTGAAAAAGCCGAAATTAAACCGAAGAAATTAGATAAATCGACGTTGCGGACCTTGGAGATATCAAACCCGATCCCGCAGTCGGAAATTAAGAACGCGGAGAACGCGTTACCCGCAGGGGAGGACTCGAAGGCCGTTGTTATGCGCGCGCAGAGTATGCGTCAAAGTAATGGTTCGTCGCGACCGCCGATCCCCACTTTTGGGTCTATGCGGCAACCTAGCGGATTTAAACGGCCGGTTAGTATACCATCAGGGACGCGACCTAAGAGCCCCCCGCCTCCCAGGCCTCCCCTACCGGAAGTGAACGATAAAAACAAGAATTTTATAAAGATTCCCGGCCTTCCCGGGTATCAAGAACCGTGCACTGATAAAAGTAATTACGATGATTGTTTAAACGGCGGTTCAAACTCCAAATCACCATCGAATGATAACATCTACGCCGTTATCGAGGAATCCCCATCGAATTCCTCCGTAACCTCTCCGAAGAGTTCTAAAGTCACTAGTAATTCGGGGTCGAACGAAAGTTTCGGTTTACTGGGCGAAATCGTCTCGGAAATTCAAAATCGCAATTTCGATTCGATCTACTCGACCTCAACGTTAGCCCGAAAGAAGAAGAAGGAAGAAGAAGAACGCTTGAAAAAACAACAACAACAAAAGAACGACATCTACGTCAATACATCACCCGAGAGCGAGTACTTCAACATGAACAACGTGAAATCCAGCGCGAGCTCAACGTCTAGCGGATACATCCACCCATCGGCAGTAAACCCGCCGATAAAACAACCTCCAGAACCGAAAATCGAGGCTAAACCGCCGATGAGCACGTTCAAATCCGATACCAACCCAAAAACCCAAGATGCAAAGCCTAAAACCCAAAAAATTGACAGGCAAATAACACCACCTAACCTAAAAACTCGACGTCCGTCACCGACGCGAACGCCGCAAAACAAACCCACGTCAACGCGATCCCTAACCCCAAAATCGAATAGTCCCGATTTGGTTACATCGTGCGCGACCGGGAAAAAGCCGAAACAGCCCGATGTGTTGAGTAATAGCGTGAAAAAACCAGCTGTGATTCCGGTAAAGCCCAACGTGCCGAAGATCGTTCCGAAGGTGAATAAAAGTGTTAGTTTGAGTAATAAGACGACTCCTGTCGAGGTGAAAAGTGAGGTTAGCAAGGCGAAGTTGGCGAAAGCGGCGTCGGAGGTTAAGACTATGCCGACAGGGGCGCGGATAGCGGCGAAGCAGCAGTCGACTGTTGCTTCGTTACAGCAGAAGTTTGAGAATAAGCCGCCGATAAGTGCGAAAACTGTCGTGGGGAAGAAATGATGATTTTTTTTTAGGTTATGCGAGATTTTTGTACATAATTACTTAAGGTTATTTATAAATTAATTAATGTTAAGCGTTTTACTCATAATTTATTTTGATGCTTTGAGTATCTCCGATTCAGCAAAAAAAGTGTTACTTTCCCATCGCTGGCTGCTTCATTGGGAGACAATCAAAAAATGAACGTTTTTTTTTCTTTTATACGTGACGATGATTATTATATATTTGTATATTATATATATTATATATATATGAAGGTGAGTTGATTGTTCTGTCTGTATGTAAATACCAAAGATCGTAAGATTATTATATCGACATAGACTTATTGAGAGGCGCTCGTATCGCAGACCCCTGTTCGATTTATTTATAATTCTACATAGGACGCATTTACTATTGAACAAATAAAAACTCCACTGTTATGTTTCACGTTTTATTTGCGTTACAAATTTAATTATGTGTGTAACGAAGGTAAGTAACATCTTATGAAACCTAGTGACATCCCATACCATGAGCGACGTGTGAAATCATATCATACCTTTTTGTGTTACTCGTTTTTGCAGAGTGGCACTGTTTTATTGCATCTGGTTTTTGCGAATTAAATTCTTTCTATTCATAAAATACAACATTCCTCACCCAAGACAAGATTATTGATTATTGGGACTACCTGCTGTTTTATTGCATCTGGTTTTTGAGAATTAAATTCTCTTGAAAAGTCCAAATTCTGCTGTCAACAGAAATCCTAGAATTTCTGTATGTTTGACTACAGAGATCCCGCCGATTGTGATAAAAAAGGTTTTGGTACTTATAGCTAACAAGTAGAGGCTGCCAAACCTCGTTTATTGGTACTAGGCAATGGTATCGTCAAAGAAATATTTTCCCAAAAGCTTTGCATCATTCCAATTCTGCTAATGGAAATGTCCAAAACGAACAATAGATGAGTACCATTCGAAATTATCTCCAATTGACCTGTAGAGATAACAACAGAATCTCGGCCAGTCACATTCCACCAGGTATCCGAACACGCTGTGGAAGGCGTACCTACACTTTTCTTTACGCAGGTAAATCATCATAAGCGCTGAAATCGGAGCTCAGTACCAGTTTAAGTGTGGTTGTGCGAGTGCCACCAGCAAGTCGACTCACGGAAGAAAGAAGCACGTCATCAAGGTGTACCGTTGCTCTCAACCGGTCCTCAACATTGAGGACATTAACATACAGAAGAATTTGGGGATCTAGAACAGCAAGTAACGTTCTGGTGGCCCTCTCTCTGCATTGTAGTGTGTCTGTGTGTGTGTGATATTGTGTTATTCTGGAGAATTGAGAGGAAGATAGGGATTTTGTAGGAATAAGTAAGTTTTGTTCGTGGATTAAATATTTTGATGTTTACGGTGGAATTATTATGTATTACTGTTGGTTCAGGTTATGAAATATTTTTTTTTGTTTGGTGTAGTTATTATAATGGTTAGATACCGTTAGTTTCAAACGGGAAATAAAAATTCTTGCTGACTAGATATATAATTTGTTTGAAGTTAATTGAAGTTCACGAAATGTTTTTGTATTTAATTTAAAATAATGGCCACCGGTCTATTGGCCACTTTGACCAAGTTTCATTGATCCAAATTATACAGGGTGATCAATATCTAGTGTTAAACCTGCCAAACTTTAAAGCTAAGTTATCTTGCTTATTTTAAACTGGAACCCACTACATAGTTTTGTGTCAATCGATGCAGAATTAAAAAAAAAACAAACATTGTTTCTAATTACAACACTATCCTAAATGAGTATGAAACGTTTGAGGACACCATGCGCTGTTTTAGATGACACGCTGGTAATTAAATCATTTTTTTTGTTAAACCGTTCAATACTTTTTGTGGGCAAAATTCTGGGGTATACTACTTGAATAGCTCTATCGATTGACATATGTTTCATTAAGAAATTCGAACAAAAAAAAGTTATGGATATCTTTTATGATCGTCTCCCAACCGACCCATTGCATATGGCTTATTAGCTGCACATCAGGGTCATTTAAAAGGTGTTATCGAGTGAGCATAACTCTGAGCATACCAGGATGGCTAGCTCTATTAATTACCTACAATTTGACGTATGAATCAAAGTTATGCAAGAACATTTACAGAAGTTATTAATGTTTTTATCAGTGTGGCGGTGGCTTCTTTGTTATGCAGTAGGTCCACATTATGATCATTTAAGGTGTGTTATCGAGTGAGCATAACATCGAGCTTTCGATGGTAGCTACCTCTATTAATTACCTACAATTTGACGTATGACTCAAAGTTATGCAAGAACATTTACAGAAGTTATTAATGTTTTTATCTGTGTGGCGGTGGCTTCTTTGTTATGCAGTAGGTCCACATTATGATCATTTAAGGTGTGTTATCGAGTGAGCATAACATCGAGCTTTAGATGGTAGCTACCTCTATTAATTACCTACAATTTGACGTATAACTCAAAGTTATGCAAGAACATTTACAGAAGTTATTAATGTTTTTATCTGTGTGGCGGTGGCTTCTTTGTTATGCAGTAGGTTCACATTATGATCACTTAAGGTGTGTTATCGAGTGAGCATAACTCTGAGCGTACCAGGATGGCTAGCTCTATTAATTACCTACAATTTGACGTATGACTCAAAGTTATGCAAGAACATTTACAGAAGTTATTAATGTTTTTATCAGTATGGCGGTGGCTTCTTTGTTATGCAGTAGGTCCACATTATGATCATTTAAGGTGTGTTGTCGAGTGAGCATAACATCGAGCTTTCGATGGTAGCTACCTCTATTAATTACCTACAATTTGACGTATGACTCAAAGTTATGCAAGAACATTTACAGAAGTTATTAATGTTTTTATCTGTGTGGCGGTGGCTTCTTTGTTATGCAGTAGGTCCACATTATGATCATTTAAGGTGTGTTATCGAGTGAGCATAACATCGAGCTTTAGATGGTAGCTACCTCTATTAATTACCTACAATTTGACGTATAACTCAAAGTTATGCAAGAACATTTACAGAAGTTATTAATGTTTTTATCTGTGTGGCGGTGGCTTCTTTGTTATGCAGTAGGTTCACATTATGATCACTTAAGGTGTGTTATCGAGTGAGCATAACTCTGAGCGTACCAGGATGGCTAGCTCTATTAATTACCTACAATTTGACGTATGACTCAAAGTTATGCAAGAACATTTACAGAAGTTATTAATGTTTTTATCAGTATGGCGGTGGCTTCTTTGTTATGCAGTAGGTCCACATTATGATCATTTAAGGTGTGTTATCGAGTGAGCATAACTCTGAGCATGCCAGGATGGCTAGCTCTATTAATTACCTACAATTTGACGTATGACTCAAAGTTATGCAAGAATATTTACAAAAGTTATTAATTATTTTATCTGTCTGCCGTCGTATTCCTTGTTAGGGGGTAGGTCAACATTATTAACATTTTAGGGGTGTTATTGAGTGGGCGAAACTCCGACCTTTTCAGAGTAGTTACCCCTATTAATTACCTATAATTTGACGTATTACTCAAAGTTATGCCAGAACATTTACAGAAGTTATTAATGTTTTTATCAGTATGGCGGTGGCTTCTTTGTTATGCAGTAGGTCCACATTATGATCATTTAAGGTGTGTTATCGAGTGAGCATAACTCTGAGCATACCAGGATGGCTAGCTCTATTAATTACCTACAATTTGACATATGACTCAAATGTATGCAAGAACATTTACAGAAGTTATTAATGTTTTTATCAGTGTGGCGGTGGCTTCTTTGTTACGCAGTAGGTCCACATTATGATCGTTTAAGGTGTGTTATCGAGTGAGCATAACTCTGAGCGTACCAGGATGGCTAGCTCTATTAATTACCTACAATTTGACGTATGACTCAAAGTTATGCAAGAACATTTACAGAAGTTATTAATGTTTTTATCAGTATGGCGGTGGCTTCTTTGTTATGCAGTAGGTCCACATTATGATCATTTAAGGTGTGTTATCGAGTGAGCATAACTCTGAGCATGCCAGGATGGCTAGCTCTATTAATTACCTACAATTTGACGTATGACTCAAAGTTATGCAAGAATATTTACAAAAGTTATTAATTATTTTATCTGTCTGCCGTCGTATTCCTTGTTAGGGGGTAGGTCAACATTATTAACATTTTAGGGGTGTTATTGAGTGGGCGAAACTCCGACCTTTTCAGAGTAGTTACCCCTATTAATTACCTATAATTTGACGTATTACTCAAAGTTATGCCAGAACATTTACAGAAGTTATTAATGTTTTTATCAGTAT
Source organism: Aphodius granarius (assembly GCA_963971325.1). Lineage (NCBI taxonomy): Eukaryota > Metazoa > Arthropoda > Insecta > Coleoptera > Scarabaeidae > Aphodius > Aphodius granarius. The sequence continues at coordinate 33,499,954 of OZ020223.1, forward strand.
GGCGGTGGCTTCTTTGTTATGCAGTAGGTCCACATTATGATCATTTAAGGTGTGTTATCGAGTGAGCATAACTCTGAGCATACCAGGATGGCTAGCTCTATTAATTACCTACAATTTGACATATGACTCAAATGTATGCAAGAACATTTACAGAAGTTATTAATGTTTTTATCAGTGTGGCGGTGGCTTCTTTGTTACGCAGTAGGTCCACATTATGATCGTTTAAGGTGTGTTATCGAGTGAGCATAACTCTGAGCGTACCAGGATGGCTAGCTCTATTAATTACCTACAATTTGACGTATGACTCAAAGTTATGCAAGAATATTTACAAAAGTTATTAATTATTTTATCTGTCTGCCGTCGTATTCTTTGTTAGGGGCTAGGTCAACATTATTATCATGTAAGGGGTGTTATTGAGTGGGCGAAACTCCGACCTTTTCAGAGTAGTTACCCCTATTAATTACCTACAATTTGACGTATTACTCAAAGTTATGCAAGAACATTTACAGAAGTTATTAATGTTTTTATCAGAGTGACGGTGGCTTCTTTGTTATGCAGTAGGGCCACATTATGATTATTTAAGGTGTGTTATCGAGTGAGCATAACTTCGAGCTTTCGAGGGTAGTTACTTCTATTAATTACCTACAATTTGACGTATTACTCGAAGTTATGGAAGAACATTTACAGAAGTTATTAATGTTTTTATCAGTGTGGCGGTGGCTTCTTTGTTATGCAGTAAGTCCACATTATGATCATTTAAAGTGTGTTGTCGAGTGAGCATAACATCGAGCTTTCGATGGTAGCTACCTCTATTAATTACCTACAATTTGACGTATGAATCAAAGTTATGCAAGAATATTTACAAAAGTTATTAATTATTTTATCTGTCTGCCGTCGTATTCCTTGTTATGGGGTAGGTCAACATTATTGTCATTTTAGGGGTGTTATTGAGTGGGCAAAACTCCGACCTTTTCAGGGTAGTTACCCATATTAATTACCTACAATTTGACGTACTAATCAAAGTTATGCATCAACTTTCGCAATAGTTATAAACATTTATATAAACTACTTGATAAGCCGCACACCAATTTACAGCTTTACTTATGTAAGAGGGGTTGTAACCATAAGGGTAGTGTCGTATTGATACCACTACTAGATGCAGAATTTCATGTAGATTCCGAATTTGTCATCCCCGATGTTCTACGGTATCGGCGCATGGCGTTATTTGCAATTCTATTTGAGGACACCATGCCCTGTTTTAGATGACGCGCTGGTAATTAAATCAATTTTTTTTTGCTAAACCGTTGGATATTTTTTGTGGGCAAACTCTGGGGTATACTACTTGAATAGCTCTATCGATTGACATATGTTTCATTACGAAATTCGAACATGATAATCAGGCAAATTTACTATTAAAATCAGTCCCTTATATTCAAGTAGGGTGAAAAACTATTTATTATCTCGTTCAGATCAGATGCAGAACAAGCTTACAATCATATACTATCAAATAATTCATCAACAAATACTTATTTTTACATCTGCTGCACTCATTTGGTATATTCTAGACTTCTAAAGTCTAGAATGGCAGACTGTTTAGATTCTAGACACACTTGTAGCTTGTAGGACAATGGATAATCACTTGAAAAACGTACTAATGTATGCTTTATAAATAAATTAATCTGATCTAAAACAAAAATGTTTAAGACGCATGTTTTAAAACGTGTTTAAAACAGGATAGGCTCATGCCTCATCACCAGCACTTGTTCCATCAAAACATGCGTAAATCATTAATAAAAACATACCTTTTCCGTACAAGAATGTTTTCCATGTCGAAAACATCGGCCGTCACCACATTATCAAAGAGTCCGACACTATATGTTTAGTTTTTTGTTGACAATTGGCACTTATACACAATTTCAAGTCCCGTAAACACATTTCCGCACCTTTTCGTTAACTTTGATCGAGAAACTGGCGAAAGAGGTTAACCGATGTGTCGCGTTCGCGTATGACACAAGACTGGCGATGCAAGAATCACGGACCAGCGGTCATTGCGTCGCAGCGGCGCGAAATTTGAAATTGTGTTCACCGACTAACCGCGTATATTGACGATAGGCTCTACTTGCAACAAACACAGAACGTCGGTAGGTCAATGACCTCTCGCCATGTTCGAAATTTAAAAGATTCATTCGAGTTTTGAACCTGTATTTTGTTATTAGTAGTTATTATCGTTAGTTATTGTTATCTACCTATACTAATTGCGAACTTTCAAGTGTAGGGCGCGTTCAGCGGAATCGCCCATTTTCGCCGACATTTGCGATCGAGTAGCGGCTTTTCGATATTACTTTTGACGCTCGAATTGAAAAAAGGATACAATTCCGCGTGGACTGCGCGATATTTTGTAAATTAAATGCGTCAATTTTGAAAAAAAAAATCACGTTTTTGCACCTCTTCGGGTGAAGGCGAACCTCGAGAAAATGTCACGTGACGTCTAGAAATTCCGACAAGCGGATCGATGAACGTCAAAAATTTACATTTTTTATCCGTTCCTGCCGACCTTATAAAAGCCGCTCGCTCTCATGTCTTACGATAAGATCCCTCTAAATACCCTTCGCAAAGAGTTTTGAGCAAAAAAGCGGCCTTAAAAACAATTTTCGATCCAAAAAATCGATTTTTGTCGACCCGTGTTTTGCTGCTATTACCACAGTAACGTCAAACCCGAAACGCCCTCTGCCGGACATTCGTAACAACAGTAACAGATAGCAGATAACCTAAAATGTATCCTAAAATGTCCATATTGCGAATGTGGACAGGTGGGAAGCCTTAACCACATATTTCTAGAATGCCCAATAACTAAAATCGAAAATTTTGACATATACACAGAGCTAGTCTGTATTACTAAATAACTAAATTTTCGTATTTTATTAGTTGGCATTCATAATTCTGTTTATTATTATTGTAAAAGGTGTTCGCCAATGCGCGGGGCAAGCTTGAGAGTTTATAACGTCACGTCGCATCATTACAGCACACGGAACCACCAACCAAAAGTTCAATTAACTCAAATAATTGCAATAATAACCTAAGATCAATCTTATACGCTTCAAATAACCTAAAATTACCACAATCCAATCTACACCATATATATTAAAAGCAGTAATCTTGCACAATTAGTTCTAGACTGTAGATCCGGTACACCTTGATGTTTTGATTGCATGTTTCTGCAGTGATATAAAGCCTATTAACGTTAATTACTACATTGCAAAATCCATAAAAGTGCAATTTTGCAAAAATGTACGATACATATTACGTACGTGGTATAGTAACGCCACATTCGCATGCATACTATTAAAATAATCGTTTCTAACTTTGCGTTATTTGGTCGTAATATTTGAATAGTTGAGGTAAATTATTTACTCATTTCTGGAGATAATGCGTTGAGATAAGGAGTTCTTTTTTCGGTGCATAGTTTTATAATATAATAGAATGTATTTTCGTTTTTTGACAATCTGCAATTCGTTGTAGAAGAGAGCAGAGAGCAGGTACTTGTGTTCTATTGATAAACCACTCAAAATATTAAGGATTATTATCAGATAAAATGTAGATATTCTTATTCCACTGGGGACGTGTGTTTTGCTTCAGTGACATATTCTAGAACAGTCAGGTCAGTGATTAGATTTTATTTTCTCGGTATAACAGAAAAGCCAGACCTATATTTGTAGTAGGTGTGTTATGTGGGACATTATAATCAATTTTAAAACCCAGTAAAGATAAAGACAGCACTTTTAACGACTAACTTTTTCCCATATAACGGCGTTTATGCTCACGCACCAAACCGACTAAGCATAACTGTTTCGTATTCTCCTACACGATGCTTGTGAAGCCTTCTTCCATTGTGTGATACTCAATCATTGACAGACATATTTTTTACCATCTTCCATTGACACAGCGAAGGAGAATATAAAGAACGACTTTACGGTATGCTAAAGTGCAATTTTACCGTTCTAAACCCGGCAAAATTACCGATAATTCAACAGAACAAGAGTTATTAACACTTTTCAGAGCTACTAATTGCTGTAACGGCGTACCGTTGTGTGTTTTTAGCATTATGTTTTAAGCATTACAAGTTCTAAAACGTTGTTTTTCTCATTCCAGCCGAAGAAATAGAAGAAAATCACCATCATGGCATCACCTAAATCACTATTTCTAGTCATAATACCATTTCTACTGGTGGGCCAGTCGTTACAAGGGGTGAACAATAACCAGATAGATCTAGAACCAATACAAGAACTGGCTGATAAATTAATGAAATCGAAGAACATCGATAAAGTTGGGGGGATGCTCAAGAAAATCATCGAAAAACAAGGTCCCAATGGAATAGCCGACATGTTTTCAACCCTTTTCAAAGAGGACAACTCAGGAGCTACTGGTCAAATCTTAAAAGGCTTGGGTAGCGTGATCCAAGAGAAATTATCTGGATTAAAACGTGGGGAAGCTAGTGATGGTGGGTTAAACATCGATCCTGCTATGATAGGAAGCCTTATGTCGATGTTTTCTGGTGGAAAAGACGACAAAGAAGGCCCTTCCTTTGATCCTTCGATGATCGGGAACGTTATCTCAATGTTCGCCGGTGGTAAAAGCAAAGAAGGTGGTCCTTCCTTTGATCCATCGATGATAGCCAGCATGGCGTCTATGTTCCTGCCAAAACAACAGAAGGAAGGCGAAACTGGAAGTGGACTAGACCTATCAGCCATAGCCAACATGGTTTCGATGTTTGCGCAGAAACCAGGAGACTCCAAGGAGCGCCAAGGAGGTTCAGGATTTGATCCATCGATGATCGCAAACATCGCCTCGATGTTTGCTCCAAAACCAGCCTCCAAAGAACAAACTGGACCTCCACAATTAGGCATTGGGGATTACATCAATATGTTTGGGCACTTCCTAGCTGAAGATGGAATCGATGCTGTTGGAAACATGGCGGCAACTGAAGGCCCTGGTGCTTATTTACAACTTCTACCGACGATCATGAACACCGTGAGTTACTTTGTGGGACCAGAAGCTGAGGCCAGGGAACAAGGTCATGCTGATCACTCCTGGATGTTACCACCCATCTTCGAGAAGCTACACGTCATGTTCGATCATTTCGTCAGTTCGCCGTTTGGGCAAAGCGTCATGGAAAAACTTGGTGCCGAGAAATACGTCAAGATCTTCATGGACGAGAAAACCGGCAACTTCAGCTATGATAAGTTCGTCGAACTCTTGGAGAATCACTCCTTCAGGAGGCATTGGATCTCCATGGTCACCAAACGGATTTCAGGTGTTGTGGCCTATTTCGCAGACCCGTACAATCAAAGGAAGTAAGTTTTGCGACCTCTTTAGTTATTCTGTGTTATGGTAAAACTTGTGTGTTAAACAGGTTTATCACAACAATTCAGTTCTTCATTAACAACTTCTTGAAGCAATGGGGCGTCCCCAAAGCAGCCTTGTTCGACCCAACAAGACCAACTGAGACCCTAAGTTCTTTAGCCAACCATCTATCTAAACAATATCTAGGCCAGAAGATTGATGCTAAAGTTTACATTGGACCTGCTGTTAAATACATCCAGGTAAACTTCTGATCTTTGAACAATCTGTAGACCACACCAGAATTTCAAACTTTTTATATTTAGGATTTGATATCACTTGCTGAATCAAAGGGCATCGTCGGACAGGGCATAGACTCCGACAAATTGACCAACAAACTCACTGACACCATCAATATGGACCTTATTGAGCCTGTGGTCCGGGTGAATAGGGCTTATCGGTTCGCGAAGAAAGAACCGTCTTGTGCAAAGTGAGTATTTTGGATGTGATTGAATGTGGTGATCTGGTGACTCATAACTTGTATCTCTGCATAACTTATGTCTTCTTCTACAGTTATGTGATGTGTTTGGTGAACCAAGACACCATGGAGGATGACCCCAGCTTACCAGGTCTGAAGAAGGCGCTGAGCAAAGGTGCGAGTTTCCTCGCTAGTTGGTTCTTAAGTGGAACTGGTGATAACACTTTCTGGTCGTTGTACCATGTGGTAACTGAAGATACAAATTGCAAGGTAAGAACGAGCGAAAGAGTTGCCGCTATGGTGGTGAAAGTATTAACTAATATCTTCGTGATAATTTTCATAATTTATATGGTGTAGAATGGGACTTTGAGTATAATTTCGCCGGTTTTTAAATCTAAAAGATGGAAAACGACAAAAAAGAAGCAGCAGAAGTAAGAGCAGAGTTTCCTAAAGGAAAAAGGTTACACAGTGAGTGGCGACGTGTACTAAAAATTGGCAAAAATGTCTAAGGACATATGCTAGTGTTCGAAGCATTTTCTTAAAGGAGATTTGTACACGAATAAATCAAGTTGAGTGTACAGTAAAGGAATTTATTGTAACTTTTCTCTTTCTTCAAGGGTTTGTCCCTGATAATATGTATACATATTTTTTCAATCAGGGTTCCGAAAATACTTGGAAATATTCGTCAGAGTAATTAGTCATATAGTTGACCATAGTTAATTTAAAAATTATCCCGAATTATGTATAAAGGTGGTTGACTACTTGTGAATACACAATAAGTAGTCAAAACCACTTGCCACTTCCTATAAAAACGATAATACATAAAATTTGTAAGCATGTTTTCGTCACGCTAGCTGCACGTGTGATTTTCACGCGTGCTGTACATATGCCCCTCATATGAGGACTCACTGTGCCTGCATATCGTGAGCACGCCTGTCAAAATTAAGCACGACGTGCTGGCACCATGCTTGAAGTGTGTCTTTGAATTGTGGGTATGATATGTATGTATGTATATTAATTATGGGTATGATATATTGTAAATATGTATATGTGGGTATGATTTAGCTGTATTAACATCGTTTGTTTCCTTCTGTTTGCAGTGGAAGTATGATGAAAAATGTCAAGGTTTCCACGTAGAAGAGGTCAAGGCCACAACCGAATACATCCACAACGAACTATAGTTTTGAATTATCGAGCTGTGTACAGTGTTTTATTTAAATATAGACTAAAGACTTTATACTTGCTCAGTGGATATGCCGCTTGGGTGATTTCCGTTTGGCCAACTTTTCGCATATTCAGTGAGCGAATCATACGAAAATTATTTATTGTGACTCTCAATAGTCTCAAATGGTAGACTATGTTATTTTAATAAAGTTGATACATTACGAGTTAGCCCTGTTATTTCTACTTCTGTTTTTATGAATCACTTTTATGAAGATGATGGTCTCGTTCAGAAGAATAAAGTGCTTCAACGCAATTTTTCTTATATTTTATTCATTTTTTGTTCTAGTTTTGTTACTTACCTATACAACTTCTTCATACATAACCAAATTTGAAAAGAATACAAAACCAGTGTGTATTAAATTTTTTTATTTTCAATAAGGCAAGCCAAAAATTGCACAATGAACGTATTAAACCATTAAAAGCATGTAAATTTATAAGTACGAATAAAAGAGGTAGTACTCCTTCGAAAAAAAGTGCACAATGTAATAATACCCTCATACCAGAAAGACACAAAAAACTACAGAACAACAAGAATCCAATGGTAGAGCCAAGAATTCATTGTAAAATATATTTACAGGTGGTACACGTAATATATAAATAAATCATACAGTGGTCGATTATGCCATTGGTACACATTTTTTTTTTTAAACTGGAATAAACAAGTGTATGTGAAGGTCGCACATCAGCACACCTAATTACCGGAAACATTATCCTAACTGCAGCAGGACGCTGGCGACGGATCCTTCCCCGACCTCTTGGTTACGTTTATCCTCGTAAATTCCTCCGCCGTCGTCGGATGTATACCAATCGTGTTCGACAATTGCTTAAACGTCAGTTTACATCTAAAATAACAAAAAAACAACTTGTTAATTAAACTAATTAAAAAATAACCACAACCATCAAAAACACAACAAAATTCCCTTCGAAATGAGTACCAACACGATACACTTATCTCCGATATTTTCCGGAACACGCACAAATTATTCCGAGCATGGCCAACCGAGACCGAACGGCTACAAAAATAAAAACCACACCGTCTTAAAGCCAATAAAAATCCCTTTAAAACGAGTACAAACACGACATATCTATCTCCGATACTTTCCGGAATACGCACAAATTATTCCGAGCATGGCCAACCGAGACCGAACAGCTACAAAAATAAAAACCACACCGTCTTAAAGCCAATAAAAATCCCTTTAAAACGAGTATAAACACGATATATCTATCTCCGATACTTTCCGAAATACGCACAAATTATTCCGAGCATGGCCAACCGAGACCGAAAACTAAAAATTGCCGTATCTCCCAAACGACTGGAGATATCGAAACGAAACAAAAACAGGGATACTCACTTTAATGCAGCGGCAAAACCTTGGATGATCTCGCCGGCCTGCGGCCCGATAAAGTGCATGCCGAGGATCTGCTGATCGCCGCTCCTCAACGCCACCACCTTGATGTAGCAGTGCGCTATCGATCGCTGCGGAATGAAGAATTCCGTCGGCTTGTAGTATGCGTGGTAGATCTCGAGATCTTTCTCACCGTACCTCTCCGTGGCCACCTCTTCGCTAAGCCCCACGCACCCGTATTCCATGGGCGTAAAAACGGTCGTCGCTACGTTATCGTAATCCATCGCCTCGCTACTATTACCAAAGAGTCTTCTCGATAGCAGTTTACCAGCCTGGATGGCAACAGGCGTCAGTTCAGGCCTTTTCTGCAAAGAAAAACAAAATTTATAAAAATTTCTTGCCTATTATTGCTTTTTGTTTAAAAACAATATAACAGTTGGAAAGAGAATTAAATTCCCTTTAAAAAGAGTACCAACACGATACAATTATCTTTTATAGTTTCCGAGATACGCAAAAAAAATTCGAGTCATGGCCTACTAAGAACGAAAACTAAAAATTGTGATATCTCCTAAACCGCTCGTGATATTAAAACGAAACAAAAACCATTCTGCTAGTAAACTTACGTATAATACATCGCCGACAGCGTAAATATTGGAAACGTTGGTCTGCTCGTTGACAGCGTCGATTTTATCGCCATCTGCGGCGATCTTCACTCCCGCCGAGTCCAGGTGGAGGTCCTTGGTAAGGGCTTTCCTCCCGATGGCAAACAATATCGTGTCGTACGTATCAGAGAAGGTCTCGTTCTTGTTATTCTGCCAGGACACTAACAGCTTTCCACTTGCGTCCTTCTTCACTCCGGTTGGAATACAGCTATAAAAATAACACCACCATTACAAAGACAATAAAATTCCCTTTAAAATGAGTACCAACACGATATAGCTATCTCTAATACTTTCCGGAATATGCAAAAATTTTCCGAGCATGGCCAACCGAGACCGAAAAGCTATAGAAATAAAAACCACACCATCTTAAAGACAATAAAATTCCCTTTAAAATGAGTACAAACACGATATAGTTATCTCTAATACTTTCCGGAATATGCAAAAATTATTCCGAGCATGGCCAACCGAGACCAAAAACAAAAAATCACGATATCTCCCAAACGAATAAAGATATTGAAACGAAACGAGAACTCACTGATCCAGAAATTTGACGCCTTTCAATTTCATGCTCTCGCAGACGATGCTCGCCATCTGCTGGTCGAATCCTCTCAGCGGGATGGAACGTACCATGACGGTGGCCTCGTAGCCGAGTCCGTTGAGGAAACCGGCGCACTCCAGGCCGATGTAGCCCGCTCCGACGATCATCGTCTTGCCCGGGGGGCGATCCAAACTGAAGATGTCGTCGCTGGTGATTCCGTACTCGACGGCGCCCGGAATTTCCGGGTACCTCGGCCTGCCTCCCACCGCAACCAAGATGTACTTGCCCGTCAGCAGTCGTTCGCCCTGCTTTGTCGTCGTTTGAATTGTGTGCGAGTCCTTGAATGAACCAAGGCCGTTGATGTACTCTACTTTCCTGTACAAAAAAAAAATTAACAGTTAGTTTTATCACGGTTGGAAAGATGGTGAAATTTCCTTTGGAATGAGTACCAACATGATATGGTTATCTTTAGTGGTTACCGAGATATGGCAAAATAAATGAAATCATGGCCTACTGAGACTGACAACTATAAATGTGAATATCTCCTGAACGGATAGAGATATTGGACTGGGATAAAAAATATGTTGATATATAAAGTGAGATCTATAGCATCATAAGGGGAACATTTTCTTATCCCTGAGTTCGACCGTGGTTACCCAATTGATAGATTTGATGTGAAAAAAATTGAAGGTAATTTTTATCAAGGTTGGAAAGATGGTGAAATTTCCTTTGGAATGAGTACCAACATGATATAGTTATCTTTAGTAGTTACCGAGATATGGCAAAATAAATGAAATCATGGCCTACTGAGACTGACAACTATAAATGTGAATATCTCCTGAACGGATAGAGATATTGGACTGGGATAAAAAATATGTTGATATATAAAGTGAGATGTATAGCATCATAAGGGGAAAATTTTCTTATCCCTGAGTTCGACCGTGGTTACCCAATTGACAGATTTGATGTAAAAAAATTGAAGGTAACTTTTATCAAGGTTGGAAAGATGGTGAAATTTCCTTTGGAATGAGTACCAACATGATATGGTTATCTTTAGTAGTTACCGAGATATGGCAAAATAAATGAAATCATGGCCTACTGAGACTGTGACAACTATAAATGTGAATATCTCCTGAACGGATAGAGATATGTGTGGGATAAAAAATATGTTGATATCTAAAGTGAGATGTATAGCATAATAAGGGGAAATTTTTCTTATCCCGGAGTTCGACCGTGGTTACCCAATTGAAGATTTGATGTGAAAAAAATTGAAGGTATCTTTTATCAAGGTTGGAAAGATGGTGAAATTTGCTTTGGAATGAGTACCAACATGATATGGTTATCTTTAGTGGTTACCGAGATATGGCAAAATAAATGAAATCATGGCCTACTGAGACTGAGAACTAAAAATTTTAATATCTTTTGAACGGATAGAGATATTGGATTGGGATAAAAAATATGTTGATATATAGCATAATAAGGGGAAAATTTTCTTATCCCTGAGTTCGACCGTGGTTACCCAATTGACAGATTTGATGTGACAAAAATTGAAGGTAACTTTTATCAAGGTTGGAAAGATGGTGAAATTTCCTTTGGAATGAGTACCAACATGATATGGTTATCTTTAGTGGTTACCGAGATATGGCAAAATAAATGAAATCATGGCCTACTGAGACTGAGAACTAAAAATTTTAATATCTTTTGAACGGATAGAGATATTGGATTGGGATAAAAAATATGTTGATGTATAAAGTGAAATGAATAGCATTATGGGTGGAAATCTTATAAAAAAAACTTACTTATCCCTGAGTTCGACCCTGGTTACCCAATTGACAGATTTGATGTGGTTCTGAACAGCTTCTTTGAGTGCGCCCCAGTCATGCTTGATGCTCTCAGGGTCCGGTAGTTGCCAACCATACTTCTGGGCATCCTAAATAACAAATACAATAAATAACTAGGGGCAATACGACAATAATTAACGTTGTAGGATTGATATCATTAATTGTAGGATTGATATTATTAATCAATTGTAATAGAGAAGTGACACACATTTAATTATCAGTTAGATAACCTAAAAATCTAAACCAAATAAATAAATCATTTTACATCAAAAAGTTTATCTAATAATTACGTAAACTTAGCCTGAAACTACAATCAGAGCATAAAAACAAGCAGTGAGAAATACCTTTCGCTTGTAGCCTATTTCAAGGCCAGAAAAACAAAAAGAAAACTTATGCAATCCACTAATTGCACGAAATCATGCAATATCACTTTGAGGTTATATATTCAAGGACTTACATGGACGGCTTCTCCAAGTAGGGCGGCCTGATGCATGAGCTTCTTCGGTATGCATCCGACGTTGACACAGGTTCCCCCGAGGCCCCATTTCGTCCCAATAGGCGTCGGTGACACATAATCTAGAACGGCAACTTTGGCTCCCAGACCACTTGCCTCTTTTGCTGCAGCCAAACCGCCGGAGCCTCCTCCAAGCACAATGAGATCATATTCTGTATCTCCTATAAAATTAGACATTACAATATACAGTATTTTCGTTGGGAGGAACTGGTAAAATGACAGTTGGAGTTAACCTATAAAAGTGTGATCGCGTTTTGGTAAAATTGTGTTAAAATCTCACCGGTGGGTTTCGTGTAATGCCTGATGACTGTAAAATTGTTAAAATTGTGTTTTTGTAGCTTGGATAGACGACATGGCGTATTCACGAGGTGATTCTTAAGTCGGGTGACGTTTCTCAAACAAAATACAACTGTCGCCATTTATAACCTTGACCGAACGTTCGTTCTAAAGACCGCGGTCCGTTGACTATCACTTATAACTTCACGCGCGATATTTTGGACAAAGATGAGGTCGATTCTGATCACCGGTTCAAATCGGGGCATCGGACTTGGTGTGGTGAAGGCTCTTATAAAATCCGCAAGTCCACCTAGTCAAGTTATAGCCACTTGCCGGGATGTTGAAACAGCGGAGGTATGTATGTAATAAGATTATCTAGGGTACTTACCAACAGGGGCCATATTTTTTTTGCACGAACAACAGTGGCAATTTTTTCCGCACCTTTTATCCAGATTATATTCAATCAAAAATCAAACATACGGGTTCGTAACCTAGTTAACAGAAAAACGCGGAACCTAACTTGCTCGATCGCACAAACCGCACTGATGCCATCTATATAAACGATATCGAATTATTCTCTATTGGTAAACCCCCCACTCTACAGTCCCCCGAATGGGTCAAAATGGTTAGGTATGACGAAATCCCGCCGTTTTCCGCTTTGAAAGAAATTCCTCTAGAACTTCTATAACCTTCCATCAGAAATGGTTTTATTAGTGCAAGTTTAGCGCATGTCATCTAGCTATAGTCGATGGTCAAGGACTATCTATCATTTATTTATCTATCCATCACGCTTTCACGTATTTTATATCTATCTGTGCGTGATTTGAGATGGCTTTAGATAACATACATTTATAATTGTCACTATGCACACCAGTCATGATTAATCCCATGATGCAATGATAATTTTAGCTTGAGGCCAATTCTTGAGGGGTTTTGATGATTATTTTAACAAATCAATCATTAATTATTCCTCAGAGAGATTACCAAAGAACTTGACGATTTTCTTTCAGGAACTAAGAAGAATTTCCATTGACAACTCAACTGTGCACGTCTTACAGTTAGGTATGCAACCAAAAACACACTTTTATCATAATTCTCTGACCGTTTCATTTAAGATTTGAAAGATTTGGGTTACTTCGACGAGTTTAGCAAAAGGGTGGGCGAAATCGTGAAAGATGACGGTCTCAATGTACTTTTTAACAACGCCGGGATTTCCCCGAAATATACAAGAATTGGGTTGGTCAAAGCTGAACAATTAATGGCTACATTCCTCACGAATACAATAGCACCGATCATGTTGACAAAGGTACGATTGTTACATGTGATAAACGTGATAATTAATTCAATTTTTGGGTGTCTTCTAGGCTCTACTTCCACTGTTGAAGCAAGCAGCTAAGAAGAACTATGATCGGCCGCTAGGGGTCACTAGAAGCGCTGTTATTAACATGTCTTCTATATTGGGGTCACTCGATAATAATGAAGATGGCGGTTTGTATCCATATAGATGTTCAAAGGTACGAATGACAATTAAAAAAAGAATACGAATTAACGAAATTAAAAAAGGTTATTTCCGTACACCATTAACCTAATAAGTAAAGCTGTTTTTAAACATATTTCCCTAGAGGTTTTCTATCAGCCACGTGTAATATGTTTTTTAGAGTTTTGTTTGTATTATAGGCTGCGCTCAACATGGCTACGAAGACAATGAGTATCGATTTAAAGGACGATGGAATTTTGGCGACTTCTCTTCACCCTGGTTGGGTGAAAACCGATATGGGTGGTAAAAATGCGCCGCTCGATGTCCAAACTAGCGCCTCACAAATTGTTAAGTTGCTCTTCGAGCTCAATCAGGAACACAATGGCATGTTTTATCAATTCGACGGTACAAGAGTTGCGTGGTAAACTAATATTTTGTATATTTTGTAAATTTGTATACTGATACGCGCGAAATAAGCGAATAAAATAAGCTGACGAGCATGGAATTTGTTTTTTTACTTACCTTCGTGAGTAAAGTCTGAAATGAAAAATGAAAGAACATCTAGAAAGGGAAAGCTACAATTATTGCACAAACCTCACCCGTTTGAGATGCCTCGTGTACAGTCACTGCTGAAAATGTAGGACCAGCAGTTTGAGTTGCTATATCTCTCCCAGCTGAAAAGAAAGAACCAAAATAATTAAAATTAAAATGGTACGGGTGATAGTTTTGTCTGACATCGTTGTGAGTGGCATCTCGTGGTGGTTAGGAGAACTATCACACTACTGCGAGTTACCGACACTGTAAACGATGTCAAAATTGACACGACAACCTATAACGATAAAAAATCCCTAAATCCACAAGAAAATGGTTCATTATTTTGTCTTTGAATGTCTATCTACCTATACTAATTACGAACAAAGCAAAATTGGGCTTTTCGATATTACTTTTGACGCTCGAATTGAAAAAAGGGCACAATTCCGCGTGGACTACGCGATATATTGTAAATTAAATGCGTCAATTTTGAAAAAAATCACGTTTTTGCACCTCTTCGGGTGAAGGCGAACCTCGAGAAAATGTCACGTGACGTCTAGAAATTCCGACAAGCGGATCGATGAACGTCAAAAATTTACATTTTTTATCCGTTCCTGCCGACCTTATAAAAGCCGCTCGCTCTCATGTCTTACGATAAGATCTCTCTAAATACCCTTCGCAAAGAGTTTTGAGCAAAAAAACGGCCTTAAAACCAATTTTCGATCCAAAAAATCGATTTCTGTCGACCCGTGTTTTGCTGCTATTACCACAGTAACGTCAAACCCGAAACGCCCCCTGCCGGACATTCGTAACAACAGTAACAGATAGCAGATAACCTAAAATGTATCCTAAAATGTCCATATTGCGAATGTGGACAGGTGGGAAGCCTTAACCACATATTTCTAGAATGCCCAATAACTAAAGTCGAAAATTTTGACATATACACAGAGCTAGGTATTAAATACTAAGCACAGGTTAACAATAAGGAGCAATAAATGGTTGTCAAATCTGAAAATTGTACTGTTTTAAGTGGCGCTATCTAGCGTAAGTATGCTTGGATACCTAAAAAAGTTGGGTTATATCAGGTACAATAAATCTGTCAAAGTACTGTCACAACACCCGAATACGTCAGTCAGAATTCTCTATAACAGAAAAACAACACTATCACGAACTACAAAGAAGTAAGCGAATAAAACAGTGCTAAGTTCTGGTCCAAGATAAACGAACTGAATGTCAAAGTTGTTCGTAATTCGCGCTTTTTGTCGACAGAAGTACGGTGTACGTAGCGACACCTCGGTATAAATAAACAAAAGGCAACTTACCGGATTTACGAGATTTCACGACGTCGTCGACGGCCGATTTCAGTTTTTGTTTGGTGCATCCAGGGCAGCAGAACATTGCACCTATTAGAGCCAGTCACATACTATACAATAATGGCCGCGAGATACATTGTTGTAATTTGTTTGAAAAGTTTTATCGCCGTGTAGGCAACATGTTACCTCGCTTTCCATACATATGAATTTTTTATTGTGGTACTCACGTATATTGATAAAAGAATCTATCGATTTAGCACATCGCATATCTTTGTTAGTTGTTCTGATTCAATTATTGTTGATGTTTTATCTGGTCTCATTAGTATGATTAACAAGTTTATTTGGACGTTTCTCTGAATTTGGTAAGTTTTTATTGCAGAGATTGTTATTATAGTGTCCTTGCTTCTCTGATAAATCGGTGTAATTAGTTAATTAGTGTAGACGTTTGGCCATCTGGTGGATCTTACGAGAACTAAATTTCCTGATTAAGGAAAAAAGGACGCACAAACCCATAGCAAAGCCATATAAGCAACTTTATTTAATAAATACATACATCAAGAAACGAACACATGAAATGGCACAAACATTATTAAGAAAAAACTTCTTAAATCTACGGATAAATATCTTCTTCCTTGGGACACCCAAGCCAAAGTTGTGGCGTAGGCATTGGCGATGACTCAGTTATCTTAACCCAGTCGTTGTCAAATTTCCAATACTGCGCCCCCTTGAAGAAATAGGTAATGCCATCCTTCCACGTAGTGGCTGCGTCCAGATAATTCGGTACACCAGACCATCTCTCCATACCTTTTGGGTAACCATCGTCCAGCGTCTTGGTAGTTTCGTTGTATCTCCAAAATCTATCAGCACGATATATGTAGGTTTTACCATTTCGACCCCATAACTGCACAGCATCAACTTTGTCCAGTTCATGCGGTAAGCCATAGTACGTCAGGGGTAAAGGGCTACCTTCTATGATGTTTGAACCATCATAAACCCAGAATTGATTACCTAAAGAATACAGATAGTCAAACATTTCAGGCCATAAACTGAGTTCCTACCAATAAACACGATGATATTTCCATCTGGTCTTTCGTACGCTGCATCTATATGGTCAACATCAGGCATTGCAGGGAACAATTGCTTGAATGGAATTGGATATCCTTGTATTAACTCATTCTTCTCTCTGTACCTCCAAACGAACTAAAACCATGATAATAACCAATGAATAATTTACTTAATAAGTCTTCTTCCTCCTACCTTTTCTTTGAAGATAAACAGCTCGCTTCTCAAGGTTGCAGCAGCATCAAAAGATCCTTGACATATATCAGGCATTCGCGGAGCAACTCCATGCTTCCTATCATGGTTCTTGTGCGTCTCCACTGACTCAAAATCTCCATCGAAAGTCGTTGGAAGTTGTGTGGTTGTCACCCAGCGTGGTTCCTTAGATTCGGGAGTTGGAAACGGTGTTGCTTGTGTCGGTTCATAAGGAATTTCGTTGTTGTCTTCACCTCCATTATTCTCTCCATCTTGTTCTTCTTCTTCTTCCTCGTCTTCTTCGTCGCCTCCTTGATTATCTTCGTCACTCTCCCTCCTCCTAATTCCTCCATCCTTTATGTACAGCTCATACATACCCAGCACGTCATCGTAACCTAATTGTGGGGTTCCTCCTTTGTAATACGGCGACATAATGGAGGTCGGTTGGTCTGAATGGAGCAGTCCCAAGGAGTGACCGAGTTCATGGAGTGCAACTGTGTAAAAGTGTGTTCCTGTAATGATCAAAATAATCGTTGGTTACACCTGGGAACAAGGGTCCTACAGCCAATACAGGGATCACATATTTTTGTTAACCTAACATCACTTCTCATAGGTCAAGTCATCACAAAGTGTTGTGACAGGTCTAAGATGGAGGAAGTAAAAGCAGCTTCTAGTAGTAAGCTGCTTTTACCTCCTATTTTGGATTTAGAATTGGAGATCTGGAAAAGCCATGGGCATGCCATGGGCATGCCTAATATATGCTGTATTTCCTGTTAGATCGGACTTTTAAAGTGGATGAAAGGGAAGGCTTGGGTTCTAGGCTACAGGAATGGAATCCTTTCGCACGAGGTGTGACACTGTCTTCATTTACAAAGCGTAACGAGCCTATTAAAGCATATTTTAAAATGGAAGGATCTTTACGTGTATGTCACGATGTTGAGGGTCTTATGAACGAGTTTGATATTCCCCACGATCCTTCTCAATGGTGGCGTTTTATAAATTCATCAAAATACAGTTTTAAAGCAGTACTTTTGTATATTTTTACCGTCTTCCTGGATGTCTTCTGTCCATAATTCATCAGCGTCAAAATGGACGTCTCCAGCTAAATGGTCGCTCTGATGTGGAAGGTAAGCATGTGCCAAAATGCCTCCTGGACCATCAAAGGGGAAACTGTGAAGAATTTGGTTATTTTGACTGGTTTTCTTCGGTTCTTTAGTATGTTATGGTATGGTATGGTATGGTATGGTTCGATATGGTACTTACTAATCTCCATGGTATCCTCTAGAAAATGAAATGATCATATCTGCGTTTGGGTCGTAAGCTCTGTGGAATTCCAGTCTACCATAACCAGCCCATGTATCCAAAGCCTTTTGTACATCTCTATTGATTCTTTCATTACTTATGGTATGTGGATGATTCGCTACGCTGTATGTATCAAAAATAAAACAATTTCAAACAAAACAAAACAACAAACACAATGGAAAGACGTACAAATAAGTTAATCTTGATTTTCCCCACGCTTTTGAGCCAAGGACGAAACGTTTCCTTCTAGTTTTGGGGTCCTTATCAGGAAGACCACATCTTTTCGATGACATCAACTACAATAATGTTTGTATTAAATGGTAAGTTTTACCGCGTCATTGACGATAAAGTTGTCAACGTTTCGCTCTGTTGCAAGAGGCATCTTCACCTGCAACTGCATCACACCTTGAAAGCACTTCTAAGACCACCTCAGCCAATCACAGCTGCCCCAAATTGCCCTCCCAACCAAACCCGCATATACATAATTCTCTTCGTAGCTCTCCTGAAGATGTTACGTCCTGAAGATGCCTCTTGCAACAGAGTGCGAAACGTTGACTACTTTATCGTAAAATTTAGAAGAATAAGTTTTATGTTATCAAACAGGAGTATAGTATAGATATAGAGAATGTTATATACAGTTAGTGTTGCGTTGTCCAGGACTCCAGTTTGTGGAATTCCTCCAAATCTTTGGACTTCTTTTATCACACCAGAAAGGCCATCCTCAGTGTATAAAGCAGCGGTTTCTGTGTCATCTGATTGGACGTAACCGAATTTCTTCATGAACGATAACTGGAAGAATTATGTAGATGTGTTTATTGATGAACAGAGTTTGTAATTTATTATTTATAATTTATAGAGCGATTGTTTGGTAAGGAAGCATATGCATATGTCTTGAGATTTTAAACTAGGTCATCGATTATTATAACTAATCAATATTTCTTTCTTTATCCTTTTGTGTAGGTACTTATTATAAGCAATAACTTGGTCGATGGTATTCTCAACGCAAAAAAACGCCCACCTAATGTTTGCTAGACTTTTTTTTGAAGAATTCCGAGATCAGAAATATAATAATTAGTATCAGTTAATAACTGACTCGATGACACAAAAAATTCGCCAAAATCTTGACTTTCAAATGGCTGTATCTCGACGAAACTTTGCTCAATTTTAACAAAACCTACACCATTCAATTGCCCTGTCCTTAATCTATAATAATTTTGATAGGTCCGATCCAGATTTAGGGAAGTCGATGTAGTATTTGCTCCCGAACATCGACATGTACAGTTTATGCTTGCGGACTAGGGGCTGGAAGCCGACAGCCTCCTCTTATGGGAATCTACGTGTATATAACTATGACAATTACTCGACTATCCTTGAAAATATCGAAATGAAACAAACACCGCTATAACCAGCAATCCTCGGCCAATCTAAGACTTGATGAGTCAGATCCGAAATATAATAATTAGTATGAGTAATTAATTAATAACTGATTCGATGATACCAAAAATTCGCCAAAATCTTGATTTTCAAAGGGCTGTATCTCGACGAACCTTTGCTCAATTTTAACAAAACCTACACCATTCGATTGCCCTGTCCTTAATCTATAGTAATTTTGATAGGTCCGATCCAGATTTAGAGAAGTCGATGTAGTATTTGCTCCCGAACATCGACATGTACAGTTTATGCTTGGGGACCGGGGACTGGAAGCCGCCAGCCTCCTCTTATGGGAATCTACGTGTATATAACTATGACAATTACTCGACTATCCTTGAAGATATCGAAATGAAACAAACACCGCTATAACCAGCAATCCTCGGCCAATCTAAGACTTGATGAGTCAGATCCGAAATATAATAATTAGTATGAGTAATTAATTAATAACTGATTCGATGATACCAAAAATTCGCCAAAATCTTGATTTTCAAAGGGCTGTATCTCGAGGACCCTTTGCTCAATTTTAACAAAACCTACACCATTCGATTGCCCTGTCTTTTATCTATAATGATTTTGATAGGTCCGATCCAGATTTAGAGAAGTCGATGTAGTATTTGCTCCCGAACATCGACATGTACAGTTTATGCTTGCGGACTAGGGGCTGGAAGCCGACAGCCTCCTCTTATGGGAATCTACGTGTATATAACTATGACAATTACTCGACTATCCTTGAAGATATCGAAATGAAACAAACACCGCTATAACCAGCAATCCTCGGCCAATCTAAAACTTGATGAGTCAGATCCGAAATATAATAATTAGTATGAGTAATTAATTAATAACTGATTCGATGATACCAAAAATTCGCCAAAATCTTGATTTTCAAAGGGCTGTATCTCGAGGACCCTTTGCTCAATTTTAACAAAACCTACACCATTCGATTGCCCTGTCTTTTATCTATAATGATTTTGATAGGTCCGATCCAGATTTAGAGAAGTCGATGTAGTATTTGCTCCCGAACATCGACATGTACAGTTTATGCTTGCGGACTAGGGGCTGGAAGCCGACAGCCTCCTCTTATGGGAATCTACGTGTATATAACTATGACAATTACTCGACTATCCTTGAAGATATCGAAATGAAACAAACACCGCTATAACCAGCAATCCTCGGCCAATCTAAAACTTGATGAGTCAGATCCGAAATATAATAATTAGTATGAGTAATTAATTAATAACTGATTCGATGATACCAAAAATTCGCCAAAATCTTGATTTTCAAAGGGCTGTATCTCGAGGACCCTTTGCTCAATTTTAACAAAACCTACACCATTCGATTGCCCTGTCTTTTATCTATAATGATTTTGATAGGTCCGATCCAGATTTAGAGAAGTCGATGTAGTATTTGCTCCCGAACATCGACATGTACAGTTTATGCTTGCGGACTAGGGGCTGGAAGCCGACAGCCTCCTCTTATGGGAATCTACGTGTATATAACTATGACAATTACTCGACTATCCTTGAAGATATCGAAATGAAACAAACACCGCTATAACCAGCAATCCTTGGCCAATCTAAAACGTGATGAGTCCGATCCGAAATATGATAATTGGTATGAGTAATTAATTAAAAACTGACTGGATGACGCCAAAAATTCGCCAAGTTTTATCACAAGAAATATGAATGGAAAAATTCTTTAGTTACCATATACTGTAACCTCGATATAGTTTACAGAAAAAAGTCGTTTATTAAATTAACAAATATGAAATTAACAAACAAATTTCCATACAGACCTGATGACAAATGGTTCAACACATTATGCAGTCAGGGTCGTGCATTGTCATTGTTTCTGTAGTTTCTGTGCATGTCCCTATACGATTTACACGTTGTTAATTCGTTTATTTACTTATATGTTCGTTATAGAAACTTTCCTAACATACTCTAATATAATAATTTAATAACAGGAGAATATAATTATATTAGATAAACAAGCATGGTAGTTTTTCTTTTCAGTAAAACACTAATTAATTATTTAAACACTACTTACAGCCTTCGTTGTTTTGTCTACCATATCCAGTGGTTTGGATATCGCCTCTTGTATGAAACACAACATAAAAACGACACATAACACTTTATAAACCATTGTCTTAAGACCGTCTTATTAGCGTATTAGACCGTCTCATTATATTGTAACTCAACAGCAATAGTGTGCTTCGCTATGCGATTTGAAATGGTCGACTGCTTATGAAGTCGTATCTGTTTTATATTCGAGTAAACCTTGTCAAAGAACTACTGCATCATTGCGTATACCCTTTGGCAATGTGCTTCTACGAATTCTTCTTAGTCAGAAGAGGCGCTAAGCAAGTCGCTGTTGCAAAAGGACCAGGTCTATTGTAATATGTATTTGCTTTTGTAGGTAACTGAACTTGAGCAAATGTTTGCGATAGAAAGGAAATGCATACTTATAAATATTTAAGATAAAATAGTGGAAGTGGATCATAAAATATAGATTACTTACTACAGATAGATAAATAATATTATTGATCGATGACCTTGTGTTTAAAATAATGCTCTATAACAGAATCTGTACCAAAATCATAATATTATTATTTCAACACTCATAAAGTTTCCTAGTTATTTGCACTTTAATCCGTATTTTGTTTCTAGAGCGATATATTTAACTTAGTTTTGGTGAAATAGTATAATACTTTGTTCAAGAAAATACTTTATAACTCATTTGTTGAATCATGGGAAAACTAAATTTACCGAGTTCTTAGTATCTCGCAATTTGATTATTTGCAGAACTGGGTTTCAATTGCTATTTTACCATGATTTCCTATATATTTTTATACATACAAAAGCAGTGATAGTGATAATCATCTGACTTCTAAGACCACCTCAGCCAATCACAGCTGTCCCAAATTGCCCTCCCAACCAAACCCGCATATACATCATTCTCTTCGTAGCTCTCCTGAAGATGTTACGTCCTGAAGATGCCTCTTGCAACAGAGTGCGAAACGTTGACTACTTTATCGTAAAATTTAGAAGAATAAGTTTTATGTTATCAAACAGGAGTAAAGTATAGATATAGAGAATGGTATATACAGTTAGTGTTGCGTTGTCCAGGACTCCAGTTTGTGGAATTCCTCCAAATCTTTGGACTTCTTTTATAACACGTTTCAATTGCTATTTTACCATGATTTCCTATATATTTTTATACATACAAAAGCAGTGATAGTGATAATCATCTGACGTTGATTGGTGATATTATTGAAAAATTCCGGTAAGTGGGTATTTCTTTGTTATTCTTGCGATACCTGGCAGAAACGAGCGAGAGGGACGAAGATGTCGCTGCAGGTTAGCGGGGTGGTGGTTTGGGATCTTCCCTCTTGCTCGTTTCTGCTTCAAAAATGTTAAAATATGTGTTTTTTTTTGTTTCAGATGGACGAGGAGTTGGTTTCCTTTTTCCAATAGGCGCTACAAAAGTGTTCAATGTTTATAAGTAGAATTAATATTTTTCTTTAGTTTTAGGAGCATGTTGGAAGTGATTTAAGGCCCCCACTCCCCATTGTTTATACTCTTTATCCATGGATTAACTGCAATGATCAGAGTTATGTTTTTTTTAAGTAAGTAACTTTGTAGATGAATGAAGTAGTAATTCTTTTAACAACACTGAGTTTATACGTTTCTTGTTGCAGATTAGGAAGGAAGAACCTAACCGATCTAGATCAGCTCTAGGAGTCACAAAACTGACGTTTTCCAATGCCAGGCACACAGGTAATAGATGCCTTTGTATGATAAATTTGTACGCAAATCTTATGATGTTTGATTACAATAATGCATGGTTATGCTTAGGTATTTGTTACTTTCCGACTAGTACCCTAGAAGGAAAGTGTATTTAGAATTACCGGGGAACAACAAAACAGCTGTCAAAACGTGACATGAACAATCGTTCTAAAGTTCCTTAGTTCCATGAAACAACTGTTGCTTAGCATCATTTGCGTCAAATATTTAATCCATGATGACACTCTGCATTGTGTCAGCGTGATCTTATCACGCAATCATGTCACACGAAGACATAGTTAACGCCCACGACGGCGAAGAAGAAGAAGACACGCACGCACCACCTCCATACCGTCTACAACTAGACGAAGATGACGTGTATGGTGAAGACACAGACGGTGCCCATGAGGAATCCCTCCATGACATTGAAAACGAAGAAGATGATGGCGCACGAAAGATTGCATTCGATAAAGCGAACGCCAAGGAAGGCCAGTCAGAAGAAGAAGAGTCATACGATGAAGAGGAACACCCTTCACACCATGACGATCTAGAGCGACGAGGAAGCAGAAAGTTGAACATCAAAGACCCCAGAGATGTGGCTGCGGCTATCATGAGAAAGCGGAAGCACGGTACCAAAGAGAGAAGGTCTTCGAAACAAAGCAGTAAAACTACAGTGTCAAAGGTGTCTGGTGATTCGACACCTTCCAGGTTTACCTCCACCGCTGGTATATCAGTTTCGTATAGTTCGGCGACAGAACCAATGCAGAAGACCGTATCCCATGTATCTTCTAGTATCCCTTCTGGTTTTAAAATCCCTTCTGCTTATGCCAACATGGAGATCTACGGCGAAGGGGAGGAGGACGAAGATTTGGATTATACTGCTGAGAATGGGTACGACAACAACTTGTTCTTCGACAGGAAATCGTGCGATAGCAGCAGCGATGTCTCTCTTATCAACTCGCAAGAGTCTGAAGACATCACTCACAGCACCTATTCTGGTTTGGACACTACAGTGATACCTTTTGTTAGTTTAGTTTTATCTTATATATTACATTGGCTTCAGTCTTCTCCATTTTGCCTTCTGTTTATCGGTTTTAGTGTCTTCTAGTGTCTGCCTTCTGTTCTTGCTTGTTATTTTATGCTTCTTGTGGTTGTCTTCAGTCTTCTGCCTTCTGTCTTTGCTTCTGTCTTCACTACTTCCTATCTTGTCTTCTGTCTCTTGCTTCTGTCTTCCGTACTTTCTACTCTTTCCTTCTGTCTCTTGCTTTTGATCTTATGCTTGCTGCTATCCTCTTTAATCTTCTATCTTTTTCCTACTGTCTTTTGTTTCTGTTTTCACTGCTTTTTCTTCCTTCTCTTATCTCCAAATTTAGCTTTCTTTTACTGCTGTCTCCAACCTTCCTTAACTTTTGTGTCAAGTCTTTATCCTTTGTTATGTCGTGGTAAATTGCATGGATAAGCTTCTTTTCCTTGACAGAAGTTGCAGTGGACCTTTGGCATGAACACAAGAGTCCCTTTCATGAACTTAACCGAGTTTAAAAAGAACCACGTCTTCTTCGCTGCTAGCCACGAAGGCGTTATCTATGATTACGAGAATAAGGACATGTTCCTCCTCCAAGGACACGTAAGTATTCCTGACACGTAAGTATTGGTGAATGTATCCAGCATCTTAATTAGTTCTTCAATCTGTAGCAAAACGCGATAACATCAGCTGCTGTTGACGCGACAGGCACATTCCTGGCAACTGCTGATTCTGGTCCGGAAAACAGCATAATTATATGGAAAATGAGTGTCAGGAAACCTGTTTGTGTCATTTTCGACGCCAACCCGGGTAGTGGTACAGCGTATTTGACCATCAGCCCGAATGGTAGATACATCGTCAGTGTGACCACTGACTGTCCACCGATCATTAAGTTTTGGAATTGGTCTGATGGAACTGGAGCACCAGTTGGTACGATTATGTTATCCATGTATATTATCCATGACCAAAGCACTAAACAAATTATTTTTAGATCAATATGCGACGAAAGCGACCTATGGTAAGCCAATAAACGTC
Source organism: Aphodius granarius (assembly GCA_963971325.1). Taxonomy (NCBI): domain Eukaryota; kingdom Metazoa; phylum Arthropoda; class Insecta; order Coleoptera; family Scarabaeidae; genus Aphodius; species Aphodius granarius. Next base: position 33,525,316 of record OZ020223.1, read on the forward strand.
CAGTTCAACGTCAACGTCCAAGAAAGGTTCATGGTGGCGTTCAAGAGGCGCATAGTCTTCTTGAAACTGCTGATCGACGAGAACAAGTTGACCGATCCGAGGATTCCAGAGTTCAGGAATCGAAAAACCATTGGAAAAGTCACCGACATCTGTTATATGCTCAAGTGCCATGAACTGTTCGCCTGCACCACGGAAGGTAACATTCTCGTCCTGGGGAACACGTTTTACGTGAAGGAGTTCGATGTCACTCAAGAGGTCAACGCCAAGAAGATCTTCATCAAGTGCATAAGGGTCCAAGCGGCAAGATTGAACACTATTAACTCATGCGATGGGTACTGGCTACTGATTTATCCTTGGTTTTGAATTTTTGGCGTTCTGACTTATGTTTTTCTGCGTCTGTCTTTAACCTTCTACCTTTTGCCTTCTATCTTATGCTTATGTCTTCTGTCTTATGCTTATGTCTTCTGTCTTATGATTATGTCTTATGTCTTCTGTCTTATGATTATGTCTTCTGTCTTGTGCTTATGCCTTCGATCCGCTACTTCCTGCTTTCAGGCTGAAGCATTTTGCATTCTGTTTGCTGCTTCTGTCTTTGGTCTTCCACCCTTTGCCTTTTGCCTTCTGTCTTATACTCCTGCCTTTAATTTCTACGTTCTGATTTCAGTTCTATGCATCCTGTCTTCTGCTTCTAGCTTCAACCTTTCACCTTGTTTACTATCTCAACTCCAGTCTACTATGTTTGGCTTCAGTCTTTTGTGTTCGTTGCTTTGTTTTTAGTGTTCCACTTTTAGTTATCTACCTTCTGGAATTTGACCTTTACTCTTATACTATTTGCCATATTGTCATACTTTCCATGTTGCATGTCCTTTAGTCTTTCTTTGCTTAACTATATCCTTGCCAACAGTATCTTGGTTACTGGCGACGTCAAAGGACAAATCAAGTTCTACGACTGCAGCGTGACATTGCTGTATTGGTGCCAGAAGTTTACATTACCAGGGATTCACAAGATCAGTTTCAATAGGGAACCTAGAAGGTACAGGGTGATAGATCCGCCCACAGAAGAAGGTACTGGAATTCTATATTTTCGGTACTGTATCGTGAAGTCATGGTATGGGTATCGATATCGCATCTTAACGATACAATACCGAAAATAATTGAAAATTTTTTAGATTTCTAGTCTGATGTGGATATTCTTATAGAAACCATGAGGCGATCAGGTGTTAAGGTGGTTTTGGCGGAAGGCGGTAATGAGGAAGGTGTAGACATTGACAAGAGCGAAGAGTATGAGCTTCTTTACAAGAATATGATACCTTCCGACGCAACATTGCAGAGGTTGCCTTTTATTGTGAGGGATTTTATTCTGTGTAAGTGTTTGTCGTGCGTTGTCGTACTTATTGTGCTTGAAACTTAAATTCCTGGAAACTAGGTAACTATTTGTACAGCTCTTGCTGCAACCTTGGTTGCATAACGATGTTAGTTATCGCGCAAAATCCTCCATGTTCCACAAGTTGTCCCAAATTTAGACCACAAAACATGATGCCCGTTACACAGGTCAAATAAGTTATGGAAATATCAAATAATTTTGAAGAATTAGACGGCAATTTGCAAAAAGAATCATCAAAATCGTCCAATGATTACAAAAGTTATATAGAGATCAAAATTTGTCATGATTTCTGTTTTTTTTTTTACTTTCTTCCAGCAACCGAAGATGGAAACCTTGTAAAGGTTCGTTACCTTGACAACGAGTGCGAACAATTGCTCGTGACAGCTGAAATGCCAGTGGCAGGCATCGATGTCCACGACGAAGAGTAAGTATGATGTATGATTAGAAAATTATGGAAACCATGAATCATATTTTGCAAATGTATAAAAGTCATCTGAGATTACTAAACAAAACCTGGGCCAATAGTCATGCTGTTATTTTAAACAGATTTTCTTTAAAAGTTAGGCTCATTTCGTGAAGGTCAAATTTATTTTTCCTACAGACCATACCTAGCAGTGGCGTACAGGAATGGTAGGGTGAGCCTCTATGACTACAATACGCACGTAATGATCCACAGCAGCGTCCTGCCACCTGCTGTCATAGAGGTACCATCAGAAGCGAAAGTAACGCCATCTGGAACCGCCTTGGAACCATCGCATAGTCAGCTATTGTCGCCAAAAGACAAGGAGTTCGATATTAACCAAGCCAAGAACTTGACCTGCATCAAGTTCTCACCAAAAAGTTAGCCTACATATTTTTTCTATGCTATAGTCGAACAGACTATTAGAATTTAAAATCACGTCTTCTGTTGGATGCCTTCAGGTTACCATCTTGCCGTTGGGAGAGGAAACGGGGAACTTTTCTTCCTGGAACCGGTCATCTTGCACAAGAAACCTGGCTATCCCATAAGATGCGGTTTAAGCGCCATAAAGAAATTAACGTTCTCGATGGACTTCAATTATTTTGCGTATTACGTATGTTTATATCATACTTACACCTTGTCAAAAAAACCTGAAAGCTCAGTGTAAACAATATTATTGTAAACCTTGCAAACAGGTTTCCATCAAATATATGTCACTTGAACGCGGTCAATTGTTTGTATTGTAGTCACCCAGCAATACTGACGTCCCGTTCATGATCAAAAACCTGCTTGGGCAATCCTCTGGTACCAAATTTTAATAATCTCTTTAGGATAGGAACCGTACCGTCTTCTTAATGTACTACTCCTGCGAGAAAGACATGTGGACTTTGATTGGGAAGATTAGGCCACACTCAAAACCCATCAAAGATTTGATCTTCTCACCTTTTAACCCTCCCGAATTGTACTCGATCGGTTTGGACAAGCATCTGGTGAAGTTTGACCTCCAAAACAGGTATTTGACGTTTTCTATTACCAAGAGTCAACCTGAACAGTTATTTAATGATTAAATACATACTGACTAAATGATTTTAAGTGTGACAAATCTCCAGATCGAGTACAGAAGGCGCATAGACCAAGCAGCGATGCCGAATTGTTTTATCTTTTATCCTCTCCTGGAAGGAAAGTATTTTCTGATCGCCGACCATGAAGTAATCAAATTCTACTGGTTTATGTCCAATAATGACCCAAAGGTTTTCTAGTACAAACTGAAGCTCTTGGAGACTGATTCGGAACTATATAGGAATGTTTTCCTGGGACCAGCTTATGGCTGTTACAGCGAGGCGCCTATCAGAGCGATGAGTGTTAGTTTGTGAGTTACGGTGTTTGTCAAAAATTAGTGTTTTTTGGGGTTTTAGCTTTTGCCGTATCCGGAGAAGAAATATCTGATTTTCATGACCAAAAAGCACATTGGTATCCAAAGGATGCCACCAGATGGCAATCCTTACAAGTACACCGGTACTGTTGGCCATCCCACCAAGGTCTGAGTTTTTTTTTAAAGATATTCCTCATGGAGTAAAGTTAACCTTGGTTTTAGTTACTCCAATTCCAAGTTAGCACCTGTGGGAAGTTTATCTTCACAGCTGGTGTTCAAGATGCTTGCGTATTAATGTGGGAAATACACCCAGAGTATGTTGGTAATCTATGTTGGTAACTTAAATTGGTAACCTAACAATCTATTGTAATTTCTGCTTTAGCGCTGTTGAAAACCTGATTCCAATCGGTGGTAAAGAACTCGGTCCATTCTACTGCCTCATCGAAGGCGGAAGCAACGGTTGGCTCTTCCAGGAGATGCAGAATCTCTTCTACTACATGCAGATCCTGCATCAAGGCGAGAACTCCCAATTACCGAGGGTTGTCTCCGATAAAATATCGATATCGGAACTGCCTGATCTCATGAGGGCCTGCGGTTTCTATCCGAGCGATTTTGAGGTTAAACTGATGCTGAACGACGTCAAGCATAGGAATTTGGACGCTGGAACCCCGGAAGATGAGATATCTTTTAGTGAATTTATACTGCTTTACATCAATCACAGGCCTGCGCATGGAGTCTCCATGGATCGGCTGAAGAATGCCTTCAATGAACTGTGTATAATGGGCGAGAATAGCGATGATGAGATGGCTATAGATCCGCAGGATTTTGTGGATATTCTTTGCGAGAATGGTTGGTGTGTTAAAAGTGCTGAGAAACGTGAAATTAACAATAAAAGAATTAAAAATAACTCAAATTTGAATTAAGAAAACGTTTCTAAGGTCCAGCAGTAGTCTGCCATTATATGGCAATACCATCGGCCTTCATATCTTTCCTCCGTTATCTTGATACACTGCTGAAACCGTTGCTCTTGTTCTTCATTGTAATCACTCAGATTGTCAGGAAATTTATCTAAATGACTATAAAAATAACGTAACTTGGTAAGTTGTTCAAAATTTTGAAGCATTTTATCAACGATTTGTATTGTTAATAGTGTTCGTGATTTCCCAGAAAATTTCGATAACTGATACAAAGCTTGTCCATGCTTCAACCTAAGTCATTTGTGGTCCATCAAAGATACCGCCTTCTAATTTTCCTGTATTGAGGCCAGGAAATGATTAATATTTGGAACAAACATCATTCCTATATAAAGCTTACACAAACTGTTTAATAAGCCCAAATTTAATACCTGGTGGTGGATGAATTATTTGTTCTCGACTTACCAATGGTTCATGAATGATGTTAGTTTTTCCTATGGTCATATTTATTCTCGACGGCCTGTTTTTCCTATCCCAATGTTCATTTTTTTTCACGACTGTCCCACAGATAAGGAAAACAGGGATATTTAGTGTATCGATTTTGTCGACCCAATAAAAAAGCAGCAGTAAGTTGTAGAGTAACATGTTATATTTCAAAAAGTTAGTTCAAGGTTTGGTTTTGATAAATAAAGCCTTGCAAGCCGCACTAAAAGCAAAACTATTTTTTTGATTACACAAACTGATGCCGCAGAGACAAAAAAATGTTGCCCTGTGTAATGTCTACAAACACACAGACAGATGTAGACAAATTTCGGCATTGAGTAGCTGTGTCATGCATTATAATATGGACAGAGGAAAAAACGAGGTCCATTCTAAAAAAGGCCAGGACGACTAAATCTTGCAAAATGCTGTGCAGATTATATTGGCACGTTTATTTTTTCGTATGGCGTAGCCCACGCATATAATGTGTATTTATGAGTATGCAGGTGTTTTTGTCTGCATAAAATTGCAACTGTTAATCATCGTCTTTGATTTCACAAATCATTCATTGTTTTTGTTAATATAGATAGCTAAATTATCATAGTCAATCAATATGCACGTTTTTTCTTGGGTTTTCTTGGTTTTTCTTTGCAAACTCGCCAGCAGCATGTCGATTAATGTTAGAGATATTTTCGTGTTAGGTTTGAAATAAACACCATGGTGACAGCATTACAAATTCTTGACTATTTACGATCGTTTATACTCGATAAACAAAAAAGTAACTCCACACTTTCTACACGGTGCACATTTGTGCAGTTTTTCGTTGGCGAATACAGTGAAAGTTGAACCAAACTCGCAATGCAAGAGGTAAAGTTGTTGAGGTGTTAGTTTTCATTTACTTATAGTCGAAAAAATGTCATGTAATTTGCATTTTCACTCTACAAGCTGAATAAATAGTAGCTAGATGTCATAATTGACAACAAAACGTTTAGATCTTTTGGTTGGTGTTTGAAATTTCTCTTGAACTATAGTCTTAACTCTTCAGTCCTCAACAATAGTTTAATTTAGCTACTCTTACATCTTCGTCAATTCCAATACAAATATTTTATTATTTTCATATTTAGTGGAGTACTAGCTCTGTGTATAAGACAAAATTTTCGATTTTAGTTATTGGGCATTCTAGAAATATGTGGTTAAGGCTTCCCACCTGTCCACATTCGCAATATGGACATTTTAGGATACATTTTAGGTTATCTGCTATCTGTTACTGTTGTTACGAATGTCCGGCAGGGGGCGTTTCGGGTTTTGACGTTACTGTGGTAATAGCAGCAAAACACGGGTCGACAAAAATCGATTTTTTGGATCGAAAATTGTTTTTAAGGCCGTTTTTTTGCTCAAAACTCTTTGCGAAGGGTATTTAGAGGGATCTTATCGTAAGACATGAGATCGAGCGGCTTTTATAAGGCCGGCAGGAATGGATAAAAAATGTAAATTTTTGACGTTCATCGATCCGCTTGTCGGAATTTCTAGACGTCGCGTGACATTTTCTCGAGGTTCGCCTTCACCCGAAGAGGTGCAAAAACGTGATTTTTTTTCAAAATTGACGCATTTAATTTACAATATATCGCGCAGTCCACGCGGAATTGTGTCCTTTTTTCAATTCGAGCGTCAAAAGTAATATCGAAAAGCCCAATTTTGCAGCTACTCGATCGCAAATGTCGGCGAAAATGGGCGATTCCGCTGAACGCGCCCTACACTTGAAAGTTCGTAATTAGTATAGGTAGACAGTAAAAAAAAAAAAACTCACATGTAAGTCACACAACAATCATAGTAATAAATATCATTACCACATACTCTGGAAGACACACAATGAGTTTTCTGGTTGTATTGCTGGTAATTCTTCACCAGACGGATGAGCAAACTCACTGTTGTTCTACACGGCTTAGACAATGCGCAATTGTTTTATTTCGGGTTTTCAGGTGAGAGTTTCACGCCAGAGGCATTGGCGAAATGCATCTCGATCTTGATCAGGTACAGTCAGACGAATGATGGCGACGAAGCTGAAGATTTGGTCGAAGGTGTCATCTCTAACCTACCAGAGGTGAGGGCAAACCCGATTTATACATCACTACTACATATACGGATTTGTACTTTGATGATTTGTACATCATTACATTCATAACTAGATTTGTTCGTATGTTGTAGTGATGGACAAATTCGAATGAAAAGAATTGATTATTCATGATTTATATTGTATATTATTTTATTGTTCTTTTGATAGATAGAAGAACTTCTGTGCGTCTAATGACTTTTTCAATTTTAGGAAATCAATTTTGACAACTTTGTCGCGGATATATTGGGTATAGACATGACCAGGACCGGACTAAATTAATATAACTTTTTGTATTGTTTTAGTAAAGATATTGTGAAACAATTTTGGTGTTTTTCTTGATAATTATAAAAACTTGTACTGCTGTTGTAATAAATTCTGAATTCTGAATTTTCTTCTGTGTCAAAAATCGAAAATTATGAAGTTATTTTATGCTTATCCTTCTTCGAATATCCGGATACGTTTATCGTGCAAAAATAGCAATCATGTGAACTGCAAACGGCATTTTCTTTTGCTTCCCTTCTATTCACTTTAAAAGTTCGACCTAATAGGAAATACAGCATATATAGGGTGTCACAACAGCTGATAAAAAGAAAACCAACCAAATTCATCAAATATTATCACACTTTGGTATTTTATATTACTGTTATTGCAAAGTTACACGTATATACGATTGAGTAAACTATATCCTGCGGATATCCGCCTCCTGGCATGTCCATGAATAAGGAATATGTCTTTATCGACTTCTTCCTCCACTTAATGCAAAACTTACCATCATTTATCGATATATTCCTCAATATGCGGATATACTTAATAGAGAAAGTACAAAAAGTACAATAGACTCATTAGATAACATTCACGTACAGATATAATCATTACATACCCCAAAATTACCTTTCTTTCTTCACTCTCTATTGCAATTAACTCACTGACAATCTAAAAATTTCATCTTTACGCAAAATAGATAAAAAGTAATCGTTAGTTTTTGTGTGTCAAGACTTTTTTGTTACAACTAGTGATTTAGGTAGTCATTATGGTAATAAAGACAAATAGAAGGTCACTACAAGGAATAAATTGCATATTCTAACTTGTAGTTTAAGTACCTTGGAACAATACATCTATCTGTACAGCAAGGATACCTTAATGTTTGTTAAAACACGACATTAACACTTTGGGAGGTTCTCACATTGTTGGCCAGGTACGAATTAAAAACGATTTAAACTAAATGGCCTTTATGTCACTATTCTACAAAGTGTTCCGTTCAACTCTACTGGTTTATGGTCGTCATTTACAATGCTAATGGTCTGAAATGTGTGCTACGGTGCATACCATGGAGGTATGTCAAAAATATTTGGAATGTTTCCTACACACATAGCTGTAGGTACAGATCGTATAAAATCCACAATCATCATCAAAAATCAAATGCAGAAATCGCTTAAAAACTTGTCTAAAGAAACCACGAAGAAAGTTTGTAGTCAGCAACCTTGACTTTCAATATTCGAAGCATCTTATCAAACATGAATGATCTCTCTAGAGAAATTCAAGGTGGAATTTACTACTATTGGCACCAACAAAAGCGTGCAACTCCCAACTTGTATCTAAATGGCTATAGTATGCAATGGTAGGCATGGTGGGTTAATCAAGTCAACTGAAGAAGAGGAACTTTCACCAGACAGACGGTTCTTGGAGTGTGGTGAGCGCTGGCCTACGCTATCTCTTGCTGCTGTACAGTCTTCAGACGCGTTCATGAAAGTGAAGGCGTATTTTTGATGCTGTGAAGCCGCTATCTCGGTTTGTTTGTTGACATTGTCGGTTTGCCGGAAAGTGAGAAGTGTTATATCTGCGTATTGGTGGAAAAATTTGAGATGACATAAAAGGGATTGTCCTTGATTTTTTGAGAGAAGAAGATATTGTTTTTTCTTTTGGAAGTGGTGAGTTTTTATTGAGATTACATTTGGCTTCATTGGGTTTGGATTTGGCTTCATTGGGTTTGAATTTGGTTTCATTTCTGTGCACAGAGGGAAACATTTATTCGATACAACTCAAAGTAAGAATATGATTTTCTTGATGCCCAAGTATTACGTTTTCTTGTTTTAAGTATGAAGGAACTGCTTGAAAGGAATTAGGTCTGTTTTAAGCGATACGTACGTATACTTTTAGGCCAAGAAACTGTTTGTTCGTTGAAGCAAGTATATTTTTCACCCAATTGATGTAAAACCAACGTCTTACTCTTTTTATATGTAGAAGAATAACATTTTCTTCGTCAGAGCAAAATATACTTAACATAAACATAATAAATTCTTAAATCGTAAGAATAACTAACCGTTGAAATGAAATAACTATATTGAAATTCTAATTAGAATAAAATATTATCTGTATAGTAAAAAAACTTTTCTTCTACAATTTATATATTCAAATAAATCTTGTTAATTAATTAAATAGTGCTCCCTACAACCAATTAAGACAATAAAACTAAACAGTAACGTCTCAATTAAGTATATAATAGTACAAAAGACGTATTGTCGCGAGACTGCCACTAACTGTTGCGCCAAATTCTTTCCGTAAAAGTAAAAGTAACAGCAATTAATCAACATCTCTTCGCTGCTCTTTTTTCGAACGCTTTACGTTCACAAATTCTATCTGTAACGACGCGACGTTACAACACATCCTAACTGCTACTAATAAAGGTAAAAATCGGTTTCCCACAGTACACTTTTTCATGATATAACAATCGATATTTCATCCAGCGATTTGTTAAAGCGTCGAAATGCTTAATAGTTTCCCAATTTTGAATTAACCTACTTATTATAGTTGATGTTTCTAAGCTTAAACGTTCGTTTCCAGTCTCTAATTCGAGATTTGTGGGCTATAATTAATGATGTTGAACCAGTTATTGAAAATCTCTCACTACTAATAAATATTCAGAATTTCTATTCCAGGAAACAATGTTCTTGCGAATCGATTATATCAAAAGAGCCGTTGAGGCAAACACGTACATATTCATCATTGTTTTGTTTGGTATCTTCCATCTTTTGTCGCAAGAAATCACATAATAAAACGTCTTGAGTCAACCACTAAAGATATGTATGAATTATTCTGTACTCGTACTGTCTGCTTCCTTATTTTGTTCCATACCCTCTACACTGCGAAGAATTTTTATTTTATTTTGGTTAGGTGTGTTTTGTTGAGGTGATATGATACAGTAAAACCTCTATAATCTGAAGGTATGGGTCTATTGCCGGGTAATCGGGATTCTACTGTACAATAAAGCAATATTTACCAATATATCTTGTATAACATGTGTCTCATTGGTTTTAAAAGTGCTAGGCATGTTGTGAAAGTGCATACATTTAACAAATGATAATTTAAGATCACGGTTTGCGATTTTGTTTGTAAAAAATCGGGTACTTGCTGCCTGTTTTTAGTCACGAACGTTGCTTTTACCAGTGCAGTCTATTTATTTGCCATGCAATAATGTTAAATTGCGCAATATTGGTTAGATAATATGATAATGGTGCATAGAAGTTTGGTTTCCGCGATTTCCGTAGTGTTATAGTGTAATATAATTTAGTCGTTACACTCCATTAAATTATTTATTTCCTATGAATACTATATTACGTAAATAACACAAGGGAACAAGGGTCCTACAACCAGAAAGGGATTACATATTTCTGTTGACCTAACATCACTTTTCATAGATCAAGTCATCAAAGTATTGTAACAGGTCTAAGATCCATTTTATTTTTCAAAAGATTACGTATCAACAATTTTGTGTGTGTTATTTAAGTTCAGTTATACAGACATTCTGTGCATTAAAATAAAATGTAAAAATTGTGTAAAATTGTGTACCATTAGAAGTTTTAGGAATGATTTAGGACTTAGGTTATTCAGGATTAATGACTTAGGTTTATCAAAAGAAAAGGCTAAGTTATTGGGTTCTAGGCTGCAGGAATGGAGTCCTTTCGCACGAGGTGTGACAGTGTCTTCATTCACAAAGCCTAACGAGCCTTTTAAAGCACATTTTAAAATGGAAGGATCTTTACGTGTATGTCACGATGTTGAGGGTCTTATGAACGAGTTTGATATTCCCCACGATCCTTCTGAATGGTGGCTTTTTATGGATTCATCAAAATACAGCTTGAAAGGAGCACTTTTGCATATTCTTTGAATTTACATGAATTGTTAACGGATTTTGTCGCAGTTTTCTCAGTTTTTTTTTAAGTATCGCTGTATCTGTAAATCTAGACCTGTTACAATAAATCCAAAAGTGGCTGTGGCTTCACAAAATTGAATAATAGTAAACGTGTTTAGATCTTTGTGTCAACAATTGTTTTCACTGTAATACCTAATTGACTTAAATGACTTAATTACAACAATCCAACAAAGCATTGTGTTGTTTCTTTCTTTTTCTAAACGCGGTTTCACGGCCTAATATCCGGATAATTGCGTTAAAAACGGTAATTTTGCAATCCATCGTACGTTAACTTTAGATTGTAAATACCGAATTAACAAAAAATGAATATACCTACATAGTTAAGCTTTTTGTTCTTTCGCTTTGCTCAAAGCAATATTTCCTCATTCTATTCTAGAGAGACTTATTAAGTTAAAATGTGGGACGAACACACAATTACAATATAGTATTGTTGCTAAACCTCTCATAGCAATTATGATCACTGCACGTATATGTTTACTTATTGCTATTTCTGAAGCATCGGTTTGTGTAATCAATTTTGATAGACTATGATTATGAAGTATTCGTTGTATAATTAGTTTGTTTGAATTGACTCCAGTTCTCGTGATAAACAATGCAATCAAAATAATAGTACATACAAGTTAAATTATTTAATATATAACATGTTACTTTACAACTTGCTGCTGCTTTTTTATTGGGTCAGCAAAATGGATACACTAAATATCCCTGTTTTCTTTGTCTGTGGGACAATCGTGCAAAAAATGAACATTGGGATGGGAAAAGCTGACCGTCGAGAATAAATATAACAGTAGGAAAAGCTAACATCGTTCATGAACCACTAATAAGTCGAGAACAAATAATTCTTCCACCACTACATATCAAATTTATGCTTATTAAACAGTTTGTGAGAGCTTTATATAGGAATGATGTGTGTTCCAAATGTTAATCATTTCCTGGCCTCAATACAGGAAAATTAGAAGTCGGTATCTTTGATGGACCACAAATGACTTAGGTTGAAGCATGGACAAGCTTTGTATCAGTTATCGACATTTTCTGGGAAATCACGAACACTATTAACAATACAAATCGTTGACAAAATGCTTCAAAATTTTGAAAAACTAATATGAGTACCAAGTTACGTTATTTTTATAGTCATTTAGATAAATTTCCAGACAATCTGAGTGATTACAATGAAGAACAAGAGCAACGGTTTCAGTAGTGCATCAAGATAACGGAGGAAAGATATAATGGTATTGCCATGTGATGGCAGACTACTGCTGGACCTTAGAAACGTTTCCTTAATTCAAATTTGTGTTATTTTTAATTCTTTTATTGTTAATTTCACGTTCTCAGCACTTTTAACACACCAACCATTCTCGCAAAGAATATCCACAAAATCCTGCGGATCTATAGCCATCTCATCATCGCTATTCTCGCCCATTATACACAGTTCATTGAAGGCATTCTTCAGCCGATCCATGGAGACTCCATGCGCAGGCCTGTGATTGATGTAAAGCAGTATAAATTCACTAAAAGATATCTCATCTTCCGGGGTTTCAGCGTCCAAATTCCTATGCTTGACGTCGTTCAGCATCAGTTTAACCTCAAAATCGCTCGGATAGAAACCGCAGGCCCTCATGAGATCAGGCAGTTCCGAAATCGATATTTTATCGGAGACAACCCTCGGTAATTGGGAGTTTTCGCCTTGATGCAGGATCTGCATGTAGTAGAAGAGATTCTGCATCTCCTCGAAGCGCCAACCGTTGCACACATTACATTATTTTCATAGTCATTTAGATAAATTTCCTGACAATCTCAGTGATTACAATGAAGAACAAGAGTAACGGTTTCAGCAGTATATCAAGATAACGGAGGAATGATATGAAGGCCGATGGTATTGCCATATAATGGCAGACTACTTCTGGACCTTAGAAAGGGACTGTCCTGAACAAAAATACAATAGAAAAACACACATAAAACGTTTTTTAAATTTAAATTTGTGGTTTTTTAATTCTTTTATTGTTAATATCAGAATTGTGTAATACGCCTCATGCTTTCGAATGGTAAAACATTTCAAATTACGTTGAATATGGACGTAATTTATGATTGTGGTAGTGTTGTTACAAATCGAAATAATAATTTATTGTTTCCACTGATTAGTTATGTGCATGTTTTAATACAATTTTGGATGATATAACAGTAGATTTCAGAAAGAAAACAATACAAACCCGTTAACCATATCAAAACTTCTACCGATCGCAACGATATGAATTTATTTATGTAATCCTATTAAATTATTTATAAATTGCACATAACCTTTTCCTATTGTTAAATCATTTTTGATTGATAGCACAGGAACATACGAAATAGGAAACACTTTATTAATACAAAGTTAGTTCAGTTTCCAATATTTCCATCGTCTTTTATCTTTTTATATCTTCTTTTTAGTCCAAAATGCCTGCTGACGACCTATACTGGAATCCTGTGGACCTAGACACGGAAGAATCAAGTAATTTCCACAAAACTTACATCGATCCTTGGGACTTGGAGAATTATGCATACATGAGGCAACATCTAGACTCCTTGGAGCTATCTTCTGAAGGTAGCAGTGGTCCCAGAGAACCAGTGGACATGTCTCCACCTTTTTCCTACGTCCATGCTGAACGTCGACCCAATCTTGACAGGTATGGCAGCATTATGACGTCAGAACATACCACGACGTCGAATTATGCAGCCATTGATGAAATCAACGCCATGAGGGACGATGGCTACTATAAATCTAGAGTACCTAGACCTGATGGTAGAAGGAAGAGTAGGAGCTCTTATAGAGAACATGGTAAGTCTAATTATCAAGATTTAACGAAATATCCATTCAAATCTCCCGCTCATAATGTAATAAGAGCTTTTTTGACATATTGCGGATCTAACCTCAAAATGAAACGTTTTTATTAAGAAATTCACACACAGTAACATTTTCCTGCTGCAAATAACTTTTTTCTTTGTTCAAGGGGTTGTCCCTGATAATATGTATACATATTTTTTCAATAAGGGTTCTGAAAATACTTGCAAATATTCATAACGTGTAGCCGATGTTAGCGCCCTCTACATTCGCCCGTTCAGGGGATAGTTATGCAATAGTTATTGCATAACTATTGCTAAACACACAATAATAACAGTACAGATAACTTCTGTGCATATATGCTAATTTTCCAACGGAAAATAGGTAATTGGTGATTCGTCATTTCCTGTTCAAATATTGCGTATTATGTTGATTTGATACGTGCATTTCCGACTGAATTTTGCGTTTGAAATCGTGCGGAGATCACTTAGATCTAATCTGACCCACTTTATATAACCTTAACCAATTGAAAAAAAGACTTGTTGTTGAGTGGAGATCTATGTTTTTCACTACTCATTTATATATAGGTTACAAGTTGTTCTGGATTCTACAGTCTAGAATCTTAAGCTGTTTTTGGATTAATCTTAATCCGAAGAAGGCATTATGTGTGTTTTACTAAAATGATCAACTCTCGAATGTCAGGTCTATGTATAGGCTGTTTTATAACCTATTTTTTTCAGTTTGCTGTAGAATTTAAAGGACACTTTTTGGTTCATCCTATACTACGACTTATAAAAACTGTTATAAAAAACTAATTTACATATCCTGATATTTATTAGTCACACAGTGTTTATTTTAATATGTATTTGGTCCTTATTTTGAATAGGTGCGCGTTAAAATAATCCGTTTCCGTTATATAACCTGCGTTGAATATATTCATGACAATGACAGTTATCCGCTACTGGTGCACTATTTTTGTATCAGAATGAATAACTTTTCGCACGGATAAGTCTGTAAAAAAACGTATCTTCCACAATTCTGTTGATTCAGACGTTATAATTTAGTTAATTTTGTTGTACCATAGTTACGTTTCTAAAGAAAGACATTACAAAGACAATTTTAACAACACGCAACCAGATTGCAATCATCTATGGACAAATTTCTCATAATACTTGTCCCATTTTCGCGAGCAGAAAACCATTTGTTGTTTAATTTCGTTCTAGTCGCTCTTATAGACCGTATCGAATCGTGAAAATTTCACCATCCATATTGCATTATTAATATTCCCTGTGATCCTTTTCACCTCAATGAACGAAAGAGTCGCCGCTCTGGTGGTGAAAGTATTAACTAGTGTCTTCAGGATAATTTTCATAACTTATATGGTGCATAGGACATAGGAACGACAAAAAAAGAAGCAGCAGAAGTAAGACGTATTGTTGTATTGTTCTGGGTTGTACACCAGAAGAACCTCAACAGGCTGAAGTAATCTTTTGGAGAAACACCAATCAACTTCCTCGGCAAATTTAGCACCTACGAGTGTCCAAACTCATCTAAGGCATTAAAAAAATCCTCAAGAGGCTGAAGGAAGCTTTTGGACAAACACCAATCAAACTTATCGGGCAAACTCATTTTTTAAAGCAAATACTGCACCAATGAATGTCCAAAGAGTTATACACCGGAAGAAATTTCCTCAAGAGGCTGAAGCAATCTTTTGGACAAACACCAATCAACTTCCTCGGCAAATTTAGCACCTACGAGTGTCCAAACTCATCTAAGTCATTAAAGAATTCCTCAAGAGGCTGAAGGAAGCTTTTGGACAAACACCAATCAAACTTATCAGGCAAACTCAACTTTTTGAATGAAATATTGCACCAGTGAATGTCCAAAGGGTTGTACACCGGAAGAAATATCCTCAAGAGGCTGAAGCAATCTTTTGGACAAACACCAATCAACTTCCTCGGCAAATTTAGCACCTACGAGTGTCTAAACTCATCTAAGTCATTAAAAAATTCCTCAAGAGGCTGAAGGAAGCTTTTGGACAAACACCAATCAAACTTATCGGGCAAACTCATTTTTTAAAGCAAATACTGCACCAATGAATGTCCAAAGAGTTATACACCGGAAGAAATTTCCTCAAGAGGCTGAAGCAATCTTTTGGACAAACACCAATCAACTTCCTCGGCAAATTTAACACCTACGAGTGTCCAAACTCATCTAAGGCATTACAAAATTTCTCAAGAGGCTGAAGCAATCTTTTGGACAAACACCAATCAACTTCTTCAACAAATTTAACACCTACGGATGTCCAAACTCGTTTATATCATTAAATCAGTCTTTCCCAACTTTTTTCAAGGGCCGAAATAAAAGCTTTTTGGGGGAGCAGCGGTTCCCAACCTTTTTCTAGGGGTTCGCCTTTGAAAAAGGTTGGGAAACGGTGCTCTAATGACATGAAGCACGTAAATATTGAAGCGTGAAGATCTAAAGAGAAAACCTCTGATCTGGTGACATCTTGAGCTCTTGTGTGTTAATTAGAAATGGACTCTCGTAAATTAGAGAGTCAGCCGGTAGATGCTGTGTGTGTGATTGCTTTTCTTGTTTTTGCGAAGGAAGTTACATTCAGTGGCGTCCTTGCAAGTGGTAATTATGTACAACGCAAGTACACTTATGGAACGAGGTTGTGAAATCTTTATTATAATGATGGACATGTCCAATAATGTACAACGGCGACATGTGGCAATTGCAATTTAAGAATCTTTTGAAATCAATTAAAGTCTTTTTGTTCTTTCTGCAATGTTAAGAAATATAAAAAAAAATCACAAATTTACATCTTTTACGTCAAACTGATAGCAGTTCATGACCATGTTTGGTTGCATAAGCTACACCAAACAAAAAACCGAAAGTTCCGCTTTACTTAATACAAATTTGTAACGTCTTTCTTTACGGTTGGTGATAACCACTAATTGATCAATAATCCGTTTGTTTAACGGCTCATTTGTCTAATTGTCTGAGAACAGGAAAGCGAAGTTAGCCTCATTTCGACTAATTTCGCGCAGAGTTGCGCGACTCAAATTGTGCATAAAATCGAACATTTGACGTAAAGGAAAACTCTAACTTTCCCCGGGTATAATAAAAGTGTTTATCTGTCATCGGAGATGCAATTTTTAGGTGTATCGAGCTGTAAATCAACGATTTTCTAATTGAGAAAATCGTACATTAACAGGTCGAAAGTGAATGTTTGTCGTTTATGTACCATGAAAAAAGAGGCTCACGCATTTTCTATGTGAACGTGCGGCAACCATAAATTTGCAATGGTCGACTTTCACATTAGACCGAATGCGCAATTATTATTGTACAATTGAATTCTATTGGTTAATTATTGCGATTGCATTCGGTAAATATGTCATTTATACTCAATGCACTTTTTTTTGATTATCTAGCATCTGGTTTGATCAATTACAGCATTATTTAGGCTTATGTCATTTAATTGTAACGTTAATTCGCCTCAACGATCGAAAGAGTCGCCGCTCTGGTGGTGAAAGTATTAACTAGTGTCTTTGAGTATAATTTCATCGGTATTTAAATCTAAAAGATGAAAAACGACAAAAAAGAAGCACCAGAAGTAAGACCTATTGTTGCGTTCCACAATGCAATTCTTATAACATGTTTCCTAAAGGGAAAAGGTTACACAGTGAGTGGCGATGTGTACTAAAAATTGGCAAAAATGTCTAATGACATATGCTAGTGTGATCAAAGCATTTTCTAAAAGAAGATTTGTACACGAATAAATCAAGATGAGTGTACAGTAAAGAAATCATATTGTTTTTAAGTTTGACATATTACGCATCTAACTTCAAAATGAAACATAGCGCCCTCTACATTCGCCTGTTCAGGCGAATATAAAAACATGGCGGACGAAATATTTGCTTCATGACTGTTGCTTAGCAACAATGACTGTTGCTTAGCAACAACGTCAAACAAGATGTACTTTTCCACAATATGGTTGACGTTTTTTTAAGCAGTTTATCTAATAATAATAATAGTAACAATAGAACAATAATATTTCTATTATACAATACGATAACTTTAGTCAATTTGTTGCAGAGGAAAGCATTTATTATGACGACGAGGACGACACCTCGCGGTACATGTACGAACGAAGCAGAACACAAGCGCTAAACAAAATTCCAGCGGCTAAAATCAGAAGACGGCGAAGCTACAGCTACAGCCAAGGGGATTATGGGTACGTAACATAACCTGAAAACAGGTTCTTCAATCTCCGAATTTAGTTACACAATTTATTTTCTCCCAAAGGTATGAACCTGTTAGTTCGGTGTATAGCCGCTTGGATGACTTGAGAAGCATGGGTGAAGTTTCCTCGCCGATTTACGACGATATCCGAGCACCGACGCCGACACCGACTAATTTTGGTTTGAGCACGTACGGACATTTGAAAATCGACTATTCCTACAGCTGGAATAACTTGAATAAGTACATCTATCATTGATCCGGTTGAATTACGAAATTTTGTATCGGTAGTTCAGCCGTTCGATAATAGATGGCGTTTTGTATGTATTTATCTAACCTTTAAAGATAACCACAACGTTTTCTACAAAATAATTATGTTGTTTTAATTGTGTCAAAGATTTGTTATACCGATGTTGTCTTTTGGTGTTGTTTTAGTAGTATTAGCACCCTTTTGTATTATGAGTGTAGTTTTAAGGACAAATGTTTTCGTATTTATTATTATTAAAAGAGACAGTACTTGTTGTTGTGCGTTTTATTTTTTCTTGAGCTGTTGGTAATGAACTATATGTGACTCAATGAAGTAAATCTGTGTTCAGAGTGACTGTATATTTCAACCCTTTCAATGAATCTATGTAATTTAGTTGATCTGCATAAAAAATGCACAAGTCAACAAAATGTTATTGCCACAGAACGCCTGCTGTTTATGCAACACCCACGACTTTGCGCATTTTTTTCTTGCATTGTTGGTAGTATTAAGTAAACTCGGATGCCATGCCATCTTTTGACCGTTGTACGGACTAAACCCGAATTGGTATTGACATAGATCCTTTTGATTGTTACTGAGGGTGGGCTGTAGACCCTGTTAGCACAAAAAACTCAAAAAACATAAAAATGGCACTTGGACCCTTTTGATTTACTACTCTCCAATTCGTTATACGGAAATATGCCATTGTTTAGTTGTTTTGTAAACCTCAAGTAGCTACCTGTTATATCTTTATCTCACTTGTGTTATAAAAATCGCGCACAATCACTGCATGCACGTGAGGCCAACATGATGTACACAGTTGAAACAGTAGCATAACAAAATCTGAAAAAAAATGTACTTAGGCAATAGTTCTATAAATTGATATGATTATGTTGAATGTACAGATTGTGTACCTAGAAATTCTCAACTCAAAATGTTGTTCTTTACTTTGTATGTAATACAAGAAGTCTCCAAAGTTTGGAATATTTCTACATTGTCATTATTCGTGTAAATTAATCAGTAATTTTTGTGTGCCTGAGTTGAGATATGTAGAACACACGTGTGATAATAAAATATGTTGCGCCTCTAAAACATGCAAACAAATAAAACTCAGCTCATCAATTATTACTGCCGTTAATGTTATCTATTAATTGATTGTGTGCCGATTGAGGATTACCACTGGCATTAAAAATGGTTAATTACATCCGTAACTGTTATTGTAATCTTTATTTTCTATGTATTAGTCACGTAATAGTATATTATTATACAAGTTTTATAAGACGTCAAATTGGTCCATGAGTTGTTTGGGGCACGAGGAGCGCCAGCGAAGAGTGCTCCAAATGAACGAATGCGCCAATATGTCTTATAAAACGAGTGTAATATACTATTTTTTCTACTTTGCGTCATTAATTTTACAAAAATTTAGAAGTATGTTAGGTAAAATTCCAATCTAGAGTATTTATGGGTGCAACCGTTGGTAACACTGTCATCTGTCACATAAATTCAAATATCTGTGAAAAAGTAAATATTGATAATTATTATATACCATCATATACTAGTAGTACGAAACCTAGGATGCAACACGCATGTTTAAATATGTATAAAAATATACATACTTCGCAGTTTGTGCGATTCTAAAAAATCAGTTTGTGCTTACTTTTGTGGTTATGTGTATTTTCGTTTGACATGCATTTGATATCAATGTCACCAATCTTAGAAAAAAGTTACTAAAAACGGTGTTACAATTTGCTAATTGTAACACCGAAAACAGTGTTACAATGTGTGCATTGTGAATGCAAAGTAGAAAAAATTAAATTATGTACTTGTACGTGGTACCTTTTTGCCTTTTGTTATGTTACGTTTTTGTGGTTCTGTTTTACACGTGTAAAACACAAAAACAATGCCTTCCAAATGACCTACGCGTTCAAAACAAATTTCCAATTAATTGTTTTGATAATAAAAATGTTAATCGAAGCTAGAAGGAAAGAAAAAATGTTAATACGTTGTATGTATATTTATAGAAACGAGTTTTGCAACTTCGATCCTTGCTTCTATGAATAAGAGGCATCTTTTATTAATTATAAATATCTGAATTTAAAAATAACACGAAAAAATCTAGTTCGAAAGATTTAAAACTATATAAATAACTTAGCAAGTTAAAAGTATGTCAAACTTCGTGTTGAAAAAGTCCAAATTGGTCCAGAACAAATCAAAAGAACAATGTACAGGGACAAAAGTACTGCTTTCAAGCTGCGTTTTGATGAATCGATAAAAAGCCACCATACAGATGGATCGTGGGGAACATCAAACTCGTTCATAAGACCCTCAACATCCTGACATACACGTAAAAATCCTTCCATTTTAAAATATGCTTTAAAAAGCTCGTTACAAAAAGATTCAATTCCTATAGCCTAGAACCCAATAACTCGGCTTTTTCTTTTGATAAAAAAAGTCTTTATAGGATGAGGTGTTTAGAGTAAAAAGATATATTGTATGGATATCTTCTCCCTGGTCAAAATTGATCATTTTCTTGAGGACATGCTTTTTTGTTAAAATAAACTATCACAGAGGTAGTTTTACCAGCTGAACTGTACAAACACGTGTTGGCAATCAAAATCCCCCTGTAAAGACACCCAAGGGGCTATATCCCTACCCAATAAAGTATCAAATATCACAAAAAACAACAAAATTCCAATCTCCAGTGACGTGAACGGTTAGAGCGACAGATTAACTAACCAAAGTACCGTTGTTATCCAATCCGGTACTTCTGAATGACTCTCTGGTAGCTTAATAATAAATGGTACGAATCGGTACGGTATATACACTTTCCCTCTCTCTTATCTGACGCTAGTTCGTTCCACAATTGTAGTTCGTTCCCACTTTAACACCGTGCGAGTAAAGGCAAAGCACAACAATCAGAAGCGTGGCCGTCCGTGGTGCTATCGAAGATCAACAAACAATTTCGAATCGCTAAACAAGTGCACGCGTGCGGAACCACAGTGCGGCGCGAAAATCAGTGCCAAAATTTTGTATATTTTTGAAGCGAGGTATGGCGGAAAGTAATGGCACCATGTGGACGATACGTAAGTTGGGTATTTTGTTTCTTTCGTATTGTTGTTGGAGAATTTTGTATTGTTTTGAGATTCTTGCGTGGTCGACCTTCGATTTTATACGTGCCTTGTGTTTCTTGTTCTCTCTTTTTGCTGTTGGTGAATTAATTGCAAGACTGTTGTATTGTTACAAGCGTAAACAGTTAGGTAACTTTCTTATAGCTTCTTATGACTTGTTTTGCTATTAGTATTTGTACATAATACATAAATTTGATAGATTTGTAGCTATAATTCCCAGAAATATTTGGGTTTTAAGTATTTGAGAGTTAAGTATGCTATTAACTAAAGCAATTTGTGCTCAATGTCAATGAAATGTTGAGGTCGAATACAGCCGAATGTTTACCGTATGTAAATTCAATAATATTTTGATTTCAAACGTGTTTTAATTCATTCCAATGTAAAATGTTTATTTTACGAGTAATTTGGCTTTGTGGCTAGAAAATTTAAACATTTTTTAGGTAGGTGAACTAAATTCGTAATTTATAGGAGGTTGGATGGCATTTAAGGACTAAAGACTTTACCTGAAGGGGTGTCTGG
The DNA here is from genome assembly GCA_963971325.1 of Aphodius granarius. Taxonomy (NCBI): domain Eukaryota; kingdom Metazoa; phylum Arthropoda; class Insecta; order Coleoptera; family Scarabaeidae; genus Aphodius; species Aphodius granarius. The sequence goes on from OZ020223.1 coordinate 33,547,203, forward strand.
TACCTGTTTCCTATTTTCTATATATCTTACCCTATTTTTGACAATATTCTACCTCTCATCTCGGGACAGATGCAATAAAACAGCAGGTAGTCCCAATAATCAATAAACTTGTCTTGGGTCAGGAAAGTTGAATTTTATGCCTAGAAAGAATTGAATTCGCAAAAACCAGATGCAATAAAACAACAGGTAGTCCCAATAAACTTTTCTTGGGTCAGGGAAGTTGTATTTTATGACTAGAAAGAATTTAATTCGCAAAAACCAGATGCAATAAAACAACAGGTAGTCCCAATAATCAATAAACTTGTCTTGGGTCAGGAAAGTTGAATTTTATGCCTAGAAAGAATTGAATTCGCAAAAACCAGATGCAATAAAACAACAGGTAGTCCCAATAAACTTTTCTTGGGTCAGGGAAGTTGTATTTTATGACTAGAAAGAATTTAATTCGCAAAAACCAGATGCAATAAAACAACAGGTAGTCCCAATAAACTTTTCTTGGGTCAGGGAAGTTGAATTTTATGACTAGAAAGAATTTAATTCGCAAAAACCAGATGCAATAAAACAACAGTGGGACTACCTGTTGCAAAAACCAGATGCAATAAAACAACAGGTAGTCCCAATAAACTTTTCTTGGGTCAGGGAAGTTGTATTTTATGACTAGAAAGAATTGAATTCGCAAAAACCAGATGCAATAAAACAACAGGTAGTCCCAATAAACTTTTCTTGGGTCAGGGAAGTTGTATTTTATGACTAGAAAGAATTTAATTCGCAAAAACCAGATGCAATAAAACAACAGGTAGTCCCAATAAACTTTTCTTGGGTCAGGGAAGTTGTATTTTATGACTAGAAAGAATTTAATTCGCAAAAACCAGATGCAATAAAACAACAGGTAGTCCCAATAAACTTTTCTTGGGTCAGGGAAGTTGAATTTTATGACTAGAAAGAATTTAATTCGCAAAAACCAGATGCAATAAAACAACAGTGGGACTACCTGTTGCAAAAACCAGATGCAATAAAACAACAGGTAGTCCCAATAAACTTTTCTTGGGTCAGGGAAGTTGTATTTTATGACTAGAAAGAATTTAATTCGCAAAAACCAAATGCAATAAAACAACAGGTAGTCCCAATAAACTTTTCTTGGGTCAGGGAAGTTGTATTTTATGACTAGAAAGAATTTAATTCGCAAATAACCAGATGCAATAAAACAACAGGTAGTCCCAATAAACTTTTCTTGGGTCAGGGAAGTTGTATTTTATGACTAGAAAGAATGTAATTCGCAAAAACCAGATGCAATAAAACAACAGGTAGTCCCAATAAACTTTTCTTGGGTCAGGGAAGTTGTATTTTATGACTAGAAAGAATTTAATTCGCAAAAACCAGATGCAATAAAACAACAGGTAGTCCCAATAAACTTTTCTTGGGTCAGGGAAGTTGAATTTTATGACTAGAAAGAATTTAATTCGCAAAAACCAGATGCAATAAAACAACAGTGGGACTACCTGTTGCAAAAACCAGATGCAATAAAACAACAGGTAGTCCCAATAAACTTTTCTTGGGTCAGGGAAGTTGTATTTTATGACTAGAAAGAATTTAATTCGCAAAAACCAAATGCAATAAAACAACAGGTAGTCCCAATAAACTTTTCTTGGGTCAGGGAAGTTGTATTTTATGACTAGAAAGAATTTAATTCGCAAATAACCAGATGCAATAAAACAACAGGTAGTCCCAATAAACTTTTCTTGGGTCAGGGAAGTTGTATTTTATGACTAGAAAGAATGTAATTCGCAAAAACCAGATGCAATAAAACAACAGGTAGTCCCAATAAACTTTTCTTGGGTCAGGGAAGTTGTATTTTATGACTAGAAAGAATTTAATTCGCAAAAACCAGATGCAATAAAACAACAGTGGGACTACCTGTTGCAAAAACCAGATGCAATAAAACAACAGGTAGTCCCAATAAACTTTTCTTGGGTCAGGGAAGTTGTATTTTATGACTAGAAAGAATTTAATTCGCAAAAACCAGATGCAATAAAACAACAGTGAGACTACATGTTGCAAAAACCAGATGCAATAAAACAACAGGTAGTCCCAATAAACTTTTCTTGGGTCAGGGAAGTTGTATTTTATGACTAGAAAGAATGTAATTCGCAAAAACCAGATGCAATAAAACAACAGGTAGTCCCAATAAACTTTTCTTGGGTCAGGGAAGTTGTATTTTATGACTAGAAAGAATTTAATTCGCAAAAACCAGATGCAATAAAACAACAGTGGGACTACCTGTTGCAAAAACCAGATGCAATAAAACAACAGGTAGTCCCAATAAACTTTTCTTGGGTCAGGGAAGTTGTATTTTATGACTAGAAAGAATTTAATTCGCAAAAACCAGATGCAATAAAACAACAGTGAGACTACATGTTGCAAAAACCAGATGCAATAAAACAACAGGTAGTCCCAATAAACTTTTCTTGGGTCAGGGAAGTTGTATTTTATGACTAGAAAGAATGTAATTCGCAAAAACCAGATGCAATAAAACAACAGGTAGTCCCAATAAACTTTTCTTGGGTCAGGGAAGTTGTATTTTATGACTAGAAAGAATTTAATTCGCAAAAACCAGATGCAATAAAACAACAGTGGGACTACCTGTTGCAAAAACCAGATGCAATAAAACAACAGGTAGTCCCAATAAACTTTTCTTGGGTCAGGGAAGTTGTATTTTATGACTAGAAAGAATTTAATTCGCAAAAACCAGATGCAATAAAACAACAGTGAGACTACATGTTGCAAAAACCAGATGCAATAAAACAACAGGTAGTCCCAATAAACTTTTCTTGGGTCAGGGAAGTTGTATTTTATGACTAGAAAGAATTTAATTCGCAAAAACCAGATGCAATAAAACAACAGTGGGACTACCTGTTGCAAAAACCAGATGCAATAAAACAACAGGTAGTCCCAATAAACTTTTCTTGGGTCAGGGAAGTTGTATTTTATGACTAGAAAGAATTTAATTCGCAAAAACCAGATGCAATAAAACAACAGTGGGACTACATGTTGCAAAAACCAGATGCAATAAAACAACAGGTAGTCCCAATAAACTTTTCTTGGGTCAGGGAAGTTGTATTTTATGACTAGAAAGAATTTAATTCGCAAAAACCAGATGCAATAAAACAACAGTGGGACTACCTGTTGCAAAAACAAGATGCAATAAAACAACAGGTAGTCCCAATAAACTTTTCTTGGGTCAGGGAAGTTGTATTTTATGACTAGAAAGAATTTAATTCGCAAAAACCAGATGCAATAAAACAACAGGTAGTCCCAATAAACTTTTCTTGGGTCAGGGAAGTTGTATTTTATGACTAGAAAGAATTTAATTCGCAAAAACCAGATGCAATAAAACAACAGGTAGTCCCAATAAACTTTTCTTGGGTCAGGGAAGTTGTATTTTATGACTAGAAAGAATTTAATTCGCAAAAACCAGATGCAATAAAACAACAGTGGGACTACATGTTGCAAAAACCAGATGCAATAAAACAACAGGTAGTCCCAATAAACTTTTCTTGGGTCAGGGAAGTTGTATTTTATGACTAGAAAGAATTTAATTCGCAAAAACCAGATGCAATAAAACAACAGTGGGACTACCTGTTGCAAAAACCAGATGCAATAAAACAACAGGTAGTCCCAATAAACTTTTCTTGGGTCAGGGAAGTTGTATTTTATGACTAGAAAGAATTTAATTCGCAAAAACCAGATGCAATAAAACAACAGGTAGTCCCAATAAACTTTTCTTGGGTCAGGGAAGTTGTATTTTATGACTAGAAAGAATTTAATTCGCAAAAACCAGATGCAATAAAACAACAGGTAGTCCCAATAAACTTTTCTTGGGTCAGGGAAGTTGTATTTTATGACTAGAAAGAATTTAATTCGCAAAAACCAGATGCAATAAAACAACAGGTAGTCCCAATAAACTTTTCTTGGGTCAGGGAAGTTGTATTTTATGACTAGAAAGAATTTAATTCGCAAAAACCAGATGCAATAAAACAGCAGGTCCGAAGAAATAAAATCAGTCAGTTTGATATCTTTTACGTTGATTTATGCTTTGAAAAATGGGCTGTATTTTTTGATATAGAGTATGTTTATTATTTGTGTGTCGTGTGTCATCACTATGTTATGCAGGGTAGCAAGAAATCATTGTTGTTAAAAATAGAAATCCAATTAAAAAAAAAATAATATGTGATATTGATAAAGCATGCAGTCATCTTACATTCCTAAGATAACTTATTAGACCGTTATTATATGTTAATGTACTCTAAACGGAAAATGTGTAGTCGTTACTTTAAAAGATATGTAAAAATACTTTCCTCCTTGTTGTAACAAACATTCTACATTACGTTCCCTTCCTTTCGATAAGTTTGAACTTTGTTCGTTGCGATAACCATGGAAAATGAATAGGCAAATAAATAACTATGACTAATCCAGTTTTTGTGACTCGTGTAGTTAGAATGAAAAAAAAATCAGTACAACAAAATGCTGTTCACTTGAATTAAATTGCAAAACGTTTAACTGCTTTTTGTCATGTTTTTATTAGATCGTTCTACTTTCCTATTAAATTATTTTAATCAATTTATAAGAAATATACGTCCTTCTATGTTTATAATACACTCGAATCCATTCTTTATAATATTGTGTACATAAAATTAATTAACAAACAACGCAATTAGTAGTGCTGATAAGTATGTAATATAATACTGATACCACTAATCTCTCAGCCGCTGCGTGCGACAATTTTTGATGGAACTAATATCATATTAGGCGATATAAATTCCCACTCATCGATGCTTTTGCGTGCACGGATTATATGTGGTATAATATGAAATTATATGGCAAAAATTAGTCATATCCGGTCTTATAATGCATTTTTTTCCCTAACTTGTCAATTGTGAACCTGAATGATACAATAACAAATTAAATTCCGTAAATGTATCGTCAGTTTTTGCATGCAGTTTATGTATAAACTTGTACAAAATCGAGAGCGTTTTATCTAGAAATCGTAAAATGTATCTCAGCGTCTGTATCAAATATCAAAATTTGATATTGTTTTGTAGGTAGGTATGTACATCTTGCCCAGATAGTAAACAATAAAAAAAATTATCTAAAAGTCATTTATATTGCCACACAATTAAGATGTAAACACACAAAGCAAGAATTTACTATAAACAGATCCATAAAATTGTAAAGGCAGAAATAGGAATTTTTAAATTGGTGTACTGTTGACTTTGTTCGAACAGAATGAACTGGAATGACGTAAGTATTGTTTTAAGCAAGAATATTCCAAAGAACATAGTAAATGATGAGGTGGCTCCACCTAACATTTACATTAATAAAACTCGACGTGAGTTTGGCAAATAATTTATTTCATAAAATGAACTGAAACTACTGAAACTGATGTTCGATATGTCTTTCGTTCTCTTCGATGCAATAACTCTAATAGCACAAGGGAACAAGGGTCTCACAACCAGAACAATGTGGACTTATGAAACATAATGCGTATTGTTATCGGCTATATTTGCAGCAAAAATTCCTCTAGGCGATTATGAGAAATAATTTCCAGTGGTTAGTAACAAGATTACTAACTAGTCCAGGCAAAATTTAATTAAAATAACACCTAATCCAATACAGAATTTTGATTTGAGAAACTTAAAACAGTTGTTTTAGTTAATCATATAAATATATGAAGAAATCAAAGAATCATATCTAATTCATTACTATTATTATAATTTGCACGACCAGATGAATACACTATGTTGTACGTGACATCTTGTTATGTAGATCACACATATAGTGTGCGAATGTATAAGATATAATCTTATCTTCAACGCAATTTATGGATCTCTACATCCTATGAACACAGCATCTTATAATCTTTTTAATTATTTGACCGAATGCATCATATTTATTATACTAAACTGTCTTAAAAGGATTATGGTTGTATTGTATGATCACGACATACATCCATCATTGATACAATCTTTATTAGGTAACTTAGACATGGAAGATATATGCATATACAGAAATAACTTTACCAAGAATATAACATTTGATGATAAAAGATATTATTTCATTTATAGATGATTCCACGCAACTTCCAGACCTGGACGAAGAAGAACATCCTCCAGAATCCATAGCAACGGTTGTTATCATAGTATTAGCAGCAGCTGCAGTAATAGCAATACTTTTCATAATCGCAGTATTCATAGATTGTCGACAGCAGTAAGAAACATGTTTTTACAGTCTCGTGTACTAATCTAATATATTTTTAATCTTTTACAGAAAAATCCACAACGCTAGGAAGCAAAAATCAAAGAAAGTACTTAAATCTATTATTCCGCAACTGACCAAAGGGGATGACCAAGTGTCGATAGTAAACCACATGCAGGAAGAGAATGCAACTGATCCTTCAGCCATCATAGTCTGATTATTGTGATATTATAGTATTATTTTAATGTTATTTTATAGTGAAATAATTGTAACGTAAGTTTTATGTAATATATAGGTCGGCGTACACAACGGACAAAGTGTCTTTTTTAATTAATTTAATTACCGCTGTGTTGCCGTCCCAAGTGTTTAGGAAGATAAACAGTTATCATGATCTACGAAATTATTTTGTTCGACATTGGAGATTTATTTGTATTACAGTACATTCTAATATGCTGTCATCCAGATCTCGCAGATATATGCTATATTTAGCCAACATTCAAAACATAACAAATACAATATAGTTTTTTGACTGCTATTCATAATAAATTATTTTTACTTTACGATTAGTACCTTAGAAGGAAAGCATTGTAATCGACCGATATGTGTGGGTATGTCTGTGATCACGATAGCGTTCCAGAGTGGCTGTGGCTTCACAAAATTGAATAATAACACAATTGTTTAGACAATAGTGTCAACAATTGAGTCTTTCAAGTTTTCTAGAAATTATTTCAACGTGATTCAATGACGGTTTTCTTTGCAATCGTCATCGCTATTTATCGTCAAAATATGATACCTAATATTTAGGTTTAATTGTCCTGTACGTCAGTAGTGGGCGATGTATTTTTTAATTAAACGTGTTGATTCTGAAAAGATATGATATCTTTAGATTCTGATATTACGAACCGGATTCAGCAAAGAGAATCGAATGTATTTGCTGGAATGATGTAAAGTAAGCACTAAAGAATTAATTAATTAATTAAAAGATTTTCCTGAAATCATATTTCATATTTTATATTTCTTATTTATTATATGGGAAATACCTACCAGGGAATGACTGGCTGCTGTTACACATAATGTTAAGCAATACGTCAATTCGTAAAAAAATGATTTATCACTACCATAAAAATACCTGTGTCTATAAAAGTATCGTAAATAATGAATACAATAGAAGGGTATTAATGTTAAGACTTGCGCCAAAATACCTCAGTGAATTTAGATAAAAAAATACCTCGGGACACCTCCACCTCACTTTCTGTCTACCTAGTTGACGTTTTAAAACTTCTAAAACGTTTTAGTGGACACTGACACTAGGTTGGAATCCAGAGTGACTGCAGCTTCAAGAAATTGAATTGTGGCTTCATTGAAATTAAACTTCAATTCCTGAATTTCAGTTTTAAAGCTAGTTTTGACGTTTCTTTTACACAATTACAGAAAGACGTTTGAATGAAATGGTTTTATTTGAAATAAAGATTGGCCTTGAAGTAAATAAATATTTGAAATTATTTGGAAGAGAAAGACATAGATTTGAGTGAAAATATTAGACATGGCAACAAAAAAATTTTGATAGACTCTGATTATGAAGTACTCATTGTATAATTAGTTGCTTTGAGTTGGCTCCAGTTCTCGTGATCAAAACCAATTTTTGAACTAGCTTTTTGAAATATAACATGTTACTCTACAACTTTCTGCTGCTTTTTTATTGGGTCAGCAAAATGGATACACTAAATATTCCTGTTTTCTTTGTCTGTGTGATAGTCGTGCAAAAAATGAACACTGGGATAGGAAAACCTGGCCGTCGAGAGTAAATATGAACGTAGGAAAAGCTAACATCGTTCATGAACCAATATGTCGAGAACAAATAATTCTTCCACCACGACATATTGACAATTTTTGAACTAGCTTTTTGAAATATAACATGTTACTCTACAACTTTCTGCTGCTTTTTTATTGGGTCAGCAAAATGGATACACTAAATATTCCTGTTTTCTTTGTCTGTGTGATAGTCGTGCAAAAAATGAACACTGGGATAGGAAAACCTGGCCGTCGAGAATAAATATGACCGTAGGAAAAGCTAACATCGTTCATGAACCAATATGTAGAGAACAAATAATTCTTCCACCACGACATATTGACAATTTTTGAACTAGCTTTTTGAAATATAACATGTTACTCTACAACTTTCTGCTGCTTTTTTATTGGGTCAGCAAAATGGATACACTAAATATTCCTGTTTTCTTTGTCTGTGTGATAGTCGTGCAAAAAATGAACACTGGGATAGGAAAACCTGGCCGTCGAGAATAAATATGACCGTAGGAAAAGCTAACATCGTTCATGAACCATTGATAAGTCGAGAACAAATAATTCTTCCACCACGACATATTAAATTTGGGTTTATTAAACAGTTTGTGAAAACTTTATATAAGAATGGTGTTTGTTCCAAATATATTTAATCATTTTCTGGCCTCAATAGAGGAAAATTAGAAGCCGGTATCTTTGATGGACCACAAATGACTTAGGTTGAAGCATGGACAAGCTTTGTATCAGTTATTGAACATTCTTCGGGAAATCACCAAGCTGAACAATATTAACAACACAAATCATTGACAAAATGCTTAAACATTTTGAAAAACTAATGAGTACGAAGTTACATTATTTTCATAGTCATTTAGATACATTTCTTGACGATCTGAGTGCTTACCATGAAGAACCAGAGCAACGGTTTCAGCAGTATATCAAGATAACGGAGGAATGATATGAAGGCCGATGGTATTGCCATATAATAGCAGACTACTGTTGGACCTTAGAAAGGGACTGTCCTGAACAAAAATTCACATAAAATATGTGTGGTTTTCTATTGAATTTTTGTTCATAAATCCTTTATCTCAAAAAGTAGAGAATTTAATAAATATTTTGTTATTTTGATATTTAGTAGACCAGAATTAATGAATTGAATCAAAAACGTGCGACGCTGACAGTCTCTAGTTACACGTTGGCTTAGTTTGAGCTTATATAAGCTATACATCCTGTCTGCATTTGGGATTAAGTCTGTAGTCTTTACTAAAGATTTCCGTGGAGAAAAATAATCTAATATGTCCAGCATAATCTTTTATTGTGTTTTTCGACAAGGGTCCTTGATTATAATCCAAACATAATTAAATAATGATTAAAAAGATTATTTATATCATGTCCTGGTCATTCTAAATATGTAGATACCTATTCCAAAAAAACAGGCTGCATCAATTTAAACTTATTGCTCATCACTGCTACCGTTTATAGAAAAAATCACACGGATCTGCTTCCGAATCTGAATTCTGAAGGGTCTACATCCTATGCAACATCATCGTTTCATATTAAAGTCTCTCAATAATCACATTTCGTTCCTATACGATTACAGATTAGATTAGAACAAGGTACTAATACGAACAGTCATATCAAATCGATATCAGTAAGTTGTTAAAAGTGCACAAGTGATTCCACAATACACCCAGACGGATCGGTGATGTCGAGAGTGTGTGATTAGAACGGACAAAAAAGATGGGTTCTAAGTGTTTCAAGGCGAAGAAACATCAAGAAGAACCACCTGAACCACAAGACAATCGACCATCCGAAGTTGACGTTTACACCAATGAGAAATTCCACGAAAAGGCGTACCAACAACTCAAGGATGATTTCGAAAATAACTTGGACATGTTTCTCTTGAACAATATATTGTTGTCGGTGATGTTCTACGAGAATTATGAGAAGTGAGTGTGAATTTTTGAAGAAAGTGTGTGCGTTTTTGCTTGTTTTTTTTTTGTACTAGTGGATTTATCGCTTTTGAAAGGGACTAGAGGAGATTAGATTATATCTACCAACCACTCATAAGCTCGGAATTCAACTGTTTTACTAATCTGACATCCTGTCTTTTTGTATTAACGATCATGATAATTAATCGTATCATTATGAGGACAGAGTGTCTGGTAAGAAATCATTTACAAAGGTGGCACAGTATTGTCGATAATAATATTCTATAATGATTTTCTTCTTTCATCATTCTATGAAATTGTTATATTCTTCATGATGAGTATGTTTATCGAAAGATAAAGTAAAGAACAATAATTATACGACCATAACAAAAATATTTACACCACATATTCTGTCTGCAAGATTTTGACTATTCTATAAATTATTATTAAACAACCTAGTTTTCCATTCACAATAGAAATAAATAAAAAAACTATTTGATAACGTAGCACGAACTTATCAGATAACACTGCACATTTTTCTTTAACAGCTATACAGTAGCTATGACGAAACTGCATAGGTATCAAGTGCTTTCAAACATGATTACTTTTTAACTATTTCCAAATTTGTACGTCAAATCCCAATCTTGCAAAACTTCATGAATATTTAGTACACCAAAAGTCTAACCTCTGATATAAGGCTTAAAACATGGCACTTTACTATTTCAATTCATGAGAAAAGTAGTTCGTGTTTGAGCATGATATTTCGCTCATACATTCCAGAGATGTGTTGAAAGGGTGGAAAGTTATTTACAAGTAAAGAATTTTGGGTTTTCCCTATAAATAAATACGCTAAACATTGACAATATTTCGGACTTGCAATTTGAATATTTTGCACGTCTATAGTTTTGTCTGACGTCGGTGTGAGAGGACAAACATCACTTTCACCCCAAGAAACATTCATGTACAATCCCGTTTTACTCAACATTTACCCACAATAAATTCCGGGGATCCATAAAAAGAAATTTAGTAACGCCTTGTTTTGAGAAAAAAATGTCTAGAATAATTGCAATGTACTGTCATCTTGTGGTGGTTAACAGAACTATAAGGCTACAGCTAATTCCCTAAACCAGCGTTTCCCAACCTTTTTCAAGGGTGGACCCCCAGCGCCATCTTACCATGGCCCGTGGACCCCCGAACAACTTTTATTTCCGCCCTTGAAAAAAAGTTGGGAAAGGCTGATTTAATGATAATATAAACGAGTTTGGACATTCGTAGGTGTTAAATTTGTCGAAGAAGTTGATTGGTGTTTGTCCAAAAGATGCATTGGTGCAATATTTCATTCAAGAAGTTGAGTTTGCGTGATAAGTTTGATTGGTGTTTGTCCAAAATCATTCTTCAGCCTCTTGAGGAAATTTGTAATGACCTAGATGAGTTTGGACATTTGTAAGTGCTAAATGGTTGTAAAATCTGGAAATTGGATTGTACTGTCTTTGATGGCGGCATCTAGCTTATATTATAGTTTGTTGCGCGTTCATTAGAAGTATAGCTAAGCGTTTACCTACTGCAACCAATGGTATTACATAACTAGTTAATAAACCATGCAAAGAATTTTTACGAATGAGAGCACGTTACTTGTATTACCAAATACATCATTTTTGGTTGGTACTAGTATGTTTACTGATATCACACTTGCACTTAACTTGCGTAAACATGATAGGTACATGATAGACATCATTGGTAGGATCAGCTGTTTATGGTCCGCAATGTTGTTTATTGAAATTTGAACCGTACGTTAAAATAAACAATATTTTTATCAAGTCCTCAATAATTTTCGAAGCCTACATAAAAGGTTGGTCATTTCTGAACAAATTCTCATCTTCAGAAGTTCTGATCTTCACAAATTTTGATCAGCAAATACTTGATGATCAAAAAATGATCCACTCGATACTTCTTGAACGCTGGAGTGGCATCAGTGAAGTGTTTAGAATATATATATTATTTCTATCAATGCCACAAATCGGCAGATCTTATCAAATAATGATTAATGTATTTGACGATAAAGCGAACAATCGATCGAACGTTTGTAGTAGCACTGCCACAAAATTCTCGGAAGTGATATAAATAAACAGAAATAAAAAACGTAATCGCAAACACCTGACATATATATATTTATAACGAATGTTGCCAAAGCCAAAATTAACATTTCTCTTTCGCTTTTAGGGAGATTGCTTCCATCAGAGAAGGCATAACAAAGACTGAAAAGGAAATTAACGACACCCTCATGAGGGAGCACTCCAGACAATGCATAATGACCGATTCCATGTTCCATAAGGTGAACCAAAGGGTTCGTTTCGTCGCCAGGCATGGCAAGAGGAAGAAAATCGTACAACCACTCATCCCAATGAGGATGTACATTGTTCAGGACACCATAGAGATTACCAATCAGACCGAGGAGACAGACCACTACAGTTTAATTGATAAACCAACCACTAAAGTCATGGTCGAACCATCAAATCATGCAGGTAAATATTTCAAGTGCATCCAGTACAAAAATCAATACACAATTGCATCGTTATCATGAGTCTGCAACTAATTGCCTGATAAGTGGTGTCAATCAAATGATCATATTAAACAAGAATTTGACTATTTTTTCAGGTTACGTAAAACTGAGGTTGATGCAAACTCCAAACATGAAAAGGTACCCCTCCCAAACATCCATGAGTTCTGTTCTGTACATGGATGGTCAAACAGCTCTTAAGAATGGTTACGTTGACACTCTGGAAGACCCAAGTCCATCAACGTCTTTTGATGGTGAGGAAAGCGATTATGATTATGCTCGAGTCAATGACGCGCGGACGGAACAACCAATCGAGCCAATTGAGAAAAGAAGTAATTCTGGAGGTCTGCCAAGTGGTTGTATCATCGACGTGAAGTTTAGGAACGCGCAGCAGAACGAAACTGAGTTGTACAAGATCGTGAAATACATCAATTCCGAACGATTCATGGTTCATTTCTCCAAAACTGAGTTCCCCTTGCAGATAGCGAAAGGTTTGGGTTACACCAAAGATGAAATAAAGAACGCGACGCATACAGCAACAGCTGTTTACTGCAGTCGCTTGGATAGCGAGAAAAACTGCGAAAGCAGAACGGAAATAGTACCAGCTGTATTGAACACGTTCCCTGATATGAGCTATTGGTCTGCTAGGGATAGGAAAACAGTAGTGGGGCCAAGTCCCCAGAATATCTTGTACATGTTCCCCACAAAGCGTATGGTGAAGGAAGTTTGCACGCAACCGTCGGTGGTTGTCCCTCGTGGTTACATGCAGAAGAAAGGGGACAACGTCGAGAAGAAATGCGAATGGGAGGTGGCGTTTCCAAAAGCGGAGAGGTACCTTATGGAACGAATGGTTCATGGACAAATCAGGTGTTTCCTCTTCTTGACAATACTCCTCAAGTCATTCATCGAACCCAAGACTGAACAAAAGGGTTTGACCATTGACCACATCAGGAACTTGATCTACTGGGAATGCGAAGATAACTATCTAGACTGGCCTGAGCATAGACTAGGTGACAAACTAAAGATAATCATGAAGAAGTTGTATCACACATTGGGCAGACGTTCCATGATGGATTACTTCGTGAAGGGGAAGAACGTCTTCGAGAACATTCCTACCAATGAGCTGTACCACGCTCAATCCATCGTCCATCAAGTCTTGGAAAACCCGGTTATGTTCGCTCTGAGCGGGCTAAAGAATTTAGAGGTGGTCACCGATTTCCCAACGTTGGATTTCCACGAACTCTACAAGTTATTGGTAATGAAAGGTGAGGCTGAACGAAGAGTAGCCCCTGGTGCGTTTAAGACACATCAACCCACACTTAGGGTCGTACCTAGGAAGCTAACGGAGGACCAACTGTGGCAACTGAAGTACGAGGAACAAATGAAAGCGAAACGACTCAAGCAGAAGGAAGAGGAAGAAAAGCAAAAAGCGAATCTCAACAAACAAAAACGGGAGTCCGTTGACTCTATCGATCTTCATTTTAAACCGGTAAGTTGGACCTAACCTAACTGATATTGGATCTAACCTAACTTCTCGTTTTTTTTTTTGCAGAAGTCAGATCTGTTAAATGAGAACTACATGCGACAAAAGACGTTCCTCATGCTCTTCATAACGCATTTTCTCAAGATAGTCGACTACAGCTTTGAGAACGGCTCCTATAGCCAGTGCCTCTTATATCTCGATCAAGTCATGTATCTAGCGAGAATTCTTCAAGAGGTGGATAGTGTTGAGGCTGATGCCATCCTTAAAGAAGTCAAGAGGAAGCAAGAACAGGCCGAAGAGCATAGATTAATTGAAGACACATCGCCGATAACACCGTCGAGAAATTCAGTCCACAACTTCAACTATATCTTCAAGAACCAATCGTTGAATGTCAATAACGTCAATCAGGCGTACCAGAAGGGTGTTCAGCGTCCAAGTCAAGCGCTTCCGCCACAGGCTAACCAAGGTCTTAGCTTCATTGAGATGAACAGGATGTCTCAAGAGAATTCCAATGGTAGGAAAAAGACCACGGTTAGGATCAACTCAACTCCAACAGTTGTCAATCGTTAGTGAGCGTCTTCGAGCACGCTACGACTCGAAAATGATGACACGGTCATTATTATATCGCTGATAATAATGAATTGTGATTTGTAAATAATATTTATTACTGTATACATGGATTCAGTATTAATCGATGGAGATTGTCAATCTGAATCGAACGTATGACCTGGCCATCTTTGTGGATGGAAATCAGGTTCATAAATCGGTGAGTGATAGTTTGACGAAGTGTTAATACTATGGTAGGATTGTAAGCTATATTTATTTTTCTTGTAAATACGTAAATAAATTGAATATATCTTTATTTATATATAAATTAAAACGCTTGTTTTATATTAACCTATTTTATATTAACATATTAACCTTATCGGGCAAACTCAACTTTTTAAAGCAAATACTGCACCAATGAATGTCCAAAGGGTTATACACCAGAAGAAATTTCCTCAAGAGGCTGAAGCAATCTTTTGGACAAACACCAATCAACTTCCTCGGCAAATTTAGCACCTACAAGTGTCCAAACTCATCGAAGTCATTAAAAAATTCCTCAAGAGGCTGAAGGAAGCTTTTGGACAAACACCAATCAAACTTATCGGGCAAACTCAATGTTTTAAAGCAAATACTGCACCAATGAATGTCCAAAGGATTATACACCGGAAGAAATTTCCTCAAGAGGCTGAAGCAATCTTTTGGACAAACACCAATCAACTTCCTCGGCAAATTTAGCACCTACAAGTGTCCAAACTCATCGAAGTCATTAAAAAATTCCTCAAGAGGCTGAAGGAAACATTTGGACAAATACCAATCAAATTTATCGGGCAAACTCAATTTTTTAAAGCAAATACTGCTCCAATGAATGTCCAAAGGGTTATACACCAGAAGAAATTTCCTCAAGAAGCTGAAGCAATCTTTTGGACAAACACCAATCAAGTTCCTCGGCAAATTTAGCACCTACAAGTGTCCAAACTCATCGAAGTCATTAAAAAATTCCTCAAGAGGCTGAAGGAAGCTTTTGGACAAACACCAATCAAACTTATCGGGCAAACTCAATGTTTTAAAGCAAATACTGCACCAATGAATGTCCAAAGGATTATACACCGGAAGAAATTTCCTCAAGAGGCTGAAGCAATCTTTTGGACGAACACCAATCAACTTCCTCGGCAAATTTAGCACCTACGAGTGTCCAAACTCATCTAAGTCATTAAAAAATTCCTAAAGAGGCTGAAGGAAGCATTTGGACAAATACCAATCAAATTTATCGGGCAAACTCAATTTTTTAAAGCAAGTACTGCTCCAATGAATGTCCAAAGGATTATACACCGGAAGAAATTTCCTCAAGAGGCTGAAGCAATCTTTTGGACGAACACCAATCAACTTCTTCGACAAATTTAACACCCACAAATGTCCAAACTCGTTTATATCATTAACTCAGCCTTTCCCAACTTTTTTCAAGGGCGGAAATAAAAGTTTTTTGGGGGTCAGCGGACCATGGTAAGGAAACACTGCACTGGTTAATACCTTCACCACCACTCTTTCGCTTGTTGACGAATCTTCATTCAAAAAAAAAACGCAACAACTTTATACAATGTTGTATATATTTTATTCAAATAGAATATATATAAATAAACTTAATGTAAACATACAAAACATGACGGTTTACCAACCGAATTGAGCCCAAATTCTTCATTTCCCTTCTCCTTTTCGAACGTCTCACTCAAGAAACAGAACGGATGTTAGCATTTTCCAAGCACCATAGCCAGCAGTGCCATCCTCACAAACATTCCGCACTCAACCTGTCTGAAGTAGGCCGCCCTCGGATCAGAATCAAATTCTGGACTGATCTCGAACACCCTGGGCAATGGATGCAAGACAACCATACGTCTCTTAGCTCTTGTCATCAGCTGCGGTGTCACCACAAAATGACCACATGCCTGCAACACGAAATTTTTAAAACCTATAACCTGTGGAGCCCATGCCATACTAAAACATTTGCAAAACTAGTACAGCATGGTTATGTTACATACCTTATCATATTCCTCTTGTGTTTCAAACCGCTCTCTCTGAATGCGCGTCATATATAAGACATCGGTATCTGGTAATACTGCTTCCAAAGTATCGTATTCTTCCTGACCAATACCTTTGGACGTAACGAACTGCACGATATGCTTTGGCATCTTCAGATTCGCCGGGCTGACGTAACGCAATTGGACGTTGTACAAAGTCAGAAGACGCGCCAAGGAATGGACGGTTCTTCCATTCTTCAAATCGCCGACAAGAGTGATGGTCAAACCGTTAACGGTACCTATTTCTTCACGTATGGTGAAGATGTCCAACAAGGCTTGCGTTGGATGTTCTCCAACACCATCACCGGCGTTGATCAAAGGTTTTCGACAATGATGAGAAGCTTTCTGTAATCACCCTCATAAATATTCACCCTCGTGACCAGAAAAAGACTGGTTAGAAGCAAAAATAGCAGAAATCTTTACTTACCAATACAGACCCTGGTGTTGGGTGTCTCAAAACCACGACATCAGCATACGCAGCCATCACAGCTATGGAATCCTCCAGCGTCTCACCTTTTTTCACGGAGGAATTGCTTTCGTCCATATAGACCACTCTTCCGCCCAATCTCTGCATGGCGGCGGCAAAACTGCAACTGGTCCTCGTGCTGACTTCGTAAAAAACAGAAGCCATGATCTTGCCCTTGAGGATGTGATCAAGGGGGCGATCTTTGCCGACGTAAACCCGAAAAGTTTGCGCTAAATTGAAGATATCGTTGAGCTGATCTTTGCTGAACATATCAACGCTGAGGATGTGTTTCCCAGTGAGACCGTGACCGTGATGCGGTTGTGGTATTATTTCTGGCACGTGGAGGTTAGCGGCGTTTGAGAAGCTCTCAGTTCTAGCTCGTGGTTGTAGAGCTATAGGTGTTGGGGATATGGCTTGTTGCCGAGGTTCTGTATCACCGGCGAAATGCACCTTGGGAGGTTCTGATAGGAGTTTTGAGAAGGCCTCGTTGGTGTGACCGTCACTCTCGTATTCGTTTTTATCATAGTAATTCAACAAACTTGCCACTGAGGGGGAAATCGGTCGATCCAGAGCTGAGGAAGGCCTGCTGTCTAGGGTAATACTCACTGTGGGTTTCCTACCATCCCATTCTCTTACGTTTTGGCCATAACCTGGTTGAGTGAGGACTTGCCCGTCCACATAAGCGACCTCGCCTCTTAGAATGACGCGATGGACGTTACCTTTGATCTTTTTCCCGGCGAATGGCGTCCATTTTGACTTGCTGTACGGCATGGCTTCTGGTATCGTCCATTCCTCGTCCATATCAACTTCGACGTAAGTATTGGGTTGCTCGGGTAAGTTGAAAATCCTCCTGGGGTTTCTGTAGAACTTATTGATGATATCCTCCATGGTCAACCTGCCTTCGTTCACGGCGTTCAGCAACAACGGAAGTATAGTCTCAAGCCCTGGGAAACCCGGAGGTGGTTTCTCTCCCATTTTCTCTTCTAAAGTGTGTGGGGCATGGTCAGTTGCGAAACAATCGATGATGTTCAAATGTTCCCATAAGGTTTGCTGATCTTCAGGGGAACACAGAACCGGACGGACTTCACCTTTCTTCCCTAGAAGTGGTAGGTCTTCAGTTGATAAGAAGAGATGGTGGGGACAGACCTCGCAAGTCACCTTTAAACCTTTCTCTTTGGCCGCTTTTATGATCAAGATCTCCTCTCTCCTAGCAACGTGGCAGATATGCACCGGTCTGTTATGCAAACTAGCCAAGAGCAGAACAGCAGCTGTCGTTTGGCTTTCAGCGTGAACGCATAATGGGTACTTCTTAGGCCAATTGCTCAAGTGTTTAGTCCACACCGTTAAATCGTTCATCCTCAGCGTCGTGTACGTTTCGTTCAGGTACATCTTCAGCGCAGCCGCTTCAGGAGCTAATTCTTGTATAGTGTTGAAGTTTTCTAATGACGCTCCTACGTATACGGCGTAATCACATCTCGCGTTTTCTTTGGCTAGTTTCTTGACCAGTTGAAGGGAATCATAGTCCACTACTGACGGATTCGTATTGGGCATTGCGCAGATCAATGTGACACCTCCAGCCAAGGCTGCAGCCGTGCAAGAATCAAAATCTTCTTTATGCGTTGCACCTGGTTCTCTAACGTGGACGTGGGTATCTATGAAGCCCGGTAACTTCACTAGTAGCTTGGAGGTCATGCAGTCGCAATGGGTCTTCATCTTGGGTGCCTTCTTGCCGATTAATCTCAAAGCCTGTTCATTGAGGAACGATGAAGTGATAAATTTTTTAACTTTTGAATGTTTCAACTTGAAGAATTTCAACTTGAAGAATTTAAACTTGAAGAACTTCAACTGGAAGAATTTGAACTTGAACCACTTACCTCTACTAGAAGTTTGGTACATTTGACATCGGTGACCAAAGGTATGGAGTAATCAATAGCTAATCGTCTGGTACGATATCCGTGCGTCATGAATGATGACACTCTCCTAGCGCCGCCATTACGCATCGGTAAATTGATGACCAAGTCGAATTGTTTCTTCGATAAGAACTCAGCGAGTGGTCGTAATTCCCCAGTGCTGGTTATATCATCAATGCTATCGAATGTCCACTGGACTGATTCAACCTATTGATAAAATCAGGAAAATGAAATCAATTCTAATAAGACAAGGGAACAAGGGTCCATGATTTGGGACTATTTAGGTTATTCAGGATTAAGACTTAGGTTGATCAAAAGAAAAACCCGAGTTATTGGGTTCTAGGCTACAGGAATTGAATCTTTTCGCACGAAGTGTGATAGCGTCTTCATTTACAAAGCGCAACGAGCCTTTTAAAGCATATTTTCAAAATGGAAGGATCTTTACGTGTATGTCACCCCCACGATCCTTCTGGATGATGGCTTTTTATTGATTAATCAAAATACAGCTTGAAAGCAGTACTGCTGCATATTCTTTGAATTTATATAATTTGTTGACACTATTTAATATACTTACATCAACACCATGCTCTGTGTAAAAATCAGCAGTCCCCAGGCTGGCGTACAGCTTATAACCCATCTTGTACAGCGCCCTCATGCTCGGTAATAACTCAACTTTATGCTGAAACGAAACATTGAAGAACCAAGCGCAAGACAACAACAACATTACCTACCTTAAAGCTTCCAATGGACAGCAAAATTGACTTCTGTGGTATGCTAAAGCCAGTACTCATCATAGCCTTTAGATACGCCTCGTAACGATTATCCCCAAAACAAGCAACCTCTCCTGTTGACGCCATCTCAACACCCAACATAAAATCAGCTCCGGCTAATCTAGAGAAAGAGAACTGGGGAACTTTAACACCCACTTTTCCACAACCGCCGAGTATATCCACAGGTTCTACAGCCTCCCCAACGATAACCCGCGTGGCCATCGCGACGAAATCATGGTTCAGCGTTTTCGAGACGAAAGGGAAAGATCTGGAGACCCTCACGTTGCACTCGATAACCTTCAAGACGTTATCCTTGGCGATTAGTTGCATATTCAAAGGCCCCGTGACTTCTAAATTAGCCGCTATCGCTTTGCATATGTGTTTGATCTTTGCTAGAGTTTCTGGGTTGATGTCTTGAGGAGGAGTGACTAAACTAGCGTCTCCCGAATGGACTCCAGCGTTCTCCACGTGTTCAGAGACCGCCATGCATAAGATGACACCATCACAAGCCACGGCGTCCACGTCGATTTCTTTCGATTCCAAGATGAATTTCGAGATGACCACTGGATGTTCCTTGCTGACGGTGCTTGCTGCGTTTAGGTACGTCTCTAAATCTTGATTTGAGTGGGCTACGTTCATTGCAGCACCGCTCAACACGTACGATGGGCGTACCAAGCATGGGTAACCAACTTCGTCGCAGAATTCAATGGCTGACTTCAAATTTGTCAGTTCTTTCCAACGTGGTTGTAAGATACCGATGCGGTCTAACATCCTAGAGAACTTGAAACGATTTTCCGCGCCATCTATCGAGTCGGGAGACGTGCCTAGGATTCTAGCTTGTTGCCTGTGGAGATCCATGGCGATGTTGTTTGGAAGTTGACCACCCATTGATAAAATGATCCCTGTTGGGTTTTCCAGATTGTAGATATCCATGACTACCTCAAAAGAGATCTCCTCGAAGTATAATCTATCGGACATATCGTAATCAGTACTGACCGTCTCAGGGTTGTAGTTGATCATGATGGTCTTCTTATGGAGGTTTCTTAACTCTCGTAAGCAACCCACTGCGCACCAATCGAATTCAACAGAACTACCGATTCTGTACACCCCGGAACCAATGACCATGATGTGCTCTTCGTGGAAGGAGATGTCGTGATTCATCGCGTTGTAGGTTAGGTATAGATAGTTAGTAGTAGCCGGCCATTCAGCAGCGACTGTATCGATTTGTTTCACGTACGGTGTAATCTTCATTTCTTCTCGCTTCGCCCGAACAGCCAACTCGGTGCTTTTAACAGCCACGGCGATTTGTTTATCCGAAAATCCAATCTGTTTAGCTTTGAGCAGAACCTCGTGGTTGAGCGTCTTCTGGCTGACCTCCTCCAAAATCGCTAGATGCTCGATGATATTCTTCATCTTCTGCAAGAACCAGCAATCGATCTTCGTCAAATCATACAATTTATCGACGGTGTAACCACTTTTCAAAGCAGCTGCCACCACGAACATTCTTTTGTCGGTTGGTTCCTTAAGCTCGTCATCGCAGACCTTTTTTAAGTAAGGATCGAAACCATTGACGGATTCATCGACCATTCTCAACGCCTTTTGGAAGGCCTCTTCGAAATTCCGACCAATCGCCATCACCTCACCAACGCTCTTCATCGAACTACCAATCTTCGTGCTGACTCTAGAGAACTTACTCAAGTCCCACCGCGGCATTTTCACGACGCAATAATCTAAACTTGGTTCGAAACAAGCCGTGGTCACACCAGTTACTGAGTTCTTTATCTCTGGTAGCGCAATACCCAAGCCTAATTTAGCTGCCACGTAAGCTAGAGGGTACCCAGTTGCTTTGCTGGCTAACGCTGAACTTCTGGACAACCTGGCGTTGACCTCGATGATGTAATACTCTTCGGAGTTTGGATTTAGCGCGTATTGGATGTTACACTCGCCAACGACTCCAAAATGGCGGATTACCTTAATGGCGGTGGTCCTTAACATATTGTATTCCCTATTTGACAAGGTTTGACTTGGTGCAACCACTATCGACTCTCCTGTATGAATACCCAAAGGATCGACGTTCTCCATGTTGCATACAGTTATGCAATTGTCGTACGCATCGCGAACGACTTCATACTCAACTTCCTTCCATCCTTTTAGGGATTTATCGATTATCAACTGGCTGGAGTGAGCTAAAGCTTGCGTCGCCAATAACTTTAACTCTTCTTTGTTATCGGCAAATCCAGAACCAAGACCACCTAAGGAGAAGGCAGCTCGAGCCATGACTGGATAACCAAGCTTATCAGCGGCATCCAGAGCTTCTTGGACTGAGAACGCGGCTAAACTCGGAGCGACCTTCTCACCAATAGCTGCTATCCTCTCACTGAAGACCTTCCTATCTTCCGTATCGATTATGGCCTGGATTGGTGTCCCCAGAATCTTAACACTGTATTTTTCAAAGACTCCCGATCGCTGAAGCTCAACTCCGCAGTTTAATGCAGTTTGTCCGCCAAAAGTCAACAGGACACCACCAGGGCGTTCAGCTTTGATAACTTGCTCGACATATTCAGGAACTAAAGGCAGGAAATACACCTTATCCGCTAGACCTTTAGATGTTTGGACTGTGGCGATATTAGGGTTGATTAGTACGGTTTGTATATTCTCCTCCCTCAATGCCTTTATGGCTTGCGAACCGGAATAATCGAATTCGCCAGCTTGGCCAATAGATAAACCCCCAGAACCTATGATCAGAACCTTCTTTGGTGTATCGTCTATTAATTTATAAATCGGTGAGTATTCCAGTTGTTTGGTCAATGATTCCTTCACTGTTACTTCTGGGGATGTCGCGTAGGTCCTCACAGAATCCAAGAAGACGTCGAAGAGGCATTCCAGATCTTCTGGACCGGCTGTGTGCTCTGGATGGAACTGAACGCTGAAATATGGAAGAGTTTCGTTCACGATACCTTCGTTCGTTGCGTCGTTGGCGTTGTAGAACAAGACATCCCAACCTGATGGTATTTTCGTTTGATCCACGGCGAATCCATGGTTTTGGGAGGTCATGTAGCATCGTTTTGTCCCGGTGTGGATACAAGGTTGATTGTGGCCACGGTTACCATATCTGTAATGAAGACATGACACATCTGTAGTAGAGATGCATCTACGTAGAGGGGTTTTCACAGGACTTACTTCATTTTGTATGTGCTGCACCCAATAGCTACTGATAACAGTTGATGACCTAAGCATATACCGAAGATCGGTTTGACTTTAGGCCCATTTATGACGTTCCTGATGTTCTCTATGGTTGCTTTGCACATGGCTGGATCGCCTGGTCCATTGCTGAGGAATAACCCATCGTATTCTTGCACGTTAAGCTTGTGGTTCCATGGGACCAAGTCAACTCGTGCTCCTCTATTCAGCAGACACCTGATTTGGTTAAATTTCAACCCACAATCAACTGCGCATATACGCGGTGACCCTTTGGGGTTAAAAGTTTGCACCTCCTGAAAATTTCAACCAGATCAAGGGAACTCCAAGGAAATAAAGAGAAATCAACAGAAATCGACAGAAATCAACAGAAATCAACAGAAATCAACAGAAATCAACAGAAATCAACAGAAATCAACAGAAATCAACAGAAATCAACAGAAATCAACAGAAATCAACAGAAATCAACAGAAATCAACAGAAACCAACAGAAATCAACAGAAATCAACAGAAATCAACAGAAATCAACAGAAATCAACAGAAATCAACAGAAATCAACAGAAATCAACAGAAATCAACAGAAATCAACAGAAATCAACAGAAATCAACAGAAATCAACAGAAATCAACAGAAATCAACAGAAATCAACAGAAATCAACAGAAATCAACAGAAATCAACAGAAATCAACAGAAATCAACAGAAATCAACAGAAATCAACAGAAATCAACAGAAATCAACAGAAATCAACAGAAATCAACAGAAATCAACAGAAATCAACAGAAATCAACAGAAATCAACAGAAATCAACAGAAATCAACAGAAATCAACAGAAATCAACAGAAATCAACAGAAATCAACAGAAATCAACAGAAATCAACAGAAATCAACAGAAATCAACAGAAATCAACAGAAATCAACAGAAATCAACAGAAATCAACAGAAATCAACAGAAATCAACAGAAATCAACAGAAATCAACAGAAATCAACAGAAATCAACAGAAATCAACAGAAATCAACAGCAAAATACCTTAACAGATACTTCCTCGACCAAATTCCTGGTGTTAGGATCTAGAAACTTCTTATTTTCAATATCAGCAGGCAAACCAAAGACAATCTTTCCAAGGATTGATCCTTTCTCTCGGATGATCTTCGTGAGGGCTCTGGTGTCGATTCCTGATATTCCAGGGACTCCTTCTTCGGCCATCCATTGCGATAGGGTCTTGCTGTTTCTCCAGTGGCTGGGCGAGTCGCAGTATTCCCCGACGACCAATCCGGAAGCCCATATTTTCTTCGATTCGAACCAGCTGGAAATTGATTTGTTAAATTTGATGTTTTTTTTTGTGGTTGGTGAGGTGTTATTGTGGTTCTTACTAAGGCAGGCCGTGTTCGTCCAGTTGGTTGCCTGGAACGCCGTAGTTGCCGATTATTGGATAGGTCAGCACGAGAATTTGAGCGTGGTAGCTGGGGTCTGTTAGGGATTCTGGGTAACCCACCATACCAGTTTGAAAGACTAATTGATAGAGAGAATTGTGTCATTATTTGTGTACGAGTTATGGCAAATCTATGATTTTTATGCCAACATTCATCTTGCTGTCGTAGATTCTTGTTTATCAATTATGAAAAGATAATCTTAACTTTGAATTCTTAAAGTATTTAAAAACACTCTGTATATGATGTAGTGTTTTGTAAATTATTTAGGGCAGGGTATTATAAATATCTGGGGTGACCTCACCCAACTTTCCGACTACACCGTTGGCACAATGAAGCGTCTGAACACTTTTGCAATTATTCTATTTTGTGAAGCCAATGCCACTTCGTACCCTACCTAACGTCAGTGTCTGTGACATAATGACATTTGTCACACTGACATTTAATGTCATGTCATGTCAGTGGCACTGACGTTTGTCAAAATCTGACAATTTGCAACACAGTGACGAACATTACTTTAAATTGAGTCAAGTTATAGAAAATTTAGGTCCATATTCTTAAAGTGTATGATTCATCTGTCAATATTTTTACCGCATAAAGATACCATTTTTTTCTGGTCAACAAGATAAAAACTGTCTACTAAAACAGAATAAATAACAACGCTACTAGCAAAAACAAACAACCACAAAATTAATAAATATTTTCTAATCGTGTTCAATTGTGCTTGTAACACAATCGGCAATTTAATTTAACAAGCATTTAAAAGATAACAAAAGGCGGGCTATTCAAAACTAATCAAGCAAGGTCACAAAAACGCGCATGCTCGGTACATATATATCAATACAACGACAGATATGAAGAAATCTATAATTAGTTCAACAGCACTACCAACCTAACCTAAAATTCCCTACGAAATACACCGTGAATAATTTGATTTTCATAGTTTCCACCGGCAAAATTCACGTAATTATTGAAATTTATAGAAACTGAGGTGTTTTTTAGATAAAATAAGCGTTGTATTGTGGTTAAAATGGCAGAAAACCGGTCCTAACCTTTCTTTTTCGAATGTTGGTGGTAACCATGTGGTAGTCAAAACATGGCATCGCCGAAAAACCGGGTAAACAAAAGTATTTCGCGTAAAACTTACCGATTTCGCCGTTTATAGGCTTGGGGGCGCCAAACGATTTCCCGGAGAAAGTTGTCCCGTCTTCCAAAATCAAAAAACACTTCTCCATCGTTAAATTTTCGAAAAAACTCACTATAAGAACCGAAGGAGACACTATAACTTCTTATCAAAGCAACAGGAAGTCACTATTCATGCGTGTTCAATTGTTGCACATCCGGTTGTCTTTTGAACAATAAATTTAAAAAATCGTCATCACCGCTGATTGATACTGATGCTAGACGTTTGCCGACATATTGCCGAATGTCGTGCCACACAAAACAGGTACCAGCTCTCGGAGTTTAAAGAAACCTTGAAACCCGATCTGCGAGTTTCGTCTGTTGAAGGGTGCCATTGAAAACAAACACTGGTTATCAAGTAGAATAGGTCTTGTAGAGACTTTTATTAAGCAACATGATCGATAATATACATGGTGTAAATACATACATGCTGCTAGATAAGAAATAAAAAAATTCAAGGCGCCAAATGTTTGTATGACCACGTGGATTCTTGCTTGGTGAAGAGAACTCTATCTGCTATTGAGTCATCACCAGAGGTATAGTAGAATTCCATTGTGGATGGTATCAGTTTGTAAACTCTGGAATTAAAGTATCAATTGATAAAAGTGCTCTTTTTCTGTTTGTGTTCGAAAATTCTTGATTAAAAATGCTAGGGTCAATAATTAAAAGAAAATATTATATTTATCGTTGAATAAAGGGACAAGAGTGGTCAATAGAAGTACCTGTTTTCTTCTGAACAGGTAATATTTGTAAGTGATGCTATACAGCAGGTAATAAATTTAGTTATGGGGTACAAAATGGCCCATTTCTAGGCAAAACACCCTTGGTGGTTTCTTTTGTCCCTTTTCTCTAAGCTATCTATCTTCTACCTATACTAATTACGAACTTTCAAGTGTAGGGCGCGTTCAGCGGAATCGCCCATTTTGGCCGACATTTGCGATCGAGTAGCTGCAAAATTGGGCTTTTCGATATTACTTTTGACGCTCGAATTGAAAAAAGGACACAATTCCGCGTGGACTGCGCGATATTTTGTAAAATAATGCGTCAATTTTGAAAAAAAAAATCACGTTTTTGCACCTCTTCGGGTGAAGGCGAACCTCGAGAAAATGTCACGTGACGTCTAGAAATTCCGACAAGCGGATCGATGAACGTCAAAAATTTACATTTTTTATCCGTTCCTGTCGACCTTATAAAAGCCGCTCGCTCTCATGTCTTACGATAAGATCCCTCTAAATACCCTTCGCAAAGAGTTTTGAGCAAAAAAACGGCCTTAAAAACAATTTTCGATCCAAAAAATCGATTTTTGTCGACCCGTGTTTTGCTGCTATTACCACAGTAACGTCAAACCCGAAACGCCCCCTGCCGGACATTCGTAACAACAGTAACAGATAGCAGATAACCTAAAATGTATCCTAAAATGTCCATATTGCGAATGTGGACAGGTGGGAAGCCTTAACCACATATTTCTAGAATGCCCAATAACTAAATTCGAAAATGTTGACTTATACACAGAGCTAGTTGGACATTCTATTTACTAAATATGTACGTTTTTGTGTCATTCGATTTATTTTTCTCTGTGTGTAATAAAAACATGTTTCAAATATGTTTATGGATAGTATTTTAACGTAGGACTTACATAGCATTTCTTGGCATGTCTAGTACTCTTCCATTCTCAACTTCCTTCAATATTTTATCATGAGTCTTCTTCATTTCTTGCCAATTTACCTCTTCATCTTGTTCCCCGATATAATACGTGATTTTTCTGAATGTTGGTATACGGTCAAATATCTTTTTCGAAAATTGAGCATCCATTTCTTTAATAGAACCAGTGACGCGCACCTAAATAATTAGGTAAATTAATTAAAAACCCTTAAAGAAGTAATCTAATTGTAAACATTATTAGTTATAATCAATTACATATTAGTTATAATTTATAATTCAATAACCTGTATTTGATGTACGAGATTCAGTCCATCCTTATAAACCCACAAAAAGGTTGCTGCTACATTCGGATTTTCCCTCTAAAATTCAAAAAAACTAATTTTTGAACGTGAAACAAGTAATAGACTCACTATATTTTGCGCCTTCTTGCTGTTCCTACATGTTAAAATAATAAAACCATCATCCGTATGTTCCAAAACGACTACATTTCTATTACTAACATCACCGCCTCTGACACAAAAGAAAGAATTATGTAATACTTACGTAGAAAATAAAATAAACATTTTAAAAATAATCGTATGGACACAGTACACAGCGTTACCAACTTTTAGTGGTAAAAAAAGTTTGAATTACACAAAAAAAGTATTATCAAGGTGGTTTCACAATCAAGATACGCAGAAAGCGTCAATGTGTCACGCTGACACATTGACGCTTTCCTTCCTGTTTTCTGTAACGCAAACTTGGTTAGTAACTAGATATTTTTCCGGGTTACCATGGCTATTTAAAACTAGCTAAAATCTCTAGATAGACAGTTCTATCTAATGACCTTAGTTAGCTTAGCAGCTTCAACGTAGCGTTCGCTTAGCATCGGCGTAGCGTTAGCTTAGCATAGCTTGTGACAGCGCCATTACGTAATTTTTATCTACAGAAGCAGATGGCTTACCTAGCGCTCGTAGCTAAATTCATGACGTTAGGGGTCTGCCACGGTGGTAAAAACTTGGCTGCTTCTTGTCTCCAATGATTGAATAAATCGAAGGGGTTGTTCGATTTTACATCGATGTGGGATAGGCTGCTTAAAGGGTTTGACATTTTACACGATTTGATCACTAAGATCACTTAGTTTGTTTGAGAGGATGCAGATTGTTCGAGAAAAAGCGGTGAGGTGTACTCGTGTTTAGCGTTCTGTCGCTGTTATTAAGTTAGAGCTGTCAGATCAGCTGGTAAAAAGAATTTGCAGTGCGTTGGCACAACAATGTGGGGTGCGATAATTCTCTGTAAACATGTTTGTTAGTTTATCGACACGAACCACATTCATAAACGCGGTTATTTGATAGGTAGAATGTGATTAAATATAGAATAGTTTCAAACTAAGAAGAGCACAGTTGTATATGCAACCAATCATACCCAGTGTATGGTTTATAAGTTGCCTGTGTATATTTGGTTGCATATACAACTGTGCTCTTCTTAGTTTGAAACATCTATACCTATGTACACATTTTTGAATTGTTCACGCCTGGATCATTGATGGATAAAAATATTATGTTATTATTAATTTAAATTAATTAACTTTCATACAAATACGATAGCTTTGAATTTAATAAATCTTACCAAAGAAATAATTTCTTTGCGGCAAACAAAGCTTTGTCTGCCACTATTTAACATCGGTCTTTCTTTGACTTGAATTAAATTCGTTTCATTTTGCAGATGCTAATCTGCAACTGCAGATGCAACGAAGACCTGCCGTGCCATAATACAATATTTATTTAATTAACACCATGCCATCATATTTGATTCTCTCTGTTCTCAGTTCAGTTTGACAAGAACAAGTTTCAATATGGACGGTTTTACTCCAATAGCAGCTAGGTAATAGAGTTTATTCAGGACATAAATATTAAAAATGTTACTAAATTCGTTATTACGAATCAATTTTTTTCACAAAGGGCGAAAAGAAGTTACTTTTTATAGATGTTTCAAACTAAGAAGAGCACAGTTGTATATGCAACCAAATATACACAGGCAATTTATAAACCATACACTGGGTATGATTGGTTGCATATACAACTGTGCTCTTCTTAGTTTGAAACTACTCTACCACCAATTCTGCACTGGCTCTTAATATGGTGTACTCTTACAAAATTCTATCGCTTGTTTCTCATTAAGACTTGGGATCCAGGTCCCACCTCATCAAAGAATGTTAAAACACCAAATAGAGATAAACAAATGCCTACACGTTCCGCGAGTAATTCAATACGAACTATTGATAATTTCTCCAACAGTTTGCTAAGTCAGCGCACTACATTTAGTGGCGTAGGTGTTACGGTCAGTGCAGACTAATCATTTATTAAGATGAGTGCTGCGAATGCTGCAATTGAAAGTTGCGATTCCATAACCGGTATGTATTTAATATCAGATTCGTGACTTTTTCCACTAATTCTTACAAAATACACAGGATCCGTCAATGATGGAGAAAATCGGCATAAAAAGACCAAAACCAGCTTTTGGTCAATCATTCTTGAGGGTACCATACTCCACCAGAAGCGCGTATACAAGAAAGCGATGAAGAATCTTCTTCGCGAAGAGATAAAGTTCCGATATCTTCAGGAAGAAAAAAAAATCAGGACCAGCAAGGCGAACCAAACAGCAAATGCAAAGGAAAACAACGACAAACTATTGGAGAGAATGAAACAGCTAAGAACCAACATGACGATCACCAATGAAGAATATACGGAGGCAAAGGAGACATTAAATCTCGCTTTATACATCCAACTGTTGCGTATCAAAAATGAACACAAGAAAAAGATGGAAGAGAACAGCTTTGAACTCATGTTCGAAACTGACAAACTTGCCAATCTTCATTGGGAAGATAATAAATTAGTTATGTAGTTTTTCCATTTCGTTTATTAATAAATATTACGTCATTATATACTTTCAATAAAATAAAATCATACAAAAATTAAATTAAAATAACTCCTCACTTCAACATTAGCGTTTGTTCGTCATCATCATCATCGTCATCATCAAGATCAGTCGTATCATAAGTATCAGACCTATTAGGCGATGACCTTTTGTGATGCTGCATCTTGTGTCGATGCCCTTTCTTGTGCGGAGTACTAATCTTCACCCCTTTAGTAGTTGATCCTTTACCTTTAACATTTCTCTCACCTTTCTTTGTGTCTTCATCTTCAGTCATACACTTATAAATCTTCCCCATCCTTCCTCGACTCTTTAAATCGAGCACCAACTCGGAAATCGTCTTCTGAGCCTTTCCAGCACAAGCTCTAGTCAGGATATAACCAGGGGATTCACCTTCAGGATTACGGAGGATAATAGAGTTCTTGCAGGATGTGTACAAGAGGCGAGAGACTAGAATGATGGCCACCTGAAAGAAGGTTGAATTATGAATAGTAAAGAATGTCCCAGAGTATAAGAAAAACCTGTATGAGAACCAGTAGAGTGCAAACTATTGAAAATCCAATGAGGGAAAGACGTATAGGTGCTCTTAACTTGTCCAAGCATCCTTCAGTGTTGATCGACTCCAACACAAGCTTGGGTTGCTCATGCCAAAGATGTACCGACTGGATTTGCTGAAGAGGATCATGGAGACACTGCATTGGGAAGCTTACTCTACAGCAACTCCATGGAATAACAGGAAAATGGAAACGGTCCTGTGACAACTTCAAACTAAATCAAACTAAAGCAAACTCAAAGAAAAGAAAGAAAAGCAGGCCCAATAATTCTGCTACAAACAAACCTCTGCACTTCTTTTTGACTGATATCGATGTGGTACTTATCCAACCATGTTAACTCGTACCAATCTTTATAGTCATTCACTCCGCAACATTGCATATGGAACTGCCAATTATCTATTGTTCTCTTCCACATCGCTGAGGTTAGGTAACTCTGCATACCCTTCTCCAAGGAATGCCTCATGGATTTGGCGATATGCTTAGAAATCCTAACACCAACCACTGAGAGGATGATGATATTTAATATGGTGTTGCAACCCACTAAACACCAGATCAACAAATGCCTCTTCGTGCTTTTCCTTCAGAAAACAGAAATCGTTGGTTTATAAGTTGGTGTACATACATTGTGACATGTAACAAGGTAGGTTAACAAGGTAAAAGTCAGTTAGCTGTCAAGAAAAGTCAGTTAGCTGTCAAGGAAAGTCAATTAGCTGCCAAAAAGTTACACTAAAGGCCAGCTATAACCACTTACTTGTGAGCTTTAAATATGCATTTCTCGCAAATCTTCATCCCTACTAAATAGTGGATGATCACGTGTGTACCATACATTCCCGTACAAGTAAACACGAAGTCAATCTCTGGCTTTTCCGTGTAGAGTTTTGGAGAGACGCAGACGCAGATGTATATCGACCAAGCTGTAGTCAAAACACCAAGAACCACTTGCATGGCATTCAAAAAACTGAAGACCACGCCCATCTTGAGGCGTTGTTTTCTTGTGAAGAGGTATATGCGTGTTAACACCATGATGTACCGATGATATTTGATCGATAGAAGGGTCAATACAACAGCAGTTGCTAAACAACCGCCTTCCAATTTTCTCGAACGTGCTACAGGTGGCTACATGCTTGGAACAGCTTTGGAACATCTTTCAATCAATACTGAGAGGGTTGGTGAGGGTTGGTAACGTTATGGTAATGTTATGGTAACGTTGGTACATAGTGTAGTGCGTTGTTAAGCAACGCCCAAATAATTTGACACTCGCTTTTGCGTCAATAGTTTTTACCAACCCAAAAGTTGCACGTTAACACCAAAGAAGAGCAGTCTTTTTGCAGCCATGGCTGCGATTCCTGGCATGGAAGAACCACAGCCAGAGGAGAAGGATTCTCTCTTCTCCGACGAGGAAGAAGAAGGTAAGTTTTTCCCTCATTCAACCATCTATTACAAACCTTGTTCCAATCCATAGTCACCGAGAAAGTCGAAACCGAAGAAGTGGTGGACGAAGAACCGAAACCAGAGTATTCCGACGAAGAAATGGACAAGTTGGTTTCCTTCGTGAAAAGGATTACAACGTTGTATGACTTACGAGATACAGATTGGAACGAGGAGAACGAAGCAGTGATAAAAGAGTATTTTCTAGAGCCAAAACAGACGGTATTGTGTGCGTATTTTGAAGAAGACAACCTAAAATGTCTGTTGGGTTTCCCTGACACTCCTGTGTTGGATCTGACTTATTTTGTACGAGAACCGAACGATATTTTGACCGTGGATAATTTTCATGACCGTATCAACTTTGGGACGATCGATGACAATGTTGAAGGGTCCTTGTTGAAGCTTTTGGAGATAATTTACTCACCAATATTTTTTAATATTACCACGTGGCCAGATAGTATCCTTTTATTAATTGTGGATACCTCTATTTCTTTACGAAGAGGTCCTATTTTACGACATCTTTCTAAGTCTTTCTAGTTTATGAAACCTTCTGACTTTATACTTATAATTCCTTAAGTCATACTCTAGGTGTCAAGGCTGATTTCTGTGCTAGATTTCACATGTTCTTCGCTAAACTGACCGACCTACACTACAAAATGCTTGGCCTCACGGTAATCTACATCCCACAAGAAGGTTTAAACCTTGCTGTTGAGGTGGCCAGTAAAGACAAAGAACTGGTCAAACGATTGGAGAGTATAGTGGTCTACTGGACGAGGCAGATTCGTGTTGTTCTTCAGGATCAAGATCAGAACACACCGGATGATCTTTTGTGTCCACAAGATGAATACGAGTTCTGGATCTATAGATGTATTTCAGATTCAAACATTTTATACAAGTTTATAACCCAATAACAATTTTATAACCTAAACTTATTTCCAGATGAAAACCTAAGCGGGCTAAACTACCAACTCACCAACAAAAACCTCAAGCACACTTGTGATATTCTAACAGCGGTTCAGTCCATCTACGTAAAACAATTCATGAGTCTCACTGAAGAAATCGCCCAGAATTTGATTGAGGCTAAAAGCAACATCGAGTATCTCCAAGTTTTGAAGGAACCATGCGCTGAACTTAGGGAATTGGAGACTCCAGCTGATATACCAAAGTATTTGCAGAAGATTCTGAACTTAATTCGCTTCATATGGATGAAGAGTCCATATTATAACACCGATGAGAAGATAACGACCATTTGTAGAGCTCTGACCAACCAGGTCATCTTGCAGTGCACGGAATACATAGATTTGAACTTGGTCTTTAGAGAAAAACACACCAGGAAGTCCATTGAGATGTTCCAGACTTGTATAGATTGTTGCATTGAGTATATCCAGATCTACATGCTGGTAGGTAGATTGTTCTCGATGTAGAAGAGTTATAGGTTCATTTTGTCTTCTCCCATCTTCATTTGGATTCATCTTCAATCTTCATCCTCGACCTTCACCTTCGACCTTCACCTTCACCTTCGACCTCCACCTTCGACCTTCACCTTCGACCTTCACCTCGACCTTCACCTTCCACCTTCACCTTCCACCTTCACCTTCGACCTTCACCTTCGACCTTCACCTTCGACCTTCACCTTCGACCTTC
The DNA here is from genome assembly GCA_963971325.1 of Aphodius granarius. Taxonomy (NCBI): domain Eukaryota; kingdom Metazoa; phylum Arthropoda; class Insecta; order Coleoptera; family Scarabaeidae; genus Aphodius; species Aphodius granarius. Next base: position 33,580,992 of record OZ020223.1, read on the forward strand.
ACCTTCGACCTTCACCTTCGACATTCACCTTCGACCTTCACCTTCGACCTTCGACCTTCACCTTCGACCTTCACCTTCGACCTTCACCTTCGACCTTCATTTTCGACCTTCACCTTCGACCTTCACCTTCGACCTTCACCTTCGACCTTCACCTTCGACCTTCACCTTCGACCTTCACCTTCGACCTTCACCTTCGACCTTCACCTTCGACCTTCACCTTCGACCTTCACCTTCGACCTTCACCTTCGACCTTCACCTTCGACCTTCACCTTCGACCTTCACCTTCGACCTTCACCTTCGACCTTCACCTTCGACCTTCACCTTCGACCTTCACCTTCGACCTTCACCTTCGACCTTCACCTTCGACCTTCACCTTCGACCTTCACCTTCGACCTTCACCTTCGACCTTCACCTTCGACCTTCACCTTCGACCTTCACCTTCGACCTTCATCTTCGATCTTTACCTTCCACCTGCATCTACGATCTTCATCGTCATTTTCGATCTTCATTTTCGATCTTCATTTTCGACCTTCATCGTCATTTTCGATCTTTATCTTAGGTATCTGAAGCACATTCAGAAGACAATCCTGAAAAACCTTGGAAACTCGACAGGGCCCCAATCTTCAACCATTTGGATTCGTATATCCAACGTTGTAAGGACATAATCGAGATATGTGAAGCCATGATAAACTTTGGGAGATTCGATGAAACTGAAGATATACCGAAGCCGCGTTTCAGCGGTAGTAGGGGAGTGGAATTCGAGATGTGGTGCGAAAAGGTCGAGGCCATGCTGTTGGAAAGCGTTGAGGATGTCGAGAACGTCCAGCATTTGATTCTGAACGTGCAAACTTCCGCTTGGTACGATGAGATACTAAAATTTAGGGGTAGGATGAAAGATATCGAGATCGTCATCGAGAACTTGGTGAATAGCGTCTTCGAGCAGATACCGAGCGTCGAGGAAGGTGTTGAGGCCATGGGGGCTTTTTATAATTACGCCCAAAGGGATACCCTTAAAGGACTCTTTGAGAGGAAAACCCTATTCGTAGGTAGTCGAAGAAATGTTGTTTTATTATCTAATATATTCATTGCAGATATACCAAATGTTTCGTCAAGAAATACAAAACACCAAAGCTGATATGGTTGAGGAAATGGAAGATTATCCGGCGAGGTTCCATTACTACTCTGGTAGGGCGTTGCTCGCCGAGATGAAGAAGAGCAACCTGAAGATTCTCCGTAAGATCTTAGACGCGGCAGCTTGGTTACCCCCCTGCAGCATAGCAGACGAGGTATTCATGCAATACGACAATCTAGCAACTTCGATAGACGAGCTGGTCATGAGCATCTACAAGAAATTCGTTGACAGTATCGGTGATGACGTTATGTCGCGATTGAACATACCACTCATGTGCAGAAGCGTCCTCAAGCCAGGCCTTCTCGAGTGTAACATGGACAGGTCTCTTGTGTCAATACTAAGTGAGTTGAAGGCATGGACCAATATGAACTTTGAGATACCTGCCCATGTGGTTTCGCTTGCGAAACGTGAGGATAGCCTGAGGTTCATCTACCAGAATGTCCTGCAAGTGGTCATGGATTATAACAAGATCATCACTTCCTTGTCCGATGAGGAACGGTTGCTCTTCAAGCAGTCTCTGTATGTTGTGGAGAAGAAGATTGGACCTGGACTGTCGAAACTGACTTGGGGAGCTGATATCGGTGATGAGTATATTGTTGAATGCAGTGCTTGCACCGCTGAGGTTTGGCAGTGTTGATTTTTAATGATCGTTGGTTAATAGATGGTTTTTAGCTTCAAGATTTCTTGGATGACTACAAAACGTGTAATTTAAAGATCGTGTCTATATGCGAGAAGATTTGTGACACACCAATGATCAATATTCAGATCAGCCAGGCTATGGATCTCATGGCACTGATCATGGACATGTACCATTACAGGAATAACGTCATTGATAATTTGGTCAAGCTCTATCAGGATATCGTGCGGTACATCATTGTGGTATACGAAGGTTTTGAACCACACATGGCCAATGTATGTTTCATCTCTACTTAAGGTTTTGATTAAGATTTAAGCGCTTCACTTAAGGATTTGGTAAGATTACTTAGGTTCTTGGGTTCTAGATGGCCGAGCAATGGGTGAAGTACATGTGTAAATTTGACACTCTCCTGGAGGAAGCCATAAGGGTCTGCATCAAAAATTCTTTGCAGAACATGTACGAAGCATTGCACGGTGATGGAAGCACTGGACCTAACCCAGTTTTGAAGCTCGAGGCCAATCTCAAACAGAACAGGGTAACACCATAAAAGACACAATTAACTTTAATCATAACTGCTACTCATCATAAACATAGGCCAGATAATTAAACTACCATCTTTTCAGATAAATTTCGAACCTTCTCTTGGAGACGTGGCATATTTCGTCTCTGATATCTTACCCTCGATAACCAACACCTTGCATTCCTTACCACGTCTAGTGGACAAGTTCCTAATTCACGTTCCCAATATCATCTCCTTCCCAGATTTGATTGAGAACGATGCCGAATGCAAACGTTTACAAGGTTTACTAAACGAAGGTGAGTATTCCTCTATATCTTCACGTCCTGAGTGACCATACCTTTATTTCTTCACGATAACCACTAACATAACCACAAACAATCTGGTCATAATCATTATTTGCCCAAAAACAGAGGTCAAAGTCAACGTTGCCCAAATCCAGCAATACATGACCATCTGGGAACCATTCAAGGAGATGTGGGAGGTCGACAAGGACATGTTCATCCAGCGTTACGAAGCCCAACGTCCAAACGCGGCCCAGTTCGATTCGGACATCGGTAGATACACTGAGGTCATCAACAACGTCCAAATGCAAGACACCATCACCGCTGTTCACTTCATACTGGTGGATTCATCAGAGCTAAAGAAGGCGATCACTGACCATTGCGTCGAGTGGCAGAACAAACTCTGCAGCCTCTTGTTTAAGATGACCGTCAATAAGGTCCACCACGTCTATGATTACACCAGAATGAACGAAGACCTGTAAGTTTTTGTTGATGTCTGGAATGTCTCTGATGTTAGAATGATCACCTGATGACCTGATTTCAGAATAATGCACAAGCCTCAGAATTTGGACGAGATGCAGTACTCCGTGGACTTCTTCAGGCGCTTGAAGGAAGAGGTGTCCCTAGAGGAAGCTCAATTTCCGTTGATCACGGAGCAGCTGGTCATCTTGGACAAGTACAAGGTGGAAATTCCGAAAGACGTGATGGACGACGAAAAAAAGATACCTGTCGTCTGGCAACAATACTTGGACATTTTGGATGATGCCGAAAAGATGATCGGATACGCTAAGGTACTCGTCGATGATATCAGCAAAGGTATACGCCACACCACAGCGCTACCAAATCTACAAACACCAGAGGAATCGGACGATGAAGAACAAGAAGTCCTGGTTCCTCATTACTAGTAAAAAAACTTCTTTACCATTAAGTTCTAGATTTCCGGGAGAAAACCGCGCCAACGACGATAAAGTGGTCAACGTTTCACACTCTGCTACAAGAGGCATCTTCAAGATCTAATAGTAAGACAGCTACGAAGAGAATGAAGTGTGTGTGTGTGTGTGGAAGGGTGAGGGTGTTTATAGGTACCGTAGTCGAACAACTATTGGTTGGGAGGACGATTGGGGGTAGCTGTGATTGACTGTGGTGGTCGTAAAAGTGCTTTCCAGCTGTGATGCAAACGCCAACCGTCGTCTCTATTGAGATTAAAGGGATGTTTAAAGATTTCGATCGCTTCGCGGATTCTACGAGGATAATAATGTGATTCCCAGGAGATGAGTTTTGTTTGGTCGAAAAGTATTGTGCGACCCGTGTTGTGTCTGTGATCTGCGGTAAGATGTGGAGATCTGGCGCAGCCTTGTACAACGTTCATGTTCTGAAACCCGAACGCTGACAGAGAGCTTTGTGTCACCAATATAGGTACTGTCACAAGCACATGGGATACGGTATACACCTGGGGCTAGCAGTGGAGAAAGTTTATCTTTAATGGATGGCAGGAAATCTAGAACTTAGTGATTCGGACCGCGGAAGTCTCCAATATAAATATACTTCTTTACCATCTTTACCAACTTTAACATCTGTACCACCAAAACCACCACCAGGGGCAATAATACTGCGGGTTTTCTTCTTAAATATAAGCATATTTCGTGATTATAGGATGAATTCAGAGCTGGTCTTTTGGAGGACGCTGATGTCTTGAAGAAAGAAGCCGCTGATCTGTTCCAAACCTTCTTGGCCCAAGGGCCATTCGGAGCAGACTGGAGTGCTACTGATGCCCTAGGATATTTGGCCAATATGAGGGCCCAGCTGAACGCCATGAGGGACAGGGAATCCCAACTTAGAAAAGACTTGGCCCTATTCGATTTGAGTCTATTCGATTCACCAGAACTTGCACAATTGGAGAAGGTAAGAGGTCTCCCTTATTACAAAACTATTCAGCTCCTTTATTACAAAACCACTCACCATAAGACTTGTCATTTTAGGAATTATCAACACTGGAGGTCGTTTGGGAACTGACCAACGAATGGAACCAAGCATGGGAGAAGTACAAATCCGGTGAATTCTGGTCGATCGAAACAGAAGAGATGGAAATCACCGCTCAAGGTTTGTTCAGAAAGTTGACGCGGTTATCCAGAGAGTTGAAGGATAAAGGTTGGGGTATCGTGGAGGATACAAGATCTCGCGTTGACGCGTTCCGAAGGACCTTACCTTTGATTGGTGACCTCAAGAATCCTGCTATGAGAAAGAGGCATTGGGATAGGGTTAGGACTGCCATAGGGCAAGACTTTGACGAGACCTCGCCAGATTTTAACCTCGAGGCCATCATAGCGATGAAGATGCAGGACTTTGCCGAAGATATCAACGATATCAGTAACGCGGCGACCATGGAGTTGAACATAGAGAAAGGTCTGCTGGCGATTGAAGAGATTTGGAAGACCATGACCATAGAGACGGTTGCGTATAAAGATAAAGGGGTGTACCGGATAAAATCCGTCGATGATTGTTTCCAAGCCCTTGAAGACAATATGACCCAATTATCCACTATGAAAAGTACGAGATTCGTCGAGCCTTTTGCGAAAGAAGTTGATTACTGGGAGAGGTTACTCTCGTACATTAGTGAATCTCTCGAGCAGGCATTGCAAGCCCAAAGGCAATGGTTGTATCTTGAGAATATCTTCGGCGGGGAGGACATCAGGAAACAATTACCCAAAGAAACCGAAGATTTCGATCGGATAACGAAGAAATGGATCGAAATCACCACGAATATGCACAACGCGCCCACAGCGGTCAAAGCGACAACTTTTAAACCCCCACCATACCTCCTGAACCAAGTCACCAAAATGAACCAACTCTTGGAGCAAATCCAGCGCTCGCTCGAGAAATACCTCGAGACCAAAAGGCACATCTTCCCGAGGTTCTATTTCATCTCCAACGACGACATGCTCGAAATTCTGGGCAACTCGAAGAAACCCGACGCGGTCCAGCCTCACTTCAAGAAGCTATTCGATAACCTCAACAAGGTCAAGCTGCAGAAGAACCCGGTTACCAGCAAGATCGAATCGTTGGGGATGTTTTCCGACGACGGTGAGTATATGGAATTCCCGAAGACGCAAACTTTAGACGGACCCGCCGAGCATTGGTTATGCGACATCGAGTCGATGATGAGGGCGACGCTACGTAGCGAATTCAAACCGTGTAGGAACGCGTTGAAGAAGATGCTCAGCAAGAGGGACAAGTGGTTGTTGCAGTTCTGCGGACAACTGTGCAATGTTTGCAGTTTGGTAAGGACTACTGGTTTTGTTAGGTTGTTTCGTTTCAGTCTCCGTGTCTCTAGATCCAATGGACGACGAATTGTACCAGGGCTTTGTCCCATTGTAAAATTCTCGAGAGTAAGAAGCCTCTGAAGAGGTTGCGCAAGAAACAAAATAAAGTCTTGGCTAAGTTATCCGAATTGAGTAGGAGAGATCTACCAAAGTTGCAGAGGCTCAAGACTAACGCTTTGATTACTATTGAGATACACTCTAGGGATGTCATTGATCGGATGTATAAAGCCAGTAAGTCATTTTGGAACATCACCAAAGGAATACTACATTTAACTTTGCAGATTGCATGGATATCGGCGCTTTTGAGTGGTTCTCTCAGCTGAGATTCTATTGGGATAGAGAAATTGATGACTGCGTCATCAAGCAGACAAATACGAAGTTCATGTACGGTTACGAGTACAATGGTAACTCTGGAAGACTCGTCATCACTCCATTAACTGATAGGTAAGATTTCACAAGCCCAAAAGCTTGTACTCGAGCAGAAATGATTGTACTCAAACCCAGAGACTTGTACTCAAATCCAAAGGCTTATATTCAAGCCCAAAGATTTGTACTCAATTCCAAAGGCTTGTATTCAACCTCAATGACTTGTAATCAAGCCCAAAGGCTTGTACTTAAGCCCAAACACTTGTACTCAACCCCAAACACTTGTACTCAAGCCCAAATGCTTTTATTCAGCCCCAAAGGGTTGTAGATCTCTCCTCTCTTAGTACTTAGGCCGTCCTCTCGTTTCTTAGATGTTACATCACCTTAACAACAGCTCTGCATCTATTCCGCGGCGGAAGTCCTAAAGGTCCAGCGGGAACTGGTAAAACCGAAACCGTAAAAGACCTTGGTAAAGCAATGGGTATGTGGGTGATCGTCAACAACTGTTCCGAAGGCTTAGATTACAAGAGCATGGGCAAGTGCTTCTCTGGTTTGGCCCAAACCGGAGCCTGGGGGTGTTTTGACGAATTCAACAGGATCAACATCGAGGTGTTATCAGTGGTTGCCCAGCAGATCCTCTGCATCCTTTCCGCTCTATCCCAAAAGCTGAAGAAGCTAGTTTTCGAAGGAACGGAGATAACGCTGAAGCCAACGTGCGGGATTTTTATTACGATGAACCCAGGCTATGCTGGAAGAACGGAGTTACCCGATAACTTGAAATCGATGTTTAGACCCATTTCCATGATGGTCCCAGACAGCTCGATCATAGCTGAGAATATCCTCTTCAGCGATGGGTTTGAAAATACGAGATCTTTAGCTAGGAAGGTCTTCACTTTGTACCAGCTGGCCATGAGGCAACTAAGCAGGCAAGACCATTACGATTTCGGGTTGAGATCGATGGTTGCTCTCCTCCGGTACGCGGGAAAGAAGAGAAGAGCGCACAGCAATTTCCCGGAGGAGCAAGTTGTGTACTTGGCCATGGCCGACATGAACATTGCCAAGTTAACCTCTGATGACTTACCCTTATTTAACGGAATTATGTCCGATATCTTTCCCGGTGTTACCCTTCCTGAGGTCGATTACGAAGAGATGATTGAGGCTATCGAAGGATCTTTTAAGGAGAAAGGACAACAGTGCATCAAAGCAGCCATCACCAAAGTGATCCAGTTGTACGAGACGAAAGGCTCCAGGCACTCGGTTATGATCCTTGGCAAGACGGGAACGGCGAAAACCGCCACGTGGAGCGCCCTGAAGGGAGCTAAAGGTCGCCTAAAGCAAAAGAACAAACCCGGCTTTAATTACGTCCAGGTTTTTCCTATCAACCCAAAGGCTTTAAACTTGGGGGAACTGTACGGTGAATACAATCTGAGCACCAACGAGTGGCATGACGGAGTTATCAGCGCCATCATGAGGATTACATGCGGAGAGGAAAGTCCTGATGAGAAGTGGATCCTATTTGATGGACCCGTAGACGCTGTCTGGATTGAGAACATGAACAGCGTCATGGATGACAATAAAGTCTTGACGTTGATCAACAGCGATCGCATCACCATGCCGGAACAGGTGTCTCTCCTCTTCGAAGTTGGAGATCTAACAGTGGCTTCTCCAGCCACGGTAAGTCGCTGCGGTATGGTCTACAATGACTACAAAGACTGGGGCTGGAAGCCATACGTGAGGTCCTGGATTCAAAAGCAGACGAAGCGCGGTGCGAAGTATCAAGATATTGTGAGTATTCAAGAATCCTGTGATATCTAAATATACAACGTTAACATCAATTTCCAGACCACGAAATACTTTGAGGAATACGTTGGGGTACTTCTCGAGTTCAAACGCTTGAACTGCGAAGAAACTGTGGTCACTCCAGAGTTGAATCTGGTCATGTCCATGTGCAAGCTATTGGAGATATTCGCCACGAAGGAGAACGGTATTGATCCAAATAACGATGAACAATTTGAGGAGATGTCGAAACTATGGTTCTTGTTTTGCTTGATCTGGTCTATTGGCTCCACCGTGAACGAAGATGGAAGAAAGAAGATCGATAATCTGATACGAGAGAAGGAAGGTGTGTTTCCTTTAAAGGACACCGTGTACGAGTACTACGTTGACGTCAAGATGAAGAGCTTCTTACCATGGGAGGATAAGTTATCTTTAACATGGAAATACGAGACAGGGTAAGTTATATCTCCTATGATTAAGTTATATCTCCTATTATTTCGAATCAACAAACCTAAATTCTGCGACAGAGCTCCGTTCTTCAAGATCTTAGTACCAACGGTGGACACCATCAGATACGAATGCGTAGTTGGTTCCCTCCTGAAGCAAAACTACCCCGCTTTGTTAACTGGACCGGTTGGTACAGGAAAAACATCAACCTCCCAAGCCGTTCTCAACGACCTCGACAAAGACAAGTACCTGATACTGAACATAAACATGTCGGCACAAACGACATCAATAAACGTGCAAGATGCAATCGAAGGTAGGCTTGAGAAACGCACAAAATCGCGATATTCCCCAGCTGGTGGTAAGATCTTGGTTGCTTATATGGATGACTTCAACATGCCGGCAAAGGAAACGTACGGTTCTCAACCACCTTTGGAGCTGGTAAGGCAGTGGATCGACTATCAGTTTTGGTATGATAGGGCGAAGCAAACCAGGAAATACGTTGAAGTATGTCTATTTTAGTATTCTATGTCAACCAATTATTACTGTTCTAGATTTCCGGGAGAAAATCGCCTCAACGACGATAAAGTAGTCAACGTTTCGCACTCTGTTGCTGTAACAGTAAGGCAGCTACAAAGAGAATGACGTGTGTGTGTGTGTGCAAGAGTAAGGGTTTTTATACTATTGGTTGGGAGGAGGATTTGGGGCAGCTGTGATTGGCTGTGGTGGTCGTAGAAGTGCTTTCCAGCTGTGATGCAAACGCCAACCGTCATCTCTATTGAGATTGGAGGATTGTTTGAAGATTTCGATCGCTTCGCGAATTCTACGAGGATAATAATTACCGTCCTGAAGATGCCTCTTGCAACAGAGTGAGAAACGTTGACTACTTTATGGTCGTTGACGCGGTTTTCTCCCGGAAATCTAGAACTTAGTGTTTCGGACCGCGGAAGTCTCCAATCTAATTATTACTAATTCCAGAATATGTTAATCCTGGCATCTATGGGACCTCCTGGTGGTGGTCGAAACGTCATATCCGAACGCCTCCTCAGCAAATTCAATGTGATCAACATGACCTTCCCTACCAACGTAACAATTGTCAGAATCTTCGGTACGATGCTCTCGCAACATTTCGGCGATTTTACCGATGATGTTAAGCGTATTGGAAGCACTATAACCGATATGACGATAGATCTGTACGGTGCCGTGGTTGCCAAGATGCTGCCGACACCCACAAAGATCCATTACCTGTTCAATCTACGCGATATCTCAAAGATTTTCCAAGGGCTTCTGCGCAGCCACAAAGACTCCCAAACCACGAAAGCGTTGATCTTGAGATTATGGACACACGAGTCGTTCAGGGTGTTTTATGATAGACTGATTAACAATAGCGATAGGGAGTGGTTCAAGGATCAGGTTAACGAGCAATTGGGGAGGTATTTTGAGTCGACCTTGCATTCCCTATGCCCCAATCGGGAGATTCCCACTTATGCTGACTTTGTTAATCCTTTTGGGATGTACGAAGACTTGAGAGACCCAGTGGTGGTTAGGAAGTACTTGGAGAATCAAATGGAGGAGTATAATGTCTCCCCTGGTGTGGTCCGTATGGATTTGGTGTTGTTTAAGGACGCAATTGACCATATATGCAGGATTGTGCGTGTTATTTCGCAACCCAGGGGTAATATGCTCTTGGTGGGTATTGGAGGTAGTGGACGACAATCCCTATCGAGGATAGCCGCGTATATCTGCGAATACAACACCTTTCAAATCTCCATATCAAGGAGTTACCGCGTTCCTGAATTTCGCGAAGATCTGAAGAAACTCTACGGTTATACAGGAGTTGATGCCAGAGCTACGTCCTTCCTTTTTAACGACACCCAGATCACCGATGAAAGCTTCTTGGAGATCATAAACAACATGTTGAGCAGCGGCGAAGTGGCTAATCTTTACAAAGCTGATGAATTCGAAGACATCAAGGGAAAACTATACAACGCTTGCGTGAGGAATAACATCGTCCAAACCAACGAAGCCATCTACAATTTCTTCATCGAAAGAGTGCGGTCCAATCTCCACATAATCCTCTGCATGAGTCCGATTGGCGAAGCCTTCAGGAATCGCTTAAGACAGTATCCTGCTTTGGTGAATTGTTCAACGATTGATTGGTTCTGCGATTGGCCAAAGGAAGCTTTGCTCGAGGTGGCCAATAAATATATAGCCGATGTGAATTTCGTCGAGACCATTACCGGAGAGATTATTGTAAGTATGGTTAGACTTAAATCTTGTCTAGATGAGGTCGTGGTTTTAGGTCAAAAGATAAAGTCATAGTTTTTAGATCAAAAGGCGGGAATCTGTTCTGGTGTCGTCTCAAGATCGCTTGAGAGAGGCTACAGCAATGACTTTTGCAACAATACACGATTCAGTAGCCAAATACGCCATTAGGATGGTGGCCGAGATGAAACGACATAGTTATGTCACACCAGTCAATTATATAGAGTTGGTAGCTGGTTTTAAAAAGTATCCATTACCATTTTAAGTCTATTGGGGATGTTCACTTAACATATTCCTTTAGAATGCTAGCAGAAAAACGATTTGAAGTCTCATCACAAGCAAATAAACTAAGAAGCGGCCTATGGAAGATTGACGATTGCAAGGAGAAGGTCGAAGTTATGTCAGTTGAACTAGAAGAGGCTAAAGTTAAAGTCATTGAGTTTCAACAGCAATGCGATGAGTACTTGGTCATCATAGTGAACCAACAAAAAGAAGCTGATGAACAAGCTGTGAGACCTTTCTCTTAATTCTCTTTTATCATCCTTATTAAGACTTCATAACATATTTAGATTGGAGACTTCCGAATCACTAAGTGCTAGATTTCCGGGAGAACACCACGTCAACGACGATAAAGTAGTCAACGTTTCGCACTCTGTTGCAAGAGGCTTCTTCAAGACGTGACAGTAAGACAGCTACAACGAGAAGAGAAAAGTTTCTCTTCGTAGCTGTCCTGTGTTACGTCCTGAAGATGCCTCTTGCAACAAAGTGCGAAACATTGACTACTTTATCGTCGTCGACGCGGCTTTCTCCCGGAAATCTAGAACTTACTCCTTAACATCCTTAATAACACTCCTTCTTTACAGAAAGATGTAGCCAAGACCAGCGAGAAGATAGCTGAGGAAGAAATCGTCTGCAAGAAGCTGGCCGACGTGGCACAAGCCGATTTAGACTTGGCGATGCCCGCTTTGGAGGAGGCCATCCACGCCCTGGACGCCCTCAACAAGAAGGACATCAGTGAGATGAAATCGTACGCCAAACCACCGGCGAAAGTCAAAATGGTCATGGAAGCTGTAATGATCTTAAAAGGTGTCGAGCCAACTTGGGAAGAGGCCAAGAGACAGCTGGGTGACCAAAAGTTCTTAGACGACCTCCGAGAATTCGACAAGAATCACATCAACGAAAAAACCCTTAAGAAGATCGCCGGCTATACGATGAACGAGGAATTTGTCCCAGACAAGATTGGTATTGTGTCTTTAGCGGCGAAATCTCTTTGTATGTGGGTGATCGCCATTGAGAAATACGCAAAGGTTTGGAAGTAAGTTCTTTTGATGTTTAGTTGGTGCTTTCCTGGTATATAACTTAAAATCACTATAACTTTTAATCCTTGTAGAATTGTTGCACCAAAGAAAGCGAAGCTGGACGAAGCGATTGAATCTCTAAAGGAGAAGCAACGATTATTGGCGGAAGCACAAGCTAAGCTCGAGCAGTTGAAGCAGATGCTGCTTCGTCTGCAGATGGAGTACGAGGAAAAACTAAAGCAAAAAGAAGAATTAGACAGAAAGGCCAAGATGCTCTTGTTAAAACTTGAAAGAGCCGCCATGTTGGTCGACTGCCTAGCAGGCGAAAGAGATCGTTGGGAAATAACCGTAAAGAACTTGGATATAGCGTTCGACTACCTCCCAGGAGATTGCCTTTTAGCCGTGGCCTTCATCTCCTATCTTGGTCCATTCGTATCGAACTACAGAGAAGAATTGGTGACCATGTGGATCGGGGAGATCAACGAGTTGCAGATCCCATGCAACCCGCAATTCAACGTTATCAATTTCCTCTCGGACCCAACATCCGTAAGAGAATGGAACATCCAGGGCCTTCCATCGGATTCCTTCAGTACAGAGAACGGTATAATAACAGTCAGAGGAACCAGATGGCCTTTGGCTATAGATCCACAATGTCAAGCCGTCAAGTGGATCAAGAACATGGAAGAGAAGAATCAACTGAAAGTAATCGACTTTGGCATGCCTGATTTTATGAAAATCGTCGAAGTGGCTGTCCAATTCGGGAAACCCGTCTTGCTACAGAACATCATGGATACAATAGATCCATCACTCAATCCGATCTTGAATAAAGCCGTGGTCAAACAAGGCGGCATGAATCTAATGAAGTTAGACGACAAGATGGTGTCTTACGACGACAGGTTTCGGTTCTTCATAGCGACCAAGCTCACCAATCCTCACTACCCACCTGAAATATCGACGAAGACGACGTTGATCAACTTCGCGGTCAAACAGCAAGGTCTCGAGGCGCAACTCTTGGGCATAGTCGTTAGAAAGGAGAGGCCACAACTCGAGGAGCAAAAGGATACGATGGTAATGACCATTGCCAAAGGCAAACGGACGCTGATCAATCTGGAGAATGAGTTGTTGCGGCTATTGAACGAAACTAGGGGGTCTTTACTAGAAGATGCGGAACTTTTCCAAACTTTGCAGACTTCGAAAGCTACATCTATAGCTGTTACGAAGAGTTTGGAGGTGTCTGAAACCACGGAGAAGCAGATTGATATAGCTAGAGAGGTATTGATGTCTTAACATCTTTAGAAGATATTAAATTGCAGAAGAAGTCACATCTTGATTTGTTTCTAGGGTTATAGACCATGCGCAGAACGGGCTTCCATACTCTTCTTCGTCCTTAATGACATGGGACGAATAGATCCCATGTATCAATTCGCTTTGGACTCCTACATCTTCCTCTTTATGCAATCCATCGAGAAGAGTCAAAAGTGTCCCAGTTTAGTGGACAGAATCCTCGCATTGAACGAGTACCACACGTACGCTGTGTACAGGTAAGCTATTATCATCGAATAATCATAATTTAGAAAATATCTGGTGTGGTCCCCACCCTAAAAAATATAATAAATAATAATAATTCACAAAACCTAAACTTCCCAGGAACACGTGTCGAGCAATCTTCGAACTCCACAAGCTGCTATTCTCGTTCCATATGTGCATCAGAATTCTCGAAGCCCAAGGTAAGATTGTCCCTGCGGAATACAACTTCTTCCTGAAGGGTGGTGTGGTCTTGGATAGGACTAACCAATTGGATAATCCATGCTCTGGTATGTCTTCACCTTACCTATAAAGCCTCGCGCACGGAATCGGACGCATGGGTGTTTTCGCTCACCACCAAGCTCAAGCTGGTGAGTGCCTGTTCCAAACGCACCCGTAGGAGAGAGAAAGGAGCTCACGCTATGAGCGAAAACGCCCATGCTTCCGATTCCGTGCCTGAGGCATAAGATATCACAGCACTTTCAATTCTAGCTTGGTTGAACGACGTCGCATGGGACAACATCACCGAATTGGACAAACTCGGCGGCTTTCATGGTGTCATAGGGTCATTCGAACAACTACCGAGGGATTGGTACGCCTGGTACACCCACCCAGAACCCGAAACCTTGAACCTAATAGGGGAATGGGACGATATATGCAACGAGTTTCAGAAGATGCTCTTCGTTCGCGCTCTACGCCAAGATCGGATCTCTTTCTGCACGTCGACGTTCATCGTCAATCAACTGGGAGGTCGATTCGTGGAACCTCCCGTTCTGGACGTCAAAGCGGTCTTTGAGGAGTCCATTCCCCAAACGCCTCTGATATTCGTGCTATCCCCTGGCGTTGATCCAACGAATGCCCTCATCCAGCTGGCGGAAACTTGCAAGATGACTTCTAAGTTCACGAGCTTGAGTCTGGGACAGGGACAGGCACCGATTGCCACAAAGTATGTTCTTTTGAGGGCTAGTTTTTCAATACTAGTTTAAACCACGAGTGAAGTTCAGCACTGCTGACAATGACGCTTTGATGAACAGTATCCAATCAGCTTTGGCGAATCTGACAGAAATCACAAAAACAACAGAGTTCAGTAGAACTTACAAATAAACCAGTATTGAAAAACTAGCCCTGAGAGGTATTCGTGGATAAACTTTGTCGTTTTAGAATGATCCAAACTGGCGTCACCGAAGGGAACTGGGTGTTTTTGGCTAATTGCCATCTCTCGCTGAGTTGGATGCCGAAACTAGATAAGATCGTCGAGAGTCTGCAGACGGGGAAGGTCCACAAGAACTTCAGGTTGTGGTTGAGCTCTAGTCCAAATCCGGAATTCCCAATTTCCATCCTACAAGCTGCTATTAAAATGACCACTGAACCCCCAAAAGTAATCCTTCCATATCACCGGAACTAACATCACCAGATCCAATATCACCAGATCTAACATCACCAGATCTAATATCACCAGATCCAATATCACCAGATCTAACATCACCAGATCAAATATCACCAGATCCAATATCACCAGATCTAACATCACCAGATCCAATATTACCAGATCCAATATCACCAGATCTAACATCACCAGATCTAATATCACCAGATCAAATATCACCAGATCCAATATCACCAGATCTAACATCACCAGATCCAATATCACCAGATCTAACATCACCAGATCAAATATCACCAGATCTAACATCACCAGATCCAATATCACCAGATCTAACATCACCAGATCTAATATCACCAGATCAAATATCACCAGATCCAATATCACCAGATCCAATATCACCAGATCAAATATCACCAGAACTAATATCACCAGCTCCTCTCCACCAGTTAATAATCCACACTTTTCCTCATAGGGTCTAAAGGCTAACCTGAAGAGGTTGTACAATCTGGTGACCGAAGAGCAATTTACCGCTTGCAAGGCTGTGGAGAAGTATAAAAAACTTCTTTTTGGGCTTTGTTTCTTCCACGCCATCCTCCTAGAAAGAAAGAAGTTCCAACAGCTGGGTTGGAACGTGATATACAGCTTCAATGACTCTGATTTCGAAGTATCTGAGAATCTATTGACCATCTACCTCGACGAGTACGAGCAGACGACTCCATGGGACGCCTTGAAGTACCTGATAGCAGGTGTGAACTACGGTGGCCACGTAACAGACGATTGGGATAGGAGATTGCTGATGACCTACATCAATCTCTTCTTCTGCGAGGAAACACTTAACACTCCATTCTATCGACTATCCTCACTGTCCACGTATTATATACCACACGATGGAAGCTTGCAGTCGTACCATGACTACATCACGCTGCTACCAACTGTGGACCGTCCTGAAGCCTTTGGGCAACATCCAAACGCCGACATAACCTCGCTGATCAGCGAGTCGAGGAATCTCTGCGAGACCCTGATGTCTTTGCAGATCCAAGCCGCTGGATCCGAGACCGAGACCAAAGAGGATAAAGTCATCCAGCTAGCTGCTGATGTCAACTCGAAGATTCCGAAGCTGATCGATTACGAGGAATGCTGCAAGCTGATTGGACCAGTGAAGACACCTTTGGATGTCGTGTTACTACAAGAGATAACGCGATATAATTCCTTGTTGTTTAAGATATCCACGTCGCTGGTGGAGCTACAGAAGGGCATCAAGGGTCTTGTGGTCATGTCTTCGGAACTCGAGGAGATTTTCACTTGCATGTACGAAGGACGAGTTCCCGGTGCTTGGCTTAGAGGTAACTTTTTACTTTCCGACCCGTTTTGGGGTCCCCTGAATCAATTGCAATGATTTCTGGAAAATGTATGTATGTATGTATGTCTGTGAACACGATTTCTCTAAAAACCCAACTCAACCCAACCCATCGGTTTGTGACGTACCTAATGGAGGACTGACCTTATACTGATACTGAGCTGGCGCCTCAGTATCGCGGGCGCGCGATTGAAGAATAAATAAACAGCGTAAAATAATAAACAACCTCACAGGAAAACACACGTATACGTGACTAGTTATTTGTATCGAGAGGTGCCTTGTTTTGTTGTAATCCCAATCTACATAGTCATTGTTATCTTACGTCATTCGTTTAATAGGTGTTTCGTTCTCTATATTTTAGAGGGTTTATAAATGTGTCAACAGTGTAGTCAAAAAGTAGGGTGGGGGCCACAAGTTGATTATTTTCTATGATTTATTGATGTATGATTTTCAGCTTATCCATCTTTGAAACTTCTCGGATCGTGGACCAGAGATCTCATTCATCGTGTGGACCATTTTTCCACATGGGCAGAAACTGTTCATCCACCTTTGTTGTTCTGGTTGGCTGCCTATACATTCCCAACGGGATTTCTAACTGCAGTTTTACAGGTACTTTAACAGTACCTATACTAAATTGTATAAAGACAAATAATTAGAGTAGTTTCAAACTAAGAAGAGCACAGTTGTATATGCAACCAATTATACCCAGTGTATGGTTTATAAATTGCCTGTGTATATTTGGTTGCATATACAACTGTGCTCTTCTTAGTTTGAAACATCTATAACAAGTTGTCAAATAACATAGAACTGCTGTTAACCACAAAACGAACAAATTTTTAAACTTCAAGACAGCTGCCAGGCAAAACCAAGTCCCCATCGATACCCTCATCTGGGAATTTACCGTTTTGAACGTTGACGAAGCTACAATTGTGGACAAACCTTTGGCGGGCGTCTACGTAAAGGGTCTATACCTAGAGGGCGCTGGTTGGGACAAGAAAAACGCTTGTCTGATCGAACCGCAACCCATGCAGCTGGTCTGCACGATGCCCCTCATACTGTTCAAACCAGTGGAACAACTTAAGAAGAAGACCAAAGGCAAGTTGTTCTTAATTCAAAAGTTGTTCTAGATTTCAAGAATGCAATTTGTATGCATGCGCGTGAATATAGTTGCCTATATCGTGGAGATATGTTGAATTTGAACTTTTGCAGGTCTCTACGTGTGTCCGTGTTATTACTACCCGATAAGAGAGGGCGGGCCAGGCGCTCCTTCGTTCATCGTGGCGGTCGATTTGAAAAGCGGCTTAAAGACGTCAGATTTTTGGGTGAAGAGGGGAACCGCACTGTTGCTTAGCTTAGCGAATTAAGTGTTTTATTCGATTGTTTTATTAGGGGCACCGATAAAATAATTTATATTTAATATTTATTTTACTTTTTTTAAATAAACTTGTCGAATTTTTTTTTAACCTATACTTTTATTTTCTAATAAATCCTTATTTTCTAGTAACATTTGCTTCCGTATTTCGAACAATAAGACACCTATGGCTACCCCTGAGTTTAAACTTTCTACCCCGTTACCCAAAGGGATGTTTAATCTTGCTCCTTGATTTTGATAGACAAAATTATAAGCTTCAGAACTTAGGCCTTCAGTTTCACCTCCAATTATCAGAACAATTGGATTACCTTTTTCGAAATTCACACCATAATATGGTAAAAGAGGAATTGATTGAATTTTCTTTACCATAACTTCAGCTTCTTCTGGCTCACCACTAACCAGCTTATTATCAGCCATGAAAATTTTATAATTACCTCCTAACTTTTCATGCATTTGTGGCCAATCAACTTTCTGGTGAATTTGAAGCTTAAAGTGGGCCCCACAGCTACTACGGGTCACTTTTGTATCCCATAAATTGACACAACCTAAAATTGAGTTCATACAATTACAATATTTTATTAGATTATAATAGTATATAAAAAGTTTATAGTAATAAGATACCTTTTGTTAAAATCACATTTTGGCAACCAACTGCAGCAGATGTTCGTAAAATAGACCCCAAATTGCCAGGTTCACGGATGTTATCGCAAATTATTGTTATAGGTAAAGAATCATGAAATGGTGTAAAGTTTTCTACTGCTGGTTGATCAAAAATTCCTGAAAAAAGTGTCAACTTTCAAGGTCAATAACTTTTGAATCCCTAAAGCAATTTTGGTGATTCTTTCACCAAATTGTACAGAAAACCATCAAAATTAACAGATACAAAACCTAAATCCCAAAAGACAATGCGTACAATAGAAAATATAAAATTTTTCTATTGCTGGTTGATAAAAAATTCGTGAAAAAAGTGTCAACTTTCAAGGTCAATAACTTTTGAATCCCAAAAGCAATTTTGGTGATTCTTTCACCAAATTGTACAGAAAACCATCAAGATTAACAGATACAAAACCTAAATCCCAAAAGACAATGCGTACAATAGAAAATGTAAAATTTTTCTATTGCTGGTTGATACAAAATTTGTGAAAAAAGTGTCAAATTTCAAGCTCAATAACTTTTGAATCCCTAAAGCAATTTTGGTGATTCTTTCACCAAATTGTACAGAAAACCATCAAGATTAACAGATACAAAACCTAAATCCCAAAAGACAATGCGTACAATAGAAAATATAAAATTTTTCTATTGCTGGGTGATAAAAAATTCGTGAAAAAAGTGTCAACTTTCAAGATTAATAACTTTTGAATCCCTAAAGCAATTTTGGTGATTCTTTCACCAAATCGTACAGAAAACCATCAAGATTAACAGATACAAAACCTAAATCCCAAAAGACAATGCGTACAATAGAAAATGTAAAATTTTTCTATTGCTGGTTGATAAAAAATTTGTGAAAAAAGTGTCAACTTTCAAGCTCAATAACTTTTGAATCCCTAAAGCAATTTTGGTGATTCTTTCACCAAATTGTACAGAAAACCATCAAGATTAACAGATACAAAACCTAAATCCCAAAAGACAATGCGTACAATAGAAAATATAAAATTTTTCTATTGCTGGGTGATAAAAAATTCGTGAAAAAAGTGTCAACTTTCAAGCTCAATAACTTTTGAATCCCTAAAGCAATTTTGGTGATTCTTTCACCAAATTGTACAGAAAACCATCAAGATTAACAGATACAAAACCTAAATCCCAAAAGACAATGCGTACAATAGAAAATGTAAAATTTTTCTATTGCTGGTTGATACAAAATTTGTGAAAAAAGTGTCAACTTTCAAGCTCAATAACTTTTGAATCCCTAAAGCAATTTTGGTGATTCTTTCACCAAATTGTACAGAAAACCATCAAGATTAACAGACACAAAAACGAAATCTAAAACACTACTGTGTATTGAACAAAAAAAACTTGTATGTGATCAATTTTTTTTATTAGCAAGAAAATTATATACATACCCATGATTCCTGGACACTGTGTTAGGTCAGACCACATTTGCATTTCCCTCAAGGGCATCTTATAGATGGCAGCACCAGTTTTCGGTAAGAACGCCTTCAAATATTCCAAGTCATCCTTCCGCGAAAATAACAAATATTTCAAGCGACATTTATTCTGCAATGCTTCTGCTATCAATCGTTTACCCTCTAATAATATAAGTTGTTTCTTTGTTTTATCACTTTTTGACTTAACCGTAGTCATTAACATGCTACAAGAATAATGGTAAAAATAATAAATAAAAATTATAACAAATAAAAGTATTGTCAAAATTTGAGAAATATTTTAAAATATCAATAACTTACGATATTCTTGTATCCTTATTAGCCATTTTCGTATAAATAACATCACCATTTTCATCGATAATCGTTTGTAGCATATCAAAACTTGTCGTGGTCTTTTTTAACGTTTTATTTTCGTATTTTGGAACTGAGTTGTAATTTGGTTTAGTTCTTTCCTCCTTTGGTTTAGCATGCTTCCATTTAATCGGGGTAGGTTTATTAATTACTTCTGTTTCTGGTCGTTCTTTTAGCTTACTTGTTTCTTCAGTATTTTCACTTCCTTCTGTTAGTACACGAACAGGTCTACGATGTGTCCACCTACTATATTTAGATAGTTGACCATAATTGTACTTATTTAACCGTATCAGGCTTTGTTGTACACTTGTTCTAACTGTAGTTAACATTTTCTTCCCTAAATAATATTTTATGCGGTAGAAAAATGTGCAACGATAAAGTAGGGTTAAATTTGTTAAGTGAGGTTATGTCTCAATGTCTGTCTGTCTGTCTGTTCCGAAACATATTACAGTAAAACAGTACTTTTAAACACAAAACACATCACAAAACTAGAAAATTAAGAGAATTCGAAAAAACACTTTCAAATAATATTTTTCGATAATTTAAAGATTTCTGTTATGACTGTTGTGAAGTACTCTCGTGAGGTGGCAGCATCATCAACATTTCTCCACACCTCCTCCCTCAACCGGCCACTGTACGGTTCTCCGTGGTGACGTTTGAGGTTAGATTACACGTCTGAAACGTGCGTTTTGTCAAAAGCCGACCGAGAACAACAATTTATCGTCGTCTGATGCGTACGGATTAAAATGGGGGACACACAGGTACGTCCTGGACATCCAACAAAAACATTTCTATCACACATTTCCTTTAGAAATCGCAGCTGCTTAAAGATGTGTCTTACCAAATGTTGCAAACCAGCAAAACCGGCCGAACGCTGGCGATGGAGGAAATATCCAACATTCTCGTCGGGGAATTCGACGAGAATTTAGTGAAGGAAGTCTGTAAATTACTGTACGGACTGCTTCCATCATATGTCGGGAACAACAATCAAAAATACATCAAAACTTTGCTTACGACAATCGCCGAGAGGGATGTTAAATCAACATATAAATATATGTTACCCGTTTACGGAAATGTAGTAGGACCTTATAAAAATCTTGTGGCCACGTGAGTACAACAAAACTTGGTTTGATTTGTCTTCACATTGGTTTTTCAGTGGTTCGACTGCACAGAACGCCTTGTATCTTTTGCGTGGGACTTGCATCTTGTACAGAATTGGATGTGTCAAAGATCAGGGTACTCTGGAAGCTGCACTACCAAAATTAGTCGACATTCAAGCCATTCTTTACGCTAGTATTGTTGCTTCAGGCGTTCGTAGACACTGCAGTAAAGCATATAACGCTGTAAGTTATAGATTATTGAATTTGCTAAGTGTTTTAGTCTTTTTTTATTTGGTAAATAACATTTGAGATTGTAGTTTAATGATCTTTCCTTTTATAACATTTTTATTTATTTATGTTTTCACAATATTGTGTGTTATTATTGTTTGAACAGGTTTTGTGGAAATTTGAGAAAAAAAAAATAGTCAAGCAACTTTTATGTTCAACATTTTTTGATACAATTAATAGTTTACAGCCTGTAGAGAATATTCCATTTAGTTGCTCTACCCTACTAGTAAAATACTAAAATATGCAAGTTTTCACAGTTTTGGGGATTATTATTTCAGCTTCGATATTCATGGTCCAGCTGTACAGAAAGCGGACCCTACTATCTAAAAACCCTAAAACTATTCGAGCAATCACCCAATCTCGTCATCCTAGCATCCGCAGTCTGCAGATATTTGGTTACGAACAATAAATTTGAGGAAATCAAAGAGTACAAGGTCTGTTTTCCACACTTCATAATAAATTAACTTTATATATGTATTCATAAATTTGCAGAGTTTCCTCATAGATACATTCATAAAGTCGTTTGTCTCTTGCAAAAAGAAACCGCAAAAATCATTTATCGAGGGCTGTTACCCCTTACTGGGGATTGTAACCACCGATGAGTTTTCTGCTACTGTCTTACCTGCTCTGCAGAAGGCTTTACTGCGTAGCCCAGAAGTTTGCGTGGAATGCATTGGTTTAGTTCTAGGTGGTTTAAAAATTGATGTTAGCCATTGCGCCTTTGATCTAGCGAAAAGCCTGAGTGGTATGTTATATTTTTTTTTTATTGTAAAATTTATTGTTATAGGTATGAAATAAATTGTTTTTTTAATGTACAAAATATCTTTATCTTCTACAAAGGAATTAAAAGTTAAAACATGTTTATTTTGCAGTAAATCTGTATACTAACGATGACTTGACGAGGGAGGATGCTGTTTTTGCCTTCAAAATGATTTCTCAACGAATAGCCAGCGCCGCTGTTCTGGAGAAATTAGCCATTCATGTTTGTGGTGTTTTTAATGGTTCTGGTGGAAAACTGACAGTTGTCACTCACAAAATCAGTGTTTTGCAGGTAAGTTTTATATTAGCAAAAACTGTACAAGTTTTTTTTTAAATCAATTTTTCATTTTTTCTAAAAATATGATTTAAAAAGCCACAATTTTTACATGGTGTAACAGAAAAATATTAACTAATATTTATTATCTAATATTGCTGATTTTGAACAATTAACAAAAAAAACCATATGTTTGGCTTCGACATTTTTTCTAATAATACATTTTTGAGACATAACCTATATACCCACTTTTGACACATAACCTATATTGTCACTTTGACTTTTTAGATGTAACTTGTAGGTATTCCTTCTTTTAACACATAGCCTATACTGTCACTTTGACATTTTCTTATCTGTACAATTTTGGTACATGAATTGTATTGGAATTTTTGACACATAGGTTATATTGTATGGGTTATATTGTCACTTTGACATTTTCCTAATACTACAATCATGATACACATAACCTATAATGTCATTCTGAAATTTTTCCTTACAGTAAATTTTTGAGACATGACCTATATTCTCACTTTTGACACATGACCTATATTGTCACTTTGACTTTTGAGATGTAACTTGTATTCCTTCTTTTAACACATAGCCTATACTGTCACTTTGACATTTTCTTATCTGTACAATTTAGGTATATGAATTGTATTGGAATTTTTGACACATAGGTTATATTGTATGGGTTATATTGTCACTTTGACATTTTCCTAATACTACAATCATGATACACATAACCTATAGTGTCATTCTGAAATTTTTCCTTACAGTAAATTTTTGAGACATGTCCTATATTCCCACTTTTGACACATGACCTATACTGTCACTTTGACATTTGAGATGTAACTTGTATTCTCACTTTTGACACATAACCTATACTGAAAATGTGATTTAAAAATCCACAATTATTATATTTCGACATGGTGTAACAGGAGAATATTAACTAAGTAATATTTATTATCTAATATTCCTGATTTTGTTTGGCTTTGACATTTTTTCTAATAATACATTTTTGAGACATAACATATATTTCCACTTTTGACACATACCTATGCTGTCACTTTGACATTTTTCCTAACAGTACATTTTTGAGACAACCTATATTCCCACTTTTGACACATAACCTATACTGTCACTTTGACATTTTCTTATCTGTACAATTTTGATATATGAATTGTATTGGAATTTTTGACACAGGTTATATTGTATGGGTTATATTGTCACTTTGACATTTTCCTAATACTACAATCATGATACACATAACCTATTGTGTCATTCTGAAATTTTTCCTTACAGTAAATTTTTGAAACATGACCTATATTCCCACTTTTGACACATGACCTATACTGTCACTTTGACATTTGAGATATAACCTGTATTCTCACTTTTGAAACATAACCTATACTGAAAATGTGATTTAAAAATCCACAATTATTATATTTCGACATGGTGTAACAGGAGAATATTAACTAAGTAATATTTATTATCTAATATTCCTGATTTTGTTTGGCTTTGACATTTTTTCTAATAATACATTTTTGAAACATAACATATATTTCCACTTTTGACACATACCTATGCTGTCACTTTGACATTTTTCCTAACAGTACATTTTTGAGACATAACCTATATTCCCACTTTTGACACATAACCTATACTGTCACTTTGCCATTTTCTTATCTGTACAATTTTGGTATATGAATTGTATTGGAATTTTTGACACATAGGTTATATTGTATGGGTTATATTGTCACTTTGACATTTTCCTAATACTACAATTATGCTAAATAACCTATAGTGTCAATCTGAAATTTTTCCTTACAGTACATTTTTGATATATAACCTATGTTCCCACTTTTGACACATAACCTATACTGTCACTTTGATATTTTTCCTAACAGTACATTTTTGATACATAACCTATATTCCCATTTTTGCCACATAGCCTATACTGAAAATATGATTTAAAAACCCACAATTATTATATTTCGACATGGTGTAACAGGAAAATATTAGCTAATATTTATTATCTAATATTGCTGATTTTGAACAGTTAACAAAAAAAAAACATATGTTTGGTGTCTTACACCCTTATGAAGCACCCCTGTATAAATAAAAATAATTTTAAAATGTGCACCCAACTGCACATATAAAAAAAATCAGATTTAAAACATCTTGGGATCTCTGGCATACCTGTTTTTAAATTATCATATCATATCAATTGACATACAAAATTTTCAATGTTGTTGCATTATTTTTAAGGGTTTAGGCCACTTGAGCAACAACATTCTTAAGGGTTCAGAGTTAATACAAGTCTCGACGGCTGTGCACATATAAAAAAAATCAGATTTAAAACATCTTGGGATCTCTGGCATACCTGTTTTTAAATTATCATATCATATCATATCATTGACATACAAAATTTTCAATGTTGTTGCATTATTTTTAAGGGTTTAGGCCACTTGAGCAACAACATTCTTAAGGGTTCAGAGTTAATACAAGTCTCGACGGCTGTGATTACTCAACTCCTTAAGATCATCGAATCCGAAGTGAACGATAAAGTCCTATGCTGCGCATTAGACATTTTAGGACTTTGGGCCAACAATATCGGCACTGAAATTCCAAAAAGCATTCTCGACTCGTTAAAAGTTAGTATATTTCGAATACTTATACGTAATAACAATTGAATACTTGTTATTACTTATTTCAAATTGTTTAATATTTCAGAAAGGGTTGGAGAGTAAGAATTCTACCCCTCCCCTTCGCGTGGCGTACATCAAATTTATGATCTTGTTGTTCAGGGGAGCTAAAATTGAGCAGTCATTGCCCTTATTGCCGATTCTGTTGAAATCCGTTGAGCGGGCTGCGGCACAAGCATCTCAAGCTCCGATCGTTACGGAAGGATTGTCGGCTGCTTGTTTCATCCTTAGGATAATTGCAAATCAAACTCCCAAAGAAAATTTGCAGGGATTTTGGAATGCGATTTTGGATGTCGATAAGCAATTGTTTCTCTCTGAGAAATACTTAACTTCTGCTGGTGATGAAGCATTTGAATATGTAACTGATTTATGCGGTCGATTACTCCTGAATTATCCTGAAAAAATCAAAGGTGATCCAAGTTCTTTATACAAAGCAATCTTGCACTGTCTAACAACTGGATCGTACAGTAACTCCCGACAAAAGTGTTTGGAGCTGGCCAAAGAGTTCCTATCAAAACTTGGAGGTGTTTCGCTATGCAGGGGACTATTAAATGGTTTTGTCAAGTTTATGGACTCCAGACTACAGGTAATTAATTCTTGATAATTGAAAAATTTGAATAGCAATATAAGATTTATAATTGTTATGATAGCAGAATAAGGATGCTGATCAGCCGACCAGTAGTGAGTTTGTGACTTGCCTTACCACAATCTGTTCTGAAGTGCCCGCAAATTCTTCCGACGCGGAACTTATTTTACTGGATGCTTTGCTTCCGGCAAACCACCCTGCTGTCAAAGCCGTAATACCGAAGACTTGGCTCAAGATTTCAAGGCACCTCAAAGTTGACATGAATAAATTTTTCGACAACCACAATACACAACTTAAGGAGATGTTCATTGAAAATTATGAGAACAATATTGTAAGTAGTTAATTTTTGTAATTTGTCTTGGTATATTTGGAGTATTGGCAAATTTCTAGACCTACAAGAATACATTAACCACAATTATCGAGATGAAACCTGCCTACATAGAGGTAGTGGCAAAAGCCACTACGACTTATTTGGAAAACTCGGAAGTGACCACTGTCACGAAAGATGATTATTTCACGTATTTAACGCCCGAGGGTGAACTGTACGATAAGAGTGTGATGCCCGGGGATGAATTTAATAACGAGATGAATATGAAACGTGAGAGCAAGGCGTACAGTTATAAGGAACAACTGGAGGAGATGCAGCTCAGACGCGAGCTGGAGGAGAAGAGACGGAAAGAGGGTAAAGTCAAGGAGCCCCAGTACACCCCCAAACAGCTGGAAGCCATTAAGAATCAGAAGATCAAGGAGCACGCCATCAGGACCAAGTTGACACAGGTGAGGTTTTTTGAATGTAATTTGTTGTTTATTTCATTCAAATGTATAACTTTTAGGACAACCTATATGGTCACTTTGACATTTTCTTATCTGTACAATTTTGGCATTGGAATTTTTGGCACATAACCTATATTGTCACTTTGACATTTTTTTCTGACAGTACATTTTTGAGACATAACCTATGTTCCCAATTTTGACACATAACCTATACTGTCACTTTGATATTTTTCCTAACAGTACATTTTTGATACATAACCTATATTCCCATTTTTGCCACATAGCCTATACTATCACTTTGACTTTTAAGATAGAACCTTTATTCCCACTTTTCAGACATAACCTATACTGTCACTTTGACATTTTTCCTAACATTCACTTCTGAGACATAACCTATATTCCAATTTTGACAGATAACCTATAGTGTCATTTTGACATTTTCCTAACAGTACACTTTTAACGCATAACCTATATCACCCCTAGCACACATTAAAGATGACAAACTTTCGGCATGACTAAACTAACATCCAAAAAGTTGTTTTCCAGTTTTTCTCTCATAAATTACCCATATAATATTCTTCAAAAACTTCTAGATGAATGATGGACTACTAAAAGCTGTCTCCATGCTCGAATGCTGCTTCCTGGGCGACTCCATCCGTGCCACGATAGAGCTCCGCTCCTTCTTGCCCCACATCTACCGCTACCTCCATTCACCCCTCGCCGCTCCCCACCTAACAAAATTCCTCCTCTTCATGCGTCCGCTGATTTTCAACGACGAAGGTCAACTGATGGGAGAACGCATCGCGCAGCTTACTTTACGACTGGAGAAACCAGGTTGCGACCTCGACCCCGCCTGGCAGGAAGTGCCCACGGAAAAAGCAGCCGCCAACTTGATTAAGTTCATGCATTCCGCCTGCCTTCCGGACAAAGCGGAAAAAGTGCGAGTGCCATTCTTCTGCGGCATGTTCACCTATTCCTTCCAGATGCTGAGGAGGATAATGTTGACGATGCATAAGAAGGACGAGGATACGGTTCTGAAGTGTTTGGACTTGGTCTCGGGACATATTAAGACGCCTTATATGGATCCGTGGTATTTGAAGGATAAATTTCCGTTCTTGGATATGTTTGATACGTTCTTGCAGCTGATAAGTGAGTAGAAGTTGAGATTTTATTGAGTTTGGGTGGGATTTTGACATTTTGGATAGATATTTTCAAGAATTTAGACACAAGAGTTTTTAACAGACAGTTCAATGAATTCTACATGATTTTTGAATTAATTTTATAACATATTATCCTTTGTGCAGCTGTGAGTAACGGTCGATTGCAGTCGCACGCCGTGGTAACTCTGCTGGACATAGCAGCCATCGAACGCACCTTTGATCCAAAATACTCAATAGACGAGATCTACCTGCTTTTGGAGGCGGTTCTTAGCCCTGTCTCGCTCGTCAGAGACACCAGTTTACGGTGCCTCCGCTCTTTGCAGTCTTGCATTCCCAATGATGGCTCACAGTACGGCGACTTGTACCGGGAAACCTGCAAGTGCGTCTGGATTATGAAGCACGACGAAGACAACGAGTGAGTGACGGTCATTGATTTACTCTATTTATTAATTTATCTTAATTTTGTTATATAGCAATGTAATTGTTATCATTGTGTTTTAAGTTACGTTGGTATTTTTGTGTTAGGAAATTGGCGGAGAGGTTATGGGAGGAGAAGAAATTAAACGCCCCGTCGGATATGTGTTCCGAACTCATAAAAACATTGCACAATCCCCACGAATGTATTCAGCAAGCCACCGCTAAGTCCATCGCCACGCTGCTGGAGACCGACGGAAGTAGAATAACGGAGGTTTTGGCCGCCTTGCAGAAAATGTATATGGAAACATTGGAGGTAAATTAATCACTTCTAACACATAACCTATGCTGTCAGTTTTGACACATAACCTGTACTGTCACTGACGTTTTTGTAACATTATTTGAAACAAAATTTGTATTGTAATTGACATTTTCCTGATAGTACACTTTACATAACAACTTATACTGTCACTTTTTTTCACTACACTTTTGACACATAACCTATACTGTACTTTGACATTTTCTTGGCACAATTTAGACACATAACCTATACTGTCACTTTGACATTTTCTTTGTACAATTTAGACACATAACCTATACTGCCACTTTGACATTTTCCTAATTTTATCGGCAAAACATGGTTAATCTACTAAGATATTAAGAAATCTCTTTTTTTTTTAGTTGATTCCACCGAAACTTGACGAATTTGGGCGGGAAATCGAGAAGCCTGTGGACAAGTGGGCCCCCCGGAGGGGCATCGCTCTAACCTACGGTGCTCTCGCCAAAGAACTTCCTCATAGTGTCGTGGGAGATCTTATTCAGTTTTTTGTCTCCAATACCCTGTCCGATAGACAAGCCGATGTCCGGGGACAAATGCTTGCGGCCGCAAGAGCAATTGTCGAGG
Source organism: Aphodius granarius (assembly GCA_963971325.1). Classification (NCBI taxonomy): domain Eukaryota; kingdom Metazoa; phylum Arthropoda; class Insecta; order Coleoptera; family Scarabaeidae; genus Aphodius; species Aphodius granarius. The sequence continues at coordinate 33,610,088 of OZ020223.1, forward strand.
CTCACGGAAAGGTAAGTAATATTTGCAGAATACAGCTCTAAATCTACAAAGAAAATAAAAATTTGATTTGATTTGATTTGATTGATTTGATTAATAATCATCTAAATAAATCCATTTCAGGAAAACGTGTCCACCCTTCTACCGGTATTCGAGAACTTCATGGACAAATCATCGAAGAAAGCGCAACACGACGCCGTCAAGCAGGCCGTGGTTGTCCTCATGGGTTGCCTAGCAAAACATCTTGAGAAAGACGATCCGCGTATTAAACCGATCGTCTTGAGGCTGATCCAGGCGCTGTCCACACCTAGCCAACAGGTGCAGATCTCCGTGGGACAGTGCCTACCATTCCTGGTGCCTTCGATAAAGGAGGAAGCCCCCGGTCTCGTCAATAAACTGCTGCACCAATTGACGAAGAGCGACAAGTATGGAGAGAGGAAGGGTGCTGCATATGGTTTGGCAGGGTTGGTGAAAGGAATGGGTATTCTTTCCCTCAAACAGTTGGATATTATGACGAAATTGACGGATGCTATTCAGGATAAGAAGAATTATAAACATCGTGAAGGTAATGTATCATTTATTTAACGCAACTTAGCTACTTTAATTATTAGTATATTGTAATATTAGGATTAATGTTATCAATTATTATAACTTTCAGGAGCACTGTTTGCATTTGAACAATTATTTGAGGTTCTGGGAAAATTATTCGAGCCGTATATAGTGCACGTATTGCCCCATTTACTGCAGTGTTTTGGCGATTCCAGTCAGTACGTTCGAAATGCGACTGACGACGTCGCGAAAGTTGTCATGAGCCGACTGTCGGCTCACGGTGTTAAATTGGTTTTGCCAAGTCTCTTGGCCGCACTAGAAGAAGATTCATGGAGAACTAAAACCGGTAAGAAGAAGAATCAAGCATTTTTTTAACTTTGTAAAAGTTAATTATTTCTTTAACTTTGTAAATTGTTTTCTTTTTCTTTTTAGGTTCGATTGAATTATTGGGCGCCATGGCATACTGCGCCCCCAAACAACTATCCTCATGTCTTCCAAGCATCGTTCCAAAACTCATAGAGATTCTTAGCGACTCCCACACAAAAGTGCAGGAGGCTGGTACCGAAGCGCTGAAAGTTATCGGCTCTGTTATAAAAAATCCAGAAATTCAGGGTAAGTTGATATTTTTCAATCATTTTGACACCTTTTTTTGTCGTCACAAAATCAAACATTAATTTTGTTCCCTTTTTTATTACAGCTATCGTACCGGTACTTCTGCACGCTCTTCAAGATCCGTCAAACAAGACCTCGATGTGTCTTCAAACCCTACTGGACACCCAATTTGTCCATTTCATTGACGCGCCATCCCTGGCGTTGATAATGCCCGTCGTCCAACGAGCGTTCTTGGATCGATC